>OX421460.1:15203404-16524238 GCA_949126895.1 Eilema caniola | reverse complement strand
TCACATGTGACACCAGTCATTTCCCGCCACTTAGCACACGCGGCGGCAATGAATGGCAATGAATTGCATCAGTCCCTGATTAAATAATAATTTTGTGCCCACTGGCATATACCGAAGTCGTCAATATGACTTCACCTCGCCTGATGGTAAGCTGAAAGCAAAGTCTCAGGAAAGAGGGTCGCAATTAGAACAGGCATCAACGATGTTACAATGGTGGCGCTCAAATAGACGGCCTCATTTAAACAAAAAACTCTATAACGACCTTTATATAAAAACAGATCGTTACATCCGATCCACTGTTGCCGCTTGCCGCTGCCGGTACTACACTACAGCCTGTACTCTGTATCTTTGCTGGTCGTGTTAGCAGCAGGTAATACAATAAGCAAACCTGCCTGGCGAGTCTGTAATGGCAGTGTCGTGAACTACGTCGCGCCGGGTAGCCGCGTCTTCATACGAGCCGAGCACATTAACGTTAAGCGAGTAAGTTGTACTCTTCAACAATTCAGTCCATTGACCAACAGGAAGTTGAAACTGTCCCCTTATTGAATCATCATTGAACATACATGTAGCACGACAGCTATGTAGTAACTATTCTGTTAAATGGAATACATTTGTTGTTACCCAAGATTTGTGTGTGTAGGATACTGTAGGCGGTACTAATTTTTATGTGAATTTTACCAATTAAAATTTTGTTGTAGAAAAATGTCCAAGAAAGTGTTAGAAAAAGATATACCGAGCAGTTCAAAAAAAGTTGATGAGACTACTCCCTTGGTGACTAAGAAGGTGAGTTATTTTAATTGTACATTATCCATGCTAATATTATAAATGGGAAAGTGTATGTGTGTGTCTGTTTGTTTGTCCGTCTTTCACGCCTGAACCACTGCACCTATTTTGATAAAATTTGGTATAGGCGTAGATTAGACCTTGGGAAAATCTGTTTGGTCACGATAACCGACATTCATGACCAACATTACCCTGATTAAGAGCTTGGTAGGACAGATACTTTTTTAAATTTTAAATTTTTATCCAATTATTTAATAGGGATCGTTCACATGTAATGTACAGTCGACAAAATCGATAGTATCCCACCTTTACATATAAAGTTGTATGTAAAAGTGGGATACTATCGATTTTGTCGACTGTACCTACCTATGTGCAAAAAAAAACTAATACCTAATTACATCGCAATCATATAAAAGTATTATAAAGCATGTACAAATATTGTAAGTGTTATAATGTGACTTCACCCTCTCCAGACGGTAAGCTAAAGGTGAAGTTTCAAGAACACAGATCACAATTACAGATGCTACTAATACTAGCATGGTGGTCTTCAGCCTAACGGACTTGTTAGATACTTTTTCACATTCCGTTGCACTAAAGGACCGGGATAGGAAATACACGTATGTTGATATATAAATCTAAGTCATCATTGTGGGGTTAAGAAATAAGGTACCTACTAAACATTATGATATGCACTTCGTCACCTTTGATTAGAGACACAAGGTATACAATCTGCGGAGAAAGATCTAGCACGGGAGATACAAATATAATCTACTTAAATTACATAAACATACTGCATGATAAATGACTGATAACGTAAAAATTTAGTAAGAACCCACCTACTTACTACCTTTGTACTAGATAAGGAGAAGAAAACCTTGTTTTTTTCTCCCGGGATATTTTCAGCAGAAAACTTATAGCAATCAATCAATCAATCAATCAATTAGCTCACTGCAGGCCACTGGGGTGCAGGGTAGGACGCCCCCTAGCCCCTAGCCCTAGCCAGATGGACCGATGACCTGAAAAAGGTGGCTGGGACGGACTGGAAGCGGAAGGCGAAGAATCGTACGAAAACTTACATAGTTAACAATAATACTTGCCCCATTTAACGTGTGATCAAAACCTGTTAACGACAACCTTCAGTCAGTTACAATATGGGGCTCTTCAAGATGGGTATTAGAAGTAGGGTTGCCAACCGTACTATAATATATAGTATTGTACTGTATTTCAGGGCTCCGTACTATATACTGTTGAAGAAACATATAGTACGCGAAAATACTATATTTTAGTGCAATGGATCAATGTTTATATTTTGCAACACTAAAACTAATATAAAACTAAATGGATAATTGTACCTACGTGTACTTATAGTAAAACCAACAATCCCGTGAACTGAAGGAGGCCGTCACATTCCCTTTGATAATGTCAAATCGAGCTGGATGGTCTTTGATTTGCAATAACACAGCATGCATTTGGCGAAGACAGTATACTTGGCGTTAAATTCAACAGATCCCATACCCGACCGCATAGGTGATGACTTGGACGACCGCGTGGATCAGGTTACGTACCTGGGACCTGTACTTCACTTGACTGCATGGTGACATCGACTACGACTTCGAAGCATGTATTGCCGCCGCGTGGGCCAAGTGGCGGATAATGACAGGTGTCACATGCGATCTTAAAATGCAGTCAGGTTGAAGGGAAAGGTCTATAAGACGATTATTAGGTCTATCCCACGGTCCCACGGTCTATCACATGACTGTGAGGCGTAGCCGCCGTTGAAGCGGCACAAGCAGGAGCTGCGTGTCACGGAGAGGAAAATACTGGGGTAGATTTGCGGAATCAGACGTAAAGATCGCGTGAGGAACTCTCGCATCCGCGGCAGCCTTCATGTCCATGACATCGCAGATAAAATGCAAAAGTGTCGCCACTGCTGTTGTGGCTACGTGTTGCGGGAACTGCCAGGCTACGTGGGTAACAAATGCTTGGCAACGGCGCCCCCGCCGGGTCCATGTAGAAGAGGTAGGCCCAAGAAGTCCTGGCGTGACGACGGATACCTAAGATTGTGCGAAGTGGACAAGGAAAAGCCGGAACTCGGACCATAAGCTTCGAAGGCATCTTGGCCTTGGATGCAATCAGGATAACATCTTGATGAGTATTCATTTGCCAGGGACTACCGTTAAATTGTTCCTATTTTCGCCATTTCATGGAACCATTGGTTTCTACAACGTGAAACCGAACACGTTCTGGTCATAATTTGCTCCTAATTCGTAAAATGCATCCGGTTTTAATGTGAATCAAAGACAATTTAGCACATTTTGACATTATTAAAGGAAAAGACGCGGCGCCTTCCTCCGCCTCCACGGGATTTACTATAGGTACTCTTGCTTGTCTTGTTATCTGCGTTCAATCATTTTGGATTTCCTTGTATCGGAATACCTACTGTTTTAGTACCTAGTTACAGACCTGAATTAATTACGTAGTGCCTACTAAAATCTTTATATATATTTTTTAAAGCCTTTTCCTAAAAATACTATATTAGAACCAAAAACTGTTGGCAACCCTAATTAGAAGGGTCCTTCAAGGTCGGCAGCACGAATGTGATGCCCCTGGTGTTGCATCCGTCCATAGGCCACGGTAATCACTGAATTTTATTAAAAAAACAGTACGGTTTTCCTATAATACACAACGGGTGCGTGATCAACCGTAGCCCGCTGACCTATGCGGCGGCGCGGCGGCCCGGGAATGCAAAGGATTTTTTTGCAACTATAATATAATAACATACCTAACATAAAATAATCTTATAGAGACAAAATATCTACATTACAATTACTTCATTGCGAATTTACGATTGTATTATAAATTATGTAAATTTAAGTGTAAATAGTTCTATTATTTAGTCTGGTTTATGGGTTGGCATCGCATTCAAACACGGGCTGTGTGCTGACATGTGTGCACTCATGTTATTGTGATCACAGGTCAAGGCTAGAATACAGTCATCTATATATTCCAGACAATAAATATGTATGAATTATGACCTGAAGATGTTTAGGTACTACTATAATGATGCAGGTGTTGATACAGGATTTCGTGTACAGGGAAGTGGGAGTTATTTCGTAATAAATCCCAATTGTACAAATATAATAGGTACAGTAGAGTGGTGGCGAACTTATAAAATTGCAATGTCGACAGTCAACGACCAATGGTTAACTTCGACCTAACATTGATTCAGATTCACTTCAAGCTGGATATCAACCATTAACAGTATGGTATCAACACTAATGTTTGCGCACCATCTTTGCTCCAAGCAACTCTGCGTAGGTACCTATGCATTTTGGAGCAGTTAAAACTGAAGCTACAATTGTAATAGGTATTTTACAAACACACACAGGTTTGAAAAGCTGGCCATTGTACATACTTAGATTAATATTTTATATAGTATAGTATATATAAGTATATATTTTTATTACAAAATAAAATTGTGTAATTATTACGCAATATTATGTCACTATAATTTGAAATACTCATCAGACATACCTACCTAGACTGGCCGTTGGCGTTGTGAATACATTAACTACCTACTAAATTTACAAACAAAAACATGCTGTCCATCAACAAACTAACTTATAAAATCCGGAAAGCCAACCTCGGGCTTCAAGGTGAAGTCCTTGGATGCGACCAAGAGCCAACACTGTCACAGTACAACGAGTTAGAGGGAAAAGGAAAAATACTGAAGAATTTCAGATTGTAAAATAGGGTCGGGGTTGTATACTTTTGCTACAGATTAAATAATGTAATAGTCACTACCTATGTAACCTATACCTACCTACCTTACTCAAAGTATCTGGCCAATGCGGACAAAGGAAGTCGGGTTAGCAGTCTTCCGGCGGATTTCACAAACGGAACTAAATTGGATCAACTAACCAACAGTGTCAACTTCATCCATCTGTTGCCACAGTATGAGTTACGAAACCTTTTCCCTACACAGGGTGACAATGAGGAGGGTGATGGCAGTCGCGGTCTTTCCATGGGGCAGACTTCGATTCTCATCGCGGGTCAATTAGCAGGGAGCGGTGTGTTGGCCCTACCACGGGCATTATCCAGAACTGGTAAGTTTAAATGTAATTTTTTAAGAATTTGTAGATAATTTGTTAACTTTTCTTTTAATAAGGCAACATCCAAGATGCGGCTTTAACACGCGTCAGTGTGTTTTTAGGAGGAATATTCTGCCAAGTCTGCCAAGTCCACTTTGCCGTATGAATACGAGAGAATCAGCTATCTCGTTATTTCAAAACTTAATTTTACCGTATCGGAACCGATTTTGATGAAATTTTGTATAGGGGTAGCTTAGACCTCGAGAAAGGACAAAGGCTATGTTTAGTCGTGATAACCGAAATTCACGCGGGCGAATCCGCGGGCAAAAGCTAATACCGTATAGAGCTACGTATTTTAGGCTCAGCATTTTTTTGATAGATTTGATATAGAACTGGCTACATTGTAAGTGGGGCCTGTGCGAATTCCTGACGTAGCTGTGCGCCGTGGTTTTAACCGCCCTTGTCCGCGGTGTAAAGACAAAGGGCAAAGTAACCAGTGTGTAGACTTACATCTAGGAACAATCTAATCTAAATCTATAGAATTAATAAAATTCTAGTGTCTGTTTTAATGTTAACATAATAGATTTTTAATGAATAATTAATTAATTATGGATTCATTAAAAATGTACTGGAATGAGTGTAGGTACCTACACGATATATACAAAAAGATTTTTTATTTAATATTTTCCATCTTTCTTTCTGTCTGTTGTTTCGTGTAATCTTTAAAGTTGTTAGACTGACTTTTGCTGCAGATAACTGATGTTCAAGGCTAGGTCAAAAAAAGTATTAGGTAGTTACATACCTACTGTAAAAAAATCCCAGATCTAGGTTCACGCGGACATAGTTGAAGGAGGCACAGCAGTGTTGCGTACAGTCGGTTTAATGTACATATGTCTACACATACCTACACGATTTCTGCTTGGCGAATTCATACCTATACCTACCTACATTCCCATCTGTTTTATATTATGAACCTAATGTACCTATATTTTTAGGCGAACTGATCTCAACTATAAACTAATGACGCCAGAGATAAGATGGAGTAGTAGATAATAAGATAAAAACAAGATGATCGTGGGTGATTAACCTATTAATAGATACATTTTATATAACTTACTTACGGCGTTTTTGTCACTAATAATCATTTCTAATTTCCTAACTCCTAACTCTTCTACACGGACGCTACGCCCTAATGACTGCGCTGACTGCGCTCTGCCGCGTGTAGGTAATACTGATATCGTTCCCGCGATTTACCGGAATATCAATACACACGACGTGTACCTATAACCCGATGCTTTCCAACATTCTTTTGAATAAAATAATACTAAAATACATATTTACCTACCCTTGCAGTTTTTATAGTAAACATTCCATAACGTTAAGGGCTTCACATCAATCACATCATATATCGGACGTTGTATATTATAAATCATTTTCTTCATAACTAGTTTGTAGACTTTTAATTAATAATTTCAATAGTGAAAACGAGTAGTGAATTTTTTTTTTCACAATTGCGTGAATTTGTTTTTATTTTCCCATCGATCGGCCATAGACTAAAAGAGGTTACTGTTTTTATTCGCTGCGGACTAAATGGAGAATTTTAAGTTAAGTTAGAAAACAAAAGTTGTTAGGTTAGTTAATTAAGTGAAAGGTTTGTTAATTAAACACATACAAGTTGAACTAATCTCTTTAAATACGAAGTTGCATGAAATGAGCAAGTAAATATATTAATTTATTTTATTTCAGTTTCATTTTTCTTTAAAAATAAGTTTCGGTACAAAAAAGGTCGTGTTCAATAGTACAAATCTTAATATATATAAATCTCGTGTCACAATGTTTGTCCTCAATGGATTCCTAAACCACTTAACCGATTATAATAAAATTCGCACACCATGTGCAGTTCGATCCAACTTGAGAGATAGGATAGTTTAAATCTCAAATTATAGTCCGATTCGCGATAACCGACATCCATGCGGGCGGAGCCGCGGGCGACAGCTAGTAAATTAATATAATCAAACGTCACTTGCCAATTGTAACATTAAGAACCATAGTTTGATTATATGTGTCATTATGTGCCTAATTGCAGTCAAATTAAACCAGTTTATGAGCAAGTGTGTTGAAAATAACCTAGTGTTATTTATTTCGGTTACCCATTCATCTATTCATCCAAACGGTAACATTTACAGAATGTTCTCGATGCGCAAGATGCCAGCAGTTAAGTTTGTTAACATTATAAGTACCTACCTGTTATGTTATAATACCATTGACATTTCTATGGCTGCCGCGATCGACAGGCTGGCACGAGCGCAATACTCACTGCTCACCAGACTCGTGTGCGTTGAAGTGTGGAAAGCTTATAGCCACAGATGTAGCGTACGCTAGATACCGCGTGTAGGTACATTAAATAGTTTAAAAACCGAGTACAAATCTATTTTGACACTTACGTGTTAAACAAAATCAATACAAGCGTGGAGCGTGTTGATATAATTCGACTTTTTTATGTTGATTTTTGTCGCGCAAGTTTGAATGTAGACTAGAATGATTTAAGTTTGGAATACTGAAGACCGTCTGAAGTGGAACAGAAATAGTATGATAGCAACACCAGACTCGAAAGTGAAAGCTAAATATGCAACTGGGATGCGATTACTATTGTATTGACGATGGCGGAAGGTTGAAGCAGACTAATACTGCAACCCGTGACATAAACGTGCTTAAAGTCTTTGTCTCAAATATTTGTATCTATCTGGCGACTGTATAAAATTGAAACAGGAGCGCGGAATGCTGTCTCCGCTCGACCACTCGTTTGTCTCAACCATGCCCCAAGTGGCAAACGTCAGAGTGCGATATCTGGCGTACTTTAAATCTGTGGTTATAACTTTGATCAAAATGTAACTAGTTCTCACACTATCGTTATCGATCTAATCTCATGTTACGTTATTGATTTTATATTCTACGTTTTTTTGAACACATGTTTGGAAACCTTGAACTGATCGTATTGGAATGAGGCAGTCTGTAGATAGATATTACATGTTATTTCCTCAAAGTTTTCCATACGAGCTTGCGTTGACTGACGGCGGCGGCGTACCGAAAATCCATTTATAGTAGGTAATACGAGCTATAGGTATTATACATTTATTTATTGTCACATAGACCTAAACGCCAGTACTCATTGATTACTAAATAGTAGGTGTAGGCACAGAATAGTTATTAGTACTAGCGGTGTAGGGTAATTAAAATACCGTGTTATAATTATCTGCCTGCCCTTGTCTCAATTATTTCGTCATATGTCAATCTCCTCCATACATTCCTGTAACTGTGCATAGAAAACAATTGAACTATTCATCTAGTATCGTCACCTCGTGTATGTAACATGTTTTTGAAGAATAAAGGCACCAACAAATATCACACTTTTACTGGAATGTCGTCGATTCTCTCGGCTTTTCCATTCTTCATGCTTCGTCTTTTTTTCTTCTTATATATCAATCTCTGTCACTACACCTACATTTATTTGTCTCTCTTTAGTAAATTATGTATCTATATTATTTTATATTTGCTGCATATTTACCAATTCACTCATAAAAAATGTTTTTTTTTTTTTTAAATTCGTTACTACATAAACGAGTTCAACGGGTTCTATTACCGGTTGTAGGCGTAGATGCGAGTTCTAAAAATAAAATTTAAATGCATGCTTCTATACGTAACAACTTAACAGCACCAATTCAAGTAGATTCAGTCCACGACAGCATCAGCGATAGCTTAACCAATTCTAATTCATTGATCATGTTAGCTCTTTTAATTGTTTCAATAAAACGTAAGTTTATCTCTGTGAATTATAAAATTACTTATAACTTTATTTGTAAGCAGTATTATAATATGTTTTATGAAATTAATTGAACTAATAAACTAAAACTAAATAATTTTTAATTAGTAAATAACTAACTAATTAACTATAAAAGTTATAATTCAGATTTTGTCATTGACTGTTGTATAAAACCGAACTACTATATTTCCAAAAGGTTGTTTATAAAAATTCCATTAAAACAGGCATATGTAATTGTCATTATAAATTAATTACCGTTTTAATAGCTTGAACGATAGATATTGATAGATATAATAATTATTTATAATTATTGATCTAAACTAATGTAACAAGTTAACATGATTGAATAAAACTAATTAGACCCATAAAGTAGTTATGCAATGTAATGTAATGAGTCTTATTCGGACACAAAATGTTAAGGTTGTTGTAGTTAAAAGGGTTTGTTCTTTGTTAAATGCTATTTAATTTCCCTCTGGTAGGTAACGAAAGCTTGTATACCTCATCAATTTATGAATCATATTCATATATATTTGAATTTAGCTGTACCAAATGGTTCAAATAACCTTTCATCATCTAATCCTTGGCGTCTGTCGTTATCATCGTTAAAATAGGATTCCTATATTATCTACAACAGCTTTAGCACTAGTTGACCTTTTAAAAATACGAAATTTGCTTTTTTATGATAGCAAACGCTGATCTGATCAGATACTCAAGGAGATAAGAAACTGGATTGTTATCTATATTAATAATAACATGGACTGATCACGTAGGAAACTTTTAAATCTATATACATTTGAATATTTTAACGCCCCCTAAAATTTAACCACACGTCTTGATTGACCATACGATCTCAGATGAAGAAGATTATTATGCAATTGTGCTATTCTGAGACCTTCATATCCTACTTATATGCTACCGTTGGAACTAGTGAGGCGAGTTCAGTGAGTTGATAGTACCTACTCGTTAGTAGACATTGGTCAATGTGTAGGTACGTACATGCTTTCGTTCATTGAATAAAGTTGGCCTTATGTGTTTCTACAAGTACTGATAAGTACCTACTTAGTACAAGAACACATTTAGATGTGCCCGTCTTGGGTACGGTGATACAAGTATATAAGTATAATAAAAAAACCATTTAGATAAAATCATCATTTTTCTTATCGATTCCGGATAGAAAAAAACTTAATTGACATTCAAATTACTGATGTGAGTGTCTGATTCAATTGAGAGTAAAGACAATAATTTAATTAGCCTCAACACATTTACAAACGCAATTTCAAATTGTAAACACAATTTCCAGCCTTACCAGTGGACCGGTAGATACCTAATAGCACATCTGCGGATTGCTGTGTGTGGCTCTGGTGAAAGCCTTTGCTACATCTGCAAACGAGGCTAATTTAAATCGATAAGAGGATATTATACCTAGTTAAAATTAACCATTTTAATTTGATCCCATCGCTAGTTAGATAAGCGGTTAAATCACATAGGCACTTATTCTATTCTACGATATGTTAGTAGTTCTTGCGACTGTATTGTGTGCGACTGTCCAAATGCTGCATCTATTCGCGACTTTTAGCGACTGTACCTATCGTCATTGCAATGCGCGGCGAAAGATATCAATACATACAAATATATGTACTGAGTGGGAATTTTAACCGTCACCAGAGCCAAATGCTCTACTATCTGTGCCTCTACTGATACATCACATATCAATAAGAATAATTGGGGACACCGTGGTCCCCGAACCCTAAGAGGGCCAGCTTGAAAGAGATAACCCTGGGTCGGCCGGGCCATCGAGAGGCACTAGAATTTAAATTTTATAATCTGTATAATAGCTTTGTGCTATGCCCAACCCATTGAAGTTAAGTAGAAATGAGTGCACTAATTTTCTTTTTCTTTTTCAGGATGGTTCGGTGTACCACTTATTGTGCTGATATGTTTAGTGGCAGCATTCAGTGGACAGCGGCTTGGCGACTGCTGGTCTATGCTGGAGGCGCGCAATCCAGAGATGAGAACACGCAAAAGGAATCCATATGCAATAATTGCCGAGCAAGCCTTGGGCAAAACATGGAGGTGCTAATAATATTACATTTATGAATCTCGACTGGTAGACTCACCCTTTGGGCTAGAGTTAATTCCAAAATCTCGAAAAGTTACTTGACCTGGTCCTGATGCTTTCATCAAAAATAGATCATCTTAATCACTCAAACCGTTCTCAAATTTTCCAACTTAGCAATTTTAGATTATAATTTTATTCATAACTAGCTGACCCGCCTCGGCTTCGCTCGTGGCATACTTCAATCCCGTAGCACCCCTACGCCATTATGCGTCACTCAATTGTTTTGTCATCCCGGAGTCTCTGCACAATTTTTCTCTGCGTAAGAACAATCCTCGTACTGCAAGGAATATTCTAAAAAAAGAATTAGTGCAATCGGTTCAGCTGTTCTCGAGAGAGATTCATTTTTATATAATAGATTCACTCGTTGCTGGCAAAATCAAACCATACACCTAGATAAGATAACAGGTTTCAAGAACCGAAATAGTTTTAAGAGATTCGTGTTCTCTTCCTTTAAATCATTTCAGAAAACAGGCACTTATTTATTTTATATTTACTGCTGCATTTATTAATCTGGTATTTAAAACGGTTTAAAAAAGGTACCTCCTATAACGAAAATGTTTTAAAAATGTAATTTTATTACTCAAAACTGTTTGCTATATGTAGTTATTAATGGCTATTGCGCAATGGGAGTAGGTACCTATTTGTGATTTTTAGGAGGATTTTAAACTTCAGCTGATCTTGTTTATCTCAAGTAAGCTGAAGGGTTCATAGGTCATGACATGACACACTTTTAAAATATCGAAATATTCCGATGAATGATCGCTTTAACGAGCAAGCGATGATAAGATGGCATAATACCTAGTCTTATACCCGTGGGATGTCTCGCACAGTCTCTGACACACACAGAATCTTTCTGTGCCTCGAAATATTCATTTCATAATAACCCAGTTATTAATTATTCCTAAACTAAGCTCATGACAAGGGTAGGTATGACCCTCCCACAACAGAGTAACTTAGTAAGGTGGGGGAAGGTCACAGAAAAATAATGTTGGGACGGCTAGGCACCTATGTAGGATGTAGGGTGCTTCTTGATAGAGGCCAATAATACTCACGCTGCCACGAAAAGGTACTTATCATCATACGTGAAGAAATGAGTCTGGCAGGCGATCTTAGCCAGACTCTAATGCTGGGTGCTGTTACATCATATCAGTCACGTAGTGTACCTTTTCGCATCATTACCACAGTTAGGGTTGCCATTCTTTGTATTAATTATTATTTGTTAGTAAGTTCGTTAATTAATCCGTTTATTAATTTTGGTTCCAGTGTGGTGGTCTCAATGTCGGTGATCATCACTCTGTTTGGTGTGGCGGTGGTGTGCTTGCTGTTGTCCGCGCAGATCATCCAGTTTGTAATGACGTCGCTCTTCCCGGCCCTCACTATATGTTGGTGGTACTTGGTGGTCATAGGAGCAATGACTCCTTTCCTTTTCTTCGGTTCACCTAAGGATTTCTAGTAAGTAGTCTTAAGTATAGTCGTTTTATATACTTACTAGCGGACTCGGCAGATATTTTCCTGTCCGAAAAAGCAGCGCAACTTGAATCAAATTGTTGACAGCAGCGCTGCCTACTGGGTCTAATTTCTTTCTTTTTTCTCGACGTTAGGAGAACATACCACAGCAGTTACTCCCACAAAAGCGAAAACAACTAAAATCATTTGAAAAGTTATGTTTTAACAAGCCGAAAAGATTTAAATGTACCAGTGAACTTACATAAGGAATCCTCTGACTAACTGAGCTATATGGACCCGTCCTGGATATAAGATTTTTTCCTATGAATAATAAATATTCTATGTAATTACTCTACACGCAGAAATATATTAAGATATAATGGTCATGTGAGTGGGAACGGCGTGACAACTTTTTAGTCAATTCCTGTCCCTTTCGAAAGCTTACTCGGTACTGTTAAGACCAGCTTGTAGGTAATGACATCGTTAAAAATACCATGAATATTCCATATTGTGCTATTTCCTCCTCCTGCTAAATTTGAAAAATAAAGGTATTTCTTTCTTTCTTATCTCTCTCGTATTTACCGTCAAAAAGCCGCCACGCGCGACATTCAAGTGAACAATGCATATGGCCGTTCAAGCCATATATATTTCTGTGTCTCTACACATCGCTATGTAAGCTGAGCTTAACTAGCTTGTGTTGTAGCAGTCTGGTCGCGGTTTCAAGTCCTGTACTGGATGTTCACTTTTTCCGATCAAAATCTATGGGAAAAGTTAGCGTACTATCAAATAGCTTTATTATTTCGTGTAGGGATACTTCTTAGGAAACTTACGTCATCCCTAGTGACACTGATTTATATTATTATATTTTGTGGAGAATATTATATTTTGGCAGTGTATCCACTAGTGTTGTTTATTTTATAAATCATATCCTTGTTTTGACATTTCAGTTTGATTGGTACAGTGGCGTTTGCATCGGCGATTGTGGCCTGCCTACTCTATTTTACTGAGATGATGAGCGAGGTGTCTCCCTTCAGGTTCACCTTCCGCTATGGGCTCCATGGCTTCATGAGCTTCTTCCTTGCATTTGGCACTATTATGTTTGCGTTTGGAGGAGCGTCCACCTTCCCAACGATACAGAACGATATGGCAGATAAGACTAAGTTCGGGAAAGCGTTGCAGTACGGCTTTGGTGGTAAGATTATATCAATACCTCTAAGTCAAAATTCTAACCCCTTCAATCTTTACTTATGTGTTTTATTAGTAGGTTAAGTTAAGAGATCTGCTGGAAATTTCTCTTCATATCATTAATATCAATCATCTAGCTAGTTGAAAAAAATCAGGTTATTTTTTATTTTAATATTGTTGACTCATTCCTGCGGTTAAGTAAAAAATAATAATATTTTTAGTAATATGTATCTACTGTTGTTGTTTGACTGAACGTACGTTATACTTCGTATCAGTGAAAAATAAGCTTTTTATATGAAACAGACTGCCTTTGTACCACAGAACGGATAAAAATACCCATTATACAGAATACTATATTATCCACAATATTATCTATGTCAAGAGGTATAAATAGCTTAGATATATTACGGTAGCAACGGGAATACTTTGATCTTAATGACATCGTTATTTTTGTGCCCAGCTGTATAATATTTATCTAATATTATACAAGAAAACTTAATTCGAAATGGTTTTGTTCTACCTACATCTACCTAGAAAGTACCCTAGTACTTTTGCAAAAAGCTCTTTCTCGCCTGGATGAATCAATCCTCTCAATCTACGGTATACCGCCTTCATAATAACCTCGTGTTGTATTCCCGGCGGTGAAGCCAAACTCACTGGAGAGTTTTTTTCTTTACTCGGTTCACCAACAATTGTTTACATTTATTTATGCAATGCAACATGAGCTTGTACACTCGTTTTTGTCCTGTTAGTGGGAAGACCAATGGCTTGTTCTGCTGAGACTTCTGCAGCACCAATGTGACTACCTTGGTGTTGCACACGTCCATAGCCCACAGTAATCACTTTCCATCAGGTGGGTCGTATGCTTCTCTGCCACCTATGTGGTATAGCTGTAAAAAAACACCAAAATCTTGATTACTTACTGATGAATGAGAATCTTGCGTAGGTTTTTCTTTCGGGATTAGGAGATTGGACGGTAGTCGTTCTTATAATAGCCTGTGTGTTGATGTACAATGTACGATTGTGGTTAGGAACTAAAAATATGACCATTAAGATAACTATGCTGACGACAATGTACGACAATTCGTTTTTGTTTTCAGCCATTCTGATCATCTACCTGTTAGTGGCAATTGCTGGTTATACTGTGTATGGTGACCGGGTCCTGCCCAACGTGGCTCTCTCAATGACTGCCACCCCACTATCGTTGGCCGCGAATATTTTAATGGCCCTCCACTTACTAGCCGCCTTTGTGATTATCATCAACCCTGTGTTCCAAGAGGTGGAAGAGCTCTACAAAGTTCCGAGAGGTTAGTTGTACATACCTAATTAATACTTAATGACCTTCTATTAAAATGAGGTAAACAAGTTACCAGAGTGCTATGGCGATAGCAAACGTACAACACACTTTAAATACCGATAGACAGAAGTTAAATTACATTATATCGTTTACCTGCATTAATCTGTTGCATTTCACGGAAAATGTCAAAGTTCAACACTTCAACTGCTTCATTTGTAGACTAATAAAACCAACCCCATCTGAATTAAGAAAAGCCTCGAGAATGATGAATGATGACCTTAAAACTGCTTATTATCAAAACTAAATTCGCCAATCGAGCACATTTTCATATCACGCCGTTGATCATAATTTTCAACAGAGAACTAGTCTGTAAGTCCTTTCCTTCATCCTAGCGTTAATCCCAGTCGCATCCGAAGCTATCAACTTGGAGTCTTGAGTCCGCTTTTTACCAGTCCAACTGCGGATTTGGCTAAACTTCGACATTTTCCGTGAAGTGACCTCCACAACCCAAAGGCGATATCGAAGCCTTGCAGTTAGACCAGTTGTTGGACTTTTGAGGGCTCCAACTACCCGTAACGACTGCCATAGATGTTTGTATGGCAACCGGGACCGACGGCTTAACGTGCTCTCTGAGGCACGACCAGACCAATGCAAATAGCCATATTCATACATACAAATATTTGCTCTGAGCGGGGATCGAACTCGCGCCTCCTGCGCAGCGGCCGCGTTCACTACCGCTACACCACGGAGGCTGTCTAGAACCAGTCTGTTACTAAACGTCAATAAGTAACTAGTCGATTCGCAGCCAGCATAGAGCTTTTAGATCCATACCGTTTAGTGCGACTTTCAACGATAGCTACAAATATTCATACCATTACAGATTCTACCGGATGGCGTATGCTAGTACGTCTGTCCATCATGGCAGCCATCTTATTTATCGGCGAGAGTATTCCCCGCTTCGATACGATCCTGGCTTTGGTCGGGGCCACAACCGTCGCGCTGCTCACGTACATCCTGCCGTCAGTATGCTACCTGAGGCTCATAAACCAACCAGCCGGCGAGGGCCAAGCGATGTGAGTATTAAACATTAAATATACCACCAAATTCATTCGATTTCTGTTGGACTTGATCTTAAATATGGAATACCTAAATGTTATAAGGAATACCTAATTATGTGAATTGGGCGACCTTATCATTATGATCCTCGTAGCGCTTTTCCAATAGCGTCCAAAGTTTTTAATTTGGAACCCGAGGTCCACTTATAGTTTTTTATTGGTATGGCGATTTTTCTGGGTGCGACTGACGCCTGGCCACACCCAACTCTACGGGCAAAGCTGCCCTGCACCTACTAGACAAGAGACGAGGCTCTAGCGCAGAGCCTCCCTGCTTCTTTAGTGCACTTTTTTGACTTAGGCCATTGAAGCTGTGTCTGAGTTGTATATCATAATTATACATGTAATGTCAGATGCAAAACGGCCCTTCTACGATACCTACGGAAAGAGATAGATTTTATTCTACTTTGCTATAGCCTCCACTAACTACTAACTATTTTTTTAGAAATAAATATTATAATATAATAACAATATATATCTATGTGTCCAATCTTTCAAAGTCCGGAGCCGGGCTGGAGGAAGATGGTGTGCTATGAGGTGATCGGGCTGGGCATCGCTGGAGCAATTGCTGCCACCATCAGCGCTCTTGATGCAGTTTTCAGTACATCCATGGTCTTGCCATGTTTTGTTCGATAATTTTATACGTATAAGTAACTTTGTAGTGATGGCAGACCTGGCCCCCGGTTCTGCTAATTTTATAACATAACAAAACCACTATCATATCGCTGACATTGCATAAAATTTCATTAAATATAAGACTTTATGGCCGACTTTTAAACTCCAAAATGAAAAGAGAAAGAGTTTATAACATTTTTCATTTACTTTACAAGATTTTAACAGTACAATAGTAAAGTCTAAAGGTAAAGCATTGTTAACAGTGTCTGTGGAACCGCAGTGGTTTTGCTATGAGAAAAATAATAGCAAAATCAGGGCCCTGCTGTGTTCACTCACTAATCTGTTTATGGCAATGATTAAAACATATTATAAAGATGGGTACAGAGTGTCGTTACTCAGCGTAATGTAAAATAAATACAAAGAAATAAGCGAATAATAAAGATTTTGCATACGGTAAGTATGATGCATGGAGAAGGAAATGCACATTCTGTCCTCCGTGATTATTCGATTGTCACATAACGCCGTGTAATATCGATCGGTACCCACCTTTAGTAATATCTAATGTATGTGCACTTAGATTTATAAGTATATAGTTAATACAACTCAAACTACAGTATGTTGCCATATTTCCGCCAAGCTACCTTTTATATTATTAAAAAAAACCTAGGGTTTAATAATATATAAGCTAGATTAACATCTAAAATGTAAGCAGTTTTTTTTACTGCAGTGAACCATGGGTTATTGATGTTATTTGTCATCTACAAATGAAACGAAATGTATTATCATTCTGTATTGTATTTTTATAGTTTTTGTAATAGAATCGCCGCATTTAGGTGTGTAATATCTTGCCAGCAGTTTTTGTTAATTTCTCACATGCAAGAATGTCAGGTAGGATCATGTTACTGTTATATAAGTAGATACGGTATTACTATTCTCTTCTCTATGATGTAAGGTTCTGAATAGTTAATAAACGTTTTTATAAAGTTTTGCAAGTGCAACGAAATTTTGATTAATCTGTACCTGTCCTTTTTATTCTCAACTAGCTGTTGTTGCTTATCGCGTAGTGTTCCCAAGCTCTAATTCACCTCTGTACCAAATTAGGATATCTTCAAAAATTACAATCCTCTTCTATCGTGATAAAAGGGAGCCTATGTCTCCCTAAGCCTTATCCATCCCTGTACCATGTATCAATCTTTTGAGCGCGTAAATTTTTTGTAATCAAATAATTTGTGCTCGACCGCCATGAAACCGCTAAGTCCACGCGCTTGCGCGATGCACAGCGCCGTGCCTTAGCAACAGAAATAACTAAACTGTCACTTCACTGTAATATGCCAGCTGGATTTGTTGACATTAACGATCACTGCTCCGCTCCCTTGAGTAGTAGCGTGATGATATACCTATGTGTTGTAAAGTTTCATTAAAATCCCTTCAGTAGTTTTTATGTGAAAGAGTAACAGACATCCATCCATCAATCCAAACATACATCCATCCATACTCACAAACTTTCGTGTTTATAATACACTTGTGGACACATCTATTGGCCCACCTTGCATTTTAAGTTTCGTTTAGTCCTAGCTAAAAATTTATATTAGGTCGAGCAAAAAGTTTTTTTGCAGTTTTGAACCAGGCACATTCATAATTTTATTCAATAGTTTTATTTTGAATTTCGAACACAGAATTTAAAGAAACAAAAGACAATTTGGAGCCTGTTCGTTGATATTAAACAATCGAATACTAAGAAAACTTGAGTTTATTCGTTTACTTGGATTTAATTCTCGAAAGTGTGATTTTTCTCTTTGGTTTTGCAACAAACATTACTTATACTTAGCATTAAGGTGAGGTTCTATCAATAATCTATGGATAATTCGCCTGAAGTCGCCGCCCAAGCTGTGGCAACAGCCAAAGAAATGTGAGTGCTCAACTTAATTTAAGTCGATGTGCGGTCCGAAATGTTTATCGGAGGTACCTAGAGACTGCCGACTTTGTTCGTCACCAAGGAAGGCCACGATCTCGGGTCACAACTGAAAGGCAGGATCGATTCATCGTGACGACCAGCTTGAGAAATCGTCACCTTACCTCCATTAAGATACAAAATCAACTTCGCGACTTCCACGGAGTATCTGTGAGCGCTCGAACTGTTCGAAAAAGGTGAGAAGAACGTGATATGGTACCACACAAACCAGCTAATGGCCCCAAACTAACGCGAACCCACCAAACAGCGCGTCTTCTTTTCGCGCGCACTCATTTAAATTGGACTCAGCAGCATTGGAGCCGTGTACTCTTTTCTCATGAGTCTAAAATTTCGTTACATGGCAATGATGGAAGGAAGATGGTCTACCGACGTAAGGGAGAGCATTTTGCACAATGCTGCTTTCAAGAGAGGGTTGCTTATGGCGGTGGCTCATGGACTATCTGGGGCGGTATATCCGCGAGCAGCAAAACTCAACTTGAGGTTGTTACGGGACCACGGTTGCCAACATTAAATGCTGAAAGGTACATTCGTGAGTGCTTAGAACCTCACGTGATGCCATACGTGGACTATGTGGGCCCAAATTTCCTTTTTATGCATGATAATGCAAGAGCCCATACGGCCGGCATCGTCAGGGAATATCTTCGGGAAGGAACATCGCAGTTAGGTATGCCTGGCCAGCCAGAAGCCCAGACATGAACCCGATTGAGCACATGTGGGACGAGCTAAA
Source organism: Eilema caniola (assembly GCA_949126895.1). NCBI lineage: Eukaryota > Metazoa > Arthropoda > Insecta > Lepidoptera > Erebidae > Eilema > Eilema caniola. Next base: position 16,505,071 of record OX421460.1, on the reverse strand, counting down.
AAGACGTGTTAGGGCTCGTCAGCCAGTTGAAAACTGCCATAGAAGAGGAATGGGAGATGATCCCTCAAAATTTCATAGAACGGTTGATAAACTCTATGCATAATCGTATGAGAGCTGTCGTAGATGCCGATGGAGGCGACACGCGTTATTAAATTAAACCTTTCTTTGATAATTAAATCTTTATTTTGATAAAACATGTTTTTTATTCAAAAATCAACTGCACTCATCAAGGCGCATACGCGACTTGTTACGCGTAGCTCCATGTCCTGTGGTATTCTGAATTCAAATTTAAAACGATACGATCGAAAAATATGGTAAATGTATCAGGTTTAAAACTGCATCAATAGTTTTTGTTCAATCTAGCAATCATATTTAGGTAGGGGCCATCGAAACCTAAACTCTAAGGTGGGCCAATAGATGTGTCCACAAGTGTATTAGTAGGATGTACGTAATAAACTTTATCCTAAACAAATTCAATTGTAAGTCCCTTCTGCATGTGGCATTTTGCCAAATTTCCCTTATCCGTTTATACTATTAGACGATGGCACCCAGAGTATGATAATTCATCGATTGACACTATTTTTTTGAATTAATAATGGGTGTCACAGAGATGCGTGGACTACTTTATTAGCAACTAGCTATCGCCCACGGCTAACCTATCATCCTATGGAGCTTTCAGGTGGGCGGAGCTAGAGTTTTCAGCTGTTTTAAAATTTAATGCATAGATTTAGATTTTTTTTTGCTATCCTAAATGTATGATTTAAATGTATAGGGCCCATCTAACCCCTGCTAGTCGGTGCACTTCCTACTTAAATAACATAAGATATTCTGACACAGGCTGTACTCTCGGGGCTGGGAGCTCAGTCCAGTTCCTTTTCCATCTGCCATCAGCCAGAAAGCCATTGTTAATTGATATTCCTTGGTAGTTTGGAGTTTATTCACATTCCGTGATGTGTCAACTCTTTCATAATTCATTAATTGTAGATATGTGTGCTAGGTGGGATTAAAATAGTTGCTATTTACTTTATTTTCTCTTTGTAGAGTTGGTGGGGACCGTCGCGTCAGTGATACAGCCACTTGGTTTTTGTGTTACTGTAGCCTGACTTTATAAGCCTCAGAGAGTACTTGAATTTTCGCTTTGCAGTTGGGATCTGGAGGTATTCATGTATTTCCGTATTCTTTGTAAACCAAGGTGCGCAGGCTAACATCTTTAATCTTTCATTTTGGGAACGTTGTTATATCTCTATGTTAGAGATGTATGTTGCACCTCAGAGCTCGATGCCGGATGTCCACACGGGCTTATAATGCATTTGTAAATGAGCAGTTTGTTTTGGAGACTAAGTGAGGATTGTCTGACTATCAGCCAGTGTAGGTCTCGCTGTTTTATGTTGGCCTGCTCTCTTTTCAGTTTAATGTGTTCATACCAAGTAAGTAAGTAATACTTGGGTATGCACCTTCTCCTGTGCCAGGTGCATACCCAAGTATTTTACCTACTAAGTTTTGATGTGGTAGAATGCTTCCTTCAATAGTCACCGATGGACAATCGTTTCTTCTTAGCGTGAATGTCATGTGGATTGATTTTAAAGTACTAGTTATTTTCCATTTCTGTAGCTATTTTATTAAGATGGTCTTGGAGTTTTTGTAATGCTCCCATAGGATCCTTATCATAGGCTAGAATCGCTGTGTCCTCAGCATACGTAGCGGTGACAACTTGAATAGTAGTAGAAAAGTCAGCAGTGAATATGGTGTAAAGAACTGGGCCTAGCATCGATCCCTAGGGTACTCTAATTTCAATTTCGTGGAAGGGAGGACAGGGAATCAACAGACTTAACCTGGGAAGTCTTTGTTCCAAATATGACTTAGCAAGCACGAATGTATGGTGGGAAATATTGGTAATATTAGTTTGCATAACTGGACCATATGCCAAAGCCAAAAAAGTAAACAAAAGTGATAAGCGGGCTCATGGGAAGTGGCTAAGAGAATAATGACTATTAGTTTTATTATATTGTAATGCGGGACTACAACTGGCCTTTGCGGGACGAGCCCGCAGAATGAGGGACTGATTGCCGGCATAATCAAAATAATCGCATTAAACAGATAAGTTACAGTGTTGTTTTATTTTCGTATTAGACTCTTCCGAGGTCAGCGGGAGGTCTGGTAGTTAGCTAGTAAATGGTCGGCTTATTGCGTATCACACTTCTTATCTCAATGTACGTTGTTTAGTTCGTAACTGTTGACACACAGAGATATAGGTACAGGCAAAACATTCAAAGACACGACGTACAGTCAGCATCTGATCATTCTTGACCAGCAAGATACTCAAAAAGATCTTAGTACCATGGTATTGTGATCTTTTTGAGTACTGACTGTACTTCAAGTATTACCTATCTATGCATTATTTTAAAATAATCTTTTCCAGTCATAAGCCTGTAAAGTCAGATTTAGACTCGCAGTCGGAGATTTTCATATAAAACTTGATATTGCTGGATTACTGAAGTAGCAGGATAAGGAAACTGATGATGGACTTGACTTGTTTTAGCAGTTTGATTTTATCACAGCTTCAAAGGGTGTTGACAGGCGAAGATACGCAGACAGGCCGACTAATAAATGACCTTAACAGGGTTCCTTTCCTTCTTTCCTTTGGAAAAAGTCTATTTTCAATAAGAAAGATGATGAAATATTTCAGCTTACGAAATTTTATTCAAATAATAAAATTCATAAAAAGCGTAATATAAGCACGACTTCGAGACCTTCTGTGACCCCATTCTACGTAAGAAAAGTAAAAATAAAGTTCGGGTAAGAGTTTATATGACAACCAGAGAACTTTGTGAGCCACAGCTGCAAAGAAGAAACCGAAAAGTCGGGAATTATGTAAATTCATATCTACAATTTGTTAAACTTATATAGTATAGTTATCTATTTCTATTTCTAAATCTAGTATAGTTTTATACCTCATTTGGATTGAATATAGTCTTGCGGTTTTGATTTTTCAATTGTACGCTATTCTCATAACATCAACGGTAAATTTATGTATAAGAGTTAGCAAATATTCCACAACATTTCACACAACGCGACCTAGATCCATGGTAAGCAGAGCTTAACTAGCTTGTGTTATGAAATCTAGAATGCGGATAAACATACTTAGATACATTTTTTTTTGTAAATGCATACATATTATACATAGAAATACCCAGACCAATGCAAATACCCATATTCATGCATACAAATATTTGCACTGAGTGGGGATCGAACCCGCGCCTCCTGTGTAGCGGCCGCGTTCACTACTACTGGACATAGGCCTCTCCCAATGTGCGCCATTTCGTCCGATTCTTCGCCTTCGGCATCCATCCACGGGAAGGTAAATGGAAGGTAGGACACCCCCAAATCAGATTGACTGACGACCTGAAAAAGGTGGCTGTTACTTATGAATATATGCGACTTAAAATGTATTATTGAAAAAAAAGTTGCATCATTGAGAATATTGTTTAAGTTAAGGTATTATTGTAGTTGATAACACTGTATCGCATTAGCTGATATATGCTCAGTACAATAAACATAATATTGGCAGAGCGACCCCCAGCGGGGTGGCGTCACTTGATAGCTTATCGGACGCAGCATGTACCAACTTAATGGGTTAATACTGTGTAATCAGTGCCATTTTTAGAACTAAATGGCTTAGGACCTTTCCTTCACCGCACAATGCATTGGACTTGCAATTTTTTTTCCTAATCTATATATTTGTTTCGTTCTCCTGCAATCCTGGTGTGAAAGAGCATCTAGGTATCGAGCCGAAAGCTGGAGAGCACCATGTTTACCTGGGCTTTCCGCACTTAGCCTCTTGGTTGGGCCATTGTGCGCACTTACCATCGGAGAGCACCATTTTAGTGTTTTTAACAATTTTCATATAGAATGAGATTCTCAATCCTACATGTATGGTTTTTGTGTGTTCGTTACGTGATTACACTGACAATTATAAATGGTTTTTATGATTCGTTTGTTGAAATTGGGATACTCCATGTTCAGTGAGATAAGATCCGATGATGGCAAAAATATTGATTTCTGACCTTTAGATATCTTTCTTTTTCCTTCCTTCCTTTTGACCTCTATATTATTTATCTTCTCATGATAATGATGATAAAAAACTAAACGAACGATGGACGACGATCAGTGGATCGAAAAATTGGTTAATGTTATATAATGTGATATATAATGTTATATAATAATTCACTAAAATGAGAAAATATAAAAAAAAATGTTTAATGGGAATATAATATTCCATCTAAATCCTGCACCTGAGGATCGTGCCACAATGAGCAGGTGTCAATTCACTTTTTGGACGGATTGTCATTGATTAAGTGGAAGACCTAAGAAGGCTTGCAACGAAGTAAGGCGTGATGGCCGGAGGTACTATTATCTATTCTGTGCCGGAGGGGTGAAGTTCACCACCCAACGTGAACGACCTGTGTCACGGGACCTCAAAAATAATCAGACTACCTACATATTGCTTTCAGACTACCTACATATTGCTTCATGAAAAGAATCTTATCATCGGCATTATCTTAGCGACACGATGATATGAAATTCATAGTGTGAGTCTCCTAAAAAAATTAAATAGTTTTGTGCGATTATTCCCAGTAGTCCCCTCTAGCTCTGTCCTCTGGGGTGACAGCTAGGAATTGTCTTCCCAGTTGTCATCGGGGTGACAATTTGTGCCGACTGTTCCCTTTGAAAGTTGACTAGAGGGGACAAATGAGAAGTTTGTTTCTCAGTTGTCACGGGGGGGGGGGGGGGGAAACAATTGCAATTAAAAACAATCCATAGATTTCAGCTTTTTTATTTCTTATGTTACATAGAATCTTCGAAATAATCCAGATGACCGTAATCCATATACACGTAACCCGAATATTTAAAACACAAATTTTTGAAATGTAATTAATTGATATTCAGACAAACAATATCCAGATTCTTAAACCTAAAACTAAACCTCATATATTATGGCGTCTACTAACTAAGCTCGACGGAGCTCCGCTCCGCGGGGCTCCTACTTCTGGGTGGTTTAAAAAAAAATAACCACGAAGACTAAGGCGGGAGCTCCGCTTCGCTTCGCTCCCGCCTTAGTCTTCTAACCTAACCTATCCGAGTCGGATTGCACTGAGTCGGGGTGTATTGTTTTTAATTGCAATTGTCCCCCCCCCCGTGACAACTGAGAAACAAACTTCTCATTTGTCCCCTCTAGTCAACTTTCAAAGGGAACAGTCGGCACAAATTGTCACCCCGATGACAACTGGGAAGACAATTCCTAGCTGTCACCCCAGAGGACAGAGCTAGAGGGGACTACTGGGAATATAGCGTTTTGTGCAACAAGTAAGCAAAATTGTTTTTTGCAGCGAGTGCTGATTTAAGGCCCGAGCAAGCGAGGGATTCTAAGATTGAATCACGAGTGAAACGGGTGATTCTAATGTAGAATTCTGAGCGTGGTGAGGGATTTAAAGGCACGAGATGCAAATAATTGTGCTCTCGTGTGGCAGACATTACTTTTCATTTAGAGAGCAGCAGCGAGAACACATAATAAGTATTACTAAGAAGATAACACAATGAACATGAACAGATAGAAATTACGTTTATATTTATTATAAATCAAAATAATGCTGAACATTTTAAAAGTTAAAGGTGCAATTATTGCAGTTCTGCAAATTCTGCAAATTCTATACAACACGGTAGTAACACAGTCTCCGAACAAGTCTTCGCACCCTTTGTAAGTCTCCTTATAATGAAGATATGGTAAACTTTCAAATATTTCTCGCGATACTTCTCAGGAAGGAAACTTAATTCCGCATTGCACTTGCTGTTTCAACTCTTCTGGTATTAACTGACTTCGTCGCTAGTATCTCTCATCTTTTATGATTATGTTAATATTTTTAATTTTATTCAACACTCTCCTTTTATACCCGCAATGTTTTAAGATGCGTTCAGAAACAGAGTCCGTGGTGTTCAGTAATGTTTTATTTTTCTAATGTTGAAAATAGGAATAATTTTAAATATGTACTTATGCATCAACTATTAATTATAAATACTTATGCATTACTTATTTTCGTATACAATAATACATAAAATATTAAATAAATTAAATAAAAAACATGGTTATCCATTTTACAAATACCTTTCAAATTTAGTTTATTTACGCGTTTCAGAACGCGTTTTCTTTGGGGACGAATTTTGAAATTATATCTTCAAATGACTTGTTTTTGTCACTCGCTCTTTTTTAAGGACGGGAATGAGACAGAGTGCAGTGTAGTTAGAAAGTTCTACGAAAAATAATTTAAAAGTTACTTTGTCTCACGCAGTGAGCAAAATGCGATTTTGCTCGCTGTTCTTACCCAGTAAAACTTACATGTTTGAGTTTCTGAAGTGAAAATATATTTACAGAAGACATTAGTGGCTAGTGACGGCCAGTTATAAAATATCACAAATACAAGACAATAGTGTTCAATATTAGTGAACAGCATCATCATCCTCGTAGCGATTTCCCAGTTGCGTCCAAAGTATTTGGACTCGGGCTCCAAAGTTTGGGTACCTCGAGGTCTGCTTATTATTTTTGGTCAGTATGTCCGCTTTCCTAAGAGGAAAGTATTTGTAAGCCACGGTTGTTCTGCAGCAGGTGCATGAATTTAAGACCTGGATTTTCAAGGAAGTTAGTAGGGCCATGTAGATACACGCACCCTGTAAAGATACAGTAAAAATTCTAATGTATGACACTATTTGTGCCAGTAACCAAATAAAGCCAAACGAAATCTACAAGCGCGTGCTACAGAGGGCAAGAATTTTAAGATAATGGTGATATATCTATATAATTAGTGAGTAGGATGCGCGCGCGACGGGGCCGCAATACGACACTGAGCTTCGACTTGTGCGTACGGCATACTGACGACGGACGACACTCAACTTGATTTTTGGTAAGTGACTTCTAAGCATTTTGGGCATATTACCTACTTAGTGAAAAGAAGAGTAAGTTCAAATATCTGTATATTATTTAATTTCTACACGAACGTAAAAAATTATAAGTACCTAAAGACGGATAACGATTAGAATACATATTTATATTTCAATCATTGTTTTAATGTTGTGAAATTTATGAATTAGAAGATGCTTAATACTTAATAGGTAAAATGGGATGCTTTTTCGTGCTAAAGACGTAGACGCAGGGCTAACATGCGCGCGTCGTCAAATATCTCGAATCGAGATGAGATATCATCTCGAGTCTTCTCGAGCGAAGTAACGCCGACATATTTTGTCGCGTCAAACTTTTTCAATTGTTATCTATGGCATACACATTTTTTAAACATTTATCCGATAAAATCGGCCCGATACGGCCATTTGCTCGAAAGCACAGACTAGTTAGGGATGCTAGGTATGAAAAAAAGAGAAAAAATAGTGCAAACAATTTTCGACCTTATTGACATGACATGCTATCGAATTTTTTTTCTTATATTCGTGATCAGCGTTATCAATTAATGCGAAAAGACACGTAACAAAGGAAATGTCATTAAGGTCGAAAATGGCTTGCAGTCGATGTTTTAGTCCAAAATGAACCGAGCACAAAAAATGTTTACACGAGATAACTTCTCGTCGACCAAATGAAAGACGGGAGACAAAACATTTTAATTTAAAAAAGAGAAAAAATAATGCAAACAATTTTCGACCTTATTGACATGACATGCTATCGAATTTTTTTTCTTATATTCGTGATCAGCGTTATCAATTAATGCGAAAAGACACGTAACAAAGGAAATGTCATTAAGGTCGAAAATGGCTTGCAGTCGATGTTTTAGTCCAAAATGAACCGAGCACAAAAAATGTTTACACGAGATAACTTCTCGTCGACCAAATGAAAGACGGGAGACAAAACATTTTAATTTAAAAAAGAGAAAAAATAATGCAAACAATTTTCGACCTTATTGACATGGCATGCTATCGAATATTTTTTCTTATATTCGTGATCAGCGTCATCAATTAACGCGAAAAGACACGTAACAAAGGAAATGTCATTAAGGTCGAAAATTGCTTGCAGTCGCACAAAGGTACTAAATTTTGATCCAAAATGAACCGAGCACAAGAAAAGTTTACACGAGATAACTTCTCGTCGACCAAATGAAGGACGAGAGACAAAACATTTTAAATGTCAAAATTCGAGTAAATAAGGGCACGTATGTTACAATTTGCAGACACTAAGTAGAGATGATTTCTCGAAGTCGAGTTATGTCGACATCTGACAGATCGCCATGAAATTTGCCAAGTTACCAACAGTCGATATCGACATAAAACGGCAAAATGCCTCGAGATAGCTATCTCGTGGCGCGCATGTTAGCCCTTCATGCTACCAACAGTCGACATATCGACATAAAACGGCAAAATGCCTCGAGATAGCTATCTCGTGGCGCGCATGTTAGCCCTGCAGGTCTCAATTACTAGGGTGTAGGGTTACCGAATGCTGGGGTGGTTAGGTGGGTTTCTAATCTACTATGAATTAGGCGTCTTCTAATGCCTCCAAACACACAATTATAATGGTGTAAATCCGTTGTAATAATACTAGTTGAATTTTCTGACACGATTTTGAATTGAAGAGACTAGCGGTGGTGCGTTATGTGGCGTGTTCACCCTAATCAAGAATGCTGAAAAAACATATTTTTCCTTTTGCGGGATGATAGCCTATACGTACTTTTATATTGATATTGTGTTTTTCAGCTGTTAGAATTCGAAATGGTGATGTCCACGGTGTTGCAAGTATCGTCAAGGCTCGCACGAAGAGGCTTCAATGTTCAATGTTGCCAGCGCGCTTTATATAGCACACAAAACAAAAGTAAGTTTAAATATTTACCGTGTCCTCTGTAGCTACCTGTCTACGTTTTGCAAACGGAGCTGCTCCTTTACAGTGAAGTGAAATAGTAGATTTTACAACAAGTGCACAAAACGAACCATTTTTATCCGAGACTTTTAGCAGCCCGAGCCGGAGGCGAGGGCTGATAGTAATGTCGAGGATAAAAATGGTTTTGTGGACGAGTTATAAACTCTGCTTTTCACTTCGATTGCGAGGAAATAAAACAGTAGTATAACATTTCTTTAATTAAAATTCAAAGTAAAATTAGAACAGTTTTGGATACTGAAGGAAATTGTTTTTTTAATCTTACGACATTGAGGCGTGGGCTGCAGACCTATACAGCCTACTATAAAATTAATTTTGTAATAATAATTTTCTTAAATGAATTAAATAGCCTACCGTACTTGAATTTAAATTTTAATATCTTTTAAGTCTTAAAAAACACATAAGGCAAAATAAATTAAAGTGAATGTTATAAAATAACAAATTCTATCTATGAACTTCTTATTGTGTTAGGCTGTATGGCTCATTTTCTTTGCCTTAATATAGATACATTTATGAGTAGATACGTTAATGCCCTTGTGCACAAAATTCGATTTTGTGCAGCCTATATCCTGCACAAATAAGCACTTTCAGAGCATGAGAAGTGAAAATTATAATTTATCATCGAAAATTAATTTGTGCAGTCTCTAATATTTACTTTTAAAGTCGCTGTTTAATCTGAAAAGATTTTATCTCTGATTTTTTTAATCTAAGCATATATTTTTGAGTAAACTACAAATAGTAATTGATTAAGGACTGTGTACCGAATTTGATTGATAGGTAGGCTTTGAAGGATAGATAGGCTCTCATAATTCGCGGTTGGGTTGCGTAAGTTACAAATGAATTGTAATTTAATTAATTATTTAAGTTACTTTATGATTATTGTTGATTTGCGTATGTATATCAATACATAACTACAAGATCACATTAGATTCACTACACATTAGGTAATGTTGTTCTTATAATTACGTACATTCATTATTACTTATAGGTATTAAAACCACGTGTCTGGAAGCTGTCCATTTAATGACGCTTTCGTCACTGTACACTAAGGCCTCGTGTTGAAACGACCTTCATAATTAGTAGTTCAAACCTTATTTCACGTACTGATTGGGTGTTGATAGTGAGAGTTTCATTAGTTCATGACCAGAGTCGTTATCAGCGATGACGGTCGAAGATGTCGGGGTAAAATGTTACGCAACGCTCGCCTTGCGGCGATGTTTGCTCCATATTTTGTATCATTCATATAAATATGCCGATACATTGCGTCTTTGTCTCGTAAATTATTGAGATATTTGAATAATAACCTCATCGATGTCAAGAAAAACCGATATGTTCGCAGCTCAGATGGTCTTGGTTAGCTTAATTTCTTATCGTAAACAAACTCTTCAAGTATCTAAACAACATTAGGTAATGGAGTGATAACATTTTAACACAACCTATCAGTGCTTTTGCGAATTTTTCCAATAAATTTTGCTTGTTTTTATGAAATGCGAAAGTATTATAATTTTCTCAAACATGCTTAGAAATGTGAACATTATTTTGACAACCTTCTTCGAGATAAATCGAAATTGCTGTACATGCGAGCAGCGGCCGGCAAAAGTTGTATGAAAATCCATTTCTGTCGTGTTTTAGCGGCCAAATAAATTACTATGTAAACCTGTCGTGTAATTTAAAAATGGAACCATCTTTTACTCGGAACCATGGCAACCAAGGAGGTAACTTATCCAAGGCATTATTTAAATACAGAACTGGCTTGCAAATAGAATGCTGTTTATTAAAAAAAATAAAAAACAAATGAACATTTTGCCGCGTGAAATATTACTGTTGTTCGTTGTTCGTCATTGATTTTGAAAAGTAGGTAACTAAAAAGTTCTGCCTAGATACTACTTAGTTTTAATTTCCGCGCATTGTTTGAGAAAAGCACTATACAAGCCTTGGCCACAACTGTGCGTTGCCGGACTCCGTACTTCACGTTCGTCCGGCAACACTACATTTGACGGCCGCGGCAGTAATGTACTATTATTGCGCGGAATACCTACAGTAGTATGAGAGAAGATAAAAGGGCGCAAAGTTGTTAACAAGTACATGGCCGACCTGAAGGCTAATGGTTACCGTGGCATATAGATAAACCCTCGTTATTCAGTCCGGAAAAGTCTCTATTTTAGCTGATTATATACGAGTCTCTTATGAACCCAGGATCCACTTGCCGGCACCTATGATTGGGGTTTATTTTATATTGATGAAGCAGTGGTAGGCTGCTCTGCCCCTCTAGACAAGTGGCAACGAATGTATGAGATTGGACGAATTTAACATGCGTTAACGACTGTCATATACGTCAAATCTCATACATTCGTCATTCTATTCCATCAAACGCCGGCTAGCGAATTGCCACTTGTCTAGAGGGGCTGTAGTGGTTCATGTAATAGTAGCTAATTACGTTTATGAAAGTTGCTCTGAATAATTCTAATGATGGAAAAACGAGAGCGCTTTCAGTATATATAGTAGGTACTCGCCTACATTGAGTACTAACGGAACGACCGTACATAAAACAATTCTTTGTAGCATAGTTTCTGAATGTGGGGTAGCACGGTGCACATCAGTTGTTCGTACGGGGCCTTATGTCTTTTATTTGTTTTATAAGGTTTAGTTGGAAGGGATACCCCGATGAGAACTATATCACGTGATATGATATAATCTTTTAATATCTGGCGATTATTTTGATATGTATTATTTTTGTAATTCTTATTTCAGGTAGTTTTAACTGGTAAAACTGGCGTAGATATAAGTAGGTACTATACGTCGTAATCAAAGTTCTTTGTATGATTATGTCGCAATATTCCACGATAACTCACTTAGGTATAATTTGACTTATGACTTTGAGATGTTCAATGTTGAATGATTATTTCTATGCGGTTATAAGCGATTATTAAATCATGTGAATCGCGCATGCAATTTTGAATAGATACACCTTCAGGCATTATAATTTATACATGAAGCAGCTATTTGCTTTGCTTAACTCAATTCGAAAATAATTCACCGTCAAACAAATAGAAAATGCCTACATCATGAACACCTCTCGTTCCATACCTAAACGCAGTCTATACAGTCAAGATCATGACAGACAATTACTATAGATATAAATATTGTAAGTCGCATCCCTCAAAGTTAGTACATAGTTTGAGACCGTATAACCCAGCCATGTTCATTAACTTAGGGCTACCATCTCCAAAATTCATAAACCGGAAAAAAAAGCGTGAACACCCCCGAACTTTTGAGCTTTTACGTTGTATCCAAGAGGTCGTTTCCTCGTCCTCTCGGATACAACGTGGTTTACCATGGGTGTAATAAGCCGCGCGTGCTTTTGGCACCCAGCGTGGATGAAGACGATGCACCTGAAGCCATATATAGCAAGTCATGCTAGAGAAGGAGACTGCGGAGCGAGTCCGGAGTAAACTCTCGACCCGCGCAGCCCTCGACAAACGACAGCCAGTCTAGGACAGCCTAGGGGTGACGGAGAACATGCGTAAAGACCCTGTGGGCAATCTGTTATGCGAAATAGTCGCGGTGTAATAAGTTCATGCATGCAGTTTTAAATATAGTCTGGGCTTTACTCGGACTACAATTTGGTATCCGGCCCGGACGTTCCCCGAACGTCTTCTGAACTAGGACAAATCCAGGGAAACCCGGTCGGATGGCAGCCCTATAACTCTACACGAGCAACCTCAGGACATTTTAACTGATAGTGTCGTGGGTACATACTGACAAGGTACATCGAGGGTGCATGGTAGGTTTTTCCCTACATTGAATTATTGACTTAAGTGTAATTTTCTTTTTTCAGTACGATTTTACACAAAGAAACACGAATGGGTATCAGTTAGTGACAGCATCGGCACCGTCGGGATATCAAACTATGCACAGGTCAGTTTGACATAGGAATAAAGAAAGCATAGGATCTTGAGATCTCCTTAGATCTTGAGGGTGAAATAGCAGTAACAGTTGAGATGATAATGATGAAGTTGAAAACTTATGTAGGGGTACATGGTCTAAGAGCCAGTGAACAAAGATTTTCTTCACCCAAGCAATAGTGGAACTGTATGTCCCTGTCCTAGTGCTTCTTTCTACTTCATTTTTATATTTTCATTTTTACGAGCTCGATTGCTACCTGACCATCCGACGATAAGAGTGAGCTCCAGATAGATTTCCAGGGTTAGCGATTTCTATTTCATAAGTACAAATATAAGACCCCACGGGCGCTGCAACGCATTCGAAACGTCGGCAAAAATAGTAAGTTCCGTGATTTACTTAAAGCGAAAAGTCTCGAACAGTTATATAATTATGAATACTGAGTGTACTTTTATTCATGGAGTATTTAACCCACATACTTGACACTTTATATTTTTCAGATAACTCTTGAAAGTACGCTAACAACACATTTTCAGAAAATGATGTAGCATATTTTCACTTTCCATTCCATGAAATCGTGGTAACATTTATTATAGTTGCTCCTAGATTTCGCTGGTAACAGGTTCATGGTCATGTTTGACGCAGCTTTCAGAATGTCTGGTGGTATACGATTACCACTATCCTCGCTTTCAGACATGTTATTACACAAAAACTAATTTATTTTACAAACGGAACCAAACTTTAATTTTAATGTAAAATGTTGGCGCCAAGGCGCAAACGTCGACTGCGCATGCGTGTTTTTTTTCTTTTTCCTTCCGAATCGGCGGCCGGCGCCGGCTGCGGAGGCACTACTTACCTTTTTTTAAAGTAGAGGTTCAACCTTGTTGGTCCGGCTGGAGGTTGTATAGGTGTATCGTTATGATTAAAAAGTTATTTAATGATATAAGTGTCCATAAAAAATGTGCATAATGTTTGTCATAAGATTTGATTTGATTTGATTTAATTTTTTTTGTATTGTAGTATCAGAGTAGATAAACCTAATTATATTCAGCCGTCTCGTTTATTACATACTGATGACGATGCCACCGACCGATTACGGCCATGGTGACCGCTTCGACTCCTAGTCGGCTCGGCGCTGATGCGCTCGAAGATGGCTAATACAGCCGATCTTCGCGGTGAATTCTCGTGTACACTGAGGGTTAATGCTTAGGCCAATCGTAAGATGAGGTACTACCTCGAAATAAGATAAACAATTACATACATACCTACATATACCTGTAAATGCCAGAGAGGGTAGACAGAGGTGTATTCACAGAAAATCAGTGATAGGTTTATTGTGATAGGTGTGCAATCCGACTTGGTTAGGTTAGGTTAGAAGGCTTAACTCCGCTCCGCTCTCGCAATAAGCCTTCGTGGTTATTTTTTTATAACCATGCAGAAATAAGCAATTTTTCTAACTGTTTAATTAAAAATAAAAAAAACGACCCAAGCTATTTACCTAGCCGTTTAATTAAATGGCTGAACACTATTCAGGCCGTTTATTGAAGGGCACCGTTTAGTTAACTGTCTAGGCGGTTAATTAAAAAGCCAGCGGATACATCGCATAGCTCGAGCTGCGCATCTTCATAGCACCTCTTACTCGCTACGCTTAATAGCATAGTACAGTGGAAACGCTCACATACTTTCATATCTTAGCTTTAACATAGCTACATAAGACAGCCGAACCAATTACTAAAATCTTCCTCCTAGCGTTATCCCAGTCGCATCCGAAGCTTTCAACTTGGAGTCTGAGGTCCGCTTTACCAGTCTAACTGCGGATTTGGCTGAACTTCGTTATTTTCCGTGAAACGATTGCCATCTGACCTCCACAACCCAAAGGCGACATAGAAGCATTACAATTAGACCAGTTGTTGGATTTTTGAGGGCTCTAACTGCCCGTAACGACTGCCATAGATGATCGCATGGCAAGCGGGACCGACGGCTTAACGTGCTCTCCGAGGTACGACCAGACCAATGCACATACCCATATTCATGCATGCAAATATTTGCATTGAGCGGGGGTCGAACCCGCGCCTCCTGCGTAGCGGCCGCGTTTACTACCGCTAAGCCAAGGAACCTAACCTTACCAATAATTAAATAATATATTATAGTATAATATCTTATACCTAATATAACATATAGTTAAAAGTAATCGTAATTATACATTAAGTAAATTGATTTACATTTTCATGAATCGAGTTAGGATGTTGAGTGACGTGTGATTGCCCACCTGTTCCAGGAAGCGTTAGGAGAAGTAGTCTACGTCCAGCTCCCAGAGGTAGGCCAGGAGATAGCGGCGGGCGACGAATGCGGCGCTCTGGAGAGTGTGAAAGCAGCCGGCGAAGTATACAGTCCTGTCTCCGGAACGGTAAGGACTTACTTTTGTATTCTTCTAAGCCAATAACGGATACAAAATATAAATTGCCCTGCGATATAAAATTTGCAGGTGTAATTAATATATAAAATTAATTTTTCCATAATAGTTCCAACTTTTCTTCTTTCTTTTTTCGAAAAGCGTAAGAAAATATCAGCTACCTGAATAAGACTCCTATCCGAGCTCTGTCTATTATGTTACCGAGATGGGAGAGAACGCTTTGAAAAACACCCAAATCCATACTTACATGGTAAGTCATTCAGCATTGACTTTTGTGGTTTCGAAAATTACAGGTAACAGAAAAAAATACAAATCTAGAGTTAAAGCCGGCTTTGATCAATAAATCCTGTTACGAAGAAGGCTGGCTGTTCCGAGTGAAGTTGTCAAGCATGGAAGAAGTCAAACAACTCATGGATCAGGCCACGTACGACAAGTACCTCGAGGAGCACTGACATACGCTTAGATCTAGGAATGTATTAAATTGTTATTTGTTTAATATTTTATTTTCTCACCCGGGTCTTACGTCTTACATTTTACGAATGAGGCACTGGTACAGACTTTTCTTTCAAGGTTGGGAGTCAGATGACAGTCGCTCCCGTAAAAGCTAAGATAAATAGTGATACTGAACATCTATTGGTTGGTTCCTATGTTAAGAAATTGTAGTTGAAGTTCTGAAAAAGCTTACGGAACGAAGCCTACTACTATTAAGAGAGCTTCAACTTCAAATAATATAAAATTATTAATAAAAAGCCATTTGAAAACAAGCTTTTCTTTGAATAATCTGTACTAAAACGGAAATAATAATTTTATGCCAGGGTTGTGCTGATTTTCAAAAGCTTGTAGTGCAAACAGAAAACAAAGGAAGAACTTCCACGACACAAGCTTTTAGTACAGATTATTAGACAAATTCTTGTTTTCAAAAGATTTTTTATTAATAATTTTATTTACAAATTTTTAGTTATAGTTATATCATGTAACAGTAGAGCTGTGTCAACCAAAACTAACCAAACGAAGTCAAACGCAAGTAGTCTATGTTTAGTTCAGAAATTCCCATGGGATCTACTGTTTCAATCTTCAGACTCTGCAGTATGATGTGATACCAGACAATTCGTTAGGTCAAAACAAATGAGCCCAAACTCGATAGGTTCGTCTTGTTAAGTTTAAGAGTTCCTATGGCCCCCTTCCAACTCCATCTTCAGACCCTAAGTACCACGGGCAAAAGTCAGCTATTTCAGTTAGTTTGATGTCTTCAACAAATATTTTTCATGCCTCCGATGCGTTTTATTCATACCATGAGCCTGTAATGGCAAGGTTAATCAACACTAGCCAGCTAGTCTTAGGATTGATGAACAGTGACCATTCTTACCACATAGAGACCCCTCATTGCCCCAAAAAGCACGTTATGAAGATATCAGTTTCGGTTCCGATTGATATACGAACGGCAGATATAGGTAGTTGGCGCCCTAAAAAGTTCAATGACCTGATATAACTATAGAACTTCGTCAGTGGATTGTTGAGGTTAGATGGCAGCTAGATTCAGCCGCCTCGCTGAAAGCCAAGCCCAATTGAATTGGAAAAAGGCACGGAGGATGACGTAGAATGAAATAAAATTTCTGTCAAATCAAACCAAACACAGTTAGAAATTTAAATATGGTATATTAGATCGATACAAAGAAATAGATTTTAACAGAATACTACATGTATATTAAAAAAAATCACTTGAGCGCTGCAGCGCCTGATATAATCTCAATGAGTTCTCTTGTGATAACGGCTTGTCGAGTTCTGTTGAAGAGCAGCGTGAGTTTCCTGATCATGTCCCCAGCGTTCTTGGTCGCGTTGTCCATGGCGGCCATGCGGGCCGACTGCTCGGAAGCGGCTCCTTCCTTCAGAGCATAGTAGATGATCGACGTCAGGGTGAACTCCACGTAGGACTCCAGCTGGTCGCTGTCTAGGTCGTCGAACGCCGATATGTTCGGTGCTGACTATGTAACAGTAATGAGTACATAGGCGATCAGAACACATAATTATACAGCACTACCTATAGCTAAAATAAGCGTAGCCTGTTATTAATTCTAGAATCTGTAGGAAAAGTTATTATCTACACCCATCGTTTATTACAGTTCTCTTTAGGCTGAGACTATATCTAATCTCTACGCATTAGTTTCGCACGGTTTCGGTTGCCATACGAATATCAACCGCAGTCGTTACTTGTAGTTGGAGTCCTAAAAAGTCCAACAACTGGTCAAACTATAATGCTTCGATATCACCTTTGGGTTGTGGAGCTTAGATGGTAGTCGCTTCACGGAAAATATCGAAGCTAAACCAAACCACTTCACTTTACTAGTGTAACTGCTTACACTAGTAAAGTGAATCCCAGTTTCCGAGGTGAAAGCGTCGGATGCGACTGAGATTAACGCTAAAATGAAGAAGAAGAAAGTCACCACCAATACGGAAATTCTCTCACCATTCCCGTTGCTCAGGGTACACCGCGTGGAGGTTTCCATCAAGCATCCTAAATTACTATCAACCCTACCTACATACCTCATGCAGTTACGCAATAAACTTACATTCTAAACCGGAAACGAAGTTCAGTCATTTAGTATCTACTTATTTTAATAAATATTGGGCGTCAAGGATAACTTTCTGATGACTCCTTGAGTAAAAATGCTGTATGTGCTGGCACTGAGTTTATAAGTTAAGATTTTATGGACTTCCTTTCATTTAATTTACCACGTTTGTTAGACAGATTTTATCCTTATTATTGACACTATCGACTGATGCCATAAAAATACAGGATATACTTTTTAGAATTTTAGTGAGTTCAATTACCGGGTGTGACAAGCGAATTTAAAAAAAATCGATGAATGCAGCTAGGTTTCTTTTAAAAAATAAAGGAATGTTTCCTTTGAGTGAAATTCGCTATCTCCAGTATTTAGAGTACTTCCCCTACAGGTAACGTTAAAATCTTCCACCCTGTATATGTTCCCACGGCATCCAAGTGGTTTATTTATATATTAGAGTCCGAGTGGAGTCGGTTTGGAATAGGAAGGGAATCGAAGTGGATTCAGTTTGAAGTCGGTTCGGAGTTGGAGTAAAGTCGGTTTGGAGTTGATATGAAGTCGGTGTGAAGTCTGAGTGGAGTTAATTTTGAGTTGCCGGCGGGAGTCGGTTTCGAGTTGAAGTGTGTGTGGAAATCAGTGTGGAATGGTGTTTTTTTGGTGTCTGTTTGAAGTTGGAGTTGGAATAGAGTAGGAGGGACTTGAAGTGGAGTCGGTAGGGAGTTGGAGTGAAGTCTATTTGGAGTCAATTGGTGTTTGAATTAGAGTGGAGTTGGAAGGAGTCGAAGCAGGGAGGTGGATTGAATTCGGTTTGGACTGGAGTTAAACTGGAAAAAATACGTTTAATTGACCGATTTCAAATGAAAGAAGGTGTCCTAATAATAATCTAATAATCTTTATTTCTTCGCCAATAAACATTTACATAAAATATATTTGTTGAGGACACAAACCTCCTTCTTACATGACACTTTTACTTTTTTGTTGCAGTTATGTCCTTCATCTTCTTATATTTTTGAAACCAAGTTTAATTGCATGATTCTCTGATCTAATATTAGGGGTTAAAGTATGAAATTGCCGATTTGTACTGACAAATTGAAATTCGTTTTTTTTTTAATTTAACGTATTTATTTAATCAAAATAATTACCATTATTATCTATACATTGCTGCCATCTAGTAGGAAGGTCATTTATGCCTTTGCGATAGAACTCTGGTGATCTAGATTCGACAAACTGTGTGAAAGCATTTTGTACTGCCTCCTGAGAAGAAAACTTTTTATCACATAGAAAATTGTCCAAATCACGAAAAAAATGGTAGTCTGTTGGAGCAAGGTCTGGCGAATAAGGAGGGTGACGGATAGTTTCTAATTGCAGTTCCTGTAGAGTTAAAACGGTTTCTCGTGCTGTATGAGGTCTCGCGTTATCATGGAGCAATAATGGTGAAGATCGATTCATGAGTCGGGGCTGTTTCACTGCTAGTTTTTCTATCATTGTTCGGAGTTCGGCATAGTAGACATCTGCCGTTATTGCTTGACCAGATCGTCGAAAGCTATAGTGAATAACACCATGCTGAGACCACCAAACAGTTACCATTACCTTTTTATTGGTAAGCTTTGCTTGCAGCGTCAGCCATTGCATTTTTCGCTTACGGTTATCGTAAAGAATCCACTTTTCATCACATGTCACAATTCGATCCAATATTCCTTCATTTCTGTACCGATTCAACAAGGCAACACAAGTTTCAACACGCATTTCTTTCTGCAGATCAGTCAAATCATGAGGTACCCATTTTTCACATTTTTTTATTTTATTGATTTGACGCAAATGAGTCAATATTGTTGGTAAGGTAACGTTAAACCATGCAGCTAATTCCTGGGTAGTTTGGCTCGGATCGGCTTCCACCATGTCTTTCAATTCATTGTTATTCACCTGTGTGGACGGCTTTCCTCGTGGTTCGTTCTTCAAATCAAAGTTTCCATCACGAAAGCGTTTAAACCAAAATCGCACGGTGCGTTCATTAGCAGTCCCCTCTCCAAACGCAACATTGATATTGCGAGCTGTTTCTGCCGCGTTAGTTCCGCGTCGGAACTCGTATTCAAAAATCACTCGAATTTTCGAAGTATCCATCTTTCTTGTCTAAGCTGAATAAAAAAAACAACTGAAAGTCGATAATCGAATGTTGCACATTTTTAAATGAAGAACTACATAGGTACCATGTGGAAAAAGTTTCACTCAAAAATCTCAAACCATGAAGGTTCTATGTCAATTCGAAGTACCTATTACAATGAAACGGCAATTTTATACTTTAACCCCTATTATTTACACCTATAACCGTCATATAATGCAAAAAATCAAAAATCTCAAACATGTTAGTTACCTCCTTCATCCACTCACGTCTTTATATAGTACGAATTTCGAACCGTCTTTTGCGATGCATTTTGTCAGTAATACTGTGCCTATACAATATTTAATTTTGGTCTAAGTCTATAGGTAAAGAACTAAAGAACTCTATCGGTTGAGTGAGAACGGTTGGGAGAGCGCCACATCCTGATATTTGTTTTATTAGTAAAAGTCCAAGAAAAGATGGATGGATAGCGACAGGGGTTAACATATAGGAATACAATACCTCTATTTTAGCCATATTGAAGAACGGTATGACGCTGAGTTCGTACTTGACAGCCGAGACGTACTTGTTGTAGTATACCTCACCGATGTCGTAGATGTAGCCAGTGTCGGCCAGGGCGGCGGCCACGCCACCTGCGTCCGCGAACTGTGGACTGAGACGACCCACCTGCAACAGTAGCATTAGCACACGTTCAGAATTTATGGTATATACCTACTTACTACTTGGGGTCCAAACAAGATCTTCAGGGCTAAAGTGAACATTTCCTTTATACCTGCTGGTTGACGGATGTAGTTCTAGTGCATATTCCTATCAGGGTTTTTTATTGATCTTAGCTTTTGCGGAAGTGACTGTCATTTGACCCCACAAATGGCAGTCACTTCCGCAAAAGCCGATATCAATAAAATCGTAAAAGCAGGAGCATAAAAGCGGACACTGGACTCCAAAATGCTGTAAGCTTTGAATACACGCCTGGATTAACGCTCGAATGAAGAGATATTTTTTATGGTAGGAAAAAATTCTTAATAATATTATAAATGAAAATATCCTAATGAAATTTGGTACAGAGATGGATAAGAGCTAGGGAACGGACATAAGCTACCTATTATCGTGAAAAAGGGGGGTAGAAGGGGGGGGGGGTTGTAAAGTAGGTATGAGAGTCATTTTTCAATCGCGTAATGAAAGGGGATACATGGGGTATAAATAGTATGAAACATTTTTACTGGAAGATATCCTCATAAAATTTAGAACAGAGGTAGATTAGAGCTTAGGAACAGACATAGTCAAGTAACGAGCCAAATATACAAGCGAGTAGATACCTCTATAGGGGCGAGTAGATAGGCGTGTATAGGTCAAATAGAGTCGAGTAAAAGGGGGAATATTTTCACTTTAATTTGCTAGTCCTCAATTGAGAATCGGAAAACCGTATATTACAATACCAGACCTGGAATAAAACCCGGGACCTCGAGCAAAGCACTCGTTATCGCCACTAAAACTAATGCTAGTAAAAAAAATATTAATTTGAATTACGTACATCTTTGACGCTGAGAAGCATATTATTAGCGAACGTGCGCCTGAGCATGGCACGAGACTTGTCACCGACACACACGAGTTTATTCGTAGTATGTTCCGTGGCGATGTCTTTTAGATCTCGACGAATGCGACGCGCCACACCGCTGTGAACTCCTCCACATAAACCTGAAGCATCGATTGTTACAAATCTATTTCATTGATGAATTAAAACAGAAGAATCGATGTCTCATTAGCATTCACTCCGTCATTCATTAAATCAGTAGAGAGAGTCGTGACTCACTAGCGTGGCGGTAGTGAGTGCGCCTGGTACGCAGGGGACGCGGGTCAATTCCCGCTCAGTACAAATATTTGATTTGCATCAGGTCTGGTCGTGCCTCGAAGAGCACGTTAAACCAGTCCCAGTTGCGGCACAGACATCTATGATAGCTACGGGCAGTTGGAGTCCTAAATCCGACTACTGATATAGGGTAGTTACCTATTTAGTTTTTGGCTGATTGGTTGTGGAGGTCATATGGCAGTCGGTTCACGGAAAGTACACAAGTTCGGCCGCTTCGTAGTTAGACTGAAAAAATCAACCTCTACTGTATGTAAGTAGTGGACTGTTTTATGGTAGGTACGCATCTGTCAAAAGTGTGTTTCAACCCAAAGTATTTCAATGTTCTCTGGATTGGAAAAATAACTTTAAACAAATGCTTTGAGAGGCCTTTATTTTGCTTTTTAAAAAATCTTATGCTCTCATTTTGTTTACCATATGCTGAACAATTGTTGTTGCAATTTGATTGATATATTGATATACTTATTGCCATACTTTTGAAAGCTTGTTCTCTGACTCACACCTATGTAAATATTGTTATTAGACACGATTGTTCATAATATTATATGTGATAGTTTGAGTATATACCTTTTAACTTTATAATTTTAAACAACCAGGTGTATCAGATCTTGTAGATATATAAATATAAGAGACTTCACTGTTAACTTTAATAGTTGATTTATAGGTAGGTATTAATAATGTTTACGGACCTATTCGAAGTGTTCGTTATTATACAGGTACATGCTTTACATCTACCTTTACCGCAGATGACCTATATAATATTGACGATAAATCGGTCCCATGGTCGTGTAATTCCCGTTAACAAAATTAAATATTCATTTAGCTGAATCACGCGTAATGCGTCTGGGTATAAGCCTACATAACTTTTGTCTTGTTAAGGCACGGTTCTTTAAGTTTCAATCCGCCTCATCTACATAATACTTTACACTCAAAGAACGAAAACCGAAAAAGCAGCTCACAATTCAGTTGCATTTATCGTAAAAAGTCAACATCACGAAATTCGTGTCGAATTTTCTAAAACGCTCACAACGCTTAAAGAGCTGCGTGAAAATTCGTTCACTATCATTTGTGTCCATCGCGAACAAGTAAACAAGAATTAAAAACATAATATTTTTGTGTTAACAAACTGTTAATCTATCTCAGTAAACAGACACGAGAAATTTACAATTTTAATATCGAAAGGATGTGGATAATGCATATACCTAAAATGGATGATTCATAAATAAAAAATATTTTTTTCTCAAACATGCAATGAAATATTGACATTACGTTCCTCTTAATAGGCTGCGAAGTATGACGTTTCAGGCGCGGCTAGGACCAGAGGCCGGCAATGGAATTTCATACAAACCTTGCAGGCCTAGGCCGGCAAAGTCCTCTTTTTTAATTTCGATTTCACATAAATTTGTGGCAAAGGCATCGACACTCTGCCACTATGCGTATTAAAAAAAAAATATATCTTTAATTTTTTTGTTGTTTATTTCGTTGGCATGTTTGAGAAAAGCACTATACATACCTCGGCGGGATATATGGGGTTGCCTGCCTCAGACCTATCCGTCTATATGTCTTCGGCCGGCAACCCCTTTCATCCCGGCCTCTGTAGTAATGTACTATTATTTATGAATCATCCACTCTATTCTATTCTAATAAATTTATGAGTAGATAAATAATAAATAATAATTAACCATAAAATAATAATAATACGTATTATATTAATGTATCGATTAAAGTTTTTTATAATCAATCGATTTTATTGATTCAAATTTTTAAGCAATCACTACTTCAATCCGTCTAAAATACCTACAATAATATAATGGACAGGGTATCTATAGTAGCTGGACCTCGCCTTATTCCCTAGCCAATCATTAATGAATGAATAGCTTGAATGCCATTCCAGTTATCATAAATGTAAAACAAAACAAACAAATGCGTAATATATTTCTCAATAAATACCTAATTACTACGTGGTTATCCTCATAGAACGCGGCGAGGTTACTACGTCTAAGCATACAATATAAATCGAACCAGCCATTGATGAAAATTCGACTTATATTGCAACAGACTCTCCGCTCGATAAACAACTCGTAATTATAGGTTAAAAACACGCTCCGATTTCCGGTCACACGACATTCAATAAGTACATAAAGTAGCCGTTCACTTTTATTTTATCTTTTTTCGTTGCTCACACAAAAAAGGATCTAACAAGAAGTATCATTCTATGTACCTACTTTTACTAAATGATTACCTAACACAGCGGATGTTTGGTGCCCTACCATGATCTTGGGGGTCCAGCCTACCTCATATGCTATACGGTAATATGGTACACCTTCACATTTAGGGCTAGGGTGCAGGTACTCTTCTCGGGGTGGAAGTAGTCCTTTGAAAGCCAAGATAAATAACTAATACATAGAAAAAGAGGAAAATCTAAAAAGAAAGGACACCGGGTTGCAAAGTATAAGCTTCACGTGCAACCGATATTGGTGCTCCGATATTGATGCTGATGACGATGATGGCTGGTAGGTAATTCCTCGCTTGAGCTGACCCATCAATGTCGACAAAAGTAAAAAAAAAAGACAGGTTGCATTCCAGCAGGGCTAACATGCGCGCGTCGTCAAATATCTCGGATCGAGATGAGATATCATCTCGAGTCTTCTCGAGCGAAGTAACGTCGACATATTTTGTCGCGTCAAACTTTTTCAATTATTGTCTATGGCATACACATTTTTAAACATCTTAGTTGCTGTTTTCACATTTATCCGATAAAATCGGCCCGATACGGCCATTTGCTCGAAAGCACAGACTAGTTAGGGATGCTAGGTATGAAAAAAAGAGAAAAAAATAGTGCAAACAATTTTCGACATGACATGCTATTGAATTTTTTTTCTTATATTCGTGATCAGCGTCATCAATTATGCGAAAAGACACGTAACAAAGGAAATGTCATTAAGGTCGAAAATGGCTTGCAGTCGCTGTTTTAGTCCAAAATGAACCGAGCTCAAGAAAAGAATACACGAGATAACTTCTCGTCGACCAAATGAACGACGGGAGACAAAACATTTTAAATGTCAAAATTCGAATAAATAAGGGCACGTATGTTACAATTTGCAGACACCAAGTAGAGATGATTTCTCGAAGTCGAGTTATGTCGACATCTGACAGATCGCCATGAAATTTGCCATGTTACCAACAGTCGATATCGACATAAAACGGCAAAATGCCTCGAGATAGCTATCTCGTGGCGCGCATGTTAGCCCTGCAGGATTGCCGGCAGAAGTGAAAACTTTTTCTTTCTTTCTTTCTTCTTTATAAACATAGAAAAAGATAAAAAGAACATACCATAACACACCATAAACATATCATACCATACCATACCTATATTATAGCGCCAATCATAGAACCTATCACTAATTTTCGGAATTTCTACCAACATGTACTGTACATCTTAAATTGGGGGCCGAAGTTTCCGGAAGTACCTACCTATGTACCATAAATACATTTTATCCTGCAATTGAGTCCGAAAGTGAACGTCACTTCTAAACATTACCGAAGAAATCCGAAGGAACTTCAAGGCCAGGATGCTACACGCGTTGAATACTATACAGGTTCTCGTTAAGTTAAAGTTTAGGATGTATATACCTCCTTTTCATGGTACGCTGGCCATCATGAAAGAACTCTGAATATATTTACTGGTGTCAAATTTAGCATTTTCTATAATAAATGTTTATGACACCGGTCGTGGTACCATCATGTATCAGACCGGTCGGTGATAATGGTAGGATAACCTTCCATTATCTCTGGCCTGGTATATCTCTGCACGCAGTGCGCACCTCACGTTCTGTTTTATCAATTTTATGTATTATTCTTATGCTCCCATTTTTGTGGCATTGACACCAATTTTAAGACCACCTCTCTTCAACGCAGTAATGCAACTTTTACGCAGTAATGTGAGGTATTCTGGTTTAAAACAATAAACCTACATGTTACATCGCAATCGATCAAGTTAAAATGAGATACATCTAGTTCTCTTTTCCTTGCGTAGCATAAAGAGCGCTATTTTAATAAATTGTAGTACGAAAGAAAGTAGTATATATTATATGAGTTTCTTTGTGATTTTGGCACTTACATTGCAACAGTGCTGAAATATAGGTCACCCAAAACAACAGAATCATGGTGAATAAATAGCCTGTTCTTTGTTATTGCTAAAATTATTAACACTACTATTTTACTTTCAATAAAATGAAGAGGGAGTGCTTCGCAGCTGTCTCTAGTGGTCCTACAATACTGTCATAATGTTCAACATCAATCACTTTCGACTTAATCCGCAACTATTATTTTAGGGAACACCCAAAAATGCCGAAATATTTAGTTAATTCCGAATTTCAATATTCCGAATTTCAAAATTCCGAATAATTATAATTCCTAAGAAACAAAACCCCGACTATTCAAAAACAAGATAGTTATTTTTCCGAAAGTCATAAATACGAATGTTCACTCAGCTGAATTTCATTTGTACGAATAATTAAAAATCCGTAATTAAAAAGTTTTAATAAGCCCGAAAAATATAATGCCTAATTTCAAATTTTCGAAAATTCATTGCTCATTTTAAAATTAGTATAAAAAATGTTATATTGTTTATTACAACATTTAATAACCTGGCTGGCTAATGATCAGGCCATTTGGAAGATGGGGCACCACTTTGAATTAAGACAGAAAATTACACACATACATACATATATTCACGCCTATAAATCCCCGAGGGTAAGGGAAAGGTGTCTTCACAGTTTTTTTTTAAATAAATGCTGATCGAATATCCATTTTCATAGACATTTAATTAAATGCCAAGACAAGTTATTAAACGTCATCGATCCAAGCTACTTGCCTAACCGTTTAATCAAATGGCTGAACTCCATTCAGGCCGCTAATTGAACAGCGCCGTTCAGTAAAGAGCCTAGGCAGTTAATTGAACGGCTGATTAAGCTAGTTGGCTGCGATATTCTACTGCCTTGGTACTTAATAAATAATAATATAAAATAGAATGGGCAGATGCCCATTCTATTTTCAATTTTTTTTTCGTGTACCCCGAGAATAGCAACAATCCTTTTTCAAAACAACAAACAAGTTTCCAAGGCGTTTGATTGTCGGATTTGTGTTGTTTCGGAATTTTGGTATTCGGAATTCAAATTTTTGATATTTCGGATTATTATTCATACGGAATTGTAATGGTTCGGTATCTTGAAATTCAAAATTCTAACACATTGGTAGTTTTGAACATTAGGCATTTTGAAATTCGGGTTTTCAATAAATAGGATTTATGATACATCGGATTTCTGACTTTCGGAATTCGAATCATTCGGAATTATGAAATTTGTAATTATGATATTCGTGATTGTGACTTTCGGAATAAAGTTTTTCGTATTTATGTAGTGTACCCATTATTTTATCAATGTTTCGTAGGGCTAGTTTCCATACTGTATTCCTCTCATCTACCTCGGTCTGAAGTCATCGCGATGTACAATTTTTTCAGTTTCTTGTTAGCCTCCTTTTCCTCTGGCGTCTGCGCCGGCGCTGCCGCCGCATCAGGCGCGGGGGCAGGTGTGTCCGCTTTACCCTTGTCTCCTTTATCAGATGGCACATCGACTACACCCTTGACTAAGTGCGAAGATTCATAAAATTTGCGCGGCCCGTAACCGAAAGGGCGCGCAGCTTGCAGCTCACGCTCTGCTCTTGTAAACCTAAAAAAAGTTATCTAAGTTATCTTTTGTATACAGTTTATATATAAAACACGCTGACGAATTTGTTTTTTTTTTTATGATAACACGACACAACAGTGGAATGTATGAATGGGACGGGGAAAATAGGTTTTCTTATGTGTTGACCGAGGTTTCCCTCACATTTAAATGAATTTTGGCGCCATCACACAGTGTTTTAAAAATGTCGCATTACAATTTTTCATGAATAAATAATATGTTAGATTGTTTCGTCAGTTGTAAAGATCCCTACAAAATGATCGCAAAACCCAAACTAAGCTCTTCATTAAAAACAATGTTAAAGATCGGGAGTGAGTTATATAGGCTTGAATATAATAATATATATACCTATATGAATATTACTCAGAGAATACTCGTAGATATTTGAAATAAGTAGTATTTATGCACACTTCCATAGCCGTACTTTTATACTTAAACTTATTACTTATCCATACTAATATTATAAATGCGAAAGTAACTCTGTCTGTCTGTCCGTATGTCAACCTAAACCACTGAACTGACCTGGATGAAATTCGGCACAGACGTGGATTAGAGCTTAGGAACAGACATAGGCTACCTTTTATCGCGAAATTGAGGGTATAAGAGGGAGAAATAGGGTATGAAAGTCTGTATGAAAGTTTTTTATTTTTGAAGATATCCTGATGAAAGGACCATGCCCATGCAATACCATACAATGCCCAAATGCAGCTCTATGTCATATGATAACTTTTTAGCAGAATATTTATGATATCTAGATTTTATGTCATATAAAGCACCGGTTCAAAAGATATTGGATTACATTAAACATGATAACTTCCTACTGGTTTCTTATACATTTTATCGTTTACAGAAAGCATTGCTATCTGGGGGCACGGCACTGCCCCCGCCAAGACGAGCCGAGCGAAGTGCAAGGGCACTACCTACCTTTTCTCGAAACACTTCGTCGTCTCTTTGAACTCTCATAACTATGCTTTGGATGATGCTAAATAGTCAACATTTTCAAGATAGAATGCCATCTGTACAGTCATTAAACATACAAAGTTTGAATGTCGTAGCTATTATACTTTAGATTTTAATGTCTCAAAACTCTTGATTTCGTCACTGACTCATCACTCACTAATCATCAAAATTGTTAGGGTACTTCCTGAAGTCCTAGAAAGCTGAAATTTGGTATGTAAGCTAATATTACTACAAAGACAACAAAAAAATTAAAAAACCTAACCTAACCTATCCCTGGGAATAGGAGGTGGAAGCACAGATTACCTACTACGATGGAAGTTTGTATATAAAACTGGCACTACAGTTTGTACAGGCAACTACAAAGATATGTATCCAATTTAATCTTACATAATAATGTACCCCTGCGAGTGCCATTATGAACTAACCAAAGATTGTGACAAACATAGTATCCACCGAACTTGACAGAAAAATATACGCGCGTAAAGCGCAATAATTATGTATCTATCTATTATATCTATCTATTATACTTACAATCTTAATTGAAAATGTATCCAAGTTAGTATAAAAACTTGTCATTTTTGAAGATATCCTGATTAAATTTGGTACAGAGATGGATTAGAGCTTGGGAACGGACATAGGCTACCTTTGAGCCCGAAATAGAGGGTAGAAGGGGCATAGGACTAGGGGATGAAAGTAATTATGAAAGTTTGTCATTTATGAAGATATTCAGATGCAATTTGGTACAGAGATGGATTAAAGCTTGTAAACGGACATGGTTATGTTTTATCGCGAAAAAAGGGGTAGATGTTACAGGGGATGAATATTAGGATGAAAATTTGTTATTTTTGAATCCTGATGAAATTTGGTACTTAGACAGATTAGAGATTCGAGAAGGACATAGTCGAGTAAAGAATCGTATATAAAGACGAGTGGTGAAGCGATTAGAGGTCATTCTGAAGAGGCGAGTGGATAGGCATAGGTGGCATAGGGCTGAGTTTGAATAGAAAGTCCAGTAGAGTCTAGTATAGACGGCGAGTAGAGATATGACTAGAGTGGCGAGTGCAGAGGCGAGGATACATCAAATAGATATTTAAGTAGAGAGTCGAGTAGAGACGCCAATAGAGAGGCGAGTAGAGGCGAGTATAAAGGAGAGTACGGAAGGGAGTAGAGAGGCGAGCAGAGGCTCGAGTATAGCTTGAAGTATAGGAGCGACAGGTGGCGAATAGAGAGGCAAAATCGAGTAGTGACGAATATAGAGGTGAGTAGAAATTCGAGAACGGGGCGAGTGAAGAGTTGAGTACAGAGCCGAGTAGAGTGGAAAGTGGAGATGTGAGGAGAGATGTGAGGAGAGATGTGAGGAGAGATGTGAGAAGAGAGGCGAGTAGAGAGGCGAGTAGAGAGGCGAGTAGAGAGGCGAGTAGAGAGGCGAGTAGAGAGGCAAGTAGAGAGGCCAGTAGAGAAGCCAGTAGAGAGGCGAGTAGAGAGTCGAGTTTAATGCTCAATAACGTCGGCTTAACATTACGCAATAACCAACATCGATGCGGGCGAAGCCGCGTGTAATAGCTAGTCTTATTATAAGTTGCTACAGAAACGACACTAAGAATAAATATGTCTGTGTATTCGTGTTTCATCGCAATTCTTTCCTTACTGTACGGACACGCTGCATGCTGTTTAAGTAGGGCACGCCGTCATTGCGGCGGTAAGGCCCATCACGGGGGAGTGGCTAGAGAGGCAACACGGTAGCCTCTCGTACCGTCAGACGCAGATTATCACCGGGCACGGTAGCTTCGGGCGGTATCTGCATCTGATGGGTATAGAGCCAACGCCCGAGTGCCATCACTGCGGCTGCACACGCTCACCGAGTGCCCGGCGTTTGAGACGCCGAGGCGGGAGCTTGTGGCGTCCCT
This sequence comes from Eilema caniola, assembly GCA_949126895.1. Classification (NCBI taxonomy): domain Eukaryota; kingdom Metazoa; phylum Arthropoda; class Insecta; order Lepidoptera; family Erebidae; genus Eilema; species Eilema caniola. The sequence goes on along the minus strand of OX421460.1, from coordinate 16,474,680 downwards.
GGGGGTGAGAGTGCTCACGCTCTCCACCCTGCTCGCGGCGATGGTCCGCTGCGCGGATGCGTGGGCGGCCAGCGCCTCCTTCTGCGAGCAGGTCATGCTCGCGAAGGAGACAGCAGAGCGGGCGCGGCGCGATGAGCGAGAAAGGCTCGCTGACATCGCTGCACGCGCCCGAAGGCGGCTCGGGCGTCGGAGGGCGCAGACTGACCTCCGCCCCCCATGAGCGCGGGCCTGAGGGTGACGGGTGGAGCCGCCCGTCACCCTAGCAGAAACAGGCCACGGCGGCGGCGCGCATCGTAGGACGATGCGCGACTCCCCACACCGGGGTTGAGTCGGGGACCGCGTGGTCCCCCCCTTCCCGAGGAGGGCCAGACCGAGAGGGATGGCCCTGGGTCTGCCGGGGTGCGAGGGATATGTCGCATGACAACCTCACCTTCGGCCTAGCACTACGACCCAGAGACGGCGTGCGGTTCAGTCGGTTCGAGTCCGACATAACCTACCCCTCCGGCTCCGGAGGGGTGGGTATCCGTGGGGAGTTCACGCACGTAAAAAAAAAAAAACGCATGCTGTTTAAGTAACGTGCTATATTGACAGCTGGCGAACTGTTTATAACACACAAAAGTATTGTATCATTGAATTTATACGTAATTTAAGCGAAGTGAATCCTAAAAGTGTATTTGTAACACTTTTAGAAGTTAGCTTTAGGTAAGCATAGCAACTAACCTTTTACATGTTTCTCTATTTATCTGATTTTACCACTTAGCCCTCACACTCATCTCCCCAACACCGACACATTTTTGTTTCAAATCATTTGTCTAGTACTTATTTTGGAATCATTCAGATTTAAGATAGCAGACTTACTTGCTGGCTGACACCATTTTCATGGTTTTGGTGATCTTTTGAATATTCTTGATTGACTTGAGCCGAAGGGACACCTGTTTGAGCTGTACCATATTGAAGATCCGAGTTTACGATGATACTATTTGCTAATTTACAATAGAACAGTGTTAGATCAATAAAAAGCTAGCGTCAAAATGAAAATGTTAATTTTGACAATAGTATGACAGCACAGAGACAATATTTAAGTTTAAGTCTTTAAGTAGATAAAATCTGATAAAAACCAAAGACCTTGTCTATAATATAATTGATATGACATTGTGATTAAAATCTCTCCGGGTCACAAAATAATCTGCTTAACCGTGTGCTGCTTGGTTCCCCCCTGTTTCACGGAAATTTTTATGTCATAATTTTGTTTCGCTTAACAAAGAATAGCATAAACATTCTGATCAGGCATTAATTAAATAATTATTAATTTTGTTGTAGTGCGCGGTTGTTTTCATTAGTAGTCAGTACTTCTTTTGCGGTTTAGGCAGAAAAAAATCAGGCAGTAAAAAAGAAAGAAAATAATAAAGAAGAGGTAAGGAACAATAAAGATTTTTTAATATAAGTGATTACTCTGTAAAAACAATTCAAACTAACATGCGCCATGCATGCAAAAAGCAAGCATAAACCCTGCATGCAGCAGGCATGTCGCATGCAGTAGACATATTGTAAACAGGATGCAGCAAGCAGCGAACAGTATACAGTAAGTAGTATGCAGCAAGCAGGATGCAGTGGGCAGAATGCAGCATGCAAGCTGCAAGCACCGTGCAGCAGGCATGCAGCAAGCAAAATTTCTGTCACAGCTCCGGCGGCTCCACACGAGCTTTTCGTTGCAGATGGTTGTAACGCTCACCACCGCAGCTTGGCCAGCGCTCAGCCGCAGCGGCGGTCATTATCACGACCTGCTCCTCAGCTCGCGGGCTGCCTCGCCCGTCCGCGCCCACGCGGGCTTAAATAACACTCTAGGGGTAGGGTAAACAAAACTACGAGAAGTTGGATTTGCAGCAATTCATTTCTGTCACTAACTTTTGCATCACAAGTTTTGACTTTTCAAGAAGATAATTTAAGGGTAAAGCTGTTAATATTTCCTGTTATAATTTTGTACTTTTGCTTACTATATAAAGTATTTTGCAGTAAAGGGATCGGAAAGTCATGCAAGTGAAGTCGCGGGCATCAGCTAATGTGTATTAAAATTGAAAAAACCAAAGAAAATTCCAGTATCTTCATTGTATGCTATGCAAAAATATACCAAATAATATTGTATTCTAAATTACCGTTATGCTAAAAAAAATATGCAGAAATAATATTCTGCGAAACCTAGTTATTCCATAAAAATAACAATACTTGGCAAAAATACTAAGTTTCGCCTCAGTTGTTCTACCGTAAAAAGTTATGAGATCCATGTAATACCAAGTCGGTTATTATTCAGTCTCTACTTAAGGGAGTTTATCTTAAGTTGTGACGTAATTATCTAACCTAACAACACCTTAAAGTGACTGAAATCTTTAACGTTTTAAATAAATATATTGACTCAGCATTCGCATGAAAACACAACCTATCTCACAAGTAATACAATATATAAATTAGGTTGATTAGTGCGATTGCAATATTTTAATACTAGCTTTTGCCTGCAGCTCCGCCCGCGTGGTTGTCGGTTATCGCTATAATATCGGTTAGCTTTATAAATTGTAGCTTGTATTATTCTGATGTATAAGTTTTTACGTGAAAGAGTAACAAATATTTATCCATCCATCTATTAATACTTACAAACTTTCGCGTTTCTAATATAAGTAGGATTTTAGTGTATGGCCGATCGGATGCGCGCGCATTACAAAATAAATTAATCTGTACTGCTATTGCGAAAAAAAATTCACAATACGTTTTTAATTTTGAAATTATACCTAGTTATTTATTAAATTAAAATGTCTACAAGTACTAGTTATGAGCTTCCGATATTTGATGTGTAAACTGCAAGGGTAAGTTTTATTTTAATATTATTTTATTCACAAGAATGTCGAAAAACATCGTATAATACACGCGTGTATTGATGATTACCATTCTCGGCTTTTTTAAGACCCTCACTAACGGATCGGGCCTCAATGGCGCCTCAGCGGTAACCACCAACACTTGTACCATAATGTACTTTTACTCAATTATATGATACGCTTCTAAATGTTGTCAGCCTTAGTTTGGCCCTGTTTGAGCCGCACTACTTTATGTGGTAAATCTGGCTCCCCCAGACCTCGGTCATATTTGATCTATCTCATATGTTTTATATTTGCATTGCATTATATGGACGGGTACAAATGACCGGGTGAATAACTTGCCTATACAGGTAGTCTGTAAAAAGGTTCATATCACAGCGTTAGCCTTTATTACGAGGGACTTCGACACACCAGTAGTATTAATGTTTGTGTTGGAGATACACGATGTTTTCGGGTAGGTACAGATATGTGTTTAAAAAAATATGATTAATAGCAGGTAGTGTTACCCATGTGTACTTATGGGTACCTACATATATTCGGTGTTTGGATTTGCGGAAGCGGAAAAAATTAAACATTTCCTTGTCCTGATGCAACATATAACCTAGGTACTTTTGTAGGGAAAATACGAACGTCTCGTATAAATACAATGAACGTGGTCATAATTGTTTTAGTTCGTTTTTGTTCGTTTGTTCAAGTGATCTGTGTCCGTGAGTAACGAAACCAAACAAGGTTAGTTATACAATAAGCCCCCTGTGTGCAACCACAGAACTGGGTATTCACTGGATCATGGAGAAGGAAACTACTTAATCATATTCTGTCCTCCGTGCACTGGATAATCTCTATTCTGTGCGTTCAACTCATTGATAGACTACCTTAAAATCTTTTAAAAATACTGCGTAAACAGATCCATTATGTATTTATCAGATAATCTTGTCTTCACTATACCACTACGCACCCATATTTCCTTCTTTCTACATTTTCTATTCAGTTGATCCGTAATGATGACCCTCAATTCCAAGACTTTTCCTTTAGTTGAGTCCATTAGTGAAGAAAAGCCATATTGACGTGATCGTTATAAAAATAAACGTATTATTAATGTTGTATTCTTCGTATCATGTTGGTGTTACTGTTGGTAGTACTGGATTTTTTTGTAATAGATTTTTACCGACCGTTAGAGATTTCCCTTTAATATGCGATAAGCACGCATTCTGCGAATTTACGATGAGAGATGTATTCTATTGCAGTTCCAGCTAAAGATATAATAACGTTTTAAGCGATTGAATAATCACCTGTTTGAAGTATGAATCAAATCCACCAAGTAGCGAAAACGTGTTTCACTATGTCGATCGAAAGTACAATTATAAAGATATTTCAGCGATTCTTGGACCAGTCACTCCCGCAAAAGTTAAAATAGCCAAACAAGATTATCAATTTGAGCGTCAATTAATGTAATATGGCTTTTAGCGACTGCCTTTTGCAACCTCCAATCCTGAAAACCTATTTACGTCAGACCCTCATTGACAGCAGGTTATCTTAAACCCTAATTATCTTGACCCATAAATCCAAAAATCCCCTGGTACAGGTCGGGTGATGAAGTAATAATCGTTGTTTCCATTTTACTGAATACTGTCATCGCTAATGTCGAACACATATAAAAGATACTTACAACAAGCCACAAAATAAGTCCCGCGACAAAACGCGGAACTAAAAATGACATCACTGCCATACTGTTTGGTGATTGTTTGGGGCCATGACAAAGTTGCCAGCACATTTTTTTATGTTGAATTAGTGGGAATTATATTAATCTAAAATCCCCATCACCTCACAACATGTAGGTAGTCTAAATGCACAGTACGTGCTTTTTTGGTATCTTTTGAGAGTAGTATGACGTGGTACACTTTTATGGTATAAATTCGCACAGGTGGGGTGGTAAAAACGTTCTCGTGGAAATTCAATATCACCTATGTTACTCAGGGTAAATGTAGCTTTCCAATGGCGAAAGAATTTTTGAAAACGGCACAGTAGTTCTTGAGTTTATTCATTACAAACATACAAATCTTTCCTCTTTATAATAGTAATAGCACAGTATAATGAGTCATACTTGTCGTACTCCGTACGGAGCAGAGTACGTTGGCCACCAGGACCATCAGGGGGTACCGCACGATATCCTTCGAAGCGGTGAGTCTCCTAGCCGGATCGCCACCGTGAATCCCGAAAGCGGCGCTGTATCGATTCTGAAGGGAGGCGCGGGAGCGAGAATTCCATCCCGAGCCCGAAGATATTCGGGACGAAAAATCCCGGCTCCACAGGGACATGATGGCCAAATGGGAGCGATGACTAGAGCAACCACGCGCAGGGCACACCGTGATTGCGGCGGTAAGACCCATCATGGGCGGGCGGTATCTGCATCTGATGGGCATAGAGCCAACGACCGAGTGCCATCACTGCGACGCGAGCGTAGACTCGGGGCTGCATACGCTCACCGAGTGCCCGGCTTGCCCGGCGTCCCGCATCGCGGGACGATGCGCGCCTCCCCATACCGGGGGCGAGTCGGGGACCGCGCGGTTCCCCTTCCCGAGGAGGACCAGACCGAGAGGGATGGCCCTGGGTCAGCCGGGGTGCGAGTGATATGTCGCCTGAAAACCCCACCTTCGGCCTAGCACTGCGACCCATAGACGGCGTGCGGTTTAGTCGGTTCTCATCATCATCATCATCATCAGGCTATATTAGTCCACTGCTGGACATAGCCCTCCCCCAATGAGCGCCATAGCGCCCTGTCTTCAGCTTGCCGCATCCAGCATCTGCCTGCAGTCTTTCTTAGATCGTCATCCCACCTGGTCGGAGGACGTCCTACACTACGCTTGCCGAGTCGCGGTCTCCACTCAAGAACACGTTTACCCCAACGGTTGTCGGTTCTTCGTGAGATATGGCCAGCCCATTGCCACTTCAGCTTGCTGATTCTTTGAGCTATGTCGATAACTTTGGTTCTCTGTCGGATGTATTCGTTGCGGATTCTATCCTTCAGAGAAACTCCGAGCATAGCTCTCTCCATAGCTCGCTGAGCGACTTTGAACTGATGGACCAACCCTGCCGTGAGTGTCCATTGCGGTATAGATGACGAGAAGACTCGGCGTAGTTTCCCAAACGCTGCCCAGCCCAGCTGGATCCTCCTCTTGGCCTCCCTCTCGAAATTGTTTTTACCTAACTGCAGAACCTGCCCGAGGTAAGTGTACTCAGAAACGATTTCGAGAGGGTGACCATGTACGACGACCGGCATCGGATCAATGTGGCCATTGATCATGACTTTGGTTTTGTCCAAATTCATGCCAAGACCGATACGTCGGGAGGCTGAAGCTAGTCCGCCCAGCATCTGGTTCAGCTCCTCTAGCGACTCCGCCATTAAGACTATGTCATCTGCGAATCGTAGGTGTGAGATGTAGTCGCCGTTTATGTTAATGCCCTTTCCTTTCCAGTCCAGCGTCTTAAACATATCCTCCAACGCGCTGGTGAACAGTTTCGGGGATATAGCATCCCCCTGTCTCACTCCTCTGCGCAACTGGATCGGTTTAGACTGCTGGTCCTGTACTTGGACACTCATAGTGGCGGCTTCGTACAGACATCTCAGCACCTCAATATAACGATAGTCTACTTGGCATCGCTGTAAGGATTCCAGAACAGCCCAGGTTTCGACAGAGTCAAAGGCCTTCTCATAGTCCACAAAGGACAGACACAGGGGCTGATTATACTCTTCGGACTTCTGTATAATCTGCCTCACTGTGTGAATGTGGTCTATGGTGCCATATCCTCCGCGAAACCCGGCCTGTTCCGGCGGCTGGAACTCGTCGAGTCTCCTGGCGAGACGATTCGTGACCACTCGTGAGAACAGCTTATAGACATGGCTCAGGAGCGAGATGGGTCTGTAATTCTTAAGAAGGGTTTTATCACCCTTCTTGAAAAAGAGCACCACCAAACTCCCGCTCCACGCCTTTGGAGTTCTCCCACTGTGAAGGACGGCGTTGAAGAGGTTCTGTAGTTCCTGTATAACAGGGGCTCCTCCAGCTTTCAAAAGCTCTGATGTTATTCCGTCCTCACCGGGGGCTTTTCCATTTTTAAGCTGCCTCAGAGCTGACACGATCTCGTCTTGACTGATGTCAGGCAGTTCGTCGGTGTAGTGGCGTGTCAGGGTGGCTCTGGAATCGTGGTCATCTCGTCGAGAAAGAGAGGCATGTGAAGCGTATAATCGGCCGTAGAAATCTTCTATCTCGGCGAAGATCCCTGGCTTTGACAAAACGGTCCTCCCGTCGTGCGTTTTTAGCTTCGTCAGGTGGCTCCTGCCAAGCTGCTGAGTGAATACTTTAGACCCTCGGTTTCGCTCTATCGCCTCTTCGATAAGGCGTGTGTTGGAGCTCCGAAGGTCGCGCCGTACCATCTTCGCAATTTGCTTGTTCAGGTCTGACCTCTCCGACGAAGTCGCTTGGGTGGTTTCCCGTCTTTTTGTCATCAACCCGAGAGTCTCAGCCGAGAGTTTGGATATTCTGCCAGTCCGCTGCGTTCTACAGAACTTGATGCCCTCATCCCTCAGAGTTTCGACCAGATTGTGTAAGCTCTCGTCAACGTCGTCGATGGGTTCCAAGGCAACAAATCTGTTCCCGAGAAGCTGCTGGAACTTCTCACCGCCCGCCATGATATGGATTGGGTTAGGTCGGAGCGTGGACTTCATCAGTCGGCTTCTTTCAAGCTTTAAGTTGATATTCAGAGAGCCTCGGAGAAGTCGGTGATCAGATCCGGTATTAAACCTGTTGATCACTGAGACATCTCTGAATATGTGCTTGCTATCCGTCATGATGAAGTCGATCTCATTTTTTGTCACAGTGTCGGGGCTTTTCCATGTCCACTTTCTTTGAGGCTGTTTCTTAAAGAAAGAGTTCATTAAGAACAGTCCCTCCTTCTCAAGGAAGTTGACAAGCATTTGCCCCCTGTGATTCCTAACTCCATAACCATGCGGGCCTATACGGGATTCGTTGCCAGTCTGTGTTCCCACCTTGCCGTTAAAGTCCCCCATAACAACATTGAAGTGGGCCTTGGTGGTGTGGTGTAAGGCTTTGGATATGTCTTCATACATATCCTCCACTTCATCATCCGGGTGTGTCGAGGTCGGTGCGTAAACCTGAATGACCTTCATGCTGTAGCGCTTGGACAGCCGAAGGATCAGGTACGCTACCCTGGTCGACACACTGGAGATTTCTTCAACGTTGTTAGAGAGGGCCTTATTGACGAGGAAACCTACGCCACCCTGGGATTTCTTATCCCCCTCGCGAAAGTAGAGAAGATGGCCCGAGTCCAGGGTTATGGTCTCCTCCCCCTCTCTACGGACTTCACATAACCCTAGAACATGCCATTTAATGTTCTCTAACTCCACTTCCAACTGCGCTAGATGGTGGTCAAGCCTCAGAGTGCATCCGTTAAACGTTGCCAGGGTCAGATTTTTGTGGCAGCCTACCGTAGCCCGGTGATTCTTAGCACCCCCTGCCCCGCCGTTACCATGGCCGCTGCCATGGCCAGGAATAGCGAGGCGGCCGGGAACTGAGGGCCATCTTTTTAGTTTTGCCATTTTAGAGGGGTAGTGCCCATAATCCCCACGCTGGGCATGCGGGTTGGGGATCGCAGTTTGGTTGTGGGTTTGCTCTGCAGGGGGCGCTGCTGCCCACCCCCCGGTGTTGTGTCCCATAGTCGCCTTTTACGACACCCGCGGGCAGAGTTGGGTTGGTGCTATTCTTTTAGGCCGACACCACACAGTCCGACATAACCTCCCCCTCCGACTCCGGAGGGGGGGGGGGAGGTGGTCACCCAGTGGATTATAAGTTTGACAATATCAAAGGTTTATAGTCAAACTTCTATAATCTAAGATTTCACCAAGGCAATAATGTTCAATCAAACGACTTAAGGCAACAATGTTAATGTGATGCTCAATTATCACACTCCCATACCTATTTGAAATATTCACAGCTAACGGATAAAAATAAATAAATGAAATACCTGATTTGACTAGGTAATTTAGATTTTACTGATTTGGCCGATGCTGATAGTTGTGCAAATGGGTTTTCAGAAACCTTCCTAAAGTGTCTAAGTGTAATGTTGTCTAATTTTAATTAATTAATAAATAATTTATGGGACTTGGGTTTCTCTATTATCTCTGTACAAGATCCCTGCAGATGACAATTTTGAAATGACCTTTATGACGTATAATATCATCCAAGTGAATTGCGGTTGAACGTCACTTAGGCCATTTGGGATCAAAAAATAAACACACCAAAAAAGTCTAAGCAACATGCATGATATTACGAATTTACCATTTATATTAATTAATTTTTAAGTATTTATTCACTCAAAGTGCGTAGGTAAGTAAACTTTTTTGTTATTGATGAAATACTGGCTGGTTGTTAAAAAAAATTTCGATGATGTTTTGTTTTTTCATAAATTTAAAATGACTGCGAATTTGTTTGAATTTAAGTGCGTTTTAATTACTACGTTTAGTCTTGATTTTACATATTTTACCAACCATTTAAAAAAACTAGCGCCAAATTGAATCGTTAGATATTCTTTACGTCATGGAGCGACGTCATTTGACGGCAGATGAAATGCAAAGAGCTGTAGGGATGTTGCAAGCGGTAAGTAATCAATCTCAGGTATCTTGACATTTTGGCATTTATAGAAGTGTTATTTGTCGTCTTTGGCAGCGCTACAATAATACAGGGGAACCCGCTGAACAGCATCCAGGCCGTAAAAGGAGTACAACCACTCGGCAAAACCGGTACATACAACTGACTGCAAGACGCCAGCCGATGTTAACCGCTCGAGAGATAAGTTTGGGGCTCCAAAATTCAAGTGGTGTTGATGTAAGTCCCCAAACTGCGAAATCGACTGCATGAGTACGGCCTACGAGCTCGACGCTCAATCAGGTGCCCACCGATACGTCACGGGAATCGCGCTCGACGAAATGAATGGTGCAGAGAACGCATAACATGGACCCAGGAACAATTAGATAAAATTATGTTTTCCGTTGAGTTGCGATTCGGGTTTAGGCCTGATACAAGAAGGGTGCGAGTGTATCGTCGGCCCGGAAATACTGAAAGGCTCAGGTGCGTTCAGGAAGTTCATCCAGCAGCGGCTCAATAGTTATTGTATGGGCGGGTATTATGAAAAACAGGCAAACTGAGCTCGTTTTTGTAAATGGAAACATGAACGCCAAAAATTACGTTGTTGTGACCTTATGTCCATCCATTTGCACAAACCTTTGGCTCCGATTTTACGTTAATGCATGACAATGAGCGTTCACATACAGCTCGGCGAACCAGTGAATACTTGGCAACGGAGAACATCCGGGTATTGGCCTGCACAATCGCCAGACCTCAACCCCATCGAGCACGCATGGGACATGCTCCAGAGACGTGTTTTGAAGGACTTGGAAGGAGTGACAACAACCCAACAGCTGAAGGATTTGCTACAATTCCATTGGGAGCGAATACCGCAAGATGACATAAACAGTCTCATTAATTCAATGTACGCAATGAACGCACTTGGCCGCTATTATTTCACAATAAATTCATTTTCTTCAGAAATTTCATTTTGTAATAATTTTAAAAATAAAATACAACGTTATAATGTGAAGAACCATCTTAAAATTTAAATTAGTACATGTTGCTTAGACTTTTTTGATGTGAGTATATTTGAAGAGTATTTATAGACCTAAATGGGGCTAATGTGTCGAGTTATCTGTATCTATGTAAAGGCTGACCCCTATTCCTAGCTGTTGCCCGTGGCTACGCCTGCGTGGATGTCGCTTATCGCGTAGTTTTCCCAAGCTCTAATTCATCTCTGTACCAAATTTCATCAGGATATCTCAAAAAATTACAAACATTCATCCCCTATTTCCCTCCCCTCTTTAACCCCTACTATCGCGGTAAAAGGGGGCCTATGTCTGTTCCTAAGCTTTATCTATCCCTGTACCAAGTATCAAACCCTTTGAGCGCGTAATTTTTTTGTATTCAAATAATTTGTGGCGGCCTGCTCGACCGCCAACCGCCAAATCCGCGCACTTGCGTGATGCACAGCGCCGTGGCTTAGCAACAGAAATAACTAAACTGTCACTTCTCTGTATATGCCGGCCGGATTTGTTGACATTAATGATCACTGCTCCGTTCCTAGAGTAGTAGCGCTATAATATATAGCCTATGTGTTATTCTGATGTATAAGCTATAGGTATTATTGTAATGTTTCATTATAATCCATTGAGTAGTTTTACGTGAAAGAGTAACATCCATACATCCATCCATACTCACAAACTTTCGCATTTATAATATTAGTAGGAATTTAAACTCCTTAACAGCCGACACGCAGGAGGCACGGGTTCGATCACCGCTCAATGCAAATATTTGTATGCATGAATATGGGTATTTGTATTGGTCTGGTCGTGCCTCGGAGAGCACGTTAAGCTGTCAGTCCCGGTTGCTATGCGAACAACTACGGCAGTCGTTTCGGGTAGTTGGAGCCCTCAAAAATCCAACAACTGGTCTAACTGTAATGCTTCGATATCGCCTTTGGGTTGTTGAGGTCAGATGGCAGTCGCTTCACGGAAAATATCGAAGTTCAGCCAAATCCGGAGTTGTATTAGTAAAGCGAACCCCGTGCTTTTAGTTGAAAGCTTCGGAAGACGAGAGCAAATACTTAAACTATAGCGCAACCAAAATAGAGCAAGTCTATCTTAACCGGACTCTAATTCCAAATAACCAAATTTCGTTTAAATTAAATGTTCACAATTCAAGTTCAAAAAAAGAAGAATTGCTTGTGTAATAGTAAAAGACATTCAAACTGACGCAAAAGGTGATGTCCACAGATAATAATTTATTAATTACTGATACCAACTCTTTAAGTGACCTCAATAATATCAGTTAATTCTAGTTCGATAACCTGCGGGTTGCGAATGATTTCATAAAAATCTAAATGATTGTGATGGGTGTGTACCTATAATGACAAATAACCTAGAAGGCTAGGGTTGCTCTCCATCGAACAGTAAACATGTACAGCCCATGAAAAATTTCTCACTAAACGGTTATAGCTTCACCCCCTAAAATCAGTAGTACTAGATGTAGACAAAATGTGAGATGAGATGCGATTCTCAGCACTCCATGGATTCACTTTGCGGTCGCCGGGTCCATAGCGTGGTACAGAGAGGAACACCATGACGGCGACTGGGACTTGCGACCTAGTTGTAGGTTTAAGGTGGCTACCTTGTGTGCATCAGCCGCTCACCTCCACCGGCAGTAGTGTTCCCCCCTACCTATCTATATTTGGTAAGATCCTATCAATGCCGCTTTTGATATTCGATTTAGTAAAGAGCTTACTGAAGCTATTGGCAATCCAAGGTCTTTACGTGGGTTATACAGGGATATAGCTCCTCCTACTTCTACGGCGTAGAGTTTAACCACGCAGCCGTTTTTGGTTAATTCGTTAGTCAAGTCAAAGTATTTGTTTGACTTTATAGCGTGGTCTTTAGGTATATTAGTTTCCCACGGTATTGTGAGTTCTACAAGCACTGCACGCCAATACATCGGGACTGGATGATGAGGCACAGATATCCTCCGGTTTTTTGTAGTGCTTCTCATACGTGTCTACGAGTATTGTCCATTCAACGGCAGCCATCAAAATTGAATATGGCTTTTGAGGTGATTTCTTTGAGCAGCCTTCCTTTACAAACACAATGTCTTTCTTTGGTTTGTGGTTAATCCTTTTTTTCGCTCTAGCTAACGCCGAACTTACAGCCTCTTGTATGATTTCTAATACCTTATCATGTCGGCGCGAGTAATGACCCCGGTCTAATAGCGTCCTATAACCCACTAGCATGTGCCTAGCCGTACCAGTTGCTTCACCACATGAGTTCCACGTAATCGAGGAATTGTCCTCAGCAGGCAAACATTTCTCGAACTACTGTAAAGATGCCAATGTAACATATAATGTGACGCAAGTGGTATTATTTAACATTTAGGTACTTATATTCCAAGATCCTAGTGCGGATATCACGTATTTTCTGACGAACGAAATGTGTTCGACTGAGTATTGTTAGTATGTACTACGATCACATGCCTACACGCTAGCTTGACCAGGTGGCCATCAGGCGGATATCAGATAATGAAGGTACATTAAATATCACGTAAATTCTATGCACTCATTTTTTGCATACTATTTTCAAATGTTTTACAAAAAGACTTGGGTAAGGGCGATCCTAACGTGGGCCACTTCAAGGCGGCGTACAACAGAGCCACGAAGGTCTGCAAGAAGACTTACGGCTTGGTCAGGACCTATCCCACGGGTAGCCGTGGCTACTAGCGAGTGGCCAAAGTCGTGCAAGCCAACTTCTGTCAGCCTTCGCTGGCCCCGCTGCACTACCCCAATAGATCCCTGGCCCATGAGACGCAAGAGAAAGTAAATTTGCTGGTTAATCTCTCTGTGGCCAGCTCCTGAATTGATGATTGTGGTGTGCAGCCACCAACACTATAATTCATCAGTGACCACGCAATGCAGTCACTCAATATCCGGAAAGCCAGTGGTCCAGATGGTCTTCCAGCGACGGTTCTCCAAAAATGTGCAGCGGCGTTGTCTCCAATGCTTACGCGGCTGTGCCGACTGTCCTACAGGTATAGTGCCTTCGACTTGGAAAGAGGCTAAGCCGATCCCCAAGAATCGATCAGATTCAGCCAACTATCGACCAATAGCCGTCACTTTAGTGCTGTGCAAGGTGTTCGAGCAATAATATTACCACATAGCTCGTACGTCGCCTAGAGGATCACTCTTTGATTAATGACCGGCAATATGGTTTCAGGCCGAAATGATCAACGGGTGATCTTCTGGCGTACGTTACTCATTTTTGGGGCGAGGCTATAGACAAGCACGGCGAGTTACTGACAATTAGTCTTGACAGCGCCAAAACTTTGGCGCAAGTCGCTTTATTTCAAGCTACCAGCAGTATTCATTACTATGCAGACGATAGCATCTTACACGGTATCACGGACATATTCCGGCCAAGCAGTCTCATACCGGCAGAAAAAGGCAGCTTCTTGTCACTGATCTTAACCGGATCCTGAATCACATTTCCCAATAGGGCTCTGAGAACCTGGTAGAGTGCAATGCAAAGAAGACACAGGTATGTGCGTTTACAGCAAAGGTATCTTCTTTGCTTCCCCTTCCTACTCTACAGAGCACGCCACTGCCACTGTAGGACAACCAATGGATGTTCGCTGCAAACTGAATAACAAAAACTACATCTAGAGTATCATCAAAACAGCTTTGCGTATACTCCGAGTCCTGAACAAAGTGAGATGTTCTTTCACGGCGTATCAGAGGTGCCTTCTATACAAGTCACAAATTCGTTCCTGCGTGGAATACAGGAAGGTTTCTACAGGGTCGGCAGGACGATTGTGATGCCCCTGGTGTTGCGTACGTCCATAGGCCACGGTAACCATTTCCCATTAGGTGGGCCGTGTGTTTGTCTGCCATATAAGTCATATAAAAAGAAAAATACTACTCGCATCTCTTCGGATTCAAAGAGATGCTGCTACCTTGAGAGTATTTTAACGTCACTGCCATGGTCACTTCCAATTAGTCCCACCCTCTCCTTTCCTACACAGGGCATACGGTGCGAAATATGCCTTCAAGAACCAAGCGGTCCGGTGACACATTCCTATGCCGCACCATTAAGACCTGGAATTCCCTGCCAGCTCACGTGTTTCCTTCTTCCTACAGTGAGGACCTGGGAAGTCCTTTGAACGAAGCGTGAAAAAGTATCTGATGAGGCTGTCAAGCTGAGTGCCACCATTATTAGCATGGAACGTGTCATGGTGATACTCTTTCCGAGACTTTGCCCTTAGCTTACCAGCAGGCGAGGTGAAGTCCAATTGACATGTCATATATACATATAAAAAAGACCTACCGGTCTATATTGCCTTTAAGGGGACGATTAGCCTAATCGTCTCCTAAAGCCAATTTGAATATCTCTGTGGATAGGAGCGTGAGGGCCTTACGCATGCACATGAAAATGAGTGGGACATAAATTGTTATATATTGTATGGTACAATGGTATATACAGAGCCAGGACTAATCTACTGGATGAAGCTGAGAAAACGCTCACTTTTGAACTCAATGAAGTAGTGGACGGCACAGACCTTTTTATTTGTTCTCTGAGTGAGTTCACAAAAATGAAACCTCATGTATATTTAAGGACCACACTATTGTGTTAGATTAGCCTGTAAGGATATTGATGTTGAGAAATAAATAATAAACGTTGACGTCTCTCTTTCTCACCTACTTTTTTTTTAAATGTTTCTTATTTAATAATGTACAGAGTTTTTAATGTATCTTGATTACCCGATACCTGGAAATTGGCAGCCTGGTCAAACTAGCAGGTAGGCTTGCGATTATACAACACACTCACACTACCTAATCGCACATATTTCGTTCGTCAGAAAATACGTGATGTCTGGCAGCACCGGGATTTGGAATATTTTAGACGTTTTAGTTAATAGTTCTATTTAAACACATAACTATTCTGTGTATATATATCACTTTATATCCTATAGCTAGAACTAATATAAAATACCTAAATCACGATAGAAACTGAAGTTTCGAAAAAGTTTCATTACTGTATAAAGTACTTATAAATTTTTCACACTTCTAATCAAATAAGCAATCATGAACGCAAAATTTAGTAAGGACTATTATATCTCTAATCTCTAAACTAGTGCAAGCAGTACACTATTAGGTAATCTGTGGCAGTACGTTAGACAGGAACTACCTCGCCTCCTATTTTTTGTCTTCTGTTTGCATTATAGATTTCATATTATTATGTCTACTTTGGGTCTCTGTAGTGATGTGTATTACGTAGAATGAACACGGCTTCCTCCATTCTATCTTCTATTTTGTGATAAAACGTTTCTATACTATAGTTGGAAGTAGAATAAGCAATTTTATATAGTGCCTGTTTAATAGAAGAGTTACTGTTTAGGTTATCTTTACCGGGAAATATTGATCTCGAAGCTCCCCTCTTGGCCCCTGGGACCGTAAATTAATTTGATAACATTATGCTTTTATAGATAAACATAGGACCCGGTCACTGCTACACGCAATACAAACATAAGGCTTTCTATGTAGAGAACATTGAGCTCAGTATCATTATATGAGACTATAGAAAATAGGACCTTTATGATGGTCAAAATTTACTGTTCCTACTAGAATGTAGTCACTTGAACTAATGACACGCTAAATGTCCTAGAAGCGAGCTCTAGAATACAACCCTAAAAGTCGTATGTATAGGAGATTTACAGGAAATCTACAGGCAGTTCAATCCGTCAAAGTACTCTCCTGAAAGAAACTGGTCGCATGTTCAAGTCCCATCGTAGTTGTAAACGGATTTCCGATGTAAATTTACAGGAAGTTAGGTAAACGCCCTAAAAACCATAGCAGGCGACACATCTGACGATTTAAAACACAAAAAGAAATGACGTGATGATGAAAATATTGTAAGCCGTGCTTTATTACTTGTTCTTCGTTTGATTTTAATGGCTAAACTTAGTTTCCCTGCCTTTAAAAACCTCAGCGAAGTGGCCAGCTTAAAGTAGAGCCGCATCTGGAGGCTGTGAAACATGGCTCAATAAAAGTCTCAAACAGCGCAATATCACGCAATTATTTCACACAAGATTTTCCTAATAAATAACCTAAAGCACCGTTAAACAAACTCAGCGTGCCAATGCACGTGCTCGCTGTTATGATCAATTTATCGCAGTAAGTAACGAGTGTAAGTTGGTTATGTAGAGTCCGGTATAATCACGATTAGGGTTACCTACCGTCCCATAGTGCCATGGAGCGCACGTAATTTTTACGTAAACACAATGATCATTATGCCAATACACAAATGACAACTCGTAAAATAGTATGAAAAATCATCTTCTTTGCAATTAAAACCGCTCAATGTTCAAAGCGTTATACGTCACAATAATCGCTTACCATCAAGTAGACCGTGAGTCTGTTTGCTATATTAGCAGTATGAAAAGATACTATATTTGTAACTATAATTACAAACATTCCAGCTCATATAGTGGTTAATTTTGTTTTACTGCTAGTTCATAAATTGGCAACCTTGTCCTAGAATGTCTTCAGAGTTGCGAAATCATAATTAATTCGTTTGTGTATTACGATTATTCTATTATAGTAACGAAGCGGATAGTGGCTAACAACGTGGATCAATAACAAAAGAAACAGTGAGTAGTTAATTCAAACCTAAACATAATACTCGACTCTTGCAATTTTTATTTATTTAGCACAATAAACTTGAAGTTCTATCAAATTTGCCATAATATTTGTCTTGCGGTAGTCTCGGTCGCATTCAAGGCGTTCGAATCTGGTAGCGCCCGGGGTCCACTTGAAATTATAAAATTTGTCATTTATATCGGGAAGGAGTGAAGTGAAGTGAAGTTATGTGATAGTAATAATACATTTTCTACGATTTTTTGGCGCTATTTAGACCCAAAAAGACATAGTTTGTGTTATAGATTGTTAATGACGGATAAACATAAATTAGATACGCTTTATAAATGCAGTGGAAATAATGTCGTAATAAACAGTTTAATAAAAATCGATTGATAGATTCTAAATAACTTTTTCATTTATAATTTCTCACTGTTTTTGGTTTTCTAGTTAATTTTGTGAAAAATATTTTCAATGTACCAGATTTTCATCTCAACTATTACGATATAGTATCGATATACTTCCTGGACCTGAAATGATAGCCTGAAATGGTAATGGAAGTGAACGCAGTAGCTACGCAGGCGGCGCGGGTTCGATCTCCGCTTAATGCAAATATTTAAGTGCATTGGTCTAGTCGTGGCCCGGAAAGCACGTTAAGCTGTTGAACCCAATTGCCATACAAACATCTTTGGGAATCGTTACGGGTAATAATAGACCTTTGAAATCCAACAACTGACCTAGCTGCAGTGCTGCGATAGCGCCTTTGGATTGTGGAGCTCAGAAGGTAGTCACTTCACAAAAATATCGAATTTCAGCCAAATCCGCAGTTAGACTGGTAAAGCAGACACCAGACTCCAAATTGAAAGGTTCGGATGCGACTGGGATTAACGCTAGGATGAAGAAGCAGGCTTCCTGGAGCTGAAGCGAATTACTCATTCTATGACGATTGTATTACGCTACACCTATATTTAGTTTTGCTTTTTTATTATGTAGTTTTTGCCTTTGTCATTTATGCCTTTAATGTGCCTTCAATTCAATGATTTTTTTTAAAATATAAGTTTGGAAGTCCCACGACATTTACGGCAACGTGAGATGCACAGATGAAATTGTCGGTGCACAAGACATTCTCACTTGACTATTATTAAAGAAGGAGGCTCTGGTCCAAGTTTTATTCTTGGGGTAGAACGGTTAGAAAGCAGTTGGTCCAGTAAATACCAAGATAACATAGATAGGTATATGCACGATTATATGAATATCATCATCATCATCATCATCATCAGGCTATATTAGTCCACTGCTGGACATAGCCCTCCCCCAATGAGCGCCATAGCGCCCTGTCTTCAGCTTGCCGCATCCAGCATCTGTCATTATATGAATATACCATCAGTCAATCAATTAGCACACTGCTATATACTATATGTTTATGTTACTGTGAATGTCCGAAAGTGAATGTTAAGATGCACCGGTGTATGTCGACAAACACAGACAGAGGAGGGTTACGAATCATAATACCGATTTTTAAAATCCCAATGTTCAGATTCCCGATAATTCAAAATGCCCGAAGTTCAAAGGTCCGAAAATTAGATTTTAACACTTTTTAACACTTACTTATTTTTAACACTCGTGCTGCCGACCCTGTAAACACAGACAGTTTCTGTGCCGTCAGTGTAGAAGACAAAGCAGGAATAGCCTTTGGTCTTCACACTGAGAGCGCAAAATTCTCCAGTGAGTTTACAACCATCCAAACAAAACCCAAAAATCTGATGTGTCAGTATTTTAAAGTTTGAAAATTTGTACTTCAGGATTTTGTACTGTAACCTTTCGTTCATATCATTTCGTATTCGCGTCCTTTGTGATGGACAAACCTCGGAGTTCTTGCAGGTAAATGCTGGCGTACCGCAGGGGTCCGTCTTGTCACTCACTCTCTTTCTTTTGCATATCAATGACATGCTGTCTACTGGCAGCATTCATTGCTATGCAGACGATAGCACCTTGCACGGGAGTTATCATGGACGTCCTGCGGATAAGTAGTCGGATATCGCGGATAAAAAGCAGCTTCTTGTCACTGAGCGATCCTGAACAACATTTCCCCATGGGGCTCTGAGACACAGGCACGTGCGTACTGCGTTCACAGCAAAGTTTTCTACTTTCCTTCTCCTACCCACTCTTCAGGCACGCCACTACCACTACAGGACAACCTTAATAGTGAGATGATTTTTCACGCCGGAGCAGCGGTGTCTTCTATACAAGACACAAGCTCAGTCATGCGTGGAATATTGTTCGTATCTCTAAAATGGCTTTGCAAAGCACTTATTAGATGCTCTCGACAGGTTGCAGCAACGTGCGGTCCGCATTATTAGGAATTCCGAGTTCACGAGGACCCTGATTTTGCTTCCTTGACAGTATTTTACCGTCTCTACCAAGGTGAATGTTCTGATGAGCTCTTCCATTATTGGTCCCGCCCTCTCCTTTCCTACACAGGACAACACGAGCAGGGCTTAGATGTCACCCGCATATGGTGCAGAATATTCCTTCAAGAACCAAGTGGTTTGGTGACTCCTTTCTTTGTCGCACCATTAAGACCTGGAACTCCTTGCCAGCTCACGTGTTTCCTTCTTCCTGCAGTCCGGGTCCTTTAAGCGGGGCGTGAAAAGCATATGATGAGACCATCGAACTGAGTGTATGTAATGGTGACCCTCTTTCTTAAGACTTTGCTTTCAGCTTACCATCAGGTGAGGAGAGTCAAAATAACGTGTCCCATTTAAAAAAAAAAGACGGGTTGTACTCTGGGAGTGCCGGCAGAAGTGAAAACATTTTCTTTTTTTCTTTCTTCATTATATACATAGAAAAAGATAAAAAAGAACATACCATACCTATCATACCTATAATTTAGCGCTAATCATACAACTTATCACTTATTTTCTGCTAATTTTCTATCAGAAGAAATTAATAAATTATGAAAAGAAAAAATAATCACAAAAAGTAATAAATTACAGAAAGAAAAAATAATCATAAAAGTAATAAATTGAAAAAAGAAAAAATAATCACAAAAAGTTACGGAAAGCCAGGTGGTTTGAACCCGATACTATCTGAAACTATAAGGACTTACAGTCTAAGTGCTTACCGTTTAAGCTACGACGCTATCTATAGTAATTTGCAAAATAGATAGTCTGTACCTAATCTTGTATGACGTCAGTCGTCGGTTACGGTTCAAAGGTCAACTAATCCTGACGCTTCCTTAACATTTTACACCCATCCAACGCCGCTAAAGAAGTTTTCACTTCAAAAATCATCATTATCATTTCAGCCACATATAGTCCACAGCTGAACATAGGCCTCTCCTATAGACTTCCAGGACGACCGATCTAAAGCAGCCCGCATCCAGTGCTATATATAGTAATCTAGGTGAACGGTGCTCCGCTTCGCGGGGCTCCTATTTCTTTGTGCTTTATCACAAGAAAACCAACGAAGGGTACGGGGAGACCTCCACCTACCCTTCTAATATTCGGTGCGTGCGGTGTCAACGAGCATCGTAATTTCGCTCATAATGAACATTGACCAAGTCGTCGAGGTGTATATTAACAGTCACCGGTGAATGACCGAAATCGTCACGAAAAGGATAAATAACGGACATTCACCAAATTCTTGGTGGATGTTAACAATCACCAGTGTATCTTAACATACACTGCATTTCGGACATTCACAATAACATATTTATATATACCTGTAAATCCCCGAAGGGTTAACGAAATCAAACAAAAAATGAAAGTACTAGAAAAATATTTCATTTTCGTAGCTGTTTAACTAAGATTAGTTATGAGCGTGGATGACCCCGATGCACAATACTGGCCATCACTGAGTAACCAAAATACATAGCCCAAGCGTTTAAGTACAGTTAACTTAAAGCTTTGGTCTCAGCAGTGACCTCAGTCATAAGTATTACAACCCTAACAAGTGACAGCTATGTACGTGACATCACACTGGCCTGAGCTCATAAAAGCTGCGCGCGCGCCGCTCGCGTTTGTTTACACGATTACATTGTAAGCGTAGCTTCTTGTGCTCCCTAGATACACGTTATTGTTATTTTTAATTACTCTCTCAAGATGATGAGCATACACGCAGGAAACGAGGACCAGCTCTCCTCATCACCTCCAGACAAGGTTAGTAAGGAAAATAGATCTTCATATATCTAAGGCTATTTATACTGTTCACTGTTATTGTTTTCTTTTTGTGTTGATTTTTTTGCTGGCGTAGCTCCGTCTTATTTTTTATTGTTTTGATTTCGTGCATACCTTTAAACTTATTTATTTACATAGAAAGAACTGTTGGCTTAAAAACTTACTTATGAAATTGAATAACCTAAATTATTAGTATGAATCAGATCAAGATTTGAAATGAGATCTTAGGTATATCTCATGAAATTTTTAAAGCAATTTTTCCTAATCAGAAAATCTTGAACCCGTGACCATGCGGAAAGCTCTGATTAACTGAGCTATGTCTCTTTTTCATATCTAAATCTTTATTGTGTTTACCAACGTTACTACCAACGCGCGATGTTCCGATCCTACCCCACTGTATGTGTGTATTTTGGTAATATTCTTTATTACCTAATATCTTCTGAACCACCGTAAGGATTTCAATGATTCATGTCTCAAATAAAAGGTTTTTTGTTGCGCAAATGTTCTTGAGTACATAAAATATGAACAAAAGCTATATTTGTTGGTATTTGGCGCCAAAAGGTATGTGGTAATTTCTTTTTCACTCAAATACGAAAAGCCATAGAGTTCCTGTCCAACTTGCAGTCGCAGGATTGATTTGTTTAATTTTCGATTGTTCGGATTGGTATCTTTACTTTTAATTTTTACTAATAATTTCCCTTTTGGTTCTTGGTTCAAATCTATTTGTAATAACGTTTTTTTAATATTTGTTTAATAAGCAGCCAATGCTATAGTATAGTGTAAACTCAAAAATCTGTGTACATCTCTATGGTCAGTTCGTGGACAATTGTGTTGGATACATGGTGGATAATTTGTATTAGTTTTCAAGTTAATTTGTATAAGACTTTATCATGTGACTGTTTTTTGTTCCTAATAAATAAATAAAATAAATAAATAAAATAAAATTTGTCAAGTGGTAAGTCTAAATGAAGGAAATTAGAAAACGATTACAAAAATATATATGTTATAACTAAAAAGTATAAAATAAAATAAATTCTTAAAAATAAAAAACCCGATTGACGCTGAAAAAATTGAATCAAGCTTTATAGTAAGCGGTACCCACTTGCAAATCACAAACCAGATGGAAATTAATGGGTACCGCCTATCAAGGTTGTTTCAATCTTTTCAGCATCATTGAGTATCCGATAAATACAGGTAAAATAACACGAAACAAAAAGGATTGATCGTTTTGGATTGATGTTGACACTGATCTAATGACTAAAAAAGTTAATATTATCAGGATATTTACCATGTTTGTATTGAACTTATTGAGTAGACATACAATAGCTTGGTAATTGGGTACATCCGTGCATTTTAGTAGGTAGGTACATATTTGTGAACATGGCACTTGTATAGTTCCGAAATTTCAGCCAGTAAATTATTCTATAGTAAATCGCCACCTAACCCATCAATATTAGTTTTATCTCTTAGGTACTTATATCTTATTGATATGATGATGAGATGCCTATGCCGCAAATGGAATAGGAACTTGCGTCAGCGAGATAATACTCGTATTATGTTACCGCGTTCATATCGTGCTAGGCTCTTAATAATTTCCTATTAGGAACTTACCGGTAGTTGCGAATGTCTATTTACCTCATACCTATATGATCAAAAAGTATATTATTTTCCCTGATATATGCCACCAAACAAATTTAAAACAAATGAGCCTACTTATTACAGGCCCACGGTTACAAAAAGCATTTAGGTGATAAAATTATTACAGTTAAAAGTTTTGCTTATGAACTTAGTAGAACTCATTAAATAAAATAAACTATAATTCGTATAGTTGAAGAGTTCCACTATTCTCGTTGTAACTCCAGGATCAGGTCGGTTTTATGGTGTCAAGTTATCCAAATGTTACATAATTACTTACTAATGTCAGCTAAAATTTCAGGTTCGATTTGAACCTATGATTGTGCCGCTTCGTAAACAGTTGCGAACAAAGTCTTTCGTCTTTAATCGTAACCGATAACGATGGAGGATGTTTTCTTCAACTGGGTGTCTTCGATCGTAACTGGTACCAAACTAGGAAGAAAACATCCTCGATCGCAACTGGTGACGAAACATTTGTTACCATTGCGGCGGAAGCGGTTTGTGTTCACAATACTCGAATAATGGTCGACATTTCAACAAGTCATTGCATTATTATCCAAAAGTCCTTTTCATTTATACTTATCTCGAAGTTTCCACGGGAATGGGGTTCATAACAAGAAAGCCTCAGCTCAGTGTGGCCGAGTTTAGCTAGTAACTAGTAATAAAAATCGTTATGTAAGTTCATACTAGCAATGTCAAATATGCACACGCTTGCAGATGATGTAGGTAATAAAACAATGAAAATCTCTTTGAGAACCAATTAACTCAAAATAAATTAGAGCGCCGCCCAATACCTTATTGTCGATATCATCATCCCACATGACGATAGTGACATGAAAGCCGAAGAAGATAAATAAAATATTTGGATTTGGCCCAAGACGTATAATATAAATTCCATACATTGACAACTTCGTGAACGAAGTAAGGGATTTAGCGATTTATGATTATTCTGAGTTCAAAGATTGATTGCCAAGATCCTCCACCAATATCTTATAAGCTGCTCGCATGATAGGTACAGCTGGACCAAGCATTTTATTCAGAAGGCTGTACTCACGTATTCTTGTCTCTGGATGCTATCGATTACTTGGACAATCATGTGGACGAAAAGTGCCTGTGGAGCACCTAGGTATATGATCTACTAAGTCAGGTCAGTTAATCCACTGGATAAAATCTTTAAAATTATCTGTTGTCACCTGGATGATAAATCAATACGACAATAAAAACTTTATTCTTACGATTTCAAGATAAGTTTACATGCGTAATTAATAAAATTTACACGTGTGGAAATATAAATAAATAGAATATAATAATGTCGGTGGTAATCATGCTAAAAGTGTCTGTGAAATATTTTCTCAGTCGGTTGGGACTTCTTCTTTTTGACAAGATACCATAGGCGTGTCTATAGGTACCTTAATTAATTGATAAGAGTCAAGTTGTTTAAAAAATATTGCGTCAGATTTGTAGCTAACACGTAAGACGTACACTGCCTTTGATAAAGTCGACGATCGTCATGCTAGCTGGTTGACCTACAGAATTAACTCGTCTATCAGCTTTTTTATAAGTGTATGCTACCAAAGTATAAAGTTGTTCAGATAAGTAGGCTCAGGTAAGTTTAGCAAAGTAGGTATAATAAAAACAATATTACTTCCCGTTGAATGACGTGCAAGGTGAATAATGAATAGATCAATGAACGATAAATAATTCATTGTCACTGATGAAATCTGAGTTTCGTCCAACTTAAAGCTTAGCTAATTGAAAACTATCGTAAATCTGGGTTAAAAGAAGTTAATTGTTCAATAAAAATAAAACGATCAGACAAAATTTGTAGTAATTTTCTAAGTATTAAGACATTCTTCAGAGCACGCCACTGCCATTGCAGAACTACCTCAATATCTTTGGTATAGATGTTCCCTGCAAACTAAATAACAAAAACTACAGCGAGAGTATCATCAAAACAACCTCGCGTAAACTCGGAGTCCTGAACAGAGTGAGACGATTTTTCACGCCGGAGCGGCTGTGTATTCTATACAAGACATAAATTCGTTCCTGGAACACTGCTCGCATCTCTGGGATGGCTCCCCAAAGTACTTATAGATGCTCTCGACATATTGCAGTGACGTGCGGACCGCATTATTGGGAATCCTGTGGTCACGAACACCCTCGAGCCTTTGCAGATGCGTAGAGTTGTTGCTTCCTTGGCAGTATTTTATAGCCTTACCTTAATGTTCTGATGAGATCTCCTAAATAGTCCTACCTACTCCTTTCCTATACAGGATAACACGTATAGGCTGAGATGTCTCCCGCATACGGTGCAGAATATTCCTTCAAGAACCAAGCAATTCGGTGATTCTTTCCTTTATAGTACCATTAAGACCTGTAACTCTTTACCAGCTCACGTGTTTCCTTCTGCCTATAGTCCTGGGTCCTTTATACAGGGCGTGAAAAAGCATCTGATAAGGCCTTCAAGCTGAGGGCCATCATTGTTAACATGGTACATGTTTGTAAAGGTGACCCTCTTTCCTGAGACTTTGCCTTCAGCTTACCACCAGGCCAGGTGAAGTCAAATTGACGTGTCCTATAAAAAAAAAGTTATTTTGTTAATCAACAAAACGTTAAGTTTTTCAAACGTGATTGAAAAGCAAAAGGATGAAGCTATTGGGTCAAATAAGGGATGAGCTGTTTTAAAGACATCGACTATGACCACTCGTGTTAGTTTAAAGCTAAATCTTGTTTCTAATGAATCGGTAAAGTCATTGACTAGTTATGTCGTGATGTAAAAACTTTAAAAAGGATTTATATACTTCTTTAAAGTTTTAAAATAGATTTTTACCTAGTTACTTTATTGTTATTGAAGACTCCTCGTTGACAAACGTAACATACTACAGGCTCTTATGGAAAACAAAAAGAAAATCACTAAGCTGCAAGCAATAGCTAGTTGTAGTTCAAATGAACAAAATCATCGAATATTTGATTAACAGACATTTCTATTTGTTATTATATTCCTACGCACCTCTGCTATTCACCCGCATTATCACCGTGTTGTTTTTCGAGATATACTGTTCTTCAAGAATTTATCACCGCGTGACGTCAGCGCCGCCACCCATGATGAGAGGTTATCTCAAAATATTTCATTTTCATACGCAGATAAACTTACAATTTACTCACCAAAATAAACATGATAAGAAAATTGTTTATAATACAATTATGTATTTATCAATTATAAGCTGACCCATTCCAGCTTCGTACCTACTGAAAGAAATATTATTTAGGTATAGACAATTAATACACATATTTATCAGTATTACGTTATTATTTTAAAGTTTCAGCTATAAATATTAATTTTAGTATGGAAACAACAGTCGCTAAGCTCTCACATAACTATCATATCTTTAAAGTGAGGTTATTGTTCATTACTTTCAACAGAGAAGTAGTCTTGGAAGAGTTTAAGTAAAGCTACTTTTAACGGAATCATCCGGTACCTAAAACTCCTTTAAGTGGATGGTAGACGTACGAATTTTAAGCACACGGTTTTTAAGATCGTGAACATACTCGGCTCGCCAGGCGGCGACAGACGTGAAGCATGCTCACACTGTATTGCAATGTCGTCGAGAGAAGAGGCTTTGTGCTATTTAGGAATTCTATCATCTTACATTTTGAAAATTGAATGAAAAAGACGAAATCACTTGTGATTTAGTTAGAGAATTACGCGACGAGAAGGAAGAATGCTTGAGCCGACGTATAAAGACCTTTTGCGCTTGGTTACACCAATTATAGCTAAACAGGATAGGATACTTGTATGAGAGACGCTATTTCACTGCATGAACGTTTAAGTGTAAAGGCGCCCACTCACTAACAGTTTACTGGACGACGGCCGGACGATATAAATCTGTCAGTTAATCGCAATAACCCACACACTCACAGTTTCGTTAACGATTTTGGACTGACGACTAATACGATCCGATAGTGTGTGGCCACCGAACGATTCCGGACAGTTCTAAACCGGACAGTCCTAGGCCGTCAGGGCGAACGAGCACAACGGGCCTGTCGATCGACGTTTCGTGTCAGTTTTTACTAAGATTTTATTCATTTTTTGTACATACTCGTCTATATTTCTTATGCACATAGTCCATAAGGTTCAAAATAGCTAACACGTATTTCCCACAATGATTAGCATGTACTTATATAAGAATAACGTAGTGCAAGCTATTTTCAACCTTATTGACATCATAACAAATCTAGATTTTTTTCTTATATTCGTGATCAGCAGCATTTATTTATGCGAAAAAACATGTAATTAATAAAATGTCAATAAGGTCGAAAATCGCTTGCACTGTTTCGTACTCTCTATGTAACTGATATTAGACCATTACCGGCAGGCGATCGTACGACCTAAAACTGACGACTCACAACTGCTAGTGTGTGGTCGCAAAACTGACAACAGGGAATTGCCGGCGGGCCAAAATCGCTTTAGTGTGTGGGCGCTATCGGCTTAGGACTGCAGGCCGCCGGACAGATCAGGAACTGCAGGCGGACTGCAGGCGGACTGTTAGTGAGTGGGCGCCTTAACATTGCGATGTTTGATAACTGGTGGAACATATTATAATTTTTAATAAATTGCCATATGTTAGGAACTTAATATTTTTGTCGTTATACTCATTATTTCTAATTTTCCAAAGACAAGGATTATTTCGAGAAGCCTTTATAAATTTTGCTAGCAATTTTCTGAGAATAAGTTCTAATCTCTCATGTTTACAATTTTCTGAAGCAAATTATACCAAAATTAAAACGTCATATTCAAATGGCGTCGTGAACAAAATGGTGGCTCGTGGCTCTACGAGCCTTGACGGATAAAGAGCAAAATTTGAAACTGGCCAGATCGCCATCGAATTTACTTGGCAGTATTAAAGTACGCGAACTTATGATGATAAACAGGCGAGTAAGGTCGCCGAGCCATAAGCTCGCGTACTTACTCGAACGTCTGTTACCCACTTTACTTTACTGAACTGTCATTTCTTTCAGTACATACGCATGCAATACACATGCCAATAAATGAATTAGAATATATAATTAACGAAAAAAAACGAAAAATGTGCGGGTAGATGAAAAACCTACTACCTCACGGATTCGAAGACGGCGGGCGTCCACTGCTGAGCCAGTCAGCCTGTGACCACGGCCGGTGTAACCTGGTCGAAACGTCAGGCAATCAAAGGTATGTAAGTACCTATACCATGATCGCGTTAATTCCCGTTTCGTTAATTATATATCATGGAACGCGAGAGTTTAAAAGTTAGTTAAATGAATTAGAACATACCCTGCAGACATTATGCATTACTCGCTCAGTTCTACATAGAGGCATGCAAGTTTACCAACAGGATAGGCAGAGACCAAAACATGATTCCACTTATCACGGTCCTGGCATACCTTCCACTGATTCTACTTTCATAATTGTTTTCGTCCATAGTCACTGGTTGTGGATTCAATTTACCGGGCATATATTATAAATTATAACCGCACGTCAAAATCATGGGCGCTTTCATGGGCGCCTAAAATAAAGGTTGTCGCTAGTAAAATGTGTAGTAATGGCACTTCGGGAAGAAGAGTGAAAAGTTCGGCTAGCTTCGGTTTTTAAGGCGTCCTCTCTTTCACACATGACTATAGTGAAATTTAACCCTCAAAAGCATCTTGCTTTTTTGTATAAATAACTAATGAACTACACATAGTAAGAACATTTGTACTTTTTCCACAGTATTTATTATTGAACCTGACCGGTTTCGCCTTATGGTAACTTCAAAAGTTTACATTGATGTTTTTGAAATGTTTCTAATCTTAAACACTAGAGGTATTTACGACTAGAAATGTTCATAAACATTGGGAAACTGGTCAGGTTCAATAATAAATACTGTAGAAAAAGTACAAGTGTTCTCAATATGTGTAACAACAAGTTCCACCAAGGTTCATCAATGAACAGTATAAAAAAAAACTAATGAACTCGATGTCAGGTTCGCCCAGTAATAAATTCGTGAAAAATCTTATCAATTATAATAATTTTCTTATAGTCCGGGTTTTTTAGAAAATAACTCTAAAACTAGCATGTTAAGAGACATTATGGTGGACCGATATTTATTATAGGTGTATTATTTTTTTAACATTATAAAGATTATAACTCAAAAGCAGATGCAGATTTACATTAGTAAACATTCTAGGGTTAAAAAATGGGCGGTACCTGGCAATGACGGGATCCATGATGGACGACATTAATTGTGATACATTCAAATTGAAAAAAATGCCACACTTCATAGGCGTGAGCTGTCAAAATATTGATTCATAAATTTTATAAAGTATAGAGTGGTTAAAACCATTTGTTTCTAAAAAATATAAATAGATATCTTTCTGTGAACTTTCGTTTAGTATAAATTATAATTGATACTTAAATAAATTAACACTTTTAAATTAAAGTGTGCTGCCATTTTTCTAATTTCCTACTCGCCGTTGACAATTCTACATAAGTATTAGGATAGTTATTACAAAAACCGGGCATAAAGTCCGTGTCATTCAGTTGAGGTTCAGAAACCTTGGTACGTAATAAAAACACCATTTATAAAAAAAAAACTACCTCACCCTTGGCAATGGAGCATTAATTAGTAAGGGATAAATACTAGTAGTTTTGTAAAGAGTTCCAGATCATTTTTTGGCATCTGGAGATCAAATCTGGTATCCTCACTTATATTTCTTTTATACGATACGTATCTTTATTTTAAAGCTCCCTGGATATTTCACCAATAAATATTGTCAATCCGTTCTCAAAAAAGCCACAACAAACGTCTCCGCCTTTTCTCATGTTTTTTTTTCCACAACTACCTGTAAGGAATCATGTTATTTAAGAAAAATCATCAATATCCGTTCATAAATAACGCGACAGAAAAGGCACCCCTTTTCTCCTCCGATTAAAAGCTCTAGGCAACAATGATTTTTTAAATCGAAGAACATGTATGCCATGTTTGGTTACAATCAGTTAAGAAATGTGCCCTATAGACCGAACGGAACGGAGACTATTTATAATTAATGAAAAATTTCACGCGGGCGAAACCGTGAGCAACAGCTAGTTTTTATAAACACCATCGGTTTTTAATTACTCTATAAACATATCAAAGTCGTGTTATAGTATTGTTTTGTTATTTGTGCCAATTCTGTTGATTGACAGGACCAAAATGTATCGCCATATTCTTTTCTTCCGAAGCGAAGAAAAAGATAGAAATACGTTTTAATGTAAAAATCATTAATATGAATTTTTGTAACAACAGAATTGTCGCCTCCGTCGGATGTGACGTAAATCATGACACTAAGGGATAGAGTGAGAAAAATCACGCTATCTCACTCGAAAATTAGCTCAAATTTCAAATAGTGCCATCCATGACATTTCTAATTTTCTCACACATCAACACTACCGTGCATGTACACGAGCTATGTTTGTAGTAATTACAACGCGATTGTTTCATACATTTTTCCGAGAGCTTCCGAGGTGTGCCTAAACTAAAGGTAGTGGCTTTGACTTTGAGTTTGAATTATAATTAAATTGACACAACGACAACTCTCAAGTCATCTTGAAGTTCGCAAATCACACATTTCCTTAGGCTAAAGTTGTCTGATAAGGCCTATCAGAGTCCGAGTCGGAGCACGCGCTGATGGTTGGTGACATATTGCGGTGACTGCCGGGTTATCACACAGATCTAACACGCAAACCTAAAGTAACTAAGTAGAACGCAGCTTATTGACACCATTTTATGACATCAAGTTGACTGCAGCCACAAGTACCTACGTATATAATGTCGTGACCATATACGTGACTACACATTACCTTAGAACTATATGAATTTTTATTTTATTTTCTTAAAATTATTCGAATTATTAAAATTTCCGATGGCCAAACTGATGATCAGTACCTAATGGGTGGACAATTATAGTGAAATGAAATTTTAAAGAAATTAGTATGATAAGTATGATAACTATTTAAAATGATTAAGATTGGAAAACGTGAAACGATTGAGTCCCGTTCCAGTCGTTACGCTTTTTCAATCTTAATCGATATCATGAAATAATCAAATAAGTATAATGTCGTAAAATTGCTTCTATTAAAACTTTAATGAGAACTCCACATAAATGATATGACCAAACATAGACAGAGATAATTTTTTTTTTTTATTATTTTTTTTTTTATTAATTAACAAATTACATAATAGGATATAATTACAGTATAGTAGTATCAATAAACCACTAAGGTTTGTGCTAATACTACAAGTAATATAGTTAAAAACACGTAGGTGGTACACAATTAAACAAAAAAACAAAATAAGGGCTACAATAACTACTTTACATGTTCTGCAGAAGGTGGGATTTCAGTTTAATCCTAATATTAGTCGGTGACATTATATTTCTTAAATCGGAAGGTAGTTTGTTTACAAAACGAGGGAGCAAATATGCAGTCGTACGCTCGCCGTACATATTATTAGCACGTACCGTCCACAGTTGATTTCGAGCGACGGCCCTCGTGTATACAGGATGTTGGATTTTATTTTGTAATTCATCATTAAAAAACTGTTCCTTCAGTAAACTATATTTAAATTGTATTTGTACAGGTAGAACATTGCAGTGTTTAAATAATTTATGTTCGTCATTTTGACATTGGTCTTTGATATTTCTTGACACTATATTTTTTAGTATTTTCACTTGTAGTTTATAAATTTGATTGAGATAAGTCTCGAACGTGCGACCGTAGCTACTGAGTCCGTATTGTATATATGATTCAGCCAGTGAGTTGTATAGCATAATTTTTGTTTTATATGGTATGCGGTTCTTAATAATCATTAAATTGGCCAGGAACTGTCTCAATTTATTACACACACGTTCGACATGCTTACCCCAATTAAACTTGTCATCTATTTCCAACCCCAGATATTTATGTGAATTCACTAAGTCTATGAAGGGACAGTTACATGCGCTATTTGAATCGTGCAAGCAACTATGGTTATGTGCAGTTATACTCTCAGGGGGAATGGTTTTATTGTATGGAGATTTTATTATTAGTAGTTTAGTTTTATCCGCATTGAGTACGAGTCCCGCATCATGGCACCATGTTAGCAAAGAGTTGAAATCAGCCTGCAGCAGCTCACGTGCTTTTTGTGGGTTCCTATCAGCTATTAAGAGACATGTATCATCTGCAAACTGATAGCATGTGCAGTGTTTGATACTATTGTTCATGTTATTTACATATGATAGGAAGTAAAGAGGACCCAAAACTGATCCCTGAGCCGTGCCTTTTGTAACTTCAATAGGTTCGCTTAGTGAATTGCCAACCTTAACGATAAATTTTCTACTATTTAGATAGCTTATGCACCACTCTAGTAGCGGTCCTCGTATTCCACAAAGATTCAGGTTGTGAATTATTTGCTTGTGGTCTAGTGTATCAAACGCACGTGAAAAATCAATAAACACTGAAAATACCGTCATTTTCTGGTTAAGGTACTCATTTACTTGATCGGTAAATTTTGACAATAGCCCCGAAGAACTTTTCCCTGCTTGAAAACCGAATTGGTTGCGGTAGATTACGTTATGTTTATTGAAAAACACATGCATTTGTTG
This sequence comes from Eilema caniola, assembly GCA_949126895.1. Classification (NCBI taxonomy): domain Eukaryota; kingdom Metazoa; phylum Arthropoda; class Insecta; order Lepidoptera; family Erebidae; genus Eilema; species Eilema caniola. The sequence goes on along the minus strand of OX421460.1, from coordinate 16,442,075 downwards.
GCAAATAAATTTTTCTACTATTTTATCAATGGAAGAGAGCAACGTAATGGGACGATAATTATCATATTCTTCTCTTTTACCTTTTTTAAAGACTGGTCTTACGCATCCTACTTTCTGTGCATTGGGGTACACGCCACACGTTACACTACTATTAATCAGATTAGCTATTGCTTCTGATATGTGACCTGCCATTTTAATATCAGAAACTTTTATTTTATCCATTCCAGGCGCTTTGTTTGTATTTAATTTGTTTATGATTTTGTCTATTTTTACACTAGTGGCTTTATTAAAGTGCAATGATGCGTTCAACGGTTCACAAGTGGATCCACCTGAGAGTTTTTGGGTACAATTTGGGATTATGGTTCTAACAGCATTGTCAAAACCTTTTGCAAAGTTATTGGCAATCATTTCAGTGGTAAACCCCTGTGCATCAAACGCGTTGCAAATCACTGCATCAATTGACAGCGTCACTCGTCCCAGTATTTGGTTGATAATTCCATACACTTTCTTGGTATTATTGAAGTTTTTATTTATTTCGTTTATATAATAGGCATTCCTTCTACTTTCCAAGACTTTATGTACCTTGTTACGGGTCCTATTGTATTGCAACCTCAATTGAGCGTCATTTGGACTTCTTTTCCAGGAGCTGAATAACGCATCCCGTTTGATACAGAGACGATTGACGTTTTCATCAATCCAGGGCAATCTTACTTTATACCTATTGCTATACTTTTTTTTTTCTTTTTCAGAACTTGCAACACTGATGGCGTTTTGATGAGAATTCCAAATGAATTCATAAATGTCGTTTGGGTTATCCATGTCCTTAGTTAAAGACCAATTAACTCTTTTTAGTTCGTTTCTTAATATTTCATTGTTTACTATAGTTTTAGTAACATCCTGTATACACTTGGTAGGCGCATCTTCGACGCAGGCGACAATAACTGCTCGATGGTCGGCTAGTACGATATCTAACACCGCCGAGTACGGAATAAATGTAGGGAATCGTGTAAAGATGTGATCAATGCAAGATTTAGTGACAATATTTAGTTTTTTTTCGATCCGGGTGTAGTCGGATACTCCACACATTAGTCCGTGCTCGCTAAGTGTTTCTAGATATATATCTTTATGTGATGAAATGGATTTTAGGTCAATATTTGTGTCGCCAATTACTAGGATGTTCTGCTTAGAGTCCAACAAAGAGATATATCTACCCAGCTCCGCAACAAATAATTGTTTATTTGTATTAGGCGGCTTATAGATCGCACACACAACTATGTCCTGGTTTGAGTTTACTTTTAGGATACCTGTTAAATTTTCGAACATATAACTTTTTTGCTGGAATAAAGTGAACTTAATATGATTTCTGACATAAATAATAATACCACCACCTTTTTTACCAGTACGTAGTTGCGAGAATAAATTATAGCTAGGGATATTATAAAGATTCACAACTGAGTCGGAAATGCCAGCTTCAGTAATTACAATAACGTCTAGCGGAAATAAACAATTATGAACGATTTGTAGTAATTTAGTAAAATTCTTTTTTAATGATCTAATATTGATATGTATACAGGAGAAACTTAAGTGACTTTTAGAAGGTAGTTGGTGGAAGTAGTCACTAGTAGTACTACAATTATAAATTTCTTTGATTTGACTATCCATAACGATTTTTTTTTTTATAGTGTAGGTATCTAAACAGATTATAGTTTTTACATTGGAGTGGAGTTGTTATGCGAGTTTGGAATTTGGTTTAGGTCTTCTACAGAACGAATGTAATAAATTTTACTATTGTTAAACTTCCTAACACAAACTTTACCGTCTTTACACCAAATGTACTGATGAGATTTGGCTAGCTTCTGTTTTACGTTAAATAACAAGGTTTTTAAATACTTGGTGAGGGCTTCTCTAACATAGACTCGATCCTCCGCTCTCTCCTTTGGAACATCCGGTTTCAATACACCCAGGGTAAGGCATTTCGCCTTCCCAGCATCAATCCACTGCTTCTGAATTGACTTTGTCCTCATCTCTAGGATAATCGGACCTGGCCTTTCTTTGGATCCTGGTAAGCGTCGAGTAGTAAGTATATCACCCGCATTCGTGCCCAGTTTGTCAGCGATTACCTGCATAGTTGACCCTAGGGCATCAGGGGTGATTTCAGGTAAACCAGCTATCTCCAAGGAATTAGTCAGCGCTTTTTGCTCAACGGTTTTCATTTCTTGCTCTAAAGCAGTTATTCTAAGCTCTAGATTCTTATTTTTATTTTGCAGGTCTTGGTTGGCTTTTCTGTTCAAGATCTTTAATTTTTGTGTTTTGGTTTTTTATAGACTGTTCTATGCTGTTTATTTGATCACCGTAAAACTCTAGCGCGGTCTCAAGATGACTTATCTCCTCTCGAAATGTCTTCTTCAATTCTCGACTAATATCCTGCACAAGTTTTTGCGTGTCTAAAGTTATCGGTCCTTTGCCGGTCTTATCTTCATCACCATCGTCATCCGGGATTAGAAATGAGGATCTACGAGAAAGGTTTTTCATGCAGTCTTCGCAACTCCATTCAATACCCGGGGAATTCCGCAGAGTATTGAGTTGGTTACTGGAGAGTTTAGAGCATGTCGGATCAGCATGTATTATCTTCTCGCATCTGCTACATTCCAAGCCGGGAAGTTTTTTGGTAATGGTTTTATTGCACTTAATACACTTTTTATATGCCATTGTAGGTAGAGTTAAATTATTTGATAATAACTGCGCACAACCTTTCACTATGACGGACAACAAGCATCATCATTATCATGGTCAGTTTCAGGTGGCTTTCTCATGAAATGGCATAAGATGATCAATTTCATGATACAGTTGACTTAGACGCCGAACATTTAATTGGACTCTCGTGCACCCTCAACTTTTCTCAAATTTCTGTTTCATTCTAGCCCAAACTAATGGAAGGCGGTAACTACATTCGTGAGGGCCGAGACTCCAGCAAATCAACATGGCTACTGTTTTCACCGGCCACTCCAGATGGAGCTGGAGCCTTGGCGAAGTTCTTGAGCGTGTTCAGCTCGCATGGAGTCAACCTCATCCATATTGAGTCAAGGTCATCGGCAAGGAGGCCCGGATACGAATTCATGGTGGAATGTGAACACGGAGTCGGAGACTTTGGTGCTGCTCTTGAAGAACTTAAAACCAATGTTGGATATTTGAACATCATCTCTAGGAATTACAAAGATAATAGACGTAAGAAAATTTCATGTTTATTAACATTACTAACATCTATCTATGTCCCAAGATGTAAGCAGACACGTATTCATGATATGTTTCATTCTGGTTCATTCATCCATTAAATTTTAAACAACTCAGTTGCATATATGTATATGTATGTTTATTACATAGTACTTAGTCATTGCACCAGCCATTTTGGACAGTGAAAAATGCAAGGTAAAGAAACCTTTATTAATCTTGTTTTGTACCACAGACGCCGTTCCATGGTTCCCCCGCCGCATTCGAGACTTGGACAGATTCGCCAACCAAATCCTTTCGTATGGAGCAGAGTTAGACGCTGACCACCCTGGCTTCACAGACCCTACGTACCGTGCGCGCCGCAAGTACTTCGCCGATATTGCGTACAATTACAAGCATGGTCAACCACTCCCACACGTCGTGTACACTAAAGAAGAGATTGCCACTTGGGGAATGGTTTTCAATAAACTGATAGAACTGTATCCAACGCATGCGTGCAAAGAGCACAACCACGTCTTTCCACTCCTCATCGAGAACTGCGGCTACAGGGCTGATAACATTCCTCAATTGGAAGATATCTCAAATTTCCTGAAAGGTAGGAACAGTAAAAAATAAATAAACGTTATAAGATTTATTAGATTACTTAAATCTCGTTATTTGAAAACAGTCAACAGCTGAGTTGGAAATAGCCTATTAAAAAGCAAACACTGTATTTCCAGATTGCACGGGGTTCACTCTCCGACCGGTGGCCGGTCTACTGTCGTCTCGTGACTTCCTGGCTGGGCTCGCCTTCCGAGTGTTCCACAGCACCCAGTACATACGACACCACTCCCGGCCGCTCTACACTCCTGAACCCGACGTCTGCCACGAGCTCCTCGGTCACGCTCCGCTGTTCGCAGATCCTGCTTTTGCCCAGTTTTCTCAAGAAATTGGACTGGCTTCCCTAGGAGCTCCAGATGACTATATTGAGAAACTTGCCACTGTAAGAGCTACCTTCTAATAAACATACATTGTTTGTATTTATTTATACTGTTGACTGATGGCTCTTTCGTACCGTGCGTACTTTCGTAGCTGAAAACAAAAAATAGTTACAAATGTGGCCTACAAAGGTGCCTTATTTGTTTACGTGCGTGTGTATTAAATAATTTTAAAGTGTTTCTTTCTTTTTTTCTAACCACTCACATCTTTTTATTGTTCAACAGTGCTTTTGGTTTACGGTGGAATTCGGCCTCTGTCGGCAAGAAGGCAAATTGAAGGCGTTCGGAGCAGGTCTTCTGTCATCATTTGGTGAACTTCAATACTGCTTATCCGATAAGCCAGAATTACGCGAGTTTGAACCGGATATCACTGGCTCTACCAAGTACCCCATTACAGAATACCAACCTGTCTACTTTGTGGCTAACAGCTTCGAAGATGCCAAAGAGAAAATGATGTAAGTACAATTAAAGCAATCAATTTTAAAACTAATAGGGTGTCAGATAGATCCTCGGGGCTGGCAGGGAGGTATCAGCTGCAAGCCGGTGCACCTGTCGATTCGAGTGTCGAGTGTACCAGAGACGTGGCACTGATGTAGCTCTCCTATCTGCAGTCGCTCGTCGTATAAGTCATATCTTCTTCTCACAGTCACTTCTCAGTTTTATTTTATCCATTTTAGATATGACATTTATATATTTTTGTAAACGCCGTCTAATTTCCTTCATTTTGATAACCTACTCAAGAAGTTTGAGTGAAAATATTTTATGACAACATACATTTTGGCCCCCAAAATGTAAATTATAGCTTTTGTTCACATTTAAAGTACACAAGAACCATTGTGAGAAGAATACCTTTCATTTGAGATATCAATCAATGAAATCCATATAGTAGTTCATAAGGTAATAAAAAATATTACAAACATACATACATACATACAAATATACAAGATACGCGCGAAAACCATAACCCTTCTTAGCAGTCGGGTAAAAATATAAAAAGTCGTAATCCAAATCTAAAAGGGGGGACCAAACTGAAGAAAACCGTTATACGATTCTTATTATAACTTCCGATCGCATCTGAGGCTCTTGCGTCAGAATCTAGGGTACACAGCACAAGCTGACTTTAATCCTTTACTTGGCACAGTCATGGACATCAGCATCATGGCTCGCATGTCATTTTCTACGATGACAAGTCATCGCTTCTTGCGTTTTCCTCTTGGAAGATGATGATAATAATGACACATGTGTTAAGGACTTTGTAAATATGTTTACATATAAACATACAAGAATATTCCTGATTCAACTATGTCTATCCGAAAAAATGTGAATGGAAAATAGACTCCGGAACAAGTAACAAAATAAATTAAATGTGGATACGAGTATTAATAGTTCCTTTCTCTGTTACAGTAAATTTGCCCAAACGATACCACGTGACTTCGGCGTCAGGTACAATCCTTATACACAGAGCGTCGACATTCTCGACTCCGAACGACAGATGAAAGACTTACTCCGCGAGGTGCACCAAGAGATGAATTTGCTCCTCAATGCCATGGAGAAATTGTAGAAGGAGGATTTTGACTGCTACTAATACTGTTAGGATTCTAACTTTGAATGTTACAACAGTTTTACGTCAGGCCTACGTCCGGCTTGTGATATGCCTACGCCAGGAATACGATAGGCCTACGCCAGGCCTACGTCAGGCCAACGCGAGGCCTACGACCCCACAGCGTATTTAATATGTTAATTGTTCATTAAAATATGCTGACCAAACTGTAACGAAAACCGTGATTTAAACAACTTGTTTAAAGAAAATTATTTCCAGGTTTTGAATTTCTTGTTTCTATTCCTAGATCGGGCGAAGTGCTATTAGATTTTATGATCGAAAATTTTAAATAGCAGCACGAGGTCTTGAAACGTGTCCGCTTGAGGGTAATAGCCCTGTATTACCCTCGTGTCGTCAAAATATAACTTACGAAGCATGGTTAATATAGCTTAGCCTAATAGGCGTAAGATTTATAATTATATGTAGTGTGATTTTTTGTTGACTTGAAAAGAAGCAAAAAAAGATAATTATTATTTAAAATATTTAAAAAAATCTCGCTTGTTACCAAATGTACCTAAAATATTTAACTCATTAAAATAAACCAAAAAGTCGTAAAATTCAAAGCTTATCCAAAGAGAGCAAGTGATGTACACTTTTCAATGATAAATAAGTTCGTAAATAACATGATAATAACAAAATGAAAAAAGTGTGATTTTCCTGTCAATGGCCGCTGTCACTTGCACCCTTTGGCGTTACAACCTTTGATATTATCCTATGGAATTAAGAAGGCCACTAGTTATAAACGGTATGTATTGTATTTTAGCGCTAACATTGGTACTAACTAATTTGAGTTGTTATATTAATTTAGTGGTATTTTATCTGGTAGTCGCTCCTTCACGTTACAGGTAAAATATTAGGTATCTTCTGTAATGTAAACAGGTAAATAAATAGGTGTACAATAGAATATTTTAATTCAAAAGTCTTCTCTTTATGCTAATTAGGTAATTTGAAGACAAACTTGATAAAATGAACTAGACAACCAAGAATAAAATACATTTAGTTTTATTTCATTTATAAAGCTATTCATAGATAATTATTTAGATAGGTACTAACTGATACCGGTGGCTCCACCCGCATCGATGTCGGTTATCGTGACTTTAATCATATCATCGGCTTTACTCGACCATTGCAATCAAACATAAGGCCATTTTCAGTCCGACTAACTTTTCTGTTCAGAATCGCTACTTCAACATATCCCAAGTTTTTTTATTTTCAAAAGCCTTGAATGTATAGACAACCACTTACATAATTTACGACCCGGCAGGTATTCTATTCGAACAGTAGTGCACATAGGTACCACCATACAGGAGATCCACCTACCCGGTCTTTTTGTGTTTTAAAACCATTCAGGAACCCATTGAAAGATACACATAAAAATTAATCAAAATTGGATCAGAAATTTGGGAGGCGTTAGGTGACAAACCCAGGTATAGAAGTATACTTTATATTAGAAAACTAGAAGGATACAAGTGTACACGAGGGAATTAAACTTACACAAACTTGTATTTGAAATCACTATTAAGCTTAGATTAATTATACGGATAAATGTAGATAAATGTTATTAAAGTAATTTAATATATTCGATGCTATGTATTCTAGTATAAGTTAGATTAATACTTCGTGAATAAATAAATAAAGATTTTAAATAGATAATTTTATTGTTTATTTGCAATCGCTTTAGTGTCCCATTTTATTTTTTCCAGGCCCTCCTTATATTTCTTTTATGCTCAGGTTCTCTTATAACTTGTAAACTTCGGCAGCAAAAGTGTGTCGCCCCTGTTGTTGCCCTCGTTCATAGGCCACAGTCACTTTCCATCAGATGGTCCGTGTGTGTGTCGCCTACATGGCATGTGGCATTCTATCGTCACCTATCTCATAGCGTTCCCCCAGTTGTGTCCAAAATCGGCACTTTGTAGCCCGAGGTACGTCTATGGATTTTATCGTCGGATCTCCCCTAGAGGAAAGTCTCCTAGTCTCGGCTACTTAACAGTTGAGGTTGGTTTGTTGATTATTTCACAACATTATTTCAACGTACTTTACCTACAAATTTTTGTGTACAAATGAAGTACCTACTAAGTACTATAACTTAATACAATAGTAGTAAGTACCTACCTTCAGAGTTAGTTTTCTCAATTCCGCCTCCCTCACGTCCATTGTAATAGTGTGGTAATGGTATCTCCCTCCCTACAAGTAATACTTTGGTCAATTTAGGCAAATATTCGAAGTATTTTAGAAAGAATACCTTCGAGTTATTAGGTTGTTATCCATTAACCATGGTACAACATACCATAGAAATAGTGAAATATTGATACCTTTATGTCCCGGTCACTGACCTGTAATAGTACTCGCTGGACTGGTGATCGGTACCCATATATTTTGTCCAATTGAAAATCGCCATATTGGCGCTGATAGATGCGGCACGCAGTGGTGAGTGTACTTGGAGCTAATACCATTTTTTTAACAATACGATGTACTCGTTATTAAACGGTTACTCATACAATTACAATCTAGACCTTGAGGCTAATAAGTAATTTAAATTAACTTAATTTGCTAACATTAGAACATCTTTGTGAGTTTATTTAGCAGAGTTTTACATTGTTGCCACTTTTGTCTCTGGATTCGCTTTGTGGCTATAAGATTTCTAATTTCCAGTGAATATCTTTGAGTTACAAGTTACAACTCTTTTTTTCAGGTCCGGTGTATTTCACCAAGCGATTTTGCAGCGGCACTTTGAGGTCTACACAGTGGTCTAAATCAAATTGAAAGCTCTCCCAGTCAGTGTTTTTGTTCACTAAGGTTGGAACTAATACTAATGATGGATAAGAATTGTCTTGATATCGATGATTTAATATAAACGATGGGTCTAATGTATCAAATTAACAATATGGCCATTTATGATTTTTTTTGGTGAACGCATAAATAAAAACAACGAACAACGTCCATTTGCAAACTAATTAGTTCTCAGTACACTCAGCTGTCATTTTCTATGAAATAGATAGCCATGCCAGCTAGTTATAGAGCTCAGTGGTCCCGATGTTTTAAAAAGACACCGGACTACAAAAAGTTTTATCCATTTTTTAAGGATATTAAAAACGAGCGAAGTGCACTGATTACATTTTGTATTTATAGAAAACCCGTGAAGTGAACCATAGCTTGTTTTTAAGTAGCGGAACGCCATCTAGGGACCGATAATGAAATTTGCTGTAGCTGCGGATGCCATACCCCATACAGCCATATGAAGTAGCGGTTACGAGAAATGTTGACAATTTTTGTGTCGTAACGGAATTTACTTGTAACTTTGTTCCGTAGCATAACGTTTTAGTGTCGACCTGTGTTTCGACGCCGTTTCGAAAAGTGGGGAATAATCGTAACAGTAACTCTCAGTCACATTGCACCGTCGCCGTGTTGACACATTGCGACTTATTTGTGTGCACCTCTGAATGCTTTGAGGTGTTCACCGCTCATTCAATCATTCATTGAAATGAATGACAATTGACATATATTTATGTCCAGTTGTCACAGTTTTTAATATAATTCTCGTTCCTTTTTTATGTTATGGTGTGTGGATTTGGATTCACAAAACATGTGAGTATATTTTTCTATGATAGTTCTTCAATATTGATCGTAAGTACTCTGCGAAATTAAATTCATCGTGAAGTTTGAGGTCATTTAAACAAATTTAACAAAGCGCCCTTAATATTTTTATAAAGAGAGAAAATATATTTTAATTAGTGTCATTGTTTTCAATAAAAAAATACACAAAAATCGTAATTTTGAGTAATGCAGAAGATTTTATTGATACAATTTGCATAAGTTTTACCAAATCACATTCTAAATTACTAATATTATTAAGTAATTGTGTAAAATGAACTGAAAAAATATGTATTTAGTTGAGACATAAAACTCAACACAATGTTTCGTAACTATGTTTAAAAGTGTCGGCATATGGTGAAATACGTCACAGTGTGACTGATTATACAAAATGGACTTTTGATATTTTTGTGTTTGCAGTGATTCTCAACATGCCATATCGTTTGGTTCTAACAAAAAATGGTCCTAGTGAGGAAGTAACTGCGGTACCAGAAGGATGGGTCGTAGGAACATATCTCTACTGGCCCCGTTCACTAAAAAAAAGCGAGATTGAGTCACTGAGGAGTAATGAAAACAGCACACCAGACAAATCATGGGAAAAATTAAAATGCTGGCTAAAATTAAGCGATATTTGTCCATTTAATTTTTTTTTTAAAATTCAGGATACAGAGGATGCGGAAACTCTGAATCGGGGTGTTAACCATATTGGACATAGTGAGAATTGGACCATATGCGAATGCGAATTGGACATAATGCGACTAAAGCCATTCAAGTACAATCTCTTTCATTTAAATAGCTCCACCCTTCTCGGTTGGACACCAGCTGTCCTGCCAGGCTGGAAGTTGATGATCGCGTGCTTACGCTCACGTGTGTGTGTGTGTGTGTGTGTGTGTGTGTGTGTGTGTGTGTGTGTGTGTGTGTGTGTGTGTGTGTGTGTGTGTGTGTGTGTGTGTGTGTGTGTGTGTGTGTGTGTGCGCGTGCGCGTGCGCGTGCGTGCGTGCGTGCGTGTGTGTGTGCGTGTGTGTGTGCGTGTGTGCGTGCGTGCGTGCGTGCGTGCCTGCGTGTGTGTGTGTGTATGTGTGTGTATTATAGGAGTTTTTTATATTTGAAATTATGCAGGTATCTCCATGAACATCAAAACAAAAAAAACAAGTTGTTAAAATATTGTCGAATCAGCTACTTGATGTCAATACGGAATTCGATATGGACGTAAATGATGAAGATGTCAATGTAAACCCTGAGCAAAATAACGAAGAAGTATTAAGCACCAATATAGGGGATACTATACAAGTTACTTTAAAAGATGTTGATGGTACCATACCATCATTGATCTACTTCAAAATAAAAATAGAATGTCAAGCGATAATATCACTACAAGCGAAGGAGTACGCAAAACCTTTCGTGGGGTTGCTCAGCCTATCCAACTAAACATCTTTAACTATGGGACCAAATTCAAGATAGCACAAAAGTTCAGCGCCTGCTCGATTTTTATCGAATAGGCGCTGAATTTTTTTCGCGATTATCTAGGTAGTTTGTTTCGTAGCGAACGTTGTTCGATTTTATGGGTTTTGAGCAACGCCAAGAGACGTTTTGCGTACTTTGAGTAAGTAACATGTTATCTTTTATAGTGTAGACAAATAAAGATTGTGTTATCATGGTAAACTAATGACAGAAGTTTACATTTTATACATTGTAACGTGTATGTTTTTGATTTTCCTATTTCATAATTAAGTGCAGTTGCATAAACATTTATATGTGAAGATTTAAAAGGTTTCTCGAAGAAATTAAACTTTTTTTAAATACTTTTTCCTTTGATTTTTAATTCTCCCTGGACCTGAATTGCATATTCCATTTCAACAATATTATTGTCGGTACTTAAAAACCATTTATTTTTGTATTCTTTACTGGAAAGTAAACAATTTTTATTCAATATTAGTTTAGTAAAAACTATTTCACCCGTTGCTAATTCTTTTTCGTATTTGACTATAGGATATACCTGTAAATCTCTATCAGTAATGTTCATGTTTGACAATTCTTGTAATCTGTTTGCTACTTGAGATATTGGTAATTCACCTTTTCGTAATAGATTTTTATTTTGAAGAGCATACTTGGGCATTTTTTTTATTACGTGTCCAGGTTACAAAATGGAATGAAAGAATAAAAAAAATTGGTAATGCATAACACAATTTATAGAATGATTCGCTATTCTTGATAGTGTATTAAAATAGCTACAAGTACCCTATAAATATACACGTTTGGAAAATAATAATACTTTCTTTGGACACGAGAGTGATTTAGACATCCACTTTGTAACTTTTAAAAGTAAAATTAATAAATAAAATACTATTTTCTTAATGAAATATTTTTGTTTATTTGGTTATAAATATAATATTCCTTAAAATAATATTACAGCATAAGTAAGATAAGCCATATATTTTTGGTATTTTGTAAAATGTAACCATTTTGTAACTATTTGGTAATTTTGCCAACTTAAATTCCGATTTATATCGTGTAACAACCATCTAACGATGTTAATTATTTTTTTATGATTAACTCTTTTTTTATAATTCAACGTAAAGTAAAATAAAATAAGGTATTCACTTTCAAAATCAGTTAAATTTAAAGAAATGGTAACAGTAAAACATAAGACAATTACAAAATGGAAAGCTTCAGTTACAAAATTGAAAAGGTAAAGCTTAGTTTACGCTGATAAAAAAAATACTGCAAATCAGTACTGAAATAGAAAGGGATAAACCATGAACGACGGTAATTTATAAAAGAAAATGAAACTATGCTATTTTAGTAATCAACACCTTTTATTTCTATTCAGCCTTTTAATTCAGTTCAGTCTCAAAAAATCAATCTATGTAAAAACTGCCTTAAGGTATTCAATCTAAAATTATTTTATAACAATTATATAAATATTACTATTGAATCAAACATACTTAAGAAACAATACTAACTAAAAAACAATTAAGCACAAATGACCCGTATGATCAAATGATAAAATTCTGAAGAAATAATTTAATCAATCATAATAATATCAGCTCTATTCATCTTTAAATCTACCATACAGGAGAATAGTACTCGTTAATACCATGCAAACGATTCCAAACTCGATGTGGTTGAGTCGTTTTGTTGAGTAGTTTTTATAGCTACCTTTCTCCTCCAGCATCAGATTAGCTCCATGTTATCATAATATTATATTGTCACGTGACATGCCAAACTTCAGCTCAATTGGATAATCAGAAGTGGTCGAAAAATGACTTGCAAGACTTCAGCAAAGTTACAATATGAATATTGCGAGTTAAATAAAAGCGTCTAAAAATACCAACACTTTGTAAATTATTAATTAATTTAAAGAACATAATAAGAGCCCCAAGTACATTTACTTAAGTAACCGACAATAACTATTGTACTAAAATAATTATTGTTCCAAGATACCATCATATATCCACTAAAACGATAAGTAAACACATACCTGCATGCATTTGTACTCGCCTTTATATTTCCATTTTGTAACATTTTTATTCCACGTTATATGTAACCAAACAAAATGGAAGTAACGCATCTCCAATCGCCGACCTAAGATTGCTTGTAAATGAACTTTAATAAAGATGAAACACAAAGCAACTATTTTAATAGCTTATAATGTGTTTGTAGTTTATCATTATTATATTTCTATAAACAAAAAACCAAACTTACCAGTAAAAATCACAATTACAAAGTGGATGAAAAATCCGGCAAGGTAACGCTCAACAAGTTTCGACACGAAATACGTCAAAGTGGTCATTCTCTGACTGTTTTACAAAATGGCGAAGTCTGGAGTATTGTTACCAGGGAAGAAATTTGTAGCCAGTGGTATATTTTTTGGCGACAAAGTCTATCAAATTACGGTTACAAAGTGGAATTCCATGCACGGCCGGAATTGTGAGACATAATATAATGTTACGAAAGATAGTTTATTTTATTAAAGTAGTGTTATTCTATGTTTACTTCTGATAATATTATCATTTTTCGATACCATTCATTCTTCTTTACCCTTGCCACTGAAGGAAATTCATGAATAAACTTAACTCGAAACTAGGCCGGTCAATGTGGGACATAGTAAAATCATGGGTATTCAAAATTATATTTAGTATAATTTCATATTCAACAAAGCAACTATTTTAATAGCTTATAATGTGTTTGTAGTTTATCATTATTATATTTCTATAAACAAAAAACCAAACTTACCAGTAAAAATCACAATTACAAAGTGGATGAAAAATCCGGCAAGGTAACGCTCAACAAGTTTCGACACGAAATACGTCAAAGTGGTCATTCTCTGACTGTTTTACAAAATGGCGAAGTCTGGAGTATTGTTACCAGGGAAGAAATTTGTAGCCAGTGGTATATTTTTTGGCGACAAAGTCTATCAAATTACGGTTACAAAGTGGAATTCCATGCACGGCCGGAATTGTGAGACATAATATAATGTTACGAAAGATAGTTTATTTTATTAAAGTAGTGTTATTCTATGTTTACTTCTGATAATATTATCATTTTTCGATACCATTCATTCTTCTTTACCCTTGCCACTGAAGGAAATTCATGAATAAACTTAACTCGAAACTAGGCCGGTCAATGTGGGACATAGTAAAATCATGGGTATTCAAAATTATATTTAGTATAATTTCATATTCATCAATAAATTATTCGCATAATTTGATGTGTTTCGGATACATTAAATATTAAATATTTTAACTATCGCCACATCATAATAAATTTTCTTTCATTTCTCCATAAAATTAATGGTAAACTTCTGGGACATGCTCAGTTAGAGTATGGTCGTGTAAAAAAAAAATGCCCACTTTCGAATGGATATGCACTCAGAAAAAAATAAGCAATTCATATGCCAACTTTGGGTACTGGATTTTCCAATTCATAACAATATATGTAGATAAAGACTCGGCGCAAACGGGCCACCTACCCCAGCCCCCGGTGGCCAGCGACAAGCAGTTCACGCGATTTTTTATTCATTTTGTAAAATGTATGAAAAAACTATAATAAGCAGTTCACATGTCTGACCGGTGATGGCCACTCGCTACCTTTAGCAAAATGTGTGAAAAATATCTGCTTGTCGCTGGCCACAACTGGTGTTCAGTGGCACGTTTGCGCCGAGCCGCAAACATCGAGTTTTAACAAAACATCGAGCAGGAGTATCGCAAATGAAACAGCGTACTTTAACATTGATCACATGATTTCTGATTAATATTCCAGCTTTTAGCAAAATCAAAAGCTCATCTACAAATGGCTGTAAAAAGTCATTAACAGGTGGTTTCGTGCTGCCATGATATATTGCAACAACTAACGGTGAAAGATCATTTTTACTTATTTTACACAAAATAGGCCAAAATTGGTCTTTGGAACTTTTTGCTATAGGCAAACCATCAATGTTAAATGTCAAACTTAAATTAGTAGGTAACTGTGTGATATTTTTAGAATAAACTTGGACTATACAATTACGTAAACCATTGTACCAATACTTTCCAGTTCCCAATGCAATATTATTTGTCCTGGGAGTTTCTAATAGACTTCTGCTATCTTTTGGCAAAAAAATCCATGTTTGGAATACTTCTTAATATTCCTAGTAATCCGGTCAAAGCGTTCTGATGTATTTGATGCTGTGATGCCCATTGCTGAATCTTAGATTTAAAAGAAAATTTATAATTTTGATCCAGGTTAGCGATATCAGAATTTGATGATTCGTTATCATCGTAATTTGATAATATTTGACTAAGTGAGTCAGCCATATCGACATCTATGTTAGCCGAATGTCTGGGAACACCAGACAGTTCTGCGGTATTATCTTGTTTTGTCATAAAATCCGGTACATTGCAGTTAAAATCAAAATTTTCAGTTTCTTGATGTATAGTAGAAATAATTTTCGAACTAGGTTCTTGACTTACAACGTTCAACGAGCGAATTATCTAGGTATAAAAAAGTAAAAAAATGGCTATCATGATTTTACAATTTCGGTTGAATTAACAATGAAAATCATTACCTGTTTGTCTATTTTCTGAATTTGATTTCATCTTTACTTTTCTGTAAATACTCGAAGATAAACGAAAACGCTTCGTTTGTTTATGACTCATTGATAAAAAAGAAAAATAATTTTATTTAACACAATAGAACACTTTGACTACCCATTGTTTTTGTCTGGTCAAATCCAACACAGCATTGTCGTAATTGTTACTACATATGTGTAACTGCAAAATTTTATTGTAATTTAGTGTCTACAATGTGTCGACAGTAAAATTTGAATATTTACACATAAATTGAAAAAATACACAATGTGTCGTAAATTAATATAGAAAAATATATGTCGGAACTGGTCGACACAGGTACAACACATATTTACTAAAACATTTTTCCATGCAATGTGTTGACATCGTTACTACACGCTGCAACCAAAATCCACACAGTTAATAAGTTAAGTAATCGTTACGTCACTGTTACGGTTTATTGTAAATCTGTGACTTTTTTAGAAGTTCGTGACCAAAAATGGTTGTATGGGACGCCCTTCAAATTTTTTATCAAGATTCATTTTCATTATGTATATGGTATTCTTGAGTAATTGAATAAATATTATACGTATAATGAACTAATGACCCACGAACACACCCGTGTACCTAATTTTAAACCCGTTCTCACTACCAATAGGAAGATCCCTATTGCTGAGGAAAAACATACATACAAGATCGGCGCGAAAAACATAACTATTTTTGGCAGTGGGGTAAAAAGAATCCTATGTCGTGTTCTGGTTTTCTAGACCATAGGTAACCTAACTCTAAGCCAAATCTGGAAAAGTCAAAAATATTTGTAAAATCTGTGAATAAAACCTATCCAAGCAAATGAAAATGTTATTCTAGGTAATTGGCATTATCAGTATCAACTATCACATAGTGTCAGTGCGAAAGATATCGAAGTATCAATATTTTTAACCGACTTCCTCCAAAAGGAGGAGGTTCTCAATTCGATCGGTATTTTTTCTATGTATGTACACCGATTACTCTAAGATTTATTATCCGATGTTCGTGATTTTTTTAGTTCGATGCGGCATAGTTGCTATTTGGTCCCATAATTTTTTTATATAGTTTGTTCCAGTAGTTTTCGTTTTATAAACATTTTTGTATTATTTTAATTCAAATTTTTAATCGACATTTATTTTGTCCCATATTTCCGTCGTTTATGAACCGATTCCAAATATTTTTTTTGCATTACGTTTAGTATAATTCCCTGGTGGTTCTATATCAGTTTCACGGGTACTGGGACCTTGGACTCCAGAGAGACACCAGAGAACTCCTCAAAATCAAATGGGTAATGGGAAATGATTGCTTTTTAGCTAGTTTTAGGACGATCCTGTGACAAGGTACCTACATTATGATGGTCAAGGACGTGCTGGGATTACCTAGTCTTGAACTATGGAGGTAAACAACAGAACTCCTTAATTATAAATAGCATGAATGTCTCTTTTATGTTCCTGAGAGCATTATGTTAATTTTATGAGAGAAAAATCTATGAGAATAAACTATGGTCGAAGGCATGCTGGACTAAGGCTGGACTAAATAAATCACTAAAAGGGGAAAAAATACAATTTTAAGAACAACGTATGACAAAGACTGAAAAGTAAAAAAAACTACGTTGAAAAACGTATAAAATAAGTATAAAATAACTTAGAGAAAAATAACTGAATTTATACATTTACTGTTCTGTTACAAGTCGGTGCCAACTTTGTTTGTGGTGCCTGAACTATACTGGAATCAATTTAAATAATTATGACCTCTCGGGCTTGGCACCGACGTCTAACAAAACAGTTTAATCTGTAAATTCAGTTATTTTTCTCTAATTATTTTATACATTTCAGTTTTTGAAGTCGATTTTTTAAAACTTAGTTTTATGTTCAATCTGTAGTTGATAGATAATCCTCGTAAAAAATATAAAATAACTATTGAATAACCACAAATAACTTACCACTAGCGTCACATAGTGGCAAGTAGCCCAACTAAAGATTTAGCACCACAGCAACTATGAAGTACTCAAAAGCGCCATCTAGCTGGAAATAGCAAAACTAGTAACGAATTCGATTTTTAATTATCCATTGCACCCAATTGCACCCCCAACAGTGGTGCCCCCGTGTCGTGATTTGTATTTATTTATTTAGCTTCACCAGTTACTATTGTATTTGTGTGTTTCAATTGTGTTGTAGGTATTCTAGTTATTCTCAGAGCGGTATCCATGTCTTGTATCTCGGAGTTCCTAACCCCGTGGTAACGAAGAAAGAATACAAGTATCATCACCCTATCTCAGCCGTAGGGTGTCGTAAGAGGCTACTAACGGAAAAATATGTATCAACCCGTCTGGCCAGTGTGGAAACTGTCAACATTGGAAGAGGCCTTTGTCCAGCAGTGGACTGTAATAGGCCAACACCTCGTACCAAAAGTTGCTGACAGACGGAAGTATCTGTGTTTATATTATATTAGTGTATAATAGTGAGTGTTTCGTGTTCTACTTATTAGGGTATAATAGTTAGTGTTGTGTAGGATAAGGAATGGTATGTATTGTATTAGGTATATTAAATATATTTAATAAATTAGCTGCGAAGTGGAGTTTTATCTTAGCGTTATCACTTCGATCTTAAGGGACCTATACACCAAAGGCAGTAAAACAACAATATTAACCAACATAATATATTTAATAATTTGTACAAAATAAACTTAAGTACCTAGTACTTGTAGCAATTATTATTAATTACAATAAAATGACAAGACGACGCACTACATGTCACTTAACTCCTACGATCATAAATTATTATCGTCTATGGTGTGGAACGACACGGAACACGCATCTCCTATACTGATCACGGAATATACAATTAAAAGGAAGTGCCTCCTCCTGAATTTAAATATCTCCTACCTGTCACCATCCTCATTCACCCGAGCCTTATTCCAATTGCGTTGGAGTCAGCTTTCAGTCGAACTATGAGCTTTAAAATTTTCCGTAACTCATAGGCGATTTCGAAGTTCTGTAGGTACTGTCACTCTCCGAGGCATGATTGCCATATTTTAGGTAAAGGCTTGTTCGCTGTTATATTTTATATTTTTTGAGTTTTTACTAACCTAACAGGATTCAAGGGCACTTCCTCTTGATTTTTGTAACATTCTATGTATATCCTGTGGCCTAATGCTTCAGCGCTGTCGCTCGGCGACACCTCATGTTAACTACGCATGATTCCACAATGTATTTACAATACTTAAATACTTATTTTATATACATACAAATTGAACATAATCTAATGTTTTTTTCATATAGACATAGCATTTAATTGACATAATAACTAGGATTGCCAAACTTAAATTTAGAATTTTTGCAATAAATTTTACAAGTGCAAATATTAAGAGCTTTTCTGATGATGATGTAAGTAGGTACTGTGCTTTACACAGTCAACACTTATATCAACGGATCGTGTTTAGACAAAGGTCGGTCAGAAGTTCAGTAAGCCTGAAAGTTAGGATTGACGCTTAATGGCCAATGGAAATAAATGTCAAATAACGTTAAATTTTGATTTTATTGCTACACTTTTTTCGCTAATCCCCACGAATACCTCCTCCTCGACTACCTAACGTCACTTTTCATCGTTGAAAGACAAAAAGTATAGCCTATATCGTTAGACTCTTTTCTGATTGAATAGACATAACACTAGAGAAAAGTAAGAATATATTGGAAAAAGGCGACTTAAGTTAAAGGATTGTTTTTGTTTCTTGCATTGATTTGTGCTTACGATGATCATCATTGAAATTTTAATTTTATTTTTCATTTAGTTAATATCTATTTCTAATCTTCGTCATAAAAATATCCTTCGACATAGGTACCGTATCGGTAGTCAGCACAGACCCTTCGTTTAATATCTATAGTTAAGTATATGTTAAACCTAGACTATTGGCAGTTGGCTAAAAGTTTAAATATAAACGTAGGTAAGTTAGGTAAAATTCGTTGGTATGTTTCATTTAAAATAATTGTTTTCGGTGTAGGTAGCCTATTTCTACCTAAGTGGATGAAAATGTTGAGCAGGGATACTTTCGTGAGTTTTATACTTATAATGTATGTATAGCTGAAGAATGTTAAATAGCTACTTATAGACTTGTAATAAAAGCGAAGTCTATGTAAGACTGCATCAATATTTATTGTATAAATAAATGTTTACTTTGTCAAGTTTGGTTTTCATAACTTTTGATTGTTTTATATCTGATCATTAAGTAGAACTAAGGCATTAGGTTTTCTATTTTAAGTAAGGTATTGGTAATACCTAAATAAGAATAGGAAGTTGCTAACATCATATTATTCTAAGACTAGGTCCTTTGTATGATGTTGAATACCTAAGACGCGTTTTCTACTTCCCATTCGATGTCATTATGGGCGGATTTTACTGTAATGATATTGTAAATACGTCCATAGATTGATAGTTAAAATATTTATGGTACTTATAATGCAAAGTGTATTAATTCTTCCTTCATAATCGAGTCTTGTTACATCGACAGTTGAAAAATTAAAGGTGGCAAGCGATAACGACACTAGACAAAAATCACAGTGCAGTAATGAAAAGTCGTCGATACTTGTACCCTTTTGCTTTTCAACAGTCCACAAGTTTAAAATGCATAAGGAACAATATTTACGTAGACGTATAAATTAAGTAAATAGTATAGGTATTTGTGAGTCAGTATTAACCATTATTCGTATGATTGCCTACATCTAACCAATAAATTTGTTCATTCGATGCCTAGATTATCGGTAAGACAGCATCTAGATATTTCTTACATCTTTAAAGAAACGGATCGAAATAATTTATAACCAATTCTACAACATAATTCTGTAACAACGATAAGGCAATATACACGGCAAAGTTAACTAGCTGTGTGTCACGTAAAAGTGTAGGTACAGTCAGCGTCAGAATGATTTTGACAACAAAGTCTCAAAACGATCCTAATATCTAGGTATTAAGAGCAAATCAAACTGTTTGGTTTATTTAAATTGTATTATTGTCCGAACTAAAGGCGTGTGTCAAAATATCAGAACAATCACTGATTGTTCCGATCTATTTGATGCTGTACAGCCCCTCTAGACAAGTGGCAATTCGTTGGCTGTCGATTGATGGAATAGAAATTCAAATCTTTGGGATTTGTCGTTTATGACATGCGTTAACGACTGTCAAATATGTGAAATCCCAGACATCCGTCATTCTATTCCATCAAACATCGGCCAACAAAGTGCCACCTGCATGTCTAAGGGGGCAGATCATTGCGGTCAGTTTTCCATTACATTATCAAAATTATCTTTATATACATACGGCACTATTGTGTAAAATATCATTGCGTAGATAGTTAATGTTAGGTATTTGAATCCACAATATATAGTCAGGTGGGTCATTTGTGCTTAGTAATTAGTACCAAAATGAAAATACAAAGTAATGGTTGATATTGAATTTCAATAAACAATAAAGTTGTCTACAGTTAAGTATGTCATTTTAGTTTTGGTACGTGCTTCTATCCCTCCTAACCTTAAGTTGGGTTAAGACTCAGTGTAATAGTGACAGAGAACGTATCACAGTATTTAATAATAAATAAATAAATATAAATTTGTACAACAAATAATTTCATAATAGTGTCTAGTAGGTATATATTAACTTAGATGCTAATGTTGTATTCTGTAGCATTCAAATCGATATAAGGTAGGAATAATATCGAATTAGTCTAGGCGGGGTTTGAACCAGTGGTCTTAATCTTACAGGGGCAATGCTTTGACCACTAAGCCACCAGACCTCGCCCGAGGACTTCGCCTAGACCAATTCAATATTTTTCCTGTCTCAATCGATTTGAATATTTAGTAAGCAAAGTGCTTAAAAATTTAATTAAAAATTCTGTAGTATACTTCATTCTACTATCGTGTCTGCTTTTACAAACGACATATTTATAATGTTACTACAAAAGTCTTTCTTTGAATTCGATTATTCTTCTTTAAAACTATATTAAATTAATAACAGTACATAATTAGAATAGCTTAGAAAATCATGGTATTACTTACAATTAGGTAAAATTTTACAGTTTAGTCATTATTGCTTGAAATAAACCAAGGCTTGGATACATAAAACCTTACCTTCGATATGACCAACAAAACTAATATAGGTATATAGGCTCACAACTTCTAAGTCCTACTTGACTGTACATTACACTGTATAAGTTTACAATAAATGAATTTAAAAAATAATAATAATCATTGTTACTTATGACGTATATGTACAGATTGATGAACTTGCGTTGTAGCGATCACTTTTCTCGAAGTCCCCAAACCCATGTCTTCATAGCACTCAGACTTCGCTTTGCATGCAGTGTATTGAAGAATCTTCAGATAGTTCATCCATTGAAGAATCCGTGAAAGACGTTCCATCTGAAACGCATCATCATTGAAAAGTGAAAAATAAGTGAAGCGGTTAAGGTTTTGTTTTATTTCGATAACTAATAGATAGTATGTCTATGTCACCGCCAACTTGCTTAATCAGCCCACAATTAAATGCCTAGGTAGGATATTCAGCGGTAAGGTTTATTACAACATTTAATAACCGGGCTAGCTAATGCTAAGGCTATTTGTAAGATGGGGCACTACCCCGAAATATGACAGAAAATTACATACATACATACACATACTCACACCTGTATATCCCCGAGAGGGTAGGCAGAGGTATACTCACAGAAAATTAGTGATAATGTCAAAAAAGCTTTCGTGGTTATTTTTTTATAACCTTGCAAAAATATCTCATTTTTCTAGCTGTTTGATGAAATGGGTAGGAAAGTAAAACGTCATCACACCATTCAAGCCGCTAATGAACGGCGCCGTTCAGTAAAGAGCCTAGGCGGTTAATTAAACGGCTGATTAAGCTCGGCTGCGACATCTACATTTTATATTATCTTCATACATTCATTTTCTTTGCTGTTGATTATTTTGAATTGTTGGTAGTCTATTAACTTGTACATAATTTATTTATTCTGTACAAGTAAAACAAGTCATAAGTATATCCTAATTCCTATTTTTTTTTAGCTAATACCCCTTTAAATTAACGTGAAATTGATGATCAGACCAAATAATTCGTGTAGTTTTGAAAGTTAGTATAGTTAGTCTTTAGGGTGCTCAGATGAACATAATATAAGTCCCCGAAGGTGGGATCTTAGCTGGAGGGTTGGGGGGATCGGTCCTTCCCGAAGAGGGCCAGACCGAGAGGGATGGCCCTGGGTCAGCCGGGGGGCGAGGGATATGTCGCATGACAACCTCACCTTCGGCCTAGCACTACGACCCAGAGACGGCGTGCGGTTTAGTCGGTTCGAGTCCGACATAACCTCCCCCTCCGGCTCCGGAGGGGTGGGTATCCGTGGGGATTTCCCGCACGTAAAAAAAAGGGGGGGATCCGTCCCTTTTTCAGTTTTTTTGAAGTGAAAACTTCTTTAGCGGCGTTGGATGGGTAAAAAGTGTTTAACTCGCGTCAGGATCATTTAATCTTTGAACCGTAACCGACGACTGACGTCATACAACATTAGTAATAGATTGTTTATTTTGTTAGATATGCTATGATGCTTCGTAGCTTAACGGTATACGCTTGGATTGTAAGTCCTTATGGTTTCAGATAGTACCGGGTTCGAACCTGGGCTTCTGACACTTTTTGTGATTATTTTTTCTTTTTGTAATTTATTACTTTTTGTGATTATTTTTTCTTTTTGTAATTCGTTGATTTCATCTGACAGAAAATTTGTGATATGTTCTAAGATTGGCGCTATATTACAGGTATAGTAGGGTATGGTATATTCTTTTTATCTTCTTCTCTGTATATAACGAAGAAAGAAAGAAAGAAAAAGTTTTCACTTCTGCCGGCATTCTCGGAGTGCAACCCGTCTTTTTTTTATTAATAATTGAAAATGAATCTCTTTAGTTACATACATTAAATTTCTTATAAATTAAGTAACATTATTACTGTAGGATTAATAATCAGTAAATACGAGAGGTCAAAATATGTAAGCAAAAGACTAAAATCTTTCCCTCGTTTCCCTACCGCTGGCTCAAAGCCCACCCTCGGGGACTTTTAGTATGTTCATTAGTTTTAGTCTGATTTCTTTAATCTTCTCACGCTATAAGTGGTACAATGTGTATTGTCATTTGAACTAAAGGACTATTCTAAATATCATAATCATGAGTAAACAGTAGTGCAATAATAATTAGGAAATCAGTAGTGCAACTTATGCACTATCTACATTCAGGTTGAAGTGCTATCAAACAGTTTTATATTAGTTGGTTAGTGAAATTTGACAACAAACTGTTATCATATTATTGATATTTTGTTTACATAAGCCTATTCCTGCATACGCGGGTCAGCAGCAGTCCTAAACTTCGTCTTTATAAAAACTGTTCTAGATACATAAATTGGTCTAACTAGATTGACCGATACATCAAATTATTACTTTTTTATTACCAGCGAAAGAATATTATCGATATTTTTTACAAAATTATCTTACCTATCGGCACAAAAGGCGGTTTGTTCTGGAATGAATACGTGAGGTGGAGGTTGATGGGGCGTCCAAACCCCGCCGGATCCGCGTCACGAGACACCACTGCACAACACATTAGGTTAACATTTAAACATAACATACATTATCTTCCCTTACATTCGCACAGCTAACTATCGCAAAGCCAGCAGCGGTATATCTTCGCCATTGAAGTTTAAGCCTTTCGATTAATAACATAGAAAATAAAGGCCTCTTTTAATAATTGAAATGTTATAGAAAATTTTTAGTATCTCAATAGAATTAGAGTACGAAACTTGCACATTCTGCGAAATAGACACATTTCATTTCACCGATTATGACATACCACGTCTGAATGTATACTAACATTGATTTTGTTTTCCCTTGCCAGTATGCTGGTGCTTCTTTTGCCTGGCGCGGCTGTTCTGGAACCACACCTGAGTGACTCTCTTGCTGAGCCCGGTGACCTGTGCAATCCGCTCTAGGTCCTGCCCATCGGGGTTGGAATCTAACTGGAAGTTTGCTTGGAGGACCTGTAGTTGTTCTTCTGTGAATGTCGTGCGGACTCGCTTTGCCTTGCTTTTATGGTAGCCCTCTGAATCGCAGCCATCTGTAACATACATAATTTCAAATGAGATCTATTATAACTATTCATGTCACTTAATTATTTACTATAACATCATTTTCATATTGTTATGAGAGAATATATTATTTAGACAGAGAAACAAATTTATAGGCATAACCAAAACGGTGACTAATATTCGTAATTTTTAATAGGTACGAGTATGTACGTATATTAAGTTGAAGGAATTTAGCCCTGCTATTCCATTTCTCTGCACTACTTTTGATAAGAATACTTATTGACACAACTTTACTTACTCTCAAAGAAACTGGCAAGAATTGTAGGTATACCCATCACAAAAGACTTTATTCAAATCAAGGCGGTTAGTTCTTCATCTTCATCCCTATCTGCCAGTATAAGTGATTTCAAAATTTGTATTTTGGATAGAAATAATGACGTTAAAACCCACCGGCCTTCCCATGCCGGGGATATACGCACGCACGCACTCGCCTCATAGGTACTACTCGACTAGGACCATAAACGGCTATCCAGCAGCTTCTTTGATATTTCATTCCCAAAGCGTTCAATTGACGTTCATGCTTCTTCTACAAAACCACTGGGTTAAAATTGGGTAGGTATTATACTGATAATACCTACCCAATTTTATCATAAGGCTAGATCAGGTCTTGGTAGAGTGCGTCAATCTGTAGATACAGCTCATGAAGACGGATATTCTGTCCTCCGTCGTCTACTTACAAAAAGGCATAAGTGACTTCAATTTCTCACTCACCATCAGAGGAAATAGATCCACCATCCAGCGTTTCAAGATAATGTGGCTTGCAGAGCACACGGTCCTCGTGCAGCGCGAACTGCTCGCCAGTGGATAGCTGGCGGCCGCAGGCGTCACACGCGAAGCAGGCCAGGTGATACACTTGCTCTCTCGCCTTCCGCACCCAGTCGGACGAGGAGATACCGCGACAGCATTTCGAACACTTTGCACCGAAGCTCCTGCGGACAAGTTCAGATGTCGAGACCAGTCTGCCGCGAGCATGAACAGACAGGCTAGCGGAAACTGATTACATTATAAAACAAAAATAATTAAAGTCGACGTGGAATTTCGTAAAACAGATTTTTGGCCGGTTTCTGAATGAGGAAATCGGAATTGATTCTCACTCGGCACCTTCTTACCTAAGTATAATTTCATGCAAGGTCATAATTGAATCTATTTTTAATAAGTAAGTATATCTATCAAGAATTATATTATATTATCTGTGATATTAACCGGCATAGTGTCCCGTTTTATCACGTGCATTTAATTATCAGTTTATCATCGATGACTGTTAGGTACCTATCTCTCTTGTTCATAATTATATTAATTGATATTTTGTCACCAGAGTAACCTTTACCGAGTGTACCCACATTAGAATTTTTTATATTTCGTTTTTTAAACGGTAGGGTACCAATACCTACAGTCGGCGTCAAAACAAATTTGACTGCAAAGTCCCAAAATGATCTTAATACCAACGTACTAAAAGCAAATCAAACTGTTTACATACTGTTACAAATTTATTTACATTGTATTATCGTCCGAACTAAAGATGTGTACCAAATATCAGAACAAGCCGTCAACAGGAAGGGGGGAATACCA
Organism: Eilema caniola; assembly: GCA_949126895.1. Lineage (NCBI taxonomy): Eukaryota > Metazoa > Arthropoda > Insecta > Lepidoptera > Erebidae > Eilema > Eilema caniola. The sequence continues at coordinate 16,415,866 of OX421460.1, read as the reverse complement.
TGGCATTAGGATCCTTTTGGGTGCTTTGCTCGTCAAGAACGATAATTATTGTGATTATCACTGGACTGGATTAAAATTTCCATTGTGAACGTCTTTCTGTATAGTTTTAGCCATGTTTTGTACTTCGATAAGATAGTGGCATGAATTGAAGGAAGAGTCCATATAAATCTGTTGTTACTAGTTCAGTTATTTAATCATTTTAGTCCTTTATCACTTTCAATCACCTGAACGTTGAATTCAGTGGTTTAAATAATAACATACTATTATTATTATCAACATTAAACACAGTTTAACTTTATACATGTAGATACGTGTGTAGTGTTGACAAGTATCAATATGCTGTTAGTGATGTATAATAGCTAACTGTATCGGTTGTTGTGGTAATGAAGATAGAAAGATGACCGCGGCCAAAATAAAAGGATTCAAGAGTGATTATACTCGACGAATTATAATACTGGAAATTGCAAACTATTCATTATTCGTTAAAAAAAGAACACAAAAATAATTGCTAAAATATTTTAGTGACTTTTTAGACGTGGAATTTTAATTGACATCGCCAATTAAAACTGTGGAGCAGAGTCCTGTACCAAGAAACATATGTTTAATTTATTATTGAGTTTGGTTTAGGAGAAAGTATAAAAGTTGTTTTCTAAATTTAATTACAAAAAAGAATTGATTTCGAGAAACTTGACACGGTTTTGATTGACAACTAATAATCTATAGATATCAGACCGTCTAATACAAACGTAAGTATATATTATATATTAACTAAAAAAACTCGATGCTGGTATTTATTTCGGCAAAAGTTGGTTTAATCGGCTCCTGCATTAATAGTGGGTACGTAAACGGTATGTTTTGATGTTGAGCCAATAGATAGAGGTTAGCAGGACCTCGTCGGTGTCATTGAAGTATAAACAATTATAATAATTTCGCCAAGCAACACAAAACACTCGCGTAGCAAATGTAATTCGCGCGCGTACATGCTTATATTATACATACCTAACAAATAAAGATCATGCGAAGAAGAAGGTCACTACGTCACTGTTATCATACCCTGTCAGGTGCTTCTAATTTTAATTAAGTTTTTAAATTAACTTTGGTATAGATTGTCGTGATGTGAATTGTACCATTCTAACGCTTGATTCTATTTGTGTGAACAGTACCTACCTAATGTGTTTACTGCCTACTGATCATGTACATGTTATCAACATGTACAAAATCTGTTGCAGATCACCCAGTCAACAGGAAGAGAGTTAAATTTAAATACATAACTAAATTTGCCGAACAAGCAGGTCAATCTAAATAAAACGGTTTAAAACTAAATTGCTATCCACCGGCACCCACTCCACGGTTGTATGGGCAGACATTCGTTGATGTAAAAGGTTCCAGAAAGGAATCTCCTAACAGTACATGCCGAGTCGAAGAGAGCGGCTTTCTGCATCACGTTCCTGACCCAACTGCCAAGCGCGAGCCTCTGTAGATATTGGGTGCTGCTCTTGTCTTGTTGACTATCAGGACATTGATTGTCGAAACCTCACCACCTCCCATAATCTCACAAGCTATATCTTTACACTTTACTTGCTTTCCTTTCTAAGCTTTCACTAGATTCTCGTAATGAGGAATAGTGAGTTACTAAGTATTATTTATTTATTAGTCACCCGCTCTGACTTTGCGTCGGTGGATTTCATTTCATTTCTTATTGTTCAAAATGTTTCTTAGTGTAGTTATTATTACAATATGGAGTTACTATAAGTGCACATTGACTTTTTGTATAAAGTCCTTCAAAAACATCATAACGGCAACATTTTCTGGTATGTTTTGCAGACGAGTAGATTATTCGCCGAGGCCCGATACATTACGCCCCGAGACCGTGTTTCCTTTTTACGAGTACGAATCCTTTTAATTTAATTAGTTAAATAAACGTAAGCTACCCGCCGTTAATATAATATCATATCACTTAATGCGAACATTTAACTGTCATCTTTGTTTTCTTAAGCGCTTTACGAAAAGCACTTAAAAAACCCACGGACATGGCTAATCAGTAAAATGGTGCACTATGATATCACCTTGTAGTTAGATAGTTGGAGGAAAAAGTAGTTTAAGTTTAAGAAACTGTACAATTATCCAGTGAGGGCATAAATAAAATAAGCCCCATTAACGCATAATATAATATATTTGTTCGATTAAAGCAGGGTGAAGCGGCGGCGGCGCGCGGCGCGAGCGCACACAGGCGCCTGCGTCGACCTGACGATAACGCCGCTGTCCCCAAAGTGCAAAATCGCGTGTTACATGTATATTAATTCAGTCGGGCCCATTTCTTATCGCAGCTATCCACACCAATATTCGAGATGCACGATTTGCATTTCAAAACGCTGCGTCTGAGTACAGAAGCACCGTTTCACCACCGCTATCAACGCATATTAACATTTTGTCGTCCGCTGAATCAATTAACTGCGGCCCTCGCATAATAATTAACTAAGTGACAGATTAACAAGTTTTAACACTTGACTATAATGAAGATGTCGCGTCCCCAGCACAGATAAACGCGTTCACCGTTCACGTGTATCGGGAGGTCCCTATCTACTGCTTATCTGATTTAGAGTGTAAACAGTACAGTATTTCTGTGTATTTAACGGATGATCAAATCCTTATGTCCCGACTGTTTCAAGTCTCGACGTCTCGAGTCTCGAGGGTATATGACAAAATCGGGTGTGTGGAGCACGGGCGCACCGCGGATTGCCCGAGGCACTCGTCATAAATCGTCGCTCGTTGATTGCTTTCCGTGGCTGCTGCTGCCCGCCCGCCCTGCCACCCTCGCGTTTTAATATCCATTCAGACTGGGCCTCATCTTGCCAGCACATGATTTAACTTATTTGTTTTAGATACAACACCATCTTCAGATACATGGTCGCATTATACTGCTCAGTTTGTTTTACCAATTTCGAGAGTCTGTCACCGCCTCGGGCGACCCGCTGATGGATGGGCCTGCGTCCGATACAATGCCCCACTAATAATATAACGCTTATAAATATCGACGAGCGATTTGTTACTCTAACGTTTTTAATTACTTTGTTTTATAAAAGTTAATGACATGAATAAATATTATTTTGATGGCAAACACGTCGCGTGGTTTTGTGTGTAGGAAGAACGCGTTAACTAAATGTTTGTTACTTTGCATGATATACGTAGAGTTGTTATGTATCCCAGCTTGGCTAGAGATTTCAAAAAGTATCAGAGAAATCCCAAACATTTGAAAGATAAGCAACTAATTAAAAAAGTATCGGAAAAAATATTTTTGAATGGTGTCCGAAAAAAATACTCTATTAGGCATCGGCAATTGAAGTGATTTAGGCATCCCTAGATAAATGCTTTACTACCTACTTTTAGCCCTAGAATACATCTGATTTTGTACCTTAATAGCTTCTCTCAAAGTGTACTTACATTTACAACTGCGATACCAATTCAATTATATAAATTTGTCGTTCTAAGGTTTGTTTTGTTCTGAATGCTTTTTATACGATTTAATTACGTTAAGTGCAGCAGTATTTTCATTCCTGCTGCGTTGTTTTGCTTTATATATCTAATATGTTTAAATATCAATGTTTGTTTATATACTCGTACTTAATGGAACTTGCACACTGAGGCTTTGGATACGACCGGGACTAACGTAAGGATCATAAGTTGATGAGTTGGAGCCCTAAAAGTCCAGCTCCTGGTCTAACTACAGAACTTGGATATTGCCAGTGGTTTGTGGGGAAGCCTAATGGTAGATGCTGCGCGGCAAATATCGAAACGGAAACTCGACCCCAACTGACTTGAGAAAAGGCTCGCCGGTTGGCATGATGGTGACCTACATTTTATAAATCTAACATCAAAAACTTCCATCTGTATTTTTATTAGTAAGAGTACGATTACTTGCTTCATCCCAAGGAAAGACCTCTAAAAATTTGCTTTTAGCTTCAAAGCTAAATTATGTTAATAGTGTATGATGTGAAGGCATTAAGTGCATATTTTTTATTGACGTACAATAAAGTTTACTTCTGTTCTATGGTAGTTATCTATAATGGCAATTACAATGGCTGTTTTTTTTTTCATTCAAGTATCGCCATAAATTTTATTGTGATTCTGAGGGATGCACATTTTTATTTCTTTATTTTCAATGGAATATTTATTACTAAATGGTTCTACGTTAATTTTCCTTACTACAAGTGTAGCCTCAATCTACACACACACACACACACCACTTTACCTTAATGGCACTGATTATTGACTTATATAGGCATATCATGTTCATCTACCTTCTTTTTCGAACCATGATTATTTAGGTAGATTTGTCAAAAAGGAACACTTCAGAACATTTGTAACTATAGTTTAGTAGATTTGATAAACCACAATCCTTAAAATATCTTTAACTCCTACCTACATATGATGATTTGTGAGACTATTGAAATAAACAAACACCACAATTTTCATAGCTAAGATGGATGGGAGTTGAAAATCAAACTCAAGAAAATGCAAAATACAGTAGCATGGATTTAAGAAACCTTGAGCTCATTTTGGGTAAAGAAAATAACATCGATGATGCAAAGATTACTAATAACGGTAATGTGATAAAACTTTTCACATCTAGATACCCTACTATTTAATTTCCTGTTTCCTTTCCTTTTCATTGTTACTGAAAACCAACGAAAATTTTGGCAACATTGTGAATAATCAAGGAACAAAATAAATGACAATACGTGATTAGATTTTATTGTTATTTTAGCTACTTTGCGTAGAGGAACATAACATAAACTCACGCCTTTTATCCCCGAAGGGGTAGGCAGAGGTGCTAGCACCCACAATTCGCCGGTTTATGTTTAGGTCCCAATGTAATGGGTGGCGAGCCTATTGCCATTAACTGGGCACTTATAAACCTGCGATAAATACACACATAACTTCGAAAAACATCGAAAAGTCATTGGTGTGTGCCATGGAAAACCTGGGATCGAACCCGAGACCTCGTCTCAGTAGTCCATTACCCATACCACTAGGCTACCGCGTAGAGGAATGTCACTTTAAATGTATATCGTTCTCAACTAAAATTGTAGTTAATTAGATTAAGTAAACATGTTTGTAAGTAAGAACACAAAAATAGCCTTTATTGCTTGTAGAGTCTCCTCAGGACGAAGACGCGATGTGAACCGGGCCGGGGTGGGTTAAGTGAACGTAAGTTAGTCTTATTCTTTTTAAGCCTATTTTTAAAGGCCATGCAGGACAACTCCGTATAGCTTTAGTTTAATGGTTAATAACAAAGTGATGTGCCGGATATCCGTATCCGTATCCGCGGATATCCGAGGTAGAAGAAAGATCCGTTTCCGGGTCCGTATCCGTCACTTTTTTGGCGGATATTTTACGGATCTATTTATCTTTTTAATTTTAAATTTATACATGAATTTATTTAAAAAGGTGATTAAGTAGCAATAAAAAGCTATTAAATTCAGTATAGATATTCTTTTATTTCTTAAAATCTAATATTTTGCACCTTTATGTTACAAATTTTATCGTAGTTAGTTACCAAACCAAAAGTATATAAATCAAAGATACTAAGGGCTGATTTTTCAATTGTAAGATAACGTAACGACTAAACTCTCGAATAATGTGTGGCATGATTATATAATGGCCTCTATATGATATCTATGCCGGCCTGTTTCACAATAAACTATAAACAAAACAAAGCTAAGACCCGCCGCGCAATGCAAGTCGAAACATGTCTCACTAAAGTCACGCGCACCGACATCGATTGTGTAAGAAAGTTAAGATCCGTATCCGTATCCGCGGATCTTAACACCAAATATCCATATTCAGATCCGTATCCGCGGATATACATTTTTAACGATCCGGCACATCACTAATAAGAACATAATAAAATTATAGTACTTACAGCTAAATATATTACTACAATTGAATATTACAAGAGTACAAATGACAAAGTAGAAATGGAAACACTTTTTCATATAAAGTTGTATGTAAAAGTGCAACTGTATCTCCTTTGTCGACTGTAAATTGTATAGGTACCTTCATACTGCGAAAGGCAGTCAGTAGGAGATGCTACGAGTGTAGAATTGTAAGTGTAGGAGGTACTATTAATGGGCTGCATAATTTTTGGGTAGAAATTTTTTTATTTGATTTTTCTTTCATTGTAGGATGTTTACCAATAATTAATATATTAGGTCCATCAAGACATGCGGGATCCAGCAAACGTCAATTGCAATCTCTATACCTATTCAAGAACGACGAGGCTTTGGGGCAGACTTTTTTCTCAGGTTTGAGAGGGAAGACAGCCATTGCTCCACTAAAACGGAAAATACAGTGACAGCAGCACGGGTGTGACTCCCCTGGCATTAGGTGGGCCGTGTAATTGTCTGTCGCCCCAGTGGTTTAAAAGAAATAACAAAATGGAAAGGAAAAGAAGGAGCTAGCGGACCCAGGCTCTGAAGTGAAAGCCTTGCCAATACCGCTGAGTTGATTTACATGTTTGGTCAGGAAACCTGTTTCTCACTAGAAAAGGCAGAAAATACATTAAACCATGAGGGCAAATCAAGTATCAACCTCAAACCGTTTATAGTGAACGAATCGATCTAACGTAGGGCTTATTTATGCTGCTAGAGATTAATTAAAGTCTGAAGTGGACAAGGTGCATTTACATAAGACACGGCGCGCGCATTTGCGGCGGATGATGCGTGGGCGGTACATTGCGTGCGCCGCGCGGCCCCTCACCGCTGCCTCACTCCCGCGCTGATATGCGACTTGCGGATATGAAATTGAAATAATTATGTGAGCCGAATATCGGGTTGACACTTATCAAGTGCCGCTGATAATATCACTGGTAAGACGCAGATGGTGCTCTCGACGCATACCTACATACTTAATGTGTTTTTAATTAAGCCAGTTAACATCACAGGGTCATCTTAACTAATATTTTAAATTTAAAAGTGAATAGTTTGATATTCAATCAAGTAATTCCAAAATCTAGATAGGTAGGTAGTTGAAAACAAATCAACCTATGATAAATAACCTCTACAACGTCGGTAAATTTTGTTTTGACAGATCATAGGTGCGAAAACAAAAAAGCTTTTAGGTTTTTCTTTCTAATCGAATTAAATATCTCACATCTAGAAAATTTGGCCATTCAAAACTGGCTGAACAGAAGGCAAATGTGTGGCAGTTTATATGTGAAGAGCGAGTGCGGGAGTTAAGTGATTAAAATAGATAAATAGAAAAACGCATAAAGAAGTTAATTAAGTATTAACGTAAATTACATCTTAGATGTAGTGTAAATTCTCAACATGTTTTTATTACTCGCTTTGCACAAATTACGGGTCATTCCATAAAGCCGGCGCAGCACCCACCCACGATCAGAGCATTATAAGTTACTTCAACGTACATGTGCTAGGTGCTGTAGTGTGCTTTCACACCACTAGTGTAGAACTGGTTTAAATTTTGAAATGGCGAAAAATGAAATGAATTCTGAAGAGATATTAACAACATCTATAATTACTACTTGATAGTACTTGCAAGGGTAATATACTAGTGTTGTTAGATTTTAAGAGGCAGCTACTGCCCTTGCTGAATAAACAATACACAGATGATACATCAAGTAAAGCAATTACCTCGGGTGCCGGCGGCCACCACTGATTTACGTGGCAAGTGTGGCAACACAGCCTCGTTATAACACAGGTATTATTTAAAATGTGACACAAGTCAGAGTTAACGAGCGACTGAACTTGATTTTTTTACATTGTAACATTTTGCTCGATTGTGCGTGCTAATTGACGAATAAAATGATTGGTGGCCATTTTCTTGATATATTTTTAAGTGAATCCCTCTTCAGCGCGTAACATTTACTTTTAACACTTTGCACCGGGCATGTATTCGACTTTTTTATGAATATAGCTCGTCATACATATAGCCACACACTACGAGCATTCTCCGACTATGTTAAATATCTTGTGTCAGAAGTAAGCCGTCATCGCTTACTTCACGTGAGTCATGGCAAACTGGATGAGACTTGAACTCTTATTTGCAAGACCAACGCCCCACACGTACGCCTCCTTTGTTCCTACTACCAATTAACCCAACATGGTCTAACTGCGGCTGGATATCCCACCTGGCAGGGAAACAACCACCTTTCGTACCTATTCATGATCTCTTCTCATGAAATTGCTCACTTAGTCATTCGACAAATTTAGTCAGCCCTTATTCTGTGAATAGATACGGCAAATTCATCGGAGTTTCTTCAAAACCCTTCGTCGCAATGCCTTGAAACGAACTTCTTCAACTAGTGCAACTAGAGCTTATAAAATTCCAGGACGTAGATACTGATGCTGGGGCTAGTTCATAACGCATAAGTCACGCTGTAGGCTATGTTTAAAATTTATTTGGAGGATAAAATATAATGAGGTCATCCAATAAATAACTAAAGTTACCGACATAGCTTTCACTATAAATGCATTCATTTTATATGTGTGAAAAATTTGTTTATTTATGTACCTACCTTTAACCTGTACACATCTGCAACCACAATTAGTAAGCCAAAATTAAATAAATCCCAGCACGCAGTGGTTGTTTACTTAATATTCGCAACACCATTTCGGCCATCAATTCCATACTTGTTTGGCATGAAAATACCTATCAATCAAATAACTACAAAGAATCCAATTATACTATTACTACAGCCTACTGAGGTAATTACACAATATCATTGAAGGTGTGACGTCACAGCGGCGAGTAACGTAATGTCAAGGCGGTGTTCGCACGCTCTCCGGCGAGATAAAAGCGCACCCTCGGCTGTGACGTGTGACCTTATGTCACTTTTACTGTTGACAGATTTGGGCCCGAGCGATACTGTCATGTTATGAGTTTAGAACCAGATAGGTACAAGGCGTTATGATTTAATACCAGGGAAGCAAAATAACAAAGGAACGGTCGCTACTTTTGACTTCACAATCCACTTTGGCAAATTCTACATTTGACAGAATTAGACGGCAGTCAAACCACATAATTTACAGGACAACCAAGTGTAAGATCGCGGAAAGTAGCTACAAGGTTCAGTCTTATATTGTAACTGGGTTTAGGGTTCAGATGAAGAGATACCGAGTCATTACCGATGCCAAAAGGATACCAAATAATAGTGATCCGAAGTGATGATATGTGAAGATAAAGTGAAGAAATAACTGTTACTGTAGTTACACATCTACAGTTATTTGTCCTAAAGGTTCCTTACAACTGTGATGTTTGAAGGCGCTAATATCCAAACGACGGGTAATCATTTAGGTATGTAAAGTGAATGATAAAAGTCTATTCGACAATTTTTTTGCAATATTGGAAGATACTAATAACAACTAGTCACCGTGCTTCGCAACCCAACTCAGTACATGAGGGCTGTGGGGATAAAGGTCTTATTTTAAACTACTAGTCTTTTACCGTCCTTTGCATGTCTTACCCGGATTCCCAATCTTCTTCTCGAAAAAGAGTCTGGATAAAATCGGCTTAGGTAAGGAGGTTCGCATTGGTCCACATTTTTCTTTTTTGTTTATTCGCACAAACTCTTTCTATATATACCTACCAAATGTTTTTGTGCTGTCAGTGGGAAGACCAAATGCATGTCCTCACGGAACAGATTTTTTCTGTTCTGTGCATGTCCTGCTTTGTCTCCCTATAAACTCTTTGTTTTTACAGGGGTGCACGAGTGTGACTCTACTGGTATGTAGAGTGTAATTTAAGGTTTCATAGATGTATTTTTACAAATTTTAGTGCATAATTTACTTTTATAATAAGTACAATATTGGTTTTTTTTTATGGCAGCTTTATAAGAAAAAAAAGATTATTCCTTTTTAAAAATAGCTATTTTTTGTGAGATCTATAAGTTCAGGATAATTTTTTTTCAAGTTATTATATGCTATCCTAAGTTAAGTAAGTATTAAGTAAAAAAATTGTACGTACTTTTCTGGACGAGTTGCCCCTACAACTCAGAAAAGAATTGCTTCACCACTTAAAGGACTGTGCGTGGGCTTTCCAAGTGGGCATATATACAAGTGCCAATCCAGGTTGCATCTCAGGCTTAAACTTTACATTCTAAAGTCCCCTCTCCTACGCCTTCCTAATTTATAAATTGGGTTATTGTGCATTCAAAGGTGCCGTTGCCATTATAACCTTTGAACACCAAGAGGAAAAATTTGCAGCCATCAATCCGCGGGTCTAGCATTAGTCTAGGTGGGGCCCGATACACCCTTTTTTAATATTATTATACCGATAAAAGTTTAACGAGGAAGAGAAAGATGGTTAATATCAAGAGGGCAGTCCTTTGACCACCTACAACTAGACATGAAGCCTATATTTGATGGCAAAGGAAGCATGCCGCACAGGCCTCAAGTCGTAACGTTCCGATTAAAATATATGGTACCAAGTCGCACCCAGTTATCACAATCAAAATAAATGACAAATGAAAACCTCAGTGTTGCAAGTCATGACCCACCCGATGAATTTTTTCATCGCTGGCAACATTCCCCGTCGCCGCTTTGTTGTTCCATACTCGACCGTCGGATTTTCAATAAAACCACTCTTAAGGACATTGGCTCGTCTTTTTTTTTATTTTGACTCACGGGAATGAGTTCTCACGCACCTGTTGCCCTTTTCTTTTCTGTATTGTGATTATATTAGTTCAGTTTTTTATCATATGACTGACAGAATCATTTTGTACATTCAGAAATCTGTCACTTCATAATATATTTTCATGCTTCCATGATTTTATAGTCTAAGCAGACTGACTTTTTTAATTTCGCTTTGTTTATGATAACCACGGAAGACAAAATGAAGTGTTGCTTTTAAATGTCGTTTATTGAAAACCTAGGTGATTTTTTGAGTAATTTTAGCACTTTTTGAACTGCAGAATACTTTTAGCCATTTCTTTATTTGAAACGTGACGTCATGTCATGTCATAATAAAATACTCAATTGCAAGTAACACACTAACTTAGTGATAAAGTGTACCTTACAAATAATGTATACCTGACGGCAAGAAAGTGTAGTTGGTGAAATGGGGGTGTTAATCCACCTCTGCGCACCCCTTTGGGCATTAACAGGCGTGAATATATGTATTATGGCACAAAAACATAACCGTACGATACTTACTTCTTCCTCATTTTTTATCGCGTCGGTAAAACCGAGCGTACCTACAGGATACCACAGGGCACAGACAATTAGATAAAACAAACGAGTTGTGAGATATCGATTCTACATGTTGATAGTATCTCTCATGTTATGCAAGTTGGAGTATCGTCATGATGTGGACGAGAGCGAGACACGGGCGCGGATACTTCGACGCATGCGTGGAGTGTGCGATAGTGCGTCATCACGCGCCGCCACACAGCGCGCGGGCAGGCGGGCAGGTCACAGGTCGCTTGCACACCAGACCGCCTACCCTGCGCGCATTCCTTCATGCATGCCAACCGTAACCCGGCCGAGGCGAGATGACGGGCAGAGACTCTCCCGCGCAACGAGCACCAACGCGACCACACTCGGCTGGATTCACGGATCACTCGGATAATGATGACTCTGTATATTTCTAATACGTCGAAGGTTAATTGGACGTAGGCAGCGTATTGTAAAAGAATTAACTAGCGGCTACACAAAACATACTTGTAACTTTATTTCTTTTTCATAAACAATTTTGTGGAAATAATTTTATCAATTTTCATTTCATGGCGAAATCAATTCAGCATTGTACAAAAAATGTTTAATGGCTCAATTAAGTTTATGAGAGATCCGTTTACTCTGGAGTGATGGTGAGTGGTCATTTTGTTCGACCGTAATGGTGTCTAAATGACAGAACTAATTGTAATGTCCGCATCAATGACTTGCGATCATGAGAAATACATATTTTAATCAAAGCAAGGAAAACTAAATACAGTGGAAGTGCCTTCGTACTTCTTTAGTATGTGAATCATAGTAACCGACGTCTCACATATTATTACTAATCACGTCATTCAAAATTGTGAAGTTATCGACTTCAAATTCTAATTTTCAGCAGAGAGTAAAGCAAAAAGTTAAAATAACAGTTGGTAGTCAACTAGCTAAATGAAATTGCGAAGAGGGACACACTTATTTTATTTATTTTATTAATACCTTGATTACAATCTACTGAACGAATGAATCAAAGTCAGTTAACATACCTTAGTGCGGTTGAAAGAAGCTAGATACTCCGTAATTCCGTAGTACTCTACTGCCCACGCTTACGACACGCCACTACACAATACAGCATGCGACCACAGACTAACTAATTAATTGGGCGTATGTAGCCCCACCAAGCCGTCAGGTCCCTAGTAACCTTATTTGCAAGTTGCAAGCTGGTAAACCTGGATATGCGAGCATAACCTGTGTCAGAGCGACACAGGTTATGCTTTAAGGTTGATAGATCAGAATATATTCATCAAGGTAGGAGTAGGAGAGCGAACTATATATATATACATATATATATATATACGAATTACATGATTAATTAAGAACATAAATACACATACTCACGCCTGTTAATCCACGAAGGGAAAGGCAGAGGTGTATTAATACCCACGTTTCGCTAACTATGATTTTCGGGCCCACATAATAGCCCATTGCCGTCTAGCAAGCATTTTGTCGGGTGCTGCATGTTTACTGAAGGATAGAGGATGGCCCTATCCCTTAGTCACCCTTCATGATACCCACAGGAAGAGCTGGGGTGATCCTATTGTACTTCACCGGGAACCAACATGGCAATTAAGAACAATGTGTCTAAAATGTGTCTTCTCTTGAACAGAAATTTTATAAAGACTTATTGAAGAACATTATCGGAACAATGATTTAGTATACAATGAAACTATTTATATACCTCTAGGCTAAAATTGATTGTAATCAATAAACCTGCAGGCAGAGTATGTCTATTTGTTTGTTCGAACATCGCTTGACCTTATTTGAATATTTATTTTTGTGTCCAATGAGTGAGTTTTGTAGAATATAAAGCCTCTGTGATCTGTTTACCCCAGAGAAAGAAGATTTCGCCAAGGTTGTAACTATGGGATACAACTAAGAATAAGATTGCACTTACCAGTGACCATTAGTTGCAAATTTTTCTACAGACAGCAAAAACAGAAGGGAAAAGCATTTTTTGTTTATCTATGCATTTAATTTAGATTTCAAAATTGACTATATTACGATTTGATGCGATTATAATACGATTGATTTCGTTATCGTACGTCATAATATCTGAGAGCTTGACGAATGTAAGCAACACTTGTTTCAGTGCTAACGAGGTTGATTTATGTTTTATGGGGGATAGGAATAATAATGGTTCAATATTTAGTTGTTTTTTTTTTTTAAATTATTTTTATTATAATTTTATACAATTGTAACAAAAATGTCAATTAGCCAAGCCAAGCCTTTGTCATGTAAATAACCCGCCTTGCGTCGTGCCTGGTGCAAATGGATTGCAATGGCTAGCATTTGCACCAGGTACGAATTACGATCCGGGGCGAGAGTCACCAGATTTTCGATTAGTCATCGACCTATGTCGGCAACCAGTTTCTTTACCACTTTTCCATCAATATTTACATTCTTGCTTATACTTAATACATATATATTCTTACGCCTTGCATACTTCTTTTCACATCACGGTAGAGTCACAGGTTGACAGCCTCTGTGGCGCAGCGGCAGTAAACCCGACTACTATGCAGGAGGCGCGGGCGCGGGTTCGATTCCCGTTCAGTGCATGTACTTGTATACATGAATACGGCTATTTTCATTGGTCTGATCGTGCCTCGGAGAGCTGGCGGTTGTCAAACAAACATCTATGGCAGTCTTTATAGGTAATTGGAGCCCTACAAAGTCTAACAAGGTCTTACTTCGATATCACTAATGGGCTGTGGAGGTCGCAGACGGCAGTCACTTCACGAAAAAGATTGAGGATCAACCAAACACCCAGTTAGACTGGAAAATGTAGACCCCGACACCGAGGTTAAAGCTTCGAATGCGACTAAGATTAATACAAGAATGATGAAGAGAGTACAGTAACAGAATATACCAATAACAGGTAGAGTGAATGCTATTGAGATGCGATCATTGTGCAGTATATGTGGATGAAAGGAAAAGGAATATAGATGATAACGAGAATGGTATAGCCTGAGAGAGGGAGAGGTGTTTTGGGCGCATAGAACGAAGTACTGAGTGAATGATATATCAAATCCGTAAGCATGGGCACACCTCGGAAGCTCTCGGAAAAATGTATGAAACAATCGCGTTGTAATTACTACAAACATAGCTCGTGTACATGCACGGTAGTGTTGATGTGTGAGAAAATTAGAAATGTCATGGATGGCACTATTTGAAATTTGAGCTAATTTTCGAGTGAGATAGCGTGATTTTTCTCACTCTATCCCTTAGTGTCATGATTTACGTCACATCCGACGGAGGCGACAATTCTGTTGTTACAAAAATTCATATTAATGATTTTTACATTAAAACGTATTTCTATCTTTTTCTTCGCTTCGGAAGAAAAGAATATGGCGATACATTTTGGTCCTGTCAATCAACAGAATTGGCACAAATAACAAAACAATACTATAACACGACTTTGATATGTTTATAGAGTAATTAAAAACCGATGGTGTTTATAAAAACTAGCTGTTGCTCACGGTTTCGCCCGCGTGAAATTTTTCATTAATTATAAATAGTCTCCGTTCCGTTCGGTCTATAGGGCACATTTCTTAACTGATTGTAACCAAACATGGCATACATGTTCTTCGATTTAAAAAATCATTGTTGCCTAGAGCTTTTAATCGGAGGAGAAAAGGGGTGCCTTTTCTGTCGCGTTATTTATGAACGGATATTGATGATTTTTCTTAAATAACATGATTCCTTACAGGTAGTTGTGGAAAAAAAAACATGAGAAAAGGCGGAGACGTTTGTTGTGGCTTTTTTGAGAACGGATTGACAATATTTATTGGTGAAATATCCAGGGAGCTTTAAAATAAAGATACGTATCGTATAAAAGAAATATAAGTGAGGATACCAGATTTGATCTCCAGATGCCAAAAAATGATCTGGAACTCTTTACAAAACTACTAGTATTTATCCCTTACTAATTAATGCTCCATTGCCAAGGGTGAGGTAGTTTTTTTTTTATAAATGGTGTTTTTATTACGTACCAAGGTTTCTGAACCTCAACTGAATGACACGGACTTTATGCCCGGTTTTTGTAATAACTATCCTAATACTTATGTAGAATTGTCAACGGCGAGTAGGAAATTAGAAAAATGGCAGCACACTTTAATTTAAAAGTGTTAATTTATTTAAGTATCAATTATAATTTATACTAAACGAAAGTTCACAGAAAGATATCTATTTATATTTTTTAGAAACAAATGGTTTTAACCACTCTATACTTTATAAAATTTATGAATCAATATTTTGACAGCTCACGCCTATGAAGTGTGGCATTTTTTTCAATTTGAATGTATCACAATTAATGTCGTCCATCATGGATCCCGTCATTGCCAGGTACCGCCCATTTTTTAACCCTAGAATGTTTACTAATGTAAATCTGCATCTGCTTTTGAGTTATAATCTTTATAATGTTAAAAAAATAATACACCTATAATAAATATCGGTCCACCATAATGTCTCTTAACATGCTAGTTTTAGAGTTATTTTCTAAAAAACCCGGACTATAAGAAAATTATTATAATTGATAAGATTTTTCACGAATTTATTACTGGGCGAACCTGACATCGAGTTCATTAGTTTTTTTTTATACTGTTCATTGATGAACCTTGGTGGAACTTGTTGTTACACATATTGAGAACACTTGTACTTTTTCTACAGTATTTATTATTGAACCTGACCAGTTTCCCAATGTTTATGAACATTTCTAGTCGTAAATACCTCTAGTGTTTAAGATTAGAAACATTTCAAAAACATCAATGTAAACTTTTGAAGTTACCATAAGGCGAAACCGGTCAGGTTCAATAATAAATACTGTGGAAAAAGTACAAATGTTCTTACTATGTGTAGTTCATTAGTTATTTATACAAAAAAGCAAGATGCTTTTGAGGGTTAAATTTCACTATAGTCATGTGTGAAAGAGAGGACGCCTTAAAAACCGAAGCTAGCCGAACTTTTCACTCTTCTTCCCGAAGTGCCATTACTACACATTTTACTAGCGACAACCTTTATTTTAGGCGCCCATGAAAGCGCCCATGATTTTGACGTGCGGGGAGAGGAAATGAAATCGGTGGGAGGGGGTGAGCTTCCATTCTGTACGCTAGTACTATTATCTATTCTGTGGCATGGGTAAGGGGCAAGTGGGCAGGCAAACCGAGGTGGATTTTACAGGACATTCACTAAACGAGTTGATGATGTATCGAATAAGGGCAGGTCAAATTCACTTAAAACAGGCGATTTTACATGAATGGGTGATTTATAGTTATGCAATATGTGGTAGGTTAGTGATATCACATAAAAACGTATTCACTTATATTTTATCATGGGAAACATGAACAGTTAAACCTCCTGGGCCATTTAATGGATCAATAAATTACTTGTACACATCCAATGAGCATTATATTAAAGCGAGGTAGATACGGCAGCTTTTAGCATAACACATCGCAGACTCGTGGACATTCACGTGAAGCAGCGTAACGTAAGGATAGCACGAATGCTCGTTTAGTAATATAAAAGCACTATAATGCTTATATTTTACAAATGAGCGTTACGTTACACTGTATACCGAAACCTAATATCACACGGCTTATTGCTCATTTGCTTCCCAAGAATACTGGCTTTGTATTAATACTCGTACTCAAAAGTCAAAAATCATTTATTCTGTATAGACCATTAAAACGGTCAAACAAAACGTCAAGTTTAAAAAAATCTAGACTAGTTTAGCAAATGGACCACCGGTTCAAAGCGCGGCCCCGACCGGAAGAATTCGGCAAGAAACACAGCGGGTTTTTTTTTTTTTTTGGTCTATTTACAAACATTTGCTTAGTCTACTTTGTCTAAATACAATAGTTTGCTTGAGTAGCATAGTTGAGCGGACAGCTCATTTCCAAGCTTGTTTATCATCTAAGTATTATTTATTTACAGTTTAGTCTTAATTACATTTTTAAATTCATTCACAGTTAAATTTCAAATTGCTTGTTGAAAAGAGTATACAGTTGCACTGGAAAGAATAACTAATTTTATGGAGTCTACTATCACAAGCTACAAGATTGTTTTTATGTCTTTTATATTAGATATGCCTGTCACAAACTCTTGAAAATATTGAGATATTTTTCCTTACATAGGTTCTCGAAAAGTTTAAAGAAATAGACATTCTAACCGTAGTGTCTACGGTTAGAATGTCTATTACTTTAAACTTTTCTCGAAGGGAAACTCTTAGGCCCAAATTATAAATAGCTCTCACAGCCCGCTTTTGTATGATAAATATTGTGTTTAAATCCGCGGAATTACCCCAGAGGAGAATTCCGTAGCTCAAAATACTATGAAAATAACTGAAAGAAACTATGCTAGCCGTATCCACGTCTGTTAATGTTTTAATATTTTTTACAGCGTAAGAATCCGAACTTAATCTACTGGCTATTTTTTTCAATATGCGATCGCCACTGTAGTTTGGCGTCAATACTTAAACCTAAGAACACTGTTGATTCCACAAGGTTCAACACTTGTCCATAGAGTTGTACATTGGTTTCCAGGTGGAAACCAAAAAAAAATTAAACCAAATAAAATTCGAATTACCGAATGTTACACAGGTGTGTAACATTCGATAATTCGAATTTTATACATTTAGTTTTGTTCTCATTAAGGCAAAGATTATTAGTATTAAACCAATGGCTCACTCCTGTGATTGCACCATTCACATCGTCATAATTATTTTGTTGCCTTTTAATTTTAAAGTATCGTCACAAATAATAATGGTAAGACTGGCTGTACATGTAACTTTGCCTCTAGCTATCCTAGAACGGTCTTGGTTGAAGATCGTCGACCAATTCTGTACTACATTAAGTATGACATTTTTATGCTCTGTTTAATTAAAGCTTAATAAAATTTTATAAAAGCTAAACGGGTTAATTAAGCCAATATCATTAACATGTATGTATTACTGCGTCCCGACTCTCAATGCAATAAATGTCGGGCCGTTCGAGCGTTTATGGAAATTTGAAAGGGTACAACGTACGTGCCATTTTCAACTTTATAGACTATACAGTGTGCACGTGGCTTTAAGTCAGTCTGCTACTTGATATGGAAGAAGCCCTCACTCTATATTAGTGTCTACCAACGCTAGGATAGAGCTATGTAATGTAAAAAAATATGTCTCAGTTCTTGATTTATAGTTTCCTTCCGCTTCATCAGACGTTAGCTACGTCTGATGAAGCGACGCTAAATTATAACATACAATGTACTAGCTGTTGTCTGCGGCTCCAAATGGGTTTATATCGGTTATCGCGGCTAAATATAGCTTGCTTTTGTAATATTAAACACGACAAGATATTCACGGAAAATACGGGGTAGGTATTCTACTTGTCTTGCTAATCTTAATGTCCTTACGTATTCCTATTAATTATTCTGCACTTACTACATACTTTAATCAAATTCAAGTTCAATTTAACTTTACTTAAAGATAAACAATCGGAATAAAAAATCACGTAAATTATGTCCCCACGTATTACGCATAGGCCACTTTGAGAAACGCTGTTCCAAATTAATAATTGTGGCTTTAGATTTTTAGTCAGTCACCTACCTGTAGTTTTGCTTTTTTGGAGCCTTTTTCAGTTTCCCTTTTTGCTACGCATAAGAAATATGATGTTGGCGTATTGGTATTAGAACTAGTATTTTTGTATATTTTAATCATAACACAAAGCTGGCCACCGTCATCATCATCATCTAACTGTACTTTGATACTTTCCCTTAAGTGACTGCCATTTAATGGAAATACTGAGACCATAGCAAATAATGCATACAAATAATTGCACTGTACGTGAATTGAATCTACGAACCCTGCGTAACAGTCGCGTTTACTACCGCCAATTTAAACACCAAACCCGCAGTGAAACAGGAAAAAGCAGACCCTAGACTCCGAGGTCAGAGATTCGAATGCGACTAGCATGTAGAAGTTTAATAAAAAGATAGCATGTGCATCCAAATCTGTTCAGAAATTTCAAAGTTACTGTGGAATAAAGGAACATAATTAACTACATACCTACACATATTTTGAAAACCTACCTATTTTTTTTTAAATCTTTATATCCGGAGCTTAGCCACAATATGACTATGTCGCTCCATCATAGCCATTTTATGTAAAGTACAAGTAATTTATTAGTAGTAATTTACTTCTACAGATGTTAGATATTCATGATATAAACCGTACCTAGTTGTTAAGAAAAAGATAAATATGGTGAATGTTCTGATGAGCTATTCCAATCAGTTCCACCCTCTCCTTTCCTATACAGGACGCCACGTGCAGGACTTACATGTCACCCGCATACGGTGCAGAACATTCCTTCAAGAACCAAGCGGTTCGGTGACTCATTCCTTTGTCGCACCATTAAGATCTGGAATTCCTTGCCAGCTCACGTGTTTCCCTCTTCCTACAGTCCCGGGTCCTTTAAGCGGGGCGTGAAAAAGCAATTGATGAGGCCGTCAAGCTGAGTGCTACCATTGTTAACATGGCACGTGTATATAATGGTGGATCTTTTTCCTGAGACTTTGCCTTCAGCTTACCATCAGGCGAGGTAAAGTCAAATTGATGTGTCCTATATATTAAAAAAAGATACAATATACAAATCAATAATTTCATTTGGTCGCAGTTTAGTTATCTCAAGGTATTCTGTTTCTGTGTTGAAGACACAAATGAAATTAGACATATCAAGTTTTATACTCAAATAAAAATACATTTTTATGGACGTTAATGATTGAATTTCAACATGAACTGAATTATTGGTGCTATAATGTTATTCAAAATCATAAATCGATTATATAAGCAAAACTTATAGCGGTATTAGTGCTTGGTAGATGACACAGTGGTACTGCAGTCGTCCATATTTGACGAATGGAATGGTGGCACTTCACATGGGTATAATTTGTATTTGCGTAGTTGACATATTTCAGAAATAAATTACCATGTGTGAACAGTGTATTTGACAAGGCATTGGCCTTATTGCTTATTTGACAAATATGGTAGATACCAAATACGTAAAATTTACAAGTTATTTAGGTTTTTTAAATTATTTACGGCCAGTAGCACGTTTTAAAAATAGACATATTGGGACAATTCACATGATACACCTGTTTGAGGTTGATACTTTTTTGTGAAGTAAATCTTATTTGTATTATTGTATGTCAAATATTTTTCCAAATACAACAAACGCTCAATAGCAAACACAAATAGCCATGTGAAATAAGTGCCACCATAAGAATGTAGAACAATGAATATCTAATAAATATAAGCTTATATATCCACTCGAGGCGTACTCGTAGTTTCTTTTCTTTTCTTTTCTTTAGAAAACTTCGATTTTTAAAATTGTTTCTCTACCGCAGGATTCTATATTATTACTAGCTGATGCCCGTGGCTCTGCTCGCTTGCATAAAAGTATCTACGCGTACCGATACGTATTACTACCGTTAATATGTGGATTATGGTGGTGATCTACATATTTCCTGTATTCGAACTTTTCCTTTCACTTGCTTCCAAAACCTTGCTTCCTCCCAAATTGTATTATTCTAGCTCACCGAGAAGTATCTACCCAAAATCAAACTATATTATCGTTTATTTAGCACAAGTTTGCGCCTGAATGCATTTAAGTACAGAACCCTTACTGCGCAAGCGCGACTTGTACCTACTTGACAGGATCATTCGATATTTTTTTTTAAATGATAAATTCATTTTCGGAAATCGCGAGTCTCGTTTTTGTGATCTTTGACTCCGAGTAAGTTTTTGAAGGTATCGGATCGATGATGAATATTTAGATTTCATTTTTGTTGTTGTTTTTTAACAATCCCTTCAATTTTGAGCTGGGTGCCAGTTATTGTAGCTTTACTCTTATTTTTGGTCTAATTTGATCGTACTATATTTAAGATTTACATTTTATTTTCATAGAATCATAAAAAAATCTTAGGCCTAACTAACTATCTAATAGTGCGCAAACTTATTACTGTATGCTGGAACCTTTTTGACTGAGGTTTTATTGAGATATCCCTTGTTCGTCAAATTTCGGTGCAGACCCCGCCATGTAGAGAATTAAATCACCTGTACAGTGTCTGTTTGACGTCGTGACTAATTCGCAAGCTAATCAATACGTGTTGTACTCACTTGGCATAGTCCTGTTTGCAGTACACCTGGCGGTCTCTGAGGAAGCAGGACGGGTGTCGGTCGAGCTGCACAGCGCAGACGCAGCAGCGCAGGCAGCCAGTGTGCCACGCACCACCCCCCACTTCGAGGAGGAAGCGGTCCGCGATAGGCTCGCCACACGAGCAGCATATGCGGTGCTCCGTCTAGAACATTATAAGATTTCTAATCTTATTACTATAAGTCTTTAGGCTTTCACGGTCGGTGTTGTATATAGAATATACTGCTGCTGGGCCTTTGTGCGGGCTGTTTGGCCGTGGTCCATATGAAACTTGTGTTCCAGATGTTTCTTCGATCACTGCGGTCGACATCTTCAGTGGCGGCTGCGTCGCCGCCGGGACCTCTCCTAGCGGCAAGTGTGGAGACCTCGCCTCGTCCGCGACTGAAGGTCAGTCGCAGAGAAGTGATCGTCGAAACATATGGAACGAAAGTTTCATATGGACCACGTCCGAACAACCCGGAAGCAGTATATTCTACAATCTTATTACTATTTGGTATAATTGTGACAGTTTGGATGGATGTATGTTTAAACTATCATGTACACTCACATTATTATTAGAGGTATCTTGATATTTACCATGTTGTATTGTTTCGAGTTTTCAATATTTCGGCGCTGTCGCAAGCACCCTGATCACGGAGGAACTGGAGTGCTGGCGATAAGCAGTGAAAAAGGTTTTAGGAGCAAATATATCGATCTACCCTCTTTCGAGTTCTTTTACTACGCATATCGGCACTACTACTGGTTACACTTTTACTACAAACTCGTACTCGATCTCGATCACGTTCACGTTCACGACACACGATGCTAACTGTATCCACTCACGACCGAGAACAAGTCAAAACAGATACAGTAAGCATCGTGTGTCGTTACCGTGAACAAGATCGAGTTCGAGTTTATAGTAGTAGATTATAGAGTAATATCGGAGACTCGAAACAATACATGGTAAATATCCCGATACCTCTGATAATAAGGATGTATGTTTGTTACTCAATCGCCTCAGAACGACTTAACTGATTATTTTATACCACTTAGATGGAAGACAAGCACACAGCCACCTGATGGAAAGTGGTTAGGTACCGTGGCCTATCGAAGTGTGTTGACCCTGTAAGCACAGAGAGTTTCTGTGCCGTCAGTGTAGAAGATAAAGCAGGACAGGCCCACTAACAGCACAAAAACTGTCTATATAGTGAGCTCTGGCTACCCTACTCATCGCCGAGAATACAACACGAGGCTAATATAGTCGCGGTATACTATAGGGCGCAGGCACTTCCCCAGTCGGAAGGCTCAATTGGACGGAAATACCGTCGTGTCTGACTTCCATTAAATTTGGATGAAATTTTAGATTACATAAGTTCCTGTGGGTCGCGGAAGCAGAATTAGAATATCAAGAGTGTTACACGATCGACTCTATCGACAGGTGTAACCGGTGGAACCTCACCAAGATTTGGGCCGGAGCCAAACACACTTCCTAGTCGGTACACCTATCGATTAATGGACTCTGGCGCAGATTCTGGGCTCCAGAATAAATACAAGTTTTGAATGCGAACAAAACTAATGCAGTGATGATGATAAAAACTTATTGACAAATTAGTCCGCGGTGCTTTAGCATGCCTTAATTAAAACGACGTTCCGTGCAGTACATGAATATCTGCTAGACCACACGAACAGAAGAAAAAATGAACGGAAAAGATTAATAAGTTATTTACTTATAAGTCCTTAAGCCGCGCCCGGTAGAGAAGAATTTGGGCCACTCCTTCTCTTCCCATGCGGTGTCGTACAATGCGACTAAGGGGTAGGGCTGATTAACTTTAACATCAGACAGATATGTACAGCTCAGACTCAGCCTCAGATGCATGACTCGAGTCAAGAATAGCGCCCGGAATACGGCAATAGGCTCACCCCTATTAGGTACATGGGACCCCCCCCCCCCCTTATTAGACGTGAGGAAATGTGTGTGCTGAATGAAGAATCAGATCTATACTTAACTATATTATCTCTTTTATCTTAACATTCCCTATTACCTAGTTCGACATTAAACCGTTAGGTAATTACGCGTGCATATATGTCTATTCACCTATAAGTGGTAGTGTCTGTAGGTACATTGGAGATATAAAAAAAACTTGGGATAATTAACATTACTGAAAATGAAAATATTTATTTTGGAATTCTTATTTGTTTGTTCGCAATGGACGTAAAAACTACTCAACGGGTTTTGATGCGTTTTTTGTTTGAAAGATCTTGGTCAGAAATAAAATTTTATGTTTGATATTTTCTAAAGTTTACGTGAATATCAATTATTGAAATAAAACCGTTTCGGCTACTTTTCAGCAGCCATGTTCGCGGTTTGACTAAGGGTATTAGTTGTCATATAGTTCAAAGTGCAAATTATCTGGAAGTACCCGAAACATGATGAATTGTTGGTGTTACTATTTACGCAGACAGAGCTCACTGTGTCGTTAAGACTTGCTGTATTTTGCTGTATACTAGGTTTGATTAAGTGGCTGACTGAATCCCAGGCTGCTGGTACGCTCCAACCATCTTCTCTATTAAAATTTGGATGTTTTTTTTTTAATTTAAAAACTTCAGTTATGTTTGTTTCATCGCAATCGGTTGAGTGGAACATGAGCATAACGGTGCGTACACATAGAACGTCTGATTTGACAGGATCCTTTTTAACGGATCCGTCGCTACTGGACCACCTTCACAAAGCATTTACAGAGCCAGTTTGAAATGGCGGCTGTGTGCAGCTCGATAAAACGGATCAGTATTTTCGTTGTGTATGGGATTTTTTACTGTATCCGAAATACTGTTATGTGTGAACTGGCTCATACAACTACATAATACTAATGACATATTCGTTTAAACGGTCCTGTAAAACGTCCGTTTTACTGTTATGTGTACGCGCCCTTAGTCGCGTTAACCGACATACGTGCGGGCGAAGCCGCGGGCAGATGGCTAGTATGATATAAAGTCAAACGTGCACTCTAAAATTGTGTGAAACAATTTGTTTCAAACCCCGCAACT
Source organism: Eilema caniola (assembly GCA_949126895.1). Lineage (NCBI taxonomy): Eukaryota > Metazoa > Arthropoda > Insecta > Lepidoptera > Erebidae > Eilema > Eilema caniola. Next base: position 16,391,430 of record OX421460.1, on the reverse strand, counting down.
CGTTTCATTTGTGACTTTGCAACTCAAATATTGGCATTCAGAACATAACTCTATAATTAACTATTTGCGGTTCAAGAAAGCGCCAGAGGACTGTAATTACAGAAACCAATGGCGGCTCCTGGTCTTTGTTTTTCTCCTCAAAAAGGAAAAGGAAGGATCGTTTTTATTCTTTTAATTTTAATAACCTGTTAACTGCTACACATTAAAAAATACTTATCAGGCGTTACAGACCCTCTTTGAGTACAGCTCGTACCGTGAGTACAATAACAATGAGCACATCGCCACCCTCACCACAGCACCGAAAATAATTGCAGACTTTAAAATTGAATTACGTGATAGTATATTGACATGTGGAACACCGTGTGGTGAATACCAAAGGACCTATTTACGGCAATTGTAGCGCAGTTGTCGGGGCGTTTCTTCTAATCGAATAGAATAGTACCATCAACACAGGACCCCATCGATTGCAGCAGGTTCTAATCAAACTACTTAACTTTGTTGAGTATTGTGTCGTGGTTTTGATAGATTGGTAATATAATTACTCATATTTTTATTAAACCTAAACAGTAGAAATATAAACACCTGTGTTATAAGGAGCTCTCAGGACTTTTTAATAGAACGCTAGTAAGATTAAACTTAGCTAAATAATTAAATTTATTCTTTAAGGTCACAAAGTGATATTTATAATCGTCATAAAACATGAAATTAATCACAGTCGGATACAAAATGAAATAAGTAACTAAAGCCTTTGCCTATTGAATCCAGTAATACAGCTAGCAACAGTTTTCCCTGTTTTCACAGAAGTTAATGGTATATTACACCATTAACTCGAATATACCTTCGAACTACTGGCATGTGAGTACAGGAAGAAACTAAAATATAGAGAATTTTAGAATGCTTCAAGTCTCGTGTGAATAGGTTCCTTCTATGTAAACGTCTTTCATCTTAGACTACATAATCATTTCACTATCATCGTGAACTTGAGGTCAAACGCTAGCCTATTTTTAATGTGAAAAAAAAAAAACAACAGTTGAATTCAGAAGAAGGAGAGCGCACACCATGAGTCAGTCTACACCTTTGATGTCTATAATAAATTACTAAAAAAGTCTAAACTAAACTCATCATGAAACGAATGTTTCAAAGTTGACAAGTAAAATTTGTATGTCCGATTTGCGTCATCGAAGTGGAATTAATTAATATAAATCGATTATTAAATCTAATCGTAAGCTTCAAATCACAAAAGTCAGATCATCAGATGCGGTGGAGCAGTTTTTGTGTGGTGCTCGAACAAACAAACCAATGAACAGCGAGTCACTTTATATCCACCTATGGAGAAACATTAATCATGAGGATCTAACTTATTATATTACTTTGTAACCTAAATGAATATAGACTTCTATGATTGCTGCAATTTATGTAATTTTATAAGGGTAATAGTGGCTTGTGGTGTGGTGCAATATACTTTAGTTTTCTTTTCTTTTTCATTACAGTAACATAATTAGGTACGTAAGTTCTATTACGAATCAGTTGATTGCAACCTTTGGGGGTTCAACACATTCATTGCACATTTGCTATAAGATGGCGGGTGATTTAGTCAACATTTTATGTATCACAATGGAATTGGTAAGAAAGTCATCGGTCCCACATTAATAAAAACATGAAATACTTGCCTAAATGGTTAAATAAAAAGGAAATTACATCACAAACATTTCAGTCATGCAGATGCGGACGTAGCGGTGGGTTTCAGGATTTTTGTAACGGGGGCTTTTGTTTGAAATTATTAGTTTTATGTCATTTGCAAACATCTATGTACTTAGTTATGTTATAGGCTTTGAGTGGCTTTCATGTTTGAATGAATAATGTGAGAATGCACATTATAAGGTAAGAAAATAATACCGTTAACTAAGGGGCGGTGACCCGGTGAACTGTACCATAGGTTTTCAAACTACAAATAGCAGCCTCTTTCACTGTTATACGACTGCTACACCTAATCGAAATATTAGGAACCTTTGTGGAAAACAAAAATAAATCAATATCACATTCTAGTAACGAAACTGTTCAAATTAGACACCGAAACGACATATAAGTTGCAAACAAAACATCCCTTTACAAGTTTATGATTATTATTTTAGAGGCGGATAACCGTCACAAAAAAACTACACAAACGTCACCATAACACCCCGACTAGTAAATCTCGCAATATAAATTTGTAACCGCGTTAATGGCACTCAACTTTACAAAAGTCCCGTTTACTTACACCCCTGTCGATAAACTCGAATGTGTCGAACCCCAAACGGCTGGAACACAGCCGGCCATCATTTAATAACAAACAATAAGTACAGAGCACCGGCTTTTAGCGCCACTGCCGCACCCCAGACTGGCTGCAATAGACGCGCAGATCATAACAGCTTCGCATCAACCGCACATATGTAATAACACCCCGCTCTGTGTCAACGTTCCCGTAGCAAACAATAGCTGGGACGCGATACCACCTCTCGAAGGTCTTGGTAACAAATTTCTTAAGGGCCGTGAGCCGTATAATAGATTCCCGGTGGCCGCATTGTCATCTTTGGTTGACTGATACGCTTTTTATGTCAGTTTTTTGCAGAAGTAGCTACTCATGTATAATGACGTCGTTTGATTGCATTTAACGCGTCATTTAAGGGTTTGTTTGTTCTGGTATTTTGCTTAAATTATGTAAATGAAATGTTCTGGAAAAGAGATGGGTGTTGGATTAAGCGTTTTTGTAAACAATCGTTCCTGTGTTACGAGTTCATGACGTTATACTCGAGAAGGCTTTTAAAGGGGACAAACGGTTGCGGTTGGGGCAGACAAAGCAACTCGTGCGAAGTTCATGAATGACAGTTTGAGAAGCGTCACAAACACATTGTACCATGATTTGGCGGGCGACGTGTGACAGGGCCGTGATGGAACTATTATTGATGCCAGAGCACAACAGAGTACGTTCAGTATACCATGAGCTTATAAAAGTAGTAAGTCACAGAAAAGTTTATACTGAAAACTTAGTTTACCTACCTTTATCAAGGTGCTTATCATTGATGAAATCAAATAAAATTAAAATCGTGCATCATATTCTATTATAAATAGTATTCTTAGTATTGTATATAAGTATATATTTTATTACAAAAAACCGATTGCAAATGTAAATATGCATCTATAAGGCCATAATAGAAATCTGAATTTCTATATATATACTTCATAATCATTTGAAAGGAGTACTTAAGTGCGATCTTTTTATAAATTATCGCGTTGATTTCGCTAATTTGCCTATGTACTATCTGAAGCTTTTTTTCTTTCTCTAATGAATGAAAGTTAACCCTACCCTATATCGTATACTATAATTACTCTGTACGTGAATGCAAAAATTATATAATGACCAGTTGAGTTGTGACGTGGAGGCATAACAAAGAAACAAACAAACCAACTTTCACATTTATAGGATTATTAGTTAGGATGTTTCAAGTATTCGTCACGCCAACTGCCGCCACGGCCGTGGTGTGCGGTTTGATTACCAAAACTTTAATTATTTTACGTACTGTTTGCAAAGTCTTCAGTGTTGTAGTGCAGGTGTATCCTTTTAAAAGAAAGTTGCATATTCAAAAATATTACTTTGGCTTGAAATAGCTTATTATTTAGGTACCTACTTATAATTATACTTACGAAATAGCCATTGCATACACGGCATAGCCCACACCTGTAAAACTTTTCTGAAAAGTATGAAAGTAACTATCTACTTATACTTAACACTTTGTTCTATAGAATATCTAAACCTATTATTTGGACTTGTACAAAATGGGTACTTTATGATACAGACCGTCCACGATATAAATCTTAAAAGGTAGGTAGACATATATTAACACCAAAACTCGCCAGCCAACCGTATCATTGAATCTAAATTGGATTATAATATATTAAAAGGCCCAACGTATCCTTAACATTATAACGCCAAAACCAAACACCTTTTTTTCAATAGATAACCAAGCACGCTCAATAAACGCAAAATAGAATACAATACATTACAACGATACTAAGTTCATAAACCACTAAATAAATGACAGGGACCGGGTGACAGCGTGACAGGCGTGATTGCGGACAGTCACATTGTCCCGGCGAAACCAAACTGTCCCGCTTTTGTCCTGCTTCCGACTATTATCCAGGCATGAGAGGCCTAAAGGTGCTTCACGGCGCCTGCCCACCTCATTGTTATAAGCTTACGTTTGCAAATCCGATTTATATTTGAATATAATTGACTTTCGGCCTCATATCAGGTACGAGTGCATGTATCATTGTGTTCAGGCTGATCCCAATGGCATTTTTATCGGTTGAACATGATAAATGTATTTGTGAGATTAAGTGTTGTGGGTGGGTGCGTGCTGTGCCGCGCCGCGCAGCCACGGTCGCGATCTCGTACTCAAACAATTCAAGTTTCGAGATTACTCGAGAGCTGTTCTTAACAGTGAAGTTTCGACTCTTAATTCTTTCCGCGCCAATTCGACAGAATCCTTATACATTCATAGTTAATAATAAATTCCTGTTTCCCTTGGAACAATTCTATCGTTTCATTAATCTATTCTAACGGAAGAAATTGGGCAAATACCTGAAAAGTTTCAGTAAATTTTACAAGTAGTCTAGTACTTCACGCAGGCGGAGCTGCAAGTAAAGATAAGAGTTAGCTACGTATTAAGTTACTTATTTAGTTAATGATTATATCTGCAGGTTTACACCCATGTGTATATTTCAAAATAATCTTTTGACAACGAAAAAATAATCGTATCTATTTGATATTAGCACAAGAGCTAAGGTGTTTGACGGCATAGCTTAAAATTAAAATTTTCGTAAATATCTAAGTATATATATATATATATACCTATATATATATACCAAACCAATCTATAACAGTCCTGTTTATTTGTACGACCGATTTTCCAACTACTTAAGCTTGGGGAAAACTCTGGTGCAAACAAAAATTCCTAATAAAATCAGTCGTTTTCCATAACAGTAGGCATTCAAGACGTAACATTTTCCGAATAAAAAACTTTCGGTTATTCGTCTGATATTCAAAGAGGAAGCAATTTCGTCTGCCGCGGCACAAATCACGCGGAAATTGAAGGCGATTTATTCAAAATATTTGTGGCAACAACTTTGTGAGCCGACTGGTAAATCGTAACAACCCGTCTCGCATCTCGCTCTCGAGCGATACTTCGCTTATTTGTTTTCGCTTCACGCATCGCCGGAGGGTCTGATTTCCTACTTTTTTCATCGATCATCAAAAGTCAAAGCTCAAAAGTGCGTTCAAAAACCAACTGGCTAACAAAAAAAAAGTCATTGGAAATAAATTATGTGTGCACGTCAGCGATGCGAGCTGTGTCTCGAGGATATCTGGTGGGCGCACAAAGCGGCGGCAAGAATAGCCCAGCGGGGGCCGCCGCGGCATAATGGAGAGAGTTTCACACCATTCACACATCGCCCTCGAGTTTTTTCTCTGTGACGGGGGTTACGTGGACCATCCGTCATGTGGGCCAGACACCCACTAAGAAGTATAGGCATGCACATGTAAATGTTTCCTTATCAGGACGAGTATCTTTCGTGACGCGTTTTTCCGCGAAATAACCTCCTATACAAACATACGAGTTGATAGTTCTTTGTCGTTACCCGGGACACATCTTTAATTGTATGTAGTGGATGTCATGAAACTACATTGTGGTTATGCTAATGTTTGTACAGTCGTAGCGCAACCTGCCAGTATTCGTATACTCTAGCTCATTGTTTTAAGGCTTGAAGTCGGTCGCTAGGAGAGTAGCGCTGCGCGGCAGCGGCCGCCGACAGCGGGGCGGGGCTGGGCGTGGCGCGCGCTCGCTTTTACACTCACCCTGAAGTCATAGATGCCACCAAACTTGCATCTTTGTGTGTGTGCGCTCAAGTGTTCGCACTGTGACGTCACTGTCACGAAAATAGCACGACACCTATGTGTTGCATACATCCAAGTTTGGTGAAGTAAACATTCTTATTAGGTAGATGTTCGTAAAATTATGTTTGCATAGGTACGCTATTTTATTCGGACAAAGTAGTAAACCTGCATATTTTGAATGTATCCTATATTTGGAGTGCAATAAAGTGTATCTATCTATCCATCTATATTATACATAGAAACACCCAGTACTAACAATGAAAATAGACTTTTCATGCAGACAAATATTTGCACTTAGCAGGAGTCACACTCGCAATGTTCGGCGTAGCACCTACCGCTCTATCGCTTCGTCACAACTTGGCTGATGGAGTCCACCGCACTGCCTGCATAAGTCCTGCTTACCTCCGACAACATCAACTAATGCATATATTACACTAGTCTTACCTAGCTACCTAGTCACTTAAGTTAACTGAAACTCTACCATGATGAGTAAAAGCGTATGGGTCTGTTCGAGAAGGAGGAATGGAGCTATACATAGATGTAGGTATGTAATCAACAAAACATTCTCATACATCCAGACCATACATCAAATTCAAATTCGAATTCAAATAATTATTCAAATATTTATTTGCAATAAATAGGGTGCATAGTGGTGTTATATTAATAATGATAATGACCTATCCTATTTAGCTATCACAGTGGCATGCAAAAATTTAACTTATATCTAGTTAAATTTAATTTCATTAGATTACAAACAGGTATAATATAAGACTGCCTGTTATTACGCCATATTAACAATAGATAAGATTAGCGGAATCGATACAATTTTTTATATTTTATTTTTATTAATAATAAAATAATAATTGTTAGAAAAATAGAATCCTCCTTCAATATATTGACTTACAAAGTTTATAATAATTAAATAATATGATGATGAATTAGAGAAAAAATATGTAAGGCGGGATATCTATGTCATTATTTAATTCTGTCACTGAGTAGTAACTCTTATCAATCAGCCATACTTTTAGCTGTCTACAAAATTTATTTACAGGCAGGGTTTTAAATTGTTTAGGTATTTTATTATAAATACGTCCACTGACACATGGCATAACAGTTTTTTAAATACATGCAGGTCCTAGGGACCTTTGATAGTACTATTCTATCCTCCTGGGATAAATGTTATGTGCAGTTTTAAAAATTTCAGGATTCATTCTAACGAACTTGCCTGCCTCCAAAATGTACATCCATCCGACTCGTGACAAACTTTCACATTTTTATAACATTAGTAGAATAGATAGCTACAAGCGGATCTCGTATTTTCAGACTATACGGTCAGCTATAACACCATTTTTGCAAACCTGACCTCAGAGGATAAGTTTAATAGGTGCCTACACTTATCTATACCTATTAAATGTTGTAATACTACTTCTATCTGTGACTGTACACGATCTTTTGACGGATTGTCTCGCAAAGGAGGTACGAGCGTGTCACGGCTCATGATACACACAACCGAAGTCATAATCTGTTAATGACTCGTGGAAGGAGCATAAAATCAAGAGGCGCCAACCCGAGCTCGGTACGTACCTACCTATACCTAGTACGCACGCACCCACCTAGTACAAACACAAAACGTTCCCACATACCTCAATCAGCGTTACCGAACAGCGTCTTGCCAATGGCGGCCGCTATCACAACATATTAAGTAATAAACAGTGTTTAAAGACAGCCGCGCGCACTCCTCGCACGGCGGTAATCACAAACAATTAGACGCCATGTTGCCGCCCCCCGCCGTGGCGGCGCGCGCGCACCTCGTTATTACCCTATTTATCGCATATTGGAAACAAAAAACATGATCACCCAAACGGCTATTATAGTTTTTGACTTAATTTCCGAGGCTCGTTTGAGCTCGGCGAGCCAAACTGACTCAAACGGGGCGCCTGCGACGGTCAGCTTTTTTCTGTCAAACGTTCCATTTTATTATGATCTCATCAAATTTTATTTATGCCCCAATGTAATCGAGTCGATTCATCTTTTCTTTCGGCTGTATTAATTAGTTCTGTGTTGTTATGAAAACGTCTACGGACGTGGCCTGTTTAGCCCACTTCGATGACTAGGGACAGGTTTAATGCCCTTACCGTTGTCTCGAACTAAATAAAAATTTCATCGAATAGAAATTTATGTGCCTTATTTTAATAATATACCTACCTACGTTGCTATAATTAGTCATAAGTTTCGAAGCAGTTAGAGAGCTTTAAATAAACTGGTTCGTCGTATATATAGGTACGTATTGATTGAATAAGTAAAGACATATCATTCGCAGATGTTCATCATTTGACAAAAAATACGATAGCTATAATTGTTTTTGACGTAATAAAATCATAGTAATTTATCATGAGTTATAGTCTGATCTTTAAGACAGAAAAATAGTCTAATCGATGCGCATTTTTTAATGTTTTATTTGAAATGATTGCCTGATACAAAAAGGTTAGGTAGTAGGTACGTGATGAAGCGATTATTCTAGTTGTACCGTACGATTTTTGAGAAAACTACACTAACTTCCCTTTTAGAAGTCTCATCTTATCTCTTCTTCATTCCCTCTACAAGATTAATCTACGATCACGATATTTTTTGTAGAAAAGCAAGCAAAGCTTACTTGCTACAAAAAATATTTGTAAAGTATTTTTTATTTCCACATTTCTTAATAAGTACTACTTTGTGAAACTAAATATTTTCATATTTAATTTAGGTACCTATACTGATAAAAAGCGCTAAGCGCCGCATTTTGTATCTACCAAGTTTTTAAATATGTAGTCAGTTTTTAGGTACTAGAATTGGCTTGGCGTTTAGCGTGTGCTGTGAGGAAACAATAGGTAATTGCATATACTTATGAAATCATAAAACTTCTTCCACGCCAGTCATAGGTAGGTAAATAACTGCTATATTACCTAATATAATTTGATAGACTATTATTGACTCGATAAAAATAGAAGTTGCGGTTCAGAAATAATATTAAGCATCGATGTCTTACCATTATTCTCGTCTCATCATTATTTGCTATTATTTTATAGAATTGTATGTATGTTGTGCTGCACTTTAGCGACACTACGGTCATTTTGTTTCAGATGCCATTCATAAAATAAAGAAAATGGTGGATGTTATATTTTGTTACCGAAAACGTCTATACACGTGATTGCTTTTTAAGTAGGTAATGCAGGGATTACTGATCTTGAGGCAGGAGGGCAGGTAAAAGTATGTATACCTAATGAATAAAAACAGAACGGATTGTATTATTGGCATAGAAAGGTAACCTAAAGAAACCACAATAATAAGCAGACCCCATTCGAGACATATTACGACCATCCGAGTCATGTACCAAGATTCAGATTCTGTGGCTCGGATCGCTCGTTGCTGACGACACAAAATCCTTCCCGATAACCGAACTCAACCTCCCTGGGAGCCAAGTCTGCTAAGTTATGTTAACGTCGGTGACGGTGACGACTATATTGAGATTGCATGCTCATAAGCATAAGAGCGGTGGTCAGCTAGTTGCTCATGCATGCTGATGATATTCGTATCGCGCTGGTGGACGCGGACAGGAGTAGATTATTATTTAGGTATTAAGTTGTGCGCGAAGGTGAGTCTATTTATTTGTAACTTAGTCTCACAAAATCGGCTGAAATTATACAAGTTTCTCTCGTGACGAGTTTGGCTTGGACCGCGATGATGTTCATGTCGTAAACAGCATAATTATTCACGGTAGGAGGAGGAAATATGTGCCTGCGGGTCGTTAGATTATTAGTATACCTATCAGTCAGGCTAACCCACGCGCTTGGACTAGTCGTCAATAAAATCTAAACATAATACTTATTAGCTGTAAGTTAAGTTTATAATAATATTATGCTAATTTTTGAGTGGAACTCAAAAACTTACTTAACGAAAGTGGGTGTCAATACATATCTACATAAAAACACCCACAGTTCGACAATCATGTTCTTCAGTCCCACGTTGGCGTATCACCGGCTGGGTAGTTATTTGCGTGCTGTAAGATCAAGGTTTAATAACTTTCGTGGCAGACGGAAGGGAACAAGAGAATAAAAAAAGAGGAGGACAGGCTTCAGAACTGTCAAAAATCAATCGAAATTAAATAAATAGTCTGTAGCTTCTAGCTGATAAGCAGCTAAGTGTGATGTGTCAACATTTTGGTTTACAGGCGAGAGGATTTCTTAACCTGGTTGAAGAATGCTCTCTTCCTATCGGAGAAAGATCTACTTTTTTCCTACAATCTCAGGTTCTTTAAGGGGGTATGAAAAACTGTCATGGTCGATAGACTTGTTAATTTCTTTTTAGTGAAATTCTAGTGAATTAAGACCTATAATTTTGCAAAAAAACATTGGCTGAAGGTTTAGGGGACAGGTATGGCAATAGGACAGTATGGTCCATACAGATCAAACAATTTTTGACTTTGACAGGGAGAAGCGAATAGGAAGTGGTCGCGAGCGGGTGTTCCCCCGAAGCACGACAGTCGGCAACGACCAGCGGCTCACGGCTCGGTGCCGGCGTATTATAACTGTCATATAACTCATGCCTTAATAGGAGCGGCTCTCCTTGTGCCAACTATTAAATAGTATTCACATTTTACGATAATGCCCAACAAACTCTTATTGACGTATAAATTCCGAACTTTTTTTTTATCTCTTCAGAACGACCGAAGGCGCCAGTTGTTTCTCGATATTAATAATGCTATGCTAGTTCAGTTTTTCGGGTTTAATTACGTCCAGGCGATACCGGCTCCGATGGGTGGAAAGTAGTAAATTAAACGGTCGGCGAGCGGTCCTTTTAATATTCATAGCGTTATCAAACAAAATTTTAAACTAATTAAAAGTGGTTTTAATAATTCCTTGGTTATGAATAAGAGCGCCTGAAGCGACTCGCGGGATCTGTGTGCGTTCTGCTGTGTGACAGGAAATTGCTTACGAACTGCCAACGAGCGATGCACAATATATTAAAATGTGGATCAATATACTCTGCTATGCGTCTCACTTGCTAACAAATGCGAGGTCGACGGCCTTCACTTGTCTTGTTTTTTGAATCAACACTATACCTTTTCGTGTTTTGAAGCGGCACGAACGGAATCGCCGACAACGATTGAATCACACGATTGACTATTTTTAGCCAGTAAATATACGAAAGATACCGTTGACTTAGTGATACGTGAATTGTTTTTGTGGTGAACAAAAATATCACGATCCGAATTATTGCAATGGTTGCGAAACAATTGGACAATAGGCAGTGGCTAGTGTGGCAGTGCGCGGCGCGGTGAGCGGTGGTACTTAAGTGTGGTGAGCGTCGCCCGGCAGGTTCTACTAGAGTATTGTATCGCTCTGCTACTCGCGCGTAGCAATATCTTGATACTTCCTATCAAGAAGATGAAGATGTGCGCACACTGCGCACCGCTGTGCTCGTAATTAGATGCTGACAATGATAAACCATCTACGTAATACAACTCACTCAAAACTATATAAATTATTTACTAGTTAACCTGCCTAACATTGTTCGACTTCATAAAATCAAAGAAATCAAAAGTAAATCTTCTCTTATATACAACTCTTTGTCCTGATTGATTGACTCAGCGACAACGTACAGCCTAAACCGCTGGTCTTAGAGACTTGAAATTTGTAGAGAATGTTTGTTTTGTTGCGTGGATGAGTACTAAGAGAGGATTTATTGAAATTCAAACTTATTGCCCAAACCGGCAAAACGTACTTTCTTATAACTCAAGAACGGCTGAACAGATTTTCATGATCCTTTACTCTTTAAACTTGTCTTCGTTGCCGAAAAGCAATTGTCACAATTAAGTTGAAAATTCACGAAATAATGTAATATTAATGAAAATACGATGTTTTTCAGCGCTATTATTGGTAACAAGATTGTTATCATGACAACGGAAAGTAAAAGCGAGTTTTTCAATTGTCAGCCGCCTAAAATCCAACCACACGTCCTGATCGTCCACCTGAATGTCGTAGGGGGCGGACACACGGAAACAAATTTACTGGCGTGGCTAACGTGGCTCTGGTATACTCGACATTGGCGTGTCGCCATTAATAATTACTTACATTACTTTTACTTGAGATTGGCGAATTGTGGCGATTTACTGCAGAGGCCATTTTGAAGAAGTTGAAGTTGTTGTTGTCAATTGTTAATCGTGTCAACGATCCAATATCTGCTGTCATAATGAAATCCTACAAACTGGGGATATTGCAGGATTATCCCGTAAATGAGATATTACAAAGCTGGAATTCAATAAATTAGAGCATTTACAAAGTGTTTAATACATATTCAATAATCAAGACCGTGAGCAATTTGGTTTCTCAAGCAAGTTAAATAATGCAGTGTTTGTAATGTTGTTTGTGTTATTTTGGTCTTATTTGAATTAATTTTTACGTTGTTATTTATAAAAAAAAAGAAAAAATATTAATTGAGTGATAGGAAATAATTATTGCAACATAATTCTAAGCATGGCAACTCATTGAAAAAAACTTGTAGGGAATTGTGTTTGTGCAGTATTTTCACCTTGAAATATTCGTCATCACGTTTGAAACCTGAGCCTGAGCTAGAGGCATCAGGAGGTCACCTGGCTTAATAAAAAGTAATATACAACAGTAATCCGAGCTAGTATCCAAGGCTACACATGATGACCGAGTACCTGGCATGGGAAACGCCGGGGCAGGTCCTCTTGGCGGCCTTCCCTCATCCAGCGCGCTGATCACAGCGATGGTGCAATCCGCGAATGCGTAGTCTGCCACCGCCTCCTTTTGCGAGCAAGTAACGCTCGAGAAGGTGATGGAGCGGGTCTGGAGGAGACTGTCCCGACCGACACAGTCCGCTATGCGGGAAGCCGACTAGGGCGTCCGAGGTCACTCAATGACCTGCGTCCTCTATGAGAGTGACAGCTGGGGCTGCCTGTCAGTCTAGCAGAAGTAAAGCGAAGTGGCAGTGCGCGCGATGCACGCTTCTTCCTATCTGGGGAAAGATGAGGACACAGCAGTCCCATATCCATGGGGAGCATTTCGATGGTATTGGTTCAGCCGGGGCGTGAGGGATATGCCAGAGGCAATCTCATCCTTGGCAATTGATGACCCTCATGACTCATTCGAGGGGATTCCTGCACTCTGGGAGAGTTCCATCACTAAATATTACTATTTTTTATACAACTGAGGTGGCAGATAAGCCCACGGCCCACCTGATGGCACGTGGTTACCGTGGCCTATGGACGTGTGCAACACCAGGGGAGTCACACTCGTGGTGCCGACCCTGTTAACACAGAGAGTTTCTGTGCCGTCAGTGTAGAAGGCAAAGCAGAAATAGCCTTTGGTCTTCCTACTGACAGCACAAAACCTATCCAGTGAGCTCTGGTTACGCTACAGAATCTAGAGAAATCGCTATTCTTCACTTCAAAATATATGTTTGCTACTGCTACCTATCGAGCCGAACAATAAATCCGTCGATATAAACTATAAGCCGGGGATTCCTTATCGCTACCATCGATACTGCCCGAACGCTAATGCCCAAGTGCTACCACTATTAGGTTTAGGTATTACGCACACAGGCCCTGCCAGTACACACCCAGGCACAGTGCCCAACGTTGATAGAGCGGTGCCGTGTTCTGGTAGCAGCCTGTAGAGCTGGTTGTCTCACATTGCAGACTCTCATCGTTTACTTTGGTAAGGCGACGTGCGAAACCCGAGGGAGCTATCGCAACAAAAAAATATTACCTATTACTTACAATACAGAGAAAAATTAAGATTTTTTTTGACATTGATATTATTCTAGGTACTGTCAACCATCTGTCACCTACATAACGGTACCTACCTATTTTGTTATACAAAAACTAAACTAGATTCTGTTTTAGCAAACACTAAACTAGTTTGACGAGGCTGAAGTTGTAACTCCTGGACACGGATTCTCACCAGGTATAGGCCCGGCAAATCGGATCCGGTCGTCGTGTAAGCCATTGTCATACCTACTATGAAATAACATAACGTCAGTACCACGTGCACCGGTTCACTACGCTGCCAGTGTTTACAAAAGCTTACACCATGATGAAACCCACAGTAGCCGTCTTGTGGAAAAGTGATATCAAATAACTCCATCTCTTTTTGTAGCAGCGTCAAAAATTAGGTTCGTGTTTGATTTGAATACAAAAGCCATACCTCTGTCCCACAAGTGAAAGCTTTTTTGGAAAATTAGCCAAACAAATTACCCTACAAAAACTTCAATAAGGAAACGTGCATGACAACACTGGACGGCTGCCTGGGTAGTTGTCAGTGGTCAGTGGTAATCTACTATGTGGTGTAGTGTTATCACATTCTTAGATTTTGTACATTGTGATATCAGCAAAACACGATTTCCTAGTATCACAATAATTATCAATTACTTGTCTACAGAAGACGGCTAGACAATGATCAGGATTTCAGCCTAGGCGTGTCAACCTAATTAGTTTTTCTGGCAACATTATGAGTAGATGTCTAGATACCGATATCTATCAGACACAAATAACCTGATACAGAATGAAATATATCCATTAGACATACATTTACTTGCACTTCTAGCCAGTTATTTACTTCACTCATCGAATCAATAACAATGTGTTGGTATAAATATAATTTATGTGTTACAGGCCTTTAAGTATCAACTTTTTTATCTATAAACCATTTTTTTATTACGCGTGTAAACTCTAACGGATACCAGTTCCCTGGAGCTATCGGCTATGTCAGAATCATATGTAGGTCTTATTAAAACGCATTATTACATCATAAAGATCTGTTTCTGGCAACCCAGGTGCATACTATGTACGAATAATGGTTCTCGGTGAAGTAGAATAGGACCACTCCAGCTCTTCCTGTGGGTATCGTAAAAGGCAACTATAGGCTATCCTATAGTTGCCTTCTCCATCCGACAGTAAATTACAGCCCAAGACAAAGTGCCCGCTAGACTGCAATGGGCTCTTTCCCTATTACGTGGGACCGAAAATCATAGTTAGTGAAACGTGGGTTATTCGTTAATACACCTCTGCATACCCCTCCGGGGAATTACAGGCCTGATATATACGAAGAAACTGCAACAGAATCAAAATGTTTTGTTTGAGCAGCAAATGACCTCAGCGCGAAGAGCGAGGCGTGTTGAACTAGCTAACTTCCTACCCTACAATCTCAATGTGCTCTCCAATACTTTCCCATACATCTTTATATCTTCACCTATATTTACTCGAAGGAGCAAGTAGAGAAGTTTCACATTTCAATCCACAGTGTCATCGAGATAACCTTCGCAGCGTTAGTACGGTTGCCTTTTGAAGCACGTGGTCCTCACTTTTTCTTTTTATTTGGTTTATCTCAGCTTAACAGGAGCCTCCCACCTCGAGAAGGAAACCTACGCCAGAACTCTCTCAGCCTACTTCGGAGCTCAAGCCAAGCAGGCGAGGTTGGCTCCGAAGATATTGGTCTATACTCCGACAATACGCTTCTGAATATATTATTCGTGTCTCGACGAAGAATATATCAGTGGTGAATTTTCGCAATACATATAATGAATTGAGTTCTTGGATAGGTACTCAATGAATCATGTTTGAATAATTATATTTGTTAATGTGTGTTTTGTTTTCACACGGTCGCATTTTTTTAAGCTGAATGACAAAGGTATTGGATCAAACGCGTCTTGGTGTGTGCACCTTGTCAGATCGAAGCGTCAAGCCCTGCGGGGGGCCAGTATCCTCTTGTGGCGCGCGCGCCATCAGCTGTCGAACCCACCCGCGCTCAGTTCATTATTATTTGTGCTAATATCAACTGTTTCTGCATTCATATGATTGTTGTCTAATGAGTAAAAGCATTGGCTGAACAGTTATAGGGCTGCGGGCTCGAATCCGATAACCATTCTAGCTTATTAACGAAAACCACTAATCACTTTCCATTAGTTGTGTCGTGTACTTGTCTGCCACCTTAGTGATATAAAAAAATAGATGATGAAAGCAACAAATGTGTCGTAAAGTTTCCAGCGTTTTCACGAACAGGAAATCTTTAATTCATATACGAAATTTTATCGAAATCTGTTCAACAGTTTACAAGACACACGCGTGCTGTTTTCGAATAATAAAGATTTGAATTAATTGATCGTTTTATTCTTATACCACAAACAAATGAATTCGCGTGCGATAGGTACCTATATCATATTTCTTAATTCCTTATAGTAGCAATAAAAACAATTTGTAATTGTATTCTTTATTTAGCAATTAGCAGAAACTATTATTCAGATTGTATGATAGCAACCGTTTTACAGCCCCGGCGGCCGCGGCTCCTGCACTCTGATGTGTAGTTGATCGTTATTGCCGTTTCTCACGCTTAGGTACACGTCCGTGCAAAAAATTTACCCATTATTGTCAACTTAACATGGCAATATCTTTTTACACCTACTATTCACTTGGCAAGCAGTGTACCATTTCACAAATAGTTTTTCTTTATACTAGGGAGGTGTGAGTGTGATTTCAAATAACAGAGGTGCGCGGTCCAGAACCTTCACGCAGTGAATCCTCGGCAATGGATACGGCAGCGCCCCTCTCTCACTCACGGTAGACGCTGCCGCCTGCAGCAAATACCGGCCGTAGCGCGAGCGGCCTAGTAGAGGGCTACTTAGAGGCATAGTAGAGAGCAGCCAAGGGATGCAGTCGTGGCGGTAATAGGTGCAGTAGCAGCATATGAAATTAACGATAGTATTTTATATGTAAGAAAAATGGGAATTTTCTTTATTGTTAGTATTGTTACCATAGAATTCTGCTATTGCTTTAAACTCAAACCATGTATTGTAAAAATGGGTTACAAATGTGATGTAGTAATAAGATATAAAGTTACTCTATTCTTCAACTCAAGACATCCAATGGCATATTATACGTGTATAAGACTGATTGAGAAACAATAGAAGTCTGTTAGAACAAATAAATCGAAATAGTTTGGAAAGTTGTACCGAAGTGTGTTTGAACTTTCATTAGATAAAAGTTCATTTTCAAATTAATTGTGTTACTTTCGTCATTATTCAAGCTCTCAAGACTTAAATTATTAAAAACCGTTTCAGGAAAAAAACTAATATTCTTAAAAATTAAAATAAAAACGTCTTCGTTTTTCAATCCATATTTCCAAATAATCACTGGACATACGATAGTTTACAGTTACGTTCTACAGAGAATCCTAATTACACATGGCGTGTTACTTCGTTAAGACCTCGCCTGATAGAATGCACATTCCAGTAATCAAGTACCAGAATGATCCCATTCAGTTGTTAACAGACCATGTCAAACTTAATAACACTTGCCTAATTAATGGCAACACAATAGACATGAAATTGGCGAAAAATAGTTTAAAATTCTTCCATTGCTCTTGTGTGCTTGTATGTGTGTTTCGCTAGTTGTATGACGGCTTGAGTTCGAAAAACTGGTTTCTAATTCCACCCACGGTTACTTAAAGCCGTCGTATTGCACCCCATAGGCAGAGAGAGAATTCACCCCACCGAACACGAGAATCACATTCTTTGTCACAAGATCTACGCCAATTTACGCCAATTATTAGCAACAATCACTGTTATTATTAATAATGGTGGTAAAGATTTAAACTTTAGCATTAATCGGGTCGAAGTCATAGTTATTACCTTTTTTTTAAAAGCCTTCTATCGATACTCACTTTTTAAATCACCTCCACATTAGTTTCTACAAGAATTTAGTAGTGGCTTTTAGTTGGGGTTTCCAAAGACAAGCACAAGCAATTTCGCCTAGCCGTAAATCCGGAACTAGAAGTCTTGAAAAAGCTCTATGATGAAGGGCTCATTACAAAGTTAAGCTATTCTAGCCAGGTAAGTCTTAGGTTTTTGACCATTCTTAACACTATTAGACTCTTCCATGCCTCACTTGAACATCGACGGTACTCGTTAAGGGTAGTTGGACTCCATACTTACTCCCATATCTTCAGACGCTGTGGGGAGTGTGTGGTCGTATGGTATTCACTTCACGAAAAATATCTAATTCAGCAGCTTTGTAGTTTGACTAAATAGAAAAGTCTAATCCAACTCAGTCGGATAAAGGCTCAAGGGATGATTAGTGACCTCCCTGATGTTAATGGCGCCCACAGGCTTTGGTTTTACTATCAGGTGAACCGTGACGATGCAATTCAAAATCAAGAAGAGTTGCTTCGTAGTCATCGGTGGTGTACCACATTGCTGTCAAGATCTTTGGCATAATTCGTATTTACCGCGAATTACTTTTATACTTTTCTCTTGTTGATTATGACTTATAATGTTAATGCATTCAGCAAATTACTTTGTCATAAAATGAGTGAGTATGGTAATACTCTTCATACTATAAAGGTTTAGGGTTAGAGGCACTTCCTAATTTTCTATTCCATGGCCGTTATCTTGTTTTCCCCATATCAGTACAAAACAGATGCTGGTGTCCAATCTGCTAGCCCGAGTGCGGTTGGCCAGTGCCACGACTGCCGCGAGACAGCTATCCACGCGTAACTTATTAATTGTATAAGTTCCCATAATTAAGTCATCATCGAGCCGCCCGTCGACTTTTTTCTTTATTAACTCTCATTCTCTAGAAATTCGAATCGAATAAATTGGTAAAGCTATACCTTTTTTAATTGCTTACGGAACTTTTATTTAGTGTGTACCTACAATAAAATCGACTGTTTATTGTATACGAACTAATTTATTTAGCAGCCGCTTTTCGAAAAGAAATACACAATTACGCCTATTAAGAAATGAGTTAATGTTGAACTGTGTAATCGTATATTATTGTACCAACAAAGCGATGACAAGCCTTAATATTAAATCTTTACCGAAACAAATATCATACGTCGAAGATGGTTTATGATGTGAAAACAATAAAACCGACTCGCCGAGCATCTTCTTGATTTTTTTTTGACAATCTAAACTGTTCAGTGCAAATATTTGAAGACATGTGTATTTGTATTGATTTGGATGTTTCTATTTACAATTAGTAGGTATGTTTCTCCGGTTTTAGCTATTTTCAAAGCTAAGCTTAGTACCTACTACAGACTCATAATTTAGATGAGTCTATATTTCTGTACTCAATATTTAGGTTATTGTTTTTATTGATTATAATTAATTAATTTATTGATTATATATAACCGTGCGACATTTTTTTTTTTTTTCGGATCTAAGAGTAACTTGAGGGAATTTACGTCTTCTCAGCTAATATTTAAAATTTTGTATTACGATATTTGTGGTCAACTTCCTTCTTTTTTTCCGCCTTTTGGTATTTTTAGCAGATATGAGATTAAGTCCTAAAGAGATCAGTCCCTTTTTTTAATCACGTTTTTACTAGTTTTGTATGGACCATGGTATGAACATTATAATTTTAATGTTGCGTCGTCGTATTTATTGAAGAATCTATAACTCCCTAGTGAATTAGTATGATCAAAAAGCCACAGTTTGATTATAGGTATCATTATTTCAGTTTATGAGCAAGTGTGTTGAAAATTATTTAATTTATTTGATACGTTAGTGCTAACAAAAATAAATGCCGTACCTATCTATACGTACCTATATGATGTACCTATCTCCCGCATTTACCCAGAATGCTGGTTTATATTAGGCAATAAATAGTCATAAATTCGAGCATGCATGGTAAGATTCGGTTATCCCGCATTTTTTAAATACATCTTACGATGGTAGACTTTAGTGAGGTAGGGTGCATACAATACAATGACTACCGGCTACCTTTTTGGACCCTTGCTCTAGAAAATAGACTTAGATCTGCGGGCCTAGCACGGGTGCGGGACAAATATCTCTCTCCACCGCTTATGTCAAATAGACAGGGGACAAAGGTGTTTCTCCCCGGTAGCTAGCATGGCGTCAAAGGAGATAGCTTATGTCCCTCGCTGTGACGTACCTAAACAAGAGACTATTTCTCCACTTGCTTAGCACGGCGGCCGTAAAGTGGAGATAATTTGTCTCTTTTTGACAGATGATAGAGAGAAATTAGTCTACGAACTATTGAGGTGGGGACAAGATTGCTTAATACACAATTAAAAATGTCTCGCAGCTTATTCGTTCTAAGTGAACTACAAATACAACAAACGCAACAACAAAATGCAGCGGCGTATGCTGCGGGATCAAATAAACGTGTTCGAATTACCAGAGAGTGAATTCATATGAATTTATAGGATTTCTAAAGATATGGCCCTATATTATGTATGCAATGCATTAAACAACGCATTTTTTTATAATATTATCAACCGAAATTATCGAAATTACTAATATTTCCTCTAACCTAGATGGGTTATGGTTATGGTTATGGGACTAAGCTAAATCGCTTGTGCTGGGAGTGGGTTTACGTTGGTAGTGTAATGGCCAGGATTCGAACCCGGGACCTCTCGATCGTAAGGTAGACTCCTTAACCACTAAGCTACCGATGCGACGCTTAAATGAATCAGATGGCTTGCCAGTACATTAAAAGGTACATAATTTTGCATTTCATAATCGACTAAAACTCTTATTTGAGCTGCTATGCTCCTAATCCTAAAAAATATCTTCTTTGTAACAAATTGTTTAGAGCAAATTCACAGTATTCACACATTTATTCACAATAACATACTTTACAAATTTTTTGCACTCATTTTATTAATATTACTATAAATACTACAATAAAGACAATGTTAATAAAGGATATACGATTGAGTTATGTAGCGGGTAAATGGGGTAAATAAGCAGAAAATAAACATGTAAAAAAAACGTTACATGACAGATTGTCTTTCTTTTTCTTCAATATGGCGCACTCTTTAGTCAATAATAATATTCTGCAGCATAATACTGATAATTTCAAAAGTCACTATTACTCTTATAAAATATGCACGTTGCTTGGTTTTGTTAATTTTGTCGAATATTACGAGTCGAATATTTTTCGTATATTGGTAGCATTGAGTGGAGAAACGTTGTCCCCGGTGAGAAACTAGTCTTTCCTAGACGCCGTGCTAGCTAAAGGGACAAAAACGGAGGGAAAGACAAATTTTTCTCCACTCCCCGGGGACTTTTTGTCTTCATGCCATGCTAGCCCTGCTGTAGGGCCCTGTATTTCCTACCTCCATTCCTGAGTTCCAAGCCAATCTCACTTCTTCTAAACAACGGACGAGGCTGAAGCACTTAGGCTTTTCTCGCAGGGTCATATCAGTCTCTTAGATCTAGTGCTGATGTGTCCAGACTTGATGCCAAAGAGAAGTGTGACGACGAAACTTACACTATACTTAAACTATTATTTGGTCAACAATCATACAAAACATTGGATATCATCAAAGGATGGCGTAATATTGCTGGTCAAGTTGAGCATATTGTCAATACCGATTTTATTTCGTACAGCTAGTGTTGTAGTATAAAGTCATTAGATTTACACAACATGACATTTGAAAGCTTTATAATTCTCATAATACCTAAAAGTTCTGGTAAGTTGCGGATACTTAAACTTAGTTTTAATGTTAATTAAGTTAAGCTGATTAAATTTATTTGAAATTTTCAATGTAATTTAGCTTTGCTAAATGAAATTACTCGAGCAAACGCCGTTTAAATTGATATAAATGCGTGTCTAACCTAACCTAACTAAATTTTTAATTATGTATGTCTGGTATAACACAAATATAGAAGTCTTTGATATAACATTTATTTTTGTAAAAGGTCGCCTTGTCAGACACATACTCAAAGTCGAAACAATGTCAAACACATTTCGTACAAGTTTGATGTGGATATGGCTAACGCAAACATGATTACATAATCAGAATACCTTCTTTGTTCAAGATGAATTGAACAATAAGTGACGTCACAAATAGAGAAATAACGCGAATTTAATAACGAACAGGCTATTTGTACAGAGTTGTTTGATCGTCCGCTATTGTGCCTGCTACAGCCGCACTGAAAGTAATTTACACAAGTGACTCTTGCGCACAACAAACACGTGCCGAAACAACTTAATCTGAACTCAAAATACTTATTCGTAGTGTTGTAAATAGATTGATGCATAGTCTAGTCGTAATATAGATGTCAGCTGGACGATACGCCTGTTCAGGTTAAGTTTGTGTTTCACACGTGTGTGCGTACACAATAACGACCCACATTCCTTCAACATACTTATTTCATTTATTTGTGCGTATATTATTTTTAAATTTTAGGTAAGCTATGTGAAAATGATTCATTACTAAAGTTACGAGTATAAGTAACCTACCAACAATTGACCATTTTAATTTGCCAGATGTAAAGTTTAGTTTCGCTGGAATTCGCGAAATTTACCCTTATTTCACCTCCTAATTTGGATTTAGAACTGTATTTTCTCCGAAACAAACTTATATGATTGAACTGAACTGATTTTCCAACCCTGAATGTCTCGTCCGGGTTTTAATGGCTGAACGGCTCGCGTTTGACCAATATCTGACCTGTTGGTAAGTGACGATGTGGCTGACGGTTAACCACGCTTGCCTAGAAGTTACCTATGCACTCTAGTCTTGAAAACACCCAAGTTATAGCTACCCGGGAACACAGATTCGGGCAAGGCATTTCATTCCTTGGTGGTACTCGTAATAAATGTATCATCGAATCATTAATTACGTATAAGCGGAATGTCATTGGTTGCAGTGCGTCTGGTCGTTCGATGATGATAGGGGCTTGGCGGAATTAGATTGTGAAAATCCAGCGCACTCTCCCCGAAGTGCATCCGATAACATACCGAGAGGCATGCAACTCCCGATGTCCTGGCTCTGAAGTTTACTTCCAAGTAGAGCGTCGTTGTTGATGAGCCTCTTGGCTCGTTTTTCTTTCGTCTTAAGTGCTTCAAGCTGTGCGTCACAAAGGTGCGAGCAGTATTCCAGTTTAACGGTGCACCGGCTTGCAGGTGCGGTTGGCTTGGGCCTCAAGGATGTTGGACCACAAAGTTTAATATTAAGTTTGAGGATCCCCTACCCTCCTTCCGCAAGAGCGGTACGCTGTCCTGTGCATTGTGCGATGCTTCTAACCCGCGCTTCTTTAGGCGGGCAGCAGGTAGCTTTCCCAACTCTTAAAATTTATTCTCCGCAAAACTTAAATCAAAACCCCCTAATATTATGACAATTACATAAAAATCCCCCTAAAAAAATAATATTGAAATAAGTATAAATAATAAATCAAATCAGTTAATAATAATCATTATCTACAAATTAGTAAATAATAAAAAAATTCTTAAATATTCTTTACATACTTATATTACATTTTAAAAATTATTTGATACATCCAATATAAGTTCATTTTTTGAGTTTTTGAAATCTTTCATATTGACATTTAATAAACTTAACATTTTAGCGGATGGATTCCATGTTTTATTACGAGTACACAATTGTTGCCACTCGGACTCGATGCCATTTTTGTTGCCATAGATAGGAGTTCGCTGAATGTGGTTCAATATTAGTGTTATGTCGAG
Source organism: Eilema caniola (assembly GCA_949126895.1). Lineage (NCBI taxonomy): Eukaryota > Metazoa > Arthropoda > Insecta > Lepidoptera > Erebidae > Eilema > Eilema caniola. Next base: position 16,368,007 of record OX421460.1, on the reverse strand, counting down.
TTTTACTTTAGACGTAGCAATTCCTATCTATAAATTATCTGGAAGCCTTTCTTGGATCTGCTCTGTCAGACAACAAAAAAGCTCTTGCACCGTTCTTTAACGTCCAACAAGTCATTAGCTTCAAGTTCTCGTGATATGTTTTGAAAGTCAAAACCGAAATACATTGAGTCTTTATGAGTAAGATGGTCCTTGAAATTGAATCCCACCAGTGCAGAATCCACAACTTTTTCCAATTGTGAAGGTACATAAAGTCGTCTAAGCAAGATTTAGTATAATAATAATAAATCCTCAAATAATTTAGTAAATAAAATAAAAAAATGTAAGAAGTCAAGAAAACCCTAAAAATATAACACCCCTTATAATTCCCACCTCACTTATTTACCCGCTCAATTTGGGGGGAAAACCCCTAAGTTGGCAATCCTGGCAGCAGGATACCTTTAAGAACTAAATTTTGCCTGGTGCGTCTCCTGCAGGATGTTATGGTGTTTGTGGTTACCTTTTTTGATGATAATATTAAACTTTGTACTTGTTAAAATTGACTTTGTAATTCTAAAATAACTGAACCACTGAGGCTTAACATATCCACGAAATATAATAATGAGAAGGAGTATTATAACTTATAACAGTTTACCTATAAATACCTATTACGAAACAGTGATCGGTTATAGTATGATTTTCAACAAAGAACAATCATAATTGTGTCGCTAAAGCGTCATGCGAGGTACGCTTCCTTATGACCTTATTTTGGTGACCATGTACCAATTCTACCAGAAATACGAAATACCGTAGTCTCAATATATAATAGTTAATAGTTTCTCGTAAATACTTTAATAAACAAAACACACCTGATACATCTAGTATCGAGATGTCATCGGAGTCTATTAGTGATAATAGCCTCAATGTGTATAATAGAAAAAAAAGCACTAAAGTCGAATTATGTCTAAATCGAAGCTCATTTGTAATTCGAATCCTTAATACGAAATAAGATATCATACCTAAATACCTATCTTAAGAAATGTTCTTTGAATATTATATTTTGGACGAACACGAATGTATGTAGGTATTACGAATGTCGATAGTGTAGGTAGCTAGGTATAATAAGTAGGTTTGACTTCTACTTAAAAGTTTTAGCCTGATTCTCTAAATTCCTTAAGCTATGTGCCAGCAACACGAATGATTTACTTAGCTGGGAAAATAATTCGTCCGCAACTCTACATAGTAGGTAGGTACCTACTTACGAAACTTATCAACACATTATTTAATTTATATTAGCACCTACCACCAACTGGGTGTCTATAAGCTAATTGCCAAAGTTTTCACATTTTTATCGTTTTTGGATGAACCGTGCAATAAAATACTGATAAATTAACGAACAATGATTTTTATATCCACTAGATTTTAACTGTCTTTACTTCTGTTATTTTATCTTTATTTCTGCTATCTGTCTGTTGCCTACACCTCTTTATTAAGCATTCAACTAATCATTATAAATGAACACTGTAAATAAATGTGAACGTAAATATTACACAAATAAAACTACTAACATAAATAATCTCGTCAAACACCAATAATACTAATTTACTTATAGTAATAAGTAAACATAATCATAAGACTGAGAGGCAATATAAACTATACGTGAAGGTCTAAAAAGGTACGCAAGTCGCGATAGGCGCGGGCGCACGCCTTCGGACACAAATTGATAAATTACACGTAGTTGAACATGGTTAATCTCAACGAAATGAGCACTTACGGCGGGATTACACCTCGGCCGGCGCAGGCGCGGGCCCACGATGACATTAACCGGAGCGGCGCGGACGCAGCGAGCTGAGGCGCGCCGCGTGATGCATGGCCCGCATTGTACTCCGCGCCACAGCGCATTTGTAACCCCACCAGTGATATACAACGCTTTATGTAGCACCCATAATAAGTTTATAATGAAAAATGTTATTCTGTAACTGTTAATGCCGTGTTATAACTCCTCTATTGGTAATGCTCTTGATAAAGTAACGTGCCCTTTTCATTCCTCTTGGCCGACCAATCTTTTTAAGGTTCATATCGGTTCAGATGAAATATGAATATGGACTCATTTAATAACAATTTGTACTTTCTTATATGCTGGCTATTGTTAGATAACCGCCGTAGAAGAAGAACTCTATATTTATGAGCTTTTTTCACGGATACCCGTAAATATATAGCTATATAATGTAGTACAGTCTGGACCCAAGCCGTATTTGATTTTGGATTTTGAAATTATTATGTATCTTGTACCTAGTACTAGTATTTTTGACCCTTCCAAGATTTTCGAAGTGCTTGAGAACATCGCCTGCTACCCTATAGGTACACTAACACTTGCTGCACATGATTTGATTTGACGAGGCTCTGGCGAAAGCTATCTTACCGAGCGAGTGCAATTAAAATCTGTTGAGCAATAGGTGCCAAAGCTTTAACAATAGAATTTTGTGTGTATGTTTGATTTATTACGTACGTAACTATACTATATTCCTATAGCTAACATGATTACGAAATCAGGGGATCGATAATATAGTAGAACAAATTTTCAGTGGCTAAGTACCTACATACTAGTAAATTGTTTCAATAAGTTTCATTTGATACTTAATTAACGTGTTTTTATTGTATTTTCAAACTAAGTTAATAAATAATCTTAGTTTTAGTATTTTCAAACTTTTATTAGGGTGGTAGCAATTTTATGGCACAAATTTGTCACAATAAAACAGTTTGATTAGCTCTTCATGCCTTCGACCGGTACCGGGAGAGTACCACTGTGCACTATTGCGAAAAACCCTTCAAAGTAATACAATGTCGGTTGGATTACGTTCAGGGGTCAGCAAGTGCATTGCCGGGCAGGGGGATTATGGTCGCAGTACTAGTGGGACCGGTGGGCCTTGGCGTAGTGTAGTGGGGGGTGGCGCGGGGCGACGCGCCGTTTAGGCAGACTTGTAGAGCCGGTGGTTCCGCTGGTCGCCCGCGGCATAGTACAGGGGTCCAACCTGGGAGGCTGCCCCATCAGGTCGCGCATAATCCCGATATGGCTCGTCGTGCCGGTTGGTGACCGGATGTGGGAGCCCGGCGACCATACTCGCCATACCTCACATTCATAGACAAAACCAATATTCCGCGCTTTGTCACGCAACAATCGCCTCTTTTTTCACAACTCAAACTCTTTTAAACTTTCCGTGCAAAAGCCAGGGTGTGCGTGTTTGTTAGGACGGATGTTTGTTGTCGCCGTTCATGCTGCCTGCAGGACCCATCCTTCTCCACCCTTTGGGTACACAAAGACCATAGTTCTACGAGTCAGATCTATGAGTGCCTCTACCACTCCCAAACAGGAGGTGCCAAGACAACTCGACTCTTTGAATACCTGAGTCAGGCGGCAGACGATGCGCAGCGGAGTTGTCTCCAATTGCCATCCCGCTTTCCATCCAGCTTTGGTACAGTGCCTTCGCTCAGACCCAGCCAACTATCGACCCGTTAGCCGTCACGTCAGTGGTGTGCAAGGTGTTCGAGAACATAATTAACATACAGCTCATGCGTAACCTTGAAGATCACTACCTAATTTATGACCGGCAATATGGCTTCGGGCCAAAACGGTCAACGGGTGATTTTCTGGCGTATGTTACCCATATTTCGGGTGAGGCTATGGACAAGCACGGCGACCTCGAGCCTCTGCAGATGCGTAGAGATGTTGCTTCCTTGGCAGTATTTTACCGTTTCTACCATGGTGAATGTTCTGATGAGCTATTCCAATCAGTCCCACCCTCTCCTTTCCTTTACAGGACAACACGTGCAGGACTTAACTGTCACCCGCATACGATGCAGAACATTTCTTCAAGAACCAAGCGGTTCGGTGACTCTTTCCTTTGTCTTACCATTAAGACCTGGAACTCCTTGCCAGCTCAAGTGTTTCATTCTTCCTACAGTCCCGGATTCCTTAAGCGGGGCAAAAAAAAGCATCTAAGAAGGCCGTCAAGCTGAGTGCCACCATTGTTAACATGGTACGTGTATGTAATGGGGATGCTCTTTCCTAAGACTTTGCCTTCAACTTTACCATCAGGTGAGGTTAAACCAAATTAACTTGTCCTATATAAAAAAAACTATGTATACCTAATAATAACCATGCATTTAGAAGCAAAGTGCAAGTTACACCGGTATTACAAGCGACCATAACTCAATGAAGCAGCTTAATATCAGATGGGTCACGAGTTTGCTTCTTATTAGCAAAAAATACGTCAAACCTATATATCATTCCTTGTGAGGAATATATTGCAAGCGTCGTCGTTGGTCGCGTGAGCAATATTGCGTGACGCCTCCTGTACCGACTAGTAATTCAATGGAATAGCCACAGTTACAACAATAATAACACCATTTTTAGTTATAAATGTATTAGCAGTTTTGAGTACCTACTGCCACTGGTGTTAAGATGTGGATTTGCGATTACTGCTTGCTGGTTTAGCTTCAACTGGAATTAATCTGAGGGCACATGTACCGCACAACGCGATTGGCCACAAGTAGGTGAATAATTAAAATGATATAAAGAAATAATCAGCTTAAAAAAGAAATAATTCAAAATTAAGACATATTTAATTAACCAACAATCTTTATAACTAAAGGTCAATACGAAAAATGTCCGTGTTACACTTTTTTACTCTTTCTCATCCTTGTCTTTTTTTGTTTATTTCGGTTCTTACAGGAGCAACTACCGCCTGACCCAGTTAAACCGGCTTCAAAGTGAGGTTGGCTTAGTCCAAATGTATGTAGTATGTCATATTATATTACAATATTAAAGCAATTTAAGTAAACAAAACTCCATGTTAACCAACTTCTAACTAACGTATTGTTTGAAAACTTTGTAAGTAGGTATGGCACCATCCCGATGACGATACATCAATTTAACATAATCAAATGATGGAGACTGGACGTGAAAAGTGGAACGTGTCACAATATGAGATAATTGAGAACGATAATAATAAAAATAACACAGATAACGACTGATATTTTTTACCATAACCTAGCTTGTTATTCAGTTGAAACTTGTAGGTACCATTTAGTGGCACGAAAATGTTGTTCCTAGGTACATTATATATTATGTCACCGCTAACTGGCTTAATCAGCCGTTCAATTAACCGCCTAGGCACTTTACTGAACGGCGCCGTTCTATTAGCGGCCTGAATGACCAGCCAGGTTATTAAATGTCGCAATAAAACGGTTCTAAAAACTAGGTAGGTATAATATAAATTCTAAACTCTAAATAAAACCTTGTACTGTACAAACCCGTCTGGTCAACGTGGAAACAGTAATCCAAAGCCTCCTAACATGAGGAGTGGTCTATGTCCAGCAGTGGACTGAGATAGGCTACCTAATTGATTGAATTAATTGAACTACGTAGAATATACTGCTTCCGGGCTGATTGGCCGTGGTCCATGTGAAACTTGCGTTCCAGACGTTTCGGAGACCTTGCCTCGCCGGCGGCTGACCAGTCGCGCGTCAGCCGCCGGTGAGGCAAGGTTTCCGAAGTTGTCGTCGCCCGGCCCTGCGCCACTGAAGATGTCGACCGCAGTGATCGACGAAACGTCTGGAACGCAAGTTTCACATGGACCACGACCAATCAGCCCGGAAGCAGTATATTCTACATGCAACGCCGGCCGTGAAAGCCTGAAGACTTATAATTGAACTACATTAGATATACTTGGTTTTTGGACTTTGTATAATTATTTTAAACTTATAAAATTGTAGTAATAACTATCTAAATATTTAAGTTCTATATTATTAAATAATGACAAGTCTGTAGTTTAGTTACCACAAAAAACGGCTTAGTGAGCGCGTGCGGTTGGATAGAGGTGAGCTGCGCCCGTTCAAAGAGGTGGGTGTTAAATCATCCGAACAAAAAACTCACGTTTTTATCATGTTTTAAATACCGGGAATCTGAGGAGTGCAAAGAGAACACACCCGAACATCCACAGCCTTTATTGTACCCAATAACAAATAAAACTTAAATTTACTACACAAGTGGGCAGATTGTGTGAAGGAAATTAAAAATGTTGCGTGGAATTGCACGGCTTCTAAATTTGTAATGCTTTTTTGATATTGCTGTGTGGTTTAATAAATAAATTGTTTTTCACTTCTCATGCTCTTAAAATGTTACTTTACTCCCTGCATATCGGGACTAAAGTTCCTTATTAATCTCTAGGGACTAAAGTAATTTTTTTTTAATTTACTTTGATAACTCCTAAACTGCCAATCACTAAAACATCTCGTGTCATTATGGCTTGTTTTAGTCCCTTGTTGAACAATCTACTATTTTGGGCTTATTAAATAAATAATAGTTCGTAAAATAAAAGTGAAATTGCAGGTGATCTTATTTTATCGTTATTATTTATTTTATTCATCCATCTCAGTCACTAATAGGTAATTTTTTGACAATAATGAAGTGTGACCTCATACCTATACGATTGCCTATGGACCTGATTGGACCTGAAACTGATTTTACTTGACACCTAAGTACCCAATGGTAAAAAGGTGATAGTAAAATGCAGAATAGCCAACAAATTCATGATGTGACGTGATATAACTAATTTGTTACTTTATATTTGAGCCTTGACGTTGACAGTCAAAACTCTCGCCCAGTAATGGATAAGCATTAGAGAATGCTAGCTATAGGCTGCAGTCCATCTTTCTATAATTGTAGAAAGACAGGGGGATGAATTGCTGTTTGAATAACCTACTGAAAACAAAGTGTAAATACGCCATCACCCTCTTATACTCATATGTAATAGTAATATTGCAGGTGAGCTTTGAAGCCGGATATTATATTAAACCAGATAATTTATAACTGACTTACTCATTTTGACACTGTTTTAGTTATTTATTCTGACATACTTATTACTTTGATTTAAATTATGGGTTCGCGCCCAGGAAGGGGTTAAAGCACGCTCTAATGCTTCTTTCATTTTATTTATAGACAATGATTTATTTGTGTAAGAAATAGCACCTGCTAAAATACTTAGTTGTAGACTGCCTAATAAGTAATAAAAGAAATGTACCGTTACTAGCTATTGCCCGTGACTCCGCCCTCGTGGATGTCGGTTATTGCCTTAGTCCTTTCCCAAAGACTAATCTATCGCTGTATCACATTTCAGCAAAATCGGTTCAGTGTTTTAGTTGTGAAAACGGAACAGACTGACTGACAGACAGATTTATTTTCGAATTCATAATATTGGTATGGATATGGATTTATGTTAATAATGATAATGCATGTGTTAGGCCAATGTAGATACAGTCAACGACAAGTTCTTGCCATGTTACCAATATTTACAAACTTTTTTTTTTACATTTGTTTTCTACCTTAGTAGTCTAAAAAGGTAAAAAACCACCAAAGGGTGTTGAACACGTAGGTGAAATATTTAATGTTTTCACACTTAACTTTCGGACAATCAAAACATTTTTTTGTAAAATATAATTTCGGGTTTTCGATATCAATGGAGATGAACTATTAACTAAACATCATCTTGCTATTTGATGAAATATTAATATGGTTAAATTCCTGAGCCGCACGGCACACCATAAGGCACTGAAGCGCAGGTATTAATCATAGCACCTCATATTGTTGTATCCACAGCCTTACCCGAGCCACGTGCACGCACACTCATGTGATAGATTTATTGTAAATGGATGAGAAGTCATTAACTTTTCGTGACTGCTGACAGCGATAGAGTAATGAGATGTTTCTATATCTGTTTGAGATTGAATATTTTAGCAAATTGATACATAATTCTAAGGCTCTATTCAAAATCGAATGGAAACGTATTTACATCATATTATTAGATTCAGTGAGTAAAGCATAGAAACTTAATTTATTTAAAGGGGTTGTCACTTGTATAATCCAGCCTCTCTTAGGCTTTTAAAAACGGAATCTGTAATGTTACGAGTATTGTAAAGTTATTCTTAGTGCTCGCCCACTTATCATACTAATTATGTAATATATTCATCCGTACGGGACACTGTGTAGACAGTGCCAAAAGCATGTCATTTGCTTTTTTTTACGAGCTGCTTTAATAAATTTATTTTCGATCCAATTTAGGAGATCAATTATAACTTATTACATATTACCACTTTCATCTGACACTTACATTATGACTAAAGAGCTGTTGGTAGAATGCCAGATTGTTTTTAAAGGGATATTATCTTAGATATCACTGAACATTAATATTTATCGTATATTATTATCTTAGCCAGCAATTCAAGCATATTTTGGTTTGGTCATAAAGCATCAATTCACGCTTTGGGTGAACTTCCTCATCTAGCGTTCAGTATGTCTATGCACCTACACATCACAAGCGTTACAGTCGGAGGTGTTAAATGTTTACAAGGCTAGAGGTGCCGCCATTTGTCACTGTCCAAACAAACCACTCAACTTACGAGTCTTTTGTTTGTGAACGCGGATGTTTTTATTTCTATATCGGACTGTAGCGAAGTCTTCAGATGTACGGCTTCATAACAAGAAACGATTATCACATAGTAATAGATATAAATTGATATTTTCTATATCATAGCGATACAACTGATATAAAAATCGATGGGGCCTAAGTAGACTACACTCTTTAAAAAAAATTACAAGTCTGAAAACACAGCTTTCGCCAATCCAGATACCTATTAATAGGGGAGTGAGGGGCTTGTTGTAACAGAGTAATAACAGGCCCTTTCCATCAGAAACTCTTTACCTTTACTCATTACCATTATACCATAGAAAAGCATGTAGTGTAGTATCGCGCCAAACGGCACAGTAAAGGTATGGGCACAAATCCGCACTTCATTTTGACCAGGGTATCATAAAATTATACTTTTGTAAAGTTTTGGTTGATTATAATCTACTGTAAACTCCCTCTTTATTCTAAGTCGGTTGAAAAAGTTGTACGAAGTAAGAAGTCTCGCCGTCAAAGCCTTGCCTGCGTGCGCGCCTAGTAAACAAACTTTCATCTTTACGACAGCGCGGTCCATTAATCCATTATTTTCGTTAAAATCGTAACTAACATTTAAATCTCCAGCTTCGAATGGGTAGTTTAACACCAATTACCCATTTTCTCCAGTCGTCCATCACGACTCCACTATGACGACTCACTGGCGCCAACACTTCAATCGTTATTACATTTTTTTTAAAGTGACCATAAGATTTGTTAGAAGTCATAAAAATCTCATGCAATGTAATGCCGTACTGATTGTACTTTTATGTTTGATATAAGATAGTGAACAAGTACGTGGATTAACTTATTTTTAATAAACCCCTCTCCGTATACCAGTCTCTGGGGTATGAAGTGAAGTTACCATTTCGAAAGTGACCTTAAACAACACAGTGTTTCGTCACGGAGTCTGTGTAACGTCTGTGTAAGCAGTCCCCGGGCTCCTTAGGTCTGGCCGGAAACGTTAAGATATAAATATAATAAATGAGTTAAAATCAGCATCCCGGTCGAGACATGACGGCTTTCTGACTGACTCCAAGACTGTTTAAATTCTTTCACCTACATCTGCACACAACGCTGAAAACTTGCATTCTGTTTCTCGACGCGACTGAGCAATTGAACAGTGCCTCCTAATATACAGCTCATAACCTAGTTCCCAAACTAGCATCAATACCTTATGAGATACACTGATATGGTTTGCAACTATTTTTACAACTGGCATGTGACCTTTTGTGCCAAATATTTTTTACAAAGGTTTCTATTTGTAGTCTACCTACTTACTAGACTAGAAGCACAGTCAGGATCAGATCGATCTTAACGAATAAAGTACTTAAAATGATCTTAATGCCTTAATTACCTCCCCCCCCCCCGCGCCTTTTGTACCACTTAACTGGCAGACAAGCACACCTCATACTGTAGTCGCTTGGAAAACCTTAGCAGGGAGTTAATTCCACAGCTTAAGCGTGTGTGGGATGAATTTCTTTTCATACCGCACAGTGCGCACCGTTTCAGGTGGCAATGTGTAAGGATGGGTTCCCTGCCTATGGTGAGCTGTGTGATGATAGAATTGTTGACGATGTTGTCTGATTGTTCTAATATTTGGTACACGCCTTTTATTCAGACAATGATACAATTTAAATCAATAAAACAGTTTGATTTACTCTTATTTCTTTGATATTATGATCATTTAAAGAGTTTGCAGTCAAGATCGTTCTGACGCTGACTGTACAGAACATAATTCTGTTGTGCTGGGGCACAGTGACTACTTGATGCGTATGCAGATCCTCCATTTTTACTTCAGTTAAAATGAAAACAATTGGTAATAAGTAAATTTCTTTCGTATATAATAAAAATCTAAATACGTCTTTCGAATTTAGCGAGTTAATAAATGACCCAAAGGACCTATGTCTAAGTTATGCCCTGATTTACTTACATCAATATACTTAAACATTCAAATTGAGAATCTCCTCCATTTTGGAACTCGGTTAAGTAATTAGCGTAATTTCTCGGACACATTTTTATCACTCGCGTTGCATACATTATATATGGTCTTACAAATGTCACCTAAACGGGTTTAGGGGGATTAACCATCACTAAGTCTGGATTGAAATGAATGCGTTTATATTCTTTCGCAAAATCTAAGTCAGTAAATTTTTAGTACCATCCCAGTTGATAATCTAGAAGGATAATCGGCTAATAGTTTGATTTTGTAGTTTCTTCTTATTCCTAAAAAGGTCTACTAAAAATCATCTCTCGTTGAGTTGCGGTCGCACTCAAGGGCTTCATTTCGGAGCCCGGGGCCCGCCTTCCGTGTTTTTGCACCTCCAGTTCGCACGGTGCTTGATATCCCTAGGCACAGATTACCTGAACTGGTAGTGAAAATAGAAATAAAATTTATTTATCTTATAATGCAGTACCTAGGTAGGTACTGATACTGAGAGTGGACAGAGACTTATTGCCGCTATAACAGTGCTTATGCCTAATTTTATTATCAGTACTGTGATACTATACTATTTCGGACCATAATCAATTTTAATTTTTTTTTTCTAAATTCGTTAATTTCTGTAACAAAAAGTCCATTTGTCGAATTTTTAACACCTTTAGGGTTCCGTAGCCAAATGGCAAAAAATGGAACCCTTATAGATTTGTCATGTCTGTCTGTCTGTCTGTCCGTCCGTATGTCACAGCCACTTTTTTAATTTTATTATCACAGTAGACTGTGATACTATACTATTTCGGACCTTAATCAATTTTTTGCCAATTTTTTTTTTAAATTCGTTAATTCCTATAACAAAAAGTAAATTTGTCGAATTTTAAACACCTTTAGGGTTCCGTAGCCAAATGGCAAAAAATGGAACCCTTATAGATTCGTCATGTCTGTCTGTCTGTCTGTCCGTCCGTATGTCACAGCCACTTTTTTCCGAAACTATAAGAACTATACTGTTGAAACTTGGTTAGTAGATGTATTCTGTGAACCGCATTAAGATTTTCACACAAAAATAGAAAAAAAAAACAATAAATTTTGGGGGTCCCCCATACTTAGAACTGAAACTCAAATTTTTTTTTCATCAAACCCATACTTATGCGTTATCGATGGATAGGTCTTCAAAAATGATATTGAGGTTTCTAATATCATTATTTTCTAAACTGAATAGTTTGCACGAGAGACACTTCCAAATTGGTAAAATGAGAGTCGTCGTCCCCCGTAACTTCTAAAATAAGAGAATGATAAAACTAAAAAAATATATGATGTACATTACCATGCAAACTTCCACCGAAAATTGGTTTGAACGTGATCTAGTTTTTTTTAATACGTCATAAATCGTAAACCGTACACTATTATTAAAACATCGATCAAAGTAACAACGAACTACAAGAACTTTTATATTATCTTACTTGCTGCTACGGAACCCTTCATGGGCGAGTCCGACTCGCACTTGGCCGCTTTTATTTAACATTAGTAGCATTTTGTTGAAATATAGTTTTGATGAACTTTTAACACTTTTAATGATGTGACAACATGATTAATTATATTAAATGAAAACATAATAAAAAAACAACAATCTAAGTTGCGTAAGTGCATACCTAATTATTTTAATGACAAATGGTGTTCGAATATTAAATTGCATAATGAGTAAAAGTTCGCACCTAAGAAAGAAGCTATTCGGAACCAAAATTCTTGCTTCAAAGTAAGAGTTAAACTTAGTATTCACTGCGTCTCTTCTTTTATATCCTGGCGTCAAGTGATTAGGTGTGTTCCTCTCTTCCTACTTCAACTCCAACAAACAAATTTCGGCCGGGTGGGTACCACCGTGCACGATTGCGAAAAACCGTCCATAGTAATCCAATTTCGGTTGGATTGTGTTCAGGGATCAGCAAGTGCATAGCCGGGCAGGGGGGATTGTGGTCACAGCACTAATGGTGTCACGCGGTGCTGCAACGACAATGACAATCCTCTTTTACGAGGTCTGTATGTTTGTAAGATCATTTATTACCTCATATCTTATGAACCACCGTACGGATTTCAATGATTCATATCTCAAATGGAAGGTATTTATTGCCCAAGTGTTCTTAGGTACATAAAATATGAACAAAAGCTGTACATATGTTGTTTTTTAGGCATCAAAATGCATGTGGTCAAAAAAATTTTTCACTCTAATTTATCAAGTGGGGTATCAAAATGAAGGCAATTTCAAGACGATTACAAATATATATATATATATATATATATATTTCATAACGAAAAAGCATAAAATAAAATAAATGAATGAATGAAATAAAAAAACGTGTCCTATAAAAATGAGATATATTGGTTTTTACAAAGCCTCGTTTGCCATCTTGCAGGTTTACTGATTTGCAGGTTGCGTCCTGAACATCTTGGTGAGGCCCACAGTAACTTAACCTACATACCGCTTCGATAGTAGGTGTAAAATACACCTTTGCCTATTTTTTCAGGGACACATAGACATGAGCATAACATTTTTTTATTCATACTATTCAACTACGGATCAAAGTTCATCCTAACAGTTATGAATGCTATCTGGCCATCAGTAGACATTATTCAAGCAAAAACAATTATGTAAGAACTATTTGATTTGAGATACCTATAGTACAAAGGATACAAAACGTCTACAGATAAGCGATCTCGATATACAGAGTTTAATTTTGATTCAACAAAGCGGTGCTGGCGTAATGGCAATGGCATTGGACTTGCAATTAAGAGGTTACAGGTTCGACACAGTATACCACCGCATTGGAGTTGCAATAAATCAGTTACAGGTTCCACGCAGTGTACCACCGCCCTATAAAATAAGTTTTTTAATTTAGCTATTATTAAGTAACCACAGTAAAAATAAATATTCTGGTAATATGCGATATCGTTTTAATAATTTTCAGGGAAATCAAGAAAGAGAATACGAGAATAACCTTACTATAAAGCACTTTATAGATTGAGACTAGGCATAGCAGGTAATATGGGTTCTAGAATGGAAATAAACACATCTTTTATTGTAGACATACCCAGACAAATGCAAGTGCAGACCTGTGCCTGTAGACAAGTGACAATTCACTAGTTGGCGTTTGGTGGAATAGAATGACGAATATATGGGATTTGACGCATATGAAAGTCGTTAACGTATGTCAAATACATCAAATCCCATACATTCGTCATTCCATTCCATCAAACGCCAGCTAGCGAATTGTCACTTGTCTAGAGGGGCAGAATAACTTTCTTAGTTTACTTTTATTTATTTATTTATAGCTTTATTTATCTACAGAACAGTAAATTTATAATAGTAAAACGAAATATTTAAGTTGTTACCATTTTGTTTGTAGTTACTTTACTTAGAACCCTGGAAATTGCACTACCAAAGTGAACGCAAGCACGAGACATTTCATAGCTTGTACAGTTAGCAATAATATCCTACTAATAGTACTACTGAATATGAAAGATTATGAGGATAGATTCAGGCTAAATGGCTGAACGGTTCAGGTTGAAATTTGGTCCAGTGATATATTACAGCCTGAAAAATGTTACCTCTGAAACAGTTTCCTGTGGATCGTGGGTATAGGTTCAGTTTCACGCAGGTAGAGCTGTGAACCAGAGGTAGTAAACTTGAAATTCCCGCCTTTCAAGGAATCAGTTAAAACGCTAAAAAAGTGTACGCTATTAAATTAATCTGTTAAATAAATATGTTGATAAAAATATTCTCAACTGATATTAAAAGTCTCATTAGGTATTAGGCCGCCCGCTGCGTTGGGCGTACATCCGGCACAGGCACACGTCCTGGACGGACATCTGCGTGGCGTTCACGACGCTGTGCAAATTCAGAGCAACGCTGCTTTTGACGTAGTACGACGACAACTGCAGACGCATGTAGCAGATACAGCGCATACATTACTTTTAAACATTCGTCAACTTCAGAATCATACCTTAAAGGATCTTTATCATGGAAACGCTACTAAGCTGCGTATGAACGCAACAAACACCCGCGCCGCGCCTTAAGGCCGTCTACGCAGCGGATAACCCATGACAGGCATGAGCCAGACGGCAGGTGGCACCGTGCCGGTTACAGAAACGCTAACTTAAAACATGCAATTATCAAATAATAAAATATGAACATAAAAAATGTATAAAATGAGAAACCACAACACCCAATCGTCGCACCGGATCACAACACGACTCATAAATACATGACAATAAAATAACATCAATATTTTATTGAACTAATGACTTTTGGCTTTTTTACGTAAAAGGCGCGTCCTATAGCAAAATGCGGCACAAGATATTATTTGGTATCTAATGCTTCATCTACCTAGTCTCAACTATTTAGAATCAATTAAACATGGCATTTTGTCCAGTAGTTGCTTGGGTGTTTTTGGGAGGATAAACAGCAGTCGCTGCCTTTAAATTCAAAGTCAAAGCTAAGGTGAAGAAGTAAGCCTCTAGCCAGTCGGAAGACTTTGGATCATTCCTATAATATGATGGAGTGCTTTGCCAGTTAGGGTACTCCGACACGACAATACTTGATTCAAAATATTACTAGGTATATCATAGTTAAAGGGCTGAACAACGCAATTTATTTTCTACCTTTTGGAGGTTATTTTTTAAAACGGGAATTTTTTAATTTATCTTTTTATTCTATTTTTGTCAACTACTGGGTAGGTTTATCTTAGGGTCGGGTTGTAGATTGTCAAGTTAAAATTTTATTCATTTTAATAAATGTCAGAACGGTAACAACTGTGAAAACTTGTATAAAATACAAGGTGTGACGTCATGTCGTGCTATTAATATATAATTTACTATTAGTAACAACTCATAGTTAATTAGACATCCATCTGGATAGATGATTAAATGTTAATAGAAACATGTAAATAGGAATGGAAGTAGTAATACTTGCTGCTGTTTAGTAGTTTTTTAATGCACTATTAAACAAATTTTTTTTCAACCAAAGTAAATTTAAAATAAAGAAATATTTACAACTGAAATTAGGAACTGATTCCCGCTAACTCCTCCTGCTAAGGGAAATTGCTTGTGTCAAGGGATGGTTCATGTCGCCTTCGTCGATAGTATGGCCACGATGCGAAAACCTTTCGACATTTTGTTTTTAATTTGCTACATAAAAGAGCCTATGTTTCCCTAAAAATGTGTTGTAATTATCGTAAGATACTCAACAGTTTCTATATTATCAAATTCCTTCCCAATAAAAAAAAAAAAGACGGGTTGCACTCTGGGAGTGCCGGCAGAAGTGAAAACATTTTCTTTCTTTCTTTCTTCGTTATATACATAGAAAAAGATAAAAAGAACGTACCATACCATACCATACTATATACCATACCATACTATACCATACCATACCATACCGTACCATACCATACCATACCATACCATACCATACCATACCATACCATACCATACCATACCATACCATACCATACCATACCATACCATACCATACCATACCATACCATACCATACCATACCATACCATACCATACCATACCATACCATACCATACCATACCATACCATACCATACCCTACCATACCATACCCTACCATACCATACCATACCATACCTATAATATAGCGTCAATCATAGAATCTATAACTAATTTTCTGCTAATTTTCTGTCAGAAGAAATTAATAAATTACAAAAAGTAAAAATAACCATTAAAAGTGTCAGAAGACCAGGTTTGAACCCGGTACTATCTGAAACCATAAGGACTTAAAGTCGACTACGATGCTATTTATCGTATCTTGCAAAATAGACAGTCTATAGCTAATGTTGTATGACGTCAGTCGTCGGTTACGGTTCAAAGGTCAAGCGATCCTGACGCGAGTTTAACACTTTTCACCCATCCAACGCCGCTAAAGAAGTTTTCACTTCAAAAATAATTGTGAGAATGGTGGATGTGAGGTGACAGTTTTGATGGTTTTAGCTGTCAATATGTAGCTGTCTAATACATTTTTGCACCCCTCCCCAGATATATATCTTGAGTGTGTTCTCTAACTGGAAAAGTTGGCAATTAATCTCTCTAGCACTGAGCTTGATAATACTGGTTCCACGTCGTGTCTAAAATATATTTTGGACACCCGACACATCCATCGACTTGCTTTATACCTGTACACTAAAGTCTATTAATCATAATGTCTGTCAATTAATTAAGAAAACTTAAAGGAGTTGATTCAGAATAAAATAATTCTCTACCCAAATCTTTAAAAAAATAACCAATGAGCACTACCCCAATACCCACTTTAAGTCGATGATAGTTATAGGTGTAACTGTGACGGAATGTGATATCAAGAACAAGTAAGAAGAAAGAAAGCATTAGAGAAAAAGCGTTTATTAAACACATACACACATACACATAACAGACTGAATTGTCAATAAAAGAAAACACCTGGTAACAAAAAAAACTCAAGTAGTGTACCTACTTAGCTAAACCTCGTTAAAATACAAACTAGTGTCACCAAATTCTCACATGAACAATCACATCACACAGACCAGTGGTGTGTTCCTGTTTTACTAAATTATTATAAATGTGAAAGTTTTAACAAATATTTGTTGCTCAGTCACGCTCAAACAGCTGAACCGATCTGACCGGTATACTGATAGATTATATTCTGGATTCCCAACTTTTAGATACGGGATCAGAATTCCCCTCAATACTTTGTATCACCTTTTCAAATTATTCTAGGTACCTACTAATTAATGACAACACCCTGTGTGCGTAAACAGAGAAATAACCGGCATACACAAATTCATGATAACTATAAGATAAAATGAATACAAGAATAATGAAGACATCTACACAAATTCAACGTAAGTCATACCGAGTGCATCCTTGTTGACTTTTGAGCGGGCCGCTGTTGAAATGACAGTTGACGTAGTCGGTCACGAGGGTTCCCTCTCGAGTCCGCGATGCCCGCGAGTAGATCAAGAATCATTCACGTCATGGCGACACAAAGCCAGCGGCGGGACGCGGCCCCTTGCACCCAGCTAGCTGTGTTTATTCAATAAACAGCCCCGCCTCGCTCCACCATTCCCGCGCCACGTACGAAGGTAGGCACTTCACCTGTCATTTATGTCGAGCGTTCCTTTTATCACGATAACACGCTTCACAGTAGCATATGCTTGCGCGATACGATCTGCCTCACTCTTCATTGTCTGTATCACGGACGATCGTCACTCCGTGTTTTTTAGTTTTATAACGATTAATCTTATGTGAATTTCTTCGTCGATATCTTGTTCAACTTTGATTAACGTTTTAAATTGTAGCAGTAGTTTTAAATAGAATGTGTTATTGGCTTGCTAAATATCGTATTTATATTTCTTACCGCTGCTCCACCTTCACCGATTTATTGAAATATTTTTCGGTTTAAAAAGTAAGCTATGTCTTGTTCCCGGATGTGCTCTATACGTAGGTACGTGCTCAATCAAATCAAACAAATAAACAAAAAAAAATACACTGCCCGAACATGCCTAAACCAAAACTTGTCCCATAGAGAGAATGCAGCATTTCTGCAAACTTTTATTCAATTTGTCTTTACACGAGTATGTTAGTTAGTGAAGATCAAACGTAGTACCTAAATTATAACCACTTTTATCTACTCTTTTCCTATGGAATTGAATATTTCCACATTGGTTCAGTTCCGATGACAATGCATTTTTATCGTAAGCATGACCCGGATTAGCCCCAGATAAAGGAACTCCTTCAGCGGTCAACGGCACAGACATAAAATTTTGTGTCCACATTTTAAAAGCTTTTTATAAATATTTTAAGTATTAATTTATTTCTTGTCATATGTTATGTTACGTATTAGCTTTGACTGACAGAGTATCGCGATTGTGTTGCGGGACGACGACGGCTGTGCGCACGAACGTCAAGCAGTGCGAGGAAGACATTCGCACGAATGAGGCGCTGATACATTCGGGTCATTAATATCCTCATTGAGCCGGTGGCAGCGCCGCGGGGCTCCGCGCTCGACTTAAATAACATATTAGTCTCCAAAGCAGCCGCCGCCATATTTCTCTACATTACGTATAAGTTTTTCGGTAAATCGGAACGTAACGAATCGTTGCCGACGTCAGTGAACGGCGAGGAGGATTTATCGGTGCACCCGATGCTACAGTAATCGGATTTGAAGGCACACCGCAGAGCCGGCTGGTGGCGGCCACCGGATTATCGGGCCACGTCCCGACGTGATGCATTGCTCGGCTGCCTAATACCGCGCAACACTTTATGGAACTGTATCACACATGAATGACAGATTTATGTCTGCTCTTTTATTTGAATTCTTTATTTTCGCAAAATGTAAGACAACCTTGTAATACGTAATGAGATTTCGGTTACGTCATGTTTGGCTTATTGCAACATTTTTATTTATTGCAACATTTTTACTTCACCGCCAAGGCGGTAAATACACTTATGGTGTTCCAACTGATAAAACCGTAGCATACGTTTGAAAAACCAAGGAGCCTGGGAATTCCACTATGCCGAAAGTTTATAACTACCTAGTACCTATACTAAGTAGGTATCCACATTCCACAATCTCTCAAGAAAGTAATGGCTTGCAGGCCATTCTTCAATTTGTGAAGAGATAAAAATCACGGCACCCGCCCTGATTTTAAAAATCACCCAAGGGATGGTGGATCCCCTGCCACCTATTTATCTGTGATCGCACGAAACGCTAAATGAAAATGTCGTCAAGTAGACGACATTTTAGAGTTAATCCTAGTCACATCCGAAGCTTACAATTTGAAGTCTGGGATCCGCTTTACCAGTCTAACTGCGGATTTGACTGACCTCCACAATTCAAAGACGATATCGAAACATTGCAGGTAGACCATTTGTTGTATTTTTGAGGGCTTCAACTGCCCATAATGACTGCCATAGTGTTCCATAGGTATGGCAACCGGTACCGACAGCTTAACGTGCTCTCCGAGGTACTACCAGACTAATGCAAATACCCAGTTACATGCATACAAATATTTGCAATGAGCGGGGATCGAAACCGCGGTCCCTGCGTAAGTGGCCGCGTTCACTACCGCTACGCCACAGAAACTGCCTCGCGCAATGAAAATGTAATAACTTATAATTATTTGTTAACGCGAGAGAACGTTTTCCGATTATACAATGTAGATCATCGGTCCGATGTGTCGGGCGCCCATCCGATATCAGAGCGAGAGTAAAATGTATGAAATATGTATCCGTCTTTCAAATTTTGCGGCCCGATATCGCTTATCGGAGCCGATATCCGATAACCAATGTGTTGTCA
This sequence comes from Eilema caniola, assembly GCA_949126895.1. Taxonomy (NCBI): domain Eukaryota; kingdom Metazoa; phylum Arthropoda; class Insecta; order Lepidoptera; family Erebidae; genus Eilema; species Eilema caniola. The sequence continues at coordinate 16,348,256 of OX421460.1, read as the reverse complement.
GGTATCGGCTGTCGGCTATCATTGTTCGACACTGATATCGGATCGGATAATCTGAAAATGCTCTGACAGTCTCTTAATTTATTATTACGTATCCCGGATTTCAACACGGCCTATCCCTTGAGAGATAACTGGCGTGATCGCATGAAAATCCTTATGCAATTCAAAGTATACATTGAAATGTTAAAATATATTACATATCAAATAAAAATGACTAAAAAGGGTTACGAGATGGCAGTGTTATGCTAATGCAGAATTATGATAGATAGCATAGGTCGGCGACACGACCGGCGCACACGCATTATTTATTTCTCGTAATTAGCAACAAGCAGATGTACCCAACACCGGTATGTATAAATATCTTACTGAACATTAGAGCACGACGGATTAGGTCTCCCACATTTTTCACTAGGCCTATTTGTTTGTCTTACATAACATTCATAACAGTCTAATGCCGTCATGTATATTAATAAAAGTAAATTGATCATTCTTTGTATTTTGGAATTGTACATGGAATAGTTGAGAGTATCTTGAAAGGAATAAAAAAGGCAATTTCGATGTATACCTAAGCTATATTACTGTAAATAATAAATAAAATTAAAATTAAAATCCATTCAGTAGTTTTTACGTGAAAGAGTAACAAACCCCCATCCATCCATACTCACAAATCGCATCGCATTTATAATATTAGTAGGATATCATACATCGGTAATGATAAAAGCTGAAAGGAGAAACCTAGTTTTAGGATCTAGGTAATACAGACACATCCACGAATAAGGTATACATAAATATAGTTTACTTGATTACCCCTAGTAAATTTCAGCATATTATGCAACGACCATGTCCATCAAAAAAATCTTCTTGTTATAAAGTTACGTTACCTGGATCAAATCGGGGCAGTTTTAGAAAAGGGGCAACGGGTAATGAGAGTGAATGAAGCGAGAGTAGTATGTCAGGATCGTGGCAAATGGAGATCCGTGATCTCTGCCTACCCCTATGGGAACCAGGCGTGATTTTATGTATGTATGTATGTATAAAGTTACGTAAAACGACCTATATAAATCTACTAAACGCAAATAACACAGGATTTGATTTGACCATTGCCGTAATTGTAGTTACGGTCTTCTAGCATCCTTCATTCTTTAGACTTCAGTCACAGCTAATCAACACCGGGGTAAAGGCGTATCGATGATCCGTAAATAAAAACTACACCCTACTGGGTAGGGTCCTGTTCACCCGATTTGAAGACCAAATCCTATCCCATCATTACATTTATTGCTTTATTTATGACGCAGTCTAGACTATCATAGCCTCTGGGCAAGTCGTAAACGAAGCCAATTTCAAAGTACATACTAAATTTTATTAAATAACTTTACAGAATTATAAGATAGACATTAATTACTAATTATATTTTATATGTATATAGCTAATTTATATTTTAATGTGAATAAGACGGACAGTTTCTATTTACATTGATACTTATGTCATAATTATTTTAGCAATGTTCCGAGACTTTCACCTTGTAGTTCAGGGTCTGCTTGCCCCTTTTTCTCCTTGTGCCATGGTCTATAAGATCTATATAGGGGCACCTGCAGCTGACTTCCCAACCCCGAGAGGAAAATCTGTGCCAGAGCGTTTTTTGTCAATACAAATGAAGTTAAATTACGCGAGAATATGTCTGGGTGTCTGCACTGGAGTAAATGTTTCTGTACTGTGATTGTTTTCCTGTAAAATGTCAAAAAACTATACAGATATGTTTGTCCCCGAGGAGGGCCAGACCAAGAGGAATGGCCCTGGGTCAGCCGGGGTGCGACGGGTATGTCGCGAGACAACCTCACCGTCGGCCTAGTACAACGACCCACAGACGGCGTGCGGTTTAGTTGGTTCGAGTCCGACATAACCTCCCACTGCGATTCCGAAGGGGGGGGGGGGGGGCAAATCCGCGGGGATATCCCGCAAGAAAAAAAAAACAGATATGTCTGTCAAGCTTTGCTTATGTCGTAGGATGTTTATTACACTTCATTTTAAGGCCAGTGTCATATGAGTATTGAGCTAAGTACTTAGGTGTTATATCATTCCTTAGAAACTTCATGCATACGCCGACTTTTGACCCCAGGTGTGTGGAAATTCGTGTTTTAACAGGCTTAACTTTATCATAATAATATATGCACCTGCAGCATGTATACAAATCTTGGAAATCTAATTATAATTTGAATATCATAATATTTATAGATTTGAAACTTCGTAAAGCACCTGGCTTTTAGTTTGGCACGTCGTCGGTCGCGCATCATCGGGAAGGAGTATGAGGGGCCCGCTCCAGATCGGCAGGCTTCGGTTTTATAGAGCGTTCTCTCTATCACACAGCTTGATATAAAGGTATCAAGTATTCATATCATCCTATCCAGCGTCCTATGAAGCGTCGGTAGCTTAGTGGTTAAGGAGTCGGCCTTACGTTCGAAAAGTCCCGGGTTGTAATCGACGTGAACCCACTCCTAACACAAAGTATTTAGTTTATCTGGAGGGGTTAGAGGGAATATTAGTATTCTTTAAAAAATATATTAAGTACAGTTAAAAAAATCGATCTAGATGAACAAAGCACTCAAAATTTTCTTAAAATAATGCCTGATTTTCACCCATTCCTGTTGACTGATTATTGTGATATTTGGTTAACCTAACATAACCTTTAAGTTCGGACAATAATATAATTTAAATCAATATAATAGTTTGATTTGCTAATAATACCTTGGTTTTAAAATAATTTTGAGACTTTATAGTCAAGATATTTCTGACGCAGACTGTACCTACTTATATTAGAATATAATAACCACAAAGGCCTAATGCGGGAGCTACGCATCACTCCACTCCAGCATTAGCCTTCTAACCTAACCTAACCAAGTCGAATTGCCCAGTTATCACAATAAACCTATCACAAATTTTCTGTGAATACACCTTTGTCTACCCCCTCAGGGATTTACAGGTGTAAGTATATGTTTGTATGTATGTATGTATGTAATTGTCTCTCTTATTTCGAGGCAGTACGCCATCTTGAGATTGGCCTAAGCATTAGCCAGCCAGGTTAATAAATGATGGAATAAACGAGACGGCTGAATATCATTCTTGCCGTTAATTGAATGGCGCCGTTTAGTTAACTGCCTAGGCAGTTAATTGGGCGGCCGATTGGTTGTTAGTAGGTGGCGGCGACATATATATAGGTCTATTATAATTCATGCCCATCTTAAGACTGTACTATTTGTAATGGAATTGGCCTTTACATTAATTTTTGAAGTGTGTATACAACACTTAGGTATATATTACATTTTTATGCATTAGTTTGGTGTAGCTGCATAAACTCATGTAAAACCTGCCGTGGTGTCGGCAGGTGGCCCAGGCTGACATCTATGATATCGACTACGTTCATAGGTCACGCGAACAGCTTACAATCAGGTGGGTCCAGTGGCACTTAACTAGTCTAATAATATAATTATTAAAAGACTAACAATATCCCGCAGCCCCACCCGCATGAAATACTGATCCCATTACCCAAATTAAGGTCCAGATTCCAGAAAAATGCTTAGTTTGAATCGACTCTCACAAGGACATTAGAATTGTCTTCTACAATTAGTATACGACCGAAGGTGCAATTATGGCTGAAGCCGAAGATGATTAGTTGTTTTCACCAAAACCTTCGGCCGAAGCCGAAGCCGAAGGTGTGAATGACCTATAAGAAATCCGAACATTTGCATAAAAATAAAAAATAACAACAATAAATTTTGTGCACTTTTCGCTTCTGGATCAAATGACTATGTCGTTAAGTGCTATCTGTAATATTTCAGACACCACCACCCTCCCCCACCTACCCCCGACTTAAATATGAAACTATTTTGATCTCAGAATAAACTACTTTAACCTTATAATGAACCGAGTGATAAATGTATGTAAGTAAGTAATGAATTATTGTTTAAAATAAAACTTTCAAATACATAATGCTAATTAAATATTTATTCTTTTATATAAAAAATAATTTAACAAAAATAATCAATAATCAAAACAGTCACATTTTTTCGACTGTCATAAACTAAGTAGGTATTACTAACAATAAATAAGTTTGTACATTTTTTGGTAACAAGTCGAGTAACAAAAAGTTCGCAATTTTTATACATTTGAGATAATAAATAAAAAACTCGACTAGTATGAAAACTAGGAATAAAAATAAGTCATCTGCGCACTCTCCGTCTCGCTCTATCAAACCTTCGGCTGCAGCGGATGCTTCGGCCTATTTTGGCCGAAGCTTAAGGTTAGGCCGAAGATGCATTTTTTGGCCGAAGGTGGCCGAAGCCGAAGCTTCGGTTGGTCACTATCTACAATACAATCTGTCCTCAGTCTCAGAGATTAAGGACTGTGTAGGTATCGTTCTGACATATAGGCCTAATTGTTTTTTGGCCTAAAGGTAAGCAATACTAACCAGACCGAGCTTAAAATGAGGTACAGTCAGCATCATTAAAATGTTGATAACAAAGGTACTCAAATTCATCAAAATACCAAAATTCCAATTTTATATTGGTTATTAGAGTACTCAAATAGTTGTAAGTATCCAGAGTGGTCCAAATATCTTACAGTCCGTCTTTCAGTATTATGTAAGTTAGTAGAGTATTCATATTACTATACACAATCACGCCGGTCGATGGTATCCAGTCAAGTAATATTTCAAAAAATAGACATTGTCGTTTAATCGCATTTTGTACCCCTTTCTTACTTGTAAAATCATCCCTTTCACACAATGGCGGGATGATAAGGGATGGGTATATGAGTGAGAAAGGCTGATTGTTAAGATAGTTGGACCACGCTGGATACTTACAACTATTAGAGTAGGTACTCTAATAACCAATATAAAATTGTTATTTTGGTATTTAGATTATTTTGAGTATACTTTTGTCATCAACATTTTAATGATGCTGACTGTACTTACCAGTGTTAAAAAATTGAGACTCTTCCGCGCCTCGGAGACCACGTTAAGCCGTAGGTATCGATTACCGTACGAACATCTGTGGTATTCTTTACGAGTAATTGGTGTCCTAAAACATTCAATGAAGTTGCAGCTTCAGAATGTCGATGTCGCGAGTAGGTTGTAAATGTCCGATTGCTTCACAGAAAATATCGATGTTCGGCTGTTTCGTTGTTAGACTAAAAGCTGAGCTGAGCTATTCGAATTCTGCATATAAAATAGATTTTCGGGATTTTGGGGTTGCATGGCAGTTGCTTCTGTAAAGCCAAAAAGATAAAGAATGGGTAATGCAAGATGTGACATTCCGTGAATCAAATCATTATCCTTGGACATTTATCTAGACGTCTACTTGTAGACGTAGATATTTTAATATAATTCCTTGGTTTGGTTTATGGGGCTCACTAAGACCTGGTGAAGTCAAATTGATGTTTCATATAAAAAAATAACTTGTAGTATCAAAAATGTAGTACAAAAAATTCTAGTATCAAAAATAACTTAATAATTTCTTGGTTTTACATAAATTTGTTTGAACTCATATAACCTTACGTTTCTACAACGCTGTTGCACCGTGAAAAATTTGAGATATCAATAGATGTTCTAAAAATACTCGATAAGTGAGTGTATCGCAACTGAATTGCTTCAGTCTCTGCAAAAAGTAGCCGTGTGTAATTGCTCTAATATTATTCAATACTGGCTATGTTCGGTTTTCTTTTTAACTGACTTCTAAACAAGGTTCTCAATTTGAATGTTTATATAAAAAAAAAGACGGGTTGCACTCTGGGAGTGCCGGCAGAAGTGAAAACATTTTCTTTTTTGCTTTCTTCGTTATATACATAGAAAAAGATAAAAAGAACATACCATACCATACCCATAATATAGCGCTAATCATAGAACCAATCACTTATTTTCTGCTAATTGTCTGTCAGAAGAAATTAATAAATTATAAAAAGAAAAAATAATCACAAAAAATAATAAATTACAAAAAGAAAAAATAATCACCAAAAGTAAAAAATTATAATAAGAAAAAACAATCACAAAAAATCCCTGAAGGCCAGGTGGTTTGAACCCGATACTATCTGAAACTATAAGGACTTACAGTTGAAGTGCTTACCGTTTAAGCTACGACGATATCTATTGTAACTTGCAAAATACATAGTCTGTACCTAATCTTGTATGACGTCAGTCGTCGGTTACGGTTCAAAGGTCAACTAATCCTGACGCTTCCTTGACATTTTACACCCATCCAACGCCGCTTAAGAAGTTTTCACTTCAAAAAAGTTTATGTACGCCGTCCGTCTATACATGATGGAACAATCATCATGTGTCTGTACATGAGGATGTAAAAAAAATTGTTCGAACGAAATATATTCTGAACTGGTCCCATTTTAATTTCGTAAGGATCGGTTTTTGGAGATACACCACGGAACTCTTTAAAAATACCACAAAATTAACCGCGATTGCTGTAATCGCATATTATGGCAATATTTATGCCATTACACATCATAACATCACGCCTATATCGTTTCAATGTGTATGCAGAAGTGTTAAGAATGTTCAGTTATATTACGGGTGTATATGCAATCTTTTTTTAAATTATTTTTGTATTCGTTTCGGGTTAGCTTTGAGGTAGTCGTTAATTAATTTCATTGGAATTAGACCTTAGGTACCGGCGATTCACAATACTATTTTACAAAATCGAAGAGAAAATGTGAAATGATCGAGGCAGGTATTGTTAGATTTGTGACCATCCTGTAACGCGGTAGGTACATTGCTGTGGTCAAGGACATGCTGAAATTATTATATTACAGACAACAGAACTCCTTAGCAATGTACAGCATGAATGTCTTGTTTAAGTTCTAAGGGTATTCTGCCGATAATACTAGGTAGATGTACCTAACTATGGCTGCAGACATGCTGGAATGCTCTATATTTTGACTAAATAGGCAGATAATGGGATTGCTTAACAACATATATTATAATTAGCTCATTTTAGATATGGGAGGAATATTATTGAGTCTACAGGTAGATTAGACCAATACAGCAATTTCATCGATTTGTCATCGTATGGTCTTCTCGTTTTCAGTGCTTCCAAGTTTTCTGTTGTAAGCTTACTTAAAAATAGCCCTCGATGCATAATTGCCTACTTTGAGAACAATGTTTCATCTCTTTTAACATGTACTTACCACACTACTCATATGAGATAGAGACACTATCTCCAATGAGAAATGTATAGCTGATGGACTCACCCGAAAACGTTTTAGATAAATCAGTGTTACATACATAAAAAGAGAAAAATACATTATTATTGACAAAAAAAATAAACGCCTTGATGATGACTGATGCCCGCGGTCTCGCCCGCGTAGTATTCTGGTCCCGTTCCCGTGATTAAGTTAAAAACTATTCTATCTTTTAAGTTGGACCATGTTATAAATGGTCACAAAATTTTATCAAAATCCGTTCAGTAGTTTCGGAGTTCATCGCGAACATACATCGATATATAAGATATTTATTTCCATGTGTTCCATTTCATGACACTCGCGAGAACTTTCAACAATATTATATCTTTATTCATTTAAAACGACTTATAAATTACATTTTTAAATACATATCAAAAAGAAAACATCTATTTAAAAATATAAAAAATAGAAGGCCACCGATAGCGGGGCAGGGCCCAAGCTACCGGCGGTCGGAGTCACAGAGAGAGAAACCTCCGGACAATACGTGCCGTGTCGAGGATGACCGCCTTTTGCATCTGACCCTTGACCCAACCATCTAGCGAGAGCCTCTTGAGGTGTTGGTCGAGGCTTTTCGCTATCAGCCCGTTCGCCGAAATGACTATCGGGACAATGATCGTTGAATCAACATCCCACATGGCGGTTACCTCGTGAGCCAAGTCAAGGTACTTGCTGATTTTGTCCTTCTCGGCCTTCACGAGGTTCTCGTCATGCGGAATGGTAATGTCAACTATCATTGCCCGGCGCTGGGGCCGATCGATCACCACGATATCAGGCTTATTGCAAGTAATAGTCCTGTCTGTGATAATAGAGCGGTCCCAGTAGAGCAATGCGTGACTATTTTCAAGAACCGACACCGGTGTGTACCGATAGTACGGCACCTCAGACTTAACATGGCCATATCGAAGAGCAAGTTGCTGGTGGATGATCCTGGCCACTAGGTTATGCCTGTGCAAGTACTCGCCATTGGCCAGATGAGAACAACCGGAAATAATATGCCTGAGTGACTCTCCGGGACGGCGGCATGCCCGACAGATGTCGACCGTACCGTCCTTCAGAATATATTTCCGATAGTTATTCGTCATCATGACCTCGTCAGCAATTGCACAGGCAAACCCTTCAGTTTCCCCAAAGAGGTCCCCGAAGCGTAGCCAGTTGACCGAGGCCAGGAGGTCCACATCGGGCCCTGTTAAGGCTCGATAGAATCTCCCGTGCAGCTCCTTGCCCTCCCATACGGCCTTGCGGTCCGTGACGCTCAGTACCGTCGGTCTGCGCCAGTTCTCGTTCGCCAAGGAGAGCGGAGTGAGACCCTTGTCTACTGCCACCACATCACGATGTATCCCGCACTCGTTGCTCTGGAAATAATCCCTGAGTCTGCACACCTCACGGTTGTGGAGGTTCTTGGCATTTAAAAAGCCTCGACCCCCCCACCTCCGTGGGATGTATAGTCTCATCACAGACGAGCGCGGGTGTAGCATGCGATGAGTGGTAAGCAGTTGACGAACCTTTCTATCCAGGGCGTCCAGCTCAGTCTGAGTCCATCTCAGTAAGTCAGTAGAGGCATCACCCAACCGTTAAAGGCTCGCACCTTGTTGCCGCCCGACAAAAGACTGTTGAGTACTTTCGTGAAGCGGCAGAAGAAGCGTTCCTTCACCGATCTCTTGATATCCACTACTGAGATACCCAAAGACTCTGACATACCGAGATACTTGTACGTTTCGGTTTCAGAAAGAGATCTGAGAGTCATAGTCTCAGAAAGTTGCAAATTTGTAGAATTCACAACTTTCCCCCGCTGCACATGTAAGACCGCACACTTATCCATACCGAATTCCATCCCAATGGCGTTGCTAAAAACCTGCGTGATTTTCAGCAGCTCCACCAGGTCAGGTAGTTTCGGTGTGAAAAGTTTGAGGTCATCCATGTACAACAGATGACTAATAACCTCACCCTCTCTCCGAAGCCGGTAGCCTAGACCTGAATCTCTCAGCAAAGTGCTGAGAGGATTCAGTGCTAGGCAAAACCAAAGCGGGCTCAGACAGTCACCCTGGAAGATGCCCCGCTCAATCCTTATGGAGTCCTGGGGGTCAGCGGAGATTTCCCCGCCGCCCGGTTGACGAAGGACTGTGGTCCACTGCCCCATACACGCACTGAGGAAGGATCTCAAAACTGCATCGATTTTATACAACTCTAAGATCCTCCTCAGCCATGAGTGAGGCACCGAACCATAGGCCTTCTTGTAGTCAATCCAGGCCGCGGACAAAGCCCCGCGGTTCCGTCGGACTTGCTGGCTAATAGTCATGTCTATGAGGAGGAGCTCCTTAGTACCGCGGGACCCAACCCTACACCCATTCTGAGCGGGGGCCAAAATATTATTCACAACAATGTGTGTGTTAATTTTAATGGTCAGAATGGATGTAAGGAGCTTGTACATAGTGGGCAAGCACGTAATGGGTCTATAGTTTTTAGGTTCAACGGTACTGCCGGTCTTATGGAGCAAGAAGGTCATCCCGGTGGTCATAAACCGGGGAAGGGAGCCAACTTCAAGGGCTTGTTGGAACTGCGTCGCCAAGCGGTCATGGGAGCACCGGATCCATTTAATCCAGAAGTTGTGCAATCCGTCCGGCCCAGGACTTTTCCAGTTCGGGGCCGTACGGATCGCACAACTCACGTCTTCGGGGTCTATAGTAATAGACCCCATGGGTTCGATACTCCCACATTCACGCTCCACAACGCACATCCAATCGCCCTCCGTGTGTTCGACGGGCGCTGACCAGATACCACGCCAGAAATTAATCATGGCATTGGCTTCTGGCAGCCCCTCATCGACCACACACTGGTCGGTTCCATCCCACTTCCGGTACACCTTCCTTTGGTCGCTCTGGAAAAGGCGATTCTGCCAGTACCGATCAACCCGCTCTCTGTAGCGGCGAATACGGGCTGCCAACTAACTATAACTTCAAGTATAATAACACCCGTTTACGAAGGTGTGAAAATCATGAACAGACAGACAGGGTTACTTTAGCATAGCACAGCATAATATTATTATTGAATTACCATAATAAGAACAAAATTATAAAGAAGTAATGTTTAAGATAAACGATTCCTAACTTAATTACATTTTTTGTAAGTAGGTGTAACACGTAAAATACTAACAAAATTGAACTAATATTATAAGCTGGATATTGGCAACGGCTCCGCCCTTGTGGATTTCAGTAATACCTACATATAACTCTATTTTAGTTCATATTCGTTTCTTGTTCATACAATTAAACATAAAGCTGTTTTGAAGTACACCTTGAAAATAAATACCACATAATAACTGCTATACATTACATATATATAATTGCTATACATAACATAACATAACCTAAACATAAACCGGTGAAATGTGGGTGCTAGCACCTCTGCCTACCCCTTCGGGGATAAAGGCGTGAGTTTATGTTATGTTATAATAACTGCTTAGTAGTTTTCACGTCCATCAAGAGGAAACAGACAAAATAATGGGACACCAGAAAATATTTTTTGAAGAAATTAAAAGAAAAAAATATTTTTGAGTTCTATTTATTTTCAATTCCTATCCCCAATGTACAATCTCATTTTTACAAGCTTTTATTTAACTTGCAATCTATGTTTGTTCGGGTGGAATCTTACAACGCAATTTTAGGGCACTTGCCCTCAACCGATTGAGCTGAAATTTGGTATGCACGTTCAGTTCGGATGACAATGCAAGAAAAAAAAAGATTGTTTTTAAAAAGGTTTTTCGAATATATCTTATTATTAGTATAGATAGTAAGTATTCACCATATCATAACCGCTTCAATAGTGCTAAATATCTTCAACGTGATACTCATTTGATTGTCACTTTTTACAACGCTTCTGCAACGGTTCGTATGGTAGCCCGCACTGACGCGCGAAGGCATAACATCCTTTTCGTGGTTCGGAAGGGTCGCACTATACTAAGAATACTGACCTGGCTAGTCATTCCTATTTAATATATCTTATTTAAATTGGCGAGACCTAGACGTTCCTCGGATAGAATGTAGCGTATTTATCTGTGTACAACCTTTACTCTGTGTAAAAACACTAATTTATCCAACCATTTTTTTTGCGTAATTAAGTAATTAACATAGATTCATTATATACTTATATAATTTCAGCACATTTAGTTTAATGTTTCGTTATAAATACTACTTTAGTTTCTTGTTTTTACACACCCATAAATTATAATAACGCGTTTAATTCTTTTTCAGCTGCACTAGTTCACTCGAATACTATACCGTGGAAACTCACTTTTAATGAAGCAGATCTTCACTCTTAATTAATTCATGTCACTGTGCATTATGCATTCTTAAAACACTTGAAAAAATCTTTAATCGAGATCACAGCTGCTGAAAAGCAACCGAAACGTCGGCATCAATTTTAATAATAAAGTATCACCGACATGATCCGTAAATAATTATTTTATTTCCATGTGTTCCATTTTATGACACCCGCGAGAACTTTCAACAATAATATTTTATATTATAACATCAATTGGGATTTTATTTCAGTGATAATTGAAGTAGGAATGTATTGCGAGTTCTACTGTTGCGGGCAAAGTAACTATAGGCCTATTTATTGTCAGAATCGGGCCACGCGATCCCTATTATGTTACCTTCAAGATTTGTAACTTATTTAATATTTTAGAAAAAATATCATATCCAATTTAAACTAAATGTAGCTTATTATCATACGGTAACCTAACTTAGGTAGATCGGAACGTATATCTATATATTAGACTTGTATGCCAATTTTAAATTGTAAATTAATTCTTTTAATTAATTTTCAATATTTTTTTTTTATTAAATTAACGATTTTATAAAAAAATTATTGTCATCCGATATCCACGCGAGTGAAGCCAAGGGTATCAGTGTGTAATTTGATATAGAGATTCTATTTTTATTAATATTAATAGTTCGTTTATATAAGTATGTAAGTACATGTATGTGCAATGTGCATTTAGGTTTACTATTGCAGTTTTGTACCTTCCTGTCTGTAGGGTACATTATATTTTATTGCGCGCAAGTTCGTTAATAAGCGGAAGGATTTTATTTATAGTTCTTATAAAGGGTTGTCTGTCTTGAATGTCAAGTAATAAATAAAAAAACTGTTGGAAACAATTATTTTTCAAGCATTAATATCTATTTATAGGTTCGCTGATTCTCATTAACTTTTTAATTCATTTTATTTTTGGTTTGTTAATATAAATATATGTATTATTTTATTTTTTCGTAATAAATTTTATAAAATTGACATCCTTCAATGATATTAGATCAAATTTATATTATGCATGAAATAAATGTTTTATTTCATGTAGAACTTATTTTTAATTTTAATGTGCCTTTGATGTGCAAATGATTATAATTATTATTATTTCACTATCTATACTACACTAAATGTACTGATAACTAAATCGTTATCACTTCAGTCAGTTACGAATACTGTATCTATACTGGGTCCGTATAAGGCTTGGCCAACCGTAACGTAACTCAGCGCGTTTGTATTTGCCGACATAATTAAGGTGGTTTAGTTTTGCCATATGTATAAAACCGACATTGGTCACTAGTTTTGTCTCCTATGTTCACCGATGGAAAACTTACGTCAACATACATTACCAGCGCTGCGATTGTTAAGTAGAATAGTTCGGATAAGTTTGATTGACATCAGTTTTGTATAGCGTATGGTATACCTGACTGACAGTTTAATATTTTCGTCACATAGGTAGATAATTAAGACGTACGATAAGATTTAAAACCTAAGAAAAAGACTCGAAGCCTGTGGCATATAATAATTACAGTAAAGGAAGCTTGTGCAGTATGTGAGGATAGAGTCAAATGGCGGGCTGTTGTCCCTGCCTATCCCGGAAAATAGACATGAGCGTATGAATGTATATAAAACTTATTGTATTAACTACTCTTAAGAAATGTCATACAAAAGACACACGCTACGCGAAAGAGAGAACGCTCTACAGAATCTAGGTGAAATTATCTCTGTCTTCATGCCGCCGCTACGTGTACAATTTAATGACGTTTATAAAAGTACTTATATTCCTTTTCGTACAACTTATTACTTATTACTATATATAAGTATACTTATATTCTGTGTCGATTGTGCATTAATCTTATCAACATTTACAGCCTCTGTGGCATGGCGGTTGTGAACGCGGCCGCTACGCAGAAGGCGCGGGTTCGATGCCCGATCAGTGCAAATATTTGTAAGCATGAATATATATTTGCATTGGTATAGGTTTTTCAATGTATAATATGTATGTATTTACAAAAAAAAGGATCTAAGTATGTTTTTCCGCATTCTAGATTCCATAAAACAAACTAGTTATGCTATGCTTAGCATGAATCTAGATAGCGTTGTTTGAAATGTTGTGGAATATTTAAATTACACACCGTTGGATCAAATTTGCACACCGTGTGCAGTTTGATCCAATTTGAAAGATGGGATAGCTTACATCTCAAAACCGGGCTATGCGGTATGTACTCTTATAACTCTCCTGTATAATATATAGTTTAGGAGCAGAAGTCGGTCCGAGAAAACATGAATGGATTACGTGAAAGAGGATTTGGCAAAGAAGGAATTCACTGAATGTACCTACCTATGGAGGAGAATGACATGAGCGACGACCCCAAGCAATTGGAATAAGGGCAGGTAGATGATGACAGTAGATACTTTGAACCCTATTTGCAGACTTATAGGTATTATATTATAGTTACTCTAGATCATTTCACTATGAATTTATGCCGTTTCCAAGATCGCTAGCAACTTATTCCTAAGGCTCAAAAATCATAACCCTGCTTTGTTTGGCTTTGCCATAGTCGGGTGTGAATATTTTGGTCTATTTACAGTCAACTCTAGTTTTTGTTCAGTAAAGGCCTCGGAAGCAAAATTTTCCATCGGTTATAATCAAACAATTATATGAGTAAATATTTTTTTCAAGTTATGAACGGATTGATGTTTGATTACTTTCAACTTAGGTAAGTATATGAGAACTACGACTTTAGCTCACAGTAGTTCTATCGTTACCGACCGGGCATATAATACTCTTTTATTATCATCTTCCAGGAGTGTAATTACTGTCATTTCAACAAAAAGCTCTACCGAGCTTTTTGAATGAATACTCGCCCAGTGTATATGTAGTTAGTTGGACAGCCGTGTCTGGGATGTGCCAGACGCTGCTTCTTCTCCATCCTAGCGATAATTCCAGTCGCATCCGAAGCTTTTCAAATTGGGAGTCTGGGGTCCGCTTGAACCAGTCTAACTGCGGATTTAGCTGAACTTAGACATTTTCTGTGAAGCGACTGCCACTGACCTCCACAACCCAAAGGCGATATCGAAGCATTGTAGTTAAACGTTGTTGGATTTTTAATGGCTCCAACTACCTGAAACAACTGCCGTACCGACGGGAACGACGGCTTAACGGGGTCTCCGAGGCGCGACCAGAGCAATGCAAAACCCATGTTTATGCATACAGATATTTGCACTGAGCGGGGATCGAACTCCTGCGTAGCCGCGGCTGTCGTGAGCCAGACACTGCTACACATTTCTAATACTGCGTGCACCTGCACGTTACATAGCCATAGATGATTCTGATGACTGGGCTAACTTTTGGGTGAGCTCTTTACTAAAAACAAACGCACTAAGGTGAAGAAAATCGTGTAGAGATTCCCAATTTCAATTATGAGAATATAAGTAGATGCCAAAATGAAGTTTAATACTGAGATATGTTTCTTTATATTGTTATTGTTGTTTACCGCAACATACATTTTGAAATCTAGGTGAAAAATATATATTCAGTATATTTAGTCTAATTACCTAAGTATATTGCTATTATTTTTAAATCTATAAATGCTTAAGTTACTCTTATCAAAACCAAATTACTCAATACAAAATCGTACTTGATATAAGGGTATATTCTCTCACCAAGCTCCACTCCGGGTCCGCAGCAGGGCACTCAGCTACTGCCATACCTAACTACACAGTTGCAAAGACCGAGGCGCCTTGTGAAATTTTACACCTAGAAGAGCTGAGGCAGCCTTACCTTCATCTCCAGCTTTACACCCAACACTTTGGTAGCTTTCGCAGGATCAAGTTCACAAAACAAAACATAAGCATGTGCAAGTTCGTACACCGTCAGCACATGTCACGCGCGACGCGCCGGGAGGCTGGCTTCTGCTACGTGACGTGGCAGGCTGCGCGCGCCCGCACTCCGCGAATGTGGCGACGTGACTGAGTGGTGGAGCGGAGGCAGGCGGCGCCAGGCCCGCGCTCCCGGCCCGGCGCGCCCATTGGCCGGCGCGACTCAGGCACGCCCGCGCGCAAACACGTGCCCGCCCTATCCGCTCCTCGCTATGTAAGCCCGCGGACCCTGCCGTTGTGCGTCCTCAAAATTATCCCCGCGAAATTATTACTCGTACGTATAATAAAATATCGCGAACCGGCTTTCTGCGTGACGTATCGGATTTCAATTACCTACGAATTCCTGATTGAACTCTTCGCCCATCAATGTTTCCGATTTTTTATTACTTTTTAAGTGAACTTAATACAGAGGAGTATTGTAAATTGAACTTAATCGTTGATATACCTAGGTATGGTCCGCAGCAAGAATTCGTTTGATTTAAGACAAGGCTATTAACGATGATGGCCGTTTAATGGCGGCGCGCCAGATAGAAGTCTCGCTTGCCTGTACCTGAGCCCATATCCACACTTTAATAGTAATTACATTATATGATTTATATTTTATTGAAATAAATTGGAAAAACTTTGAAACATTCACCATTTTAGCAGATGGCTACATGTGTTTACTGTTTTTTTTTAATCTATATAACTATTACTTTTTTGTAACTCTAGTAAGTACGAGGTAGGTGCATAACGGATTTACGTCGATGGCAGCTAATTACAAACGGACATCTGAATTATTGCGAAATATTTTTTTACACAATCGTATTCAGAATGTTCTCTTCCATCTAGACATGTATTTTTTTATAAAAAGTACAAAATTTAGTCGATTTCTATATAAAGTCCGCGTATAAAAAAACAACTACACACTAAATTTACGAAGTAACGAAGTACACATGGACATATGACACTTATTCGCATATGCGTCGTACAATTTGGCGCGTTGCTTGACGTAAACAAATATATTTTGCCGGTTTTTTGAAGTGAAAACTTCTTTAGCGGCGTTGGATGGGTGAAAAGTGTTAAACTCGCGTCAGGATCGCTTGGCCTTTGAACCGTAACCGACGACTGACGTAATACAACATTAGCTATAGACTCTCTATTTTGCAAGATACGATAAATAGCATCGTAGTCGACTTTAAGTCCTAATGGTTTCAGACAGTACCGGCTTCAAACCTGGCCTTCTGACACTTTTTGTGATTATTTTTTCTTTTTGTAATTTATTACTTTTTGTGATTATTTTTTTCTTTTTGTAATTTATTAATTTCTTCTGACAGAAAATTAGGAGAAAATTAGTGATGGGTTCTATGATTGGCGCTATATTATAGGTATGGTATGTTCTTTTTATCTTTTTCTATATATATAACGAAGAAAGAAAGAAAGAACATGTTTTCACTTCTGCCGGCACTCCCAGAGTGCAACCCGTCTTTTTTTTTATTATAGTTAACTGACCTTCGTTCTTATCTTCCAAATGCTATTTTATTAAAGTATACCAAATTTGAAGAGGATAGCTTTGCTCTTGTAAAAATTATAACGTTTTCACATTTACGCTAGTGATTTTGCAAATGACCGTTTGTAATTTGTTCTAAAGCATAGATTTTATAAGTACCCAGGTACTAGGCACCTACTCATTAGCTTTAGGTACATCATCCATATTTCGTTAGAGATCATACACGAACGAAGTTGCTAGTATGGTTCTATATTTTACTAACTTTAAGGTTAAGGTAAGGCAACTGTTAAAATCAAAGCTATTTCGAAATGCTTTGTGATTGTGATAATGGATTGTGGCTTTTTTTACTGCTATAACTCTAACTACTATAACGTACTCTCCGAGGTACGACCGGACCAATGCAAATACTCATATTCATGCATACAAAAATATTTGCATTGAGCGGAGATCGAACCCACGCCTCCTGCGTAGCGGTCGCATTCACTACCGCTACGCCACAGAGGCTGGCATCTATGTTCCTATCTGCCCCTCTAGAGAAGGGGTGATTCATTGGTCGGCGTTTATTGGAATAGAATGACGAATGTATGGAATTTGACGTATTTGATAACGCATATCATAAACGTCAAATCTCATACATTCGGCATTCTATTCCACCAAACGCCGATCAACGAATTGCCACTTGTCTAGAGGGATAGGTATTTTTTGACGTAGGTACTGCAGTCCACTGCTGGACATAGGCCTCTCCCAAAGTGCGCCATTTCATACGATCCGCCTTCCGTATCCAGTCCGTCCCAGCTACCTTTTTCAGGTCATCAGTCCATCTTCTCGCGGTCATCAATCTAGGACTCGTCGACTCGCTCCAACGGCCATCGGTCTTTCGACCATCGGTCTTACACAACAACATGACATGTGATGCATCTGAACTTCGATATTTTTCGTGAAGCAACCGCCATCTAACCTCCACAATCATGCTAATCTTCTCTGTATCGTTCCAATTTTAGCATATGTACTGCCGAAGCAAGTACTAGCCCTGGAGGCATATCTATAGCATCGTCCGCAAGCTGGAGCTTTTCGGCACCACCACCCAGCTCCTAACGGGGCATGGTGGGTTCGCCGAATTCTTGACTCGTTTCAAGTGTAGGGAGGACCCATCATGCGCCTGCGGACTGGGGGTGGACGAGACGGTCGTCCACTTATTGGTGGACTGTTCGATCCATTTAAGGGCACGGCACGATTTGGAGCAGAAAATAAATTTAGGCATAACAGTTCAAAATTTACCGCTTTTAACGTCAAAAGTTACCAGAAACACTTCCTGGAATACTGGAATAAGATAGTAAGGATAGTTAATAAGAGAAATAGTAATTAAGTATCTCGCGCAACTATTAGTAAATAATAATATGTGTGAAGATAAGATTTGTTGAAATAGAGAAGTGTATAACGATTAAGTAATAGTTTTTAAGAAAACATGTAAATTAGAAATAAAAATATAAATCTAGTAAAAATTACCCCCTCCCCCCTCTATCCCATGGTATGAAAGGAACAGAAGAAAGTGCGAGAAGAATACGTGCGAGAACTAGAATGACAAAGAGGCCAGAATGAGAGCGTGATACATTTAGTAAATATTTTTCATGTAGACATAACGAACCCTGTGCCGGTCTTAGAAAAAAACCTCACAACCAATTGGCGATATAGAAGTTCTGCAGTTAGACTAGTCAGGCCTCTTGGACCCGTACCTAATCTCTGCCGTAGATGTTCGTAAGGTAACAGGAACCGACGACTTAACGTGCTCTCCGAGGCACGGATAAAACAAATGTAAAAACATAACATAAACTCACGCCTGTATCCACGAAGGGGTAGGCAGAGGTGCTAGGTCCCAACGTAATAGGTGACGAGCCTATTGCCATTAACCGGGCACTTATATACCTGCGATAAATACACACATAAATTCGAAAAGCATCGAAAAGTCATTGGTGTGTGCCATGGTAAAACCGGGGATCGAACCCGAGACCTCGTCTCAGCAGTCCAATACCCATAACACTAGGCTACCGCGTATTAGAAATTAATCTTATCCTAGTGATATTATAAATGGGAAATATTGGTGTTAATTCGGCATGTCCACCCGATTAAACTAAACTAAACTAAAAATTATATTATTTTAGTTTAGTTCAACGCTTTGTCTATTCGGTTTGGCCACCGAACTAAAAATAGTGCACGCATTTTTAGTCAAGGTCACACGACTAAATTGAATAAACCCTTTTTAATCTGTGAATTCAATGAACGAATGACAACGTCCTTAGAGAAAGAAAGTAGGCCGTCTACGCTGTAAATTATGGTAAATTAGTACAATCACAACAAGAAGTTGTTGAAGTGTGAGAGAGACAACTTAACTTCTTGTCAAAAAACATGTGTTCAAACGTGACCGTAAATTAAACCTCTGAAAAAGTAAACAAACCAAAACAACAAACTTGGCGGCATGGTAATGGGAATATTACGTGAAAAGAGGAAAAATAAATAAGTATGTCAAAATCACAAAAAAATCCTCTTCGCTTAATTTAGGGTGATTTTCAAGTATCTACAACAGGAACTTGGCCGCTGATAACGGGATCCTAAAGAATTTTCTAAATTTGCGGTCGGCCATCTCAAACGGATTTGATGCATCCCTCGACCGAAGCAACCTGGCCCGTTCTTCCCGATTTCTGTAAAACAAATAAATTTCTAACCATAATATAAATTTCAAACCCGGTTGGGGTTGATTGTTCTTGATAATTGTTAATTTTTCAATAATTTTTATTGTTTAAAGTTTATTTATTTACACAATTTTTACATATATTACAGATGTATTGGCAAAAATTAAATTAAATTAATAAAGTTACTATATATACACAATACTAAATAAAATAAAAAAACTAAAACAAAAAGTTAAAATGCATCGTGGAATTCATCCGCATCGCATGCCTCTTGTGGTAGCGTTCCCAGAAGACTAGCAGCATTGCTACGTTGTATGGCAATACTTAATCTCTGACCTGAAAAGAGGCCAGCCTTCTGGTCACGAGAAGCGTCAACCATACGTTTCGCAATCCCCCTGAAGAGATTGCGGGCGCTCGGACCCCACGGCCCAAACGATTCGTCTCCAAACGGCACAAATTCATAATCTCCAATAAGATTGGAGTATTTGCGCAGCTTAACAGCCTCTGCAGAAGCTGCAGCAGAACCGGCACAGCCAGCCGTGCCAGGTATAAGGGTAGGGGCAATGGTGTCGACGCATGTTGCGTCCCACACCAGAGTCCTACCCATTTTCCAAGGAATTAATGACATACCATCCAGTCCCTTGCCATCGTCGCGCGCCAAACCGTTTGGTTCCAGCACAGCTGGCACACCAGCAATGACAAGAGCACGGCGGATTATTTCGTTGAGGCTGGCGTGCCGTGGAATTCGCTCCGCGCTCCTGCAGCATGACAGGCCATGGTGTCCGAGTCGGTCAACTGCTTCTCGACAGTTGCATTGATGCGGAATTTTTTACTGCTAGGTCAGTTTTGAACAAATAAACATATATTTAGTTAATAAATTTTCTTATTTACCTTTCTTGCTCCTCGAAAAAAGTAGCCACAACGTATTCGCTCATTTTTCTGTAATTTAAAATTTCAACCAGCAGAACAAGGTTTAGTTTAGTTTAATCGCAACCAAAAATATGGCCACTAAAATAAGTCGGATTTTAGTTTGACAGGAATAAAATTTTGCCTTACCGAATAGCAAAATGGAGATTTTCACTAAATTGAACTATTGAACTAAACTAAAAATAGTTTAGTCCTGTCAAATTAAGTTAGTTGGTGTTTTCCCGAATAAGAAACCGCAATCTGACGTGACTGAACTAATTATAGTTTAGTTTAGTCGGAATTTTGCCAAACCGAATCGACGTCATTGTGAAAATGTTTGAATTTTGATGGTTGATTGAGTATTTGTTATTCACTAACGCTCTAACGGCTGAACCGATCTGGCTGAACTTTGCTACGGAGAATAGTTTACAGCGTGAAATAACACATAGGCTACTTTATATATTGGGAAGGTTACCATGGGTTCGAGAACATTACACGCGGGCGAAGCCGCAGGGAACAGCTAGTTTTAAATTAGGTGACCATAAGTATATTTCAACAAAAAAAAAATAAACCGACTTCTAGAACAAAAATGCTCTGAAAAGTAAATAAAACATTGAATAAATTACAAATATATAACTCAAAAGATAAAAATGTACGTAGGAATTTTGGCGAAGTCGATATAGGTCAAAGTAGGATGCATCGAAAGCTATTTTGAAAATAAAGTACATACTTAAATGCGAGCTTACAATTGAAAACTTACTGAAAACTAGAAGACCATACTGAATAAGGCTCTAGTACTTTTCCACAGTTTGTTTATTTTTGCATCTAAGCTGTTTCGACTTACAGGATTCGATATCAAAAATAAATAAACTGTGGAAAAGTACAAATGCCTTATTTAATATGTGTAGTAAATTCCACCCTGCACCGGTATGAACGTTGTTGAAAATGCTGCATACCGATAGTATCCTTCATAAACGATGTGTAGAAGCAATAATATTCCTCCAATAACTCAAACGTGATAATCATAATATTTATATCATTATCTACCTATGTTATCCAAATCTAGAGCAATCCAGTATGTCTGCAGCCATAGTTAGGTACGTTTGTATCTTTAGTGAGTACACTTTCTTTCTCTCCGTATCTACCCTCTATAATTTAAACGAGACATTCATGCTGTACATCGCTAAGGAGTCATGTTGTCTATAGTGTTGTTGTCCAAGTCTAAACCATTCCAGCACGTCCTTGATCACAGTAATCACCTACCGTGTTACAGTATTGTCATAAATCTAACAATACTTCGATCATTTCACATTTTCTATTTGATTTCATGGAGTGCATTGTGAATCTCCGGTACCCAAGGTTCAATACAAATGATAAGACTTAATATAGAACTACCTCAAAGCTATTCAAAACAAATACATATTTTTTGAAGTGAAAACTTCTTTAGCGGCGTTGGATGGGTAAAAAGTATTAAACTCGCGTCAGGATCGCTTGACCTTTGAACCGTAACCGATGACTGACGTCATACAACATTAGCTACAGACTGTCCATTTTGCAAGATACGATAAATAGCTTCGTAGCTTAGCGGTAAGCGCTTCGACTGTAAGTCCTTATGGTTTCAGATAGTACCGGGATCAAACTTGGCCTTCTGACACTTTTTGTGATTATTTTTTCTTTTTGTAATTTATTACTTTTTCTGATTATTTTTTCTTTTTGTAGTTTATTATATTTTGTGATTATTATTTATTTTTGTAATTTATTACTTTCTGCTGACAGAAAAGTAGCAGAAATTTAGTGATAGGTTCTATAATTGGCGATATTTTATAGGTATGGTATGGTGTGTGTTCTTTTTATCTTTTTCTCTGTATATAACGAAGAACTTCCGGAGTGCAACCCGTCTTTTTTTTTAATCTATGGATACCAGAAACACCTCTTGGGTTTAAAGAATTTATTTTCTCATAAGACCATAATACATAGTTCACTTAAAATGAGATACAAAATTTGATTGCTTACAATAATAATATTCACCACTTTAGTATTATGTTATCTGTGACCTCGGTGCTCTAGACATCACTGTGTGCAAACATATTGCCGGAGTTTCCTTTTAAATATATTTATATCATAACATGTCTTCACATCATTTGGTAATCGGTTGAACAGCTGAACCCCCTCAAACAGTATAGTTCAATCCCGTAGTTAGTGCGTACCCTTGTTAGTTCAAGTTTATTGTTCTTTCTTAGATTATGTGATATAGTTTTTTTCTGTATTTGTAAGTTAGTTTGAATTGATTTAGATGTTATGTTTTTGATAAGAATGCATGTGTTGTATATATAAAGATGTCTTATGTTAAGTAGTTCTGTTTGAGTGTCTAACTGTTTGGTAGGAGTGAGGTAGTGATAGTGGTATGATGTTTTAATTAATCTATTTTGAAGTCTTTGTAGTGAGCTTAGATTGGTTACAGCAGCTGATCCCCATATCTCAATCAGATAATCCAGTTGAGATTTAATTAATGAGTTGTAAATCATATTTTTTACTTTGTATGGTATACAGTTTGCTGTCTTTCTTAATGCCCCCAAAATTGCAATTAATTTAGCTTTAACATGCTCAATGTGCTGGTTCCAGGTCAATTTATCATCCAGCCACAGGCCGAGATACTTTTCATGGGTTGATCGGCTTATAAGGTCATTATTTATTGTAAGAGGTGTGAAGTCTGGTATTCGTTTGTTTTTAGCTGCAAAAATCATGAATGATGTCTTTGATGTGTTAATTGTGAGCAAGTTATATTTTAACCATTCGTTGAGTAAGTTTAGGTCTTTTTGAGCGTCTGTTATAATGTTATGTATGGATTTGTCAAAGTAAAAAAGACAGGTGTCATCGGCATACAAAGTTAAGTGGCCTGATAATCCTATCTTGCTAATATTGTTTATATAAATTAGAAATAATAAGGAACTAAGCACGGATCCTTGTGGGTAGCCGTACGTCGTGTTTTTTATTGTACTAGTGTAGGTATATATCTTGACAACTTGTCGTCTATTTATTAGATATGATTCAAACATTTTATGTGCCGTACCTCCTACACCTATGTTACACATCATCTGTAAAAATAAGTATCCCTAGTGCAAGGCTGCCCTGATCTTCATAGGTTTTAATTTTAGTAACAAGGTCTATTGCCGCTGACAGAGTGCTAGACTTAGGTCGAAAACCATATTGTTCCCCTATTAAAAACGTTTAAGCTATTGCATAGCTTCTATCGAGGGCCTTGAGCGCGGGGACCGAATCCAGAAATTCCGTAACGAAAAAACCTCACGCTTGTTTCTTTTCGGCAGTCTTCGACACGGTGTTCGTGTGCGTGCAACTAGCCGTATTGTACGACTCTACGAAGCTCGCACGAATCGAGACGAGCTGCTCCGAAATCGGACGAATACATAAGCAGCTGTTTATGAGAAAGTATATAGGTGTATAGGTATTTATGTACAACAGTGAATAGCTGTACTTGTAAAATTTGTCGATAATCACTTCTTAATATCGTTATTTTTTTTAAATGAATAATTTTGTTTTGGTGTGTCATTACACTATTTATACCTAATTATTTATAGCTAGATATTTTCGTTTTATAGAGAAGAAAAGCGTAAAGAGCTAAAAAGAAAAAAAAAGACGCATTGCACTCTGGGAGTGCCGGCAGAAGTGAAAACATTTTCTTTTTTTCTTTCTTCGTTATATACATAGAAAAGATAAAAAAGAACATACCATACCATACCTATAATATAGCGCTAATCATAGAACCTATCACTTATTTTCGGCTAATTTTCTGAGAGAAAAAAATAATAAATTATGAAAAGAAAAAATAACCACGAAAAATAATAAATTACAGAAAGAAAAAATAATCATAAAAAGTAATAAATTACAAAAAGAAAAAATATCACCAAAAGTAATAAATTATAATAAGAAAAACAATAAAAAAAAATCCCTGAAGGCCAGGTGGTTTGAACCCGATACTATCTGAAACTATAAGGACTTATAGTCGACGTGCTTACCGTTTATACTACGACGCTATCTATAGTAAGTTGCAAAATACATAGTCTGTACCTAATCTTGTATGACGTCAGTCGTCGGTTACGGTTCAAAGGTCAACTAATCCTGACGCTTCCTTAACATTTTACACCCATCCAACGCCGCTAAAGAAGTTTTCACTTCAAAAACTAATGCACGTCAATTTAAATTATCATATTGCATAAGTTGATACAAAATGCTATGCAATAGCTTTACCGCGGCAGTCCCCGAGTGCCACACGTCTTTTTTTTCCAACAAATAGCTGAATAGTCGGTTATACAGTACACGTTCAAAAATTTTAGATATGACAGGCAACACTGACACCGGTCTGTAGTTGCTTGGTTCCGCCCTAATACCGGATTTGTAAATAGGACTTACCTTCTTACAATTTGTAATTTAATGGCCTATGCCATTAAATTACAAATTGTAAGACACTGCAATAATATGCGATTGCTGCTATCGCGGCTGATTTCCTAGAATTCATTGAAGAATTTCGTGGTCTGTGTTTGAAACTCTTTACGAAATTTAAATGGGGCCATTTTGAAATAAACTTCTAAGGAACAAAAAAATAAATTGGACATCCGTCTACACATGACGGAGCTATGCGTTTATATTTTTTTAATGTTTGTTTGTACCCAAACATAAAAAATATATAAAAATCCGAATTGAGAGTCGTCTTCTTTTTTATTACAAGCTTTTAGTTAGTTTCACCTGTCCCGTTGTCTGTATCAAATCTTGCAAGTTAGATTTGATCCACTTCCCGGTGTCCGATTGAGCTGCAATTTTCCATGCATGTGTAAATCGGATGGAAATGCAATATTAATGTGACAAAGAGCTGATCTGGTGATGAACCTGGAAGCTGGACATTGACACTTCGTAACTAAACAACGCAACGCCAACGAATTTAGGCTCTTTTTTGACGTGACAACGTCTTATAAATTGGTTTGCCGGGCGACACTTCAAGAAACTGCGTTACGATTTGCGTTACGCTCCGCGTTATGCGCTTACAATGAGAGCGAGTGAGAGGCACGCGTCCCGCCTAAGAGCGAGAGAGACAGACATAAAAAGTGAAAGGCACGCGTCCCTTCCACTCGAGCACAGTTAGCCCGCCTAAGAGCGAGAGAGACAGAGCGAGAGAGAGAGTGAGAGAGATAGGCATACACACCGGTTCATGTCTTGTAATTAATAATTTAAAATTTAATTTTGTTTATAATTCTTTGTATAAATAAATGTTTTAAATTGTTACTATTATTTCATCCTTCTTCCTACTATACGAATGAATATTCACATTAAAATTATTTTACCACTCAAAGTCGTTGTCACGTAAAACTTTCGCCTGTATTTCGTTTAGACGACTACTTTTATACTATATGGTAACCAGGGTCTGATGACGGACCTGGAAGCTAGCCATAGGAACTCCGTAATTAAACGATGCAACCCCATCGTGTTTGGGCTCACTTGATTCGTCTTGACAATTAGTTCGCTTGCTTTCAATGGTAATCACGGTCTCATGACGGAGCTGGAATGTAATCATAAGAACTCTGTAATGAAACGGTTTAACCCCATCGAGTTTCAGCTCATTTGTTTCGTCTTGGCGAGTATTTTCTTTTTAGATGATTACCAGGGTCTGATCTGGCGATGGAGCTGGAAGGTGGCCATAGGTTCACACAGTCGCGTGGAGCTTATGGAGACGTTAGATGATCATGGAAATTCCTGGACAAAACAAGAAAGGCTAGTTAGTAGTGTTTGTGTTCATGATGTTAATATAACTAAAAAGTGTAAAAAACTTTCAAATACAAGCTTTTCTTTAAAAAAATCTGTGTATAACTTTCTGCAAGGGTTTTGCTGATTACATGGTACGGAAGCCTTCATGCGCGAGTCCAACTCGCACTTGGCCGGTTTTATATACAAACAGATTATATGATCTTTTCTTAGTTTTCTTATAAATTTAAATCTAAAAAGTCAACATTCAGGGTTTTAATCACATCATCATCATAGCGTGTCCCGGAGTAGTATCCAAACCTTGTAGTTTCGAGAGCCCTCCTTTTG
This sequence comes from Eilema caniola, assembly GCA_949126895.1. Lineage (NCBI taxonomy): Eukaryota > Metazoa > Arthropoda > Insecta > Lepidoptera > Erebidae > Eilema > Eilema caniola. Next base: position 16,321,655 of record OX421460.1, on the reverse strand, counting down.
TCTTTATTTTTTTGCCGTCTGAACAAGAGGAAAGCCTGCGCCAGAGCGATTACTTGGACCAAAGATATTAGTAAAGCTTCTCATGCCATTGAAGGATGCCCCCTTACTTGAAATTTTGTTAGTTGGTCTTTTACATTGTAATGAATCCATTACAAAAGGATTTTTTAAAATATCTCTCTATCTAAAATATCTAAGCTTAGGTAAAATAAATACGCAACTTTCACGTACGATGTGAAACATATTACTATTTGGAATTAATGATCTAGCTAGAGAGTTGTCCCACTTGAACAAAGAGATATATATATATATATAAGGTGGCCCTGAACATTAGTGAGTCGACTTTTGTTTTTCGAAAAAGCATATTGGAGAACCGATTTATTTAAAACAATTTTGTAGCAATTTTTTAATTGCGAAAACACTCTTAATTTAAGGCAAGTCGTATAGCACTTATCTATAGTTAAAATTCTGATCCAATTATCATCAATTTTGGATCAAACACTAATTGCGACAGCGTACCTACACTAATGGAAACCTTCTGAAATTGCGGAACGAGGGGATTTTTAATATCACTAAGGTAACAAAATAAGTATGTAGAAATAGTAAAGACAGACATGGAAATTCGAATTCGAAACCTGGGCAGTTCTGGATGCCCTGCAGCGGTGTCGTGTTGATTGGCGATACATTGAGGTGCTGAGATGCCTATATGACACTGCCACAATGTCCGTCCAGCTCCAAGACCAGAAGATGAAACCGATTAGCCTCCAGCGTGGAGTTAGGCAGGGGGATGTTTTAACCCCAAACTATTCACCAATGCATTGGAGGACGTCTTCAAGACTCTGGATTGGACTGGGCGGGGTATCAACATTAACGGTGAGTACATGTCATTGCCGAACCGAAGGTGTGAGACCTTCGGTTCGCCGATAACATCGTCGTGGCTGTGGAGTCGCTGGAAAAACTGGGCGAGATGCTGCACAGCCTAGATAGAGCTTCTCGACGCTTCGGCCTCGGTGTAAACTTGGATAAAATCAAGATCATGTTCAACAAACATGTTGCACCGAGACCGATTCCCGTCGAAGGGTCGACGCTCGAAGTCCAAAAATATGTATACCTGGGCCAGGTATACCTGGGCCAGGTTATCCAGCTCGGTAAAAACAACTTCGAGAAAGAACTAGCCAGAAGGATTCAGCTGGGCTGGGCAGCATTTCGCAAACTACGTCAAGTCTTCTCTTCCCCCCTACCGCAATGCCTGAAAACAAAGCTCTTTGACCAGTGCGTCCTACCTGTTATGGCTTACGGTGCCGAAACGTGGACACTAACGGTAGGGCTAGTCCATAAACTAAAAGTCGCGCAGCGGGCTATGGCGAGCTATGCTTGGAGTTTCTCTGAAGCATAGAGTTCGAAACGAGGTGATCCGACAAAGAACCAAAGTTACCGACGTAGCTCGCAGAATAAGCAAGCTGAAGTGGCAATAGGCTGGCCACCTCTGTCGAAGGACCGATGGCTGTTGGAGCAGACAAGTCCTAGAGTGGAGACCGCGAGAAGGCAAACGAAGAGTAGGACGCCCCCTGCTGCCAGATGGACCGATGACCTGAAAAAGGTGGCTGGGATGGACTGGATGCGGAAGGCGGAGGATCGTACGAAATGGCGCACATAGGGGGAGGCCTATGTCCAGCAGTGGACTGCAGTGGGCTAATTGAGTGAATTGATTGAATTGATTGGATTTGATTTGATTGATTGATTGAATTTCAATTTCGGGACGCCGGACGACCGGACGGACGATCCATCCGCAGCTTCTGCGGGCCATTTCATCCATTGATTGAGACATAGAAATTGGTATACATTCACATTCATAATAATGGTTAAAGTATGAAATTGCCGATTTGTACTGACAAATTGAAATTTTTTTTTTTTTAATTTAACGTATTTATTTAATCAAAATAATTACCATTATTATCTATACATTGCTGCCATCTAGTAGGAAGGTCATTTATGCCTTTGCGATAGAACTCTGGTGATCTAGATTCGACAAACTGTGTGATAGCATTTTGTACTGCCTCCTGAAAAGAAAACTTTTTATTACATAGAAAATTGTCCAAGTCACGAAAAAAATGGTAGTCTGTTGGAGCAAGGTCTGGCGAATACGGAGGGTGACGGATAGTTTCTAATTGCAGTTCCTGTAGAGTTAAAACGGTTTCTCGTGCTGTATGAGGTCTCGCGTTATCATGGAGCAATAATGGTGAAGATCGATTCATGAGTCGGGGCTGTTTCACTGCTAGTTTTGCTATCATTGTTCGGAGTTCGGCACAGTAGACATCTGCCGTTATTGCTTGACCAGATCGTAGAAAGCTATAGTGAATAACACCATGCTGAGACCACCAAACAGTTACCATTACCTTTTTATTGGTAAGCTTTGCTTTAGGACACTGTTGTGGCGTTTCACCTGGGGTCAGCCATTGCATTTTTCGCTTACGGTTATCGTAAAGAATCCACTTTTCATCACATGTCACAATTCGATCCAATATTCCTTCATTTCTGTATCGATTCAACAAGGCAACACAAGTTTCAACACGCATTTCTTTCTGCAGATCAGTCAAATCATGAGATACCCATTTTTCACATTTTTTTATTTTATTGATTTGACGCAAATGAGTCAATATTGTTGGTAAGGTAACGTTAAACCATGCAGCTAATTCCTGGGTAGTTTGGCTCGGATCGGCTTCCACCATGTCTTTCAATTCATTGTTATTCACCTATTGTTATTAGCCTTCCTCGTGGTTCGTTCTTCAAATCAAAGTTTCCATCACGAAAGCGTTTAAACCAAAATCGCACGGTGCGTTCATTAGCAGTCCCCTCTCCAAACGCAACATTGATATTGCGAGCTGTTTCTGCCGCGTTAGTTCCGCGTCGGAACTCGTATTCAAAAATCACTCGAATTTTCGAAGTATCCATCTTTCTTGTCTAAGCTGAATAAAAAAAACAACTGAAAGTCGATAATCGAATGTTGCACATTTTTAAATGAAGAACTACATAGGTACCATGTGGAAAAAGTTTCACTCAAAAATCTCAAACCATGAAGGTTCTATGTCAATGCGAAGTACCTATTACAATGAAACGGCAATTTCATACTTTAACCCCTATTATTATAATCTGAAAACACAAAAACGAATGATTGATAGGCTGTGTTTTTTAAAATTGTACATTTAATTGTGTCTGTACATTGGAAATATTTAATCAACCTTGGGTTTTATACGAAATAATTAGGATTGATTTTATTTCGATAAATTTATTTTGGCCGGTTACAATTTTAGACAATACCCTAACAGTTATTACTTTGATCGATGTTTTAATAATAGTAATAGTTTACGATTTATGACGTATTAAAAAAACTACTTACAGATCACGTTCAACCCAATTTTCGGTGGAAGTATGCATGGTAATGTACATCATCAATTTTTTTAGCTTTATCATTCTCTTATTTTAGAAGATACAGGGGGGGTGACACACGTTTTACCACTTTGGAAGTGTTTCTCGCGCAAACTATTCAGTTTAGAAAAAATATATATTAGAAACCTCAATATCATTTTTGAAGACCTAGATACACCACGTACCTATGGGTTTGACAAAAAAAGTTTCAGTTCTAAGTATGGGGGACCCAAAAATATTTTGGGTTTTTTTTGTGTGAAATTCTACATCTACTTACCAAATTTCAACAGTATAGTTTTTATAGTTTCGAAAAAAAGTGGCTGTGACATACGGACGGACAGACAGACAGACATGACGAATCTATAAGGGTTCCGTTTTTTGCCATTTGGCTACGGAACCCTAAAAAGTTTGAGATCAGTAACAAAAGTTTGGAATATTTTTAAAATTTTACTTTTTAAAGGAATGTAGCCTACGTAACATCTTTTTTTTATAAAAATGATACACTTTTTGAAATATAAAAAATTATTAACAAAAATAATAATGCAATTTCGACTTATAAATAATTGAAAGAAAAAGAGGTTTAACTTAATATTATCAATATTTATTATGCCTTTTTTATTTAGTACACGATAACTCCTCCCCTGGCTCCAACACATGCGGCAATCCTTCTTGGCATGCTGAGAATTAAGATATCCAGCATTTATTGCAGTAACTTGTCCCATTCTTGAATAACGGCTTCCCTGATCTCTGGCACTGTCTGAAGAGGCGGCTGACGGTTCCAAATAGCTCGCTTGGCAGCATCCCACGCGTGCTCTATCGGGGTTAACTCAGGCGAGTCTTACCTGGTAATGTCGTATTCACGCAGAGCAACGTTAATTCGTTGAGCTCGATGTGCGGGTGCATTAACGTCAACCATTACGAATTGAGGGCCATGGTTTATTCTAAATGACCTGACCATTCCATCAACAGCAATGGTTTAGTACAAGGCTGCAGTCATCGAGCCACGATACGGGATTAACGGCGTTCTAGCACAAATCATTATACCGCCCCAAAAGGATACCGATTTCCCGCCTTGTTGAACGGTCTCCACGTCTTCTCCAGACCCGAAGACATCGGTTGTCTAGCTGAGTGCTAATTCTGGACTCGTCAACGAAGAGACGATTCCGCCAGATGATTTCCTCATCGTTTTCTTCATTTTGGCGGAGTCTAGCTCACTGCAATCTGTGTCGTTGTCGTTACTGTGAGTTCAGGGGTGCTCGCTCGTAATTCAACCTGGTGTAAGCAATTCCTGATGGCCTGGGTGCTAATTTCTAGTCCAGTAGCAGCCCGCATCTTAGCTTTTGTTTTAGTGGCATTGATTTTTGGGTATCAAGCAGTCATCAATCTGATGAATCTGAGTAGCAGTAAAAACAGTTAACCGTCCACTGCGAGGTCGATCAGAAAAGTTATCCACGCCGCGATACCTCCGTAACGTGTTCATGACACAGGATTGGGATACAGCCACTTTGCGTGCTATTTCTCTCGTAGAATGTCCTTCTTCACCCAAAGTAACAATTCTTGCTCGTAAAACTTCTGATAATCCCCTCGGCATGTTTTTGAATGAATTACTTCTTCGAAAAGTCAGAAAAAACGCTTGAATCACGTTGGTCAGATTTCTGAATGCGTGTAAACAAGGATTCTTTTCATACAGAAAAATAATTGATATTTAAATTATTTTGTTTTCAAAAGATTTGAGTTTTAAATGACGAATCTTAGAAAAAAAAGCAAATTCTTTTTATAATAACGTAACAAAAACTATTTCATATAGTGAGTAAGTGATCTCAAACTTTTTTTGATGTGTGTGGGTATGGCAATGCTATGGTATGGTATGTATACAAAGTATACATTTGAAACATGACAAGTATTATATTGTGTACTCTATTGGCATCACCTCTTGAACTTCTTGAACTGTCCAGATCACGGAACAGTAAAAACGGTGGAAGTGTGAAGTGGGCGTGGCACGCGTGTCATTCTTATGCGGAGATTTGCAAGACCTTACAATTTCAACCTTCAGTCGTATCTGTCATCACGTGTATTTGACAGTTTTGCATCGTGTGTTATTTAATACTATTTATAGAAATGGAGTTGTTTTATACCATCAATAAGTCAGGATATAGCAAAATTTATAACGAATATTATTGAAATGCAAAGAAATAAAATCAAAACAAAATCAACCTTACCACATATCAATAAAGCTGGTTTTTTATTTACACATAATAGACATGTCATTCTTATTTATTCTAGAACTTTCTTCGCTATTCATTTAGTGATGTAGTCAAACTTTATCGATATCTAATTTTTTGGAAACATTTATGAACGTTTGTCAAATGACTTTATTGTTTTTTTTAATATCACGGAACATTCGGAACACTCCTCATACCCATTCAAAGGATACGGGCGTGATGTTATGATGTGTAGTGGCATAAACATAGCAATAATATGCGTTTGCAGCAATTGATACAGCATGCTGATTTCCTGGTATTTATTGAAGAGTTTCGTGGTCTCTCTCTGAAACCCTTTATCGGACCTTTACAAAAATTAAATGGGATCATTTCGGAATAGTCTTCTTTCGAACAAAGAAGGAATTTTGCAAATTCATCTACACATGACGAAGCTATGCGCGTACAAATATGCAAAAATATAAACTTCCGTATTGAACAACTCCAGCTGGATATTTTCTAGTTTGTGGACGCGGCGCAACATGCATACGCGATCAGCAAATAGATTTTGGTGCTCTACGTTTTTCTCATTTTATGCAAATTAAATTAATTATTACAAAGCAGTGTATGAAACTGTTTGTAATATGGTCTTAAAACACCCGTCTCATATTGTAAAATACTCGCACTCGTATTTTAAGTATCCTTAGACCAATTTCACATTTTCTGATATTGGGTACCTGACGCCGATAGCGGTCACCATGTGCTGTTTTCACATATATTCAATAAAATCGGTCCGATTCGGCCATTTTCTCGATCGCACAGACTGGATGAAAAAAAGAAAAAAACATCCTAGTACCGAGTTCTTTTTACCTATACTTTATTTTATTTCCTTCGATATAGGAGCCGACACTAATATCGGATATCGGATGCGCCGGATAATGTGAAAACGCTTTTATTATGCAACAGTTACATAAAATATCTACTATAAATGGACACTTGTTTTATTTCAATTAAATATTAACATACGTAGTAACACGTCTTCATACCTTTTTAATCGTAATTAAAAACACCCCTCTTTTTTAGTACTCTTAGATTATAATTACTAACAGCGTTTGGAATCATTTGATATTTTGAAAAAAAATTACAAATCTATCGATATTGCCAACTTTTTGTGTCACCGCTCTAGCGCTAATGTAAGAGAGTTAGAGTGAGAGAGATAATACTTCAAAGTAATATCAACCGTATTCGTAACTGTTAAGGTTCTAAATAACATTCTTAAAATAAATGGACATCTGTTGGGGAGTAGTTGAACTTTTTCGTAATAGAGTAGAGTGAGAAGCAAGTTTGATTCAGATACAAAACGTCGTAAATTCCTTTTTTTATCTATATTAAAGTTATCACTAATGCCAATCAATAAGGTATGTTTTCGTTCTGCAGTGTGCATAATTTAGGCTAATTTGGTGTTAAAGATATACGACCAATCAAAACAATTGTTTACTAGTAGTGCAACGTATTATTATCTGGTTGTATGTGTGAGTTTGGCGACGGCCGCTATTGAATATGTCCTATCACACTTCTAATATTTTTTCTGTTCTGTGGTCCAGATCATATCTATGGTCTAGACCGAATCCCTAATTGTACAAATATACAGTGAAACGCTTCGAGAAATGGCTTCCGCTGAATCGTGTTAGCCCAAGATTTTTGATCTGGAGGCACGATATCAGAAATCTCGGACACTCACAAAACTTCATGACTTGCCAATCAAAGTGCTCCGTACTTGAAATCAAAAGACCGGATTATTTCCTCCTGTCCCCTCCCATCGGTCGATCCGTCCCACCTACCCAGTCTCCTATAAAATATAGATAGACTCCAATTACCTACTTTACAATTCTCTTCAGCTTAATCTTTCTTTTCTAAGTAGATAATATGAGGGATTAAAGCAAGTAGCACGATTCTCGCAATCACGTCCCTTGTCAGTGCCACTTGACAACAGAGCGTAATTACTGTCAACCTACCCTCAGACCACCAATGCAGTTTTATGAAACAGTCATTATTTTAATTTAAGTGTCATAGATTGAGAGTGACCCTCACAATATTTTTAATGCGAAAATATCCCGTTGAAGTGTATTTTTGGTACTTACGGTGTAAGTATAGGTTGATTTAAGAGTATCAACGCGCTTTTAAGTTGTTGTTAATTTTTCATTTGTCCATCCAATTAAGTATTTGACACGTATGACCGTGATGACATTTCGATGAAAACGCACTGAATTGCCTTCACTGTTAGTGACTATGTACTCAATACTCAATACATTTATTGCATTCCATATTATTAAAGTGATACAGTTGTAAGATTTATATATTACGTTACGTACGGTAGTGAACCTAATACGACTAGTAGCTCTATAAACAGTAGACCTCGTGAGCACCCCTCTTTGACACATTTATTGGTACCCTTATATAGCATCAAAAAAAAAACGATCCGACGAACAGCCCTGGATTAGTCCGATTGCCAAACCCTATATTTTAGAGTAACCCAAAAAAATTGGATTAAGTTTTTTTTAATGATGAATAATTACTAGGACATGTAAAGCTTCAAGAAACTGCATGATGACATTCTGTCACCTTTGGGCAATTTGAGATATCGCCACTCCCTTGAATTTCGTTTTTTTTTTTTAATATTTTTATATTTCTAATATAGGGTTGTTGTATATCATTTTATATGTTTTCAAGGAACGCTTAGCTCGGCGTACTTGAAAACATATAAAATGATATACAACAACCCTATATTACAAATTTCAAAATAATTAAAACATTTGGGTTAAAATTCAAGATGGCGGCGATTTCTAAGAAATGACTATTTCTAGATACTTTTGTGTGCTTCAATTGATCGAAGCGTACCTGAAAACATATAAAATGATATACAACAACCCTATATTAGAAATATAAAAATATTCCAAAAAATGTTTTGTCGAAATTCAAGATGGTGGCGATATCTCAAATTGCCCAAAGGTGACAGAATGTCATCATGCAGTTTCTTGAAGCTTTAAATGTCCATTAAATTATTCATTAATAAAAAAAAAAGACGGGTTGCACTCCGGGAGTGCCGGCAGAAGTGAAAACTTTTTCTTTCTATCTTTCTTCGTTATATACAGAGAAAAAGATAAGAAGAATATACCATACTATACCTACAATACCATACCTACAATACCATACCTACAATACCATACCTACAATACCATACCTATAATATAGCGCCAATCTTAGAACCTATCACTAATTTTCTGTCAGAAGAAATAAATGAATTACAAAAAGAAAAAATAATCACAAAAAGTAATAAATTACAAAAAGAAAAAATCATCACAAAAAGTGTCAGAAGGCCAGGTTCGAACCCGGTACTATCTGAAACCATAAGGACTTACAGTCGAAGCGCTTAGCGCTAAGCTACGAAGCTTGTTAGCGTACCTAGCAAAATAAGCACTCTGTAGCTAGGAATATGGTTACGGGCCAAAGGTCACGTGATCCTAACGCGAGTTTAACACGTGATCCTGACGCGAGTTTAACACTTTTTATCCATCTAACGCCGCTAAAGAAGCTTTCACTTCAAAAACTTAATCCAAAATTTTTGGGTCTTTGGATTGGCAACCGGACTAGATGTTTGAATTTAGCACAAGGATGAAGTCACAAGTTGGGATTATGTCAGAAAAGGTAGCGGGTTGCAGAGATCGACGATGCGTTTGTCGATGTTACAATGAGATGAATTTCCAATGCGAAACGTGGACGACCGGTTCCTGTGGGGCACATATCCAGCAATGGACAGCAATAGGCTTATTGATTGAGGTATTAGGGTACCACCCCGAATTAAGACAGACAACCTGGCTGGCTTATGCTTAGGCCATTTGTAAAATAGGTCTTACAAATGGCCTAAACATTAGCCATCCAGGTTATTTAATGTAGGAGGTAAATTGTAGGAGGTAGGACACGACGGTATTTCCGTCTAATTGAGCAGTCCGACTGGGGAAGTACCTCTGCCCTAAAGAATACCGCGGCCATAATAACCTCGTGTTGTATTCCCGGCGGTGAGTAGGGTAACCAGAGAGTTTTGTGCTGTCAGTGGGAAGACCAAAGGCTTGTCCTGCTTTATCTTCTACACTGACGGCACAGAAACTCTATGTTGTAACAGGGTCGGCAGCGCGAATGTGACGCCCCTAGTGTTGCACACGTCCATAAGTCACGGTAACCACTTTCCATCAGGTGGGCCGTGTGTGTGCCTGCCACCTAAGTGGTATAAAAAAGGTGGTCATAAACGTTACGGTTGGATGTCATCCAGGCCGTTCATTGAATGGCACCGTTCAGTGAACAGCCTAGGCAGTTAATAGAACGGCTGATTAAGCAAGTTGGCGGCGACATACGAGCTTACATAACTACATACAAAGTCACACGATAACATTCCTGTTAAGTTGGAGTAGGATGCACTTACTACTCGGCATACATTTTACGATGGATTATTATTTTATAAATCAAATATGTTCTCCGTGCTAATTCCCTTACTTTCATATAAATTTATTTGCAAATGAAGTGTACAATCAGGCGCTATCGAAGCGCACGATGTACGCAAAAAGCTAAATGCTAAATAGTCGTTTGTCGATAAAATATTCCGGGTAGTCGGCGTAATTCGGCGTCCCGGCGGCAGGGCGGAGGCTCCAATTATCTGCCTTTCATCGAGATATCCGAGAGCTGCTTCCGGAAGCGAGCGCACTTTTTAATTCGACACTTGCGATTTTCCGTTCGTCCACGTCGATGCCGGAAGGATCTGTTCTCTTGTTATGCTGACTCTCAAATTATGGAAGAGACTGGTAAATACTTTTACCTTTTTTATTTAGGGTAGCTGATTTCATGAGAAATCGTTTTGTAAAAGTTAAAGAATTCTTGATTTGTATTTTAAACTAGTCTCAAATAGTAGTATCGTTTTAAAATAGGGCTACTAAGTAGGTACTTTGAGCCCTATTTAAAAACGAAAGGTACATATACTAATCTCTGGACTGAATTAAACATTTTTTATTCCAGTCCAGAAGTTAGTGTACCTACTTTGAATGACCAACAAAATGCTAGACAATTGTCTAGGTTTACCTAAGCGTTTTGTTGGTCATTCATACCGTCTGACCTCGCAGCTCAGGATGGCTAGCCTGCACGTGAGACCGGTTTGCAGGCAAATTTGGCTTTGGCCCCAAAGATCTTGGTCATATTCCAAAAACACCCCTTGATAAGGTCCCACAACAGTCAATTTATTAGGATAGTTATTGATAGCTAGCCTATCTCAATTTCGGTCCTTCAAGCACCTTCAACGATGGTTTTTTTATTTTTTTTTATTAAATATTTATTCCACAACTTTTCACATAACGCTATCTAGATCCACGGTAAGCATAGCCTAACTAGCTTGTGTTATGGAATCTAGAATACGGATAAACATACTTAGATACTTTTTTTTTTTTTTTGTTAATACATACATATTTTACATAGAAACAGCCAGACCAATGCAAATACCCATATTCATGCATTCAAATATTTGCACTGAGCGGGGATCGAACCCGCACCTCCTGCGTAGCGGCCGCGTTCACTACCGCCACGCCACGGAGGCTGTCAGGTGTGTGTGAGGTTGCGATCGACCAATACACCTCACGTGTTGAAACTGTAATATTGTCAAATAAAACTTTAATTTTCATTTTGTTGTCTAAGTGCAAAATTTTCTATCGAATATAGTTAGAAAACTACCCTCACTTTTTAGTGAATCGGCTTAAGTCTAATTAGATATATTTAAATTACGCTTATTGGTTAGCTCCATCATTATAATGTGCGTCGTGGCTGACAGAACGTTTCTCGGCGTTCTTAACAGGTTTAAATGTAGGCGTCCCTTTAAGCTGGCGACGTCAATGTGTCGTGCGACGTACCACGACGTCTCATATCTGATTTTATTTTATTTTTCAACGCGCATGGCTTCTGAATCCATTAACTATGTTTCTTGTACAACATCATAGCTAATCTTCGTACATGCTTAAGCGATACAGTCAATTAGTTCAAATTTGTTGAAGTGTTAGTTAGTTTTAATGCGCTACTGTCAGAAACCATCAGTAGGATACAAATAGTTTTCTTACCCCAATTCTTGTGAAAGCCTAAATGGCGAAGGCGGGTGAAATTGCAGGACATGGCTAGTCTTAATAACATACATATTTCATGCACGTAGTGTGTAGTATGTATCTAATACTCTGGGTGTATCTGATAAGGTTTCTGGATAGTTTTAGTATGATTAAATAGATTCTATATAAACTATATATCCCAAATTGGAGTTGGCAGGTGATACTCCAGCTTTTTGGTTCCCTTAAGTCGTAGATGAGAACAGGCTCTGGTGTAGACTTTCCTCAAGAGGTTTAAAGATCAGGTGACAGTCGCATCCGTAAAGGTCAAGATAAGTAACAACAGGCAGAATAAGAAGAATACGATCTTTAGATGCAATCTGAACCAATATTGATGATTTATTTACCTATTTCTACACCAAAATAACAAACTAAATCGCAATACAATACGTTAATAAATTATTAAAAATAAAAATAAAAACCCCTTTTGCAAATCTGAAACCAGATGAAAATAAAATGGGTACCGCCTGCTATATAGCTTGTTTCAATATTTTCAGCATCAGTTGGGTTTTCATTTTTAGTTATGATGTATATGGCTTTTTGTAATCGTCTTCTAATTTCCTTCAATTTGATACCCCCCATTTGATAAATTTGAGTGTTTTTTTTACCACATACATTTTGGCGCCAAAAAGACATCATATAGCTTTTGTTCATATTCTATTTACCCAAGAACACTTTGGCATTAAATACCTTCCATTTGAGATATGAATCACTAAAATCCGTACGGTGGTTCATAAGATATGAGGTAATAAAGAATATTACAAATATCATACATACAAGATACGCGCGAAAACACGTAAAAATAGTTTCTTTTAATATTACACTATTTGCTCAAACTTTCGACAGTGGCACTAATAGGTAGAATATATTGTATAGCTGTACTACCTATTGCTTGCATTCGTAGTCTGAGCAGCGTCTTGTGGCTCTGTGAGAGACGTGTTGCGTCATTGTCAGAGCACGCCACGCCATGAGGCAAATTACCATAGCCAGCCGCATTTAGGATCGTACGTACATTGCATACGCAGTTTATTTCGACATGGAGGTTGAGTATCTAAAAATAGCACAAAAATCTGTTTTGAACAAAAACACGATTCAGTTATAAACTATAAAATTGATGGCTATTATTTGATATGGAACCCAATTTCATGAGAATACGATACAATGTGCAGTGAACAGTGGAACAAATCTCGTAAATACTTGCACGCTATCCGTCTATTTTTAAAATTACGCCTGTTATTTTTTTATAACTAAGATATATATTCTTCAAGGACGCAGGAGAGACAAGCGTTGTCACGGGATGAGTGGATGTGACCCATGCACACGTAACCCGTGGTAAAATTGGCTGGGAAACTCATCATCATTCATCATCTATTCCTCAATTTGTTTAACTTGGCTTTTGTGAGAGCGCCTGACCATCCCAACCCCGAGTAGAAATCTGCAGGTAAAGATACCAGCTTGCATATGCATATGGCTTCGATACTAAGGATCTTGATATAAACATAGCTTAACTAACCCTTGTAATATGAGTTCTAGAAAATGGATAAAGGTAAATATATCCATTTATATGGAAACGTACAGGCCAAATTCTAATAGAATAAAATAAATTAAAAGTCAGCCAGACTATGCCATGCCACGCCATTAGTGCCCTACCTCACTATGACACCAAAGCGACGTGGCCGGCTACGTATCCAAGTACTTAGTATTGAAATATTGAAATGTACGGTCCCTACCTACCATACATTTCTATACAAACTGCTTGTATACGTGGCCGGCGACGTCGCTTTGGCGTCCTAGTGAGGCAGAGGATTTAGTGGGATGACAAGCTGCACTCTAGATTGATATCTACCCTCGCATTGCGGCTATATTGGGGGAACCCAATAATTGATATAATTGGACTTATTTATCACAATACTAATCTGCAGGTGTATTAATTAATTATTCGCCTATTGTGACGTATTTAAATAATTGTAACAACTGTTGGTGGTAGTTTGAATTAAAAATAGCCCAGTCGAATTAGATCAAAAAAGGGGTTTGACATAGAAATTTTTCTGACAGATTTCTCCTGTGTTACGTTCCTGTCATATCTCTTTCACAATGGGATAGGCAGAGACCGCAGAGACAACATCATTCCACTTATCGGTTACGTATAGGCGTTACTAATCTAGCTTTTTCACATAACATCCTCGATCAGATATATAAAGCATACGTAGATATAAAGAACTTCCAATATAAATTAATAATATAGATACATATTCTAATTCGATTTTTTCTTTCCAGTTATCCGTTCAGAACATGTAAAAGAAAGGGTGCGAACAATTGAACAAGTGTAGCGTTCGACGACGCAAACAAAGCGAGCGTTTGTCGCCGAGATTACTCCCCCAGCGGAACAAACAATGTTCCTGCGACGTTTACATCTAAATAAAGCAGTATTCAATTATAACTCGTGTTGTATCAATATTTGTGGAATAAAAGTGTAGAGGGCGGCCTGATACGGGTCTCTAGGGAGTTGCCGTACACGATATATTTTGACTGTTCCAGCTTGTTCCCATAACACGATATTATACCTTTCACGTACATAAAAATAAATATGCGACTGGCCATTGATATTATTTATTGAATATTATCTTTCCCGGCAGAGTAGAATTTGGGCCACCCCTTCTCTTATCATGTGGTGTCGTACAAGGTGACTAAGGGACAGGGCTGATTAGTACAATAACATCAGACAGATATGTACAGCTCAGACTCAGCCTCAGATGCATGGCTCGTGTCAACAATAGTGCTCGGAATACGGCGATAGGCTCACCTCCTATTGCGTGGGACCAAATACAGATTGGTGCAATGTGGCCTGTAGTCACCTCTGCCTAACCATCCGGGGATAAAGGCGTGATTATATGTATGTAGTTAGTTAGTTAGTTTACCTGGGCTGTACCGCACTTAGCCTCTTGATTGGGCCATTGCGCGTACCATCTTACCTCTCATTCCAGCCAGCCCAGATCCTCCCAAAAAGCCAGCAGCCTTTTCAGGTTTCCACATGCTTCCCGGAGTGACGCTGGTGACTGGAGGAATTTCGCCCGTTGTGCGGCCACGCTCATGCACTCTGTAAGCACATGCCGTGGCGTTTCTTCTGCCCCTATGCAGCCTCTGCATAGGGGGCTGTCCGTCACACCTATTGAAAACAGATGCTTGTTTAGGGGACAGTGACAGGTCAAGATGCCAGTGACGTTGCGGATTTGGTCCCTTATATGATTGTAAATGTAGATATGTATCTCAACAATATCTCGACGTCGAAAGTAACAATGAAAAAATAGAAGTATATAAGTATTCAGTGGACATACTGTCATCATCGCTATCCGAACACCAATCCCAGTTGCATCCAAAGCCTAAAGAATGTGATGCGTTGTAGGTTTGAATTTCAAGTATGTTACACATCCGTATTTGAGTCAAAGAACATCGAACCTTAGTGCTAAGCTAACTTAATCGTTATTAATAAACCACCTGCCGAGCTTACAAAAAAATACTACTTATAGCTTTTATTACTATTTAGGTGGCAAATAAGAACACGGCCTATCTGATGAGAAGCAATTACCGCGGACTTTTATTATAGACGTGGGCAACTACAGGGCCGCACGCTCGCACCGTCTAACGCCTATATAACCTTCTAATGCCCTTGCGATGATAGAATGTGGCAAAGCATTGTGTCGAACAATTCTTCTCCTTTTCAGCAGCCAAACTGGAGAGATCAAGATGATAGTCCTCTCAGATTGATGCTGGATGATGGTGGTCACCGCCATCAGTACGTTATAAATCAATATATCTGTAATTTTCTCAAAAATTTATCATCATCTCTGCGTTGCGACGCAACCGAAGCCTTCACCTCGTAGTCCAGGGTCTGCTTTAGTTTGTAGGAGGTACTCGTAGGACACGACGGTATTTCCGTCCAGTTAAGCAGTCCGACTGGGGAAGTACCTCCGCCCTACAGAAAACCGCGACTATAATAACCTCGTGATGTGTTCCCAGCGGTGAGTAGAGTAGCCAGAGCGCACTAGAGAGTTTTTGTGCTGACAGTGGGCAAACCAAAGGCTATTCCTGCATTGTTTTCTACACTGACGGCACAGATCCTCTCTGTGTTTACAGGGTCGGCAGCATGAGTGTGAGTCCCCTGGCGTTGCACACGTCCATAGGCCACGGAAACCGTTTTCCATCAGGTGGACCGTGTCCTTGACTGCCACCTCAGTGGTATAAAAAAAGACGGGTTGCACTCCGGGAGTGCCGGCAGAAGTGAAAACTTTTTCTTTCTTTTTTCTTCGTTATATACAGAGAAAAAGATAGAAAGAACATACCATACCATATCTATAATATAGCACCAATCATAGAGCCTATCACAAATTTTCTGTCAGAAGAAATTAATGAATTACAAAAAGAAAAAAATATCACAAAATGTAATAAATTACAAAAAGAAATAATTATCACAAAAAGTGTCAGAAGCCCAGGTTCGAAGCCGGTACTATCTGAAACCATAATGACTTACAGTCGAAGCGCCTACAAATAAGCTACGAAGATTCATGGCAAAATAAACGATCTCTTGCTATGTTGGATGACGTCAGTCGTCGGTTACGGTTCAAAGGTCAAGTAATCCTGACGCGAGTTGACAACTTTTTACCCATCCAACGCCGCTATTACTAAAGAAGTTTTCACTTCAAAATTACGCTTCATACAATACATTTTTTCTGCACTCTGTTCAAGCGTTCCATCCATCTTTCATCACTCATACTTTAAACCTTCTGACAAGATTACTTTTATCTCTTCTCATGATAGTGTGAATACCACATATCCACACCATGAAAGTCGCTTAGTAAAAACAACGCTTTTTTTTCTATAGACCACCTAAAGCGGGATTTATAATAAATTATACACTACGTTGCGTCTAGGTTTTAATTTTTTTTACCGATTACACACCCACTCCATCGCGAAGTGGTCTGGGTCCGCCTCTAAGGCGGGCTTAAAACAGCGGTAAAAATTTTGTAGTCACGTGCATCTCCGCACATATTGGTTATGTAATAATACGAGTCTTTTAATTTAATATCCATCCTATCCTTTCCTAACCAAGTGAATCAATTCGATTATGCAGCGCAATAGAAACGGATACCTTGCATTTGCCTATCGTACCGACGACACCATAGAATTGAGTGGCATCACGGAACCCATGCCAATGCACTACAAGGAATATTTAGATCATGTGACCACTCACTAGGAGCCTTCACTAATGTAAAATATTGAAAATTAGTGATATTATGAGGTATTGGTTATTTTAAAAACAAGAAAAGTTTATAAAAAAGACGGGTTGCACTCTGGGAGTGCCGGCAGAAGAGAAAACATTTTCTATTTTTCTTTCTTCGTTATATACATAGAAAAAGATAAAAAAGAACATACCATACCATACCTATAATATAGCGCTAATCATAGAACCTTTCACTTATTTTCTGCTAATTTTCTGTCAGAAGAAATTAATAAATTATGAAAAGAAAAAATAATCACAAGAAATAATAAATTACAGAAAGAAAAAATAATCATAAAAAGTAAAAAATCCCTGAATGCCAGGTGGTTTGAACCCGATACTATCTGAAACTATAAGGACTTACAGTCGAAGTGCTTACCGTTTAAGCTACGACGCTATCTATTGTAAATTGCAAAATAGATAGTCTGTACCAATCTTGTATGACGTCAGTTGTCGGTTACGGTTCAAAGGTCAACTAATCCTGACGCTACACCCATCCAACGCCGCTAAAGAAGTTTTCACTTCAAAAATATGTTTATCAATTTTGAATTTTTGAATTGTAATTTTGTATAGTTACTAGCGATAATATAGTGCTGGTGTTGTGTAAAGTCAGTAGTTTCAGGCGACAGAAACTTTATTTAGTCCCTACAGTTACAGGCGAGTTTACAAGTGTAATTTTTTATATGACCGTAGGTAAATAAACGATTGTATTTAATATATTCACATTCTTCATAACCCTTTATTGGATTTAAAAACACTTCCGAACGGATAATTCCTGGGGACCTGGGCGGAACTTTTGCACTTCCTGGCAGTGGGTGGCCTCGCTACAATGTGCAAGGGCCTGGGTCCTCCTCTCAGGCTACTTCTGCTTGGATCACGAGCAATCTTATCTACATGTTGCACTCGGACCAACGATCATGATAGCCTGAGCTTGTTAATCTTTGGGAATTATTCCCCTAAGCACGCCTAAATAGGCTGTTCGAAATTTAAACTTGAGTAAAATTTGTTTCTGTATTTCCACAGTAGGAAAAATAATGTTAAAGGTGTATGTATGTGTTACTGTATGCTATGATGTAAGGGCGGGTGTAGCTGGATGTTGACATTTGTAATAAAATAGATAAATGTGACGGTTACTTACCATATAACGTAGGAGATCTTTTTAGACGTGTGGAGACCTCATCTAAGTACGCGAAACGTGCAAGTCAAGGCAGCTCAACAGAACGCGAGCTGCACCTTGCGTATTACATGTGGCATTTGGGGTCACTTTCCACCTCCTCATAACTCAAAAACTATTACGCCTGAGGATTTCCAATTCGGTTATTTATTTAAACGATAACAACGACAATTAATAAGATCCTATACAGGATACCACGTACTTCTACAGGTATGCTACAATGGCTTAGGTTCGAAGTGAATGAGTACTGGATGAATGTACTGATCGACGCGACGGCAGGAATGAAAGAAGAAGCTTGTAAAGTATGTAATATTAGAGGCAGATAATAGGTTGTTGTCTCTGTCCAGTAGAGAGAAAAAGGTTTAAGTATACGTACGTATTTGTTTTTAAAAGTATTTTTGCTAAAGTTGCCCTGTGTTGTGCGGTTGACGTTATTCGGGATATACAAGATACAGCAAGGGCATTAAATTATATATTTTTGTCACTTTAATACATAGCCATATTTGGTGAAATGCCAGAATCGTAACAAATTGCGAGGTCACACACCTTCGCGTACCTTATTTTGACATCGTCGTACTCTACTCTAAAGTTGAATTTCACTAGCGATAGAAACCGTGGCAACATTTTACTCAAGAATCTTTTATTTCGACCGTCACACTAGCATCCAAAGCTTAGACTCTAGGCCAGTAGACCGCTTACCTATAATTCCATCATTATCCTGTTTTTACGGGAGCACCAGAGTGGGAATTCTACGCCAGACCTGACGCTGATAAGGTTGACTTCAGCACGTATGATCTTGATTGGGCCCCTCCATTGGACATATTACGTAGGTTCATTAATCTCATTTACTAAAAGATAAGACATCAGTTAATTTAAACAAATATGTAAAGCTGAAATCTAGCCTAAATCTGCGACGATCGATCGCAATCGGCGTGTAGAGCGAGCTATAAATAACGGGTCAAAGGTTAATGTCATGCTATTTCGGTTAACGTCACCGAAATTATACATCCAAGGTTTAGGAGTAGAAAATAGAATAAGGATATTCGTTAGCAGTAATAAGAAATCCCATGAAAATACCAATACTTGTCAAACATACCAGTCTCGCCTCAATTATTCTACCGTAAAAAGTTGTGAGATACATATAATACCAAGTCGGTTATTAATTTATTCAGTCCTTACTTCACGACCTTGTGTCGTCAGTTGTGACGTAGGCAATTATCTAACCTAACAACATCTTATAGTGACCATATCAATATTAAAAATGTTAAACGTTTTAAATAAATATATTGACTAGACCATCGCATGAAAACACAATAGATATATCTCACAAGTAACACATATATATTGTACACTGAAACTGCAAATGTAACTTTGCAATCCTGTACATTTATATGACATTACAAATTTATTTATGCAGTTAATGTGTCTAGAAGACTAGATCGAAATTGAAAAATGTTTTAGTTTTTCATTGATTTTTACTCTTAACACTAATTTTATTCTAAATTTGAAGCTTCTATGTCTGTGAGTGACAAAATTAAGAAACTTTGACTCGTTATAATTCTATTCGGTACTGGTTGAAATTGAATGAAATTTGAAATATACCGTGTTTATACAAAGCATGCTTGGTCACTGAAAATTCAGGTTTCTTGTTTTATCTACAACGAAGTTTTAGGGGGTCGAAATTGGCCTGTATTGCTTCGAGATAAGAATGGTACGGCGGTGCCGCATTTTCTTTTTGCTCGACTTGGCGGTAGCACTACCTTGCCCCCAAATTGTCTCAAATTACTTCACTACCTGCTGAGATAATAATGCCAGTTGTGAGTCTCATTCATGGTCGGGATCAAATAATATCATTAGTAATTTTACACCGTGATTTCGTCCACAAACCTAAAAATATATAAGTAATATGGCAATACAACTCGGATATGTAAGTATATATAGCTTCTGTTTGGTGACAGAATATTTTTCTACACCAGATCTGATCCTCCAGACGCTATACATTTGTAGAATAGAATAGAATAGTACAGTTTATTTTAATAATTTTCATAGTATTTAGAGCTACGGAATACGCCTTTTGGGGTAATTCCGCGGATTTAAACACAATATATTTTATTATACAAAAGCGGGCTGTGCGAGCTATTTATTATTTGGGCCCAGGAGAAAAGCTTAAAGGAATAGACATTCTAACCGTGTCACAATACATTTTCGAGAACGTGTATAAAGAAAAATATCTCAATATTTTAAAAAGTTTGTGACAGGCTTAAAATAAATACCAGACATAAAAGCAATTTTGTAGTTTGTGATAGTAGACTCCATAAAATTAGTAATTCTTTCCGGGGCAACTGTATACGATTTTTAACAAGCTCCCTAATTAAATTAGGGATTTACCTGTGGATAAATTTAAAAATGTAATGTTTAAGACTAAACTGTGCCAAAAGGCTATTATAAAAAACAATAATATTTAGATGATAAACAAGCTTGGAAATGAGCTATTCGCTCAACTGTACTACTCAAGCAAACTACTGTATTTAGGCTAAGTAGACTAAGTAAATGTTTGGAAATAGACCAAAATAAATGCCCGCTGAGTTCCTTGCTGGAGTCTTCTAAGCCCCTCTAGACAAGTGACAATCCGTTGGCTAGCGTTTGATGAAATAGATTGACGAATGTATGGGATTTGACACATTTGACATGCGTTAACGACTGACATAAACGTCAAATCCCAAACATTAGTCATTCTATTCCATTAAACGCCGGCCATCGAATTGCCACATGTCTAGCGGGGCAGATCGGGGCCGCATTTCGAACTGGCGGTGGTCTATTTGCTAAACTAGTCTACAATTTTATTTTGGCTTGGAAAAGATTGTTCAATGTATGAGATTGACATACTTTGACGACTTTCGTAATCCTCAAATTACGTGTAAATCTCATAATTTTACCACTTGAACAGGGGGCAGTAGTTTTTAAGATTATGTGGGGACACACAAGCGAAAATTAATTTTAATTTACCAGTACAAATACAAGGCTAATTGACCAACTGGGAAAGCCAAATGTCAGCGCCGTACCCTCGTCCGTTACACAGCAGTATACCACAGTGCAGATTAAGTTGGTTTAGGTCATAATAGGATTCAATACATCCAACAAAATAGAAAACTCTATCGGTTGATCTAAACTACTCATTCCATTTGTTAATGTGTTGGCAGGCACGGTTAACATGACACATGCGAAAAAGTAGAACCTCGACCTTCAACCTTCCATGAAGGGTTTTATAAATCTCGCCTTCACAAATAGATTGAAAAGAGGAAAAGACTGTCACACTTCAGCTAAAACAAAAGTGTCAGCTCTACACTTTCGAGCGATTTCGGTGCATCACAAAACTGCGGCGTCGACATTTGGCGCGTCAAATTGCACCGTTTGATCAGCCCTTTGTGCGCCTTAAGACTATTAGCACAACTAGATTACACGGGAGGCGCGCGCGCACCCGACCAGAGCAATGCGATTAGAACGCCACCGACGCACCCTCCCCTCGCGCCCGTCTCCTCGCCAAACTTCCCTTCAGTCCCCGAGTCACTACAACCCCTATTTTTTGATCTCTAACTGGATTTATTCGAACAAAGTCCGATTGCAGAGCGCTAAAATGTTGCACGTTCGATTCGAAACTTCAGAAGAACTGGAAGTATAATTGTAGTATATGTTCTCAATGGAATGTGTTATGCCAAGTGTGGTATGTAGACTAATAAGGCAAAGAGTCTTGTTTATCATTTTTACTAGATAGTTATCATTTGTCCCGTACAGATTTATATATAAATTACTTATATATACTTATCGCAGATAGATTTATTGTACACAAACAATTTAGTTTATTTTTGTTTTCTTTTGCCTGGCCCTTCCCATTTTATTTGGGGTCACCCCCGTATCATGTTCCTCCAGACAGCTCGGTCCTGGGCCGTCTCTTTGTTGACTTGGGCTTCTTTGAGGTTCTTATTTACTACGGACATCCATGTGATTTGGTTTCCTCGTCCTCGAGGTTTGGTCTTAATGTCAAGCACTTTCCTAGTCATGTGCTCGGGTGGTCGCCTCTTTAGGTGTCCGTATCACCTCAGACGGCTCTCCTGTAGTTTGTCTGAGATAGGTCTAACTTTAAAGGTGCCTCTTATGTGTATGTTTCTGACAATGTTTAGCCTAGTTACACCACCTACCCACCAGAGCTTCTTCATCTCAGCGCAGTGCAATTTATTTTCTTACAGCTTTTTTAAGAGGCCAGCATTCGGCTCCATATGTATACTCGTCCTTTTATGCGCTTCATCCACCCGGGATTTATGCGATGGGTGATATCAGTTTCTACTGACCCATCTTTACTGATGGCTGACCGATCTGCTCTGCAAACAGATGGTGTATTTGCGGTTGCCTCCACTAAAGTTGCAATGCATGTACTCGGTCATCTGTCTGCTTATTCGCAGACCTGATGTTCCCAGAGCTTCCCTCCACTTTTTTAAAATCTGCTGTAGATTGAAGATGTGTATCTTCACTGATGATAAAGACGTCGTCCGCATATAAGATGTCCCGTGGAGGCTCTCGTCCCAGATTTGAAGTTTGATATTTCATCACAATATTAAATAGTAGAGGGCTAAGTGCGGAGCCTTGGTGCACACCAACCCCTACATCAAATTCTTCGCTTTTTCCGTAGTTGATACTTGCTGTTACATATCTTTGACAATCATTATGGAATGCTCGTGGATGCTCTGGGCACTCGGTCGATAGCTTTTATTAGTCGATGAATATCATGTGCAGGTCTGTTTTGTTGTCTCTGTACTTTTTCATCAGTGTTCTGACCAAGTGTATGGCATCAGTTATGGATCTGCCGGCGACAAATCCACATTAGTCTTCAGCGACTTCTGGTTATTTCTAGTAGCCTTTTGTTGATAATTCTTTCCCTTTTGAAGGAATGTGAGATTAGCTTTATAGCTGCCGCAGAGTCTTATATCACCTTTATTTTTATAGAAAGAGATATGTAAATTATTTTTGTAAGTAAGTAAAAAAGAAGTAGTAGTAGGCTTTCAAATCGTACGAGACACTGTTAGAGACCACTCAACTTATCCAACTGAAAAATAATACTCGTTAATATTAAGTGATGGCTGACACCAACTACAGAGCAACAGCTGAGATGGCTTTCTGAAAACACTAACACTGACACACATCTCGTCATCACTCTCGCATTATGTATTGTTGTATTAGTAAATAAACTATTAAACTATTATGAATGCCTCCGAATCTGTTATTAAGTCTTTACTAAAATAATGAAATGCTACATTTTAGTCACTCAAACCCTTCTAATTACTCTTAGAAGTGACATGTACTCTTTATACCGCAGGAATAAGGCTCAAATAAGCGAGTTTCTGTTTGTGCTAAGGGTCGTGTAGATGCTCCCTTAGGACTTGTTAGCGTGTTACTAGCAGTTTGCTACAATCGCTTGTGTTATTGTTTCTAATATGACGTCCTGTGGGACCTAGCCTCATGGGATGATATAAGAACGTATTACCAGAAGATCCCTAAAGAAGTGTGGATTGGTAAATTAAAAACTGATTAACTAAGTACTTATGTCATACCTTTCATAGCATTTTGCAAATTCCAATTATTACCTGTCCTTGCAGTTAATAGCGATAAAAAAAAGTATTTAGAAGTTTTTAATGCTCTTCTGTCACCAGTTTCGTACCTTAGTTGGCTGAACTTCGATATTTTCGGTGAAGCGATTGCCATTTGACCTCCAAAACCCATAGGAGTATCAAAGATCTGTAGATCAGTTGTCGGACTTTTAGGGCTCCAACAACTCATAAAGACTGCCATAGATGTATTTGGAGGAGCAGGTTAAAGAGAAAAACGCTGTCCTTTAATTTTCTCTATGTTCAATCAAATTCAACGTTGAAATCTGGTTCGATTACCCACCATTACAGTCGCACAACCGCAGAGTGTGAATGTGTTTCTATAGACGCTTATTGAAGTGGTAACATCAAAGAGCAATACTTACGTTTCCAAGCCAGCAAACCGTCTCACACAAATTAAAGGCACACGCCTGGCAATTTGCGCATTACGTCTCAACACGACGGTTGCAATTTGCGCTTTAGGACAATGCGTGCGTTCGCGGCTGCCCCGCGTGTGACTCTCCGGCGCACGCGACTCCTCTCGCTCCAATGACTGTGAGTGCACACACTGTATTAACTTCGACTTATATCAATATTGTTGTAATTCGTACAATAAGTTGCATAATATAGACAATAAGTTGTGTGTTAGCGATACGTAACCCTATCGACTACTATAGACTATGGTGCCGTGAGAAAATGATGTCCTAATAAAAAATACATTTAGGTATGTACTTTGGTTTATAGTTAATCTTGGTACCTAATAATAGTTTATCTATACAAATAAATGAAATTGATGTGTCTCTTTGTAATATCAAAGTGGACCTACGATACATTATGCAATATCGTTCAACTTCATGTAGTTCGAACTTCGAAGGTAATTCCAGCAGGCACATTAAAATAGTAACCCTCAGCAAAACCTTCGGGAAACTTCTTTCTCTTATTTACCTATCGATTTCCGTTTGTGTCAAAAAAATAACGATAGTTAAGTATATATTTCGGGCGTTTACCCATGTTCCCGAAGTACGACCCACTGGATAAACGCCCTTTTTTATCTCAGGTGAAGGTTTTCCTCAAAATTTTAAAAATGATTAAGTATGATCGAATTCAGACCAAGAGACAAACTAATAGGTAAGTACAATTATACTACACCTATCTTCATATTGGTCCCTACTCATAGAGCTACTCACCAGTACTGGAACTATTCGAAAAGGTACTCAGTAGTAAGTAGTAGTAGTTCCAATATAACAATAAAGAGCGCTTGCGAAAATAATAGGAAAATAAGCAATTTAAAAACTTGAGAATTTGAAGCCTAGGAATTTGTAAATTCATAAATTAGAAAAAATTGTATTGCATGTAAAAAGTAATTTTAAACTTAACTATTAGATACCTATTAGCTGTTTGACGGAGACGTTCGACGCTCGGTGCTAGATTTTAGGTCATAGTTTTCTCACGACTATCGCGATTTCTTCAACGTGGGCACTGCAATAACATTTCTAACAAGTATTTAGGCACAATTAGCCGTACCGAAGTGGATAAATTTTTAGGTTTAACGGCCAGTCTGAGAAATCTTTATCTAAACCTAAAAAAAAACATATTTCAAAACATGAAACCATCAGTAAACGATACTGCAGTACAAATGTTTTACACAATATTAACCTCACACTCTCCCAATTGGATTGGCTGCAACCAAACCAAAGTGCTACGCATAACTTATCTTTTGTATCGATCACCGCTCGTCATTCAAGTCACGTTTTGTCCGTCTGTGATACTGACATAAACATTGGGAAAATCGCTACAGTTTCAATAGCGCTGTAGAAAGAGACGGGTGTTCTGGAAACGGACGTAGGGGAGAGAGAGTATGAAGTTTTGAAGGGAGGTACGTGATTAGATTACCTGCCCCCGTGGGCTGCAAACACTTCGTTACCGGTACTGTAACGAACTCATACTGTAGCAACTTGCGGACTCACCCGCTATTTATTAAACAGTCTAGATTCTGCTTTGGTATTCAACAAGAATGGCCCGAGTGACCAGACACGTTTCTGGCAACGCATTCACGGATACAACTAACTTCCATTTTCGCTGAAACAAGAGAACCTTGCGCGAATAATTTGTTTTGTCTTACTAGGTTCTTGTTTGGTTTAGAGCTCCGAGATGAAAGCTAGTTATTCCAGTTAGTAATATTCTTTTCAGAAATAAAAAAAAAAGCTTTGGTTGCAACTTGCAACCCTGATCGACGCTATGATGATTATCATCATCAAATGATGATGATTTGTTATGCATAATAATAAGTGCGTATGTATGGACCTATGTGCGATTGATCAAACTGAAAGATTTTAAACCGGGCTTTCATTGCAGGTGATGAGAATACCATACAAAGTCCATTTCCTATCCTATCTTGATGAACAAAGTGCTCAAAATAATCTTAATTTCTTGATTATTCCCTCTTCCTGTTCAAAGATTGTTCTGATATTTGGTGCACACCTTTAGTTGACAATAATAAAATTAAAATCCATAAAACAGATTGATTTGCTCTTAATACATTGGTTTTAAGATCATTTTGACACTTTGTAATCAAGATATTTCTAAAGCTGACTGTAGGTACGTTGGAAACAAAATGTTCAGTCAAATATTTTTTGAAGCAATAACTTATGTTGGTGTCACGGGCAGTTTATAAAATGAAAAAAAAAAAAAACAATTTAACTTGTGACACGTAGTAAATAACTATTGGTCACGTTTTCACTTTTGTCTTCAGGAAAATTTATGCCGGAGGAAAAGCTGTCTCCGTTGTTTTATGTCCGTTGTTTGAGTT
The DNA here is from genome assembly GCA_949126895.1 of Eilema caniola. NCBI lineage: Eukaryota > Metazoa > Arthropoda > Insecta > Lepidoptera > Erebidae > Eilema > Eilema caniola. The sequence continues at coordinate 16,294,952 of OX421460.1, read as the reverse complement.
TGTGGAGCTGCTTGTAGGGTGAGTACACCCATTTGTTTTTAAGTGATCGATGATAAATAACTGTACTGATCCACTGTTCTGATTCCGCTTTCCTTGCAATGAAAGCCAGGCTTTATACTTGCCACAGTTGCCACTCTTAACAGAAGTAAAACAAAAAATAAAAGAAACAGTTCGAAAATTCAAAAAAGGGAACTCCGCTCATCTAACCAACGCCATCGAATTTACTCATATGTCATTTGTTTTGTTATTCGCGTGGCAATCAAAGCTCGGCATTTCCAGCCATAGTTGATTTATGGAGCAGTTAAAATTCCTCCTGCCTCCACTAGTGGGTAAAGTCAATGGGTTAACATAATGTTGCCTATGTATGATTTTGATCTTTACACTATTGGGTACTTGCGCGCCAAAATTTCCTTTGGTAGGCAAGTAATTACATATTTGAAAGGGAAGAAGCGTCCTACCTGTGACCATTCTGTTTCAGGCTCATTAGTACTCAAAACAGTTACTGTATACTAGGTATTTCATAGTCTGTTGTTAGGTCTTCCTATTTATAAAGAGTTTTTACGAAATATGAAATCAAGACAAATATCCCGTAGCTATCGCCTTTGTTTTGAAAGAAGTTGTCTGTCTCCCCTAATGCGATATATGCGTGATTATATACATGAATTATAGTTTGGTAACATTATATTCCGTAGAAAACACTGCAGATACTTTATCTTCTTTCGATCCAATCCAATATCTCTTGGTCCGATATAGGCATCAAATCCAGGCATTCACAATCAGAACCGAAGCTTATACTCAAGCCACTAAACGAACAAGGTAGCATATTGATAATAAAGCCATATATAGACGTATATTATTATAGTCGTACTGCCGTACCCCCAGGCTTGGCGCGCGGCTTAACAGAATAAATTTGAATAACACGGGCGGTAATGAGGCACCATCGGAGCACCCGCGCCACTGATGAGCGAGAATCGAATCCCGGACCTAACTAAACAATTGTCATTCATTCAGCCGTGAGCCAATTCTGTAATCCTTTTGAATAATTCCTTTTGGTATTCTGTGAGCCGCGCCGCCAATCATTACGGCCTTGTGCAATATTATCGCGTGTGAGTTTACGTACATACATACATACATATAATCACGCCTTTATCCCCGGTGGGTTAGGCAGAGGTGAAAATTAACACCCACATTTCACCAATCTGTATTCGGTCCCACGTAATAGGGGGTGAGCCTATTGCCGTATTCCGGGCACTATTGTTGACTCGAGCCATGCATCTGAGGCTGAGTCTGGGCTGTACATATCTGTCAGCTGTAAAAGTCAATTAGCCCTATCCCTTAGTCGCCTTGTACGACACCACATGGGAAGAGAAGGGGTAGCACGGTACTATCTGCAGAATAATATCTGTAGAGTAATATCTTCTCTTCGCTTAGGATTCGTGGACTATGAGAAAGCCTGATACGATCGAAATATGGGCCGTGCTACAGTCTCTCCAGCAGTGCCTGATAGGTCTCCGGTAAATCGAAGTATTGAAGTGTTTATACCAGAACGCCACTATGTCGGTCAGAGTACAGGAACAGAGTACGAAGCCAATTCCACTGAAAAGGGGCGTTAAACAGGGAGACGTTATCTCTCTGAAACTGTTTACCGCTGCCTTGGAAGACGTCTTCAAGCTACTGAACTGGAAAGGACGCGGCATCTACATAAACGATGATATTGTCACGATGGCAGAATCGTTGGCAGTCTTGAACACCATGCGTGAAGACCTCAACAGAGTATCCCAACAGGTGGGCCTTAAGATGAACATGGACAATACAAAGATTATGTCAAATCTCCATGTTGCTCCTCTACCGGTTCATGTTGGGGACTCAGTTTTAGAAGCTGTTAACGAGTACGTCTATTTGGTTCAACTGATCCAGGTAGGCAATTCCAGCTTCGATGATGAGGTAGGGCTGGGCAGCGTTCGAAAAGCAACGAGAGGTCTTCTCGTCCGACATACCTCAGTGCCTGAAGACGAAAGTCTTTAACCAATGTCTGTTACCAGTGATGACTTACGGATCTGAAATATGGTACCTCACTATGGGTCTCTTAAAAAACCTCAACGTCGCTCAATGAGCTATGAGAGGGCTATACTCGGTATTTCCCCACATGATGAATGATGAAAGTAACCGACGTAGCCCAGCGGATTAGCTCGTTGAAGTGGCAGTGGGCGATGGAGCAAAAAGACGGGTTGCAATCCGGGAGAGCCGGCAGATTAAAAAAATTTTCTTTCTTTCTTTCTTCGTTATATACAGAAAATTAATGAATTACAAAAAGAAAAAATAATCACAAAAAGTAATAAATTACAAAAAGAAAAAATAACCACAAAAAGTAATAAATTCCAAAAAAAAACAAAACGTAATAAATGACAAAAAGAAAAAAATAATCACAAATATTTCAGAAGCCTAGTTCCGAACCCGGTACTATCTGAAACCATGTGAACTTACAGTCGAAGCGCTAACGGCTCAGCCGAGAAGCTTCTTGACGCACTTAACAAAATGAACAATCTGTAGCTGTTCTAATGTTGTATGACGTCAGTCGTCGGTTACGGTTCAAAGGTCAACAAATCCTGACGCCCGTTTAACATTTTTAACCCATCCAACGCCGCTAAAGAAGTTTTCACTTCAAAAAGTGTTGGAATGACGACCGCGTACGGGCAAACGAGTGTAGGACGCCCAACGGCCAGGTGGAAGGACGACCTCATCAAGGTCACCGGGAAGCGCTGGATGCGGGCTGCTTTATAACGATCTTTCTAGAAGTCTATGGGAGAGGTCTATGTTCAGTAGTGGACTGTGTGTGGCTGAAATGATGATGATGATGAATATCTTCATCACTATTCTCTAGCAGAGCTCAAATTTTTAATATAAGTACATTCAACGGATAGTTATAGTTACAGTCGTAGCAGTCATCATTCTCTGATCCTTTTTCTCAACTCAGTCGGAGTAGGCCATGGAGAAGGAAATGGTCCTCCTCCGTGGGGATGGCTTCCCAGTCTAACTATGATGCGGTTGAATTTCTGATATTTTCGGGGAAGCGACCGCAACTGACCTCCACAACCAATTGGCCTTAACAGCTCATAATTTCACATGGCATAGAACGACCCCTTTAGGTATAGGTACTATTTTGTGAAATTTAGCGGACCTGAGAAACTATTTTCTGCACTTTTTTGCTTATTTTAATTTGAGTTTGCAACACAGTTTCGTCTAAAGTATGTAGGTACATGGTAGCAGTATGCATTGCATAAATAAATAAATATTTCACAACATTTAACACAGCGCTATCTAGATGCTTGGTAAGCATAACTTAACTAGCTTGTGTTATGGAATCTAGAATGCGGATAAACATACTTAGATAGGTTTTTTTTTTGTAAATACATACATATTTTACAAGGAAATACCTAGACCAATGCAAATATACATATTAGAAAAGAAAGAAGAAAGAAAGAAACACACAACAACACAAATATTTGCCCTGAGCGGGGATTGAACCCGCGCCTACTGCGTAGCAACCGCCACGCCACAGAGGATTTATGTATTATGTTTCATTGGTAAGTCGGCTTTTTCAGGTGTGTCTGCCATCCCAACCCGTCCAACTCGCCTGTTGTTTATAGCAGACATACCGACTTGAGGTGCTGTTGTACATTATGACAAAAGTGATGTGCGGAGGTAAGTCTAACTAATCTATCCGTGTCGGGGCGCGCGGATAAATAGTTTCGTACGAATAGATTCTTCCTATCGCATTTAGGTACAATCGTTTGCAATCATCCGCAGTCACCTTGAATTTTCCTCACAAATTTGGAATCCTCATTACTACGCCTACGTAGATCTGATCGAAGGTATTCAGAGGAAATTGGTAAGGTATATATTGAATACCGCTCTAAATCGCACCATAAAAATTATACATTTTGCAGAAAATTAACACTGCACATACGTACACGCGTGGCTGATCAATCTTTGCTTTTCGGTCTTGTAAACGGTTCAGTTGACTCTCCTATTAGGTAAAATTGAACAATGCGTACATCACTCTTTCTTAAGAAAACCGCGACTTCTTCATGTTCCCATAGTAAATTCCAACTTTTGTCAAAATTCTTTTCTCATTAGAGCCTGCAGAAACTTCTATGAAATCCCGCAGTCTCACAACGAAGTTGACTTTATTGAACACCAACATACTAAAACTCAAAAGGATTCTGAGCAATGCCTTCTTTGAAAGATGAATGAGTAGTGTACCAAGGCTAGGTGCTATTCGCTCAGGTGCTATTCGGCTGGGTGCTCTAAGTGGACTACACTGTTTTTTCTGTCTATTGCCTTTAATATACACCTTGTATTATTGTTCCAAGATTTGTATTTTCTCGTAAAAACTTGTAACTGGCCTTCTTGTACCTACTTTTATGTTTTAATTTCACTGTAATGGCCGTAAGTTTATCTAAAAGAATAAAATAAAAATAAAAAGCAGTACTTTATGCTTCTTATATCAGGATTTATAGATTGGACGTGATACCACCAGTCCACTCCGGAGGACGTGAACCGACGGAAGGTAGGTATGACCATGTTTACACTCCCCGCGATTTATTCATCGGGCGTCGTAAATAACGCGGTCCGAGCGCCGACAGATATATGGAGCTCCATATTTATTGGTATTTGTTCGCGAGCAGTAGGTACCGACAGCATAACACCGCGGCAAAATAATCCCTTCTTTTGGTTTTACAATAATTAAATGCTAAGTAGATTCTATCAACTATCTGTAACTGATTATGACGATGTTCATTACGCAATATGGTGTAAACTAGTTTGCAGCTCAATAGTTAATTATGTACTTGCGGGAATACTGAAGGTAAGTCTGTAGGAGCATACCTATTAATCAAAATGTAGGACAGTTTTGTGCACAGTATAAGTTTCTTTACCGTTACATAGACTTGGAATTTAACAAATAGGTACACGTGTTTCGATTCTGCTAGCATTCCGCTGATCCTACACAGGGGCGGAAAGAATACAGACTTGTCTAGAAATATGAACGGCCTCAAACTACTATTTTAGCACTCTTAACTTCTACATTATAATGATGACCTTCTTTCTTTGGACTTCACTTACAGTTTACCAATAGGCGGGATAAATGCAGATTTGTGTGCTCTATAAGTATAAGAAAAAAAAAGACGGGTTGCACTCTGGGAGTGCCGACAGAAGTGAAAACTTTTTCTTTCTTTCTTTCTTCGTTATATACATAGAAAAAGATTAAAAAACATACCATACCTACAATATAGCGCCAAGCATAGAACCTATCACTAATTTTCTGTCACAAAATGTAATAAATTACAAAAAGAAAAAATAATCACAAAAAGCGTCAGAAGCCCAGGTCCGAACCCGGTACTATCTGAAACCATAATGACTTACAGTCGAAGCGCCTACAGATAAGCTACGAAGCTTCATAGCATACCTAACAAAATAAACAATCTGTTGCTATGTTGGATGACGTCAGTCAGCGGTTACGGTTCAAAGGTCAATTAATCCTGACGCGAGTTGAACACTTTTTACCCATCCAACGCCGCTAAAGAAGTTTTCACTTCAAAAATATAGTAACGTTCAGTGGTTTGTTTTCCCGTCCGTACCCCGCAGCCTACACGCATCGTCCCTGAATGAGAACTTTTTTCACGCGGCAGCTCCGTCCGGGCGCATTGAACCACTTCATTGTAATACTTAGATATTTAGTAGTTGTGCAGCGAATAAATTACCCTTATAATGAAAGCGAGTTTTTTCAACAACATCCGACTACATTTTAAGGTGTTATCACTCGACCGACCTGAGTTATGACCGCGCGCCGCGCCATGGAGCGCTCCAGCCGCACTTTTTGCGGTATCCTCATAATCAAATTTTGATTTACTGCCGCCCGAGTTATTAAAATCCCTTTAGTTCTGCATCGTGCTCTGCTCGGATATCGGTGTCACAATGTAAGATAATTGAAAAACAGACTGAGATACGCAACGATTTCTGCGATGTTAAATTCTCGGTGGGCTTATGTTCCTAAAATCGGTACAGGTTGTAAATCGTGCGCAGGAGTGGAACGGTGTGGTGCGGCGTGCGGCGGGTCGCGCCGTGCCAGATTGCGATCAGTTAAATCATGCTTATTGGTAACGAAGCGTAACAGGCGCGTGCGCAGAGCCTCCTCGATGGCTGTGACACCGCCAGGCATTGTTAAATATATGTATAATGCCCACGTTTAGCCTTTGTCATATAAGTATACATAGGAATTTCCTTCTCACAACAGCATTTTGTACATACCTACCGGGATATTTAACAGGGAAGGATTTGTAGAAAGCAAAACAATGATTGAAAAGAAGGACTTGGAATTCTTTATCAACACACATGTTTTCTTCCTACAACTCTGGGCATAAAAAACTAGAGATCTAATCTAAGTAGGTAGATTAATTACATTATATCTATGGTTAATACAGAAGTAGGAAGGTAGGGACTTTTCTAATTTAAAAAATTACAAATCGTTTCTTTTTGGCTTGAAAACCTCGGCCTACCTCGATCTATAAACAGTTCTATCTTCAATGAAACATAATATTTTAGTCTTAATGCCAGAATGTCACCATCGTCTCCCCGTAAGCTCTGTGGTAGCTGTAGTATTCAGCTACTTGTACAAAACGACAGCATCATTCTCCTCACTTTGCATATTTACCTTTCCTATACTAAGTAATTGCATGAAGACGGCTAGCCAGACCAGTGGGTGTGACAATATGCTATCAACGTCATTGCAACTCGATACCCGTTAATATCTTACCATCCAGTGTACCCAACGACTTAGTTGATGCAATAGAATTTAAAATGAAAATGTAAAATGTTATTCAAGGTCTAAATGTAGTGAAAAGTAACATTTGAAAATTTGTATAGAACTTTTTGATGAAGTCTTTTTGTAATCGTTTTAGCTTGTCGTTTTGATTGGCCAATGATTAAATGAAACGATCCGAGTAGACATACATATTTTAAAATGAAGTAGGTATCTAATACATAGCAGCAATGTTGGAATAATAAAATTAGTCTGCTATTATTTTGTTATTTCTATTTATTGATTATGACCATGAAATAATATGTACCTACACTTGACATTCTCTTTTAATTCATAATTACAATAGGTACATATATTGTTTTATTATTTTCATCAATTCAGTGACATAGTTTTGTATAACTATATTTTCATTTGACATTCTTTGAAATTTTGCATGCCAATTTTGGTGAAATACGTTAGGCTACCTATTGTAATAACCGAATACCATTGTAACTATAATGTACCGTATTTCGTGCGAATAAATTATCATTAAATTATCATTCATTCATTCATTCATTCAACTCTTAAAAATTCCACTGGTTCAAGCACAGCACTTCGATAAGTATAACCAGGATTTGATGAGGTCAGATACCTATCGAAGTTCGGCCCCTTCGTAGTTAAATTAAAAAGCTGACCCCAACGGAGTTGGGAAAAGGATCAGAGGATAATGAAGAAGATATATTAAAACTGACAATAAAATAAGAGCGTTTGAGAAGTCAAATCTATGACATAATTATGTATCTGTCTTTCACATTGTCCGGCCCGATATCGACTATCGGAGCTGACATCACTGTGTTGGCCCGATATCGGATCACAAAGAGACTAAAATAGCGACTGCAAGCCATTTTTCGACCTAATGACATTTTCTTAGTTATGTGTCTTTTTGCGTGTGTCATGTCAATAAATTCGAAAATTGCTTGCAATTCTTTTTTTTTTCATCCATAGCATCCCTAACTGGTTTGTGCTTTCGAGCAAATGGCCGTATGAATGTGAAAACGCTTTTACTACTGCACAGACTGCACAAATATCTTTGTAAGTAAAATGTTAGGCAGTTTAACTCCGCCATTTTGTAGGTAGGTATGCACTTTAGATCACGGTTGAGGCTGAAAAATAAATAACTTTGATTATCTGCAAATTATATGGAAATAAAAAATATGTTTGTTTTTATATAGGTAGCGGTAATATTGATCTCTCGAACAAAACAGAGCATCTGAAAACAAACGGCGCAATCAAGTAATAAATTGCGTTAGAAGTTACCGTCCGGGGCCGAGGCCGAGAGTCGACGACGAAAGCCGAGGGGAAAAGGAGTCCTATTTATCGAATTAGGACTGTGTAATCACCGCTCATAGTACAACGCAGCAATTGTAGGGGGAGAGCGGATAAAGTGACTTGATACTAGACTGCAGTCTTTTCTTTCGTATGGTGCCAAAACAATTGCTTGCATTTGTAACTGGGCAGTTTAACTTCCTCTTACTGAACACTGCTCCCCTAAGTCAGACCACTTCGTCTCGTTATGGTAATGGTCGATGCTATAATATCTCACCACTATCAGAATGAAGTACATCTTTACCTACAAAAAGGCATAAAGCTTACTATCGAGTGAGCTACACATGAGACTGCCGTACGACTAGGCAACTGGGAAATGAATTCTTTATATCTTTAATAAACACCATGTTCCTGGGTGTGTCTAATCTGACCAGCATAATGATGATTATTGATGAAAGTGCTAAACGAAGACCAGCCGGCCAAAGCCTAAAAGTGATCTAAATTGAATTTATGATTTAATTGCAAAGGATAATTGACCCAACGCGTCTCTTCAATCAAGACACCGCTTCGATACCTAATGGCCACTTTTTGGCAATGAAAATAACATCGTTTATTATTAATTAAAAGTAGGATAAATAACGATTTGTGGACATCCCGCGCATTATGAAAAAATGGTGAAACAAAAACCTTCTTACTATTTTAACAGTTAAGAGATCTACCATTCAGGAAATGAAATCTAACTATAACAAAAATCCAAGTTATGCAACCAGCTAAGCGAACAATAACCTTTTCTTCATTATAAGTCGACCGATTTTCTCCTTTTGGTTTCGTTTATGAACTTTGCGTGCCCTATAAAAATAACTTAGAAACAGTCTGTTATTTCTACTCTAAATATAATGAATAGACTAATCTCCTTACTTACAACGACAACAAATGAACTTACTAGCTTTATGGTTTATAATATTAGTAGAAAATACAAGTATCAAAACCATATACACCCCGCTTGCAATGACAAGGGGTGAACATAATAGAGTGAAGTGACGCGTGCTACATGTAATAACATATGAATGTACCAAGAAGAGCGGCAGCCCTGAATTATTGCGGTAATGATCACCCGCCTAGGACAGCGCTGTGCAGTTCACTTTGTTATCTATACACTGATTACACATTACATTACAGTCCGAGAATGCCTAAATCATAGTATTAATTCTGATTTTTGTCGAATGATTGAAAAGAAAATTTGAAATAACCAGACATCGTGGTTACCTGAAACTATAACGGTCGCTCGCTTATCAGCTTACAGTCATCATAATATCATCAAAGAATCAAAACCGATAACGACGTTACTTACTTGTATTGTTACTTTTGTAACTACCAATATTATACAGGTTACAATCTAATTTGCATATCATTACTAGAATATCCCTGACAGTTCTTTAGCTGACATACAACCTCTCCATACTTAAGCTCAACTTAAGTGCTTACCTCATTTACTTAAACGAGCATCATAAAAAGGTAATAATTACTTGTTCGTTAACATATTAATCGATATGCATATGAACACCAAATCGATATTAGATAAAAACAAACGCCGAACAGTTTCCAATTTTATGTATACTAATATTATAAACATGTTAAATTTGTTTGTTGGTTTGTACGGAGGATGTTTTTCTGCTGGCCTATAGAAAAAAAATCTCTGTACAAACTGGTCTTGAATGACAATGGACAAATCAAACGAAGGGACTAAAAGCCAGTAAGTATCGTCACAGACAGTACCTACAAAAATACAGCGGTAGACCGGCTACATACACCTCGTACCGCCTAGGTAGGTATTCCACTTCTTGTATGTATGACATTCTTTTCACCTCTTGAAGCAAGGAAGTGTAGAAGTTTCTAATGTACAGTAGGGCGGTGTGCCGAAATATTTTTTCCTGTTTTCACTACACAAGACCCATCAAAAGTTATAAGTTTTAGATCACCGTAAAATAATAAAAAATATATAAAAATATCTTGAGGGCCGGTATGCCCAATACCGGCAGTTTCATTTTCCAAAAAATCTCGTACATACAATGTTACTAATGTAAAAACATAATAATAGACGATATGCCCTGAATGGCCTAGAGGCATTTTGTAATAACAATGACATAAGAACACTACAATACAATATGCAGGTAATGACAGTTTGCTGCCCGGGAAGAAATACGCAAGCGTGGACTCGGAGCTGCACACGCTCACCGAGTTCCCGGCGTTTGAGACGCCGAGGCGGGAGCTTGTGGCGGCCCTGAGGGTGAGAGTGCTCACGCTCTCCACCCTGCTCGCGGCGGTGGTGCGCTGCCCGGATGCGTGGGCGGCCAGCGCCTCCTTCTGCGAGCAGGTCATGCTCGTGAAGGAGACAGCAGAGCGGGCGCGGTGCGATAAGCGCGAGACACTCGCTGACATCGCTGCACACGCTCGTAGGCGGCTCGGGAGTCAGAGGGCGCAGACTGACCTCCGCCCCCATAAGCGCGGGCCTGAGGGTGACAAATTTATTGGCATGTTATTCGACGATAGGGAGTATATTTTGGAGCTTGCATCTCATAAAATATAAAAATCAGAGAAGCAGTCAAAAACATTTCTCTCAGGGTATTGAAAGTACTAAAACTTAACTTATTAACACGAAACTACATTGATATAATATTTTGGCGAGAGCATGAGATATCGGTTCCACCGATTCCGCGATATGTCCTTAACGATGAGTCTTGACGAGACTCGATACCGTTGAATTCCCCTATTACACATAGTTGAAAGATGTGTTAAATTTGTGATGAAACTTTCTCAAAGCGTCACAGATGCAGCAACACAGAACATAGCAGCAAGAACTAATAAAAATCTCGCGCGGTAATGCCTTATTTTGGGCAGAAATACGGGTTTCAAAACCGGTTTTTAAAGTACTAATTGATTTATTTGTCTTTTAACTATTTAATAACTTGTAGTGATCATGGTTGTACTCTTTAATTTACCAAAAAACATTTAAGATTTTTAATACTTTTATACCTTCCTAAATAGGTAGATAAAATAACTTTTCAGTCAATACTACTCATGAATCGAGTTATAAGGTAACGGTATGAAGTGCTCCTCATGAGGCCAAATACAGTCTCATGTTGGAGCGCATACAAAATAAATTCACCAGATACCTATATCTAACACTGTATGGAGTGTACCCATTCTAACCCTTGATGTATCCAACCTTATTTGTATTAGGTATGGTCGGATACAACAAGCTGGAAGTTAGGCGGGACTTGGCGACAGTAACATATATTGCAAAGGTTTTCCGTGGATACATAACCAATCTGTGTACTATCTGAAACCATAAGGACTTACAGTCGAAGCACTTACGGCTAGGCTACGATGATTCCTAACGCAATTAACAAAATTGACAATCTGTAGCTGTTGTAATGTTGTGACGTCAGTCGTCGGTTACGGTTCAAAGGTCAAGTGATCCTGACGCGAGTTTAACACTTTTTACCCATCCAACGCCGCTAAAGAAGTTTTCACTTCGAAAATAAAAAAATAATCTCCACATACAGTGCGATCTTTTAGTGTGTGTACCTTTTAGCAACATGTCCAAAACTCTATACATACTTGTTTCCTACCTCCAGCCTTGCGGACAATATGCGGATAATTCGAAGCGGAGGGCATCTACCCCAGTCCTAACAACGTTTCGTAACTGCAAACATCGACATGCGGGCGAGACCGAAGCGAGGGCGCAAGCCTCCGTAGATAGAACAAAAAACCTTTGAACTTGTAAAATAAGTACGTTGCATACTTTAGGTAGGTACTATAGTATTGTTATGGTGCTTTAGGTTAATTCGTGTTTAGCGAATAGCGACGTTGTTTGCCTTTTGTGCGGTAGGTACTTTAATTTCACTCTTAATAATGGAGGTAAGACACGACAATAATCCGTCCAATGGAGCAGTCCGGCTGGGAAAGTACCTCGGCCCCACAAAATACCGCGGCCATGATAACCTCGTGTTGTGTTTCCGGCTGTAATTAGGGTAGCCAGAGTTCACTGAAGAGATTTCGTGCTGTCATTGTCAGTGGGACGACCAAAGGCTTGTCCTGCTATGTTGTCTACACTGACAGCACAGAAACTCTCTGTGCTTACAGGATCGGCAGCACGAGGGTGACTCCCCTGGTGTTGCACGCGTCCATAGACCACAGTAGCTACATTCCATCAGGTGAGCCGTGTACTTGTCTGCCACCTCAATAAAGAATACGTGGCCTTGAAGAGAATGTTATAACTGGAATTGATAGGACACCTCTTTCTAATCGTTAATTTGCTAATCTGGTTTGAGCGCGTGAAAATAATGAGAACCTACGATTAAATGTGTAATTTGGTCAGAATTATACACCAAGTATATAAGGCACATTATAAACGGGTAGGCAGGTTGGGATCAATGTCATAGAACGTACACTGATCAATATGATGGTGAATTTAAAAAAGCTAAGTCACAAACATTTGAAGCCGGCGCGGCGGAATGGTAAAGTATACACCATCATTAAATCGTCATGAAATGTGGAAACCACGCCCGAATTCCCTCATTTCTAGCAAAAACAAAAAACAATCGACGAAACTGCTGATAAACCCTATAAAAACCTCATACTTACGATACCTGCGAAGTGGGTGTACTATGCCAAATCGAATGCCAAATAATCGAATATCAATTGATCGACCACTATAAATCGAACATCCAAATACTCGAACGTTCATGAAATCGAATGTTTAATATATCGAACATTCAATATATCGTACACTCAATACATCGAGTATTCAAAATATCGAATGTTTGTTTGATCGAGCGTTCAACGCATCGCATATTCATTCTATCGAAATATGAATATAGGTACTGAATACTTTTTATATGGTAGAATACAAGAAAAACACAAAATTGATTAATAAATCACATGTAATCTTTGATTATTATCGTTTAAAGGTACATTTTAATATTTTGTTTGAATTGCAATTGCACGGAGAAACTCGAAAAAGTTATGTTGTTTTTACTATTTAATATTTTTGCAATCACATTATCATCCCTTTTGTCTCTTTTTTGTGGAGTAGGTCTACCGAAGCCCGCGTTTGCCTTGTGTTGTAAACGATAAAATTAAAGATTACATGTGATTTATTAGTAAATTTTGTGTTTTTCTTGTATTCTACCATATAAAAAGTATTCAGTACCTATATTCATATTTCGATAGAATGAATATGCGTTGCGTTGAACGCTCGATCAAACAAACATTCGATATTTTGAATACTCGATGTATTGAGCGTACGATATATTGAATGTTCGATATATTAAACATTCGATTTCATGAACGTTCGAGTATTTGGATGTTCAATTTATAGTGTCGATCAATTGATATTCGATTATTTGGCATTCGATTTGGCATAGTACAACCCTGCGAAGTTTGTAAATAGGTCCAAAGCTCGTGTCTAACCTACAAATGTATAGATCACTTCACTCAACTAACAATTTCCTATTTATAATATAAGCCTATCAAAATTGTCACAACATTTATCTACCAAATAAAATATGGCAAATTAAGTATAGCAAATAGGCGTAGCAATAATTTAGTTAAAAAGGTAGGCGTTGATCGCAGGAAGCAAAGGTCGCTTGCTTTCATCGCTCGAGCTGGCACGTGCCGCGTGCCGCCCTTGTCACGAGAGCGCGCAGTGCACGACACGCGTCCTAATTGATAACTAATCAGCTTATGTTACAACCACTATTTTGTCTGTCAAGTGATATAGGGTACGTTTTTTCAAAGATACTAAATATGTATCCATACTAATATTATAAATGCGAAAGTAACTCTGTCTGTCTGTCTGTCTGTCTGTCTGTCTGTCTGTCTGTCTGTCTGTATGTTACGCTTTCACGCCTAAACCGCTGAACCGATCTTGATGAAATTTGGAACAGAGGTATATTAGAGCTTGAGAACGGACATAGGCTACCTTTTATCACGAGAAAGGGGGTTTAAGGGGGGGAAATAGGGGATGAAAGTTTTTATGAAAGTTTGTCATTTCTGAAGATATCTTAATGAAATTTGGTACAGAGGTAGATTAGAGCTTAGGAACGGACATAGGCTACCTTTTATCGCGAAAAGGGGGGTGGAAGGGGGGGGACTAGGGCCTTGGGAGGAAAGTTTGTCATTTTTGAAGATTTCTTGATGAAATTTGGTACAGAGATAGTTTAGAGCTTGGAAACGGAAGTAGGGTACCTTTTATCGCGAAAAGGGGGGTAGAAGGGGGGCGGACTAGGGCCTTGGTATGAAAGTTTGTCATATTTGAAGATTTCTTGATGAAATTTGGTATAGAGATAGTTTAGAGCTTGGGAACGAACATAAGCTACCTTTTATCACAAAAAGGGGGGTAGTAGGAAAGGGGGGGGGGACCCGGGCCTTGGGATAAAAGTTTATCGTTTTAGAAGATTTCCTGAAGAAATTTGGTACAGAGATAGTTTAGAGCTTGGGAACGAACATAAGCTACCTTTTATCACAAAAAGGGGGGTAGTAGGAAAGGGGGGGGGACCCGGGCCTTGGGATAAAAGTTTATCGTTTTAGAAGATTTCCTGAAGAAATTTGGTACAGAGATAGTTTAGAGCTTGGGAACGGACATAGACTACCTTTTATTGCGAAAAGGGGGGTAGAAGGGGGGACTAGGGCCTTGGGAGGAAAGTTTGTCATTTTTGAAGATTTCTTGATGAAATTTGGTACAGAGATACTTTAGAGCTTGGAAACAGATATAGGCTACCTTTTATCGCGAAAAGTGGGGTAGAAGGGGGGCGGACTAGGACCTTGGTATGAAAGTTTGTCATTTTTGAAGATTTCTTGATGAAATTTGGTACAGAGATAGTTTAGAGCTTGGAAATGGAAGTAGGCTACCTTTTATCGCGAAAAGGGGGGTAGAAGGGAGGCGGACTAGGGCCTTGGTATAAAAGTTTGTCATATTTGAAGATTTCTTGATGAAATTTGGTACAGAGATAGTTTAGAGCTTGGGAACGAACATAAGCTACCTTCTATCGCGAAAAGAGGGGAAGAAGTGAGGAGGGGGAAGAACCAGGGCCTTGGGATAAAAGTTTATCGTTTTAGAAGATTTCCTGAAGAAATTTGGTACAGAGATAGTTTAGAGCTTGGGAACGGACATAGACTACCTTTTATCACAAAAAGGGGGTAGTAGGGGGGACCAGGGCCTTGGGATAAAAGTTTATCGTTTTAGAAGATTTCCCGATGAAATTTGGTACAGAGATAGTTTAGAGCTTGGGAACGGACATAGACTACCTTGTATTGCGAAAAGGGGGGTAGAAGGGGGGGACTAGGGCCTTGGGAGGAAAGTTTGTCATTTTTGAAGATTTCCTGATGAAATTTGTTACAGAGAAACTTTAGAGCTTGGAAACAGGTACAGGCTACCTTTTATCGCGAAAAGGGGGGTAGAAGGGGGGCGGACTAGGGCCTTGGTATGAAAGATTGTCATTTTTGAAGATTTCTTGATGAAATTTGGTATAGAGATAGTTTAGAGCTTGGGAACGAACATAAGCTACCTTTTATCGCGAAAAGGGGGGAAGAAGGGGGGACCAGGGCCTTGGGATAAAAGTTTATCGTTTTAGAAGATTTCCTGATGAAATTTGGTACAGGAATAGTTTAGAGCTTGGGAACGGACATAGACTACCTTTTATCACAAAAAGGTGGGTAGAAGGGGGGGACTAAGGCCTTAGGTTGAAAGTTAGTCATTTTTGAAGATTTCCTGATGAAATTTGGTACAACGATAGCATTTTGGTACAGGGATTAATTAGAGCTTGGTAACGGACATATGCTACCTTTGATCGCGAATAATGTGGTAAAAGGGGGGGGGGGGGGGGATACGGACTAGATAGTAAATATAAAAGTTTGTTTTTTTGATGATATCCTGGTGAAATTTGGTACAGAGATGGATTAGAGCTCGAAAATGGACATAGACTACCTTTTATTGCGAAAAAGTCAGTTGAAGGGGTGTAATAGGACAAGGGTATGTAAGTTTGACAATTTTGAAGATATCTTGATGAAATTGAAATAGAGATGGATTAGAGGTTAGAAATGGATATAGGCTACCCCTTATCGTGAAAAAAGTGATAGAATAGGGAGGGGGGGGGAGGGGAATAGGGCGTTGAGATTAAAGTTTCTAATTTTTTAATGGCACAAAAAAGGGGGTGAATAAGGCATAAATAGTAAGAATTTCTTTTAAGATGTCCTCATGACATATGGTACAAAGGTGGATTAGAGCTTCGGAATGGATATAGTCGAGTAGCGAACCAAATATAGAAGCGAGTGGAGAGGCGAGTAGAGATTGTTATAGGGACGAGTGGATAGGCGTGTAAAGATTGGAAGTCGAGTAGAGTCGACTACAAGGGCGAGTAGATATGCGACTAGAGAGCCAGTGGAGAGGCGAGTAAAGAATCAAATAGAATGCCGTAAAGGCGAATAGGGAGGCGAGTGGAAAGATGAATGTAGTGGCGAGTAGAGATCGAATAGAGAGTTGAGTAGAGGTGCGAGTAGATAGGCAAGTGTGGAGAGTAAAGTAGACAGGCGAAAAGAAAATCGAATGGATGGGCAAGTAGAGAGGCCAATGGAATGGCGAGTATAGAGAAAAGTACAAAGTCGAGTAGAGAGGGGAACAGAGAAGTCAGTAGAGAGTCAAGTTTAAATTCAGATATAGAGGCGAGTAGAAAGTCCAGTAGAGAGTCGAATATAGAAGCGAGTAGAAAGTCGAGAACAGAGGTGAGTACATAGTCGAGGACAAAGTTGAGTAGAGAGGCGAATTATGGTCAATAGCGTCGGATCAACACTAAACGATAACCGACATCCACGCGGGCGGAGCCGCGGGCAACAGCTAGTATTACATAAAACTACTAGCGGGCTTCGTACGCGTGTAGCGAGTTAGACTTGAAGGGGGATCATTTGTAAGAATTCATTACAAAAACACCTCCACACCATCTTTTTAAATTTCAAGTATCTTGATTTAAAAACGTAGGCCTTTCATACCAAATTCCAAACTCCTTATGGGTGGAGTTTCGTAAAATCCGTTTTCCCAAATTTTAGGTTTGTAGGTGTTATAGTTTCTGAGATTTCGTGATTATTCAATGAGTGGTATATATGTATATATATTACATTAGCGAATGATGATGAATCCAGCAAATTATGGGAACCTATTCGAAGAATAAAAATCTATATTTCAGACTGCTATCTATCATTGTACCAAATTTGAGTTTGATTTGCACAGCCGTTTGAGCCTTATTGACAATTTCTGCATAATGAATAGCTACAAATACTAAAAATCACGACTGCAATCTGGAGCTACTGACAACATTTATTATATTCGGCAACATTTTATAATAAAATTGATTAGAACTCACCGGTTTCACATTCATCCGATATCCGATATCCGTTATCCGACATCCAATATCGGAGGAAGACAAATTTATGAGATATGTATAGATCTATCTTTCACATTGTCCGGCCTGATATCGGTAATCGGAGCCAACACCAGTGTGTTGCCCCGATATCGGATCACAAAGGGACTAAAATAGCGACTGCAAGCAATTTTCGACCTTAATGACATTTTTTTAGTTACGTGTCTTTTCGCGTTAATTGATGACGCTGATCACGAATATAGGAAAGAAAAACTCGATACCATGTCATGTCAATAAGGTCGAATATTTCTTTTCTTTCTTGCATTCCTGGCATCCCTAACTAGTCTGTGCTTTCGAGCAATTGGTCGTATCGGGTCGATTTTATCGGATAAATGTGAAAACAGCGCAAGGTGAGCTGACATCGATATCGGATTTGTATGTCCTTTGTCACTCGGTAGCACCTATGCTACATAATCATACATACATAATCTTGAACCTTAAATATGCTCAAAATGTTCTCTATACGCGCAGTATACGTATATTGGTGTCTTTTGAGGATAGCACGTCGTGCTGTTGAGATGGCCGAGCATAAATTCATCAAACATGGATTATTACAAAACAATCTGCGCGCGCCAGAGCCTCGTTTTTTTGCGGTTTAGGTCCAAGATACGTGTCCAGAGTTATACCTATAGGCGAGTTACATTTACATAGGTACTAACACCGTGAAGATTAGAGTTTTCCAAAGGTGTGTTTGCCTCCCAGCGAGCCATGCCCTCTGGCCCCGCCAGCGCAACGTGGCGATTGGCCTTCATCGACACACTTTGATACAATTTGGAGAAGGTATCCTAGGAATGAATGTCTTTAAGAGTAAATGCAATTATATAAATAGTATTCCATATCTCTTCAAAAAAGAAGTTTTAATTTAGAATTGCTTTTTTTATTATGTATGTAAAAAGAAAAACATCAAAGATAAATTAGGATAAGGAATTGATAATTTATTTTAACATACATTCTACACGACTTTGGCGTAGCGGCATAGCGATCGACTGCTACAGCAGGAGTCTCGAGTACGGTTCCCACTCAACATTATTACATATTTGTATGTCAATTTACATTAGTGTAGTATTACAGTACTATATAATGCTCTTCCTGGAAAGATGTTCAGCAAATGAAAACAAATAATGAAAGTAGGAGAAGCGAAAGACATATGGTAGAATCATAGCAAGTGAAAAAAATGTCTCTGTCTACTCCAACAGGAAAGAGATGTGGTAATATTTATGTATAATATGATATTCCAGACTGTACCTAGAAATATGCCCTTAATAGAATAGAAGCTAGTCAAGCTATGCAGACCTATGTATGTCTAAATAACGCTGTATAATGTCCTACAATGTATTTATTACGTGCATCCGAGTGCAACCATGTTTATTTATATGTGAATTATATTTTGGCTACCACTAATATGACTAGCGTCTGACCTTCCAAGACGACAGGAAAGCCTGCACCAGAGCTACGCCTATTGGTCAGCAGATGCACCGGACAGCAGTTGAGATTATCTTGTTTTTTTTAAGCAACTATTTTTATCAACCCAACACAGCTTACCCAGCTCCGAATTTATAATTTTTTTATTTAATATTGCTTGTGTAGTAGCTGGTATAACATAGAAGCACAGGATAAATAAAAGTATAGATTAACTTAATACTACTTAATTTATCCATTCTGTTAAAAAGTTCCTGTAACTCGTCTGTAAAAGTTCGATACATATCTAAGAGCCGATACAGTAAAATTGTTTCTTGAAAACGTGTGGTTCTTAAAAAAATATTTTCAGAATTTAATTAAAAATTAATTAAACTGTGTTTGATTCTAAAGGTTTAATAACCTCACGAAAACTTAGGTAGCACCTACCTAGGTTGTGTTTTGAATATCGAAGTATTTTCTTACTTTTTGGTGATGCGTACATTTTTTCGTTTCAAATACCCACATAAGTATGTAATGTAGCGCCTTGAAGTTATTTGTACGGAATACTTAGTGCAGAAACCCAACGTGCACTTGAATGGTTTTTCTTTTCTTTTAAATCGAATTGTATTACATATTATTAATTTTACAATAAATCTGTTGAATTTCACCATAAAAAGCATTCTTATTTTATATCTCCCCATTAATAACAAGGGTTAAACACCCCCTCAGAGTAAAATCTACATTTCACCAGGTAAAACCTTTGCGTAGACAAGCAATAAACTTGACAAAAGTTTATCGCAATTGTATGAACATCTACTCACAAAAAATCATTGATTGTTATAGGTATTTGCTACGACTAAACTTCAACTTATTATTATTTTTTACATGCCACAGAAATATGCTATCAAGGACTTCGGTCCGATTACAAAGCAGTTTGCCTTATCCAAATAAAACATTACTTTGTTGTTTGTTCGTAGGTATCGAGCGGTGTCCACTCGACCTAGTAACAGATATTGACGGGCATCAAAACGGCATCAAAGCGGCACGTCATAACCTTTCCATATATCATTCTCAGTTGCGGTGATACCAGCCTTTTCATGTCGCCAGAGACTGCTATATGGACGCAGAGTAAACACTGACAGAGGCTGCACTTTTAGTAGGTATACTAATTAAGTGGCGCGGTTTCATCCGTAAATATAAATAGACTAACTGTTGCCCCCGGCTTCACCCGTGTGGATTTCGGTTATCGCGTAGTGTCTAGCCAACACTATTGAACATTAAACACACCTCTGTAATCAACTCTCTAGTCACCTGTCCACTTTACTCTCTACCCGCTTGTCTTCTCGCCTCCTGTCGACTCTCTTCTCTCCTCTGTACTCGTGTCTCTACTTATCGCTCCATAGGACACTCTACTTGACTCTCTACTTGATTCTCTATTTGATTCTCTTCTAACTTTTCCACCCGCTTCTCTACTCGTCTCTCTGATCACCTTCCTACTCGCCCCTCTACTAGACTCTACTTGACTCTCTTGTCGCATCTCTACTCGTCTCTCTACTCCCCTCTATATTCTACTCTTTACTCAACTATGTCCTATTTCAATCTCTAATCTGTCTATGCACCAAATTTCATCAGAATATTTTCAAAATTAACAAATTTTCATACTAACTTTCATCCATTATCCCCCTCCTTCTACCCCTTCTTTCGATAAAAGGTAGCCTATGTCTGTTCCTAAGCTCTAATCCACCTCTATATGAATTTCATCAGGATATCTTCAAAAATAACAGAAGTAGGGGAAGGCCAAAGAAACGCTGCCTTGATGTCGTGTAGGATGACATGCGTGCCAACGGACTAACCAAACAAGATGCCGAAGACCGTGCAAAGTGGAAAAGAATAAGTAGGAAATCGGACCCTGGGTTCTCCCGTGCTAGGCGGGACGACCAACGGGGGGACACGGTAGGTTGATTATGATGCTGATTTTCAAAAATAACGAACTTTCTTACCAACTTTTATACCCTATTTAGTTCCCAGAACTACTAGCATAATTATCTCTCTTCTTTACTGCCCCAGAAAGATAACTAATATCTCATACTCATTATTATTCTTTCTATATATAGGGTATAAATATTGATTTAATCCTGTTTGTGTTGCATTCTCTAGATCCTACACTAATCTATGCTACTGATCGTAGCTAGTGGTCGGCAATTGTTGCGAGGACCACCGCGCCTCTGCAAGTCATTCCACCTTGGTCGTCCATGATAAACCAAATATTACCTTTAAATTATAGTCATAGAGTTTATATTACTTTGCAGCGAAATTAGGATTGTGTACTACGTAGGTTTCAACAAAACAACGAGTCAGTATCGATATCTGTCGATTTTGATTTCGGTAATCGAGCGACGGACGTAGAGGTGAGCAATGTTAGCTTGTCTCGTGTTCCTCTGTAGCATTGTACGTACTTATAATAGTGCTAGTGCTGGCATGGCGTACTGAGATTAATTGATTTTCTGAATAATGACTGAACGTCAAACAATACTCACACTTATGACTTAAGTTTTGAATTTATTATACATATAATGTTTTTTTTTGTGCTCACACCTGTTCAGTTGTAGATAAGTGCCAGTAGGTACATATTGTGCAGGGTGCGGTACTCTAGGGGATGTATATCTGGTGGAGTGTATTGCGGCTACGAATTTTAGTCTACGCTCGACGAATAGCTGTAGAATAATGAGTGCTGGATCAACAGCATCTTCATCTTCACTTCCGTAACAACAGAAACCAAGTCTGTCTTTTTTTTTCAGATTATTGTATGTTTGTTTGCGATGGACTCAATGAAAATTGAGTAAAACCAGAGAGAGGACATAAAGTCGTGATAATCATCTTCGACGCAGGCCAAGCGGCGGTCATCAGTTAGTGTTAAACAACTTTGTTTATAACATGTTTTGTTAAAGGTTTAGTCTGGTCTGCATTCACCTTTATACTTTCACCCATTTATCACTAATTTTCTCATAATTTTCTCAATCGAAAATCACTTTGCTGCGTCATCTGAGCATAAAAATAAAAATGTCGCTTCTTCTATCTTATTTGGTACCTATTAGAACCCCGCTGGGAACATTGATTTCATAAGAAAATGCTTATAAATAGTCTCATATAGGTTAAACTTCACCTTCAGAGGGCAGTGACTTAATTATTAAGTAGATAAACTGTGTTTGAACTTCGTGTAATTAGTTTATAACCTATTTGAATATTATTACGATACGAGTATATTTTAGTTACGTAATACGTGGATAAAAGTAAGTGCATAGGCATAGGTAAGAGGCATTTGGTGCACAGGTGTAAGGCGAGTTTACTACAACCCTACACAATGTAATCCTTAACTACCTAGTTCTTCTTTTATTTTTTTATTTTCTTTTTATAGTGTTCATTATTCAACGAATAACTCCCTCTCTTCTTTCGTCAAACGTATATTTTATAACTTTCTTTCCTATATATATCCAGATTTAAATAAGTACGAGGTTCGTTTAATCTTACTTGATTTTTATTATACAACTGAGGCTACAGACAAGCACACGTCCCACTTGATGGAAAGTGGCTACCGTGGCCTAAGGACGTGTGCGACACCAGGGGAGTCACACTCGTACTGCCGACCCTGTAAACGATTGAGAAAGCCCTTTCATCTTTTACCCACTTAAATTGTTTAATATTGAGTGGATCCCCATCAAAATTGTCAAAACCAAGCCCACCGTGCCTGCAAGCTGGTAAACTTGGTGATTTGCGGACAAGGCTCTGGCGCAAGCATTCCTCTCGGACTGGCAGGTCAGACAACAGCTGTTTCCATAAAAGCCGTATAAGCCATACCCACAGGTGGGGAAGGAACGACGCTAAGATGATGATGATGAACCGTACCTTCCAACTGAACCAATATCAGTAGATCATTCTACTGATATTGGTTCAGTTGGAAGTTGGGTATAAAAGGGAAAAGTATGTTTGTCTTTTCATCACCACTTGATACCGCAAAAGAGGATCACACACAGACAGATCACGACAGAGAACGAGACAAGCCACCCTTTCTTGCAGGGACGGGCGGGCGCCACTCACAAAAACGATAACGGTTGTATTCGCAGCCGCAGGCATAGGCTGGTTCTAAATAGTTAGTTACCTATTATAGTACCATAATAAAGAAGAAATTCCGTTCGATTCAACATGTAGAAGTGTATTCGCGGCAATAAAAGATAAAATATTGTGAGTATTGCCTCAGTGGAAGGTGCAGAGAACGTTAGACTGCGGTATTACCATAGTATTAAGTCCTACCTATAAGCCTACCCGTAGTTCGACTTCTTTACGCACAGAAAACTCAGTCAGGGGTCACAACAAAAGGTACTTTAATTTTGAGTGCCTATGGACACCTTCCTAATCCATCATCAGAACAACTCCATGGTACTACACGATGTTTACAAAATTTCATCAAAATCAGTTGACGATATCTGCTACAAAATCGATGTGCAAGATTTGACCCGAACAAACATAGTTGCTTGCCTACATACATATAAGAAATATATTGCAAGTAAATAAAAGCTTGTACAAATGAAGATCCCGACAAATTGAGAACCTTCCTTCTTTTAGAAGTCGGTTAAAAAGTTTTTGTTGGCAATATACCCCTTTTAGATTGAAGAAACTAACCTTGCAGCTCGCTTCCTCTGTACCCCACGCAAGCACCGAATAGACCGGCTGTAAGAAATAATAGGACTGGTACTTAGTATTCATACCGAAACTAAATAATGTGATTTATGTATAATGGATACTTACCTGCTGACTGACGTTCGCGCGTAGGGGCCTCCGGCGTAGGCTTTCTACTCGGGGTTGGTTGAGGTCGGAAGCCCGTCGCTCTCGTAAAATCCAGTCTCAAACCAAATGTTGGAGAGCTTATAGTAGACTCTCACTGCAATCTTAGACTCCAATTTTAACATAGTAACCAATTTTAACACAAAGTTTATAAACAGAGTACCTACCTTATATATAAGTCGGTAGCGCAAAGCGTGTCTACCTATTGAATAAAAGCGTTTCTTGGATGTATTATGAGGATAGCACCCGTGCTCTCCTCATACTACATCCAAGAAACGCTCCCGGGCTACGGCAGTGGCCGAGCTCAAATTCACCAAGTATAGATTATTTCAAAACATTCCACATGCAACAAGGCTTTTATGTATCACGATTTAGGTCCAAGATATATGAAACAAGCTATAATATGGTGTATTCACAATTCACATTACTACAAGAGCTAACATTAAGCATCATGTTGTCTAGTATACAGTTAGTAGGTATACTGAACTTGAAGATAAGGAGTGAGTTTTGAGTGTCATACGTAAGAAATTAGCGCCGAATGAGCAACTAGCTACAAAAGTCAGGAGCCGAAGGTAACTGCTAGCTTTATAGTAATCATCGGTGGGCGGAGAGGGTGATCAGGCTGCGGGCCTTCCCGCCCCCGCGCTATTTGCATAACTAACGAGCGCCCGCACCCCGGCCGCGCGCCCCGCGCCCCCTAGCCCCAGGGATACCAGCCACGCTCTATTTCTATTTACTACAAAATACAGCCTATCGGTTGCCCGGCTAGCTGTTATTACAGGTAGTCATGATATTTTCCTATTGAAGGCTCGACCTTGCCCTCTGGCAAAACACATATTATTTCCTTTATTACCTAGGTACTTTATTAGTTGTGTTCGCGACTTCAACCAAATGGACTCAGATCTCCCTTTTAAATCTTTTGCGCGGAAACCTGGTGGACTAAAAGTAACCCAAGTGACGCCTTATTCCCTTATAAAGACTGTAGTAAGAACAGTTATCGAATTTCAGGGCTGAACTTCTATATTTGCCGTTAAGCAACTGCCATCTCACCTCTACTGCCCTGACAATACATTGGCGATATCGTAGATCTGCAGATTAAAAAAAAAAAACTTTACAACAATATTATACAATGAGAAAACAATCATAGCAAACCATAAAAAAGTTAGACCAGTCGTTGGACTTTTTAAGGCTCCAACTACTCATAATGACTGCCATAAATGTTTATATGACGCTCTGAAGCACGAAGAGGTTTAATGTGTTAAGATTCGTCCCCCATTCTAAACACTGGTCAGTTTACCATACAACCTTGCAACCTTCCAACATACCTGCTAACCAGAACAGGTTAGCAGGCAACATACCTGCTAACCTGACTAGGTATGCTGGGTTTACCATAGGTACTTTCTTTTTCTAAAATAAATTATATAAGTAACCGAATAACTCACATTCCCTCTCACCCCTCTAACTAAGCTAAATTGCTTGTACTGGGAGTGGGTTCACGCCGTTGCGGTATAATGGCCAGGATTCGAACTCGGAACCTCTTGATCGTACTACCACTAAGCTACAGAATCCATATCCATTTACTAATATTATTAATGGGATAGTAACTCTGTCTGTCTGTCCGTCTGTAACACATTCACGCCTAAATTACAGAGCCGATTTTGATGCAGTTTGGTACAGAGATAGATTAGACGTTAAGGCGCCCACTCACTATCAGTTTACCGGACGACGGCCGGACGATATAAATCTGTCAGTTAATCGCAATAACCCACACACTCACAGTTTCGTTAAAGATTTTTGGACTGATGACTAATACGATCCGATAGTGTGTGGCCACCGAAGGATTTCGGACAGTTCTAGGCCGGACAATCCTAGTCCTGTTTATACTTTGGTCAGGGCGAACGAGCACACGTTGGCCGGCGGCCTGTCGACCGATGTCTCGTGTCAACTTTTTTACGTAATAACCTTATAATAACACTGTAAAATAAAATTAATCTTTTGTCTGAGATAATAACATTATGCTTACATTATGTACCTATGCATATATCTACATCACTAGAATTACTAAGATTTATTTTTTAATTTTATGGATGTCCATATTTCTTATGCACCATAGTCCATAAGGTCCAAAATAGCTAACACCTCTTTCTCACAATGATTTTCACGTACTTATATAAGAATAACGTAGTGCAAGCTATTTTCAACCTTATTGTAATCACGACGCATCTAGGGTTTTTTGAAGTGAAAACTTCTCTAGCGGCGTTAGATGGGTAAAAAGTGTTAAACTCGCGTCAGGATTACTTGACGTTTAAACCGTAACCGACGACTGACGTCATACAAAATTACAACAGCTACAGATTGTATATATATTATGTGCGTTAAGAAGCTTCATAGCTTAATGGTAAGCGCTTCAACTGAAAGTCCGTATGGTTTCAGATAGTACCGGGTTCGAACCTGGGCTTCTGACGCTTTTTGTTATTATTTTTTCTTTTTGTGATTATTTTTTCTTTTTGTAATTTATTAGTTTTTGTGATTATTTTTTTCTTTTTGTAATTCATTAATTTCTTCTGACAGAAAATTAGTGATAGGTTCTATGATTGGCGCTATATAATAGGTATGGCATGGTATGGTATGTTCTTTTTATCTTTTTTTTTGTATATAACGAAGAAAGAAAGAAAAAGTTTTCACTTCTGCCGGGGCTCCCGGAGTGCAAACCGTCTTTTTTTCTTATATTCCTGATCAGCGGCATTTATTTATGCGTAATAGTACATTACTACAGAGGCCGGGAAGAAAGGGGTTGCCGGCCGAAGACATATAGACCTGATAGGTCTGAGGCAGGCAACCCAATATTTCCCGCCGAGGTATGTATAGTGCTTTTCTCAAACAGGCAATGAAATAAATAACAAAAAAATTAAAGATTTATTTTTAAAAACATTAAAAGTAAACAAGATAAAAACTAAAACTCACGTGTATTGATTTTGATCAAGCTTGATTTTAACAGTAAACATTTATATTTATGTTAATTATCATGTTAAAAAAATTTATGTGGAATCGAAATTAAAAAAGAGGACTTTACCGGCCTTAGGCCTGCAAGGTTTGTATCAAATTCCATTACCGGCCTCTGGTCCTAGCCACGCCTGAAACGTCATACTTCGCAGCCTATTAAGAGGAACGTAATGTCAATATTTCATTGCATGTTTGAGGAAAAAACATGTAATTAAGAAAATGTCAATAAGGTCCCAAATCGCTTGCGCTGTTTCGAAGTCTCTGTGTAACTGATATCAGACCATTACCGGCAGGCGATCTTACGACGGAAAATTGAAGACACAGCTGCTAATGTGCGGTCACAAAACTGACAACAGGGAATTGCCGGCGGGCCAAAATCGCTTTAGTGTGTGGGCGCTATCGGCTTAGGACTGCAGGCCGCCGGACAGATCAGAAACTGCAAGCGAACTGAAGGCGGTCTGTTAGTGAGTGGACACCTTTGGGAAAGGACATAGGCTGTGTTTGATCGCGATAACCGACATCCACGCGGGAGGAGCCGCTGGCAAAAGCTAGTTGTTAATATTATTGTGTCCATTAATATTCTAGTAATAAGTATATAAACACAACATGCATATTTGGGATCCAACCAGGACCATTGGGTTAACCCCACTTGCTAGCCAGTAGGTTCACCTACTGAAGGAAATAGCGTTTTATCTCACTAGTGTAAAACAATAAAAAAATCAGAGGAAATCGTGTCTCTTTTAAGTTCGAGCCCCGCTCAGTCTTATTTGTGGGCATAAATATGGGTATTTGCATTGGTCTGGTCTTGCCTCGGAGAGTACGTTAAGCCGTCTCACGGTTGCCATACGAACATCTATGGCATTTGTTACGGGTAGTTGGAGCCCTATGAAGTTCAACAACTCTGCAATACTTCGATATCGTCCATGGGCTGCAGAGGTCAAATGGCAGTCGCTGCACGGAAAATATCGAATACCTATGGCCGTGCTGCCGAAATACGTTAACATACCTCTTCATAAACATATGTCCCTGTCACAATTTTTCCTGT
Source organism: Eilema caniola (assembly GCA_949126895.1). Lineage (NCBI taxonomy): Eukaryota > Metazoa > Arthropoda > Insecta > Lepidoptera > Erebidae > Eilema > Eilema caniola. The sequence goes on along the minus strand of OX421460.1, from coordinate 16,267,066 downwards.
AACTATGTATTGTCAATAAAAATGAATTTGACTTGGGCACGGCTCAACTGTATGAGCACCTGCAGCAGTCGGCGGAGAGAGTAATTGAGCAGTAGGTACCCTGCCGTGGACTTAGTATTCTTTGGGGAATTCAACAACAACAACAACTGGGAGTGGTTGGGTCTCACAGAACTTATTTTGCGGGAAGGGCTACTCACGACTTCGCCTTGACCTGTGGATTCTCGCAACTGGTGCATTCTATCACTATAAAACAAGATATCGAGACCCACAGAGAGTCTTTATTGGACTTTCTGGCTTGTCTGGCATGCCGCCACTGAGGTGGCCGCGGTGGTTCTGGCCGCGCGAGAGTCACTTGCGCCCGGACGACTGTAATATTATATCTAAGTAGGTTTTTATTTATTTTATAATATTGTCAACCTTTTTTTATCTTAGCGCATTTTTATACTTTTAAATTCAATTTTGTACTGACAGCTGCGTTGTTCCTAACAAGCTTTTGGAAAATCCAGGGCGCGGTATTCGAGCCCCGGTTTGGATCGTGAAGATATCTCTTAAATCTTATTACTGAAGTTCATCGTAATCTTTCAGAAGCCACTGCCTTTTAAATGAATATTCAATCATAAGGATTGACCAAGTCTCGTGCCTCTGGTGGAGGCCACTCTGAAAATCTTCTGTTCCATCAAGCTTTTGATGGAACGCAGCTGCGCATCGTAGTCTCGCCGTGGACGTATTTTTCTCATCGAGTGCCTGTGCAAGCCTGGCCCATAACAGCACTGAATCTTATATAAAAAGTTGAAGAGAAGACTCGAAGATTATAGTGTAGTTTTAATGACTCTTAAGTGTTTTTCTTATGAACTGTGTATCTTATTCTTGTGAACAATACAAAGTGCCATTTCCCTGTTCACGTCTTATTATTCCCTTCTTCCTCTAACAATCAGACGTACACTGGCCCTCCTCGTGGACCAGCTGTTACGTTACAGATTTGGCGCCCTCCTTTTCTCTCTAAATTCCTTTTTCTAGGCCAGAAATTGGCAGAATCCCGTTCGAATCCCTCCCCTGTCTTTCTAGCTCTATTGATATTACTTCTCTGTACTCCTAATATTCTCAAAATTCTAAAACAAGCTTACACAAGTTCATTTTGGTAATTTTCTTTGGCATCTCTCCTGGCACAACAATAATATTTTTTTTTAATACTTAAATGTGTTTGTGTACGTTTTTTGTACGTTACTAATACATATTTTCCTTTAGCTTTAGTTATATGCTCTAAATATATAACCTATTGATATAATCTTACAACTGCTTCAGGTGGCGCAGCGGTAACGTTGATATTATACCACATAGTGATGAATTTGATGCCTGTCTGGTAAAATTTCACTTACTTTCTCAAATAACTGGATGAGCCGGTAACGATAACTCCACCTCTATTCTACTAGCTTACCTCATTAGTTTTTAATTCTTCACATTATAACTCACTTAATTATATCTTATTTCCAGCTTCACTCATACAACTCAATACAGTACTCCTACAGTACTCAATTCAAAACACTTATACCGCATAATACAGACAGTGACACTTTACCAAGGTTCACATCTGAACCATCATAAGCTAGCTGCATTCACTTGTGCTAAACTCTTCGGAGACACTGGTGTGTGCGACTAGTACTGACTTACAGGTAGTTGGCTGTGGACAATATCCTCAGTTTCAAGCCTTGCACACCAATTTCAGACTGGAAAGTTACTTTCTGGGGCATCCGTTGCCGTCTTGCCAGAGGTCGCCGTACAGTCTGACTTTGGTTACTAACACTCAGTACACTCTTATTATATCTATTAATCACCTAGATCTCATTCTAGTACTTCATGATTACTAGTAATTTCTATTCAAAGATAACTACAATTAATAAAAAAAAATTCTTTTACCTATTTTATAGGTTTTTAATTTATTGAATTTTCTTATTCATATTCCTTACGGGTTTTACTTACACACGCACCAGTACCTTATTATATTTTCGTATTGTAATAATTCTAAACTTCCTTTTATTACATTACTAGATAGGCTGCTTGCAAGTCCTTTTAAACCTTTAGTCCAATGGGCAAGATAGATCTCTCTTTAGACTTTTCAAATTACTAATTTTGGGAGGTCCACTTTTAACAAAATTTAACCATCCTACTGTTATGGTTATTTTGTTCTCTATTATGGTCTTTTCTTTCCCATTAAATGTTACTACCCTTTCTTAATACTTTTTAATTAGGCATACTATTCCTAATTCTGGGTAGTAAGATTGTGGACTATGGGTTCATATAATGTAATTTAAAAAGACTTCTTAACTTTCTTAAATGTTTCTCTTTACCTTGAATTCCTTTTTAATTTAATTTTAAAAAAAAATCTTTTATCTTGGGTTCTATTATATTTCCTTTTTCCCAAGCTTTGATAAGGGCCAGGTCGTGTGATACGCTACTTATTCTAAATTTATTAACTTGACAATTGTAGTATGAAATCTAAAGACCGAGGTGGTTGTTATTGTTCCGACATCTAAATTACTCAATTTCCAGACCTTCAGGCAAATAATTTTAAAATAAGTTTCATGTTCTCCATTTTAAAATAAGTTTCAATGTTCTCCATGTCCTTTCATCCTTACCCTACATAGAACATAACATAACGTGGGCTCGATTTTTTTTTATAGGTTTTTTCTTTTGCATTGTCTATTTTATTTTCTATTTCTTATAATTCTTAATTTGATTTTTTTTTTATACTTATGTCTTTTCTTTGTACGTTTGTTGCTTTCTTTATTTGTTAATGTTCTGGTAATATTAATATTTAGTTTTAATTTGTTCTGTATGTATTCTAATATTGTTTCTCCACAAGTTTCCTAACCTTTTGGCCTTTTTCATAATCGCTCATTCCCGTCCCTTCGCTAATTTGCATTCTCTTCTCCATTTTACTTCTTCTTCATCTAGGTTTCATCCCTATCTCTTCTTTATGGTGCGGTGATGTGAACACCAAAAATAAGCCCAAAACACATCAAGAGCGGTTCTACGTTACTCTTGTAAAAAAATAAGCCTTAAACTGAATCTTTAGTAGTTACTCCTTGTGTAACTACCTCTTGAGTTACTTCTTGTGTAACTTCTTTCCTTCTATTGTATATACTTTCCTTTATCATCTCTTGGGTTTTCATAAGGTGCGGGTGATGACACCTTTTAATCTAAATAAGCCCTTCCATCATATATATCCTCAATGCTGTCCTTGGGAGTACGTTGATTGATGAATGAAAGTTGATTTTGCTTGATGAGAGTGACTTGTAATTTATTTTGTATTTTTTTTTTGGTTTGAAAGTATTGATCCGAAAGAATTTAATAGTTGGGTATGATAGAGCAAGGAACTAGCAAATAACTTAAAAAAAATTTTCACCGTGTTCAAATTTTTTTTTATCGGGGTTTTTGGGGTAATGTAATATTATATCTAAGTAGGTTTTTATTTATTTTATAATATTGTCAACCTTTTTTTATCTTAGCGCATTTTTATACTTTTAAATTCAATTTTGTACTGACAGCTGCGTTGTTCCTAACAAGCTTTTGGAAAATCCAGGGCGCGGTATTCGAGCCCCGGTTTGGATCGTGAAGATATCTCTTAAATCTTATTACTGAAGTTCATCTTAATCTTTCAGAAGCCACTGCCTTTTAAATGAATATTCAATCATAAGGATTGACCAAGTCTCGTGCCTCTGGTGGAGGCCACTCTGAAAATCTTCTGTTCCATCAAGCTTTTGATGGAACGCAGCTGCGCATCGTAGTCTCGCCGTGGACGTATTTTTCTCATCGAGTGCCTGTGCAAGCCTGGCCCATAACAGCACTGAATCTTATATAAAAAGTTGAAGAGAAGACTCGAAGATTATAGTGTAGTTTTAATGACTCTTAAGTGTTTTTCTTATGAACTGTGTATCTTATTCTTGTGAACAATACAAAGTGCCATTTCCCTGTTCACGTCTTATTATTCCCTTCTTCCTCTAACAATCTGACGTACACTGGCCCTCCTCGTGGACCAGCTGTAACGTTACACGACGCTGTGGTCCGAAGTACCGCGTGGTGCTTCCACAGTTACGGAGTACTCATCTGGGTGCGAAGTCAGCAGAAAGTCCACTACAAGTCGGCAGATTGGGACGGACTGCGAGAATTCTTCTTGTCGTACCCGTGGAAGCGGCTTTGTTTTACTTTACAATAGCAGTCGCTGAAGCGATCCTAGCGAGCATGGAAAGCTATATTCCCAACCGCTGCATCGCAGCAGGAGCGAGCAAACGGCCGTGGTTTAATGGGCTTTGCAGGAAAACTACGGACTGCAAGCAATCTGCATATAAGGCTTGGACCACGGCACTTGCCAATAAGGACCCTAACATAGCTGAAGTGAAGCGGAAATTGAATTCCGGCTTGAGTTCTAGTAAAAAAGCTAGAGCCAGGGCGAAGTTTGAATTCATCGGTAGAATGGGCGAGCGGCTTACGCGGTACCCATCTGGCAGTCGAGTATTTTGGTCGCTGGCCAAACCTGCCGAGGGAAACTTCTGCCACTCTTGCCTTCCGCCGCTGCAAAAACCCGGCGGTAGCCTAGCCCATGGCGCTAAGGAGAAAGCCGATCTTTTGGGTAATCTCTTTACGTCACACTCGACAATGAACGACGAGAATGCCGAGTCACCTATCATCCCCAGCTGTGGTGCTTCCATGCCTGAAGTTAATATCACGCAACGGGTGGTCCGGCGGGAACTCAAGTCCCTAGATGTTCGGAAGTCGAGTGGGCCGGATGGTATACCGGCAATGGTGCTCAGGCACTGTGCCGCTGAATTATGCCCAGTACTTACACGGCTTCTTAACTCTTCCTCTGCGAGACAAGTCCCAACCTCGTGGAAGACTGCGTTCGTGCGACTTTTGCCACCGTCGCTCTGCCGGTGACCTTCTTGTGTATCTCACAAACCGATGGGCGCATGCCGTCGAGACTCGGGGAGAAGCACTAGCGGTCATGCGAATGGATTACCAGCTTTTTGTCCAACAGAAGTATCCATCCTGTCGTCGATGGCATCTGCTCGCCGCATGGACATAAACGCTGGTATCCCACAAGGCTCCGTCCTGTCTCCGACCCTGTTTCTACTGCATATTAATGATATGCTGTCTGAAGACTCCATCCATTGTTATGCGGACGACTGTACAAGGAACACGTGTTACACGGGCCCTGAAAGGAGAGTCGCGTGTGTCAGCAGTCGAGACCACTCTCTCGGGAGTATCCAATCGGTGTTCGACTAACCTAGTCCAATTTAACCCCACTAAGACACAAGTATGTGTATTCATCGCTAAGAAAACCCCATTTATTGTAGCGCCGCAATTCCTGGGTACACCGCTTACCATTTCCTCGAGTATCGGGATCCTAGGCGTCGACATCTCAAGCGACGTCCGGTATCACAGCCATTTGGAGGACAAGGCCAAGCTGGCATCGAAGAAACTTGAAGTGCTTCAGGGCGAAACAATACTTCACTGCGGGGCAAAGACTCCTTCTTTATAAGGCACAAGTCCGGCCCCATACGGAGTACTGCTGTCACCTTTTTGCCGGAGCACCTGCATACCAGCTCGACCCCTTCGAATCGATACAAAGATGGGCGTTGAGGCTCGTCGCCAATCCCATATTCACAGGCGATGTGGAAACTCTCAGCCTCAGGAGGGATTTTGCCTCACTGCGTGTATTCTACCACCTTTACAATGGTTTGTGCTCAGATGAATTGCTCGACATGATGCCCACAGCTACATTCTATCATCGCACCGCACACCGCACATTGCACATTGCGACCAGAAATGGTGCGAACCGTGCGGTATGAAAGGCACTTCATCCCACGCACACTTAACCTATAGAATGAACTACTGTGGTGTGACTACAGTATGGAGTTCTTCAAGAAGGGTATTAGAAGATTTCTTCAGGGTCGGCAGCGCAAGTGTGATGCCCCTGGTGTTGCACACGTCCATAGGCCACGGTAACCACTTTCCATCAGGTGGGCCGTGTTCTTGTCTGCCACCTAAGTGGTATAAAAAAACAGGGAATTCGTTCCACAGCTCAACATACGTGGAATGAATTTCCTTTCATACCGCACGGTGCACACCATTTCCGGTCGCAATGTCTGAGAATAAATTTCCTGTCCATGGCGAACGTAGCGATGGTAATATGATATTTATTTTCACAAGGGGCAGGGCAGTATGGCTAGGGGAATATCTTCCGATGTTTTATAAAATAGCATTATAATTAAAATAACGGCCAATATTCCGAATTCACCCGAGAAATCGTTCGTAAAGAAACTTCTATAAAGCGATTACAACGCCACCTACCGACTAGAAAAAAATCGGTGCAGAAATTTATACACACACATCATCTCATGTACCGCGATTTCTGCAAACAACGACTCATTAAATTCGACTTTAAATTATTATGCGCGCGATAGCCATAATGTATCAACAAGATAATCTTAAGTTTTTAAACTACGGTATCATGTTATTTGTACTAGATAAAGGTTAAAATATAGTTGTGCTTTCCACCAATAGATGGCACTAGCAATATTTAAACTAGTATTTCTTTTAAAACCAAGTAATAAAATATTCAGCGCGCGATTAAATAAAATTCATCCACAAGATAATATAATGTTTAAAAAACTGTAACCAAACTACTAACTGAAAAGTTAAAATAAAGTTGCGCTATTCACCAATAGATAGCACTAGCAGTATTTAAAATTGTTTTTTATTACTTGGAATATAATATTTAATGATATTACCTAATTATATTAAATTAACGTTTTTAGACCCAGGCTCCGTTCAAAACAAATGTTATAAGTACTTAAATAATATGTAACTTGTTCTTTGTTCCGTTCATTAATTTATTTGAAGTCCCTTGAACTAGATTAAAAGTTATCATAATTTGGATATATTGTACAATAAAACGTAATATAATTACATTTAAAACTAGAAGCTATTAGACAAACTCAAATAAACAATAGAAAAATATTTTAACAGGTACATAGATTATTAACTCTTTTTTTTTCTAAGAATACGTAGCACGTGGCAACACTGAACAACGAACAATTTAATGTCATTTTGACACATTGTTCGCATCATTTACATTCAAAAATAGGCGCATGCGTAAATAGCCACTGACCTCAATAGCTCTTCATTCCATGTTCATTCTAATCATTCTATCTGTTGTCTCTCTCTAGTACCACCTGTCATTCATTTCATTCACATAAAAAAAACAAAGACGTTGTGCTTGTGTCATGTCAACTTATAACGTACACGCCCAATAATAATTAAAAACAAGTGTGTTAAAAACGTTAGCTATGAGAATAAACTGGTAGTTAAGCTGATTATATTTTAATATATATTTTGATTGATAATTACCCGTCAGGATGTCTGTGAGTGCCAGCGCGGAGAACCTTTCTACGGACGCACAGGTTAGACTTACTTTCCTAACTTTCTTACAATATTAGGTAACGCATTCTTTATTTGTATAAGTAATCACATAGCCCACATTAACTTAACATCGTTTCATACTCGCTTTACGATTTCAGTCTTTCATTGGTGTTGTATTAGTGAGTCATTCGGTGGGGGACCTAATACGGAAATCGTGACCTATTACTATCTGTATCATTTATTGTGTGTATTGCGAACCTTATACATGAAAGGAGACGTAGCTCTAGCCATTAGAATAACTCACAGATCAGTACTCCTTTTAAAATAAAAACTGTGACTGAAATATTACCTAAGATAACTTAAAACTATTATTTTGATAAGTTTTATTAAGATAAGTTTTTAACTTAGAAAGTAAGTTGTGAATAAAACAAGTTATTTTTTTACTAGTTAGCGATATTACACATGTTTTGATGTTCACTGATGTAGACATCATTGATTATCACCATATTTTCACTTTGTAACAAAGTTTGAAACTAATCAAAAAGTTTGTTTATTACTTTTTGAACTTAGACAAAGTTGAAATGGTAGTCTTGGATTGATTAAAATTAAGTCTAAATTGACGAAAATGAATTAATTCAAAGCTAACTTTTAATAAAAAGGGTTGAATAAAGAATCTTTATTAACAAACAATCTATTTGTTCCTTTTATAGAGTTTGTGAATTAAGTGAGTGTTTAAATCCATCAATCAATGGCAGTAAATTTCAAATGGACATCTGCAAAGTCACTAGTTTACAAGAGAGTTAAACGCAAAAAGGTTGTAACTTAAGCTAGCCTCTTCAAATTTGGGATACTTTCATAAAGTAAAATTTGGAAGAAAACAGTTAAGGTCAGTTAACTGACATATTCATTAAAAAAAACCGGCAATATATCTTTGTTTACATCAAGCGACACGCCAAATTGTACGACAAATTCGCGAACAAGTGTCATATTATGTCCTTGTGTACTTCGCTATTCCAGAAATGTTGTGTGTGACAACTAGTCTTTATGTGCACTGTAAAAAACGACTAAAGGAGATGGAAAAATTTGGGTATAGTAAGTTGAGTTATAGTTTAAAAAAAAATCATATTCAATCACTCAATCACTCAATCTGGGAGTGGAGATAAATGAAAAAGAGAGTTTTAGGTACAGTGACGATTTAATTAATCAATTACAAAATTGCAAATAAAAAAAGTTTTGCTTTAAATAGGCAATTAACTCATGCTATTTATATGCACTATAATGTACTTATTACAATATAAAAATAATATAAATATAACAAGACTAATTAATTGATTAATGTAATTGTTTATCGATGTTGAATCGATTGAAACTCGGGAGGGGGGACCACGCGGTCCCTGGAATACTTTGACATGTAGCAAACATTGAAATCACATAGATCGACAAGTCATTGCTTTGACAGACAATTATTAGACAACACACACCTTCGAATTACCACTACTTCGACAGACGATTATTTGACAGACAATACTTAGACAAAGCTTCGAATGACCACTACCTCAACAGATTTTCTTTCTTTTTGTAGTCTTTCGTTGAATTGTATCTGTTTTTTTTTTCTTTGGTTTTATGCCTCAAATTACTTATTATGGTTAACACCTCGACTCAGAGCACCCCGACTCGGATAGGTTAGGTTAGAAGGCCTTCGTGGTTATTTTTTTAAACCACCCAGTAATAGGAGAATGATAAAAATCTGTCGAAGTAGTGGTCATTCGAGGATGTGACTTGTCTAAGAATTGTCTGTCGAAGTAGTGGTAATGCGAAGGTGTGTGTTGTCCAATAATTGTCTGTCGAAGCAATGACTTGTTGATCTATGTGTTTTCGAAGTTCGCTACATGTATTTTACTGTCTAAATTCAGTCCGTAAGTCCCTTGTGTAGATAGTCACAGGAGGAGGAATATAATATTTTATTACAACCAGAATCAATACCATGACATTGAATGTAATGCTAGCGTATTACAATGGTATAGGTACTTAATATCCTATTGCATTCATCAAGCATACTTTAGCTTTCGTTCAAACTATAAATTTTAAATTTATCCTGCAACGACAAGCACAAAATTATATAAAAAATATTAACAGATAGGACTTTTTCTCCTGATTCCAAATATGTATATAACTCAATTTGAAAAAAAAAGACGGTTGCACTCCGGGAGCGCCGGCAGAAGTGATAACTTTTTCTTTCTTTCTTTCTTCATTATATACAGAGAAAAAGATAAAAAGAACATACCATACCATACCTATAATATAGCGCCAATCATAGAACCTATCACCAATTTTCTGTCAGAAGAAATTAATGAATTACAAAAAAAAAAAATAATAACAAAAAGTGTCAGAATCCCAGGTTCGAACCCGATACTATCTGAAACCATAAGGACTTACAGTCGAAGCGCTTACCGCTAAGCTACGAAACTTCTCAGCGTACCTAACAAAATAAACAATATGTAGCTAATGTTGTATGACGTCAGTCGTCGGTTACGGTGCAAAGGTCAAGTGATCCTGACGCGAGTTTAACACTTTTTACCCATCCAACGCCGCTAAAGAAGTTTTCACTTTAAAAAATGTATATTAAATATAATGTGTATGTGTGCTAGCTGAAGTAGACCTAATGAATGCAATAGCTAACTAGTTAGTTGGCTAACCAAGTTGCTAAACATGTACAACAAGGTGACCTAAACATTGCAAGCTCTTTTAATGTCTAATTAAAAACACTACATTATACAAGAATAATTTTTTTCTTAATTTTAAGTATTCATAATTTAGTTCATATTAAAACTACAAGCATTGCCAAATATGAAATATATGCTTATATCTAATATCAAAATATATACAAAATGTCAAGTGTATGCTAATAATTCATATTTCGCAGCATTCACAGAGCAGTACTTAATTGCCAAACCTATGGTATAGTAACCATGTAATATTACAATAAATTCTCACATTTTTTTTAGACTATCTATAAAAATAATATATCTTCAAAAGGGCCAGTTCATCTGCTGCAAAACTGAAGTACAAAATAATAGAATGACTCATACCTCTGTCATATGATTCTGCAAAGTTGTATTGTGCAACGTGTCAGAGTAAAATTTCTTCACAATATTTAAAGACAGTATGTACCAAGATTGTGATATAGTTGGTTCAAATGTAGAAGCATAACAATGGCATTCATGTAATGTTCAGCAATATCAAGACATTCTTTACACCAATTCCTATTTAATTTTACCTAATATACACAGGTAACTATTCCTTATTGCACCTTAGATACATGTGCCTACCGTGAACTTAATATTGCCTTCCTTACTCCTTGATGGCCATCATGTTTCTCTTCCCTTCTTGATGACGAGAAAATGACTTTTGAGCTACATTTATGCAGCCTATGCTGTGCTGTGTTCCCAGCCCACCTCCACTTTGTCTATTCTGTGTTGGCAAAAATCTGGTTTACAAACTTTTCTTACTACTAAACCTGTAACCTGAGTTCAAATAATATGTTGTTTTAAGGTACAAGGTACCTAGTTAAGTTTTTCTTCTGATACCAAAAACAAGCCTTTGCCATTCTTTGCTGTTTAAATTTGAAATCACTACGTAGCTGTTTAGGAAAATCATCTATCGTAAATAACTTTAATCTTATCATCTCCGTCAAATGGCGACTCTTTTTCCTGTCATTGGTTATGACAATTTAACATTTAATACAAGTACTGTCGAAATTGTATGCCAATGCGAATATAACACGTTTAAATTACATCAATGCAAAGACATTGCAATCTCAAAGCCATTTAAGTAAAATAATTTTGTATTTCTTCCTCCTCCCTCTTCCTCCTAGGGTTAATCTCAGTCGCATCCGAAGCTTTTACTTTGGAGTCTGGGGTCCGCTTTACCAGTCTAACTGAGGATTTGGCTGAACGTCGTTCACTACCGCTATGTCACAAAGGTTGTCGAAAAACAAAATTGTCTTTATATCGCAATAAATGTTGTGTCATATATATCATTATCATCATCCGCATGCTAATCTAAGTTGCATTGGTTAGTCACTTGCACTTTGATGGCTGAGCCCGCTCTCTAATAACTTAACAATTTGTCTTTTACTGGAGCAAGCAGGAGCATCGTCCTGTGTGTTAATTTTTGCACCTGTACTATAACTTGAAGTGAAATATTTTAACGTAAGAGATTACGATAAAATCCATTGCTGCTTAATAAACAATTTTTTTTTTCGATTAAAACAGTTGTTTTTGACGAAGTATACACGCCATGTTTAATAAATTGCGCCATGTAAGAAATGAAACTAGCTATTTACCATAAATAGCGACCACTACAGCGATGTCGATGACCGAGTTTTGCCCCAACCACTTATAATATTCGCGCGCATAGAACTGCAACTAAACCTGTCTTCACATGAATACATTTTCGTAGGCATGCATAATGCATGTATACCTACTGAAATGTATAATAATGCAACGCTGAGAGCACAGCATATTAGCATTTTAAAATCATAGCAATCACGGTGGTATGTAAACTAGTATCGCTAAACTGTCATACCATCACGTCACATCACATGAGACATTTACGTCAGGCCTCCGTCACTCGCCCTAACTACGGAGATAAGTACCTACGGCGCGCTATAGCCCCGGGCTAATATTATGGTCGGTTTTGTGAGATCAGTGGTTACTAATGTTTATGTGTGCAGGTACACTAAGTACCAGAATATAATATAACAGTACTACGTATTACCAGGCACTGCACCAGATTAATTCTTGATGACTTACCAAAAAAAGCCATTAGCTTCTAGTCACCACTTGATATCTTCGCATTATAATAAATCGTCGTGTACCAGTCACATATATTATGTACTTGCCTACCTATAATGAGATCGTGAACGCACGTGAATTGAATTGCACGATGCCCGCCTCCGCCAGTTGGTCTTTATCACGGAGGACAGAGACTGCTCAAAGCCCACCTCTTAAAAGTTAAGTTGCTGCCAACCCTGTGCCCCCTACTGGCACTCTGCGACCGAGACAATTCAAATCAGATATATCTATATATATATATATCAGTTCTTTCAGTTCGGAACTGGGATATGGTCCGAATAGACGACTATTATACCCCCCCCCTCCCCCCCATGGCTTGACACACCTTTACATGATAGAGGCGCACCGCGTCCGCCCTGTCCAACACGTAATCTTCGGGGCCTAAGCTAACCTCACCTGCTAACCGGTACACCCATTGATCGGAGGAGGCTTTCGAACCTACTGCAAAAGACAAAATAGCCAGATCCAGAGAAAGAGGAAGTTGTGGATACAACTGGCGCGATGATGATGGCAATGACATATACCTATGTCCGAAACAAATATAAATCCGATACCTGGATTTTTTTTATTTGAAGTCAAACGTCACACTATGGATTTTCGCGATTTTCAACCAAACGGTTTTACCATAAAAATATCTTAGAAAAAAATAATGATCTGATAATTATCTATAAAAAGTGTTAAGTACTTACATTTTTTTTCCTAAGAGCCACCGATTTTGAAATTAACACTTCGAAAGATCTAGAAAAGTTGTACTAGCAGGGGTTGAAAATGAGAAAAGAACTTTTTCTCCGGTATCATTTTGAAATTCATAACAAATACTGCAACGTCTTGAAGCTATGAAAAAATCTAACTTCTACATTATTAATATTACCTACATACTATTATTCAATATCCTAACATCTACAGTCGCATCACAACTTTCCACACACACACATTAGGTAGGTAGGTACTTACCTAAATTTACACTAGCTACACATTTACCTGTGTTGCGAAGTCCTGAATACATAAAATTTGGTAACGCATTTGAGAACTGACAGATTGGGCGTTTGCTTGCTTGCTAGGTAGCAAACTGGGACACGAGTGACACGAAGAATGAGGACAGTTAGACAAAGGTGTATAAAGCTGCCGGCATCGGCACTTTGATAAATTGTGAAAAAAGAAAACGATAGGCTAGATTGGAATGTGGTATTACACTGACTTTTCTTGTTTCTGGTATATATCACAATACAAGCCCTATTTATACCCAAAATATGAAAGCATAGCATAAACGAAAATACGGATAAACATAGGTATCTACTGACATTTTTTTTTTCTAAATGTAATTACAAGTAGCTATTGTTATAATGCAGTCAAAATAAACGCAATGAAATACCTAGTAAGCTTGCGTAAATTCGCATAGAGCTGGAAATTGGTGGGGGCTTAAGTACACCATAATGAAAGAAATATCAAAAGTCCCCATCGATTGGAATTCTGCATTTTTTGTTCAAGGTCCACAGAAGTCAGAAAATGAGGACTTTTTTTTGTTTTTATGGTGATGTGTTTAAAACCGCTACCAATTTTTAGCTCTATGCGAATGTATGCAAACTCAAATGTTTATTTTGTCTGGATTATTATTTGGAGCCAGACCGATGCAAAACATAGGCAGGTACTTCATTCATACAGTCATGAATACAAGTATTTGCACTGAGCGAACTAGTCGAACCTGCGACCCACGGCGAAGCAGTGTACCGGTCTACCGCCACGCAACACAAATCATCAAATCAACCGTTACTCGTCATAAATTAGTGACGCATGAATTGTATAGATAAGTAGGTAACTACTTATTAATTCAATAGCTGTGTATATTAATACTTGTAAGTAAACACAATAATCATATTGCGTATTGACATCTCTTAGCCACCGTAGAACCGTACGACATTCATAAGCAAACTATATTCGATCGTCGTAGTATATATTAGTATATATTGGGATATATATCTTGGACCTAAACTGTGCTCTATACACGCAACACGCATTACTTGGGTTTTTTTTTGTTTTGAGGATAGCAGTGAGCACGCCATGCTAAGGCGGTGGAAGAACTCAAATTCACCAAGCATAGCATAGATAACCACGAAGCATTCCGCGCGTGCCAGGTCCTCGTTTATCTTGCTATTTAGGTCCAAGATATGTGTCCTGAGGTACACGTGGACGTGTTCTAGGCCACGTTAAGTTTACTGCTCTACCACAGAATAGATAAAAGTACTAATGGCTCTACTCCTATAGGTATAAGCGTGGTGCGAAGCTTCTACAGAAAATAAAATCAATAAGGAATGCCCGAACTCATCGTAGTGTGTCACAATGCTATAACTGAAAAATGAATTTGAATTTGAATTTAAAATATTCAACATAACTTGCAAAGCGATGGATTAACTGACCCCGTGCTCACTAGTAGTTTCATAGGCTTGTTCTTTTGTCAGTTTTGTATGGCGTACTGAAACTGGAACTCATACTACCACGCGCTGCTAAATAAACAGGCAAAATCTTGAAACCGCGTACTCCTCACTGGTCCCGAACCAGTGAGGAGTACGCGGTTCCAGTGAGACAGAACCAGTGGACGCTGAGTATTCAAAGGCAAGGGATTGGTGCACAAGCAGGAGCTGCGTGTCACGAAGATAAAAATGCTGCGGTGGATGTGCGGAGTCACGCGTAGAGACCGCGTGAAGAATTCTTGCATCTGTGGCAGCCTTCATGTCCGAGACATCGCAGATAAAATTCAAGAGAGTCACTTTCGGTGGTGCGGCCACGTCCTGCGGCAACAGCCAGGCTACGGGTAACAAATGCCTGGCAATGGCGCCCCCGCCGGGTCCCGGTATAAGGGGTAGGCCCAAGAAGTCCTGGCTTGACGTATTGGAGGGTGACATGCGTACAAATGGTCTCACTACCATGCATGGACGCCCAAGATCTCTGGCTCCAAGTGCATCTTGGCCTCGGATGCAATCAGGATAAGGTCTAAATGTAGATGATGATGACTTATTATCTATACTGTAATGACGTGCTTGGTCATGTACGCGAGAGTTTAATGACACTAGTTTCCGTATTTACGTGGTTTGGGGGCACTTTCTCTTGATGTACCTACCATTCCATAAAACAAATTTTATTATTTATAAAGTCATTTGTTTTAATTAATAGAGCCGTGTTTTTTAAATTGAATTAAACACATTTAAATTCATATGTGAAAATTAGTCTTAAGGCCGGGTTGCAGCTACTATAAAAGCCGTAAGCGAGAGAGACAGAGTTATTTTATGCTCTATTTTTTAATATAAACTTCGTAATTATTTGATAATGGCGTCTTAGTGTAAAATGTGTTTGAAATAGCGATTTGGAGCATTTTAGAGCCACGTTTGACACTAATTTCTATCGAGTCAAAGATAATGAATCATACTTCTGTCATTACACGTCACTAGACGGTTTAGCCTACTTTAAGAATATGCTTTTTATTTGGCAGAACTTGCTTTATATGACTTGATATAAATATGTTTAACATTGTTAAAAAAAACTACTGCAACCTGGCCTGATAGTAGACATTATAGTAGCTAGTCTAGTAATTGAATTCGATGTATCTGACCCTCACGGCGCGACATCGGCACCCACTCACTACTCTATTAAATGGAAAAACGAGTAGGTACATTAATGAAAAAAAATCCCATCAAAAACATAAATTTGAAAAGAGAGCCAAGTTGTGACTTAACGGACGAAAGAAGTGACATCTAAATGGGTGCCAAGTTCAATGGTCAGTCCTGAAATTCATTTATAACTACATAAAATATCATTTCTTCTTATAACTTAGGCTAATATATTGTAGCCTAAGGTCTGACTTGGCTAGTTTTCATATACGATACAATCTACATCCTCATATACGATACTCTATATACCATCATGGTTAAAAATAGTTTTTGAGTTATGAGGGGTTCAAATGTCTCGAAATGGTTCGTGTAATATTACACACGGTGCTGCACGCCAATTCTAGCTTGACACGCTACAGCATAACAATAATAGGGAAACAACATCAAAAACTAGCCTTGACATTCATTAAACGACATAGGAGCGAACGAAAAGAGCTTAGAGAAGCCACGCGTTTTAACACGCAAAAACAAGAAGGGACAACATACTCTTCCTGTTAGGGTACTTTCAGTACTGCAAAAATATTGGAATGTTGAATTGAACGGTCTAGGCGTCTAATAAACTGGCAAGTTTAACCATATGACTGTGATATACATAACACGGAGTGAGAGGATCATGGAGTATACGAAGTTTAACAGGTAATAAGAACGCTTTATATTTTGTCTTCAGAGTTGCGATGGCGGTTCAATGTGCCTGGAGCTGGCACTTGAAGGCGAGCGGCTGTGCAAGGCTGGTGACTGCCGCGCCGGAGTCGCCTTCTTCCAAGCAGCGATCCAAGCCGGGACAGACGATCTGCGCACGCTCAGCGCGATCTACAGTCAACTTGGCAACGCCTACTTCTATCTCGCTGACTACAACATGGCCATGCAGTATCATAAGCATGATTTGACTTTAGCTAGGTAACACACGTTTCTTTTAAACCCTGTATTATATAACAGTAGAATACAAAGGCCGTACCATCTCTTGTCCAAAGTGCCCTACAAAATTACTTAGGGCAATGCAAAAGACTTGCCCAATAAAACCAATCTAGGAATAAAAAAACTTACCTCTATCTACCATTTTGGGGACATACAGGTATGAGTAGATTAACTATATGAAAAAGAAATCCCATTACATATCATCTACTCAGTTCTACCATCCAAAGACGTGAAAGATAGGATGCATATTGCCTTCTAGATGTGTGAATGAAACGTAATGAGTTTAAATTGTCTCCCGGTGATAGAATGACTGGCTTACTGGGTTTACGGAACTTTCTCGACCTTAGATCAAACTCATGAAGAGATATTCCAAATGGACGCCAGGATGGTCGACCCCATGCTGTATGCTAATGACTAATGAGTTAAAAATGATGGCCATGAAATATATAATGGCCGTTTATATTGTTTTTGTTGTATTTTGTACAAAGACCTGGCCCGGACTATATTTATTCTGAGATCTCCTTTGATGTTTCTTCACTGGGCGTGAAAAAGTCTCTATTTAGGCCATCACCAATTCACCACCGATCGTTTTAGTGGTAGTCATTCATCAAGATGAAGTCAAAATTACATGGTCTACACGAAAAAATGTTTCATGTACTTACTGGTTCTGTTAATTTCGGTGTACCATACAAATGTATCTATCTATCAGTGTATCTTAAGTTATATCATATGTAATAACTATATTTTGTTTCTAATTCCAGGACAATGAATGACAAATTAGGAGAAGCAAAAGCGTCAGGCAACTTAGGGAACACTTTGAAGGTGATGGGCAAATTTAGTGAAGCGATACAATGTTGCAAACGTCACTTGGATCTGTCACGAGCACTTGGTGATAAGCTGAGTGAAGGGCGGGCGCTATATAACCTGGGCAATGTGTACCACGCCCAGGGCAAACAGCTGGGACGTGTAGGACAGAACGACCCTGGCCACTTTCCACAAGAAGTACGGGAATGTTTAACCCAGGCTGTAACATATTATGAGTGAGTACGATATAATTTACTATGGTGCATATGTCGCCGCCAACTAGCTTAATCAGCCATTCAACTGCCTAGGCAGTTAACTAAACGGCGCCATTCAATTAACTGCCGGAATGGTGTTCAGCCATTTTATTAAACGTCTAGGCAAATAGCTTGGGTCGATGACGTTTAACTACTTGCCTAGCCATTTTATTTAACAAATAGAAAAAACGACTTATTTCTGCATGGTTATAAAAAAAATAACCACGAAGGCTTAATGCGGGAGCTACGCTTCACTCCGCTCCCAAGCCTTCTAACCTAACCTAACCAAGTCCCAAACCTATCACTAATTTTCTGTGAATACACCTTTCTCTACCACCTCGGGGATTTACAGGTGTAAGTTTATGTATGTATGTAATTTTCTATCTTATTTCGAGGTAGTGCCCCATCTTACGATTGACCTAAGCATTAGCCAGCAAGGTTATTAAATGATGTAATAAACCAGACGACTAAACACCATTCCGGCCGTTAATTGAATGGCGCCGTTTAGTTAACTGCCTAGGCAGTTAATTGGACGGCTGATTAAGCTAGTTGGCGGCGACACATACATTAGATAGGTTCACTTGGATTTTCAAAATTATAAACTTCATTCATCTCAGCATTGTTTCACCTGAGTCCGAAGTCCGCTCACTCGCTCTCTACTCCCTTTGACTTAGTTTATATGGTTTACACGGGAGTTTCTGCCCTATTCACCTTCTACCTGCCCTATATATAAAATTATAAGCTTATTTTTATATTTGCAGAGAGAATCTTGAACTTATGCGCAACCTAGGCGACCGACAAGCGATGGGCCGGGCTTGCGGGAACCTTGGCAATACTTGCTACTTACTGGGTGACTTTTCGCGGGCCATTCATTACCATACTGAGCGGTTGAAGATCGCCCGCGAGTTCGGCGACAAGGCGGCCGAACGCCGAGCTAACAGCAACCTGGGGAATTCGCACATATTCCTGGGACAATTTGAAAATGCTGCAGAGCACTATAAGTAAGTAAATAGTATTATATAAATTTATTAGTTATATATATATATATATATATATATGTGTGTGTGTGTGTATGTATATATATATATATATACTAGCTGTCGCCCGCGGCTCCGCCCGCGTGGATGTCGGTTATCGCGAATCGGACTATAATTTGAGATTTAAACTATCCTATCTCTCAAGTTGGATCGAACTGCACATGGTGTGCGTATTTTATTATAATCGGTTAAGTGGTTTAGGAGTCCATTGAGGACAAACATTGTGACACGAGATTTATATATATTAAGATAATTATTTATATAGTTATGTTTATTATAATTTATATAGTTATGTTTTTGCTGGAAGGATGTTTCTTCGTTTGTTCTCCTTTAAGACACTCTTATACCTTTAATTCTATTGCGACGAAACTTTGTAACCTATATTAGGATTACAATCTAGGATATTTAGTCTAAAAACAAAATAACTGCTGGCGTTGATTTAATATTTTAACTAAACTCACCAATATTGAACATAACATGTGTGCTGCATGCAAGTGTGTACGTTTTCCAGGTTCATGTTGTTGTTCAAAAACTTTTGTAACCCCACGAGAACAAGGACTGTCAAATACATGTAGATAAATTAAAAAAAGCACCCACACCGCGGTCTTTTCAATTAGTCCACAGATATGTTATGTTGTAATTCACGCTAAATTTTAAGTACAATTATTGTATCTAATGGTACACCACGCCATCTAGTCCTAAAATTAATACTAACTCTGCGGCTATAAGATTTAACTACGTTTATCGTTAATTACTTGGGAATTAAGTTATTTAAGTTGCTCAATTATCTCAAAGTTTGAAAAGACTATTGTAAGCTGCCAAAATGATCCTAGTTTTTAGATCGGAAGTTGCATGATCGAACGATAAGTAGTGACAGTTTTCAGTCTGCGAATACTGTGTACTCTGTATAGGTATATAAACTGTCACTATCGTTAGTAAAAATATTTACCAGTGCTGAAATCTCGGTAAGAAATCCGAATTTATCTAAATAACGAATCATTTTCATTGTCATATGTTCATAAAAGATATTTGTAGTCAACAACTAAGTTGAATGCTATGCGACAATTAAAGGCGTTTTTAATCAGCTGTTAATAGCCTTACTTTTTTATTTTACACTATACGTGGGCCTGCTTTTTTGCTGTGCGAAGCACTGCTACTGTCATGTATTCGCAAATGTCTAATATGCCTAATATTCTGCGATAAAGCGAGTTCAAATGACTAACTTGTCCGTCATATCATAACAAACTGTTTGACGAATCGCATAGTAATGATGCAATTATTGATAAGACATGGTTGCCAATGATTTCCTTAAAATTTAATAAGTATTTCTTAATCTAATATCCATTATGTGTGGCAATACTTTATTTTTATAACTTTTGTTGTTAAAAGTTACCAGCTGATGAAATACTTACAAAGGTTGCGTCACAATTGATTAAATGGTATAGGGATGGTAAATTAAGGACGAAGTAAGAAACATGTTTACTAACTATGATAAAGCACCTCATAACTGGTTATAAAAATTAGTTACCATGACGGACAAAAGGATTATGAGCACCCTTACGGCGTATTTTTGGCAGATACAGATAAATCTAAAGGATGGACAGGTGTCAATGATGATGGTTTATCCTAACTAACGTTTTGTTGAGTTTTATTCCGACCTTTTGGTTGATTTAAAGTCTAAAAAGTTTATTTTGTGGCGAGACTAATCTAGAGAAGCCAACCTTGGACACGTCACACTTGAGTTGTCTGTCATATCTCAAAAGGTAAGGCCTCTAAAAAGATTGGCTTACTTAATTTAATATCACAGAATCATCTTTGCAGGCGTACACTCGCACTAGCCGAAGAACTAGGCGATGCAGCAGTCGAAGCCCAGGCGTGTTACTCGTTAGGCAATACGTATACATTGCTTCGCGAGTATCGCGTGGCTGAAGAGTACCACGTGCGACATCTGACGGCGGCGCGCAAGCTACATGATCGCGTCGGCGAAGGTCGCGCCTGTTGGTCTCTTGGAAACGCCCATGCTGCCCTAGGCAACCACGAGAAGGCGTTGTTTTACGCGAACGAACACTACAATATATCCAAAGAAGTAAGTACATATAGTTAATTGAAACAGCATGAGACCTTAAGGTAGACGTAGACGGTAAGGTAGAGTGGCCCCAGCAAATGAAGAATAGGAGAGGGAACAAAACTCATCTATTTACCTTAGTTAAACCAAAATAACACGTGACTCCTAATTGTAACCCCGGACCGTCCGCCTCACATATCCTTTGAGTGTGTGGATGTCATAGGTCACAGCAAATCTTTGACAGCTTCAACGTTAATCTGCTGCTTGCAACACCGGGAACTATGAACACAGAAGTTTCCCAAAGATAAGTTCTTACACTTTATTTTTGCTCTTGTAATAAAAATCTTTGTAAGTGTCAGTGTAAAAAATGTGGTAAAGAATAATCATTGTATTGACAATGAATTAGTTAACCGCACAGTAAGTTTTTTTCAACACACCTACTTGCTCATAAGGTGGCTCAAATTTCACTGCAATTAGGCACATAATGCCACCTGTTATCAAACTGTGACTGTGTTTATTGGTTGTTGCCTTGTTCTTAAAAAAGTTTCGATACTTAAAAATCGTGGTCAATAGTACAATTAAATAATTATTAATATACTTATTGCTTGCACCTTTAATGCAACTTCGTAGAAAATTTCAACTTGTACGTGTTCAATAAACAAATCTTTGTCATTAATTTCACTTACTGCACATTTACTAATCACTACATAGTATAAAACAAAGTCGCTTTCTCTGTCCCTATATATGCTTATAGTAGTTTATGATACTGTTGCATTATAGGGGTTCTTATAACACAAGTGTGTTTTAAAAAAACGAGCCGTCGGCGAGTTTTTTTATATTATAACACGAGTGTTATAAGACCAAGTTATGTACAGTGTCATACACTACTTTATCTACTCTCATACTATAATACATAAACTAATTTATTTTACAAACCAAACCAAACTTTGTTTAATTTAAATGTATAGAACAAAAAAAAATGTTCGCGCCAAGGCGCAAACGTCGATTGCGCATGCGTGTTTCTTTTTTTTTCCCGAATCGGCGGATTCTTTTTTTAAAGTAGAGTTTTGGTCCAGATGGAGGTTGTATAGGTGTATCGTTATGATTAAAAAGTTATTTTATGATGTACCTAGGCTCTTGACTACCAACTTTACACACTTCTACCATAATATACCTACTAAAAAATCCTGTCTAAAACATGTCGGTTGCATGCGAACCCAAATGTCTCGTGATACTTCTTCAGGTACAACACTAATCTCTAAAGAGAATAGGGATTGCACACTTATATTTTTCTGCTCTTTCTTACTCCAGCTTAATAGAACACGTTGAAATACAAAATGGAGCTTACTTTTGTTTGTTCTAAGTTTTGTCGTGGTCAGCTTGCGCTTTACCATTTTCACTAGTACCTATTCAATATGTGCCGAGATAGTGATTGTGCTTTCTTGCAACTAATGTGCCGGCAAGACGGCGATGCCACTGCTAAATACATCGTTTAATGGCGGCAGTTTTGCCAGAATTGGCTCTGTATATTGATGATTTTTATACCGGCTAGATACAGCGTGGATTGAATGGACGTGAATTGATTGAGATCACACTTACCATTTTACACTAAAAGATATATTACATCGCTGTCAGGCGATGGCATGCGCCGGCAATCGCTGTCACGCGCTAAAGTGTGAATTAATTCACGCCGCGCCTAGCCTTTGTTAGATAAGCTCGATTCCCATGACTGCTTGCGGTTTTAATCGGTCTGAGTCCGTCATTACCACCCCAACTTTTTAAAAACAAGCTTTTCACTAAAGTGTATGTAGTAGTAAAACAAAAAAAATAATTTTCTGCAAGCTGATTTGAAAAGCTTGTATCCCGCAAGTTCTTTCTCTGTTTACGCTACAAGCTTTTGAAATCAGCATAACCATAGCAGAATTTTTTTGGAACTGTCTTATTGCCATCGTCCAGCTACATCATCAGACCATGGTTACTATCTAGCACCAAAGTACTCGTCAAGACGAATCAAACTAGCCGTCGATAAAGTCCCGGCGGTGAGTAGGGTAGCCAGAGCTCACTGGAGAGCTTTGTGCTGTCAATGGGAAGACCATAGGCTTTGTCCTGCTTTATCTTATACAATGTTGGCACAGAAACTCTCTGTTTTGACAGGGCGACAGCGCGAGTGTGACGCCTCTGGTGTTGCACACGTCCATAGGCCACGGTAAACACTTTCCATCAGGTGGGCCGTGTGCTTGTCTACCACCAAAGTGGTATACAAAAAAAAAGTTGCGTCGTTTATTTTCACACAGGAAGGACACACGCGAACCGTAGTAGATCGAATATAACTGTCCCTACTGTTACTGTAATCTACTATGACCAAGGGCCATTATCAATTATCAAAGGGTGGCGCGTTATCAATTATTATAACGATCACCGTACTCCGTGTCGGAGTGCCAGTACGGTTTCCAGCCAGGATGCGGTACCATGGACCCCATTTTCGCCCTAAGGATCCTCATGAAGCAACACGGATAGGAACATGCCTTTGCACTTCCTTTTTCTGGATTTGCAGCAAGCCTTTGACTGTGCTCGCTGTGAGATGATGTGGTGGGCGCTGCGGTCGAAGATGGTACCCTACGTGGAAATCGTACTTGACATGTACCTCAATTCCGATTCAATAGTTAGGACCGCTGTTGACGTCACCACTCCCTTCCCTATAACGGTTGGCGGCCACCAGGGTTCGGTCCTAAGCCCCTATCTCTTCAGTGTGATATTAGACGAGTTGTCAGCCGCAGTTACAATTACCGCAGCTTTGGCTGCTCATGTACGCTGATGATATCGCTCTGGGGACTAGGGATGGCTTACCCGACGCGTGCGTGCGTGGAAGGAGTCGCTTGAGAACGGCGGTCTGAAGCTTAATGTGGCGAAGAAGGAGTCTGTCCGTATAGGCGACGACACCGTCGAGCGTACGGACCACTTCAGGCACCTCGGATCTGTGCTTGATGTGTCCGGAAACATCGATCGTGACATAACGCCCGTATTTCAGCGGCTTGGGCGAAATGGCGCGAGGTAACGGAAGTCATTTGTGATCCTAAAATGCCGGTCAAGCTAAAAGGTCTATAAGAACATCATTAGACCGGTCCTTACGTACGGCAGTGAGGCGTGGCCGTTGCTGGAGCGACACCGGCAGTTGCTGCATGCCACGGAGATGAATATGTTGCAGTGGATGCGTGGCGTTACAGTTTAGCCATTTAATTAAACAGTTAGATAAATGATTTATTTTTACATGATTATAAAAAAAGAAAATAACCACGAAGGCTTTATGCTTCGGCTTCTAACTTAACCTAACCAAGTCGGATCGGCAGCTATCACAATAAACCTATAACTAATTTTCTGTGAATACACCTCTGTTTACCCCCTTGGGGAATTAAAGGTGAAAATATATGTATGTATGTATGTATAAAATATTCTATCTTATTTCGAGTTAGTGCTCTTACGATTGGCCTCAGCATTAGCCAGCCAGGTTATAAAATGATGTAATAAATGAGTTAATTGAATGGCGCCGTTTAGTTAACTGCCTATACTCCGTCCACTTTATAAATGTATTTTAGACAGGTCACACACAATGCTCGATATAACTTTGTTCTAGCGTCAATGCCGAAAACTCCGAACAAAGGGGGCACCAATACGACATTATGTCATTGACATCGTCACGTCAGCCAGAAAGCAATTTTAGAGATGAAGCTAGTCGATCGACTGTTCTTATTGTAATAGCTTGAAAATGTTACGATCGGAATCGACTCTTATGGCAAAATGGAAACTAGAAAAAAAAGTAAATACAATACTGAAGAAATTAGAGTAAAACTAAACCATCGTAATACTTTTTAGTTTAAATTTATTTTGCATACATAGTAATAGACATACTCGTAATACCCAAGGTATTATTTAGGGATGTTGACTACTTTCCTCGAAGAATTACCACCTTATAATAAAATATAACGAACTGATAAAGTGAAATATTATTACCACAAATACTTAGTTTTAATTCAATAATTCAATAATTAAATTCAATTTTTAGGCCACCGGAAATCGCTCTTTACAAAATTATTATCATCATCATGATTAAATAAGTACCTTTATCTACTCTGATACTATAATACAAAGATTATAAAATTGAAATCAAAACTCTTATGACAAACATTACGCACAGGCCAAAAAAAAAGTTTTATTACGATACAGGTCTTGTATGGACACCTATATCATAAAATAACTTTTTAATCATAACGATACACCTATACAACCTCCATCTGGACCAAACCTCTACTTTAAAAAAAGAATCCGCCGATTCGAGAAAAAAAAAAAGAAACACGCATGCGCAATCGATGTTTGCGCCCTGGCGCGAACATTTTTTTTTTGTTCTATACATTTAAAATAAACAAAGTTTGGTTTGGTTTGTAAAATAAATTAGTTTATGTATTATAGTATGAGAGTAGATAAAGTAGTGTATGACACTGTACATAACTTGGTCTTATAACACTCGTGTGATAATATAAAAAAACTCGCCAACGGCTTGTTTTTTTAAAACACACTCGTGTTATAAGAACCCTTATTATGCAACAGTATCATAAACTACTATTATTCATTAACAAACTCATATATTACGTTTTCAAATATGTACATCTATAAAAAAATATAATAATTTAAAATTTAAAACTTAGTGCCCCACTGGCATTTGGGTTCAGGTACGATGCTACCGGTGGTTAAGACTCCAGGGAGAACATTAACTTCCTCACTATGCGTGCCGTGTCTAGCAGAACTGCCTTCTGAATCAAGCCCTTTTTTTCTGTTTTCCGAGTGTTTTCTTTCTTCATTTTAAAACTTTTCGAAGGGAATTGTTTTAAATGGACAATCAAGAATACCCTCCAACTTTACTTTGAGTAAAAAATATTCAGATATTTAGAATAATAATATATTCGTAGATTTATGAAAATAGTACAAACAATATTGCAAAGATTTTCGTGTGCTCCGAAAGGGTCTAATAATAAAATTGTAAGCGCATTTCTATAGTAGCTAGCTGCGCCCACCCCGTCTCTCCGCTCATGTCGAAATATCTACTGCTTTTTTTTTACGTGCGGGAAATCCCCACGGCTACCCACCCCTCCGGAGCCGGAGGGGGAGGTTATGTCGGACTCAAACCGACTTAATCGCACGCCGTCTGTGGGTCGTTGTGCTAGGCCGAGGGTGATGTTATCAGGCGACATAATCCCTCGCATCCCGGCTGACCCAAATCAACTGATGAAATCAACTGAATATATAGATAATTAATAATAATTCCACATAAAATCATGATACCTATATTTACATTAATCAATTAATGATTTTTTTACACGATCGATTTTTTTTATTTAAATTTTTATGCAGTCACTATTTCCATCTGTCTAAAATACAAAAATATGATGGACAGAGTATAGGCAGTTAATTGGACGGTTGATTAAGCTAGTTGGAGGCGACATATATATTCGGTCGCAAGATTACGCGAATCTTGGTACTACCTATCTATGAGTGTTTAATATAATACTGAAATTTTCTCTGCACGGTGCGATGCCTGCTAAGGCTGTACATTATCAGAAAGCTTGCTCAATAAATAGTATAATTTTTCTGAGTCCGTCAGAGTCGTATTATCGTGCACTCGAAGTTCGCGAAAATTAAAGGCCATTTCATCTCTCTCAAAACGAATAATTTAATGGGGCGATAGGTATGATCGAGCTTTCCGATGTGTGAAATCTACCCTCGATTCCTCTTTCAAGTCGGCCATTGCTTTCTATTTAACTCGAACGACACTACTGTACAGGGTCCTCAAAATATAACAGAGCAACGTAAGTGAAGCGGGCGGTAGGGACTAGCATTAACAACGTACTATTGTACTCATATAGAATATCCCGGAACTCGGCCCTTATGCTCTTTAGAGACCCAGCTGCAGAGAGTAGTCTCTTCATTTGCGATACGCTATCAGTTGCAGTTATTGACATCTCATAGACAGCCTGCAATCGCTCAAACAGAGCATTACGTTTAGCTTCTATAATACTTAATTCAATTTCCAACCTAGATAGCCCTGAGGCCGATCTGGTTTAGGCATTTCAATTATAGTAGATCAGGTAACAGTCACTCCCGTAAAAGTTGTATAGCCTGTAAATTGTTACCAATTATTTTAACCATTTATTTAATTACTACGTATAAGTACCTACAAATGGAGAAATTACCCTCCTAAATATGGCAGTATTATTTTAGGTACAAAGAACGATCTAACGCGGTTTATGAGAATTACCTAATTGTTATGCATCAGGGCTCGGTTCTTAGCCCCCATCTCTTCCTGTCGATAATGCATGCCTTGAATTCGGAGATACATTAACCCCTGGAGAGCTCCTGGTGTATGCTGTTTGCTGACGATATTGTCCTCTTTGGTGAAAATGGGCTGGAGGTACAGAGCAGATTAGAGAAATGGCAGTGTGCACTGGAGAGTGTAGGCTTGAATGAAAATCAGTAGAAGAACAAGACTGAATACATGTTTCGGCGGTCTCTCCAGTGTTACACCTATGGTGATAGATGGTGCAGCAATACCAGCCTGCTCCAATTTCCGCTACCTCGGCTCTCTTATCCAGGCGGATGTGGAAATAGAATTTGTTTTAATTGAATTGAGTTGGAAATTGAGCAGTGAAGCACAGAATAGATGCAGGGTGGATGAAATGGCGGCAGGTCAGGGCCACAATATGTCATCCCCAATATCCACTCAAGCTTAAGGGGAAAGTCTATAAGTCCCTGATCAGACCTACCGTAATGTACGGATCGTCATGCTTGACCTTGAAAGCGACGAATGAAAGACAACTGCATGTGGCGGAGACGCGAATGTCAAGGTGGATGCGTGGGTAACGAGAATGGACAGAATAAGAAAGTGGCACCAGTAAATAAAAAATTGAGAAGCTAGCGACTGCCGTGTGGTATGGACATATTATGAGAAGATGAAAGTAATGTTGTAAGGAAGGTTCGAAGTATGAATTTAGAAGGTCGAGGAGCAGAAGTAAGCTCAGATCTAACAGCGATCTTCTCTTTTCCAGTGATGGAATGTGGAAATGTGTTAGACTTTCAATATATTGTTTGTGCTTTTTTGCGACTCCAGCAGAAAATGCCAGGTGCCATAAGAATCGCTTCTGAATTCTTTCCAGCCTCAGGATGTGAGTTGCATAATGCGGTCTCCAAACAATAGGACAGTATTCCAGTATACTGCGCACCAGGGTGTTATATAGTAAAATTTTTGTTTGCGGCTTACGAAATATTTTGCCATTTCTTATAACAAACCCTAACATTTTAGATGCTCTCTTCACCAATTGATCAATATGAGGCTGAAAAGTGAGCTCCCTGTCCAAAATTATGCCCAAATCCCTCACTCTATTCACTTCTTGTATGTGATTACCTGCTATAGTATATCTTGAAGCAATCACGTTACGTTTGCGAGTGAATTTGATATGAAAACACTTTTCGGTGTTAAGACGCATTTGGTTAATTCCGCACCACTGATTTATATGTTCTATATCTTGCTGTAGGAGAGCTACGTCATCAAAATTGTTAATTATGCGTGAGATTTTTAGGTCATCAGCGTACATGTATGGCCTAGAATGCTGAAGGCAACTTGGTAGATCATTAATAAAAATATTAAAAAGTATAGGTCCAAGGTGTGAACCCTGGGGTACACCAGAAGAGGCAGGAAATAAGTCTGACCTAAAGCCATTGACCACAACATAAAAAGAGCGATTCATTAGGTAAGAATGAATTCAATTCATAACACTGCCAGAAAATCCGTAAGCTGATAATTTCCTTACTAGCACAGCATGTGAAACTTTATCAAATGCTTTGCTGAAGTCCGTATAAATGACGTCTGTCTGATGACGATGGTCGATTGCTTCCGCCAAGTCCTCCACAAATGTAACTAAGTTGGTGGTAGTGGACCTCGCCCTGACAAACCCGTGTTGATGGGGCGACAGATATCGGGCAAAGTATTTTTGGATGTAAGGGCAAACTATGGCCTCAAACACCTTTGCTACTGTGGAAATGATTGAAATTGGACGATAGTTGTTCACGTCATCTTTATTGCCCAATTTATGAATGGGAACGACCTTCGCAAATTTCCATTCCTGTGGGAAAACGCCAGTGGAGATCGAGTTCTTAAAGATGAGATGCAGTGGTATCGTCAAAACGGATGCGCAATTTCTGAAGAAGATTGGCGGAATTCCGTCCGGCCCAGCACCCTTTGATACATCCAAACAGTTCAACTTTTCCCTTATCAAGGCTTGGTCCACATCGAGAGAACCAAAACAAGAGCTATATTAATCAATAATCCTTAATTCATCGGACAATTCATAACTACCATTAGAGGTCGCATCATTGTAGACTCTAGAGAATAGAGACGCAAATAAATTACAAATTCCCTCGCCATCAGAATTAACAGAAACTCCATCAGTCATAGTGCTGGGATAAAAACTGGTTTCGTCTCTTTTGGCCTTCATAAAAGACCAAAAGTATTTAGAGTTGCGAGATATTTTATATTCCACATCTGCAATATACTGATTATATCTCTCTTCTGCAGCCTTTGCGCACCTTTTACTTAATATTTGAAATTCTATTTTATCTAACGGGTTATGGTACTTTTTGAAACGGGAATGTAACCTATACTTTTCTTTCATCATGGAAATTAAGTTTTTATTGAACCATGGCGGGTATTTACGTTGACCAGATTTTTTAGAAGGTACGTGCTTGTCAATTATTCTCTTAAGTAAGGTATAAAAGTGATTAACCATATCATTGACATCTGAAAAGTGTGTCAATTCAATGTCCCAATCAAACTCTGCCAGGGCTCCCCTGATCGCGTCGTAATTAGCCTTGTGATAGTTCAGCCTTCGATTAGTAGAGTTACTTCCAAGCTCCTTACTGTCTACAATAGCGATGTCAATGTGCAGAGGGGGATGCAAGGGGTCAACTTTTGAAAATGCATTACAGGCCGCCGCCACTTTACAGGAAGGTAAATCTGAAAGCACGAGATCTAGCATTCTCTGCATAACGTTTGGCACTGTATTGAGTTGCGTAAGCCTTGCTGTATGCAAAAAATCTAAAAAGGTCTGACCCAATTTAACCTGGTTTGCTGAAGGCTCACTCCAATCGATAAACTTGAGATTAAAATCGCCCATAATGCAAAAATGACCATCAAAACGGTCAAGTAGTGCGTTACAGCTTTTTGTGCCATCTAGCGCAAAAGTGCGTTATTCTGTAACTTTTACAATTACTGCAGAATCTGGCAGAATCAATATAGATTAGAATATTTATAGTTTTATTCAGTCATGCTCAATAATGTTTTTGTGTATGTTTTATTTTTTATAAGTTAAATTTGATACCAAAAGTTATAAAAAGTTTACCAAAACAAAGTCACCATTTTGTTAACTTAACTCCTGAACTAAAAAGCTGCCTGCCTGCTTTTAGAAGACGAATGCAACCATTTCTTGTTCCTGAATGTTCATCTGTATAAGAATTATATTATCTGTGATATGGAGTAAACATGCTATATATTATCCGACTCGTAAGAACCAATAAATGCTATGTAATTCGGCTCGTATGAACCGAAATATATAGTATGTAATCTGTTTCGTATGAACCAGAATTTGTGGACCAAAATAATATGTGTTGTTTAAAATATGTGTTGTGGGGTTTATTTAAATTCTCTACTAAAGTCTGTATAGGTATTTTATAAAATACATATAAAGGTGTGAAACTGAAAGGATGGCACGCTCACCTGATCTGCCTAGCGGGGAGGTCCCTCCGCTGATGATGATGGTTTTCTTCAGGATTGGGACATATAAAAAGCACGTATGAAAAGCACTATAAAATTCCGGAGGATGTTGGGGTTTCGTCATCTAGACCGGACATATTTCTATACTCGAAAACGACTAAATATGTGGTCCTTGTGGAACTTACTGTACCGTGGGAAACAAATATACCGAAGGACCACACACTTAAGAAAAATAAATACTACGATCTCACAAACGAATTAATCAAAAACGGTTACGTGGTTAATTTGTATGCAGTAGAAGTGGGAGCTAGAGGTATACCAGCTAAATCTCTCTATAACCTACTTAAAGATCTAGGCCTATCGAGAGCTACAATAAGCTCATTACTAGGACGAATGTCTAAAGCGGCACTAGTAGGTTCGTATCAAATTTGGTTAGGCAGGGAGGGGAACTTGGGTAGTGAAGGTGAGTGTTGATATACATCAACAAAAGGGGCCCCTTCTAAACCTACACTTGGGTCGCAAGTCCTAGGCACTGTCCCGAGTTCCCAACTCAGCAACGCGATGGACCCGGCACCCGCACGGAGAATCCATGGATTGCTAAGAATATCGTCTCTCTCTAGTACGTATCGAAGGCAGGTGGCGCGCGAGCTTCCGTTCGGGTTGGTTACTGGAGCTAACTTTGAGGCCCTGTTATGAGCCTGGGCAAAAGCCCCGCAAACGTGAGGGAGAACGTATTATATCATTAAGCGTGTGGGTAAGGGAATGAGGAATATAATACTATTACTTACAATTACAATAATACATAAAAATACCAGTAGATAGCGTTAACAACGTATTTTATAAACAAAACTTTCACTCAATTAACTAATAACTTTGTTTACTTTGTAAAAACTTTAAATCCCCCATTTAGTCCGCGACAAATAAAAAAAAGGTAACCTTTTTAAGTCTATGGCCGATCGAGATGCACGCGCAAAGGAAAATAAATATTTTTTCCCGCTATTGCGAAACAAAGTTCGCAACTCGTTTTCTCTTTTGAAATTGTGTGTAAATAACACACACGTTATAAAACTGTTGTCACGTGCGAAGCCGAGGTGAGTTAACGGGATCCAAGAGGGCACAGAGGAGAGCAGGTATGGGGCGGGCTGGTTGCCGAGCGCAGGTAACAAACCTCACTTATACGTACAACCCCCCGTCCCTCCCTCCCTTTCTGAGGTTCGATACGGACACCATGCATCCGACTCCTGATAGGGTCATATTAAAACCATAGAAAGAAAAATGATTAGTCTAGCTGGACATTTAAGATCAGAGACCAAAAGCGTTATATAAAGCAATCATACAATTTACTTGCTTGCGTACCTCACGCGCCAACCGAAAAGGTTCTAACTCAGCTATGCTGAGTTAGTTAGCTATCTAGATAGCTGTCAAACGCTGGTTTTTAGCCAGATCTATGTGAGGGTGATGCACAGTTACAAATCAGTTGCACTTATACCTAGTTCATAAGTTTTGTTACGTATGAAAATGCATTTTTTTTATATGAAGTAATGTAATATTCTTAAAATTTATACCGTGTCGTTTAAAGAAGTTAATGTCCTCTAAAACTGACCATAATTTTTAGTCTAAAGGGTTGAGATCGGGGCTAGATGAGGGCCAGTCTTCGGCTATTATAAAGTCCGGAACGTTGGTTTC
Organism: Eilema caniola; assembly: GCA_949126895.1. Taxonomy (NCBI): domain Eukaryota; kingdom Metazoa; phylum Arthropoda; class Insecta; order Lepidoptera; family Erebidae; genus Eilema; species Eilema caniola. The sequence goes on along the minus strand of OX421460.1, from coordinate 16,234,554 downwards.
TAGCCAGGCTTGGGTAGTTCGTACCTTGTTACCAGGAGCAGAGTCCTGCTGGAAAGCCCACGGTATATTAAAAAAAAAGTATTGCTAATAGGTTTCATAACATGTTCCAAGACAGTATCTTGATACACCTTGGCTGAAGTTTTCACTCCTTTTTCTCAAAAATGTAGTTTTGTGACTCTCTGATAAGACACGCCCCACCAAACCATCACTGACGCAGGATGATGACCACGTTGTACCTTTCCGACCACTTGAGCAGCTTCGTTAGAACTGTGAGCATACACTTTATCATTTTACTCATACTATTGTACTGTTCTTCAATCGTGAAAATTTTTTTCATCGGTGAAAAGGATATTTCTGTGCCTTTCACCTGCATATCGCGAGAGCAGGCGCTTTGATCGATCTACTCTTTTTAATCGTAAAGATTGATTTAGGGCATGTCCTGTGTATCCAATAAGCACCGAGCTTCAGGTATTGTTTTAAAATACGTGTCAGAGTCCTAGCGCGCATCTTCCATTTCTCCCGATAAGATTTTTTGGTTTCTTATGGGGTTTTGACGAATTCTGGCGTCAACAGCATTAAAAGCCTTTGTAGTTCAAACAGCACGCGGCCGCCCCGATCTTTTCAGGTATTCGACCTTCGACAGACGAAGTGCTGTTGTATCTATTGATAGTACAATATACGGACATACGGCTGATACCAAGCTTTTGAAGTGTCTGGAATATGACCGACGGCCCACTTTGTGCAAGGCTATCACTGCGATTCTATTTTCTTTAACACCCCATTCCATATTGTAATTCGATAATAAACACGAAAAAGTATGTGAAATGGCGCGTAATCGAAAGAAGTTTTTAAAATATTATACGTGTTCCAAATTCAAAATAATTAAAAATTTAAGGGATAGAAAAGTTTTATATATATTTGCCCAGACTAGTTATCACAGAACAGAAAAAACTATTAGAAGTGTGATAGGACAGATTTTATCCCATCAAAAACAATACTTGTCAAAAAAACCAAGTCTCGCAACTCAGTTGTTCTGCGGTAAAAAGTTGTGAGATCCATGTAATACCAAGTCGGTTATTAATTTATTCAGTCTCTACTTAAGCGACTTTCTGTCTTAATACGTCCAGTCTCTAAGACCACGATCGTGGTCCATAACAATTGAAAATCAATTGTGTCTGGAATCTCCGTACTCGAAGCATTAAGTTGTTACGTAATAATTAACAGCATCTTATAGTGACGCATATCAATATTAAAATTCTTTAATGTTTAATATAAATATATTGAGACTTGGCCATCGCCTGAAAACACGTGTAAATTCAATCGCCTGAAAACACATGTAAATTCAATTATTTAGTGCGATGGCCAAGTCTCGATATATTTTTATAAAACATTAAAGAATTTTAATATTGATATGCATCACTATAAGATGCTGTTAATTATTACGTAACAACTTAATGCTTCGAGTACGGAGATTCCAGACACAATTGATTTTCAATTGTTATGGACCACGATCGTGGTCTTAGAGACTGGACGTATTAAGACAGAAAGTCGCTTAAGTAGAGACTGAATAAATTAATAACCGACTTGGTATTACATGGATCTCACAACTTTTTACCGCAGAACAACTGAGTTGCGAGACTTGGTTTTTTTGACAAGTATTGTTTTTGATGGGATCTCATTTCTTTTTGTATTTTGTAGACAGTTCTACTTTTTTCCTTTTCGGTACCTTCTACTTATTGTATATATGTATATCTACCAGCAACGAATTTTCTTAAAGCCCTCTCTCTGACTTATGAACTTTTCTTATTTTTGTAGGTAGCCTTCCGTTTTCTCTTTTCCGGTACTACTTCTTGAGCTTCAGCTACAGTTTTTCTAAGAGCCCACTCCCTGTCTCTATGCGTTTTTCTGGAAGGCTTTGATGTTACAATTTTTGACAAATCTGGACGGTAAATGCTTCTTAGTCTGTTGTATTCACAAATTGAGGATTCCTGCGCTTTAATACTTCCAAAGTCGACATTAATTAGATGTAAACCGCCCAGACTTATAACTCTCGAAAGTGCCACGTAAGCTTGACCGGATTTGAATACTGTAGAACCGATATCCATCAGTGCATTATGTAGACTTAGTCCTTGACTTTTATATATAGTTATAGCATAGGCTATACATATGGGAAACTGTTCGCGATGAATATAAGCTCTATTAATAATTTCAAATTTAGTTTTAACCGGACAAAGTTCGTAAACATGTTCGTTATTAAATGTAATGTATATTTTCTTAATGATTTTTGTATTATCCGGATCAACCTTTACTCTTTGCATCATTCACATACAGTATTACTGAATCCATTGCGACTACCTACAAGTTAGATTGCAAAGTTATTTTTATGCAGAAATACGATTAGGTAATAAGAAATTTATAAATACTTAGGTACTTAAAGTATCAATATTTAATTTAAATTATACAACCTTACGCACTCGTAATAAGTACGAATACGCACGTAGGTACGTTTTTTGCATTAATAAATATTAATAAATAATTTAATACACGTGTTTTCATGACGGGAATACCCATTTTTTGCTCGATTTGGCAGGGGCACTACCATGCGCCTATATTTATATGGGACTAGCTTAAACCCGCGGCTTCGCACGCAATAATAATAATAACAGCCGTAAAACATCGTTACGAATAAAGCCAATATTGAGAAATTTAACTGAAGACTTGGCTGTATGGGCTTAATTTTCTTTGCGGTCTTTTCTAGATTTTTTAGTTTTTCCTTGATTCATACACCAAACACTACTTATATTCCAAATTTGAAGCTTCTAGGTCTGCTAGAAGTGCCTTAGAATTTTGATGATCGGAGTGACAAAATTAAGAAATTTCACCCGTTATAATTCTTAAAAATACTGGTTCAAATTGAATGAAATTTGAAATATACGTGTCTTTACAATGCCTGCATGGTTACTGAAAATTTCAGTCTTCTAGTTTTATCCACAACGAAGTTACAGGTGGTCGAAAATGGTCTGAATTGCTTCGAGAAAAGGATGGCACGGCCGTGACGCTTTTTTGCTCGACTTGGTGGGAGCACGGCCGTGCCCCCAGATAGCGGAACCAATGTCGCCAAACTCACACATACAACAAGATAATAATACGTTGCACTACTAGTACACAATTGTTTTGATTGGTCATATATCTTTAACACCAAATTAGCCTAAAATATGCACACTGCAGAACGAAAACATACCTTATTGATTGGCATTAGTGATAACTTTAATATAGATAAAAAAAGGAATTTACGACGTTTTGTATCTGAATCAAACTTGCTTTCACTCTAACTCTATTACGAAAAAGTTCAACTACTCCCCAACAGATGTCCATTTATTTTAAGAATGTTATTTAAAACCTTAATGGTTATGAATACGGTTGATATTACTTTGAAGTATTATCTCTCTCACTCTAACTCTCTTACATTATCGCTAGAGCAGCGACACAAAATTTTGGCAATATCGATAGATTTGAGATTTGTTTTCAAAATGTCAAAGGATTCCAAACGCTGTTAGTAATTATAATCTAAGAGTACTAAAAAAGAGGGATTTTATAGCTTTACGTACAGAAGTTGAACTGTTTTTTATTTACGATTAAAAAAGTATGAACACGTGAAACTACGTATGTATTTAATTGAATTAAAACAAGTGTCCATTTATAGCAGATATTTTATATAACTGTTGCATAATAAAAGCGTTTTCCCACTATCCGGTGCATCCGATATCCGATCGAAGGAAATAAAATAAAGTAGAAAAAGAACTCGATACTATGTTGAAAATAATTGCTAGGATTTCTTTTCCTTTTTTCGTCGTCCAATCGAGCAAATGGCCGAATCAGACCGATTCTTTTGAATATATGTGAAAACAGCGCATGGTAACTATCGGCGGCTACGGTGGCTATCGGCGTCAGACACCCAATATCAGAAAATGTGAAATCGCTCTAAGGATTCTTAAAATACGAGTGCGAGTATTTTACGTATATTATTTTATTATTTAAGACCATGTTACGGGCAGTTTCATACTAAATAATTAATTTAGTTTGCGTAAAATGAGAAAAACGTAGAGCACCAAAATCTATTTGCTGATCGCGCGTCCACAAACTTGAAAATATGCAGCTCGAGTTGTTCAATTCGAAAGTTTATATTTTTGTATGTTTGTACGCGCATAGCTTCGTCATGTGTAGACGAATTTGCAAAATTCTTTCTTTGTTCGAAAGAAGACTATTCCGAAATGATACCATTCAATTTTTGTAAAGATCCGATAAAGGGTTTCAGAGAGAGACCACGAAACTCTTCAATAAATACCAGGAAATCAGCAGTAATTGCTGCAAACGCATATTATTGCTATGTCTATGCCACTACTCATCATAATATCATGCCCGTATCCTTTGATGTGTAATGGGTATGCAGAACGTTCAGAATGTTCCGTGATATTAAAAAAAAAAACAATAAAACCATTTGACAAAAGTTTATAAATGTTTCTAATAAAGTAGATATCGATAAAGTTTGACCACATCACTAAATGAATAGCAAAGAAAGTTCTAGAATAAATAAGAATGACATGTCTATTGTGTGTAATCAAAAACAAGCTTTATTGATATACGTGGTAAGGTTGATTTTTTTTCTTTGCATTTCAATAAGATTTGGTTTAAATTCTGCTATATCGTGACTTATCGATGGTATAAAACAACTCCATTTCGAATATTTATGCTCCTACTATTATCTGTGCACTGCAAAATGGCCCAGTAAGGCATATTTCTATTAAATAGTATTAAATAACACACGGTGCAAAACTGTCAAATGCACGTGATGACAGATACGACTGAAGGTTGAAATTGTAAGGTCTTGCAAATCTCCGCATAAAAATGACACGCGTGCCCCCGCCTACTTCACACTTCCACTGTTTTTTTCTGTTCCGTGCTAGTTATACCCCAAATAAACAAAAACTTAATCTGAGAGATAAACCTACCTAACCCACACTACCCAACTAAACCTACTTACTACTAAGTAAATATTATATATTATAAATACGCGCAAAGTAAATAATAATAGATAAATTTCATAAGAAAAAAAGTTAATAAAAATTATCCATACGAGTACCTCACTCGCTATATTAAATAAGTAATACATTTCCTCCCTCTGTGCGTCGATCAGGTAGCCGTAGCCTCTTCCTAAATGTTTTTTGGTTGTTATAAGGTCGCTTACCTTATCGGCGGGGGAAGTTGCTCCAGACCTTGCTCGCATAATGGAAGCTACCCGTGAAGATAGCCGTCTTGCGTTGGGGGATGGACAGCTTGTGCGAGCACTGTCTGTTGCACAGCTAGACACCCAGTTGAACCCTTCATACAAGTAGGCCAGTTCCTGGTGCCTAATAATCCCAAACATCAGGCATGTGAGATGAAGTTTTCGCCTTGTTTTCATTGTTAATAGGTGTATATTCAGATCTGGGGTAATATGACTACGTGGGGTACTGAAAAACAAAAACGAGTGCAGGCAATGTGAATCCTTTGGACCAGCCGCTCTGTCTGTGCTTATAAGCGGGGACCATAATATATAGTATTGGCATAGTTTAGCTTAGACAGAACCAGTGATTCCGCCAGCTGTACTCGTAGTTGCTCCGATAGAATTAGACCATACCATTATGTACTACAGTTTGTCTATATAAAAACAGTTGCGGGCAATCTCCATAATGTGTTTCTCGAACCCTAGATTTGAGTCCATTACTACAAACCTAGGTTACGCGTCATCAACTCTCTCGATACTTTTTCCCAAGAGTTTAATGTTCAGGGTGGGTAGGCTACTTAGCTGTTTCTTTGTACCCAGCAGCATGAACATGGTCTTGAGAACGTTGAGTAACAAAGTGTAACTCTCAGACCAGGTAACAATCCTTTTGAGGTCGTTGTTTAATGCTGCAAAAGACGCTTCCCACTGCAGACCATACCTAAGACCTACAAATCGTAGATGTGATAGTTACATGGCTCAGAGTCAGCCGGGGAGCGCGAGATATGATCTAGGCAATCTTACACCCGGCATCTGAAGATACGATTTATACTGCGGGCAACAGCTAGTCCACTATGGACAACTATGGCCAAAAATTAATAATTTTCGAAATAAATAATTGACTTTGAGTTTTTTCGCTAGGTATTAACCCGAAATTCTGCGTTCAAGTGCAAATAAACAAAAAGATTTTGCAGAGTAGAAATTATTCTAATTTATCAACAGGCGATAAATAATTATTTAAAAACCGTGGTAGGTAAATGGAGAAGTTAATTAAGTTTACTGAAGATGTAACCTTAGTCATTATAACAAGTAACCTTACACGAAGGGCAATGGTGGAGGTTACCGTTATATATAAAATAGAGATATTTTCCTGTGTCGTCTGAGAGTAGCTGATAAGATAATTTTTCCTTGTGATAACTTTATCAGGGAAAATTTCTACAACGATATTACCGCTGGAGTCACCGAGGGATTTAGGTAAAATACCTAAAGCCCTCATATAGCAAAGTTGCCACTTTACACAGCAGCGATGCGCTGACCGTCCCGCTACTCATTTCTTGTGTCACAGTGCAAATAAGTAAGAGGTTCTATTTATTTGTAGCTAGCCGACCCACCCCGGCTTCGCCCGTGGTATATTTTGAAACCCCCGTACCACCACTTTGAGCTCGTTATAGTCTTCAAATAATGTGACATCAATATTAATACGATACAATCGTCACTCAATTGTTTTGCCTTCCCGGAACCTCTCCACCAACACTTGAACTTTATGATATGGTAGTAAAGTTCAAATTGACGTTTAAGTATTGTTACGAATCGATTGTATGGGAGTATAAAAAGTGTTGCTTTTATACATTTTAGGCATTTTTAATCATCCTCGTACTGCAAGAAATATTGAAAAAAAAAGAATTAACGAAATCGATTTAGCTGTTCTCGAAATTTGCGCTTAGCAACACATTTAGCGATTCATTTTTATATTATAGATTATTTTGTGTTAATAAATTAATCTATGATTTATAGAATAACCTAATAGTACAATAACAGTTATTTACGCTACTCATCTCCTCTCCTCTTTTGTCGAAACCGGGTCTTAGCCTTCTAACCTAATCTATCCAAGTCAAATGGCACGGTGTGGTCACTGCGCCCCGACCTGGATAGACATCGGTTAGAAGGCTAAGGCGAGAGCCAAGGGAACTCATTAGCCTTCATGGTTTTGTTTTTTTTTTATAACCACCATTTATGCATTGATACATTCTTTCTAGAATAAACTCAATGCCGGTAACATATAACATACATCGTTAATATTAAAGCAGTATTTAATTCGCATATTCTAAAAATTACAATATAAAGTCATCAGCCTTTTTGATGATTCTATGGAAATTATGACAAATTGATAACGCACAACCACCACTACCCTCTCTGTGAGTCTGTGAGCGCTAGCGGACCGCCACGCGCTTTTCCGAGTTGTGTAGCTGTCGTCTGTGTATATGTGTGATAAATGTGGAGTATTTTAATGCAATATTTTAAATGACTTTTCTGTCCTATGAGGCCTTATGTGAGCATAGGCCATTTGTATCAAGTACCTTACCTATATGTTTACCGAAGTTTGTATGTATTATCCTGCAAATTATTCCTATTGACGAATGACGACCAAAATGGAGAATCTACAATGCTATATACCTAGTAACCCTTTAAAGAGATCAGTTAAACTGCGATTAGAGATATAGAATTCCTGGTTTAAGCTGGCAGTGCCGCTTTGCTGCAAAGGCGGTAGGTAACAGTTATACATTTTTACTGTTCGAAATAGGTTACTAATGGTCAATACGTCTAATATTAGGTAGAAAATAACTATTACGTTGAGTCCAGATTTAAAAAAATACCGTATACAGAGAGCTAAGCGTCTTAAAAGATGGTTGTAGTAAAAGGAGTGGAATCCCATTATTTTTATCCGCGAAATCCAGCCTTAGTGCACAGGGTTATTGAACGATCTAATGTAGCCCACGCCCACTTAATAACAAGTCAATGATGCCAGTTATATTGGACAAATATGTCAGTGATAATTATTGCCCTAACAGCACCACAAATACACCTACGTGCATCGGATGACACCTCACTCCCTCCCACAAATGCAGGCTGCGCCGCGCCACCCCACTGTTGGGGAGGCGAGAATAATATATATAGCGCGGCTCAGACTTGTTTCTAATCCTGTAGGATCTGGCTGCTCGAAAGGATCACCTCATATGAGCTCTCGTGTAATTTTTTCCAAAGTCTTTAGTTAAAGTTAAAACTATTTGTGAAGTAGCTAGGGAGTAATTCATGTACTTGAATTCCTCCCAGTGTGTTTTTATTTGTTCATTATAATTTTACAAATCATTAACAATTAAAAAAAGTTTTTTTCTGTGAAAAGTGTGAATTTCTGGTTCAAACAAATCATTGCAGTAGAATCCGGATATGAAGGCTTGGCTTAAAACTATTAACCACGTTCATAGTTAAATTCAAACTTAAAAGTTGTTTCTTTCAATTTAAGAGGACTTCCGCTCTGTGTGTTAATTATAAAAAAATCTATTTTAAATACGCGTAAATCTAATATGCTTGGTTCGTTATAGAGAAGTGCTGGAATACTGATAGGCTATGCAGATTTCGAAGGGGAACATGATATTCCGTTGCAGATTTGGACTTGTTGATGCCTGTTGATGATGTTGTTGCAATAAGTGAAAAGCTGTAATATACGAGTTCAATACCGACAATTACAGTAAATCAAATTTATCAATTCCATCTACTTTCCAAGACCTTATATAGTGCTCGCTTTGAACATACTAATTAAGTTCAAAGTTTGTTTTCGGTAGTTTGTTGTGTATGCGGTGCATCGCATGTTCCGAAGATCAATTTAGTTCAATTATTACTTGATTTGAACTATGTAGTTGTACTTACCGAAAATTTGCTTGAATAGTTACAAAACCTCAGATTGTGGCTGGCAAACTGTAATATGCAATATGGTCTGCCTCTGATACTCTTGCTGGTTTACAAGCGTGAGATAATGTCTGAAAATTCAGTCCTTCATTATTTCATGTTAATTTAGCATTATCAGATTATTTTCACAGTTTTCTCTCGTAAATAAAATTTAACTTTAGTTTCTAGTCGCGAATAGGTTAGCGAGATGCTTACGCCGTCGATAAATCGGGATTCTACTGTAACCAAACCTTTTCGAAGTTTAAAGGAAGTACTTAGAGAAAGAGAAGATAGATGGACTGTATGAAAGATGATATTGTAAGAAAGATAATGATATTAGTGGTGATGAGCCGAGTACTTACTTTTTACTTCACGTGTTTCTATGCTTTTTTTTTTAAATCGGTAGCTGTCGGGCTGGCGGCATAGATTTGTTCGTGTTCGTTAATTCGTACACAAAGAAATAAAAAGTGTAAAAAGTTCAATATGGGCAATTGCCTCAGCACGTATCAACGGAAAGAGGAGAACGTGAGTATTTTGTAAGTCTTAAGAGTAGACTGATGTATTTGATTTGAGTGGCCGCCTGAGTATGCCTCCGTGGCGCAGCCGTAGAGGTTCCGATGCCCGCCTCGTGTATATATTTGTATGCTAACGACTGCCTCTGTGGAGTCTATGGCGTGTTGGCAGTGCTTTCGACTACTATAGGGTGCGCCGGTTCGGTGCAAATATTTGTATGCAAGAATATGTCTAATTGCATTTGTTTGGGGATTGCCGTGTCTCGAGGAGCACGTTAAGCCGTTGCCGTCGTTGTCATACAAACATCTATGGCAGTCGTTACGGTAGTTAGAGTAAGAGCACTAAAAAAAGTCCGGTTATTAAATTTAGTTCCACCAATAGATAACCAGAATTATCGGAACGTCCAGAAATCAGGCGTACGTCTTGCACGGTTTCATTATTGACTTCCAGTTTGGCCGCTATTGTTTTGGTGACTTTTACAGCGTCAGAATTTGACATGATAGGTAGGCCAGCAATCTCGACATAGCTAGATCCGAGGCGCCATTGAGACCCGAGCCGTTAGGCGAGTAAGGGTCTTAAGAGAGCCGAGGATGGTAATCGTCAATACACACGTGTATTATACGATGTTTTTCAACACTCTTGTGAACAAAATAATACTAAAATAGATTTTACCCTTGTAGATTTCAGGTAGTAAACTTTCGATAACGTTAAGGGCTTCATATCAATCACATTATATATCGCACTTTGCACAACATAAATCGTTTTCTTCATTAGTATGTAGTACTTGTAGACTTTAAATAATAAATAACTATAATTTTAAAATTGAAAACGAGTTGTGAATTATTATTTTGCAATAGCGGCCCAAATTAATTTGTTTTGACATGCACGCACATCTCGATCGGTTTTCAGGTAGTAAACTTTCCATAACGTTAAGGGCTTCATATTAATCACATTATCTATATATCGGACGTTGTACAACAAAAATCGTTTTCTTCATAAGTAGTACTTGTAGACTTTTTAAATAACAAATAACTATAATTTAACAATTGAAAACGAGCTGTGAATTTTTTTTTCGCAATAGCTGGCATCTCGATCGGCTATAGACTAAAAGAGGTTTCTTTTTTAAGCTATTGCATAGCTTCTATCGAGGGCCTTGAGCGCGGGGACCGAATCCAGAAATTCCGTAACAAAAAAACCTCACGCTCGTTTCTTTTCGGCAGTCTTCGACACGGTGTTCGTGTGCGTGCAACTAGCCGTATTGTACGACTATACGAAGCTCACACGAATCCAGACGAGCTGCTCCGAAATCGGACGAATACATAAGCAGCTATTTATGAGAAAGTATATTATATAGTATATAGGTGTATAGGTATTTATGTACAACAGTGAATAGCTGTACTTGTAAAATTTTGTTTTGGTGTGTCATTACACTATTTATACCTAATTATTTTCGTTTTATAGAGAAGAAAAGCGTAAAGAGCTAAAAAGAAAAAAAGAACTAATGCACGTCAAAGGGCATATTATCATAATTGCATAAGTTGATACAAAATGCTATGCAATAGCTTTACCGCGGCAGTCCCCGAGTGCCACACGTCTTTTTTTTAATTTGTCGCGGCCTAAATGTGGAAATTAAAGTTTTTACAGAGAAAATACGAAGTTGTATGAAATGAGCAAAAACTAGGTATATTCATTTATTTTCATTTCACTTGCTCATAATGTGGCTTTCCAACAAAGCCAGGATCATATTTCGCAAATTACGGCTTTTACATATGACCGGTAATAATGTAAATTTAAGAGTTTGCTATTCTCATGGATTCCATTTTGAAAACTAGACCAAATTGTAATGACCCCATCACCCAGTTGAAAGTTCTGAGGTAGGTACTTAACAAAAATAAAAATATAAACGAATTCAGAACCTCTTAACTTGAAACTTTTTTGCAGTCTTAAACTGGCTTCAAAAAAGAAGCTTAGGAGGTTCTCAATTTATCTGGAATTACCGATTTTTGGATTTCAATATTGTAGTACCTAACATTAATGCCACTACACTAAAAGTACAGAATAGATAATAATACGGTTTGTCTATAACGCTAGTACCTATATTAAGTTTTTCGTTCGTACTTAATGGTTGGCAGAAACTTCGGCCCACAAAAAACTCAAATGCAACCTAAGAAACAAGTACACATAACTAGGTTGCACTGACCATGGTCTCAAGTTGGTTGACGACAAAATTTTGATATTAACTAGCAGATCTGATGATGGAGTCACGATATGGTTAGATTTCAACGGCTGCTAATAAACTCATTTAGAACTTGTTTCACTTATTTTAACAAGTCTCGTGATCATGCATAAGCGTGTTTCAATACTTAAGATGTGCTTCTAAGTAGGTATTGCTTATTCTGCAGTTAGGAGATGTGCTTGGAATGGCCACTGCACAGATGAACACTGGTGATCTCCGTAAGGTGCTGGGCATGCCTGCCGACGCGGAATCGGCGCCGATTTCCTCACCTTCGAATGAAGAACAACCCCGGACGCCCTTTAACGCGTTGCGTATCAGGCGCCAAAGTATGGAGGAACTGTCGTTGATTCAAGTATGTAAATTTAATCAAATTAAGGTATAGAATTTCTTATAAATATAATGTGTTAGAAATTATATAGGTACCTACCCTATCTCTTGAATCGTACAAGAGCACCAAGCTAGAGAGGCATCCATGTCTCCATTTGACACTGACTATCACTGAAACACGTCACAAAATCTATCAGTTAAAAATAAGGTATACAATTTAAACTTAAACACACACAATTGAAACTTAAACACAAAACTAACCTTGTTAAAAATGTAAATCTAAGCTTGTTATCACAGCTTTGTTATGCATTGTACTAGAAGAAGTGGTAAACTTGGTGTTTCGCCTTGGGTGGGTTAGGTGAATAACACAATACGTCATACCTTCAATATGACCGTAACTGACCCTGATTCCGACCTTACGTGCATTATAATATCTATGAGTAACGTAGGTACACCCTAAAACTCACTATGTCATAATGCACACATCTTTTTTAAGAATTAACTCGTATCTCTTGCCGTAAGCCCGCGTTAATTCACACTGTAAATATGACCTTTCTCGATAGATAACACCTGACGCTAAGAAGAAAGATGGGGAGACCACTATAGAAAAGAAGGGTGACATGGTGCGCACGGAGTCAGAGGATAACCCTGTAGAATCTTTCTTCGACCTATTAAGTCGTTGCCAGTCAGAACGAATGGACGAGCAGAGGGCTACTCTGCACAGCAATAAGGAGAACAGACCCAAACCAAAAATAAGTACTCACAAGCTGCAAAGGTCGGCAAGCAGCGGCAATGGCAAGACTCCCGGGTAAGTTTATTATTCTGAGTATGACATCATTATACAAGGTGTATTTTTAGACGGAGCAGTCGGGGCACTGTTACAGTAGTTGCAGTGAAATGTTCCAGCAAATTGCATTCACAGATTTAGCAAATCTTGAATAATTCAAAAAAAAAAGTCGTGCTTTCGACTCTATTTGATATGAGGATCAATAGATTATAGAACCATTTAAGGTGTGTGTCGCCAAAAACGTGTCCCATATACATGTTTTGTAAGGAAAAACAAAAAATTAAATCAAAAATTTATACACAATAATTGCTAAAAGATACTTCTATTAGACTCAAGACTAAAATTATCTTTAAGACCAAGTGAAATTAAAGTGCTTAATAGGAAGGCTACTATGAAACGGTGTTTTGTAAATATTTTGATAAATGAATTATCATTATAGGTTTATCACGGTGTAATTTATTTGTAAACCTTTTTTGTGCAATCCCTCCTAAGCGTCGGTTTTTAGACTTTTCTAACTAGAATTTACTTTTTAATTAATTGTATTCCATGATCTCAAATCTGTAACCACAGAGTACCTATCGATCTAGTTCTACGTCACATTAAGGCACAAGATACCGGCAATAAATCGAATTGGCGCGGCAGCTAGCATCGCCGACGACTGGCAAGGTTGCAGGAGATGGTATTTGTTAAAATATAAAATTGTCTACGCTTTTACGACCTTTGATAGAAACTCGCACAGCAAAGTGCTGAGGTAAGAGCTATAGGTATTTGATTATTGAAGTTCGCTGTTGGATTTTGGTTCAATTGAAGCAAGATATTGTAGTTACTGTAGTATTATACATATATAACTCCAAAATAAATACTTTGTTTTCCAAACTTTGTAATTATATTATTTGACTGCCTAGTCACATCAGAAGGTCTAAAAGGCCACATTGCACGTTGATGTTCATTTGCAGATAAGTGGGAGACATATTAGGACCATAAACTGGTGACATTTCTAATATTTCATTCATATTTCATCTGCAACATGTACATATTTTAGTGACATTTGTTACTGATGTTTCTACAACAAAAAAGTATATAAAGACGCACCGAATCGTACATATGCGGTATTAACTAAAATAGGATTTTACCATTAACACAGCGTTAATCGGTAGTTATTATGTTCTACATACCAATAGTTCATGATTTACATCTAATAAACTTGAATTTAAAGCTAAATAAAGCAAAAACTACAAATATGTTTCCTATTTTTATTTTAGTGTGGCAATTTAGTCCGACATGTTTTAAAAACTGAGTCATCAGTGTTCGTTGTCAAGTTTCTTTGAATTTTTCTGCAGGTTCAGGCACGAAGCATGAAAACACAAAAATTTGAGTTCCTACAAACATCTAGTACGTCATGATTTTGACATTATGAATGGCTCATAAATTGAAATACCATTTCACGCATTTTTTGAGATGATGTACTCAAATGAAGCTTCATTTTATGATATTCAAAAAGTGGCTATTTTACAATTATTAGTGCAATATGGCCTTTTTGGACCTGCAGGTTATTTTTATTATACGTGTAAACGGTAAGTTCTAAGTAAACTTGTATGAAATAAAGAAGTATGATGTTATATTCATTATTGTCAAATAAATAACATGTTATTAATAGGTTAATTAAATGAATAATAATAAAACTACCAAATTAGCACGGACGTAACAGTTAAGTTAGTTACTCATAAAATAAATATAATTAAAATCAAAAAATACAATTACAAATTCGGAATAGAGATTGAACCAATGAAACAAATTTGCTCCCCAAATTGTCTATTTTCGTTAATAATTTTCTAATCTTTGGTTCCACGACTAAAAGTCCTGGACCAAAACTGTACACAACAACGTTTCTGTGCGATGTATAGTTTGCCGACATGATGACCCAACGTGATTCAACTTTATACTCATTAGATACCTAAAAAATAAAACAACACTTCAATGGCATGGATTTATAATCAGGCCAATCCAATTTGGTAGTCTCCATAATAAAAGGAAGCTGAAACTAAAAAGAACAGACCACATATCCGCATATCCGACATGTATAATTCTACTATTAGTTTGGCATGGAACTCAAACAGCGTACCTATTAGAATACGATAAAAAGTTTGTTGTTCAAGTGGTATTTTTATAACGCAGTCATACTATATATACGTAACAGATAATAATGTGCTCGATTATATTATTATCAAGCAGATATATAAACCAATAGGACATTTTGTTTGCGCATTTTAAGACTTACAATTCTGTGACCGTTGATTGCTTGCTGTTATAGCAATGAAAGTACGGTCGGATGTCGGTATTCTCTACGCGGTGTAGTTATTACCATGAATAACGGAGACGGCAACGCCTCACTCCCAATGTGGGTATAGATAGACGCTAATGAGGGTAGCCCTATTGAGGGTTGCTAGGAAACTTTCCACGTGTCCCTCTGATGTGTCCGTAGTTTTAGCATGTGGCACAGTGGAGAGGAGGCACGGAGGCGGGTGGGCTCTACAAGCGCAGGAATGATTAGGATGTATATCATCCCAACAGCGCCCACGCTTTTCGTGGAGGCACCGTGGTTTCACACCCAAGGGAGGAAAGAAAACACGGTTCTTGTCCAACATAACCACAGCAGCTGTCTGTGGGAATTAATGAATAACAAAACGTCGCGATTTCTTTTTTCACCGATTGGTCAGTCGTCAGTTTTAGATCACATCTTAAGTGGTATTACTTGAGCGTCACTAAAATTGCTGCGAAGCAACAGAAACATTGAGAGATGTTTAAAGTAGATGGATAATTTTACCATATACAAAGCGGACGTCTTACAAAGTGTATAGAACTCTGTAGGCACGCAAAACTTCCGATACTTCTTATCTATTTTAATATGCAAATCTATTGTGATATGTAGGTATCATGTGTTATGTAATGCTGACAAATATACTAAGATACATTTTCATATGTTAATACATATATAGAAACACCCAGATCATTGCAAATAATAACATTTGCGCTCTCACGTGTCGATTTTGGTCTGCTGTCTCTACTTGTAGCTTACTGTTTAGTTGGATAGTTTTTCAAGACCTCCATAAAGAATCCAGAAGGCCTTTTATTCTAATAAAATCTCCTAATGTCCAAATCGGTATCCTCTTAACAAAAAATAAAATATAAAATAATAAAATTTCATCGACATTGATCCAAACAGAGAAGCCAGATGAAAAGAAAAAAATTGAAGTTTAGTAATGAATTTAATTTGAAGGCTTCGAGCTATGTTTGGCGCCACAGGTATCCGTGGTTAGCGCGTTAATTTACGCGATAAGTTCCAGCCACCGGGGTAAGCCGGGTTTCTGTAACCTTTATGCAACACCGTAGATTAGATCCATAGTGTTCGGCAAATTATAATAGAGCTTAAAGTATGAAATTGCCGTTTCATTGTAATAGGTACTTCGAATTGACATAGAACCTTCATGGTTTGAGATTTTTGAGTGAAACTTTTTCCACATGGTACCTATGTAGTTCTTCATTTAAAAATGTGCAACATTCGATTATCGACTTTCAGTTGTTTTTTTTATTCAGCTTAGACAAGAAAGATGGATACTTCGAATATTCGAGTGATTTTTGAATACGAGTTCCGACGCGGAACTAACGCGGCAGAAACAGCTCGCAATATCAATGTTGCGTTTGGAGAGGGGACTGCTAATGAACGCACCGTGCGATTTTGGTTTAAACGCTTTCGTGATGGAAACTTTGATTTGAAGAACGAACCACGAGGAAGGCCGTCCACACAAGTGAATAACAATGAATTGAAAGACATGGTGGAAGCCGATCCGAGCCAAACTACCCAGGAATTAGCTGCATGGTTTAACGTTACCTTACCAACAATATTGACTCATTTGCGTCAAATCAATAAAATAAAAAAATGTGAAAAATGGGTACCTCATGATTTGACTGATCTGTAGAAAGAAATGCGTGTTGAAACTTGTGTTGCCTTGTTGAATCGATACAGAAATGAAGGAATATTGGATCGAATTGTGACATGTGATGAAAAGTGGATTCTTTACGATAACCGTAAGCGAAAAATGCAATGGCTGACCCCAGGTGAAACGCCACAACAGTGTCCTAAAGCAAAGCTTACCAATAAAAAGGTAATGGTAACTGTTTGGTGGTCTCAGCATGGTGTTATTCACTATAGCTTTCTACGATCTGGTCAAGCAATAACGGCAGATGTCTACTGTGCCGAACTCCGAACAATGATAGCAAAACTAGCAGTGAAACAGCCCCGACTATCATAATCATAATCGATCTTCACCATTATTGCTCCATGATAACGCGAGACCTCATACAGCACGAGAAACCGTTTTAACTCTACAGGAACTGCAATTAGAAACTATCCGTCACCCTCCGTATTCGCCAGACCTTGCTCCAACAGACTACCATTTTTTTCATGATTTGGACAATTTTCTATGTGATAAAAAGTTTTCTTCTCAGGAGGCAGTACAAAATGCTTTCACACAGTTTGTCGAATCTAGATCACCAGAGTTCTATCGCAAAGGCATAAATGACCTTCCTAATAGATGGCAGCAATGTATAGATAATAATGGTAATTATTTTGATTAAAATAAATACGTTAAATTAAAAAAAAATCTAATTTCAATTTGTCGGTACAAATCGGCAATTTCATACTTTAACCCCTAATACAAAATCAATTGATTTCTCTCATAAAAAAACAGCCACTCAGCCACTGTTCCTCTACACTCTACATATATGACGTTTGTGGTCTAGGCTTTCTACCTGCGACCCCATCGAGACTTGGGCAGTCAATTACTTATCGCTACAATCTGATAGGCAAACCAGCAAAAACTATTAAGTAATATTTTTATTAATAACAGATGAACGAAATCTTTTAATTGGATCTATACTATGAGATAACCAGCCACCTACCTTATTAGATGCAAGAGCGAAAAATACAATAGGTAAGAGGGTAAAATTCAGTTCAAGACAAGAGACGACCCCCTTTTGTGCCCGGCTATTGAAACTAGGTGAAAATTTAATACGGAACCTCGGTGAGGCCTACCATGTTCTTGACCGATTTCATTATCAGATCCATCGAGCGGACACTCGTCTCTTATCTCAGTATCATCTCTCTATCTACACAAACAGCACGGTCTCTCAACGTTTTCCAACTGCACGTGTGTCGCCGTGGTATCGGCACATAGTCTGTCACAGTGTTTTGGCGAGTTTATCATCAGCCTACAATATATTTAATATAAAGGTATTTTTTATTGTTTGACTCATCTGTGCGACGCACGCACGAAAGTTAGCTCGAAATAAATTTATGTGGTGATTACTTAGTGATTTTGTGAGTGACAAAATGAAGGCTTATGAAGACGAGATGGGGTTCGTAGTGTTTTACCAATTTAATTTTCATTAATAATATACCTAGTTGCCCAATATTGGGAGAGGCCTATGTCCAGCAGTGGTGTGCGAAATGTATCTTTAAATTCCTCATCGATTCTGTGTTTGTCATTCATTGGCAAGAAGCAAACATTTAAAAGAAAGTTTTGTGTTAGAAAGAACAAGATGAACTAGGTATTTATGCCATTTTCTTGTATGTTATGTTATGTTATGTTTATTTGGTATCTATCGAACATACACTAAATAAATAATACCTACTACTGTTATAATTTGACACTCACGATTTCTAGATGTATCTACTACCTACTGTCCTTCTAGCCACATGAACCTTCTAATCAAATAACGTTTCTAGAATGCTGATAAACATCCAACTTACTTTAGATAGGTGTATATTTTTTATAAATACATAAAAAACATCCAGTTCTGTTTTTGTACCTACAAACATTTGCACTGAGCGGGAAAATAGGTACGCGATGTCAAAGCTTTACCACCAATAAATATGAGCTGAGATGAAAGTCGGTCAACTGAGCAATCGAATTTCATGCAAATGTTTCCACTGGTAGCCGAACGCTCTTCCACGAGATAACTAAATAATTGGCTTTACTGCTACGAAATTTGTATCTAATAACCATAGCTCGGATTTAGGTAGAGTTATTTATGTACTTGCATCAAATTGTTCATATAAAGTTGGATCCTCCCGAGAGTAGGCCAACATTATTAAAAATAAATAATAATCCAAACCGCAGGGATAGATAATACAAATAAAACAAAACTATTTTTTTAAGACTTAGGTGGCACACAACCGCCATGCCCGTGTGCCACCTGGTGGAAAATGGTTACCGTGGTCTATGGACATATGCAACACCAGGGCCGTTACACTCGTGCTCCCTACCCTAAAGACCTATCTTTCACATTGTCAGGCCCGATATCAGCTATCGGAGCCGAAGCCTAGTATTGGCCTGATATCGGATTATTAAATGTGACAGGTACCTTTCTCCTTTCCTTATTTCATTTTTCGTCCGACGCTGCCTCTGACTACCACAGGAACTAACTAAGCAGGTGAGGATTTATGTGGGACTCTCACCGACTATACCTTTCAAACCGAGACTAAAACAACGACTTTCGACTTTAATGACATTTTCTTTGTTACGGGTCTTTTCGCGTTAATAGACGACGCTGATCACTAATATAAGAAAAAAATCGCTTCTATGTCAAGTCAATGAGGTCTAAAATTGTTTGCACTAGTCTTTTCTATGTCTCGTCTTTTTCAAACTATAGGTATGGATCGATAGCAACTTCAATTCGTTCTCAGCTTTTAGTCTCATTTCCGTGATCAGGATTGTGTATAATTGCCAAAGAGCATAATTATTTTAATAAATATTTCGAGAATATTCAACATTCAACAATTTTTCGCATAAACCGATGCTGCTGATCACGAATATAAGGAAGAAACATGGATACTTTGTAATGTCAATAAGGTCAAAAATTGCTTGCACTACTTTACTCTTACATTAGTAGGTGAAGATCATTGTAAGAAATAAGTGCAAGTTATTTTGGACCATATTGGCTATGTACATAAGAGATGTTTGTAAGAAATAAGTGCAAGTTATTTTGGACCATATTGGCTATGTACATAAGAGATATGGACATCTCTTATGTACATAGCCAATATGGTCCAAAATAACTTGCACTTATTTCTTACAATGATCTTCACCTACTAATGTAAGAGTAAAGTGGTGCAAGCAATTTTTATTTTAATAATCTTACAATGTACCATAAAATAAATTAAATCTGAGTAAAAACTAGTGGAGTCCATATTTTTTTGTGTCGACAGCACTGTCACATCACTGACGTGTGTGAACAGAAAGGGCCTCCCGTGGCATGGATGCTTAGTCGTCCACGTTCTTGCACGGCCCTGACACGGCACGATTGGTTCCTGCCGTGGACAGTCCTTTAGGGTTCTCTTTTCTAATCTACCCGGAACAAGATTTAGACATGGGCTAATTCATTTTAGAAACTTAATCCAGGGCAACTTTTCTCGATAAGTATTCACTAGGTAGCTTAATATTCTTATAATTGCAACACATTTCTTTTCAAAACATGTTTGAAATGTATTTCTGCACAGTGGAAATCATGGCATGTCACAAAGAATTATGAATCAATCAATTAATAAATCACGGGATATTTTCTGCTTTTTTAAATTAATTTCGGGATTTGAGGTATATCCACTTTTCATAAAATCAGTGTAAGTAACAATATAACTCTACCTAATTCCAAGCTATGCTAATAACGCAAATATGATGCGTTATAATTCTATGGGCTTGACCATGGAAGCATGGAACTTCAAAGATGTCAATTAGGGCGGAAGGGCCGAATATATATTATGCATTTTAGTGAAAACTTCAAATATAAAAAATCATATCTTTTTATTGCTTCTAAGTGTAATACTGGTTTAGAAAAAAAATATACATAGAGAATTTGTCTGAAAATATTGTGAAATTTATTTACATTCAGTGAATATAATAATTAAAAATACGTAAAATGAAATAGACTCCTTACTTACGTTAAATGGCAACCACCTGTATCTAATAGCATACTTGTGTGTATCTAGTACCAGCCCTTTCTGGGGTCCCTGTCTTGGGGCTTAGAGTTTTAACATTTTGGTTATATTATGTAAATACGTTCGTGCCGAAAATTAAAATTTCCAGATGAAGCCCGATTAAATTAGAGATTTTGTTAAAAAAACGTGTAACAGTTGTCCTGGGAAAATTTACTTATTTTTGGAGTCTCAGACTTTTTTATCTGGTATTCATATAATGCCTGTCATAAAGTCTTGAAAATTTTGCAATATTTTTCCTTATATACAATAGGTTTTCGAAAATAAATGGCGAGACTACCGTTCGAATCTCTATTTCTTTAAACTTTTCTCAGACCGAGACTCTTTGGCCCAAATTATAAATAACTCGCACTGCCCGGTTTTGCGATACAAAGATTTTGTTTAATGCAGCTCCTTTCCCACTTAAAAGAACAATAATTTAACATTACTTATGCCTTAGAATAATCCCCTGTGGCGGGGCAGTCATTACGGGTAGTTGGAGTCCTAAAATGTCCAACGACTGGTTTAACTGCAATGTTTCGATATCGCCATTGGGCTGTGGAAGTCAGATGGCTGTCGCTTCACAGAAAATATCGAAGTTCATCCAAATCCGCAGTTGACTGAAAAAGAGGACTCCAGATTCCGATGGGGAACCATCGAATGCGACGGGGATTAACGTTAGGATACGATTAACGATATGAACGTTGCGTCTGTTCTTATTTTATCGTTTTTATTCATATGAATATTTATCAATCAAATATCACGTCACAATTGCGTCACAATTGTTTATTTCATATAAGTTTCCTTATAACTAACCGTTTTCACGTTTTTAGACTATTCAGTCAAACCTGTTATTCCATTCTGACCAACTAAACTGATCAACTATTCTATTTCCTAACGACTCAACTATTTGGGTGGTCGGTTAGGAAATAACTAACCGACCAACCAAATAATTGAGGAAAATAAAAAAATATTTACTAATAAGTAAAAGGATTAAGATGAAACCTGTAATATGTCAGATTCTCCTGGTTATCCTTGGTGATCATTCTGAGAAGATTCTGAGTTAAAAGTACAAAATTAATTTATTTAATATGGCAGAAAAAGAGCCAACTCTCGGAACGTATTAAAAAAACGGTGGTATAGAGAGATCCGATTCTCAGCACTCCATGGATTCACCGTGCGGTCGCCGGGTCCATAGTGTGGCACAGAGAGGAACACCGTGACGGCGACTGGGACTTGCGACCCAGATGTAGGTTTAGGGTGGCCACTTTGTGATGCATCAGCGCTCACCTCCACCCTCAGTACCCCCCCCCCCCCCACCTATCAATATTTGGTAAGATTGTTATTATTAGTATGTATTTATTCTGTCACCAGACAAACGTACATTCATCCACATTTTGTCTTAGGAATTACTTACTGTAAACTGACATCTTAAAAAATGCCGCATTGGTTGATTTCATTAAAAACAGTCTAATGTACGAACAAATAGAGACTACCTCGGCGACTAGGAATATCAACAAAACAGCGATCTTCGACTTTATTGGCATTTTTCAGATCATATTACTTTGATATGTGATAACGTAATTGGCAAAATTTCTAGAAAACAGCCTAATTTTGGCATTTCAATTTGTAGAAAATTTTGCCTATGTATTACATTATTCACAAGCACTGTTCACAAAAAAGGCCTTTCAAAATTACAAACGAAAATACCTTTCAAAATTGAGATAGCACTGGACAGTACTTTTGTTTCCCATTTGGTGCCGTAAATGGCACTGAATGGAAATTATTTTTTGATTGGTATATTGTACATATCATTGTTTTGTATCGTATTTGTGCCGTTAGGAATCCTAAATGAATCCCTATATTACCTTATTATGGTTAACTTGGTTTGATAGAAACAAAACCACGTACTGAATTCCGATTGAGAGAACTAGTTGTTCAGTTTGGTTGGTTAGAAAACCAAACTTAACAACAAACCAAAATTCCATAACTCCAAAAACTATGAAAATAAGTAGCTGAAGAGAAGATTAGGAATTTAACAGATTAAATTCCTAATCTTTTTTTACAACAGTGATGAAAAGACATGTGGAATGGTTAATATCAAGACAAGTAACTTTGCAATAAGCTTTGTTACCTCTTCTGAAATTTATAACTGAATGAATAAAATGAACGAAAGAACGAAACTAAAGAATGAACAAGCAATATCAGTCTGTTGTATACTAAAACAAAATACTAATGAATATCCTTTGTCTTTGTCCAAAATAATGAAAGTTCTAGCAACACTTGCCAAAGCAAAAAATAAAAACAGTAACAACCCACTTTAAAAAAAGACCCATAAAAGTAGTGGCTCTATTGAGTGAGCAACTAAACAAGTTGAATTGTCAACTCATTTTTATTATATCTGAGCTTTGAACATTAATTTTTTCGAGCAGGAATGAGCTTTTATATTTTACAAAGTAAAACAAATATTATACACTAATGAACTTTTGTGAGATAGTGTTTACTGTGTTATACTGATGTCAAAAGCTTGTACTGCGGAAGTTGCGCTACAAACTTTTGAAATCAGCAAAACCCTTGCATAACATTTTTATTTTCGTTTTACTAGGTACAACAGATTATTTGAAAAGCATAGCTTGTTTTTAAAGGTATTTTTCGTAATAATTTTATTATTTAATAGGTAGGTACCTGGATCATCATCATCTGTGGTAGTCGTTACGGGTTGTCGGAGTCTTCAAAAATCTAATATTTGTCTAACTGCAATGCTTCAATATTGCCTTTGAGTTGTGCAGGTCAGATGGCAGTCGCTTCACGGAAAATATCAAACTCAACCAAATCCAAAACAGCTTGATTCGCACGTGTGTACCACTAACAAACATAGAATACTCTGTTCGTGAAACATGTTTGCGGTGATCCTATTTGTATTTTTCGTATGGACGGTGTTCGAATATCTTTAATAAATGTTACGTTACAAACTGTTCGTATAGTACTTGGCGAGGCACAGGCATTGTTTTTGTACAAAATTGTTTCCATCTAAGTTAATGCAACGCAACAATTTGTTCGTACGTGCGTACGCGGCTTCACGGTTCAGGTTGGCACATGAGTTCGGATTGAATCGTCGCGTCGGTCGGCTATCTCCACCGTCACTATAACTTTTGTTTTCATTTACACATACCCCGGTAGAAGCCCGGTATGTATAATAAGTATAGGTATGTATTAGACAAATAAACATATCAAAATCCATTCAGTAGTTTTGCAACCGTTTCGGACAAACAGACTAAATATAATAGATAGTATAGATGACATACATACTAAAAATGACGGCTAATGATGACAAGACTGAAAAGTGCAAAATGATGTAAACTGCCAGAGTCATCATAAATTATCAAATACTTTTCACAGAGTTTTAGGTTATTTAAAAAAAAAGTTATCTACTTTTAAAAACAGTGTAATCAGCCAATTTATCGGCCGACTATTCAATCATCTACTTTAGGAACATTTTTGTACTAGCGACAAAAAAAAAATTCAGGAGGTTTGACAATCTGTTTTCAATCAGCTACTTTTATCGCTGACTGTACCTAATAAAAAATCACAAAAATTTTAAGTGTCACGTAGTAATGTAGTATCCATCGACGCCCGTGCCCAAACATGTATCAACCTCATATGATAAAACATTTGCTGATACTCATTAGAATACCAAACCGAACACACATAGGCATTACTTAGGTTTTACAACAAACAAACAAATGGATGAAATGGCCCGCAGAAGCCGCGGATGGATCATCCGTCCGGCCGTCCGGCGTCCCCAAATTGAAATAATAGGTTTTACAAGTTCACTATTTTGTAAGTAGGCATACCTAATATAATTTGATATGACACAGGACTACAATAAAACTAATTTCTTTCTTTTTTAAATCTGCTTTATAGCTCGACTGATGCGATGCTCGATATGATAACGGACTTACAGTCCTCCCGTATGGATTCACAACGCGCTGAGCTTCGTCCAGTGGCTAAGAAACCGATCAAAGAGACCAAAGGGTCCTCCTTGCCGGGTCTCCGCCATAAACACCCAATAAGTACGAAGCCAGAGGACGACTTCCTCGACATGATTGCTCGCGTACAGGTACGATCTCATTATTATATATTTTGACATTTGACTGGAATGCCAACACCTTGGGAGCCGAAGCCAACCTCATCTCACTGACTAGTCGGTGGTGCACCTATGCAACAAACGAGGCCCTGGTGCAGGCGTTCGTATATTTACTAACATTATATTGTTTGGAAGTGTACCTGAGAATATTGCTCGTTCCATATATCTTGGATCTAAATTGTACTCTATACATATTTCTTGAATGTATTTTGAGGATAGTAGTAATAACAATCCGCGCTCTAAGGCCTTTTATGTATCGCAAATGAAGTCCAAGATATATAGAACGAGCAATATCAAGATTTAAGGAAGACTTGACCGAAAATTTAATTTCACAGTAAATTCAAGGAGTGCCTCATATAGTCACGCAATAAATAATGTATTTTTTATGTTTCATTTGTAGGGCTCTCGCCTCGAGGACCAGCGCACCGAGATGCCTCGTCCGAAGCCGGAGCCACGCTCCAACACAGTGCCAGACGATGACTTCTTCAGCCTGCTCATGAGGGCTCAGGCCGGCCGTATGGAAGATCAGAGGGCTACCGTAAGTATTGCATAATTATACACAAGATGACTTTGAGATGACCCAACTCATCCCTTTGTCCGCCTCACTCAACATATTTATCGAATGAGCCTTAGGCGAAACAATTAACTAGAGAAAGCATGGTTCACCGTTGAACAGTAACACGAAAAAAGCATTAGTAGATACCATATTTACAAACAGCTCGATCCGTGAAAAGTACGCTTTCGATCGAAGACTATGGTGCATCGATACCACGACTAGCCAATGTCAATGTCATGGTTTCCAGAAACATGTTAGAACGAAATAATCAATCACTGTAATTCTCAAGTTTATTTTCAAAATCAACAAGTTTTGGGGTAAATGGGGTATAATGTTCGAAAAGCATAAATCACTTACTCTTTCTCCATCTTTTGAGTTGGCTTATACAATTTTGTGAGAGCGACTACTGCCTGACCCGACAGCAATAGAAAAAGCTGCGTCAGTTTCTTCATCAACAGGTCTTGATAGTGTGCGTAAGAAGCTGCATAGACCTATAAATGTCACTTGTCGTATTTCACGACTTTTAGTCGTATCTCCGTTCCTACTTAACCAACTGTTATATTTAATCGAACATTTAATAAATTACCACAGAAGCTACAGAACATAACATTTCTGTTTCAGATCCCGCTTCAAGACAACCGCTCAAACAAGGGCGCTCCCCACATGAAGAAGTAAATAATATCTATCGTTCATTTGCTTTCTCGTTGATACGTACAAACGAATGCATCCCTTATAATGCATAGTTGATTTATCTATTTTACTTTTGATTTCGCAAAAAATTTACGTTGAAAATGCCGTGGAAGCGGGACATATCCACATCATGTAACGTGTGCTCATTATGACAATATGATATTGGCCTAAGAATACTTCACTTCAGAATGGGTTTGATACAGGTTACAAGGCAGTTTAACTTTTCTTGGGGCTCAACGACATTGAAGAAGGGACTGTCCATCCCATGGGAATCTGATACCAACTTCGTGACTGCTAAAGTACAACTTGCCTAAGATAAACCACAGATAAAAATCAACCTAATTCGTAACTCTCCTTGTCGGGCTACACGTTATTTAATAAATAGTCCTGTGCATGATATTTTTAGCATCACAAAATAAACTATTGGACCCAACAGTCATTGCATTGCCCAAAAGTTGTGGTCCTAATCGTTTCGCCAATAAACCAAATACTATGTGATCATCACAATATATTAAAAGGCCTAAATTAACGACGTCTGAATATAATGAAATGTAAATTATTATATTATAAATTAGACATTACAAATTATTTTTAAGATACTATCCCTAGTTATATTTTTTTGTTAAGTCATCTAGTATTTAACATTTTTATAAATATGCCATTTGAAATTAGTTTATAATTATGGACGTATTTTAAAAGGCATATAATCAATATAATGTTAACGAAGTGCGAAACCTCCATTTTATGTGGACGACTGTTATGCAAATGTCTACTGCTATCCTTGAATTTTAATATTATTTATTTGTAATTCATTCCAATTGATTTATGTTTGTAACAACAGTTTCTTGTATTAACTCTGGTGATAGAAGTAAAAGCAATTAACGAAAAAAGTAATCATATAAAAATGAAATATACGTTGACAAGATATTTACACCGAGAAATTTAATCTATTGTCTCCATCGTTCTGCTATATGAACCGCTGGTACATCTCTCATTGAGTACAACATATAGCCACGTGTGACATTTCACGGCGCTTTATTCAATTTTAGTCATTGACATTAGCAAAATTTGACAGATATTCCTGCGACCAAGTAGGCGCGTACAACTGGTCACTTTACCTGGCTACATAGTGAATGTGAATATAGTGCTCAGATTATGTTCATATTATATAAGGCCATAACAGGTTCATCAATTGCGTACACTTCTCATCTGCCTGCCAACTTACATTGTAATTTATAGATGTTACTATATAAAAATTAATACAAGTTAAAAATTATAAAAATTTATGAATATTGTCTGGTTTTAATGTAGGTAGGAATCAATGGATGTATGTTTCTCTATAACAAAATTAAATTACAACATTTTATATGGGTAACTTTGACAGACAAGCGCGATATTTTACACGATATTATAAGGTAATACAAACTTTGTGAGTAGGAACGAAAGTAGCGCACCGTTATCATTATGTTGGTTACGTAATAGGATAACATCCATATAGTTTCTCACTACTTTGCCAAGAGCCAAAATACTGTCTATACTAAGTAGAAGAGTGGGGTATTTGTTTAAATACTCAAATTTAAAACAAGTATTGTCAAATTTGCACGAAAGTATCTACCCATTAGTATAATCCAAAGAAATCTAAACTTTCTCGGGAGCACTATGTCAATGTTACCCAAATAAATAAAATAAACCTTCGTCAGGGTTGAAAGTTGTAAGCTTTAATGAAATTTGTATGTTCAAGTTTACTCTTTGCAAAGTCTTGAAGAAGAGGGGGAGATATATTTCAAAGCATACCTGTTGCTTTTAGAACAACTATTTAATTCTTCTTCGGAAGCAGACGCTGCGAGGCTGTTCGAACTTTCTAGCAGCTACTTCACGTATCAAATTCCGGCCGCTGTTCTTTCAGTGAAGGTATATAGCCACCAATGTCGCGAGCGGTAACAGCTATAAACGCGGCATGCAGTCGCATGTCGCCGGTCGCTGTCGATAAAAATATTCCATCGAATTGAGAACCTGCCTCATTTTCTGGAGTTGGTTAAAAAGGAGCAAGTGAGCTTTCGCTAAAAGGGGTACATGACAAATTTGACTGTTGACTCGTTGTTAGAGTAGGTGTTTGTCAATAAATATTATCGATTTGTAGGATACAATTATGCTTGCCGAGTTATCGTCTGCGGCCTGAAATCTCAATATGTCTGTTGACTTTTCGGATTTAAACTTACAATTAATAGTTGAATATGTTTCAGATTTCAACATTTATTTATCTAAGGGTCTAAAACACCTACAGTACAAGAGTTTAAAATTATTCTACACATAGGTAGGTAGATACTTTTTCTTAAAAATGCAACGATTGCCTATGAAATTTAGAAGGGATAAGCAATGCAATTTAATTATTACCTGTGTTATTTTTAGAAAGAATTAAAATGAAGAGAATGTTATGTATTATAATTATTCCTAATGTCATGTACCCTGTTACCCTTAGGAAATGACATAAAATAATTACAACGTGATTGATCACGTCGTAACTATTTTCTTATAATGTTATTGATAAAATTAAGAAAAAAAAATAATTTTGATGTATAAGTTAATGTTATTGTAGGCCATAAATGCCAAATTATATATTGAACTGATTCGGGTTGTTTCTTTTTTATTGAAAAATCACCCTTAACTTGTCATAAAGATGTAACGAGTGTGATTTGGAATTACAATGCGCATCTGAATGGCTTACCCAAGCACTATTTTATCCCTCTACCTTTACTCACAGAGAGACATTGTAATGGGTCGCTATGCATAACTTACGATGGCCTTTAACAATGAAAATCCAATTATATAGTAACAGTAATATCAATTGAAAATTAAGTTCAGCATTAATTGCCCTATACACTAATGCCCCGTTCACATTATTTCAGTCTAGTAACAAAGCGAATCAATCCAGTGCTGGGCGACTATAGTTTTCAGATTATTCCAACGTGTGTTTTAAACGCGTTTGAACTGATAACAATCCAGTCACTGGACTGGAATGCCTGTTTCATATTACTCCCGTAGCATACCAGCCCACCGTGTGAATGGGCCACATTCCAATGCTGGATCACATTATTCCAGCACTGGATTCACTCGCTGGTCTGGAATGCTACTGAAATAATGCGAACCAGGCATTATTATAAATTACAATCAGTCCTATTGATGGCACAACTTAGAGAATTTACAAAAAAGTCTTTGTTGCACAAATTAGGTCAAACGAATTATCACTGCATGTCGCCACCAATCTGCAAGCTAGTGGAATTCGTGCTCCAATATCTTTCAAATAGTCGACAACAGATAGCGCTATACTATGTCTTGTTTCGTATTAGTATAATGGCGGTTCGACCCTGCGATAATAGATGGCGTTGTATCTGGTAGTGATAATAAAAAAATGATCACCGTTCTTTTCACGAGCCACATTTAAATTTGGTCAATGACTTCCTCCCGGGAGATACTTCGTACAGTGGTTAAGGAAGTTAAATCATGAATTTTCGTGGTTGTCAGCTGCCACTTTGCCGTTGGGGTAGCAGCGGTGACTGCTCAAACATGTAAAAAAATGAAAAAATTCAGTCATTTCCCCCCGGCTGAAAATTGGCTAAATTACAGTTAAGCCAATGTCTTGAAGGAAAAAAATTGTCAGCTAGCCATATCGCGATGGAATATGCGTCAGCTGGTCACGTGGCCAAAATTCAGTCATATTCTCCCGGTTCAAAATTGACCAAAGTACAGGAAAGCCAATGCCTTGAAGGACAAGAATTGTCAGCTGCAAATGCCTCGGTGAAAAATGCATCAGCTGGGGATCTGACCAACTGCCGTCATTTCCTCCAAAATATAGGTAAGCCAATACTTCGAAGAAAATAAATTGTCAGCTGCGCATGCCGCGGTGGAAAATGCGTCAGCTGGTCACGTGACAAATTCAGTCATTTCTTCCCGGCTCAAAATTAGCCAAAATATAGCTAAGCCAGTACCGTGAATGAAATCTATTGGCAGCTGCCCATGCCGCAGCGGAAAATGCATCAGCTGGTCACGTGACAAAATTTAGTCATTTCCTCCCGGCCCAAATGTGCCAAAATATAGTTAAGCCAGTACCTTGAAGAAAATAAATTGTCAACTGCCCATACCGCGGTGGAAAACGCCTCAGCTGGTGATGTGACCAAATTCAGTCATTTCCTCCCGGCTCAAAATTGGCCAAAATACAGTTGAGCCAATGCCTTGAAGGACACAACTAGTCAGCTGCAAATGCCCCGGTGGAAAATGCATTAGCTGGTGGTCTGACCAAATTCCGTCATTTCCTCCCGGCTCAGAATTTTCCAAAATATAGGTAAGCCAATATAATTCTATAATTGATCTATGGCGAGAGTCCCTAGTTAATGAATTGTGGAGATGTGCCAATTAAATAAGCAGTATTTTTTTTAATTTCTAAAAATAATAAAGCAGAATTTTTCATCTGTGTTTTATAAATGTAAACAAAAACTACACAACAAATTTTTGGCGCTAAAATGCATTCGTGTAAAAAGTACTCAAACATATCGATTAGGGTATCAAAATGAAAGTAATAATTTCTTATTATTTATTTGTAGTCTCCTTTTAATTATTATAAGGAGACTAGAAATATATTATATGATAATATAGTATTATTTAACCCATAGGTATGTTTTTTTAGGGTTCCGTACCCAAAGGGTAAAAACGGAACCCTATTACTAAGACTTCGCTGTACGTCCATCCGTCTGTTTGTCACCAGGCTGTATCTCAAGAACCGCAATAGCTAGACAGTTGACATTTTCACGGATTGTGTATTTTGTTGCCGCTTTAACAACAAATACTAAAAACAAAATAATAATGTTAATTAAGGGGGACTCCCATACAAAAAAAATCGCCGAGCTAGATCTCAAGAATCGTAATAGCTAGACAGTTGAAATTTGCACCAATTATGTATTTTTACTGTGGCTACAACAACAAATACTAAAAACAAAAACTAAAAAAAATTATTTAAGGGGGCCTTCCTTACAACAAAAGTATTTATTTTACCGTTTTTTTGCTCGGTATTAATAATGGCTACACGTAGACGCTAGAAATAATTACAAATTATTAAGGTAATATACCTATTTACTTTTAGCCTTTTTTCTGGTACGGAACCCTTCGTGCGCGAGTCCGACTCGCACTTGGCCGGTTTTTTTTTAATTAAAATGTAATGTAATCTATTCCATTGATTTTGTTTTGATTTATTTAAAGATCTTTCTGTTCGAGCATTGAGCAGAATGTCATATAAAACTAAATTATTAAAAAAGTAGTAAAACTGAATAAAGTAAATATAAAAATGATTTATCGGTAATTATTAATAACTTATCAATGTATTACATTTACCGTGAATTATATATGTACCTATCTTAATATATATAAATCTCGTGTCACAATGTTTGTCCTCAATGGACTCCTAAACCACTTAACCGATTATAATGCGCAGTTCAATCCAACCTGAGAGATAGGATAGTTTAAATCTCAAATTATAGTCCGATTCGCGATAACCGACCGATAACCGATGACGGAGCCGCGGGCGATAGCTAGTGTATCTTATAAATTACTATAATCTGTCTAAATTGAAAGGAAAGTACTAAGTTCTTTTTTCTGGTTCGTGTCCCTATTTGACCTAATATGTCAACTACATTGATGTCAGTTATCGTTTTGTTTCCTTCAATGCATTGGATCTCCTGTATTTTGGGAAATTTTGAACCGGGAGGAAATGACTGAATTTGGGCCAGGTCACCAGCTGAGGCGTCTTCCACCGCGGTATGCGCAGCTGACAATTTATTTCCTTCAAGGTATTGACTCAACTATATTTTGGTAAACTTTTAAGCCGGGAGGAAATGATTGACGATTTTAATTTTTCATACAACTTTTGGTCTGCAGCTGACGCGTATTCCACCGCGATATGGGCAGCTGACCAGTGTTGACCTTCAAGGCATTGGTTTAACTGTATTTTGGCCAATGTTGAGCCGGGAAGAAATTACTGAATTTTGTTACGTGACCAGCTGACGCATTTTCCACCGCGATATAGGCAGCTGACGATTGATTACCTTCAAGGTATAGGATTATCTGTGTTTTAGTCAATTTAGAGCCGGGATGAGTTCACTGAATTTTGGTCACGTGACCAGCTGACGCATTTTCCACCGCGGCATGAGCAGTTGACAATTTATTTTCTTCAAGGTATTGGCTTACCTATATTTTGGCCAATTCTGGCGAACTTGGTCTGCCCACCAGCTGACGCATTTTCCACCGGGGCATTTGCAGCTGACAAGTTGTGTCCTTCAAGGCATTAGCTTAACTGTAATTTAGCCAATTTTCAGGCGGGAGGAAATGACTGAATTTTGGCCAAGTCACTAGCTGAAGCATTTTCCACCGCGGTATGCGCAGCTGACAACTTATTTCCTTCAAGGTATTGGCTCAACTATAATATATATAGCTGACAACCATGAAAATTCATGATTTAACTTCCTTAATCACTGTATGAAGTATCTCTCGGGAGGCGATTGGTCATGAGAACCTGTCGATGGCTTGCGGATTATTCAGTCTGGCCATTTCAAATACAAAAGTTCGAGGGTGAAATGGGCAATTTCACCCGAGTTGAACACTTTAATTTTCATTTCGAATATGTGGAAAGTAAAATAGTAGGTTTTTTATTTTCTTGTCTGTTCGTCACTTCATAAAGTCATTGTATATTTTTTAGTCGCATAATGTCCAGTTCGCAAAATGTCCAGCGGGCTCAAATTGTCCAATTCTCACAACGTCCAATTCGCAAATTGTCCAATTCTCACAACATCCAATTCGCAGATTGTCCAATTCTCACAATGTCCAATTCGCAATTGGTCCAGTTCGTAAAATAGAAATCGTGCTTGATTACGGGAGGCGTTTTGATGCTTCAGTCTCATAACGTTCAAGTTGCAAAATAACATAGCTTAATCCGCGCGTTTGGTATAATGTATTAAGTGACAAAGGTAATCGAAAATTAATAGGTCTAACGTTTAATATATATAAAAAACGTCATTATGGTTAACACCCCGACTCAGAGTACCCCGACTCGGATAAGTTAGGTTAGAAGGCTGCCTTAGCTTTAGACGGAGCGAAGCGGAGCGGAGCTCCCGCCTTAGCCTTCGTGGTTATTTTTTTTTAACCCACCCAAAAAATATGATAGTTTAATTAAAACTGAAATTACTTCGAACTGGACCAATTGCGAATTATACAAATTGCGAACTGGACTAATTGCGAACTGGACCAACTGCGAACTGTACCAATTGCGAACTGGACCTATGGAGAGTTTCGAATTGGGAGCCACTTGAGCAAGTTGCGGAACTGTGATACGTGATCGTATTTGCGTAGACCAAATATGAATCTAATACAGAAATTCTGAAGGCGCTCAAGCTTATAAAGTTGCTCCTCAGTGAGATCAAGATAGCTGACATCAGCATAGTCAAGTAGTGGAAGAAGAAGAGATTCCGCAAATGCAATTTTAGTGGCGTTAGGTAGGAAGTTTCGCAGTATGGAACCTGCCGACGCAAACAACTTGCAGCTGACTTCCCGTACTCGAAGGCCCCAGGATAGTGTCTTATCTATCCGTATACCTAGGTTTTTTACCTCGCTACTTATTTGAATAGTAAGACCGTTAAATATTACGTCTGGCAATTGTGACCAGTGTATTCGGCTTATCATTCCGGAGCCGCCCACAATAATAACTTGAGTCTTAGAAGGGTTCACTTCAAGCCCATGTTGCTTACTCCACTCACATACTTGCGTCAGATCAGCATTTATAGTAGAGATAGCTGCTGGCAAATGAAATTGGAAGAACGTAAAAACTTAGAGTTGGAATTTATAAATATAGAGAAAAGTAAACGAGATAGCACGCCACCCTGTGGCACACCTGCAGTTGTACTGCACCAAGAAGAGAAGGAATCTTCAACACGTACATGCACTTAATTCACACGTACACACTGTCGGCGCCCAAACAGGTAACTATGAAACCAATCAATCACTGTTGGAGATATTTTAATAGAGCGCAGAATACCAATAGCGCGTTCAATACTGTGGATATGGAAATCCAGAGAGTTCTGTGAGATACCTGTTCTCCATACCAAACCTTATGTCATCGGTGACTTTAATCAGTGCACTTATTGTGCTGTGCCCGGGTCGAAAACCTGATTGAAGAGGATTTAGAAGGCTGTTTTGTGTGAGGTATTTGCTAAGCTGAATATGTACGAGCCTTTCTAGGATCTTTGAGAAAAAAGGTGAGGTCAAAAACGAACGGGGAGAAATCAGGTGTTGGAGGCGATGAAAGATATTGCAAGGAATTATTTTTGTTGGTCTGATCACATTTAGACGAGGCTGAGAAGTGTTGATTTAGCATGTTGATATCAATTTTATTAGGAATGTTATCTTGTCGTGACTTTCCAACTCTCAGTGTTCTAAGGAATTTCCAAAATTTTGTTGGGTCTCCGTTCTCGACCGAGTTATGGATATGTTAGCTTTGAGCTTTCCTACACATCTTACCGTATTGCTACATATTTTTCACGATTATTAGGAGTAGGCCGTGTGTTAGTCTTGGCTGTCGATTTCTTTTGATAATATTGCCTTAATATCGGCAGTTAGCCATGGTGCAGGCAAGTGCTTTACTTTTATAGCACGGTCTGGCACATGTTTATCATTGCTACTTCTAGAATATGATCCTTACACTTTAAAAATAGAACATACCGGCGCGGCGTATATGGAATCTATACCTTCAACCAACGCTCTGCAGTGTTGAGTTCAGGTATACAATAAAAATATATAACTATGCCCGTGTTAGGGATTTCAAAATATACCCGAACGCAACATTTTTCTGGGGTATACTTTCATGTAGGACACTCCATTTTGCTATACTGTAATGTACCTATACCCGCTTCACAATCTCTCCACTTTTAATTACGCTAACAAAGAGGAGCTACGGACTGAATTTCGACAGTACAATACTTTGAAATGTAGCGAACTTCGAAAACACATAGATCGACAAGTCATTGCTTCGACAGACAATTATTAGACAACACACACCTTCGAATTACCACTACTTCGACAGATTTTGAAGTGAAAACTTCTTTAGCGGCGTTGGATGGGTGTAAAATGTTAAGGAAGCGTCAGGATTAGTTGACCTTTGAACCGTAACCGACGACTGACGTCATACAAGATTAGGTACAGACATGTATTTTGCAAACTACAATAGATACGTCGTAGCTTAAACGGTAAGCACTTCGACTGGAAGTCCTTAAAGTTTCAGATAGTATCGGGTTCAAATCAACTGGCATTCAGGGATTTTTTGTGATTGTTTCTTCTTATATATTACTTTTGGTGTATATTTATTACTTTTGGTGATTATTTTTTCTTTTTGTAATTTATTACTTTTTATGATTATTTTTTCTTTCTGTAATTTATTATTTTATGTGATTATTTTTTCTTTTCATAATTTATTAATTTCTTCTGACAGAAAATTAGCAGAAAATAAGTGATAGGTTCTATGATTAGCGCTATATTATATGTATCGTATGGTATGTTCTTTTTTATCTTTTTCTATGTATATAACGAAGAAAGAAAAAAAAAAAAAAAGAACAAAAGAAAATGTTTTCACTTCTGCCGGCACTCCCAGAGTGCAACCCGTCTTTTTTTTTATCATTCTTCTATTAATGGGTGGTTTAAAAAAAAATAACCACGAAGGCTAAAGCGGGAGCTCCGCTCCACTTCGCTCCCGCCTTAGCCTTCTAACCTAACCTATCCGAGTCGGGGTGTTAACCATAATGAAGTAATTTGAGGCATAAAAACCAAAGAAAAAAACAGTTACAATAGGAAAGAACGATTGAAATAGTAACGTGACAAAAGAGTACCGAACGATAATTCGGTGCGGTCGGGTATATTTTAAAATTCCTACGCGCGAAATCTTGAAATTGAAAGTATACCCAATGTCAACTCAGCCAGTGACGTCACAAATGTTAGGTAGAGGTATGCTTAATTGTATTAATTCTTTATTTCTGGATTTGAAAACATACCCGACGGCAACACGATCTCTGATGTCATGAGCGTTGTGTGAAGGTATAGATTCCATATACGCACCGGCGCGGCGTCATTGCCACCTGCCATCCTGCTTAATAGAAGAAGAAATA
Source organism: Eilema caniola (assembly GCA_949126895.1). Taxonomy (NCBI): domain Eukaryota; kingdom Metazoa; phylum Arthropoda; class Insecta; order Lepidoptera; family Erebidae; genus Eilema; species Eilema caniola. Next base: position 16,198,093 of record OX421460.1, on the reverse strand, counting down.
AAAATTGTATAATTTACACTGTAGCAATAAAAGGGTAATAATTATCAACTTGGGTTAATTGTCCACTTTCATTGGATTCCATAAATCACAATTAAGAGATCGTTACTACACAGATCGACCATCTTGATCTTAACCATTGACTCCCAAAGCTATAGCCAGAGCACTCCATACAATGTTCCTTAAACAATTACATTCTATGATACTACATCTTCCCCTTTAGACTTTTCTTCAGATAACATTACATAATCCTTAAAAGCGACGACTGCGGCGAATCTGAAAATAGGACACAGACCTCGACGAGACAAGTAAAAAAACCAAATCGGATGGCTGACTATTTGGCGTATGGCCCTTCCTGTTCCTCCGCCAGACAAAATATAGAAGAGAACGACGAGCCATTTAAGTGTGAGTATTATGAAACGTTAAGGACGTACTAATTGCTGAATTACAAAGAAGGTTTTCGGACAACGATGATCTAATCAATTCGATTACAAGTCTCGATGAGTTGAATGTAGATTAAAATGGTAGTTACCATTGAAAAATTTGGGTAAGTTTGAAATATTTTTTTTTAATAATTTGTCATGTTCAATTTGAGTCATAACGAGGATAAAATGGAAAATATATTGCAAGTTTTGTACAGGCAACGAGAGGCGTTCAAAGATACGTAATATGAACTTTTTGCATCTTTAGCTATAATCCGCACGCTGAATGATGATCCCTATGACAGTTCGTTAGCGCTTAACATTGTACTGACGTCCTATCACATCAAATCCTTTCGAGGTCCATTAAAAAGACGAAAAATCATAATTGTGTACAATTGTAAATTATAAAAATGAATATTAAGAAATTATTACGTAATGTTCGGAAATAATTGAAAAAAAACTCAATGCAACTGTACATGGTACGTGCTGCAAAAGTTACGTCGTCAAGCTGTTATCGACTAAGAAGGGACACATCGATAAACAAAATATCGATAATTTGTTGGAAATATAAAACAAATACTCTGAGTTTGTATTTTATTTATATCAATCTCAATCGGATAGGGTCAATCGGGTCTTCAAAATCTGAGTCTGAACTGCAGCTATCCGTGACTTTTATTATTAACGGTTGGTCAATGATATCGTCGTATTGTACATCTCGATCCCAGTCTTGTAAGCAAATTTTCTTCGTTCTTTCGACCACTTTTCGCCAATCGTCAGCTGTCACTTGAGCGCAAGCTTCTTCCAATAAAACCATCATTTTATTTGCCGTGAATGGCGGAGTTGTGTTATGCCTAGCTGCATGACCTGAATTGAATTCTTTAAAATTCAATTCAAAAATAACTTTAAATTCTTTAAATTATGCAATTTGAATAACAATTAAAGTATAGTAAAATAAAATATAATAAGGCTGTTACTTTTTTATCTAGTGTTTTATGTCCATCAATGCGCGTAGTCTTTTTTTCAAAATAAATAAATATTGCTTATCATGTTGAATGACCTGGCTGAATGACATGACATTTGCCTGAAAAAACAGTATTTATCGAAATTGTTTCGCATAACTAATACAACTGTCAGTTGAAACGTCATAGGGATCATCATTCGGCGATTTATATTTACCATAGGATGTAGCACTGCAGTGTGCGAATCTACGTTTTCAACTTTAACTGCAACCAATAGGCCTCAAAGGCTGTTAATAGGTTACGAGAGAATGGCTGGTATGGTATTTCTGACCTTTGAAAAAAAAAGAACAAATCAGTTGATCTGAACGAAGCTCTTCGCATTTTTAATAACATGGCGAATCGTAGAATTCAGTTATTTTAAATGTTTTTATTATTATGTTAATTATTACAATAAGTTTGCAGAAACAATATGATCTAAATGTTATTTTTGGACGTATCTATATTTACTCGTATCACTCCATCCAACAACAACTCTCACTTAGACGTGGATCTCTAATACATCCAAATCTGGAAGTTCAACCGTCTTGTTCGCTTGTGCTTCATCATTGAGGATTTAATAGTTCTCAGATCCATGCTGTGATGTGCGCAGCGACCACACCCCGGTAAACCGCGTCGGCTCGCGGGTTAAATTTGGTTGAGGGAGCTTGTCACCTCGGTGGCAAGTTTATTCGGCGAGGAAGGCAACCCACCGCAAGCAAGGCAAGGTGAATGGCCTAGGGCGGCGGTAGAGGGCGTACAGCTACCGTCGGCCAGACACATCATCCAACCTCTCCTCCAGTCGTAGCTGTCTCCCGTAACAATCTCCTGTTCCACTGGATTCAGGAGGGGACGAGACGAGTGTGTGCGCCTGCGTCTGCGCGAACGCTTGCACACTTCCAAATATCCTGCACACTTGACCGCTTTCGTATGTTGGACTCCGAATACGTTTAAGTCCTATGGCGATAGGATGAGGTAGAGAGATCTAGTTTGATGCAAGCTAGTCTTTGTCTGATTCCTGTACATGGGCGGTCCTGGGGGTGTGTGTACACGCCGTGATCGCTTTCGCACTGCAAATTAGGAACGACAGTGCGGATTCGGCAGCACCCGGGATGACAAAGCAGCCCTTTTTAGGAAGGAACTGCTCTCCTCGCTCAGCCGAGGAGGGGGCTAGAAAAAGTGCCCTAAAAAAATGCTCGTTCCTACTCGGAAGGTGATAGTAACCGCAGCTGTCACTGCATCGTACTAAAACGTGGTCGAAAGAACAAAAAGCATACCATAAAAACACCTATCATGTCATTCAGCGCGTGGAACATGAGAACGCTGATTGATCGCGATGGCAACGCCTGCCCTGAACGCAAAACTGCCATAGTAGCTCGGGAACTTCATTGCTATAACGTGGGTGTGGCTGCTCTTAGCGAAACTCATCTTGCCGATGTAGGAGAGCTGGTAGAAGAAGGCGGTGGCGATACTTTCTTTTGGAAAGGTACCGCAGCCTCCGAATCGCGACGTTCAGGCGTAGGGTTTGCCATCAAGAATCACATAGCTAAGCGACTTGAGGAGCACCCTGTGCATACTTCAGACCGCGTTACCTCACTGCGCCTTCACCTGGACAAAGACAATTACCTTAATGTCATCAGGGTCTATGCACCCACGCTAGATGAGGCTGATGACATCAAGGATAAATTCTACGAGGAACTATCTCGATGCCTTGACAGCATAAACGCCAGAGAGCAGGTTATATTGCTAGGCGATTTCAATGCCAGAGTTGGACGGGACTATGAGGCTTGGCATGGAGTCCTGGGTAGACACGGAGTCGGCAACATGGACAGCAATGGTCAGTTGCTACTCAGTCTTTGTGCTCAATATGAGCTTGCAATATCGAACACTATGTTCAGACTTGCCGCTAAGCACACGACAACGTGGATGCACCCTCGATCCAAACACTGGCATTTGATCGATTATGTTATTGTCAGGCAGAGAGATACTGGTCGACCGCGTAGATCCACACTTACAAAGCCTGCGTCTTGGAATGTGCGAGTCGAGGGAGAAATATGCTGAAGCTGTGTCTGAAAAGCTGTTGCCAGTTGATGAGACAGGTCATGTTGGTGTGGTCTGGGGAACTTTTTCTTCTCATCTTATGGAAGCAGTCTCAGCTACTTTAGGTATAAAAAGCCGAAAAGGGGTTCTTAGGACAGCATTCAACAAACATCGAGGTAAGGTGGAAGCGTTGCGGTAGTCAAAGCGAGTGAACTTGAACTGCGGAAGCTGTCTCGTCAAATAAAAGACAAGTGGTGGCAAGACAAAGCTCTCCATATGCAGTGGCTCGCTGATACAAACCAGATCGGGGAGTTTTACTCCGAGGTACGAAGGCTGACTGGTACCTCAAGTCCCTCTTTCCATTGAGCTCGATGAGCCCCTGTCATGTGATGAGGTTGTCTCTGCCATCAGGCAGCAACAGAACCAGCTAGCGGTTGGTATTGACCTTATACCGGGAGAGCTGTTAAAATATCGCGGCGATGAGTTGTACATGTTGGTTTGGAAACTTTTTGCTCGCTCCCACATACGAGCGAAAAGTTGAGCGAGTCCCGGATGACTTTAAAGTGTCTCGCATTTGTACCCTCTACAAGAGCAAGAGTGACCGTTCCGACTGCAATTCTTACCGCAGTATTTCGCTTTTGTCAGCCCCGGGAAAGCCCTTTGCCAGAGGCCTTTTTTAACAGCTTAAAGGCTCTGCCTGAAAAGATGACGACCTGAACGAGGCACCTGTAAAGCAATCTTTTCTGTGCGTCAACTGCAAGCAAAAAGCAGAGAACAGGGTCGTCCGCTGTATGCTTTGTTGACCTGGAGAAGGCATTCGACAGTGTGCCTCGTGAAGCTCTCTGGATGGTGCTAAGGAAGCTAGGATGCACGCAAAAGTTTGTGAGACTTCTTAGACTCCTGCATGGTGCATGACGACATGCAATGCTGCGTCGGTGTCGATGGCGAACGTTAAAGTTCACAATGCAGCAATGTCAATATTTGTTTTAGAAATTAGCGTGTCCGTTAAAGCCCACAATCGTGTTATAATAAATTTATTGTTCAGACACGAAATTCATCAACTAGCTTAATCAGCCGTCCAATTAACTGCCTAGGCAGTTAACTAAACGGCGCCATTCAATTAACGGCCTGAATGATATTCAGCCGTCTCGTTTATTACATCATTTAATAACCTGGCTGGGCTAATGCTTATGCCAATTGTAAAATGGGGCACTTCTTCGAAATGAGATAGAAAATTACATACATACATATATACATACATACATATACTGACACATGTAAATCCCCGAGGGGGTAGACAGAGGTGTTTTCACAGAAAATTTGTGATAGGTTTATTGTGATAGCTGCGCAATCCGACTTGGTTAGGATAGAAGTTATTTTTATAATTTTTATAACCATGCAGAAATAAGTCGTTTTTCTAACTGTTTCATTAAATGGCTAGGCAAGTAGTTAAACGTCAATCCAAGCTGTTTGCCTAGCCGTTTAATTAAATGGCTGAACGCCATTCAGGCCGTTAATTGAACGCCGCCGTTTAGTTAACTGCCTAGGCAGTTAGTTGAATGGCTGATTAAGCTAGTTGGCGGCGACATATAGATGGATAATAAATAATAATTCCACATAAAATAATGATACCTTCATTTTCATTTATCGATTAATGTTTTTTTAATCGATCGATTTTATCAATTTCAATTTTTATGGAATCACTACTTCAATCTGTCTAAAGTACCTACAATAATAATAGGTCATTACATATGAAATTGCCGTTTTATTGAAGAAATTGGAGGAAACCCAATTTGAAGTACTCACGTTTTTACAATTTTTTTAGGAATGACCAATCCAAATTTTATGATTTTTTTTTTGTGTATGTATGAGACAACATTAAGCTAACAGCAACTTTTATTACATTTTTGAAAAGTGACAGCTGTAAAAAAGTAATACGAAATTTATATACAAAATGGATAGCATTTAGTAGGTACTGTTTTTGAAGATCGAATTTAATTTATCAAGCGGTCAATAAGAACAAAAAATAAAACAGAGTTGTGAAATCTTGAAATCAACTTCCAAACAGAGTACATATAAATAATGGAAATAGGTATCTATTAAATTACAGGAGTAACGAACTCATGAATCTATAAGAAAATTTCGGCAATTTCATATAACGACAGGTAACGACCTATTATAATGTGTATACCATTCATTAATTTTTTTTTTCATATACTTATACATAAAAATATTTTTTAGGGTCTTAAATAATTTTTAACGCCTTATGTTACATAAAAACATATAGCCTAGATATACCCATCTAGGCTATATGTTTTTTCCCATCTAGGCTATATGTGTACGAATTGAAGGTGATTGATAGTCAAAGTAGGTACAGCTGAACTAGCAGCAGCTTTTGATGTTAGCATCAAAACAATAATGAACCATTTGCGACAAATTGGCAAGGTAACAAAGCTCGATAAATGGGTACCACACGAACTATCGATACCTCATAATAAAAGCTCATATTGGACTACTTGACTACTGACTAATTGTTATTAAACTAAAATTAACATGCCTGTACCCGTACACCTCCTGTTTCATAAATGTCCCTAATTCGCTATGGATGGCGCAAGTTTTCCTCCCGGGATTAATTGATAAGACGACAGTCGATTCCACAAAAGCCCTATATCCCCCGGCTGACCCGGAACCATCTCCGGTCCCGAAATCACCCCCTCGGGTATGGGTTTGTGTCCCCATCTTCCCGCCACCTCGGCCTACTTATATTAGGGTGACAGACGGCTCCTGTTGCTGATCGTCTTCTGAGTCGAAAGTAAAGATCCAACGTGGCAAAGGTTGCAAAGGTATGGCGGCTATAAACTACCGAACGGATTATTTTTGCATTTTTTTTTAATAGGTAGTATTAAAAAAAATGCAAAAATAATCCGTTCGGTAGTTTTTACGACCATCGTGAGCAAACAGATCAACAGGCAAAGAAACCTTGTGTATTTTTTCACAAAGCACTGTTTATCTCAACAGACAAGCAGACAAAAATTCCAAAAACATATTATTTGTGTAATCAGTAACGTTAATATTTAACGTGATAACCCAAGTGTTTTAATATACTTACTAGTAGTTCTGTGAACAGAAGACCTCGCAAGCACCTTTTGCCTCATTTTTATGCTACAATAACTTAATCAAATCTAAGTACTATCCTTAAAATGTTTCATAAAAAATACTGACGATCCGTTCTTATAAAAACTACACAGCAAACTCTTCCCCATTTTTCTAATTTCTTTTTTTTATAACGAATTTTACCTTTCCTTTTTTCCATACCAACCTGTGAGGAATCATGTCCTTGGTGTTGCCCATTACCTCCTATTAAAAAAGCTCTCAACGTAAGTTGCGTTTTAAATCAAAGAACATGTGTGTCAAGATTGGTGAAAATCGGTTAAGAAATGCGCCCTCTAGACCGGAACTGACAAACCGGCATAGATACGGACACAAGCAAAATATGCAACCTCGTTGAAACAGAGACTCTCTCTCTTGCTTCGCTCGCTCAGTCAATTATATTTTAAAGATAAAACTTGCTGTTTACGTAAAAAAATTATAAAACACATACTTTTGATCTTTGACATAGCATAATTTTTTTTGCAGACATTTAACTCTGTATCAGTGCAGATGCAGACTTTGATTAATTTTATCACAATTAATTTTGAATACTTACTAGGCCTAATTATAAGCATCATTATGTTTTTTTTTTATTTTTTAGCATCATTATGTTATATTCTCAACACTCACATTTTTTTACACATGTCAAAATCTTCACCTCGCCTGATGGAAAGCTGAAAGCAAAGTCTTAGGAAAGAGGGTCGCCATTAGAAACAAGTACTATGTTAACAATGGTGGTACTTAACTTGACGGCCTCACCAGATCCTTTCACGCCCTGCTTAAAGGAACGTGAGCTAGCATGGAGTTCCAGGTCTTAATACCTCGACAAAGGAAAGAGTTTTTGGTTCTTGAAGGAATATTGTGCACCGTATGCGGGTGACATCTTAGCCCTGCTCGTGTTGTCCTGTGTAGGAAATGAGAGGGTGAGATTAATTGGAAGAGCTAATCACAACATTCACCATGGTAGAGACGGTAAAATACTGCCAAGGTAGCAACATCTCGACGTATCTGCAGAGGTTCGAGTGTGCTCGGGACCTCAGAATTCCCAATAATGCGGAGCGCACGTGCGTCGCGGCAACCTGTTGAGAGCATCTAATAAGTACTTTGCGGGGCCTTCCCAGAGATGCGAGCAGTATTGCGTAGGAATTAACAGGTATTAACGCGGGAACGAATTTGTGTCTTGTACCTATAGAATACACCGCTACCACAGAATAATTAATAGTACTAAAACAAAAACAAAAACAAAAACAAAGAACTTGAAAGAGGGTAGAACGATATAATGTACTCCTAAAAACTTTTTCATTCCTTACCGCCAATATTTCTGTTGGTGTTTGCAACAGCGCCGAAATATCAGCAACTCAAAACAATACATGGTAAATATTCCGATAGCTCTAATAGTAAAACTTAATTTGTTTAGTTAGCCCGGTCAATTATAATGGTAATTATTTAAATAACTGTATTTAAGACTAAGTGTCATCAGTTCATCACACTTATGTGTTATGTTATGATTATGACATTTATCACCTTATAAAATCAAGGTACATAAAACACGGCATAGCAAAACTACAGTCCGTCAAATCTAAGAAGTACCGTTTGACAGTTCTGACAATTGAATTATAGGGATGGGATGAAAAAATCGATTACTATAATATCCGAACTTTAAGAGATCGATTACTATAATAAATAATAAATCAATTGTTATAATTAAATAAAAGAAATGTTTAGGATATTTTTTTATTCACTACTAGTACTAGTATCGTCGTCTTCGTCATCATCGTCATTTAAATTAATGACCAGTTGATTGTCCATTACATTATCAAAGTGTACGTCTCTTTCGAAGTCGTCCATTATTATTTTCTTTGTTTTTTGTACTACTTTACTCCAATCTTCCTGTGTAACTTGGGCACATGCTTCCTTTAATAAACCTTCCATTTTCTTGACACTGAAGGGTGGTTTTGTGTTGTGTCTTGCTGCATAACCTGTAAAACAATAATGTAACTATTTGATAGCAGACGAAAACCATTGTTTAAATTATAAATGTTAGAAGTACTCGTGTTATTATTATAATATTATAAAATATTACCTTTAACTTGGGCCCAAATCAGTTCAATGGCATTGTATTGGCAATGGTACGGAGGAAGTCGTATGACTTTGTGCCCGTGCTCTTCGGCCAATTGGTCAATTACATATGTCGGTTTTGGTGGTTTATGCAATTTCACTAACTGTAATAATTCAGCTTTTAATAGTGACATGTCGGCATCCACTCCTTTTCTTTGCAGCCATGCCACCAAATCTGCTTTCTTATTGGCTGACGTAGGTGCTTTATCAATTTGCACAGAGTGGTATGGGGCATTATCCATTATAATTGTGCTGTTAGGAGGGATATTCTGTAATAAATTTAAGAACCACTCTCGGAACCTTACTGCGTCCATTTCTTCATGATACTCTTTAGTGCTTTTGGATTGGAAAGCTAATAAAGAGTTTTCCACGAAGCCTGTAGACGCTGACCCAGCATGGCATATTATGAGGCGTCCACCTTTTCCTATCGGCACCTTCGAGCACGAAGCTTCAGAATCATCAGTCCATGTTTTCGGCACAGAATGGTTGGAATTTAGCCAAGTTTCGTCCAAAAATATTACATTATCCCAGTTTATAATTTGTTTAACTTCGCGCAGGAATGTTAGTCGCTGCATAATTATGTCATGTCGCTCCATAACAATTTTTCGTTTGTCAACTTTTTTGTATCTGAAGCCAATTCCTGTTATTACCGTTCTCAACGACTCTATGCTTCCCTTATACAGCCCGGCATCTTTTAAAGTTGCACATAACTTTGCCAATGTTGGAAATTCGCCTCTTGTAAAATACCCGTATATATGGTTTCTAATAGCATGACTATCGAATTCATCGATGCCTGTCACAGGTTTATTTCTTTTTCGTTTTTTCGGTGTGTGAAGTACGTTACTGTCACTCCCCGAAGGCCCATATTTTTCACTTAATATTTTGCCAACGGTGCGGCTACCAATACCGAGAGCTTCACCGACGCGATCCCGAACTTGTGTAACTGGCAGTAGAAGTCCACCATTTTGAGATTCACGCTCAAAATACTCGTGTAATTTCACCACCAATTCACGAGCCTGGCTGTTCAAAGTACGTCCTCTTTTCGACATTATTAATAAACACTTGCTTAGTTCGGAGTCCAGTATAAATATTGCCAAGGTAAACGGATAAAGAATGATCAGTCCAGAAAAGTAATAGCCAAGTCACAAATTGTAAAACACAAACGAGAAAGCAAGTACGCGCACAGTCAGCTTCCAAGATGGCGAGAGACTGCTGACGCCGAACCGACCGAGCGGACCGCGTGCGCTTGTAGTTGGCAGTGTTGCCAGAAAAAAAAAATTGTAGAGACTTGGACACCTGCGATTTTGCCTATTGACCTAAAAATAATTAAATTAATTTATTTTAGGGTATCTGTGTATTCAGTGCATTATGCGGTCGCGCAGTAACGTCGTTAATTTATAACATCAGGCAACAACATTTTTGTGAATGGGTTCTACATACCTTATTTTTATTAGTTTTAGACGTAGAAATAAGACTTAGAAGAAAAAATTTTAATTGTAAAATCAATGGATGTGCTTGTTAAAAATTTGTTTATTTCTCTGTAATATGCAAACCCATACTATCATACACAAAAATAAATGTAAAAAACACTATCCTTGACTCCATTTACTATTTCGACAGCGTTAGCGCGAGAAACCCCGACTTATTTGGGCGCGAAAATCAAAAATCGACAAATCGCTTTCGACAACTTTTTAAAGAAGCAAATATATTTGATTTATAAATACGTATTTTTGGTGAATGGGTTTTATCTCATATTTTACGATTACATAACTATTTAGTTATGTAATCGTAATATGTGAGATAAATCCCATTCACATGAAAAAATATTTGTTTGGTTGTCAAGTGTAATTTGTAAATAATACATTCGATTTTTCGTATATGTAAACGATTTTTTTGCATACAAGTGTATCCGAAGAGTCGCAACACTACGTGCAGTGACCTAACTACGTAACTTTGTAATGCGGTCAAGAATATAACTATTAGAAATTATTTACTGTGTAAATATGTGTTATTTTGCTTTGTTTGAAAGTTTTCAATTACATTTAGATATTAAGAATTGTACATTTTTAGATACAATAATGAAATCTTTCTAAATTCATGGTTTTATGAAAAAGGTTATCGAAACTGAATAATGTACGTATGAACAAAGTTGTTTCGGTTTGAAAAATATGAAACGTCAAACGGTACCTCTTAGATTTGATGGACTATAGCAACTACAAAACGTAACTCTGACGTATCCAAACTTTGATTGAAGTTGTCCTATTGAATGTGCCTTAAGGTTTGTCAGTGTGTGTGTGTTATTATGTTAGGTTATGCATGCTAATTCATTGTCAAAATGATCGATAACCGATTCGATATTTATTGATCGATTGAGTTAACATGGAAACTTTTTTTATTAATAAAATTCGAGCTAGATGACACAAGAAACATTTTTTCTTACAGACGGAAATAGCTTTAAAATTAGTTGATAATCGATAATATTAGAAATTAAGATCAATATTAACAACTGCTTTAAGCCCCGTACCATGCCTAAGTCGTTTCTTAAAAAAGATTAGGTCACCGTTCACATTTCAGTAATTTCGGATATTATTCTTAGACTATACTTGTCGTCAGGTAGGTTCGAATAATTTAAAAAATGATAATAAGTCGTTTTCTAGAACGGTACTCTGTGATATTATTTGATGGATAATAGATTCACAGTAAACATGCACTAAATGCGGGATCGTTTCACAGAATCGATTCGGTGTTTCCGACTTACAAGACAGTATAAAAATTGCTAAAAATGAATAAATCGATGAATCGTGTTTGGATCGATATGCCTGCTGTCATTGTGTATGTGTGCGAAGTGTTTGTAGTATAGAGAACATTCAATTCAATGTCACAGTCACATAGCTACTAATTATATAAAAAAATAGTTTGTGTTTTTGTGTTGGTGACCAAAAGTAAACTTTAATAAAAGTTTCTTTGAAACTTTCTTAGCAACCGCAACTGAGACTGTAACTTGTTGTGAGACTTAAAAGTGTTGAAAATCGTACAAATTAAGAGGTTCTTGAAGTTTCCATGCTTTTTTACGAGGAATGGCAGAGTTTCCCAACAAACCTAGTACTTCGAAGTGTGACCAGTGAGTAAATACTATTTTTAATCACATAAATGTAGAGTTCCTCTGCGTTCTATTAACCATTATCTGACCATGTATTTAAATGTTGATTCAAGGCAGAGACTGCTGGTTAAGCCTTAATTGCAAAATAGAGTACCTTATTTTGCCTGATGAAGCTACCGAATTGTATATGATGCGTGTAGCGAAAAGTGGTTCAGGTGGCAGTTGGAGTCCAAATTTAAACCAGTGTGTTCTATGATATTTTTCTTCATCAAGATGCTTTATATATATACTTATTATATATAAAGCATCTTGATGATCTATATACTTAATAAGCCAAAAACTTTCTAGTAAAACAATTATAACCTTCTAGCATTAGAATGATAGGGAGAACATGAGTGCAAGATCATCTTCCGGCTCCATCCAGACCTAGTATTAAATGCAAAAGGTAAGTAAAACATTCATAATAATGTTGTATATTTATATCTATTCTTGTATATATTTTCTTCAAATGAAAAGCTGAAGTTGACAAATTTAAGTATGTGGTCAATTTTTGCTATACACACAAATTATTTGTATCAAAGGCGTGGGAATTTTGTAACATAACTTATAATCCTCTAAATCATTGGTACCCATTATAAACGCATTCAAGACAGCTAACACACCGATGTTAAGCATTGCGTAGAAATTTGTAGAATATTTATATATTTATTTCATTCTTTGAATGACTAGTTACCACTACAATGAATGAAAAAAGATTTTCAATGACCTTGACAATGCGACATGACATTTGCATCCCTATTATGTTTATTTTAGGTTTTCAACGACATCAATTTCTTTTTGAAAATTGTCTATAAATCATATTTATATTTACACAAATGTAAATATAGAATACATTTTTACGGGTTATAAGAAATCATTCAAATATATTTCGGTGCCTAATTCATATGTAACATACATAATTAAGTATGTATAGTTGTGTATGTCTGAATATAAAAAAAAGACGGGTTGCACTCCAGGAGTGCCGGCAGAAGTGAAAATTTTTTCTTTCTTTCTTTCTTCGTTATATACATAGAAAAAGATAAATATCATATCTATAATATAGCGCCAATCATAGAACCTATCACTAATTTTCTGTCAGAAGAAATTAATAATTTACAAAAAGGAATAATAACCACAAAAAGTAATAAATTACAAAAAAAAATTATCACAAAGAGTGTCAGAAACCCAGGTTCGAACCTGGTACTATCTGAAATCATAAGAACTTACAGTCGAAGCGCTTACCGCTAAGCTACGAAGCTTCTTAGCGTACCTCGCAAAATAAACACTGTAACTAGGAATGTTGTATGACGTCATGTCGTCCTACAAAGTCGTCGGTTACGGGTCAAAGGTCACGTGATCCTGACTCGAGTTTAATACTTTTTACCCATCCAACGCCACTGAAGAAGTTTTCACTACAAAAATATTTCTATATTGGACACGAGTCATACTAAAAGAGTGTGAGTTCTATTCCGTTCTCTATTTAACGCTTATAAAGCATTTGAAATTTATAAAACGATATGCAAGCACGTTTTTCAATTTATTAGTGTCATAGATTACTTAAAGCATTTATTACTTAACAACTTTTTTTTGTGAACTGACATTGCCTGATACACATTTTGAATTGAAAACTTTGTTAGGCCTAGGCCCATTTTCATACTAGATGCTTTAGAAATGTTAATGTTGGCTCTCTAGTCCAGTCTATTCCAACTTAAATTATATAACGTCGTGTTTCTGAATCTCGTTATACGGATTGTTTTCACTCGTTTTTAGATGTAATTTCATTTCAAGATCCTGAACATGAAGGAAATGACACTCTGACGTTTGTGAGATCTGACACCTTTCTTCCTTAATTTTCTCTTGTGGGACAATGATATAGGTGTTCATACAAGACCTGTATCGTAATAAAACTTTTTTTTTGGCCTGTGTGTAATGTTTGTCATAAGAGTTTTGATTTCATTTTTATAATCTTTGTATTATTGTATCAGAGTAGATAAAATTCATATCAGAATCAGACGAACTCTTTTATAGGTATAAATCTCTGCTATAATTCAGGTATTACGCGATTGTGCCTATGGAAGTATAAACAAAACCTTCAAATCGAAAAACAAATGAAGATCGAATTGCCGCTTTTCCGCCTATTTTGTTTGTTTTTTTTTTCTGTGGCCGTTCAGCTATTCAGCCATTATTATTCATTTTCATCATTGAAAAAAATGGTAAATATTTTGTCCAAATCTATGTTATTTTAAGGAAATTGATGAAACTAAACTAAAGTAAAGTTATTTAAAAAATATATATTCTTTAATCAATGCTTAACTTTATTTTATTTCAATTTTACATCGCGCTGTAATTGAGGGGCTGTATAGAAAGTTGGTACATGGTTGGTACATTAAAAATGTGAAAACAGAATTAGTTTTTTTAATATTTTTTTAATTTGCCCTAGAGAAGAAAAGTATTACTTTCATCTCGCTCATCAGGTAACTTCAGACCTACTTTCAGAGTATGAATAATGAAAACTAAGATTACCTCATATTTTTGGAGAGTTGACATTTTTCTTGTAAGATTTGCTTTGATGGCGACCGTCACATTTCTTATTGGAAAACAATCGTCTAAATCTTATACTTTCTGTATATTCCTACCAAAATACAATGATTTTACAAATCACTGGTATTATATCAGCTAATTAAGGCGGTAAGTCGCACATATCTCTCTATTTAAGGATCTTGTGGAGTCTTGTTAGAATTTGGCATAATTTTGTACCGCCTTAAGCTTTCCCTTATACTTATGCTTTTACTTTTGAAGCCTTAACTTTTTCTTTCATTTTCTTAATTCACATGGTTAACTATTCAGAAAGCAACAACAGTCTCAAATGTGTCTACAAGAATGCTAGTACTATTATCTACTCTGTGCTACAAGTAATACTTTATTAAATGCTAGCGATCCGCCCCGGCTTCGCACGGGTGGTAAAAACGTTCCCGTGGAAATCCAATATAGCTTATGTTACTCAGCATGAATGTAGCTTTCCAATGTTGAAAGAATTTTTGAAATCGGCACAGTAGTTTTTGAGTTTATTCATTATAAACATACAAATCTTTCCTCTTTATAATAGGGGATACATACGTGGGATCAACAGTTCATAAGATCAACAATCAATATGTCAATGCCACGAAATCAGCAGTTTAAAATATCAATGTCTAGGAGTACCGGATGAGGCTGGCTGAAGCCCCAAAGGTAGTAGTAGGGCCCTAGACACTACCCTCTGAGATTACTGATACGTAACGTCCACATTATGTAAGAGGGAGGCATTCTCCCAGTTAAGTCCTATTAGTAGGTGGTGGAAAAAGCATAATTATTTCACCACCTTTTATGAGTAGTTACACTTGTACCTATGTTGTAATGGTCCGTGCTCATATCCGGTATTACGATCATATCATCATCATCATAGATAGTTTTACTCCAAAACGAGTAAAATCAACGTATGGACCGCAAAACTGACAACTCGAGAGCCAGCTCGATGGAATTAAATAAACGTACATAATTTGCTTCGCACCTACTCGAAGCGAGCTGTGAATGTTCGGTGAATGCTGAATGTGTGTACAAAAGATCGTGCCCTGAGTGTTACTCGACATGTCATGTTGATCGAGTAAAACTGTATGTGAGTACTCAGCTTAAAATAATGACATTGAATCCATTGAATATACTTACATTTTTTTAAAGCCGTACCTACACCTACGTCACCATCAGTCGTCAAACGTCTACCGGAGTAGATAATCATTTTGTTTTGACGATTTTTTATAATATTGCTAATACACCACCGTACGAGGTTCTTGAGTTGTAATATCGCGATAACAAAAAATGTGACGTCGGCAATGAGTTGTGGTGGAAACAACTATCGCACGTAAATATTCTATCGTCTTACCCTTTTATATTTATGGTCATACCAAAAACTTATACGTCACATAGGTCACATAACAGTCGTATCATTCTTTGATTATTTACTGTATACATTTTAAGGTATCTCTAATTAACCTTGATTACAGCTAAGGTATGTCAAATCTATGAACTGAAGAGAGCCCCCCATCGTCTCTACAATGTTACTAAAATAACTTTGATGTGGAATTTATGGTCAAAGAATATAAAAATTAAATTAAAATTTAAATGCCATAAATTATAGAAAGCAAAAAACCCGACTGATTTTTTTTTTTTTTTTACGTGCGGGAAATCCCCACGGATACCCGCCCCTCCGGAGCCGGAGGGGTGGGTTATGTCGGACTCGAACCGACTAAACCGCACGCCGTCTGTGGGTCGTGGTGCTAGGCCGAAGGTGAGGTTGTCTTGCGACATATCCCTCGCACCCCGGCTGACCCAGGGCCATCCCTTTCGGTCTGGCCCTCCTCGGGAGGTGGGGACCACGCCGTCCCCGACTCAACCCCGGTGTGGGGAGGCGCGCATCGTCCTACGATGCGCGCCGCCGCCGTGGCCTGCTTCTGCTAGGGTGACGGGTGGCTCCACCCGTCACCCTCAGGCCCGCGCTCATGGGGGGCGGAGGTCTGTAAGCGCCCTCCGACGCCCGAGCCGCCTTCGGGCGCGAGCAGCGATGTCAGCGAGTCTTTCTCGCTCACCGCGCCGCGCCCGCTCTGCTGTCTCCTTCGCGAGCATGACCTGCTCGCAGAAAGAGGCGCTGGCCGCCCACGCATCCGCGCAGCGGACCATCGCCGCGAGCAGGGTGGAGAGCGTGAGCACTCTCACCCCCAGGGCCTGTACAAGCTCCCGCCTCGGCGTCTCAAACGCCGGACACTCGGTGAGCGTGTGCAGCCCCGAGTCCACACTCGCGTCGCAGTGATGGCACTCGGGCGTTGGCTCAATACCCATCAGATGCAGATACCGCCCGAAGTAACCGTGCCCGGTTATCATCTGCGTCTGACGGTACGAGAGGCTCCCGTGTGGCCTCTCTAGCCACTCCCCCATGATGGGCCTTACCGCCGCAATGACGGCGTGCCCTGCGCGTGGTTGCCCAAGTCGTCGCTCCCACTCGGCCACCATGACCTGGTGGAGCCGGGATTTCTCGGCCCGAATGTCCTCGGGCTCGGGATCGAATCCCCGCCCCCGCGCCTCCTTTCGGAACTGGTATAGTGCCGAAAGGGCCCTCGCTTCCAGGATCCACGGTGGCGATCCGGCCAGGAGACTCGCCGCTTCGAAGGATATCGTGCGGTATCCCCTGATGGCCCTGGAGGCCATCGTCCTCTGCGCCGTACGGAGCAGAGGCAGGAATCTGGCCCCCAGGGTGTCCGCCCACACGGGGCACCCATATAGGGCCATGGACCGCACGACACCCGCGTAGAGTCTCCTGCAGGAGGCCCCTGGGCCCTTCAAGTTGGGCAACAGCCGACTCAGGGCATTCGCCGTGGTGACCAACTTGGGGCGCAGGCTTCGGAGATGTTGTCCGAAGTCCCATCGACCGTCAAGCACGAGCCCCAGGTATTTCAGCTGGGGCTTGATGTCGATGGGAGTGCCTCCCACTGTAAGGCTGGCTCCCGGGCCTGGCCTGCGCCGAGGACCATGAAAGAACATGGCCTCGGACTTGTGCAGAGCCACCTCGAGACCCAGCCGCCGGATCCGCTCGACGACTTGGCCAACCGCGGTCGTGGCCCTCAGGGTTGCCTCGCGGTGCGTAGCCCCGCTCACCGTCACCAGCGTGTCGTCCGCATAACACGTGACGGTGGCACCGTACGCGAAGTCACCGCGAAGCACCCAGTCGTAACCGATGTTCCACAGTAACGGCCCCAGGACCGATCCCTGTGGAACACCGCACGACATCTCACGCCTACCGACTCCGGTCGAACTCGGGTAGACGACGGCTCTCTCCGTCAGGTAAGCCCCGACTATGCGGCGGAGGTAGAGAGGCACACCGTGGTACACGTGTGCCTCCCTGATGCAACTCCAGGGCAAGGTGTTGAAGGCGTTGGAGATGTCCAAGGACACCGCCAACATCACCTCGCCCCGGGCAACCGCATCCTCCGCCAGAGTCCTCACACGCATGATGGCATCCACAGTGGAACGCCACCGGCGGAACCCAAACTGGGTATTCGCCAGGTCCGGCCCCACTCTAGAGAGATGCTCGACGAGGCGCTTGGCAATTACTCTTTCGAAGAGTTTACCCACCTCGTCGAGCAGCACTATGGGCCGGTACCCGGACGGCTCGTCCGCCGGGCGTCCCTTCTTGCGGATGAGGACCAGTTTCCCCGTCCTCCACATCTTCGGAAACTGGCCCCGCTCCAAACATTCGCTGAGGAACCCTCTCAGTCGGGGTTCGAGACCGTCTTCCCCTAGAGCTAGGACCCACGCGCGGCCTGGAATGCCGTCGGGTCCCGGGGCGGTGTTTTTCTTGGCTCTCAGCCTTCGCACCGCCAGCTCTAGTTCTACCCAAGTGACCTCGGGCACGTCGTCGTCAATCACCGCACTGGGCGCCGTAGGCGACCGAGGCGGCGGAGCCATCTGCGGCGGAACATGTTCCGCTCGCGCCGGGAACAGGGATTCCACCACTCCTCCGAGCAGAGCCGGTTCGAGCACCTGGGTCAGCGGAGGGGCCCGGGGGCGCAGCTTTTCTCTTACCATAAGGTAAGGCCGCCCCCATGGGTCCCGCTCCAGCGTCTCCAGGAGCTCCCGGTAACAAGCGGCCTTAGACCGCTTGATCTCCGCTCGGAGGGCATTCCGGGCCTCCCTGTATCCCTCGTGAAGCTCCGCCAGTCGGGGCTCCGAATCTGCGGTACGGCTACGCCTCCTACGGAGTCGAGCCCACCGGCGGTGCGTGATCACGCAGGCTTGACGCAGCCTCGCGATCTCCGCATTCCACCAGTAGACCCGACGCCTCGGATTATAGGCTGGAGCCCTAGGCATACCCGCATCGCAGACCCGTGTCATGGCCTCCCGGAACCAGGCCGCTTCATCGTCTATGTCGACAGGCCTGTCCGGCGCAATGGCCCAGGCCTGTACGATGGCGGCCTCCAGGAGGTCCTCCCGATTCAGTCGCCCCAGCACCCAGCGCGGCTCGCGTTGGGCCGATATGACCGGCGCATCACCCGCAGGAGGGGAGACATCGAACCGAACGTATCGGTGATCCGATAGTGTCTCCACCTTCACGGCGACACGCCAGTCCCGCACGCGGAGTGACAGGGAAGCGCTCGCGAACGAAAGGTCTATGATCGACCTGCGCTCCCCCGCCACAAAGGTGCCCACATACGTGGCTTCGGCCCCGCGATTCTGGAGAACTAAGCCGAGAGAATCGGCCCAGCTCTCCAGAGCCCTGCCCCGCGCGTTTGCGCGCCGGGAACCCCAAGCCTGAGACCAGGCGTTGAAGTCCCCGAGCACAAGAACCGGACGAGGCGTACAGGCATTGACGACATCGGTCAGCCGCTCCAGCGACCGCCGATACTGCCCGATGAGTCGGTGTGACCCCGGCGTGAGATAAACGGCCACGACCGCAATCTCCCCTACACGCGCCGCTACGATGCCATGCTCCTTTGCGATCACTACAAGGGGAGGGGCACCCGCAGCGGCGTTATGCACCAGTGCCGCCGATCCATCCAGGTCGACCACCCAGGCGGGCCCGAGGGGCCGGTGAGTGTATGGATCGGCGACAGCGGCGACGTGTATGGACCACTGTGCCATGCTCTGGAGCAGAAGGGCCTGAGCATCGACACCGTGGCCCACGTTCGCCTGCAGGATGCGGAGCTGGGGATCCATTATGGAACCATCTCCGCATCCCGCCTCGAACCGGTTGCGGAACGCCCGCCTCGCGGCAGCGGCTCCCCGCGGGTGCAGGCCTTACTGCCAACCCTATGGTCGGCCGGCTTGCCCTCCGCCGCACACCTGAAACAGTGCGGCGGAGCTTCGCAATTGCCGGCTCTGTGACCGGGTTGGCTGCAGCGGAAGCAACGGTCTCCGACCGTCACCTCCGCCTTGCACTGCACGCCTACGTGGCCGGCCGACAGGCACCTAAAGCACCTGTCCGGCCGAGCCTGCAGGAGCCGTACCCGGACTCCCACAACGCCGCCTACCGCGAGGATCTTCTGTTCGGCAGCCTTTTGAGCTGCCGCGATGGGGCAGCCGACAACTGTTGCCCCCTGTCCGCGACGGCCGTAGCGAATCGCTCCGACCTTAACCGCCTCCAGGGGGCAACCCCCGGCCTCCGCCACGGTGGCCCGAATTTCTTCGGCCGTGATGGAGTCGTCCAGGTCCGAAATGCGCAGTTCTGCGCACTTGGTGGGCCTGGACACCCGGACGTCGGCCGCATCCAGCGTCTCCCTCAGCCTAGCCGCGATGGCATCGGCCTTGGGACCACTGGAGGCGCCAGGGACGTGGATGAGGCGGGCACCGGTCCGAGTGTGTGTCACTCGGAGGGTCCCCGCCACATCGAGGGCCCTCATATCTATGAGGCCCCTCGCCTGTTTGACCAGGTCCACGTACTGCACGCCCCTCTCCGTCGCCTCCGGTGTCATCGTTAAGACAACAGCGGTGGTACGGGGGACGCGCAGCCTTCCCGGCGCTCCCTTCGCGGCAGCCTGGGCCTTCTTGGCCCTTTTGGCTGCCTTTTTGCGGGCATTCCGCCTTTTTTTGGCCTCACCGACCACCTCCCAGCCCTCTGCCGGTGCAGAGCTACTGGAGGCAGTCGGGGCCGAAACCGGTGCCAGGGCCGGGGAAGGGACCGAGGACTTCTTGCCCTTGCCCTTCCCCTTTCCCCTGCCCTTAGCTTGGGCACCCCCGGCTGGTGCAGCGATAGTGGCCGGAGCAGCCGGCGCAGTGGGCGCGCCGCGGGCCGTCTCCTGCGGGGTCCCCGCCGCCATCGTACGGATGGGGCCCCGTTTGACCGCCGCGGCGTATCCGCCACTCGGCTGCGCCAAGGGTGGACGGTGAATGGAGGCCATGATGGCCTCCAGACAGCTCCGCGTCCATTCCTCGTGCCGCGCCTGCTGTGCCACCATCGCTGCCATGCAGGCCTCCACGGAGTCTGCCGACGAACGCGGCGGCACTCGCGGCGGCGTCGGCAACTTCGGAAGCACTGGCGGCGGGACCGGCAAACGTGGCGGGAGCGGCGGCGGCGGCAAACGCGGTGGCGCCGGTGACTCCGGCCGCGCCGGAGGTGGCGTAGGTGGCGTCTCCGGCCGCACCGGCGACCTCGACCGCACAGGTGGAGACGTTGGCGCCGAAGACGGCGACGGTCCCGGCTGCGCTCCGACCCTTCGCCGCTCTGTACGGGACATTCGGTCTTGGAGTGCCGCCAACTCAGCCGCCATCTTGGCCATCTCCTTGCGGTATTCCGCCGCCTGCCGCTCGGTTTCTTGGAGCAGTGCCTCCTGCCGCCTGCCGAGCTCAGCCCGCTCGTGCTGCGCGCAGCTTAGCTCCGCCCTGAGCAGATTATACTGCTCCACAAGGCGAAGCGTCGACCGCATGAGCCGGTCCTCCTCCGGCTTCATGGCCCCAGTCTGGGCCTTAGCGAGGCCTTTAAGGGCCTCCACCACCTCGATGGAGGTGCTGTCACCGGCACAAGGCAAGGGCGCCGCCGAGGAGGAGGAACTCGGCGGCGCCATGACACCCTTCGGGACTGGGGCTGGGGCACGTTTTTGAGGGGCAGCCCTCTTGCCACCCCGCGTCTTTCGGCGGCCGAGCGCCGCAAACTTGGGCGGGGGAGAAAGGTATTCTCCCTCCCGCCCACTGCTGGTCGTCGAAGAGTCAGTCATGCTGACCTCCGGGTCCGGCTCAAAAGGCCGGGGGGAAGGAACCAGGTTCCTCTTCCCGGCAGAGCTCCGGGTCGTTACGCCCGGGCTGTTTGCCCTGCTCTGAGTGGCGGTGTCAGGGTGGTCTGACACCGCTTGGGACGCGACTTCCGCGTCGTGGTGCTGCACGGCCTCCGTGCAGACTGTTTCGCTAGGTATAGGGTTTTTTGGTTTGGTTTTAGTAAGAGTCTCCATAAGTTCCCACGAGTAGAACCGCTCTAATTACACTTCCTGGGTGACGGCCATTCCAGGAAGCGGGGTACATACTGTGGAGGTCCCCAGGTATCCACAGGTTTTAAGCGACTTCGCTGTCGGGTTTTCAGACTTTTCCTTGTCGTGGGCCGGCCAATTAAGGCAAGCCCCGCGGCCTCCGGGATATCGGCGTTCCCGAGTGTGGCTAGCACTCAGGTCGTTGTCGATATCTCGGAGGTTACGCGATACGGGGGAGTGGCCAACTCTCCCAACGCCGACGGAGGCACGAATGCCCGTCAGCCCCTGCGCGAGCAGTGGGCCGACCCGTCCCCGGATCCTACGGATCCCGTCGCCTCTCCCATGTCTCCTCTGCTAAAGCAGAGGGGTACTGGGAGCGACGGCTAGCCCTGAAAAGGGCTGTTGAGGTGGGAGGAACCCTACGGATCCCTCCCCGCGGGCCTTGCAGGCCCGCCATACCACGACCCCCTCGTGCAATGGGGTCAGCTAGCCCTTAAAAGGGCTGTTGGAATGGAAGGGTGTCCTACGGACCCCTTCCCGCGGGCCTTGAAGGCCCGCCATCCCACGACCTCCTCGTGAGGTCAGCCGTCGGGTTATTCGTCAACGGCCAACAGAACTCCCATGGTAGGAGTCTGTTAGCCGTTGTCCAGGGTGCACCAGCCCCCCCGCTTCCGCTCCCCAGGACCGCGGTCCAAAGGGGGAAGAAACGGAGAAGCCGACGTGGAGGTTACCCAACCAGCACCCCAAACCCGACTGATGTTAAAAAGATCGAAACAAGCTTTATAGCAAGCGGTACCCATTAATTTGCATCTGGTTTGAGATTTGCAAATGAGTACCGCCTGCAGGCTATAAAGCTTGTTTCGATCTTCTTAGTATCAGTCGGGATCAATCAGATCGTTCCGATGACGGAGTGGTTCACCAGTGTTACCAGGTGTATTAAAATTATTGGGTTAACCAATATTTTACCCCAAGAGCTTTTTCACAGCTCGACCGATTTTCATTGAACATTATTTTTTGCAATGTGCACGTAATGCGCTTTCATTTGACACCCCACATGATTATATTTGCCGGCATTCGGATATCCTTCCCCACTTTCAACCCTCACAACTTTTAAACGGCTCAACCGATTTTCATCAAACAGACACATTAAGAACACTCGCACTTAAGTCACCTTTAATACAAAAAAGATCTAAATTGAAATACCTAGCTTCATCCGTTCAGGAGCTATGATACCACAGACACGTCAAACTTATAACACCTCTCGTCGGAGGTTAAAAATAGAACGCATTTGACAAGTGAAAAGAAAAATCTGATGAGATATTACATTTTAATCAAAATGCGTGGCTTGGCCGTTTTGCTACCGTCACAAAGATTGCATAGGCATTCGTTAATTGGGTGTAAAACAAAACGGCCAAGCCACATGTTTTGACTAAAATGTAGAATTTGCAAGTTATGGTGCATAGATCAATGATCTTGGCTCTACATGAGATCTGACCACTTATTCATATATTTTGAGTAAGGTGTAGTGTAGAGCTTGTAGGTTTAGAGTGTGCAGTCTTTAGAGCTTGGCTGTATACGAGATCTGATAACTTTTTCACAGGGTAAGCTACGTAACTTGTCTTGGCAACATTTTTACATGAAAATGTTTTTGGTGGGATAATATTTTGTTAAAATCTTGTTAAAATGAGCCCTTTTTCAATAAGTTTATCGTTCGCATGGTGAAATGTAAACTTCGTAAACGAATCGGGTGTGATTTGTATTGACATCGGGTGGACTATTGATATTTGAAAATCCAACGATGCAGATGGTTTTTAGTTTCTATCACAATCGGGCCCAAAACTCCTTGGAGTACCTACTTTTTGCTATTTTTATTAAGATTTTGTCATCCGCGTCCACTTTCAAAATTCACCCTGACAATAGGCTACTTGACTACCTTATTTTTACTTTCGAAAAATGACCAGTTTATTATAATAATATGAACTGTTAAAGTGAAATACTCTTACGACAAATAGTATAAAAGATATTCAATTCGAAAATTCACATTTTAGCGCCGCTCGAAAATGCTGCGTACAAAATCGTAAGTGCTAGTGACTTCACACGACAGTTGCGCGTAGTGCAAGAGAATATCGCATTTATTTCTTTCGGTCTACGTTTTTAGGGTTCCGTAGCCAAATGGCAAAAAACGGAACCCTTATTGATTCGTCATGTCTGTCTGTCTGTCTGTCCGTCCGTATGTCACAGCCATTTTTTTCCGAAATTATAAGAACTATAATGTTGAAACTTGGTAGGTAGATGTATTCTGTGAACCGCATTAAGATTTTCACACAAGAATAGAAAAAAAACATTAAATTTTGGGGGTATACTATTTATTAGATATATTTATATTTTTTTATATTTATTTGGGGATAACACTTAGAACTGAAACTCAACAAAAAAAATTTCATCAGACCCAATACGTACCTTCTGATTAGATATTGAGGTTTCTAATATCATTTTTTTTCTAAACTGAATAGTTTGCGCGAGAGACACTTCGTGGTAAAATGTACCTTCCCCCCTTTCCCCCCTGTAACTTCTAAAATAAGAGAATGATACAACTAAAAAAATGCAACCATGCAAACTTCCACCGAAAATTGGTTTGAACGTGATCTAGTAAGTAGTTTGTTTTGATACGTCATAAATCGTAAACCGCAATTTACCTACTTGCTGCTACGGAACCCTTCATGGGCGACTCCGACTCGCACTTGGCCGCTTTTTTATTTTCACACGTATATAGTTCATGATAGAAGAAATGAATCTAAAATCGGTATATTATACCGAATTTGATCATTATATTTTGACTAATTTAAGCAATAGCTTATTTTGCACGCCATATTTTTTCAGAAAAAGCTAACATATTAAGACTTAACTACTTATTGGGAAGAATCGACGACCTTGTCAAATAGCCTATCCAAGTACCGTTCGGAATTATTAACCATCCTCGCTCCAGAGATTTGAGATCAAAGTTCGACAAAATGCCAATTCAATATAATAGTAAGTCCCACTTAATAATGGAAGTTATGCGCGCATGGTAGTTCACCGCGCACTTTCCATGGCCATAATAATTCCGTATGACTCGTAATAATTTCGTAACGGGAAATCACAGTAATTATTTCTTCTTAGTTGTCCTTTGAACCACGTACAGTCGTAATCAAAGAGAGCAAACAAACGATCTCGACTCGATTTGGCTTGGTCCAAATATTTATATGCGGCATACACAGATTTATAAGTATGAGTACATATGTCTATGTTTTACGAATAAGAGGATATAATCGAACTACTAAACCTCATGAATGGGAAGTTTCAAGAGCCCTCCTAACTATAAACTTTTGCAATATGTCAAAACTACGAGTCCGCCTATTGAATTCCTCAAGCGGTCAATAATACGTACGGACGTAGGTTTTTTAAGCACCTACCTATTACCTAGATAGCAAATAGGAACGGCACTTACTTGAAGGCGGGCGGTCTATTTGCCTATGAAATACCTATTTAGTCTTTAAAGATAGAGATAAAATAATTATTCTTCATTGTTACACTGTAGTAGTGTCGTGTTGAGATTCAGGTCAACAAGATATGTACTACTACTTGTCAGATGGCATCTGAAAGAAGATCTTTCCGTTTTTCTTATCAACCAATAGGATAACGATAACAAAGCGAAGCATTAGAAATTAGCTAGTAAATTAAAAATGTGTGTATAAAATTATTTTTGCAATGGGCTTAGTATTATTCACAGGTGATCCCATATTAATTTCATGAGTACTGGACCTTGGACTCCGGAGACACACCAGAGAACTCCTCAAAATCAGTAGAAAATGGGAAATGATTGCTTTTTAGCTAGTTTTAGGACGATCCTGTGACAAGGTAAGCTATAGAGGTAGACAACAGAACTCTTTAAGCATAAATGTCTCGCTTATGTTATTGAGAGCATTATGTCAATCTTATCAAACAAAACTATAAAACTATAGTCGAATGCAGGCTGGACTAAGACTGGAATAAATAACTAAAAGGGGAAAAATTTATATAATTTTAAGAAGAACCAATTACAAACACTGAAAAGTAAAAAATAAAAACTACGTTTAAAAAATCGACTTCAAAAATTGAAAAGCATAAAATAACTCAGAAAAATAACCGAATTTACAGATTTACTGTTCTATTAGAAATCTGTGCCAATTTTGGTTGTGGTGCCTGAACTTTCAAGCTAGAATCCTTTGAAATAATTTATGACCACTCGGGCTAGGCACCAACTTCTAACAGATCAGTAAATCTTTTTTTAAACGTAGTTTTTATTTTTTATTTTTTACTTTTCAGTGTTTGTAATAGGTTCTCCTTAAGATTATATTATTTTAACCTTTTACCCAGTCCCGGTTCTGAACAACAAAGCTCGGGATTTTCGGGACTACCTGTCCCGGTAATTTCATTATTTCATTACTATTCATTTCAAAAATTGTCTCCATTAAGACTTGATAAGGCTTCCTTCCAACCGAGGTAACCAACACAGTGAAGCTGGGTTCAGCTGTGTTGGTACTTGTGTTTTTCATTTTTTTAACAGAATATAAAAACTTGAAACCGTACTTATTATTATTTCAAATTGGGTACATAATATGCGTATCTCATTTTCTTAGATACACATAAATAAATAATTTATTATCAATGAGGCTGAAATTGGCAGCCAGAATAGTAGCACCCAATTTTTTCAGTCACAATTGGCAATCAAATTGTAGCAGCCTAAATCGGTAGTCAATTTGGTTGAGCGCTATTTTTCCCTAATGAATGATTTAGGCATAGTTAGGTTATTACATAGTAGTAGTAGTAACAGTCAGACTATTGATAATTTCTTTAAAACAATTTCATCATTGGATTTCACGAATCGTGTTATAGGGATCCCCCGTATTGCGCGGAAAATACTATGTATATTGCGTTAGATTTATCGTGTTATAGGGATCCCCCGTATTGCGCGGAAAATACTATATTATGTTAGACACTATTTTCAGTTTTGTCTTAATGAAATAATTGATACTTAAGTACCACTTAAAAACTACTCGAGTATTTTTCCGTAGGGCTTACAATGACCCTTAGGTTCCATTAAAATTTAACTGTTGTTTTATACTCTACTAGCTGTTGCCCGCGGCTCCGCCCGCGTGGATGTCGGTTATCGCTTAGTGTTGATCCGACGCTTTTGAGCATTAAATTCGCCTCTCTACTCAATTTTGTCCTCGACTATGTACCTACTCACCTCTGTTCTCGACTTTCTACTCGCCTCTATATTAGACTCTCTACTCGACTTTCTACTCGCCTCTATACTTGAATTTGTACTCGACTCTCTATTGACTTCTCTGTTCCCCTCTCTACTCGACTTTGTACTCTTCTCTAAACTCGCCTTTCCATTGGCCTCTTTACTTGCCCATCCATTCGATTCTCTTTTCGCCTCTCTACTTGACTCTCCCCACTCGCCTATCTGCTCGCACCTCTACTCAACTCTCTATTCGATCTCTACTCGCTATTACATTCATCTTTCCACTCGCCTCCCTATTCGCCTCTCTACTCAACCCTTTACTGCATTCTATTTGGCTCTTTAGTCGCATATCTACTCGCCCCTGTAGTCGACTCTACTCGACTTTCGATCTTTACACGCCTGTCCACTCGTCCCTATAACAATCTCTACTCGCCTCTCCACTCGCTTCTTTATTTGGTTCGTTACTCGACTATGTCCGTTCCGAAGCTCGAATTCACCTTTGTACCAAATTTCATGAGGACATCTTAAAATAAATTCTTACTATTTATGCCATATTCACCCCCTTTTTTGTGCCAATGAAAAATTTGAAACTTTAATCCCATAGCCCTATTCCCCTTCTCCCCTCCCCCTTCTATCCCTTTTTTCGCGATAAGGGGGTAGCCTATGTCCATTTCCAACCTCTAATCCATCTCTATACCAATTTCATCAAGATATCTTAAAAAATTGTCAAACTTACATACCCTTGCCCTATTCCACCCCTTCAACTCCCCTTTTCGCAATAAAAGGTAACCTATGTCCATTTTTGAGCTCTAATGCATCTCAGTACCAAATTTCACCATTTCAAACTAACTATTCAGTCCTTATCCCTCCCCCACCCTTTTACCACATTATTCGCGATAAAAGGTAGCATATATCCGTTACCAAGCTCTAATTAATCCCTGTACCAAATTTCATCAGGATATCTTCAAAACTGTCAATCTTTCAACCCCTATAACTCCCCCCCTTTATCCTCGTCTTTCGCGACAAAAGGTAGCCTATGTTCGTTCTCAAGCTTTAATCTATATCTGTACCAAATTTCATCAGGATATCTTTAAAAAAGACAAATTTTCATCCCATAGCCATATGCACCCCCCTTCTACCCCTTTTTGCGATAAAAGGTAGCCTATGTCCGTTTCCAAACTCTAAACTATCTCTGTACCAAATTTCATCAGGAAATCTTCAAAAATGACAAACTTTCATCCCAAGGCCCTAGTCCCCCTTTCTACCCCCCTTTTCGCGATAAAAGGTAGCCTATGTCCGTTCCCGAGCTCTGAACTATCTCTCTGTACCGAATTTCATCAGGAAATCTTCAATAATGACAAACTTTCATACCAAGGCCCGAGTCCCCCCTTCTACCCCCTTTTCGCGATAAAAGGTAGCCTATGTCCGTTCCCAAGCTCTAAACTATCTCTGTACCAAATTTCATCAGGAAATCTTCTAAAACGATAAACTTTCTTACCAAGGCCCTAGTCCTCCCCCTTCTACCCCCCTTTTCGCGATAAAAGGTAGCCTATATCCGTTTCCAAGCTCTAAACTATCTCAGTACCAAATTTGATCAAGAAATCTTCAAAAATGACAAACTTTCATCCATAGGCCCTAGTCCCCCCCCCCCCCCCTTCTACCCCCTTTTCGCGATAAAAGGTAGCCTATGTCCGTTCCCAAGCTCTAATCTACCTCTGTACCAAATTTCATTAAGATATCTTCAGAAATAACAAACTTTCATAAAAACTTTCATCCCCTATTTCTCCCCCTTCAACCCCCTTTCTCGTGATAAAAGGTAGCCTATGTCCGTTCTCAAGCTCTAATATACCTCTGTACCAAATTTCATCAAGATCGGTTCAGTGGTTTAGGCGTGAAAGCGTAACATACAGACAGACAGACAGAGTTACTTTCGCATTTATAATATTAGTATGGATGTATGTTCTGGGGTGCTCGTTGGGTAACCTCCACGTCGGTCTCTCCGTTTCTTCCCCCTTTGGACCACGGTCCTGGGGAGCGGAAGCGGGGGGGCTGGTGCACCCTGGACAACGGCTAACAGACTCCTACCTTGGGAGTTCTGTTGGCCGTTGACAAATAACCCAACGGCTGACCTCATGAGGAGGTCGTGGGATGGCGGGCCTTCAAGGCCCGCGGGAAGGGGTCCGTAGGACACCCTTCCATTCCAACAGCCCTTTTAAGGGCTAGCTGACCCCATTGCACGAGGGGGTCGTGGTATGGCGGGCCTGCAAGGCCCGCGGGGAGGGATCCGTAGGGTTCCTCCCACCTCAACAGCCCTTTTCAGGGCTAGCCGTCGCTCCCGGTACCCCTCTGCTTTAGCAGAGGAGACATGGGAGAGGCGACGGGATCCGTAGGATCCGGGGACGGGTCGGCCCACTGCTCGCGCTGGGGCTGACGGGCATTCGTGCCACCGTCGGCGTTGGGAGAGTTGGCTACTCCCCCGCATCGCGTAACCTCCGAGATATCGACAACGACCTGAGTGCTAGCCACACTCGGGAACGCCGATATCCTGGAGGCCGTGGGGCTTGCCTTAATTGGCCGGCCCGCGACAAGGAAAAGTCTGAAAACCCGACAGCGAAGTCGCTTAAAACCTCGGGATACCTGGGGACCTCCACAGTATGTACCCCGCTTCCTGGAATGGCCGTCACCCAGGAAGTGTGATTAGAGCGGTTCTACTCGTGGGACATCATGGAAGAACTCATTAAAACAAAACCAAAAACCCCCCAACCTAGTGAAACAGACTGCGCGGAGGTCGCGCAGCACCACGACGCGGAGGTCGCGTCCCAGGCGGTGTCGGAGTATTTCGACACCGCTGATAGCCGGGACAGAAGCCCGGTGGGTCTACGGACCCGAAAATCCTTGCGGCGGAAGAGGAACGCCCGCAAAAAAGTCCCTCCCCGACTGAAGACGGAGTCGGATGCCGAGTCCACGCTCGCCGCCCCGTCCTCTAGCGCCAGCAGCAGTCATAGTGGTGACGAGCTGCTGCGCCCCCCCCCCCCCCCGCCCAAGCTGGTGGCGGTCAGCCGCCAAAAGGCGCGGGGTGGCCAGAAGGGTGCCCCTCAAGCCCATCCCTCACGGGCCTCTGTCCCGGAGGATGTGGTGGCGCCGCCGAGTTCCTCCACCTCGGCGGCGCCCTTGCCATGTACCGGCGACAGCACCTCCACAGAGGTGATGGAGGCCCTTAAAGGTCTGGCTAAGGCCCAGACCGGGGCCATGAAGCCGGAGGAGGACCGGCTCATGCGGACGACGTTGCGCCTCATCGAGCACTACAACCTGCTCAGGGCGGAGCTGGCCAGCGCGCAGCTAGAGCGGGCTGAGCTCAGTAGGAGGCAGGCTGCAGTGCTCGAAGAGACTGAGCGGCAGGCGGCGGAGTACCGCAGCGAGATGGCCAAGATGGCCGCTGAAGTGGCAGCGCTCCACGAGGCCATCGCGGTGAGTGCTCAACTGCCGGACGAGCGCGTGACCCGCACGGCACGGCGAAGGCAGGAGCCATCTGTGGTGCCGCCGTTGCCGCCGGTGCGATCGAGGTCGCCGCTGCGGCCGAGATAGCCGCCCCCGGCGCAGCCGGTGTCGCCGGCGCCGCCGCCTGTACCGGCGCGATTGCCGGTCCCGCCGCCGTCGCCGCCGCGTCTACCGCCGCGTCCACCGCCGCGTCTGCCGGCCCCGCCGCGCCTACCGGTCCCGCCGCCGCCGGCGCATATGGGGCCCACCAACCCGGTGGAGGCCTGCATGGCGACGATGACCGCCATGGAAAAGCGGCAGGCGGCGCACGAGGAGTGGACGCGGAGTTGTCTGGAGGCCATTATGGACTCCATCCGTCATGCCGGAGCGGTAGAGCGGGGCTCCAACCGTGCAGTGACGGCGGGGACCTCGCAGGAGTCGGCCCGCAGCGTGCCCACTGCGCCTGCTGCTCCGGGCACTGTCGCCGCGTCGGCCGGGAACGCCCAAGCCAAGGGCAAGGGGAAGGGCAAGGGGAAGACGTCCCCAGTCCCAGCCCCAGCCCCGGCTCTGGCTTCGGTTCCGACTGCCTCCACGAGCTCCGCACCGGCGGGGGGCTGGGAGGTGGTCGGCGAAGCCAAAAAAAGCCGGAACGCCCGTAAAAAGGCAGCCAAAAGGGCCAAGAAGGCCCTGGCTGCTGCGAAGGGTGCGCCAGGATGCCATCATGCGCGTGAGGACTCTGGCGGGGGATGCGGTTGCCCGGGGCGAGGTGATGTTGGCGGTGTCCTTGGACATCTCCAACGCCTCCAACACCTTGCCCTGGAGTTGCATCAGGGAGGCACTCGTGTACCACGACGTGCCTCTCTACCTCCGCCGCATAGTCGGGGCGTACCTGACGGAGAGAGCCGTCATCTACCCAAGTTCGACGGGAGTCGGTAGGCGTGAGATGTCGTGCGGTGTTCCACAGGGGTCGGTCCTGGGGCCGCTCCTGTGGAACATCGGTTACGACTGGGTGCTTCGCGGTGACTTCGCGTACGGGGCCACCGTCACGTGTTACGCAGATGACACGCTGGTGACGGTGGGCGGGGCTACGCACCGCGAAGCGACCCTGAGGGCCACGACCGCGGTTGCTCAGGTCGTCGACAGGATCCGGCGGCTGGGTCTCGAGGTGGCTCTGCACAAGTCCGAGGCCATGTTCTTTCATGGTCCTCGGCGCAGGCCAGGCCCGGGAGCCAGCCTAACAGTGGGAGGTACTCCCATCGACATCAAGCCCCGGTTGAAATACCTGGGGCTCGTGCTTGATGGTCGATGGGACTTCGGACAGCATTTCCGAAGTCTGCGCCCCAAGTTGGTGCCATTTCCGAAGTCTGCGCCCCAAGTTGGTGCTCACGGCGAATGCCTTGGGCCGGTTGTTGCCCAACTTGAAGGGCCCAGAGTCCTCCTGCAGGAGACTCTACGCGGGTGTCGTGCGGTCCATGGCAATATACGGGTGCCCCGTGTGGGCGGACACCCTGGAGGCCAGATTCCTGCCTCTGCTCCGTACGGCGCAGAGCATGATGGCCTCCAGGGCCATCAGGGGATACCACACGATATCCTTCGAAGCGGCGAGTCTCCTGGCCGGATCGCCACCGTGGATCCTGGAAGCGAGGGCCCTTTCGGCACTATATAAGTTCCGAAAGGAGGCGCGGGAGCGGGGATTCGATCCCGAGCCCGAGGATATTCGGGCCGAGAAATCCCGGCTCCACCAGGTCATGGTGGCCGAGTGGGAGCGACGACTTGGGCAACCACGCGCAGGGCACGCCGTCATTGCGGCGGTAAGGCCCATCATGGGGGAGTGGCTAGAGAGGCAACACGGTAGCTTCGGGCGGTATCTGCATCTGATGGGTATAGAGCCAACGCCCGAGTGCCATCACTGCGACGCGAGCGTGGACTCGGGGCTGCACACGCTCACCGAGTGCCCGGCGTTTGAGACGCCGAGGCGGGAGCTTGTGGCGGCCCTGGGGGTGAGAGTGCTCACGCTCTCCACCCTGCTCGCGGCGATGGTCCGCTGCGCGGATGCGTGGGCGGCCAGCGCCTCCTTCTGCGAGCAGGTCATGCTCGCGAAGGAGACAGCAGAGCGGGCGCGGCGCGATGAGCGAGAAAGGCTCGCTGACATCGCTGCACGCGCCCGAAGGCGGCTCGGGCGT
The DNA here is from genome assembly GCA_949126895.1 of Eilema caniola. Lineage (NCBI taxonomy): Eukaryota > Metazoa > Arthropoda > Insecta > Lepidoptera > Erebidae > Eilema > Eilema caniola. The sequence goes on along the minus strand of OX421460.1, from coordinate 16,165,323 downwards.
CGGAGGGCGCAGACTGACCTCCGCCCCCCATGAGCGCGGGCCTGAGGGTGATGGGTGGAGCCGCCCGTCACCCTAGCAGAAGCAGGCCACGGCGGCGGCGCGCATCGTAGGACGATGCGCGCCTCCCCACACCGGGTTTGAGTCGGGGACCGCGTGGTCCCCCCTTTCCCGAGGAGGGCCAGACCGAGAGGGATGGCCCTGGGTCAGCCAGGGTGCGAGGGATATGTCGCATGACAACCTCACCTTCGGCCTAGCACTACGACCCAGAGACGGCGTGCGGTTTAGTCGGTTCGAGTCCGACATAACCTCCCCCTCCGGCTCCGGAGGGGTGGGTATCCGTGGGGATTTCCCGCACGAAAAAAAAAACAAAAAAAAAGATGTATGTTCTGTCCTGTGCGTGTCATAAATGTTTTTCTTTCTTTCTATGCTTTCTAACACAGGCGGAAAAATGAAAAAAAAAATCATTTTGAACTTGTTTCTAATGTATGTCCAGAACGAAGAAAAAAAATTTTCATTTCACTAGCTCGTAACATGGCTAATCTCACCGAAATTAGGCACATAATAGAGCTGTTTTACATAAAATAAAACAGTTATTATATGCCGAAAGAAAGACAGTATTTAATTGAAGAAGCTGTCTGTGATTTTTAGCATTTTTAGCGTAAATATGGTTCAAATCTTACCTGAATATCTTACTTTCGACTTTTAGTTACGTATTTCAAACTCACCACTGGCAACAACTGCACATCTCCTCTATGACATATCATAGATTCATAGGGTCTTCTCGCCAGCAAGGACCTTGCTCGAATACTGTCTTTCTTTCGGCATATAATAACTGTTTTATTTTATGTAAAACAGCTCTATTATTTGCCTTCCAGAAAGACAGTATTTAATTGAAGACCTGTTTGGTTTCTGCTGGTGATGGTAACTGTAACGCTATGTGATAATACTTAAAACGGTAGGTATTATTAAGGGTATGAATGAAAAAGGATGCCTTATTATAATTATAACCATAATGAAATGTTTAGACAAAAAAACCACGAAGATGCAGCATGCTATATCATATTTATAACATTAAACTTAATTACCTAAACGAGACTTGATTTTCTCAACTTAAAATCTATGCTATAGGCATGTTTACAAACCAACCTCTGAAGGTCACTGCGGATCGAAACCTACCTGAAGCCGCATCCATGTGTACTGCATCTAGGAATAGACACTAAATTGTGTCCCGGTAGTTGCTCTTACAGCACCTCTAATTGAGATAAAACAACTAGTTACATTAGTATTTGAAACTGCAGAGTTGAGTATATTGTAGCACAAACAGGCGTTCTGGTGTTCTGACATTAGCACCTGAACTGCCTATGCTATCTACCATCAGTTTTAGAATGTATTATATAATAAATTCTGTTCTTTACATATTTTTCTCTTCTTCTGTGAAGATACTGCAAGATGTATCTAGTAAATGAACTTACGCGCTAACCTGCTTGCAGCTAGAAGCATAATAATTGCAACTCTTCTAGAATTCTTAAAAAAGAGCTGTTATATTGTACTGAAACTGGAAATTAAAGTGTGATTTGGGTATCCTATCATTTCCCATGGTATGGGTTACTAAGGGATACGGCTGTTTACCAACCAATAGTAGAAATCAGCCAATGATTCTCCATTTGAGCGCAACAGACTCGCCCCATGTTATATGGAAATGAAAAATGTACATAGTATGGGTGTCAAATAGTACACCTCTGCCTCCCCTTTGGAGATCCACATGCATGAATGTATTAACATCTGCCATCTAGGGGAGTTAATGGCCTAAGGTTTGACTAAAGCAGTAGCTTTTAGGACTTGTTGAATGAATAAGTCCTTAGAACAATTGTCTACATTTGTAGCACAATATGCTGAGACTGCAGATTCCACTATAAAGAACTGCAGATCTTAATTGTTAAATTAATCGAATTGTAAGCAAAAGGTAAATAAATATATTTATGTTTAAACCAAGATATCTGGGATACCAAGCACCACCCTGGCCCTATAACATGAAAGAATGTCAGTGAAAATGCAATATATAACCCATAGTTTCAGGGTTACCCTGTATGCTCAGACTATACATCAAAGTCTATAGAGAAAGAAATGGCCCTTACAACTTGGCATAAAAGTAGGTATTACTTGGTTGATATTTCTATAGACTAACCGCGGTAGTCTAGTGGTATGGGTAACGGACCGCTGAGACGAGGTCTCGGGTTCGATCCCAGGTTTTCCTTGGCACACACCGATGACTTTTCGATGCTTTTCGAAGCCATGTGTGTATTTATCGCAGGTTTATAAGTGCCCAGTTAATGGCAATAGGCTCGCCACCCATTACATTGGGACCCAAACATAAACCGGCGAAATGTGGGTGCCAGCACCTCGCGAGTCTATATATCAAGTGTCTGCCGAGCTAGTATTGTCTGAATGACTTAAATTGCTGGGGAGTTACAATCTTTTTGAATGTTGAGGGGTCAGCCAAGCAACGATTTAAGCTTTATGTATATCAGTAACTAATGAGTGTCTTGGATTTTATTACCAATTCCAACAGGTTAATTCTTTGGTGTAAACCTTATCTTATTGTGAAATTTAAGTCTAAGTTACGTACTTATGTGGGTTCATCTCTCGAACACGTTTCGACGTGATTCGACCGGTTGAACCGCTTATTCGGGGATGGCGAGGTAAAGCTATCCTGATCTTCCGAAGATGAGGAACTGCCTTCGGATTTATAAGTACTTCGTTCTCCCTCCGGAGCAACGATCTGGAGCACTCTCGCTTCCCTCTGCGGTATTCAATAATATGGTACAATATCTACTTACCGAAGTTCTCAGCAAAGAAACTTCACTAAAATAATATACCTTGCAATTATTTATGTAGCACTGTACACATACCAACGGTAAAAACAACATAATTACTATGTAATACACTTTTTAAGAACTTTTTTCTTGACTTGAAATTTTTTACACCTTACGCGGTAAAAATCACAAAACGCTATGAATCTATGATATGTCATAGAGGAGATGTGCAGTTGTTGCCAGTGGTGAGTTTGAAATACGTAACTAAAAGTCGAAAGTAAGATATTCAGGTAAGATTTGAACCATATTTACGCTAAAAATGCTAAAAATCACAGACAGCTTCTTCAATTAAATACTGTCTTTCTGGAAGGCAAATAATGATACTTATTATCAAACTGTGGTTTTTTGATTGTTATGAAATCACAAGTGGGAAAATGACTTTTCTTTTTGTTAAGTTGCATTATTCTTAAAAAAAATTAGATACAAATAGATCGTGTCCAATAGAACAAATAAATTGAGTAATATACCTACCTATTGCTTATTCATTTCATGCAAATTCGTATTTAAATAAAAAAAATCATCTCGTACGTGTGTATAAATAAAAAAAAGCTTTTACACAAATATTTTCTCTGTTTAAAGCTTTATGTAAATTCAACATTTTTTTTAGTCTGTTGCCAGTGTTTTTTTTTTTAATTATTCCCGCCTGTCCGCCACTATCAAATCTATTCGCATTTCATTTTTACTGGCGAAATTATAGTTATTTATTAATGAAAATGTCTACAAGTACTAGTTATAAAGAAAACTATTTATGTACCTAGTACACCACCCGTTATATACTCATATTCTGTACAACGTCCTATATATGATGTGATTGATGTGAAGTCCTTAACGTTATGGAATGTTTACTATCTGAAAACTACAAGGGTAAATAAAATATCTATTTAAGTATTATATTATTCACAAGTGAAATGAAAAAGGTCGTATGATAAACGTGTGTATTGTTCATTACCGTCTTCGGCTCTCTTTAGACACTTTCGTGACGGCTCAGCAGGGCTAACATGCGCGCCACGAGATAGCTATCTCGAGGCATTTTGCCGTTTTATGTCGATATGTCGACTGTTGGTAACATGCAGGGCTAACATGCGCGCCACGAGATAGCTATCTCGAGGCATTTTGCCGTTTTATGTCGATATCGACTGTTGGTAACATGGCCAATTTCATGGCGATCTGTCAGATGTCGACATAACTCGACTTCGAAAAATCTCTACTTGGTGTCTGCAAATTGTAACATACGTGCCCTTATTTACTCGAATTTTGACATTTAAAATGTTTTGTCTCCCGTCGTTCATTTGGTCGACGAGAAGTTATCTCGTGTATTCTTTTCTTGAGCTCAGTTCATTTTGGACTAAAACAGCGACTGCAAGCCATTTTCGACCTTAATGACATTTCCTTTGTTACGTGTCTTTTCGCATTAATTGATGACGCTGATCACGAATATAAGAAAAAAAATCAATAGCATGTCATGTCAATAAGGTCGAAAATTGTTTGCACTATTTTTTTCTCTTTTTCATACTTAGCATCCCTAACTAGTCTGTGCTTTCGAGCAAATGGCCGTATCGGGCCGATTTTATCGGATAAATGTGAAAACAGTAACTAACATCTTTAAAAAATGTGTATGCCATAGACAATAATTGAAAAAGTTTGACGCGACAAAATATGTCGACGTTACTTCGCTCGAGAAGACTCGACATGATATCTCATCTCGATTCGAGATATTTGACGACGCGCGCATGTTAGCCCTGCAGGTCTCAATATCGCCTCAGCGGTAATCATCAACTTTATACACTTGTACCATAATGTACTTTTGTAAAAGGATCTACAGGGGAACTTATTAAAATAACAGTAATATAATCAGAGCCAAATGGATCTTTTTTTATTTAAAGGTGTATATCTCAGCAGGAAACTGTCGTATGAGGCTTAATAAGATGAAAAGTATATTTAACCTAATTCCTATTCCCAGCATCTCGCAGCAATGGAAACTTCTGTAAATTGTTTGAGACCTACCAGCAATGCGCATTTGTGTTTGGCTGCCACAATTCGGTTGCCAATATTGACTGCCGATTGAGCCGGTGGGACGGTTATTCGGTTCTATCGGACTCGAACCGACTAAAACCGCACGCTGTCCTGGGTCTCGAATGCTTGTAACATTCTTTATTACCTACATCATTATCTTCTGACCCACTGTACGGATTTCAATGATTTATGTCTCAAATGAAAGGTAGGTTCGACTTCGCCCAAGTGTTCTGGGTTACGCCCGCGCTAGGCATTCGATCTTTTCAGCATCAGTTGGATATTTCAATTTTAATAATCTTTATTACATTTAATTTAAAACTTGATGACCACTTTAAGAGAGTCACAGATTAATAAATAGTTACTACGTCTATAGTGCACAAGAACATGAGATGGGCAACAATCACATATTGATCTAATTATCATTATATTGACAATATTACATCAAAAGATCCATTACATGATCATTACTTATTACCTACGTGTCAAGCTAATGAAAGTGTTGTAAAAAAAAAAGACGGGTTGCACTCTGGGAGTGCCAGCAGAAGTGAAAACATTTTCTTTTTTCTTTCTTCGTTATATACATAGAAAAAGATAAAAAAGAACATACCATACCATACCTATAATATAGCGCTAATCATAGAACCTATCACTTATTTTCTGCTAATTTTCTGTCAGAAGAAATTAATAAATTATGAAAAGAAAAAACAAACAAAAAGTAATAAATTACAAAAAGAAAAAATAATCATAAAAAGTAATAAATTACAAAAAGAAAAAATAATCACAAAAAGTTTCAGAAGGCCAGGTGGTTTGAACCCGATACTATCTGAAACTATAAGGACTTACAGTCGAAGTGCTTACCGTTCGCTACGACGCTATCTATGGTAAATTGCAAAATAGATAGTCTCTACCTAATCTTGTATGACGTCAGTCGTCGGTTACGGTTCAAAGGTCAACTAATCCTGACGCTTCCTTAACATTTTACACCCATCCAACGCCGCTAAAGAAGTTTTCACTTCAAAAAAATATTTTTCTGCTGTTTTTAAAACTATATAATTATAGATAGCGGTATTGTGACGAGATAACGATAATACTAAAAATATAAATGTCAAGTTTACTTGGGGTTCGTTGAGGTTCAAACCTCTTTTAAATACGTCTTGGCGCTACTTAATCTGGGGTTCCGTGTGTCTTTTTAAGAATTTCACACTTATTAATCTACTACCTATGCACAAAGTTCAAGGTAAGTTTGAGATATTTTGTGCATGTATTTGTTAAGGCTCACAAGTTGAACATGTTGTAACAACACAAATGTAACTTTCTTGACGTAAGGTACATAATAATTATCTAATACATAGTCCAATAATTATTATAAATGCAAAAGTAATTTTCTGTCTGTCTGTTTGTTACGCTTTCACACCTTAATCACAGAACTTTGGTATACAGAGGTGGATAAGAGCTTGAGAACGGACTAAAGGTGCTTTTCCACCAGAGGGGCGAGACGAGACGAGGCGAGAAGAGAATTGAAATCGCACTGACCCTTTTCCACTAAAAATTGCCATCGCGAGCTCGCGCGTGACCGCCGCGCCCCGCCGCCCGTATGCTTCATATATAAATGTATTTTAGACAGCTCACACACAATGCTCGATATAACTTTGTTTTAGCGTCAATGCCGAAAACACCGAACAAAAATTAGGCGTCAATATTCTCGTCAATCCACACTGTTTGCACCAAAGATGCACTGGGAGAGGATTGAAAATTTGTTATACAAATTTCAATTCTCTCCTCGCCTCGCCTCGCCTAGCCACTCTGGTGGAAAATCACCTTGAAGGTGATTTATACTCTATAGCGGAACAAATACGGTTCATTTTTGCACAAGCAAATATTTCAATTCACGCCTCGCATATTCTCGTCAATCCACACTGTTTCCACCAAAGATACGCTGGGAGAGGATTGAAAATTTGCCATACAAATTTCAATTCTCTCCTCGCCTCGTCTCGTCTCGCCCCTCTGGTGGAAAATCACCTTTAGGCTACCTTTTATTGCGAGAAAGGCGGTTTAAGGAAGGGGCGGGGGGTAGAGGATGAAGGTTTGTCTTTTGAAGATACCCTGATAATACCTAGAGCTTGGGAACGGATATAAGCTAGATACCATTTATCGAAAAAGGGAGTAGAATTGGCGGAAGGGCTAGGGGATGAATGTTTATCATTTTTGAAGATGTCCTGATGAAATTTGGTACATAGATGGAATTAGAGCTTGAGAACGTAAAAGTAGCTTATCTACCTTTTATCGTGAAAATGGGATTTAAGGGGGGGAAATAGGGGATGAAAGTTTTTCAGTTTGTTACAAATTTTGTGAAATTTGCTTGCGAGCTTTGGAACGGACATATGCTACCTTTTATCGGGCTAGGGGATTAAAGTTCGTCATTTTTAAATCGCGCAAAAAGAGGGTAAATGGATAAATAGGCGTGTAGAGGTCAAATAGAAAGTCGCGTAGAGTGACGAGTACAAGGGCGAGCGAGTAGATATACGACTAAAGAAGCCATTGGAGAGGCGAGTATAGAATCAAACAGAGTACAGTAGAGAATCGAGTAGAGAGACGAGTGGAGACACTCGCCCATGTACATGAGACACGATGTTGAGGCGAGTAGCGAATAGAGAGTTAAGTAGAGATTCGAGTAGAGAGGCGAGTAGATAGGCAAGTGGGCAGGCGAGTAGAGAGGCGAAATGAGAATCGAGTGGATGGGTGAGTAGAGTGGCCAATGGAGAGGCGAGTATAGAGTAGAGAGGGGAGTAGAGAAGCGAGTAGAGATTCAAGTGTAGAGGCAAGTAGAGAGGCGAGTAGAAAGTCGAGTAGATAGTCGAATATAGAAGCGGGTAGAAAGTCAGAACAGAGGCGAGTAAATAGCCGAGGACAAGAGGCAAGAGCGGAGCCGCATGCAACAGCTAGTACTTAATATTCGCCAATGGTCAAAAAAAAGTACTACTACTATTTTTCTTGTTCATTGGTCGATATAGAGAATGAGTCCTGTTATTTCTTACAAAAGAAACTCGGGACATTCAAAAGAAACTGGAGAAAAGCTTCCTGAAGTTATCGCCAAAATACGATTTATGATATGATACCTCGCCTGAAGAACACTAAGATATCAACCAAATAGTATCATTATGCTAAAAAGGGGATCGACTTCCTGAATTCCAACGTCGAGCTACCTAATCACGGAACCCAAATAGTGAAACATCTCGAACAATTAAGAGAGCTCTTCGCGCAGATTGTATTCATAAAAAAAACAAAAAATATACCTACGAAACTTGTTCCACTACCACTTACGCTGTCATTCAAGGACTGTTCACGTTTTGATACCGTCTAGATTATTCCAAGTACACAATTATACCTACGTATGATATAGTCAATTATATATTTGGTTATCACTACCCAAAACAACTTGACGTATCTATCGTTCACCTCTACGTTTTTAATTTATCTGCAATGATTGTGTTGTTGTGGCAGGCCAGGTTTTAAAAAAAAATATTTTCAACACACTTGCTCATAAACTAGATCTTATTTCACCGCAATTAGGCACATAATGAAACCTATAATCAAACTTTGGCTTTTTAGGGTTCCGTAGCCAAATGGCATAAAAACGGAACCCTAATGGATTCGTCATGTCTGTCTGTTTGTCCGTCCGTATGTCACAGCCACTTTTTTCGAAACTATAAGAACTATCCTTTTGAAACTTGGTAAGTAGATGTATTCTGTGAATAGCATTAAAATTTTCACCCAAAAATAGAAAAAGAACAATAAATTTTGGGGGTTCTACATACTTAGAACTGAAAGTCAAAAACTTCTAAAATAAGAGGATGATAAAACTAAAAATAAAATATGATGTATATTGCCATGCAAACCTTCGTATTTAATAGATTATTTTAATTTGAACGTATTTTATAAACAAATATTTTAATCAATTAACCTTAATAACTTTTGTTTTCTGTGTAAGAACTTTAACTTACCCATTTAGTCCGCGGCAAATAAAAAAAAGAAACCTCTTTTAGTCTATGGCTGATCGAGATACACGCGCATATCAAGACAAAAATAATCCTTCCCGCAATAGCGTAAAAAAAATCACAACACATTTCCACTTTTGAAATTATAGTTATTTATTAATTAAAATGTCAACAAGTACTAGTTATGAAGAAAATTAGTTAAGTTGTAGAACGTCCGATATATGATGTGATTGATGTGAAAATCTTAACGTTATGGAAAGTTTACTACCTGAAAACTGCTAGGGTAAATATATATTTGAGTATTATTACATTCGCAAGTGTTGAGAAAAATAGTGTGATACACATGTACGGTCGGTATGGACGGTAATCATCAATACACATGTGTATTGATGATTACCGTCCTCGGCCCTCTTAACACCCTCACCTACCGGCTCGGGTCTCAATGACGCCTCAGCGGTAATCACCAACTTTATGCACTTGTACTATAATGTACTATAAAATAGATTCCTATGTAGGTAACATAGGAATCTATTTTATGTCTTACATAGATGATGCTTTTCATGTTACTTAAGTAGCAAACAAGCACACAGTAACAGGTTACTTTCAGGCACCTACGTAAGTAATTTCGTTCAGGGTGACGAGTAAATTAAATAAAAAAAGTAAATTCTGTGCCTACTTATGTATACATAAGTAGGCACAGAATTTAATTCAGTGGTGGCAAATATGTTAATTTCGTTTGTATGTTTGAATTAAACATTGTATACGAGTTGTTAAATTTTTAATCTTTGATCATCAAATTCGCTCCTCGGTAAACTGTTTAGCTGTTACCATGGCATATGTCGGTACCTGCATAGAAAAATATTGTACCTTAGTTTTTTATTTATTACAATCAAACAGATTGCTATCAAAATCCAAAAAACCGAGTTGTAATATTTTTCTTGCAGGTCGCTATTGTGAATGCTTGTACTACACGAGGTTCCTGGAAAGGGGTGCGGAGCTGTCACAGACACTTAACTTCACTTAAGTGCCATTCCTCCGGTCGATGAAGCCTGCCATGGTATGCATTTTATTAATTAAGACAATTTTACAGTGTTTGCGATTGCTTGTAGAAGAAAAACACGCAATTAGAACTTGAATACGACCGTACTAGACCGGTGCAGTGGAAGCTTACTGGCGAATGCTTCGGACCTGCGATTGATAGGTCGCGGGTTCGAACTTCGATCCCCGGTCATAAATTACACTACCGACGTGAACCCAACTCGAGTAATTTAACTGTAGGGTTTAACGGTAGTGCTAGTAATTTCGGTTAAGTTTATACCTAAGCATTTTTATTATTATATTTTTCAAAAACTAATTAATAACAAGGAAATACGTTGAGCCGATTTTGGCAGGATTTTCAATTCACTAGTATAACTTATGCCACGTTCATCAAATAATTAGGGAATCATACAAAAAAAATTAATACTTACCGTATTCAGTCTACGCGAATTTCAACTTCTTCCTGCACAACGCCGAACTATGCCAATTTTTGTTCTTTAAAAATATAACAGTAGTAGCTACGTAGTAGATATACATAGTAATCTATAACTTTGGCATGCTCTTTGTCCTTGCATACCTACTCTACTTATCAAATCTTGAAGCCGACACGTAATGCCAAAGCAAAATGACTTCTGAAAGTTCTATTCTTAAATGAAACATTATAAGAACCCGGGGTTCTGGCCGCAGGGGTCTTGGTGGGGCTCCTTAGTCCTTACATTCGTTGATCCTTAAATTGTTCTTCATTCTTCATCCTAGTGTTAAACCCAGTTGCATCCGAAGCTTTCAACTTGGAGCCTGTCTGTCTCCGCTTTACCATTCCAACTGCGGATTTGACTGAACTTCGATATGTTCCGTGAAGCGACTGCCATCTGACCTCCACAACCCAAAGGCGATATCAAAGCATTGCTGTTAGACCAGTTGTTGCATTTTAGTGGGCTCCAACTACCCGTAATGACTGCCATAGATGCTCGCATGGCAACCGAGACCGACGGCTTAACGTGTTCTCCGAGGCACGACCAGACCTATACAAATACCTATTTTCATACACATGTCGCCGCCAACTAACAAAAAAAAAACTAGCTTAATCAGCCGTTCAGCTAACTGCCTAGGCAGTTAACTAAACGGCGCCATTCAATTAACGGCCTGAATGGTGTTCAGCCTATTTTGATATAAATTTTCAATTTAAGCAATGTATTTTTGGAAATTTGAAATTCGGAATAACGTATTTCGGACTAATAAAACTACGGATTTTTGAATAATTGTACGAATGAAACTCGGAAAAAATGCCGATTCGTATTTATGACTCGACGTCGACATCTCAAGCGACGTCCAGTCATTTGGAGGACAAGGCCATGCTGGCATCTAAGAAACTTTGAGTGCTTAACAGAGCGAAGCAGTACTTCACTGCGGGGCAACGACTCCTTCTTTATAAGGCGTAAAGAGGGGCGTTGAGGCTCGTCGACAATCCCATACACGCAGGCGATGTGGAACCTCTCAGCGTCAGGAGGGACTTTGCCTCTCTGTGTGTGTTCTACCGCCTATACAATAGTTTGTGCTCAGATGAATTGTTTGACATGATGCCGACAGCTAATTTCTATCACCGCACCGCTCGCCATAGACAGGGAGTTCATCCTCACATTGCGACCAGAAATGGTTAGAACCGTGCGGTACGTAAGGAACTTCATCGCACGCACGCTCAAGCTGTGGAACGAGCTCCCTGCTGTGGTTTTCCCCAGCTACTACAATATGGGGTTCTTTAAGAAGGGCATTAGAAGGTTTCTTCAGGGTCGGCAGTGCGAGTGTGACGCTCCTGGTGTTCCACACGTCCATAGGCCACGGTAACCACTTTCCATCAGGTGGGCCGTGTGCTTGTCTGACATCTAAATGGTGTGGTGGAAAAAAAAACTATCGTGTTTGTGAATGAATACTCGGAGTTTTATTTCTTAGATATAATATGCAGTTTTAAAAATCGGAACATTGAAACTCGGAATTAAATATTTCGGAATCTCCCTAAATATACCCTACGAAAAATGCAAGTTAATTAATTTTGCCAGTGGTTCATACAAAAGTTAGTGAAAGCCCCGTTTAAACGTTTATACTTGCTTTGATTTGTGATTAGTGCAAGTCATACATTTTCTGACAGGTTTCCAGGGGGCTGTTCCCCTCCCCCTTCCCCCTGTTTACGCCAATGATCATCATCATGAGATGATGATATACAAATATTATTAAAAAGCTTGTAAAAAGCTTGATTTTGTCGTTACCACTGATACTCTGGCACAAAATCCTTAATAATGTAGGGCGCCCGGCCTTTTTGCCCAAATGTCGGGCCAAACTGGCTGACATGTCCGACTTTTAGGTTTGGCGACCTGGTAACCCTACTAGTAGCAGACTGAATATATTTTATTAGCACACATTGATATTATTAGCTACACGATGCATCCTGTTCATGCTTCAAGCCTTGCCCTATTATTTTCTCTTTTCACTTTTAGCATTGCAACACAAACCTCTACACTGACAGATCAGCATGCGTGATCAGCCGCCGCCGTCTCAGTGCACTTTAACTAAGCAACATCGAAAGATATCATTCATTATACTCAAATTTTCAATGTTTCATAGTAAAGCCAGTACATTTGCAACATACAAATGGTTAAATGCAGTGTGTACAAGTGTGAAAGTGCTACAAAAAAATAACCCGGTATATAACTTTCCATAGGTAAGTAAATAAATATTTTGTTGATATACTTATCAATGATAACAATCTCGCTTAGTACCTGAAACTATGAGTGTTCTTAAGTCTTTGTATAGTTGCATGAGTGATTTATTAATTACTTAAGTTATCCAAACATTACAACCCCAAGTTGAAAATACTTAGTGTTATCAATGATTTCGTAGATGACCCCATACCATTTGACAGGTCAAGTACTTCTTTAAGATGTAGGGGAGGAATCGAAGTAGATTTTTTTTGAAGTTATACTTCTTTAGGCGCGTTATGAAAAAATGATGAGAGTGAAATTTTAAGATGCGCGCGCACCTGTGACACAAAATTAACAGTATGAAGTTAGGCGCGTTATGAAAAAATGATGAGAGTGAAATTTTAAGATGCGCGCGCACCTGTGACACAAAATTAACAGTATGAAGTTAGGCGCGTTATGAAAAAATGATGAGAGTGAAATTTTAAGATGCGCGCGCACCTGTGACACAAAATTAACAGTATGAAGTTAGGCTCGTTATGAAAAAATGATGAGAGTGAAATTTTAAGATGCGCGCGCACCTGTGACACAAAATTAACAGTATGAAGCCGTCTGCTTAACCGCTCATTAAGTCAAAGAAGTATAACTTCTCACGCGCGTACATAAGTACACGCACCCATTTTTTTACAATAATATGGTACTAACTGAGTACGGCATATTTTATATAGTCTTTTGTTAACATGTAGGTTTACCTATGTATTTATTGTTTTAGATTCCCGTAGGATAAAAACGGTGTGATGCCTGAATAAACTCAAATCTTGAATTTTGGATACCTATTCACAGAAGTGTTATTTGTTCGCGACATTTTGTAGACCATTCATTTAAGAGGAACACTTCACGAACTAATCTGCTGCAAAGGGGCAATGCCATCAAGAGTACCTACTCCGAATCAAATGAAGTGAATTCAATAAGTCAATGCATAATATATAGTTTTATCTTAAGCTAATAGAAAAGAAAAAACGCAAACCCTAGCTGCTATTGATTGATAAAGTAAAAAATTTTTTTTTTTTTTAAATGAAATAAAATTTATTATACTTCTTTAGGCGCGTTATGAAAAAATGATGAGAGTGAAATTTTAAGATGCGCGCGCACCTGTGACACAAAATTAACAGTATGAAGTTAGGCGCGTTATGAAAAAATGATGAGAGTGAAATTTTAAGATGCGCGCGCACCTGTGACACAAAATTAACAGTATGAAGCCGTCTGCTTAACCGCTCATTAAGTCAAAGAAGTATAACTTCTCACGCGCGTACATAAGTACACGCACCCATTTTTTTTACAATAATATGGTACTAACTGAGTACGGCATATTTTATATAGTCTTTTGTTAACATGTAGGTTTACCTATGTATTTATTGTTTTAGATTCCCGTAGGATAAAAACGGTGTGATGCCTGAATAAACTCAAATCTTGAATTTTGGATACCTATTCACAGAAGTGTTATTTGTTCGCGACATTTTGTAGACCATTCATTTAAGAGGAACACTTCACGAACTAATCTGCTGCAAAGGAGCAATGCCATCAAGAGTACCTACTCCGAATCAAATGAAGTGAATTCAATAAGTCAATGCATAATATATAGTTTTATCTTAAGCTAATAGAAAAGAAAAAACGCAAACCCTAGCTGCTATTGATTGATAAAGTAAAAAATATTTTTTTTTTTTATTAAATGAAATAAAATTTATTCACGGAAAAAAATGCAATTTTACAATAATTTCTTCTGCCAAACTGTATTACAGTTTGTTGGCAGATGAAGCTCCCTGATTTATAAATAGCAATTTTCCATATATGGTATTTAAATACTAAAATTATTTACATTACATTAAAATTAATTACTTAGACACATAATAATTTTGTTATTAATCGATTATTTAGGCATGTCACAGTTTATTACATTATTTTATTATTACATTATTGTATTACATTATTATTAATATTTATTATTTCATGTATGTTCACTAACAAGTACCTACCCATTATTAAGATCATACAAATCATGTATACGGCTGACAAAGTAGGCAGGCACCTACCTCCACAAAACCACTCATCATAATACCCGACACAAAGCATGCACGGTCAATTGCAGAATAACAAAATATATTAATTTCATCCTATACATTAATTTGGGTAGGTATTACTATTAAACACACAATGCAACGAAATCCTTTAAACACAGTAGGTATTAAGTAAATACTTTAAATACTTTACGCTCAACACATTTTCTGCAAAAAGTAGGTACATTTCTTATGGAATCACAATCCTAATCACAATGTAGGTCAATAGATAGGTAGTGCAGGCACGAGTACGTACCATAGTTCGCTCATTCTAATACACATCTGAACAAAGTTACTGTTGTCAGCCAATTACATACACACTTGCGGGTAGCACTCGCACTCAGTATATTACGTTTTGCTTCTAATTTCTGCCAATAAATATTTATTTGTTTTATTTTTAAATACTTTTTTAGTATATGTACTATTTGACAAAGATGGGGGTAGGTTATTAAATATTTTAGGTACTAAATAAAGTCTATTTCTCTCGCCATAATAATTATTACATGGAGGTAATTCTAGTATGTTAGTACATTATCTCCTCGGGCGCTTTTTGTGCACTTTAAACTCATCGCTACTGTTACAGGCTGTGCTTACTTAGTTTGGTGTCAGATGGCTTGCTAAAGAAATATTATAGTTAAATACTATACCATAAAACAGGATGCAGCGAGACAATCTTGGAGATTTTAACAAATACTTAATTTTTTCAGTTTTGTATCAAAATACTGACTACACTGTTTTTTTGAGCTGTGCTGTGCTGCCTCGGTCAATATTTGAAAATCAAGTCAGAAATTACCCAGTCATCCATCAGCAAGAATCAATTCTGCAATATATTAATGTACTGCAAAATATTCCGGTTAATAATAAGACAGACTTTAAATATATATCTAAAAATGTTAAAAATTGATACTTGCGGGTGATGTCACTTGTAGCGCGTAGTGCAAATGTATGAAGTGCAAGAGAATAGCGCATTTACACGTGTATAGTTCATAATAGAAGTAATTTGAAATTTAATAAGTAATCACAAAAGTTGTAAATTTGAACCTAGTTTGATATTTTATAATTTCAGTATAGTTAGGTTTCACCCGTGACCCCCCAGGCCCGCGCTGTTGGGGGACGAAGCTCATTCTGTGACCTCGGGTTTTCCTTCCTGACGCTATAACTCCAGAACGCACGAACCGATTTCCACGGTTTTGCATTCGTTGGAAAGGTCTCGGGCACCGTGAGGTTTATAGCAAAGAACATTCAGGAAAACCGACATCCACGCGGGGGGAGCCGCGGGCAAAAGCTAGTCTACTATATAAAAATAAGTCGGGTTTTCCTTCCTGACGCTATAACTCCAGAACGCACGAACCGATTTTCACAGTTTTGCATTCGTTGGAAAGGTCTCGGGCTCCGTGAGGTTTATAGCAAAGAAATTTCAGGAAAACCATCATCCGCGCGGGCGGAGCCGCGGGCAACAGCTAGTTACTGTATATTAAAGAACTTTAAAATAATTCCATTGTGTTATTTACATTCCCCTAGTGTAGACTGACACAGTCAAAAGTTTTGTCTGGCGCTTGGTTATCCTCGTCTTGTATTTTTAATCGATGTATGGATTTCTCGTCAATACAGTCTAGGGTAAATTACCCACAGCACTATTCAACCTGGTTATTAAAATATACAACTACCAAATAGCAGGAATATGTAGTATTTAATGTTCATAAATTTAAAATAAATAGGTACATCCATAGTATGGTTATTTACATTTAATAATGTAAGATGTTTTTTCTATTATTATAGGAGTTATGGTCAAACTAATTTGATACAGGGAAATGCTTTTTTTTAAAAAGACTAGGTTATACATAAGCTAAAGGTTTGATTAATGAGAAATAGGTACATCGAGTAAAGATTTAAAATTAAGACAACTGCATGTCAAGTCGTGTAAAATCACTTCCCTACAGTGCGTAGAACATAATCGCTGTACCCAAGTCCGTCGATGCATCTGTGTGCCAGCTCTTGACATGTGTTTGTTTTTGCCACGCAAATTTAATAGGTCAAGTCTATTACTTGTAGATATGTCCGCGGTATCAGTGTGGTTTCAATTGCTTGCTTGTCCCCTTCTACACCCAAATACCTACGTATAGTAGGTACTATACGTAGGTATTTGGGTGTTTTTCACAAAAAATGACCCTATCATAATTGAACTGTCCCACACTTTTAAACATTTTTATTTTTGTTGTATGAAAACTGCAACATTTTACTTGGGGATGAGTCAAAATGATATCAGAAAATTACTTCAGTGCCCTGTTTTGGTGTTCTTTTTGTTGGCATTCTATTTAGGATCATTTTCCTGACGACGAGTGTAAGAACTGTGTGAAAGAAAGTATTTTATACTTTTTGAAAAAACTAATAAACTGGTTCTTGTAATATAACACAAAACTTATATTCGACAACAACGCTGACGATAAGTTTTAAAATCTTACATTCACTGATAATTTTATATATTTTAATACTTACTTTTAAATTTAAAAAAAGATTTTAAGTAACTAAAAATTCAGTAAGTTAATGCTTTATCTTGGTAATTGTGTTATTAGAACGGCAATGTGGACATTGCTCAAATTATTCCTATTCGTCACGCAATTTTCGTAATAATCACTGTGTTCTGAATGGTACAAAAAATGGTTTAAAAAATATTTATTTTTCATTTTATAGTAATTATCTTACCAGCATCAGTATTTTGTTATTGCCAAAAATATCTCACATTGCTTGATTTTTAATTTTGTAACACGTATCATTAGTAACTTAGTAATGACAATTTTTCTAGTGCGATTTGTTCGAGAAGTGACGAATATGAAACTAGTTGATTATTTATTGATTTATAATAGAATTATGCTAACCTTTATCTTTTTCAAAGATTTAAAGCATATCTTTATGCTAATATAGGTACGTTGATTTTCTTTCAATAATTGTTTGTTTTATTTCTGTCTCATTAGTCTTTGTAACTTACAGGAATAAATTAAAAAAAAAGAAAATTTCGAATATAAAAGTGCTTTCGTGTAAAATCACAAAATGAGCTGTTAAGACTTTGTTGCACCGAAGGTGCGATATGGTAACAGAAAACATTAAATATTTTTTTTAAATTCAGATATAATTTAGATCTAAATATCATATTTAGCTAGTCACAATATATTATTCAATAAATTGTGATCTAGCTAAATCGCTAAATACAAATATTTATTTCCTGTTCGTAACAGGGTCAATTATTCTGAAAAACACCCATTTATCCGCCTCGGACTGCTCGGACAAAGAATTAAGCGCATAGGCTTACGAACGTAAGTAATCGCCTGTTAACGAACGAGGATCAGTTGCAATGAAAATGACAACGAGTTTATCGCTAAATACGGAATAAAGAGTATAATAGAATGGATGGAACATTTAAAAATAGGTAATACCTATCTAACTTCTATGACGTAAATAAAAAACTACGTTTTAAAAAACCTTTCCGAGTTAGTACTCTCAATAACGTAAACGAGACATTCATCATATACATAATTAAGAAATTCTGTTGGCTGCCTCCATAGTTTAAGACTATATGTAATTCCAGCACGTCCGTGACCATCCTTAAGTCGCTACCTTCTAACAGAATCGTCATACAAGTAGTTAAATCTTTCCTATTTCATTTTGAGAAGTTCTCTGGTGTGTCTCCGAAGTCCAAGGTCCAGTTTCCATGAAATTGATACGGAATCAGCAGGGAGTTATGTATAGCACATCGAAATTAATGCAAAAATATTTTAAAGTCGGTTCATAAGCGATGGCAATATCGGAGAACATAAATAAAAATATAAAATTTAAAAAAACATAAAAATGTTTGTAACAGGAAAACTACTGGACCAAACTGTTCAAAATTTTTATGGTATCCAATGGTATTTATTCCTCATCAAACTGAAAAAAAAGATTCAGGTAAATCGGATCATAAATTTCAGAGTAATCGGCGTACATACATTAAAATAAACTAATCGAATTGAGAACCTCCTCCTTTTGGAAGTTGGTCAATTAAATAGTTGTTAACGGCATCCTTGTTTCGTAAAAAGGATAAATTTTGGAATCCTGAATGTAAAATTCTGAAATGAACAAACATCTGCCCGATAAGCTGTAACTGTAACCCTAACCGCTAACAAACGGTGGCTCTTCAAAACTCTTCATGGTTACGAGGAAGAGTACAAACTTACCTATTTTGAAACGTCGCTCGTCTACAAATTTTATTTTTGTAGGTACCAATTCAATTTTATGCGTTCCAGAATGTTATTATAATTTAAGGAGTCAACGAACGCTGACGATGAAACTAGCATTATTTATTCTGTGATGGAACTGTAAATCGTTGCTGAACATCGGAATAGTTGAATACTTGACTACTAATCAGCATTCATAAAACATGTTTCTGCATGTGGTGTTATGGAATATATAAACGACGACGGATGGAGCCATCTTATGTGGAACACGTATCAATTAACCCCTTGTTTATACCAAGCAACAAATATAATGCAAATGTTTATGTAAAATATGTGGAAATTTTATCAAAAAAATTGTTTTCTACATGTTATGTTCTCACTAAGTATTTTTGAGATCAGAGTTGTATATGTCGCCGCCAACTAGCTTAATCAGCCGTCTAATTAACTGCCTAGGAAGTTAATTAAACGGCGCCATTTTTATTACATCATACACCATGTTTTATGCAAGTACGATAAGTAATTAGGTCTGAAACAAATTGTATTATTTATTAGCCTACGAGTACCCCCGCGTAGGTATATGTTGGTTTTCTCGTTTATTGGCCATTTCTCTGGTTGTACTTTGTCAAGTACAGGGATTGCGATCAAAATGAGGTACGTAAGATTTTAAGTCTGACCAAAACCTTTCAAACATCAATCATCATCCGTTCAGTAGTTTTTGCGCCCGTCACGAACAAACAGACAAGAATTCATTTCGTTAAAAATTAGATAGATTAGGGTAAAAACATATCCAAAAGGAAATAGGGAAATATTTCCTTTTGGATATGTTTTTACCCTAATCTATTCCATTCGAAACTTCAATATACAAAGTACATCTTCTTCTCTTATATAAAACTCTTCGTCCTGGATGATAGACAACGTACAGCCTAAGCCGCTGATCTTAAAGACTTAAATTTGTTTCTAAAATTTGTTCAGAATATTTGTTTTGGAACGTGGAGGTGTACTAAGAAAGGATCCTTTGAAATTCAAACCCTAAGGGCGTAAAAGGAATAAAACTTACTTTCTTATAAGTCAAGAACGGCTGAACAGATTTCTATGATTTTTGGTTTTTTGAATGCGTCTCTTTTATCGAATAGCAATTATCACTATTAAAATACGGTAATCATCACTTCTGCCGCACACGCACGCTGTTGAATATAGGACTCTCCTATGGACTTCCAACGCGGTCGCCATTCCTGAACTTTCTTGCTCAATCGGCCATATCTGCCCCTCTAGACAAGTGGCAATGCGCTAGCAGGCGTTTGATGGAATATAATGACGAATGTATAGGATTTGACGTATTTGACAATCGTTAACGCATGTCATAAACGTCAAATCCCATACATTCGTCATTCTATTCCATTAAACGCTGGTAAGCCGAATTGCCACTTGTCTAGAGGGGCTGTTCTGCGCGCTGTGTCCCGCCCACTACCATTTCAACGAACTAATCTACTGAGCTACGTAGGTCCCACGGATGTCGTCATTTCTGACGCGATCACCTAGGGAAATACCGAGCATAGTCCTCTCCATAGCTCGTTCAGATCCGTAAGTCATCACTGGTAACACTCACTGATTGAGGACCTTTGTCTTCAGGCACTGAGGTATGTCAGACACTTGTAACTTCCCGAACGCTGCCCAGCCAAGTCGGATTCGTCGACTGACCTCGTCTTTGAAGCTGGAATTGCCTACCTTGATCAGTTGACCCAAGTAGATGTACTCGTGAACAGCTTCTAAGACTGAGTCCCCAACAAGTACCGGTAGACGCGCGACATGGACTTTTGACATAACCTTTGTGTTGTCCATATTCACCTTGAGGCCCACCTGTTGAGATACTCTATTGAGGTCTTTGAGCATGGTGTTAAAGTTCTCCAGCGATTCCACCTTAATGACAATATCATCGGCAAACCGAAGGTGAGTGATATACTCGCCGTTTATGTTGATGCCAAGTCCTTTCCAGTTCAGTAGCTTGAAGACGTATTCCAACGCAGCGGTAAACAGTTTCGGAGATAAAAATGCCCCTGTCTAACGCACCTTTTCAGTGGGATTGACTTCGTACTTTGTTCCTGTACTTGGACCTACATAGTGGCGTTCTTGTATAAACACTTGAGTACTTCGATATTCCGATGATATATCCGGCACCGCTGGAAAGACTATAGCACGGCCCATATTTCGATCGAATCGAAGGCTTTCTCATAGTCCACGAATCCTAAGCATAGTGGCCGGTTATACTCTTTGGTCTTCTATATAACCTGCTGCAGTGTGTGGATATGGTCTATGGTACTGTGGTCTTTTCGGAATCCGGCTTGTTGGCGAGGCGGTTCGTTATAACCCTCGAAAACAGCTTGTAAATGTGGCTCAGGAGCGTGATGGGCCTACAACAAGGTATTATCGCCTTTCTTGAAAAAAAGGACCCCCACGCCCTCGTTCCACGCTTCCGGCGTTATGCCGTCGTGTAAGACGCAATTAAAGAGCCTCTGAAGGACCTTTAGTAGCGGCGTTCCAACCGCTTTCAAAAGCTCTGCTGTAATTCCGTCCTCACTCGCCGCTTTGTTATTCTTTAGCTGTTTGAGGGCCATCTGATCTCCGGGCTGTCTTCGGTATAGTGTCGGGTACGCTTGGCTCTTGGATCCCTAGCCATGCCAACGGGCTGTGTGATAGATGTGTGAGTATGACTTGGTGGGCATGTACACCTGAATGACCTTCAAAGATTATCTTATGGATAACTCATTACTCATTTATTCATAAGGATATTCATTACACGTCATATTTTATATTACAGCAAGTTTACCATTTAACTTCCTCTTCTTTAAAACATCTGCAGTCTTTCACACATAAAATAAAAATTGTACAAATGTCAACAATGTAGTATAACAGGTTTTCGTGCAGTCAAAATAATATGTCAATAGTTCAAATTATAACAATGTCAAGTTCTAATAGGAGTCAAATTGTACAAAGTATTTTACATAATTCCAATAATGATAACCATTAATTAACATAACAAGGTTTTAAAGTTAAAATTTACCAACAATTTACTTATTTTACTGTTATCAGTTCGTCTAACATGTAGAATGCTTGCTCGCATAGCCAGCGCTTCAGTCGAAGTTTAAAGGACTCTATATTTGGAGCTGAGGTCACGTTAGGTGGCAACTTGTCGTACACTAACGGCTTCATGACATGAGTCGTCTTTTCAGATTTTGCCAGTGACCTAGGTATCGATTTCAGTTTTTCGCGATCCTGTGTGTGATACGAATGCACATCGCCTCGCTGCTCAAACTGCTTAAAGTTAATTCTCACGTGTATCGTGACCTGGTATATAATTATTGACGGCAGGGTGAGAATACCTAGCTGGGAAAAATATGGTATATACTCTTGAGTATCAGATATACCACTCGACTCGATATACTCTCGATGAATATGAGGTTGTTAATAAGAGACCTGTGGACGAGGAACCTGACACCATGCAGTGACTTTCTGTCACCCTCCCGGTGGTAGAGTAGGTGGCCAGACTTCAGGGTTGTCGTGCCCGCCCTCGCTCTTCGCTCTTCGGACAACTCAACAAAATCCCTGTTCAACTTACTCATTTCCTCTTCCACCTCGAGCAGCTTCTCGTCAGTCCTCATTGTGCTAACGTAGTGTGTTACCAAGGCCAGTTTTCATCCTTGCCCTGCCATTACCATGACCGCTACCGGAGCCAATAATAGCGGGGCTGCCAGGGTTGGCAAGCGCAGTATTAAATGAATGTATCACAAAAGACGCCGCTGCCCATCCTTTGATGTTTCGTTAGTGTCCTCTTACGACATCCACGAGAAGAGATGGAGTGGTCCTATTCTATGCCGAAACCCACACAGCCAGTTACCAAAATGTGGTAAATTCACGAAATAATGTACCTAATATTAAACAAAATCCAATTTATTAGTGCCCCTATAGTTTCTAAAACGCAATCACCACGACCAACGATCATCAGCAACCATAATTATCAGTTAAATAATGCAGTGTTTGTGTGTTTGTAATATTTTTTGTGTTATTTAAATTATGATTTACGACCAGAAACATACGAATCTCAGTGATCTCTAACGATTTAATTTTGTCGCTAACTTTATTTAAATGGTTGGTAAAATTATAAAATCAAGACTAAACGTAGCAATTAAAACGCACTTAATTCAAGCAAATTCGCAGTCATTTGAATTTTATGGAAAAACAAAACAATCGCAATTTTTTTACAACCAGCCAGTATGTCATCAATAGCAAAAAAGTTTACTTACCTACGCACTTTAAGTGAGTAAATACTTAGAAATTAATTAATATAAAATATGGTAAATTTGTAATATCATGCATGTTGCTTAGACTTTTTTGATGCGTGTATTTTGTAGGTATCGCAAAAGTAATTTAATAATTTGTCAACTTAAAAGAAATGGGGTAAAAAATTACCCGTTATAAGGTTGAGCACACGGCCACGGGGAGCAATAGCACTTTAACGGGAATAAAATATTACGTGTATTTTCTTTTTCACATTCGCTTCGTTTTAAGTAAATATTGTTCTTAATCATGGGTTTGTTATATTTGTTCTGTGAATAACCTTAACCTAAACCTCCATATGGAAAATCAGAAACTGTATGTAAACAACTTAAATGACAATGAAAACCTCACGGAACAAGCGGAGTTGACGTCGCTAAAATCAGAGATAATATATAATTACCACAAGAATGTCTTCAGATAATAAGTCTGTTATTTGAACATATTTCTGTAATTATTAAAAAATTGCCAAGGCCACCACACAGCACCGTGAACTCGCATTGATTTACATACCTGCTGTACAAGACATATTTATTATTATTATGGGTATGTTTATGTCACGTATAGGCTTCGTGTCATTTTCTATTTACGTATTTCATACTCATCTAATTTTGCAAAAAATCTTGACTGGTTGCAAAATTTTTAAATATTCTAACGACAAATAGTTTGCAAGATATTTGATTTTGAAAATATAATTTCTCGAGCCGCCCGAAAACATTCCATACAAAATCAGAGCACACTGTGACGTCACAGCGTACCGGCGCGTAGTGCAAATGTATGGAGTGCAAGAGAATATCGCATTTATCTCAGTCCACGTTGCGTTTACAGATGTACAATGCGTAATAAGATTAATTTGAAATTTAATAAGGAATCTAAAAAGTTAAAAAGTTTCGATTGTTTATATTTTGACCTATTTTGGGCATTAAAAATATTGAAAAGTCATAATTTCAGTTTAGTTAGGCAATATCTTAGTTTATTATACATATTTGTTGAGATAAAACTGCGACATAAAGAAGTATTAATGATGATCCGTTGATTTTTCACTTGCGTGGTACCTAACAGTACCTATGTCTCTTTTACAAGTTAATTGCTCACTCGCTTTCATCACAAATAAACATGTCAATTAGTCAATTTTTTTAAATGTTGACTTCCGTGATATGTATTTAAAATTATCATGCTTTTTAAAATAATGGGAAATGTACAAATTGTACATAGCGTATTGCACACACGTATAGACCGGTAAATTTTAATTCAGTAAATATTTTAGTAGAAGAATATCTAAGGGATAATTAGTTTTAACCTAACCTAACTGATTCGCGTTTATAATTACTTCGGATTGAGTTAGCTTTGAATATTTTACTTTGTACTTCACAGCATTTGCTATAAGATAATCGAAACCCTACCATGTAAATACGTTACGTAACTATTAATTACGTAGCTACATGAGGCGAATCTTGAGGGAACCGCCTATCCAACTTGTAGGCGTACAAATGGGCCCAAGTCCATGACACGACCATTTTATACAAATAAATCTCGTCAATTTGATATTAATCTCAATCAAAACCTCATATTTTGTCATACATATTGACCCCCTCCCCCTGAGTCTATAACAAGAAAAAACGACCACGTAAAAGTACTGAATTTAACTAATACATATGTAATTATTTTATTGCCATATATATTTTTTATTCAACATAAATTTTTTTGCTTGCTCCATACGAGCGGAAGACTTGGCATTATTTAAATACATATTAGGTCCTGTAAAAGCAGTTAACGAGACAAGCTGAATCTGCTTTTTGAAGTTAATTAATAATAAGCCAGAATCTTGTTATTATAAACTATAAATAAATTCTAACAAGGAAGGTAAAAAAAGCAATTGCACATTATGGTACAAGTGCATACATTTCGTTGGCTGTCACACGTGTAAAAAGAATTTACCCTTGCAATTTTCGGGTACCTAGTAAACATTCCATTACGTTAAGGGCTTCACATCAATCACATCATACCGGGTGTAAGGGGAACGCTACCGAAGCCGAAGGCCCCTGGTAGTACTCCGAGGACATTATATTGGCATAATTTTTTTTCCGATTTGGTGAAAATTGTATTGTTCGGTGTAATACTATGGATAATAAATAATGCTAATGAAAAGAAAAAAAGAAAAACAAAGTAAAAAAAAGTTATCACCAAATCGAAAAAAAATTATGCCAACATGTAGTGACCGGTTGACCCAGGGCCATCCCTCTCGGTCTGGCCCTCCTCGGGGGGGGGGACCACGCGGTCCCCGACTCGCCTCCGGTATGGGGCCCCTGCCGCCGCCGTGGCCTGCTTCTGCTAGGGTGGCGGGCGGCTCCACCCGTCGCCCTCAGGCCCGCGCTCAGGGGGGGGCGGAGGTCGGTCTGCGCCCTCCGAAGCCCGAGCCGCCTACGAACGCGGGCTGCGGGCAGCGATGTCTGCGAGTCTGTCTCGCTCATCGCGCCGCGCTCGCTCTGCTGTCTCCTTCACGAGCATGACCTGCTCGCAGAAGGAGGCGCTGGCCGCCCACGCATCCGCGCAGCGGACCATCGCCGCGAGCAGGGTGGAGAGCGTGAGCACTCTCGCCCCCAGGGACGACACAGCATCAGATGCAGATACCGCCCGAAACTACCGTGTCCGGTGGTCTCTCTAGCCACTCCCCCATGATGGGTCTTACCGCCGCAATCACGGTGTGCCCTGGAATTTGACTGACTCCCATCGATTTATTAGGTAATCTGTCGACGTATACCTTCATTGCGCGATTTAATCTTGTATGATTTTCAGAAGATTTATTTTTTAAGCCCTATAAAATAGGAATAACTCATCACAGTACACTAAGAACAGTAGTTTATCTAAGGCCGCTCGGCAAGCTAAACCTGAGCTTACACGTAAGTGGCTGGTAGGATTAAAGTTAAATGTTGTACATTACATTTTACAAAATTATATTATTAGTAAAGATTTTATAACCTTAAATTATAAAACCAGTAGGTATTGTAGGTAATAATATTTTGTATTTATTTGTGTTCAGTCGTGTACCGAAAAGCGACTTGAGTGCGATAGTAGTACGAATTGCAAATTACTTTCGTACCTACCACCTTTTTTTCTTGTGCAAATCCTCTCCTCCGACATCCCACCGCCGCCACCTGGTGGGAGTGGTTATTTCGGACTCAAACCGACCTACCTCCGAGATACTTACTGTATGTTTTTCCGCGTATGTTTATCAAATTGAAAAAAAAAGTTTATCAAATTAAAAAATTCAGACATACGAATTATGTGAGAGACTGTATCGGTACTAGCTATCAACCGTATCTTGAAGTAGTTATGTTCAATGATCGTAGAACCTATATATAATTTTGAAGTGTTCGTTACGAAATAGAATCCGAGAGTATTTTTCACACCCAATGAACGAATGCCTATGAAATTGCGACGGTAGCTAAACGGCCAAGCCACGCATTTTGACTAAAATGTAGAATTTGTGAAGGTAGGCCTGGTAAAGTTATCTCGCATAGATCAAAAATCTTGGCTCTACATGAGATCTGACCTCTTTTTCATATATTTTAGCATCATCCAAAGCAAAGTTATGAGAGTTCAAAAAAACGACGAAACGTTTTGAGAAAAGGTAGGTAGTGCCCTTGCGCTTCGCGTGGTTCGTCTTGGCGGGAGCACTGCTGTGCCCCCAGATAACACACTTGTATTTCATAGCCTAGAAAAACCACAGTTTGATTAAAGGTGTCATTAAGTGAAGAACACTTTTAATTCCTCTAAGTCCGGTAGGTACTAGTGGGACATAAATTCCCAGTAGTACCATTAATGGCACTAATCAATTGCACAACAGGAATAGAGTGAAGAGATGTTTACAATGACGTTGATTACCTACTTTCTGATAACTTGTTGGCTTCCCATCTTATTTCTAATTAATGCTTTTAATACCAACTTTGCAAGACGTACTTCTTGGACACAATACATTTCGCCCTTCTTACGTAGAACCGAAATACAAATATAACGAAATCAAAAAGTTAATTGCTTCAAAACTTTGTATGCTTACTTTTCTTGACAGAGTTAAATGTTCTATGTATGCAATAATTCCAGCACGTGTTGAGGTAGCTCAGTTGGCAGTTTCAAGTTCCGTCTTGAAAGTTGACGCTTTCTGATCTAAATGAATAGAAATATAGATTATCCATTTTTGTAGTGAGTTTGGGATTAACCTTATAGAGTCGTAATTTAAAAGAAAAGCAAATTATTTAACAGTCGTGCCAATGCACATATAAGTACATTATTCATGGATACATTACACATTTATTGCACGGAGTGCGAATTGAATCAATGTCTGACGTAGCAATCGATCGGTCTACCGCCAAAGTACTACAAAGGCCTACAAAGCCCTACCTCACTGGAGTTGCCACGTGTACCTATGCAAATTGCACAATGCAAAAGCACGCTTTACCATATTTTTAGTAATCTCAAAAAAAAATGTAGAAAGGACGATACGTCTCTTTTATTTAAACAGTCTTGTATGTTTCAATAATAAATAATGACGATAGATTCTTAAAAACATCGTTGAGTAAACTCCACTCCCCCTTCCCCTTGCCCCGTTTTCCTCATCAGTTTTTGAAGTGAAAACTTCTTTAGCGGCGTTGGATGGGTGAAAAGTGTTAAACTCGCGTCAGGATCGCTTGACCTTTGGACCGTAACCGACGACTGACGTCATACAACATAAGCATAGCGGTCTATTTTGCAACATACGATAAATAGCATCGTAGTCGACCATAAGTTCTTATGGTTTCAGATAGTACCGGGTTCAAACCTGGCCTTCTAACACTTTTTGTAATTATTTTTTCTTTTCGTAAT
The DNA here is from genome assembly GCA_949126895.1 of Eilema caniola. Taxonomy (NCBI): domain Eukaryota; kingdom Metazoa; phylum Arthropoda; class Insecta; order Lepidoptera; family Erebidae; genus Eilema; species Eilema caniola. Next base: position 16,137,203 of record OX421460.1, on the reverse strand, counting down.
CTATTACTTTTTGTGATTATTTTTTCTTTTTGTAATTTATTACTTTTGTGATAATTTTTTCTTTTTGTAATTTATTACTTTTTGTAATATATTACTTTTTGTGATTATTTTTTCTCTTTGTAATTTATTAATTTCTTCTGACAGAAAATTAGCAGAAAATTAGTGATATGTTCTATGATTGGCGCTATAGTATAGGTATGGTATGGTATGGTATGTTTGTCTTTTCTATATATATAACGAAGACAGAAAGAAAGAAAATGTTTTCACTTCTGCCAGCACTCCCAGAGTGCAACCCGTCTTTTTTTTTATAACGAAGTTACCCTAAGCGCTGTTTGATATTTTTCCACAACAACCTGTGCGAGATCCTGTTCTTCATGTTTCAAAAATCATTAAGATCCGTTCATTAATAACGCGACAGTCCCTCATTTCATCAGGAAGAAATATTTCTAGTGATGGGGAGAAGGTGGCTGTTGAAAGGAATATAAATAGTAGTAATTTAGTTCCTGTCTGAAGATATAAATAGCTTTCAAAGAATTATTTTTTTTCTTAATATTTCAGATGTAGTTTCATGACTTTTTTGTGCACCTACTTACCAAAGTCCATATAATCAAATATCATTGTTCGGTATAGATAGATTGGACACGCATGCCTATCTATTCTTGGTTTTAGTCTTAGCTTCTGCCTACTTACTGGGGAGCCAGCATTATACTGAAAGCTATGATAATTGGTTGGGTTACGGTTTGGTAAGAAGTTTTTACGTGCATAACCAGGACTAAACTAAATATTGAGTAGGTAAAACTAAAATAACTGTGATAGTAAGAAAGCTTACAAACCGATCTTAGACGGCACCTCACTATTCTTCCCGTTACTATAGATATCTTTTCTACACAAATAATCAAATTTCTTATCAATCCAAATATGTATACCTAAGTATCTATAGAAAAACAACAACTTATTGCAAATATCACATTTTCCCTCTATATTTTTGACTGTTTGTGACGCTCATGTCGGCAGCCACTGAACCAAAACAATGGTTATGCGTGTGCCTAGCTAGCCTACCTGTTGCGCGTGTCGCTGACAGCCACCCCACCGCCACGCGCTACCTTCCTGTGATACTTGTCTAAACACTTGAATTTGAATACGAAGTAAAGTGACAAGAACACGCTATAATTCTCAATTACTTTCGAGACCATTTTGCCGATTACTTTTGGTGAAATCCAGACCACGGAGGACAGAATATGATTATTTGCTTCTTCATGTTCCAAACAACATCATTCGTGAGCTATAGCTTTTTTAAAGCCTCCACCACACAAGTGCGTTATTATCAGTCGATAGTACGGTGATTATTGCTATATTTGTTTTTAACAATAACACCTAGTACCTACGTTATGTTGCTGGCAAACCCTTTGTAGTCTGAAGCAACGCCGACGCCCCATATTTTCTTGCATTCATAACAAGAAACAAAGCACGAAGTGGTTGGCGGAGTTCTACCGTATCCGGTGCCGGTGTTCCGGACCAAGCACCCTACTACTGTATCTACAGTAGTGGGTGCACACAATTTTTATTTTACAAAACGTTTAAAGTAGGTTGTACACTTCTTCAAAAGTTTTGTTAAGTAAAAAATCTGTGTGATGTAAAGGTAACAAAAATCCCAAGAGAGGAGAGAGCAAAAAGAGGAATAATTTAAATTGTGTACTAGTGTTGTACTACCCTCGCGAACCAAACGGCCATTTCCGGAGCAAGAAGTGGTAAAACCACATCGGCGCCCATGTTATTCTAGCCTGATATAAACATCCGGTTCAAAGTTTCATAGATAAATGTCAATATTTGGCGAGGAAGTTACCGCGATCACCCCTTTGCCGGAATTCGTTGAAGCAGTTTATATGATTTGAGGGGTGATGGTTAATCAGGCCACATTCATCCTTTACATAACCATGTTTTTTATTCATGTTTTATTACCTTGAAATATATACATGTTAAGTAACTCACCTCACCGGAACCATATTTAAGTATTATATTATACTTATATACCGGACCTACCGACCTGTGGCCAATTGTCAGTCTAGATTAACAGTAGTCGGGTGTAGGTAGGTACAAACAATATGCATCGATTATTAAATAATTAAAGCTCATCTTTCAAAGCAAAAAATATTACCAAACATTACACGAGACGGAGAAGGCGCCTAAAAAGCTGTCATTTTCATAATCATACTAGACACCCACATAGGATTACATCGATAAACAAAACATAAATTCATTTTTATAATGAAACAAAATGTTTATGTCAGGAACAGGGATGACGTAATCACAGCGGGCGGTGTCGAGTGCCAGTATCCAGTGTTATCGAAGATTGCCCCTGTTTCGACCGCCACACAGTGTCTCGGCTAGTACAAGCTAGCGGGACAAATTCATGACGTAATTTCTAGCAACCACTGATAACGACTTGTAAGCAACCCCCCGCAGGAAATTAATTTTAGAAATTATTTTGTTTATCGCCTCATTAAGGTATCTTACCAGGGGGTCACAGTAAACTTTATAAGAGAGGTCATTTTTAGTTGCAAATCAGTTGCATTTTATGCACACTTGTAATAACCTATTTTAAAATTGGTAGAAAAGTGAAATAAGTTTTTTGTGTAGGAATATTTTTTTGAAGGTAAGGTAAGAGTAATACTTTTGCCTAATATATATTTGAAAATGTATCAATAAATTCAGCAAATTCTGCATTAATTTTAAAGGGTAGCAAATTTTTTTTTATTTCTAAACCTATGTAATACCTACAACATTGCGGCAAAATTTCATATATATATTATAGACCCCACAACGGCCCGCAAGACAAAACTAAACGAAGCAGCAGTATTTTTTTTTTAAATAAGTGAAATCCATACTAATATTATAAATGCGAAAGTAACTCTGTCTGTCTGTCTGTCGTATGTTACGCTTTCATGCCTAAACCATTGAACCGATTTTGATGAAATTTGGCATACAGGTAGATAAGACCTCGAGAAAGGACATAGGCTTTGTTTGGTCGCGATAACCGACATCCACGCGGGCGGAGCCGCGGGCAAAAGCTAGTATTCAATATATCTGATGTTCCTGACGATTTTCTAAAACGACTCAAAATGGAAGTATGAAGCCTCTGAGCAAAATTCAATAAAAATGGACTTCTTTAAAGTGTAACATAGAATTTTTTCTAATCAAACATAAAGATTGATGAGAGGACTCCGTAATCGAAAGAAACAAGTGTGTTAACCAGCCGTGCACTTCATACTTGACCATCATCGGGGACTCTTTCCATAGGGTGACCCAGAACATCATTTGAATTCTCACCAACGAAAACGAAGGGACGGAGGAATATAAAATCTTTTGGAATCGCGAAGTACAAGTGAGCTATTACAGGAGCTGAGTTAGCTATACGAGAAGAGGGTTCGAAATGTTTCTAAACAGATCCATAACGTCACGGTCACTAAAACTGGAGAAAATAATATGTGCTCTGAACAAAGTCGGCAGTTAACACTAGATGAAGATTTAGTTTATTATGTGGTTACTGCTCCGCTACCTTACTAGTGATGTAATGATATATTGCATATAGGTACCTAACCTTCCTCGATAAGCGACGATGATATATGATAAATAATGATATATAGATGACATGCAACACAAAAGTATTTTTTCAATTCGATCCAGTAGTGCCCGAGATAAGCGCGTTCAACCAAACAAACAAACTCTTAAATTTTATAATATCTATTAGATAATTAATATTAGATCCTGTGGTTGTTCTCATTTATTTTAAAAGAAATATGATTTTATAAATTAATAAATGTGATTTTTATTAACTAAGATTTTTATATTTTTCCTAGAATTTTCGTTGTATAAACAAACATGACTGTGCTTTACACTCATAACGTGTAAGTAGGTAGATGTACCTAACTAAAGAACAATAAGCGACAATAGGGTACAAATAAGACACCTTAGTAAACCACTTTCGTCTTGCGCCTGCATATTTCGATTTATACACAGTACACATTGTCAATTTTTTTCCTAAAATAGCAATAGATGCATGGAATAAACATAAACAATTGAAATATGTGAAGAAATAATTTAGTCCCGCTAGTTTTGTACTAGTCGGAACACTGTGCGCCGGAAGGTAGCCAGTGATTAGCGGTGTCGTTTGTCCCACATTAACTCGAACTTGATTTTTCTATCAACTTACTGAAGGTCTATTGGAAAATCGATCGTGTTCTTCTGAAATATTTGATTTCAGTGTACGTGTTGTGTTTTTTTTTTTTAATGTGTCGACATAAACCTATTCTCGGGATACTCGGCCTATATGCTATACCAGACTATAATCTATCAATGAAAACACTACATAACTTACGTTAACAGTCTAACAAACATCATAAGAAACTGCGAAGTGTAGCAACTTGCTGACTATACTTGTTTGCTCTCAGCTGACTCGGATGTTAATATGGACATATACAACGGACTCATTCCGAATGGAGATAAAACCAAAGTCATGAATATAAGTACACAGACTTTCATGGTCTATTCATATCCAAAATGTGCGTGATAAATTACGCGCAATCCTAGTAAAATTCACTGTACATCGACCTATAATACTATACCCGATTCTACTATGGTTATACAAATCGAATCAGTGATAGAAAAAGATAAAAAGAACATACCATACCATACCTATAATATAGCGCCAATCATAGCACCTATCACTAATTTTCTGCTAATTTTTTGTCAGAAGAAATTAATAAATTACCAAAAGAAAAAATAATCAAAAAAGGCTCAGAAGGCCAGGTTTGATACCGGTACTATCTGAAACCATAAGGACTTACAGTCGGAGCGCGTACCGTTAAGCTACGACGCTATTTATCGTATCTTGCAAACTAGACAGTCTGTACCTAATGTTTTATGACGTCAGTCGTCGGTTACGGTTCAAAGGTCAAACGATCCTGACGCGAGTTTAACACTTTTTACCCATCCAACGCCGGTAAAGAAGTTTTCACTTCAAAAAAAACACGAGTTGCACTCCGGGAGTGCCGGCAGAAGTGAAAACTTTTTCTTTCTATCTATCTTCGTTATATACAGAGAAAAAAATAAAAAGAACATACCATACCATACCTATATTATAGCGTCAATCATAGAACCTATCACTAATTTTCTGTCAGAAGAAATAATAAATTACAAACAGAAAAAATAATCACAAAAAGTAATAAATTACAAAAAGAAAAATAATCACAAAAAGTGTCAGACGCCCAGGTTCGAACCCGGTACTATCTGAAACCATAAGTACTTACAGTCGAAGCGCTCACCGTTATGCTACAAAGCTTCTTATCGTATCTTGCAAAATAAACAGTCTGCTAATGTTGTATGACGTCAGTCGTCGGTTACGGTTCAAAGTTCAAGTGATCCTGACGCGCGAGTTTAACAATTTTTACCCATCCAACGCGGCTAAAGAAGTTCTCACTTAAAAAAAGAATCTATAACTCACTTTTGAATTCATAACTATCAAAAAGCCACAGTTTGATTATACCTAGGTGTCATTATGTGCCTAATTACGGAGAAATTAACGCCAGTTTATGAGCAAGTGTGTTGAAAAAAATATAACCTCAAAGTCAAAGTCAAAGTCAAAGTCAAAAATCATTAATTCTGCATAGACCATTAAAACGGTACTTACAAAACGTCAAGTTTAAAAAAATCTAGACTAGTTTAGCAAATGGACCACCGCCGGTTCGAGACGCGGCCCCGACCTGAGAAGACGCCGGCAAGAAACTAAGCGGGCATTTTTTTTTTGGTCTATTTACAAACATTTGCTTAGTCTACTTAGTCTAAATACAATAGTTTGCTTGAGTAGCATAGTTGAGCGAACAGCTCATTTCCAAGCTTGTTTATCATCTAAATATTCTTGGATTTTATAATAGCCTTTTTGGCACAGTTTAGTCTTAATTACATTTTTAAATTTATTTACAGGTAAATCTCTAATTTCATTAGGGAGCTTGTTGAAAAAGCGTATACAGTTGCCCCCGGAAAGAATTACTAATTTTATGGAGTCTACTATCACAAGCTATAAGATTGTTTTTATGTCTTGTGTTTATATTATGCCTGTCACAAACTCTTGAAAATTTAGAGATATTTTTCCTTACATACATTAGGTTCTCGAAAATGTATTGTGACACTCTACGGTTAGAATGTCTATTTCTTTAAACTTTTCTCGAAGGGAAACTCTTGGGCCCAAATTATAAATAGCTCTCACAGCCCGCTTTTGTAAAATAAATATTATGTTTAAATCCGCGGAATTACCCCAAAGGAGAATTCCGTAGCTCAAAATACTATGAAAATAATTGAAATAAACGGCTAACGATGATATAGGCGTTTGTAAAGGAAACCTCCGTCAATTGACAATTTTTAGAAAGTTTATAATATGGATGTTTACTGTCAGATGGGCACAGAAACAGGAACAATATAAAAAAGTGACTAAGTTCGCACATCGTGCTCGCACACGCTTCCAAAACGTGACCGGCGGACTTTCTCATACTATTGAATTATTTATCCAAAATCCGATTTAATGGAGTCTACATATCGCATTGATATTTAAATCTATTTTTATAATCCTTCTTAATTCCTACATTTACATATATTATTTTTTTTGTACAAGATTAGACTATCTATTCTCGTTCATACTTCCTGAAATCGTGGGTTACTATACATTATCCTAGTCTTATTTCCCAGCCACGAAATATTGAACCGGAAGTTCCCTGTAGGTAGCATTCAGTTGTGTGCCACTATACTTTGAAGATGTTCAACATTCGCCACGCGTTTGTTTCCCAACTGACGTTAACTTTTGGAAAGATTATCTGTTGAATATTACAACTACCTAGTAGAATGAAAGGAACACTGTACACTGGAAGGAAGGAGCTGAACCGAAAGTTGCAGGTTTTATAGGTATCGTAACAATTTTTGCTAACAGCGATGAATGGAAAGATCACACATTTTGCGCCGACGGCCGATTCAAAAAGGGATTTGCGATAAGGACAATAAGAGGACGATATACCTATGATTTGTTACTGAATTAGATTATTGGGTGTACTGTGGTCGGAGTCAAGTCCGACAATCACTACCACTACCGACTTGCAAGTATAAAAAAATAGGTTAAATAGGTAATGTAAAAAGCATAGGTTTGTGTTTTTATTTAGCATTCATGCAAATTATCATCCGTAGGTAGGTATTATTTGATATTCAGTCAGCGTGTTGAGAAGCCAAAAAATATTGACGCATATTGTCACGTTTCAAAAAGTAAAAGTGGTAAAACGTGAGTCTTTGTCTGCTTAATTTACGAATATAACTTTGAATGGTGTAACTAATTGGGTATTTGACTGTCTAGTCAAATTAGTTACTTTTTACAAAACGGTATGTTATAAGGAAAATTGTATTAAAAAATATTTATGACGTCGTAATATTCAATAGTTAAATCATTTACTACTATAAGTTGGATGAATGTTTAAAAATATATAAAAACTCAACGGAACTGTTATCACTCTTTTACCATTCTTATTTTACAATTCAACTTAATTTTACAACAAGAAAATACCCAATTCCAGTTTTAAAACTCAACGATGCATTAAGTAGTTCTTTTCTTTGCATCATCAGCCTCATCAGTTGACTGTCAGTCTTTTAACCCGACTGCCAAGAAGGGTTATGTTTTTCGCGTGTATCTTGTATGTATGTATGTTTGTAATATTCTTTATTACCTTATATCTTCCAAACCACTGGACGGATTTCTTTAATTAACATATCGTTGGCGCTTTTCGGTAACCCGAGTGTTCTTAGGTAAATAGGTGACGCAAAAAAAACCAATATGGCCGCTATAGTTTAAAGGAAAAAAAAGGATAATAATGGTATACTGTAATATGGGTATCAAATTAAAGGGCTTATTACGAGGATTTCGAAATGGTATATCATGACCGCAATTTTTTTCAAAAACCTAAATTTTTATCCATACAAGTTAGGCGCGGATTATGGTTTGTGAACTTACTGATGAATGTACACGAAAATATATAAAATTGAGCATAAAAAAATGTATACATGTCACAACTAAAAATGATAAAATAAAAATTGGTTGCCTGTAAAGTCGGTAGGTATACAGGCGAAAGTTTTACGTGACAACGACTTTTGAGTGGTAAAATAATTTTAATGTGAATATTCATTCGTATAGTAGGAAGAAGGATGTTATGTCTGTCTCTCTCGCTCTTAGGCGGGCTGGAAGGGACGCGTGCCTCTCACTCGCTCTCATTGTAAGCGCATAACGCGGAGCGTAACGCCTGAGCGTAACGCAGCTTCTTGAAGTGTCACCCGGCAAACCAATTTATAAGACGTTGTCACGTCAAAATAAATAAATTAAAACAAAGAACCCGAGTGATGCTGAAAAGATCGAAACAAGTTCTATAGCAGGCGGTACCCATTTATTTTTATCCGGTTTATGATTTGCAAATGGATACCGCCACCTATCGAACTTGTACAGAACTTGTATCGAACTTGAGTCGAACTTTGTCAGCTTGTAGTTACTAACAGTGGTTACAGGCTAACTGCCAGTGGATCATGCTAAGACTCATTACTTCTTGAAAACATTAAATGTTTTGCATTTGTTGGATTCTAAAGGATTCTAAGCAATTAGTTGTGTGGTCATACAACAACCACAGGCTCCATCATCAGACCACTGAACTCACTGTCTATGGTGATAGATAGTAGACTGTTCTATAGTCCATACCATGGGGTAGTTGTATATTTATCATAGCAGGACAATTGCATAAAAACAGCATTTACAATATTTTTCACGTAGCATGGGTACGGTGACATTTGACTAATTCCATTTCATGCATGATTCATTTCGAAACAATTTACCTAACGCGGAATACAGGAAACAACACTTAATACGAAGATAAAAAGAAAACTGTTTTATTTTGCATTTTTAACTTAAAACTATTTTTATTTCTCCGTAATTATTTAAACTTTAAATATAAACATTCCAAATACATAATTCTTGATGCGTGAATCGGAACAGGTTGCGTTAGAGATTGACATAGTAAAATCGTTATAATCGATAAATTGTCGAATAAAGTATCATAAATCGTTAGTTGTATTTTTAACTAAAATACGATTATAAAATATAATTATGTAATAATAAACTTTAAACAAAGCATTTTTGTCTTTGTGGAGCTTTATTATAATATAGCAACACTGCTTAAGCATGAGCTGGCAGCCATCTTGTTATATCAACTCAGTACGAGTGCGTCTGCCTTGTATGCGGTCTGTTTTCTTTGTTTTGAGCTTGCGTGGTGTTTTTGTTACTTGTTTTTGTTATTGACTATCGTTGTGCTTTGTTGTTTTCGTTACCGTTTTTTGTTATTGACTTTTGTTTTGTTGTTTTTTTTTGGCAAAATGCCAAAAAGAACGAAAAAGACTGTGCTTGGTAGTCAAGCCCGTGAATTTGTAGTTCGATTGCGGGATTACTTTGAGCGGGAACGTGAGAATGGCGGAACGCTATTGCCTGTGTCCAACGTTTTGGATCGAGTGGCAGATGCGTTAGACATTGGGCGGAACACGGTTTCTCGAATCACTCGAGAAAAATATGGTGCTCACGATACAGAAGAAAATAAGTTGTCCACCCCTAATAAAAAGCGAACCAAAAAGGCATCTGTAACAGATGTAGACAGTTTTGCGGCCGATGCTATACGGAGCCACATTTATAACTATTACCAGAATAAAGAATTACCGACGCTTCTAAAGCTGGTCAAGTCTTTAAAAGATGCTGATTTGTTTACTGGAAGTCCTACATCCTTGTGGCGCGTATTGAAGGACATTGGTTTCCAATTCAAAAAAGTAAACAAAAGAAAAATTGCCATGGAGAGGGGCGATATAACACTTGCGCGGGTTACCTTTTTGAAAAAGGCTAAAGCGATTACCGATTGGAGCAATGTCGTCTTCCTGGATGAAACTTGGCTGAATGCCAATCATACGGTCGTTAAAATGTGGACTGACGATACACCTCATGCCTCGACCAAAGTGCCAGAAGGAAAAGGGGAGAGATTGATTATTTGTCACGCAGGCACATCGAAGGGATTTGTAGAAAATGGGCTACTTGCTTTTAAATCGAAAAAGACGGGAGAATATCACGAAGATATTATGAATGCGGAAGTATTCACGGAGTGGTTTCAAAATATGCTTAGCAATTTAGAAGAACCCAGCACAATTATTATGGACAATGCCCCATATCACTCCGTGCAATTGAACAAACCGCCGACTTCTTCCAATAAGAAGAGCGAGTTGATCGAGTGGCTCCAAGCCAATAATGTGGAAGCCGATGAGACGTAATTAAAGGTGGAGCTAGTGAAGCTCGTAAAAATGCACAAGCCCCAAACGACATACAAATTAGATATGATGGCAAACGAATATGGTCACGAAGTCCTGAGGCTTCCACCGTACCACTGTCAGTACAATGCCATTGAATTAATTTGGGCCCAAATCAAAGGTAACTTGTTTAACCATAGTCTATTTACATACTGACAAAAATATGATTATGTTTATTACTTGAATTCTATGACTCAATTTGTTTTTTATCTTGTTTCAGGATACGCTGCACGAAAAAATACAGCTCCGCCTTTTACAGCCACAAAAATGATGGGGTTATTGAAAGAGGGATGCAAAAATGTCACTGGCGATGACTGGAAGAAAGTAGTGGAGAAAACCAAAAATCTAATCTTACATGACTGGGAGCGAGACATTAGAATAGACTGTATAATTGATTCCCAAATAATTATTCACGTCGACGAGTCAGATGACGATGATGATGATGATGATGATGATGATGAAGATGATGAACGTGTTTGATTTTTAATAAATAATTAAACAGGTTATCAATTTTGTTTTACTTTTTTTCTTCAAAATTATTAGTTAATAGAATCGATTTCTTCTTCATTAATAAATGATCTCGATAGGATATATAATCGATTTTATTTCATGCGATTTTATCTTGACTACATCTCTAGTAACTTCAAATCCCAAACGTCACCGTACCCATGCTACGTGAAAAATATTGTAGACGTAATTATGTTTATTTTGAAAAGTATTGTTATACGTCATCATAGTCTGAAATCGCAAATGTGGCACCCATGATATGATACGGTTATCTTTTAGTACAGAGTGCATATAACATTGATAAAATGATTGGTGCATTTGAATCAAATGGATCTAGCTTGAATACTAATCGATAATATATATTACTAGCTGTTGCCCGCAGCTCTGCCCGCGTGGATTTCGGTTATCGCGTAGTGTTGAGTCGACGTTATTGAGCGTTAAACTCGCCTCTGTAGGTACTCGACTCTCTATTTGCCTGCCCACTCGCCCCTTTTTAGACTCTTTACTCGACTCTGTCCTTCCCCAACCTCTAATCTGTCTATATTTTATCAGGATGTCTTCAAAAACTGAATAAATTTCACTCCCTATCCCCCTTCGTCCCTTTTTAATCCTTTTTTTCACAGTAAAAGATAGCCTTTGCCCGTTTCCAACCTCTAATCAACAAAAATAACAATCTTTCATACTACGTTTCATCCCCTAGCTACCGCTTTTTTCGCGATAGGAGGTAGTCACGTCCATTCCCAAGGTCTAATCCATCTCTGTACCAAATGCCATCAGAATATCTTCAATAATAATTTATTTCATACTAAGTTCCATCCCTCAATCCCCCCCCCCCCTGCTTTTCTTTACCTGCTTTTTCGTGATAAATCTTTACCAATATCTGTTCCCCAGCTATAATCCAGCTCTGTACCAAATTTCATCAGAATATCTTCAGAACTAACAACCTTTCATCCCATATTAACCCTTGAACCCCTTTTTTAGGTAGGCATGTCCGTTCCCAAGCTCTAGTCCACCTCTGTACAAAATTTCATCAAAATCGGTTCAGCGGTTTAGGCGTGGAAGCGTAACCTACAAACAGAGTTACTTTCGCAATTATAATATTAGTATGGAAATTATCTTATGGACCCAGTGATAAATCGGGCATTATAATAAATATGAGAGGTGGACACTGCGCACCTCGACAAAGATAGATATAGGTTAGAAGGCAAATGCGGGAACGGAGCTCCCCCTTTTCGGTTGTGGTTTATAGCCACCCATCACCCGTCCATATTATGAGCCGTAGGTACTTGAGTCACCATAAACCTGAGTCTGATGATTGATGATGATGATTTGAACCCTCATATTTGTTTATCATGATGCCCGATTTATCACTTGGTCCATAACATATATGTGTATTTATGCCGCGTGCTGATAATTGAATGAGATCTCCTTTTGCTTTGCATTATATCTTAGTCTGTTCAGTCAAGAATTCAAAGTTATCTATAGATGTTTGTGCATTTGAGTTGTGTTGAAAAACCCGTTTATCGAGGAAGGTTCCCATCACGCTGCTACCCAAGCGAGCGGGGCAGTAATCGTTAATGTCAATTAATCCGGCAAATTCCCATACATTAATTGTTTGTAAATTAATAAACAGCAGGCATATAAGGCATGCTTAAGTATACTTCGAAGTATGGTAAGGCGAATCCGGAGAGGGTCGGCTAGTTTCATATATGAACAGGCTTAAACTAGGTCCTAGTTTAAATACTAACATGTGATAATATCGAACTCCTAACAAATATCATACTTATGAGGCAAATCTCTAAAGTAAAACTGTGGGCGCTTGCAAATCGACTAGGTATTTACAATGAGCCTCGAAGCCCGTAAACTGCAGGTTCCAACCTTGTTGCAACCGCTGATACACGTGTCATATGGATTGTAGTAGTGACCAAATCCTAATGCATGGTCAGGATTTAATTCGTACACCCGGACATCAAGCGTGAAAACCCCGAACTTAAGAGAGTTCGTCCCTAACAGTTGATTTTTTACTTCGGATACATAGACCACATAGACTACGGAATCGTTTTATTTCATTTTCGGGACGCCGGACGATCTATCCGCGGCTTCTGCGGGTCATTTCATCCAATTACGAAAGGAACAGTTAGAAAATTATATGTTTATATATTTAATTTTTGGGACGAAACTCTTAATTTTTGTGCGTGCCTCTTTTCAAACTGTTTACATTATTGTTATATAAAATTCTGAGTAATGACACTGTTCGCTCATACTCGATTGTGCATTTTATTGGGTTGCATAATATTACGCTATGTTTACCAGCTGCAGAGGTGGCTCAGGCGGCACGTGTAAACCGACTAATTATAGTACTTCAAAACCCCTTCGCTGGTCCTACTAATACATTACTCGTTCGATTCAAGAGCTGTTAGAACGATTTCCTTGCAGGCAATCGATGGACAATACGCTTATCAATTGTATTGGTGCACAATCGTGTTTCGCGTCTGTGTATGGTGAAGGGCAGGTTCAGGGGCAAGCCGACGTCATCGTGATGCACTTTCAGCCATTCTAGATTGCGTTTGAGTACAACATAATGCAGTTTGTAGGAAGTGTATTCGCGCGTATATTTCCTCTGAACGAGAAATCGATATAAGTAATGTAATTTAATGTAATCTATGTGAAACGTGTTTATGTGTATAACGATGTGGTATAACGTTAATAGCCCAATATTTGTACGGATATTATCATATTGTGAATTTGGACATGTTCACACACATTACATCGCTGGAATTCGTACATAACCTGAACTTAGTGGACATATGCGGACATAGTGCGTCAACTGATCCACACTTGTGTCGTAGAGGGCGCTTCGGCGGGCGGTTAGTCCCTTTAATAGGATTAACAAACTGCGTTTCAAGGCCGTTGTTGACTATGAATGTATCACAGAATATATCATTGTGCAAGTACCTAAACGTGCCTACCATGTCGTCCTTTGTCACCAACTCATAACAATAATCATGTACAATCTGTAAGTATCAAGCACTGTTTGTAATTGCCTGTTACTGATAACATGACGTCGTTATTCTGAATGAGAGTTTTTTTTGCACATTGGTTTAACGGAAGTGCATCGTTCAGTGGGGCGTGGCGTGGCTATTTTCTGGGCGGTGCTTATAGGCCTTTTATTTTCTCTTGCTTAATTTGACCACAAATGACCATGTAGCGAGTGCCAAGGTCACAATACACGTTAGCAAACCATTTTGTTCTGATTACATTGATGTCATGATATTATTAGGATTCGAATTTTGCGGATTAAATCGTGCAAGAGATTAGGTATTACTGACACGACTGATACCGAATATTAGTAACAATAATCATTTTCACGATTTAATCTCCAAAATTCGAATCTTAATTATTTCAAACGCGCTAAGGAGAGATAAACGGTACTAACACTACTAGCTAACTAAAAAAATAACTGAATTGTTTATGTACACTTACCTACTTAATCCTGATATGGGTTTCATAACAAGTACTCTCTGGAGTTATGCTCGATAGGTCTGCCAGACGCTATTGATGTATCTGCCACCACACCACCACTACCGTGCTACCACACCGCCAAGTAAAAAAAAAAGTGGCACGTCCGTACCATTCTGTTCTCCAAGCAATTCAGGCCATTTTCGATAACCTTTAACATCGTTGTGGATAAAACTAGAAGTCTGAATTTTCAGTAATCACGCAGGGATTGTATAAATACGGTATATTTCAAATTTCATTTATTTTTGAACCAGTAGTATTAAAAGTTATAACGAGTCAAAGTTTCTTTATGTTCGACACTCACTGACTGACCTATCATCAAAATTTTAAGGCACTTCTAGCAGACAAGGAAGCTTCAAATTTAGAAAAACAAAGGAAAAACTCGAATTTTTTTTTTCAATTTCGGTCTAGTTTTCCAGAAACATTAACTGCATAAATAACTTTGTAATCCTATATAATATAGGATTAGTAAGTTACATTAGCAGTAATTAATCAGTATACTTACCTGTATTTGTGTATAATGTAATGGAATAATAGGTGTATCAAAGGTGACTTGTAAAATAGTCAACGGAATAAAAAAAAGTAGAGTAAATACCTGCTAAATTAGATGTTAGACGAGTACGTCAAAAAACTTACGTGCGTATTCATATTTGCGTACGGTTTCAAATAACCGTGCGGAAAAGAAAAAAGGAAGGCTACCCATAAAAACAAGAAAAGCTCTTAAGACAGAGAGAGGGCATTAAGAATATACAAGAAGTAGAAGGTACTAGAAAGAAATAAAGAAGAACTATCTACAAAAAGAAATGAGATCTGATAAAAATAATAATAGATACTTGTCAAAAATACCAAGGCTCGCCTCAGTTGTCCTACCGTAAAAAGTTGTGAAATTCATGTACTACCAAGTCGGTTGTAAATTTATTCAGTCGGTACTTAAGGGACCATATTAATATACTGTGACCATATTAATATGAAAAATCTTTAACGCTCGGCGTGTCTCTCAAATCGAATTCTCGATCAAAGGTAATTAGTTTTGAGTTTTTGGAAACACTGCAATATTTAATGCCTGTGTAACCTTTAATTATTACGATTGGAGTTCGAATCGAGTTATGATCACCACATAGCGTTGAAGAACGTTTTTAAAATAAAATTGTAACAATAGAGATGTAATGAACATCAAAGCGTCGTCAGTCGATTGGTACTTAGCAGGTGTACCATGGAGCAGGTGAGGTTGGCTTGAACCTCTTGACACACTGATCGGACCCCAACACATACATTGTAAGTCTAGTATACTCACAATTAAATTAAATTAATTCAGTAAATTATTCAATCATTTAGTTACTTCCAATACTGGGAAATAGGCCTCTCTCAACGTAGGGAAGCTACGGCCTACTATTTCCACGGTGGCCAGACGGGTTGGTACAGAGTTTTATTTGGTTTTACTTCTTCTTATACGCGATATACGACGATATCACTTATAGTCTGCATATTATTCCGTTAGTCGCCTCTTTGACCCTTTGCATAAAAGGGGGCGGTGATACTTGTATTTTTTTCCGTCACCTCACAGACAAAAGACAAATAGCATCGTTAGTTACCGTTAGAGGGCTGAATCCGTTAATGTGATTTGATGAACATTGATTTAAAATGTATTATTTATAAACAAAATTTGTTTTATACACTTTACCGTATGCCTGGTCGTTAATCTGCAGATTACCTAGGTTGTCTGCGGATTACCTGTATGCGGATAACGTATGCCTATTAAAACCCCTAACACAGCAAGTAAAACAGACGAGCTTGTAAGTTCACAGCATCTATAATAGGAAAAACCCGCCAAGTGCGTGTCGGACTCGCGCACGAAGGGTTTTGTACCATTACAATAATATATAATTTATACCAGTGCTGTACCAATAAAAAAAAAGATTCTAATATATTCCAGTGAATATATTAAAATCTTTTTTTTTTGTTTGACCTAACCCGTTTTAATATCGAGCAAACAGACGGATTCATAGTAATAGGGATCAGTTTTTACCCACTGACTACGAAACTCTAAAAATTTTGCAGAACGTGACCAGGTAACAAGCTTATATATATAAGGGTCGGTGTTAATTTGCTAAGACTTGAGCAAAAACCTCAGCGAAGGGTGGTCCTGTTGTTGGCGTGAAGCGCGTTCTATATAAACGTGTAAAGTGTACCGGCGGGTCCGGCAGTCGGGTGATATCTCCGGACGGTGTGGTCGCGTGACACGCGCGTCTCACGCTCTATCGAAATGATGGCCCCCGATTACGCGCGAGTTCATGAGTTTTACGTGCATGACATGCCGCCTCCCTCTCATTACAACCATTATGATATGACAGTGTAAGTATTATATTTTTTAATGTACGGATATATTGAATTGATAACTTAAAAAGTTTGAAAAATAAATAAACGTGGCGTTTATACCAGATGTTTTGATAATAGTATAGAAGATCTTTTATGGTTAAATTTATTTCTGGAATATGTTAATTACTTAACATATTCCAGAAATAATTAACATTAATAATTGTATATAGGTATATTATATAGTAACAGCCTTTATTCTGATTTTAATTGATTAAAAGCTAACATTATTTAAATTTAGTATAATCAAAGTACATATACCTATGGATTATTGGAATTTCATAAATTTTATTACCGTCGGCATGATGAGATGCTGCATTAATTCTTCAATGGTATTACTTATTTGTACATTTTGGAAATATACAAATAAATATTTGTTGAAATGTTCACGCAATTAATATGTTAACCTATGCCAATCTAAATTTATATAAATAAATGTTTTAAAAATTGATTTGTTTTATAAATACACATTAATTTCCATTGACGAGATTCGTTTTTAAGTTATTCTGGAGTTTGTGGTTCACATTGTTTTGATATGTCAAGAATGTGGGTTGGCTTAGTATTGATATTCCACGTAATTATTTCAAAATTAAAATCTTAGGCTTATTTATATGCTATTTTTCGACAATTTATACTGTTGGTTGCACTTGGTGGAACTTGTTGTTACACATATTGTGAACACTTGTAAACATCGATGTAAATCTTTGAAGAATGCGAAACCGGTCCGGTTCAATAATAAATACTGTGGAAAAACTACAAGTGTTCTCAATATGAGTTATTTATGTATATTCAATTACTTTTTGACTTTGTTTTATACCTAAACAGGAAAGTAGATAAACTTGTCAGTTCCTAAAATTCATGAGCTTTTGTGGAGAGATTGGGAGACTAGGAGATAGTAGGATACCTGTTGTTAGTTGTTTGGGTTCTCCCGCTTCATGATACGTAAAGAAGGACAGCTACTTTGTAGTTCACTCATCACCAGCATCGGTGCCGGTTGTATCTAAAGTTGTCACCTTGGACCCTGTAGTCCGCTTACATACTTTTCTTCCTTCTCGTCATTTGTTTCTCTTTTACGGGTGCGACTGCCGTAGGTATACCTCAAAACCCTGTGTTAAAACTAATGTCCGACCGAAGGGGCAATTCTGGCCGAAAGAAAGAAAGAAAAAGAAAAGCATACGAAAATTTGCTACAATTAAAAAAAAGTTGTTAATGTTGTGTGTATGTGTAGTTAATGTTGCCGGTGGACAGTATGTCGTTAATATGCAAATGAAAGAGAGTGGGTGATAAGACGGAACCCTGCAGCACGCCAGTATTTACCTGCAACGCCTCCGAAGTTCGCCAATCTCAAAGGACGCGAATGCGGCGCTCCTGCAGGAAGCTAGCAACCGAATTACACGGTCTAAGAAGCAGGCCGCCTTCTTGAGGATCGGGTGTACATTTGCCTCCTTCCAATCCAAAGGCACTGTACCCGAGATGTAGAAGAGTCGGTACAGTCGCGTAAGCGTTAGCAGCCCCGGATCTTTATCTTTTTAGACAGGACAAAAACTGAAAATGCCGCCCCACATCCACTTTCTTTTTCATGTGAAAATTTGATACGTGGGCACAGAACAGTTTTCAAACCATAAGCAAACCTATGACTCGATCCGACTAAAACCGCACGAATCACACGCAGTCTCAGGTCTTCAGATGCTGAGGTGTAAGATTACCTAAGACATAGCCCTCACCCCACTTAACCCAGGGGCATTTACGGTTTCAAGATGGCCTCCTTGTGGGACCCACAGCGACCGCATCTTACCCCATGTGGGCAGCGCATTATGCCGCTTCTACAAGGATGACGAGCATCCTATTACCCCCAGGCTTACGCTCATGAATGATCGAGTTCATCGAGGGGCTTCGAACGTTATAGTAACCGCCGCGACTCACGAGCTCTGGGGTTCAGGAGATACCTGAGTCTCTTCCGGGCCAGCTTCACTATCTCCGAAGGAGGCAGTAGCAGCGCACGCGGTTGCGCTTGGCACTATCGCTGCGACCAAAGCACAGAGCGAGAGAACTTTTTCTCTGAGGGTCATCTTGAGGCCACCCCAGCGGCTTCCACACCTCTACATAATGACGGTACACAGACCTTGACTACTTCCTAATCCGATCGGGTGGTCTCCTAAACTGCTTCTCCCAAAGATTACCTGCATCAGTGGGTACGGCAGGCTCCCGCATAGCCTCCCTAACTAGTCCTCTCTTATGGATCTTACCGCCGTGCACGGCGTGCCCTGCGCTTGCCATGTGTCCTGGTGGAGCTGGAACTGTACGGCCTAGATTTTCTTTTGATTTCGAGGCTCGTGTTCCTGTCCCGGCTCCGGCGCCACCTTTCACCACTAATATTTGAACCATCACCAGCAATTTGGGCAACAGACTTCGAAGATACTCTCTAAAGACCCATCGGCCGTCGAGTACGAGCTTCAAACATTTCAATTGGAGCGTGATGCTGATAGGAATGCCTTCCTCTATGAAACTAGATCTCACGGGTGGGTCGCTCTGATGCCCATGGAAAAACAGTCTCAGTTTTATGCAGAGCCACAACGACACCCAGCTGCCATATCAGCTTCACAACTTAAGCAACCGCGGTCGTGGCCATCAGGGTCGCTTCGTGCTGGTAGCACAGTACGCCCGCTAGATCCCTGTGGAATACCGTATGATATTTTACGCCGACCTAGGCCGATAACTGTTAGGTAGATGATGACTTTCACCGTCAGATACACCTCATCTATGTGTGGAAGGTAGAAAGGCGCTTCATGATACACGAAAGCCTCATTCAATGTATATTTTTACATTATGTGCGATTGTTGCGTATTTGGCTGTGACAGCTAATACACCACAAATTGTAACGTGCGGGTTACTGCATATTTCTCCAAAATTTCTCTCAATGTCTTATATTATTTTTAACGGATTTTATCGTGATTTTATTTGAGTTACTTTATCTTGTGCTAGTGCGTATAAAATATGATTAATAGAGTGGGATATTGTATAATTTTTGTGACATTAACATTCAACTAAACTAATTTAACGCATTCTTTCGTGATTTATTATCTACAAATCTACATTATTCCATTCCTGACACGTAACAACCTTAATTTTTAATTACCATCAGGCAAGGTGAAGTCAAATTAACGTGTCCTATATTAAAAAACAAAAGGTTGTAAAAAGCTATTGTACTAACCAAACGAAGTTATAATTTTCTGTAAGGGTTGTGCTGATTTCAAAATCTTGTATCGCGCAACGCAAACATCGGGACAGGTGAAATTGAATAAAAACTCGTAAAAATAAAAATAGTTCAAAATATTGGCATATATAAAAAATAATCAAAAATTATGATGAATTTTTGGTACAGTGTTGTTGTCTCCCATATATTTCTACTGAAGTAATAATTAACGTACATTTTGACTTACTTTAGAAAGAATCGGTCTTGATAGAATTTGGTAAATTCAGCATGAGATCGATCTTGATGAACAAAGTGCTCAACATGATCCTAATCCCTTGTTTTTTCTCCCTTCCTACCTTTAGTTCGGACAATTATACATTTTAAATCAATAAAACAGTTTGATTTGCTTTTAATACCTTTGTTTTAAGATTATTTTGAGACTTTGTAATAAAGATATTTCTGTCGCTGACTGTACAGAGATGGACTAGAGCTTGGGAAAGGGCTCCAAGTCCATCGCGTCAAAAGTGGCACTAAAGGGATTCAAATAGGGAATGAAAAAAAAAATGAAAGTTCTTAATTTTTTGGTTGGTACACAGAGCAGAGCTAAATTTGTTCGCGTTAATCGACATCAATATAATACAATACAATATACAAAATACAATAAGGCAACATCTAGTAGGCATATATGACATCTCTGCGTAGGTTTTTAGTAACGTAACATTTCCACGAGAGGGTCTTCCCCGGCCGGTTTTCATGGCGGCGGCGTAGAGTTTACACACGCCTTTGTGTCGCGTCGGCGGTGCAGTGAAGCGGCGGCGGTTGTGTAGCTACATGTAGCACCCGAACAGTGTAAGTTGACAACTGTGTGGAGTGTCATACAGACTTTCCCCGGCATAAAAGCGTCTTCAGCAGGGCTAACATGCGCGCGTCGTCAAATATCTCGAATCGAGATGAGATATCATCTCGAGTCTTCTCGAGCGAAGTAACGTCGACATATTTTGTCGCGTCAAACTTTTTCAATTAATGTCTATGGCATACACATTTTTTAAACATGTTAGTTGCTGTTTTCACATTTATCCGATAAAATCGGCCCGATACGGCCATTTGCTCGAAAGCACAGACTAGTTAGGGATGCTAGGTATGAAAAAGAGAAAAAAAAGTGCAAACCATTTTCGACCTTATTGACATGACATGCTATCGATTTTTTTTTCTTATATTCGTGATCAGCGTCATCAATTAACGCGAAAGGACACGTAACAAAGGAAATGTCATTAAGGTCAAAAATTGCTTGCAGTTGCACAAAGGTACTAAATTTTGATTCAAAATGAACCGAGCACAAGAAAAGTTTACACGAGATAACTTCTCGTCGACCAAATGAAAGACGAGAGACAAAACATTTTAAATGTCAAAATTCGAGTAAATAAGGGCACGTATGTTACAATTTGCAGACACTAAGTAAAGATGATTTCTCGAAGTCGAGTTATGTCGACATCTGACAGATCGCCATAAAATTTGCCAAGTTACCAACAGTCGATATCGTCATAAAACGGCAAAATGCCTTGAGATAGCTATCTCGTGGCGCGCATGTTAGCCCTGCATGTTACCAACAGTCGACATATCGTCATAACGGCAAAATGCCTCGAGATAGCTATCTCGTGGCGGACATGTTAGCCCTGCAGGTGTTATGTCACTTCCGATTCATTATTTGTTCGAGCGAAAATATAATTGCATCCTAATCAGGATAACAACAAGGAAAATGTTATTTCTTTTATTTCCTCGCGGATAACTGTAGCTAAATAACAATAATTGTTAACAAAGATTCTTTGTGCCTTCCGAGGGGTAGTCCGAGGGGTGTGTTAACGGAAGTATTTTATCACATAATTAGTAAAATATTATTCTACTTATAAATATTTTTTATTTTCGGCAACCAACTTTAAAAACATTTAATTTAAATCGTGGTCACTTAATAGTTTCAGTTCTTTATAATATTTGTGTTCTTATGACCAATTTGATATACTTACAATCAGTAAGGAACATCACTAAAAAAGTAAAATAAAAGAAAGGTCAAAGTTTCTGGGCTTTTTTTCACCAAACTTTATTTACAGCCGATTTTTTGATTTTTCAATTAATCATTACGCTTTTAGTTCAACGTTTCGGCGATGCTCTACAATTCTACCTCAGTGCACCTGGACCTTAATACTTCTCTCGCTCTTTCAAAACTTTAAATTCAATAGTTAATATATATATAATAGTAGACGCTCAGCTTCTGTGAAAGTGTTGTTGAATTTTTTTGATCTTGTTCTAGAAACGCGCTTATTGAGGGTATTAGAGTCGCTTTTTGTTGAGACTGAAAAACTTAGTAGGACCCAAAGACCTACTGTAGTCATTAAGTATCATCATTCGATCCCCAATCCTGGGTGCATTAAAATCTTACAACTTACAACTAAATTTCCCTACTGCTGATATGCAGCATACCCTCTTACTGCTGATGTTGTTCATTTTGCTCTGGGTGCAATAGGCTACATTTTATACAAATATCCATCAATATAGCGAATGCTAAGGTGCAAGAATGAAGGGCTCCAAAAATGTTTTATTGCCTATGCTATCGAGTGTGACATCAAATTAAAGTGGAGAAAATCGTGAGTTCAAAAATCTAATCTAAAAATCAAAAAAATCGAATCTAATATAACTTGTTAAACTTTAGACACTTGTTGTGTTGATCACAGTACTAATACTAGATACGAGTAGGTATAAATGGCGACGCCATTGAGAAGCCGCAATTAAAATTAAATTAATTATCAAAACAAACAATATTATATCATTATGTTCATGTCTATATCATGATATTCTGTATCTGCTGCTACGGTTTACGGTCGACTACGAAATCGCACCTATAGGTACCATGACCACCATCTTACTCTCATTGTAACTATGACTACTAAAAAGTTGAATCCTTGCTGATTGTTGAGAACCAAAATCTCAATAAAATCTGTTAAAAAAGTTTTACTCTTAAAAATTTAAAGTAGGATTTCACATGATTTAAATTCAAATCAATACAACGACTTCATCGGAGGTGGTTCAATTCGACTGCCGGGATACATTTACATTAGATGCATATCTACTTTGCATACATACATAGTGAAATTCAAACAAAGAAATTGTACAGATGTATCAACTATACAAACTTTGAATCCAAAATTGTGTCACAGTTCCGGGGTGAGGCGGAATAAATTTCTAGTTTGGAAAGGGCCTCCTATCTGCGCACTGTATATCGCGTCTTTTTGTAATGACATTCTGTACGACAACTACAGAAAGTTGTGCATGCTTCACCAACCAACGAGTTGTTCTGTGAGTAATTCAAAATGCTCTATACCGGGGTGTAAATGAAACGCTCCCGAAGCCGAAGGCCCCTTGTAGTACTGCGAGTACCTACACTACATATTGGCATTTGTATCTTTCGATTTCTTGATTTTATTCTTTCTTTTTTCTTACATATACGATGGCGAATAAATAACGCTAATGAAATCCTTTTCATTAGCGTTATTTATTCTCCATCGTATTAGTAAATCTTAATGAAACGGTAATTTCATAAAAAAAAGACGGGTTGCACTCTGGGAGTGCCGGCAGAAGTGAAAACAATTTCTTTCTTTCTTTCTTCGTTATATACATAGAAAAAGATAAAAAGAACATACCATACCATACCATACCTATAATATAGCTCCAATCATAGAACCTATCACTAATTTTCTGTCACAAGAAATTAATAAATTACAAAAAGAAAAAATAATCTCAAAAGGTAATAAATTACAAAAAGAATCCCTCCCCTCCCCTTTCTCATCTGTCTTTTTAAAACGAAGCTCACCTTTACGAGGCATGTTTTTAAGACAACATCCCCACAGGTTCATCTTGTGCTTGATGTTTCAGCCAATTCCCGCCTCATATCAAAAAAGAAATTAAAATAAAAGAACCTGTGTGCCAAGTTTGCTGAAAATCGGTTAGAAAATGCTTCGTCTAGACTGGAACTGACAAACAGACATACCTACGGATAAAAGCAAAATCGGCCACTTTGTCGAAACCGGAGACCCTCGCTCGCACCGCTCGCTCGGTTCCCTATAGATGTAGCTAATGCGACTCTGATAACTTTATTAGTATAATTCCCAGATAGGATGGTTTACTGAGAAATATGTCTGATTGGCACCAATGGGCTTGCCCTCTGCTGCGGTCTCAAAAAGCATTGCCATTAAGAGACAGCGGGTTCGAATCCTACCGAGTAGATATACCACTGGCGATGTGAACCCTTACACAATTAGATACTTAACTAGAGAGATTAATTAATATAATTGCAACTGCAAGTGTTTGTAGACACACAACAACGAACATGTCTAATAATTGCATTCTATGAAATTCTATAACGAGCTAGAAAATGGCGCTTTCCAATATTTCCTAGAATATTTACTTAATTCATAATTCATCCACGTATAAATTTATAATTGCCTTTTTATTTATTTTTTATTAACCTTAAGAGAGCTGTTCTCTTTCGTATCGAATTTACCTTCTTTCTTTAGCTTAGTGGTTAAGGAGCCGGCCTTACGATCGTGAAATCGAATCCTGGTCATTGCACTACCGACGTGAACCCACTCCTAATACAAGCAATTTACAATTAGTTGGAGCGGTTAGAGGGAATATTAGTAATTTCGATAATTTCGATTGCTAAGATTAGTTGGAGCGGTTAGAGGGAATATTAGTAATTTCGATAATTTCGATTGCTAAGATTAGTTGGAGCGGTTAGAGGGAATATTAGTAATTTCGATAATTTCGGTTGCTAAGATTCTTTAAAAAAAGAAAATATTTATCTGTGTATAATAACTTCTCTTTCCTGAACCGAATTCTACTTTTCTTGGCCCTTCTTCAATTTAGATGACCAATCTAGATTGGGTACGGCTACCATATACGTTCAGGTAGGTCCACTTTCATTACACACGGGTCACATGTGCCATGGTTTACAATTACTCGCACCACTCAACTGCTTGGACCACAAAGTTTACGGATTATTCAATAACAGTCATAAAAATAAACATTAATCTATATACATCATAATTACTTGTCCTAAGTGATTCGGCAATGCGTAGTCTCTGCATTGATTAATTACTCAGTCAGGGTTTAGGAATAGGTGAGGCTACAACTGTGATAATATTGGCATTTGATTTCATTTATGTTGTGCCTAATCTCATCACAAGTAAGTCTAGTAAACGTGTGTAAAATTTTACCGTCTCTACCATGGTGAATGTTCTGATGAGTTATTCTAATTAGTCCCACCTTCTCCTTTCCTATAAAGGACAACACGTGCAGGGCTTAGATGTCACCCGTATACGGTGTATATTCCTTAAAAAACCAAGCGGTTCTGTGACTTTTTCCTTTGTCGCACCATTAAGACCTGAAATTCCTTACCAGCTCACGTGTTTCTCTCTTCCTACAGTCCCGGGTCCTTTAAGCGGGGCGTGAAAAAGCATCTGATGAGGCCGTCAAGCTGAGTGCCACCATTGTTAACATGGCACATGTATATTATGATGGCCCTCTTTCCTGAGACTTTGCTTTCAGCTTACCATCAGGCGAGGCTAAGTCAAGTTGACGTGTCCTATATATAAAAAAAAAGACTGGTATGTTCTGAACGAGTAGCAAAGGGTAAAAAATTTCAAAAGTGATGAATGACCATAGCGTAAATTGAAACATCTCTACCTCGGCTTCTCTTTGCCGAGCAAGCCGGTAAAAAACGGTTTACAGGTACTCCTCGCCACTGTCCTGAACAAATGCTTTTCAAATAGGACTCATTAAAGCCTCTATTACAGTTTACCATAAAAAATTGTGGTTATCTCTTCGATGACCCAGATCATGGCCAGACTAAATATATCTAAGAACTAGATGTGATTCTACAGGTTCTATGATTAAAACATAGTAAGTAGTACTATCTAAATGTTGTGTGGCTCACCGTAGTTGGAACCTTGAAGTGTATCATCAAGTGAAACTGTAGAAGGTACTCGCTTCAACACACGTCACACCCACTAATGAGATTTATAATGTAGTAACCGACATTTGTATATACCTATGCGATTTCTTGAAAAGCAATGTGTTTGAGTCACGATTATTTGAGGTTAAATTAACAGTGAGATTTGTAGACCGAACTAAAACTATACTTCGCTGAGCATGCGTTGTAGCATAAAAAAGCCATGAGTACCTAGAGATTCTTCTTTCATGTATTACCTTCTGGCTTTAAAAGTAAACTACAAAACATAAATTCAAACAGTTTAAAGAAATCGACTAAATAAACTGATAAGGAAAAGTTCGATAGTGACTAATTAATTTAGTCCAGTGATGGGAAAAAAACGGCCCGCGAGTCAGCAGTAAATTCCACCAAACAATGCTCGTGACGGAGACGGGGGAGCAAATAATACGTTTTAGTCGGTGCAAGTCTGACATAAGCTCTTCCACCGGCTCGGAAGGGGCGGAGGGGGGTTCGCCCTCCTCTGAAATTTCTTAAGCTTTCTGGCGCCCCCATCAAAAAAGTTTACCGACCACTGATCTTGGCCAACTCCGTTCTGCCAGATTGATATACTTACCTATTTAAGTTTTCAACAAATGTAACAGTAAGATTTTGTATATCAGGTGTATCTTTAGTATCTTTTTTTTTCACTCAATCTCGCCTACTAATTCACGGACGAGGTTTTCCTCTCAGTATTAGGAGATTAGACCGTAGACTCATACGGTATACTGTAGGAGTATCAACCTGCTGGTCAAAATATGAGTTTATGTAAACAAAATCAATGCTTACTTGTTGACAGAAGAAAGAAGAGTTCGTTAAACTGTAGCCGGACGTTGGTTTATATTCTGCATTATGTTGTAATGGTCCACATTAAAATATAATGCAGATTATAAAACAGCGTCCAAACGGAATAAGTGAAAATATTCTTGTAAGTATCCCTCATATATATAAACAGTCTCCGATATATCACGATTACGAGCCGCTACTATTAGACAGACGCTTTAAATAATCATAATCTTATCTTCGTAAACTGTCACCTAGGAGTGAAAGTATTATTCGAACATAGACCTGAATTTATTTCCCCCTCCGAGCCGATTGAAGAGTTTTTACCAGACTTGCACCGACTAAAATGCATTATTTGCTCCCCAGTCTCCTTCACGAGACGGGGGAGCAAATAATGTATTTTCACTTCATTTCTCTTCACTTCCGAGCAGTGTGAGGTATGGGCGTTTCTCAAGTAACTACTGTTTACTACTGGTCCGCGTCCCGTTCTTTTTCCATCCCTGTCAACTTTTTCTTTATCAGTTTATTTAGTCGATTTCTTTTAACTGTTTGAATTTATGTTTTGTAGTTTACTTTCAAGGCCAGAAGGTGATTTATGAAAGAAGAATCTGGCCAGAAACTCATGGCTTTTTTATGGAATATATATATATATATATGGCTTTATAGGCGCCGTGGCTGAGGCTCGCCAGCCAACCCGGCCAGCAAGCCGAAGCTGCGGTGGCGGGCGTTAAACAATGTTTGCTACATGCTACTTGCCTGCTGTATGCTATACACGCGTGGTTTATGCTTGCTTGTTTGCTGTCTGTTAACTTACTTTATTCTGTCAAGTGTACTTACCCTTTTAAAATAAAATTTTGACAATTTTAATATTTTCTAAGTGGTACATTTGCAAAACCTTTATTTATCAAATGATTCTTTTTGAAGTAGTATGTTTGCGAAATGAAAGTCTGTCAAATGATTGGTTTTGCAAATGTTGTTTGTAAAATGATCGTTTGTCATACGTTTTTTGTCAAACAATAGTAAACCCCCTCGAGGCACCTGAGTAAACACGGGGGAGATGAGATGGATACTCTCTACCTTTTTTATTCCTTAAACTTCGAACATTTTGTTGATTTACTGACGGAGGAACAATGAACAGTTACCGAATAAAAGATAACTTTTAATTGGCATTTTAATGAACTCTGACAAAATGTAAAGGATCCTCACCAAGGATCATCTATAAATTATGTCACACGAATTTCATGCTTTTTCAAGGAGCCCTTATATTTAATGTAACTTAGAGGTCTAAGAATGATTTCATTAAAATAGCAGATTCAGTTGCAACATTTTTTAACAATTTCAAGTGTGACACCCCTGGAATTGCACACGTCCAAAAATAGTTGCAATCGCTTCCTATCATGCCGTGTGTTAAATCGGCCAGTAGTAAAAAACACACTGTACATACACAAGGTACTGCAGTACAGCGGCGTTAACTATCTAACAAAGCCATTTAACCCTAATAAACAAACAGATAAATCACTTTTGAAAGTTATTCGTTTTTAGTGTTTTACGAGTTTTACCACTTTATAGTTTAACATATTAAGTCACGAAACTTCTGTAAACCCCTCCCACCCCTTGTTAGGATTATTTTACTATCTACATGATGGCACACTTCTTAGTCTCTTATTTATCCGCCGCATATTTTTTGAATGGCACCTTGCTTACGTTTGGTTGACAATTAACATGAACCTTAGCTTCGACAGTGAGGGATCTATAAAGTATAATACGATTTATTCCTCGGATTTCACATTAGCTAAACCACCCTGAAATAATAGCCCTCGGAACGGGACTCTGTCGAAAAACGTAATTTTCTTCGTATAAATCCAATAGGTGGCTAGCGAGCTACATAAATAAGTGTTGAAGCATATAACCTGTTGCTTCTTTTGAAAACAAAACATCCCCCTTTCAAACCAAAATAATAGCTGCTAATCAAAAATTTTCAAGTGAAATGTAGTTTTATAAATGACAAAAATGCTTTTTAATTAAATACATGTTATTTTATTAGAGTACCAGTATTTGCACGCGGCTTCGCCCGCGTGGATGTCGGATATCACGACCAAACATAGCCTATGTCCTTTCTCAAGGTCTAATCTACGCCTATACCAAATTTCATCAAAATCGGTTCAGTGATTTATGCGTGAAAGACGGACAAACAGACACACACACAATTATACATTTATTATTAGAATGGATATCGTTCAAAACAAATAGGCCGTGTAGGCATATTATCTTATTGTGGGGTACGCATGAGCGGTTATGCTTGTTTGCACAAGGCAACAGTGCATCCTGTGTGCCGTGCATCTCACGGCAATCCTCGATCTAATCCGAATGCGGGTACTTACTAGACACGCAGAACGATTTAGAATATAAAAAGCCTGTAGTTTGAGACCTGTAACGGGCGCTTAAGGTGTCCTGACGCCCGTACAGGCCCGTTACAGAGATCAATTCGTGATGAACCATGAACTACCTACTAATGTTTAGATGGCTACTATATCAGAAAATAACTTCCAGCATATAGCATAGCCCGTTATTATTCGGTGATTTCCTGTTTGAAATTAAAAAATTCAGGTAATCATTTTTGTCCACCTTCCTTCAAGTAGATTATTTCATAGATGTATACGATCTATTTCCATTAGTAAAATATAAATTGTTTGGCGTGACATGCCGTGTAACCAGTGGGCGCCGCGCCGACACAAAATATTCCAAGTTAATCAAATAATAATAATTCCGATTAATTTTAACAAAACTTCACATCTATAATATTAGTGAGATTGTTTGCTTTTCGATCATTCAGGTAGGTCAATAAATATGGCTATCGCAGTCAATGACCTCGATTCATAACATAGCGAACTGCTTTATATTTAAGTATGTTCCCGGATAAAAATGCTTGCCGTGACGTATTTGTCGTGCGACTTCGAGCGAGTGATGAGAGCTTATGTTTTATGGTTTCCTTATTTTTAATTTTGAAATTAACTTAAGTTTTTCCGTTCTCTTGCGAGATACACGTCAGAGTTGTTAGAAATACCAAACATTTTCTTATAACCCCTCGAGGTTTGACCAACTTTTCAAGGTATTCAGGACCTTTCAACTCTCACTGGTCATCTTTAGTTCGGTTCGGTGAATTTAATTATCGCAAAAAGATTCATGATCAAATATATTTTTGTGGGTTTATCGGGTTGGTTAGGGGTTTCGGGATAGTGAATTGTACATCCCTGCGTCTTACATAGCTCATAAAAACATCGCGTTTCGCGTCAAATCCCATTCATTCATCATCTTATTCTGCAATACGCCGGCCAACGAATTGCCACTTGTCTAGGGTGGCCGAACAGAACGATATAATAGCAGCCATTCGTAGCTAAAAATCCGGTAAGGATAATGCAATCGTAGCTCCCGTGGCTAAAACTGTCAAAAGGAAAATATAATTGTAACTTAAGTAGCTAAATTTATATTTTCAATAGCAAAAGTGAAACGTAACGTTTTAGCTAATAGTCTCAAAAGGATAATAATATATAATCGTAGCTTTTTTATATAACCTTTTGAATATCGTAATTAAATCGTAGCTGTCGTAGCTAAAATTCTCAACAGAATAAAAATGAATCGTAGCAATCGTTATCACGTTCTCACCAGGATAATCGTAGCTAATATTCGTAACAGCATTATTTTTTTAAGCTTATATATATGGGCCTTGAGCGCGGGGACCGAATCCAGAAATTCCGTAACGAAAAAACCACACGCTCGTTTCTTTTCGGCAGTCTTCGACACGGTGTTCGTGTGCGACTCTACGAAGCTCGCACGAATCGAGACGAGCTGCTCCGAAATCGGACGAATACATAAGCAGCTGTTTATGAGAAAGTATATAGGTGTATAGGTATTTATGTACAACAGTGAATAGCTGTACTTGTAAAATTTGTCGATAATCACTTCTTAATATCGTTATTTTTTTATAATGAATCATTTTGTTTTGGTGTGTCATTACACTATTTATACCTAATTATTTATACCTAGATATTTTCGTTTTATAGAGAAGAAAAGCGTAAAGAGCTAAAAAGAAATAGTAGATTGTTCAACAAGGGACTAAAACAAGCCATAATGACACGAGATGTTTTAGCCACCCGAGCGAAGCGAGGGTGGCTAATAGTTCGAGTGTCATTATGGTTGTTTAGTCCGACGTTAAACACTACTTTTCACTTTGAATGCGAGGAAAAAAAAGCGACTTTTTATACAAAATTGTAATATTTAATTATTTTTTTAAGAAATATGCAAATATCTTTTTCAACCTAAATATATTAATTTCATCATATCGATAACGGGGTAAAGACTCCGTGGCGTGGCGGTAGTGAACGCGGTCGCTACGCAGGAGGCGCGGGTTCGATCCCCGCTCAGTGCAAATATTTGTATGCATGGATATGGGTATTTGCATTGTTCTGGGTGTTTCTATGTATAATATGTATGCATTTACAAAAAAAAAATCTAAATATGTTTATCCGTATTCTAGATTCCATAATACAAGGTAGTAAAGCTATGCTTACCATGGACCTAGATAGCGTTGTGTGAAATGTTGTGGCATATTTATTTATTTTTATTTATTTATAATAACAAAGTTTCTAAGTTGCACAATTAATTGGTGTAAGTAATTGGTGATTAGAACGCAAGCTTATTATGAATAATCTATTCAAAATTCAAATTGCAAAGAAATTAAAACTTGAAAAATAATTTAAAACTAATAGGAAATGGATAATAAAATGGACTTTTCGTTAATACTTATATAATAATTAATTAAATTATTAATCGTGGTTCACGAAATTAAATGGGATATTTGATTTTTTCAAATGTCATTTTGAGGTTATTTCTTTACACAATCACTAAAAAGGTGATAATCCTCCCATTCACAAACACCGTGATTGGCTGTTAAGGAGTTATCAAAGTAAATTAAACAAAAATTACTTTAGTCCCTAGAGATTAATAAGCAACTTTAGTCCCGATATGCAGGGACTAATGTAACATTTTAAGAGCATGAGAAGTGAAAAAAAAACTAATACACGTCAAAGGGCGTGTATTATCGTAATTGCATAAGTTGATACAAAATGCTATGCAATAGCTTTACCGCGGCAGTCCCCGAGTGCCACACGTCTTTTTTTTACAATTGATGATCCCACTAATGACCTCACATGATGATCTGATCGATGATAGAACACATTTACCTAGAAACAATCTATTCACTTTAGATTGAAGGATGACTTATTAGTTTACAACTTCCTGAACAATAAATTCTGAAACATCCTACATGATTTGTTTACAATATGTACCTCAGCATTTTTAGTTACATGGGTATTTTCTTGGTAGAGATGTGCAGAAAGGAAAGGATTGTTTTTTTGAAAGTTAGTTGACAAGATCAGAAGCTTTAGCGTGGAATGGGGGAGTAAGTGGGCGTGCCTGGCATGCGAACGCCTACGTCGCCCCGCCCTGCCGTTCCAACCACAAGAAGTAACAAAACAAACTCACTGTCTTGAACTTGAAAGTCTTTCATAAACCAAGGCAGTGTCCTAAACTTGCCGCGTTGCAGTACTATTCTCAAGCACCGCGGGCGCTTTCCTGTTTGTTTCTCTAATGAAAAGTTGAATAATGAGCTTTTAATGACAATTTTGAAAACAATGACATTTATGAATTGGAAGGTGGAACGGCTGTATAGACTGAAAGTCAAATCGTTGCACATAGGTTTAGGCACAGAATAGATAATAGTACTAGCGTAGTTTAGGTTAAGCTAGTTGGCGGCGAGATATATATGACGAAGCGACAGCTCAGAGGGGTAAATAGACATCACATAAGCTTCTATTACGACTAAATCAGAATGATAATCAGATGTGAGGGTTTCTTTTATTCCCCACGGATACCCCCCCCCCCGCTCCGGAGCCGGAGGGGGAGGTTATGTCGGACTCGAACCGACTAAACCGCACGCCGTCTCTGGGTCGTAGTGCTAGGCCGAAGGTGAGGTTGTCTCGCGACATATCCCTCGCACCACGGGTGACCCAGGGCCATTCCTATCGGCCTGGCCCTCCTCGGTAGGGGGGACCACGCTGTCCCCGACTCGCCCCCGGTATGGGGGGGCGCGCATCGTCCTACGCCGCCGCCGTGCCCTGCTTCTGCTAGGGTGACGAGTGGCTCCACCCGTCACCCTCAGGCCCGCGCTCATGGGGGCGGAGGTCGGTTTGCGCCCTCCGATCAGATGTGAGGGTATCAATGCGGGTTATAGTCCAGTACACAATACTTCGTTAACACGCTAACTTTGTTCAACGAAATCTCAAAGGATGCTTACAATAATATTTTAGGATTTAAAATAGACTTAGAATTAATCACAAACCGATAGAATGCAGTGAGGCAACCGACCAATCGCAATACTCCGTTCTCTCTCTCTCATAACTTCACCTCGCCTGATGGTAAGCTGAAGGCAAAGTCTCAGGAAAGAGGGTCACCATTACATACACGTACCATCACAGAGCAGAAACGTACCATGTTATCAAAAGAGGATTGTCGTCTAGTGCTGCGACCACAATCCCCCCTGCCCGGCTATGCATTTACTGACCCCTGAACGCAACGCAAATTTGTGCCATCAAATTCCTACCAGTAGTAAAATACTACTAGCCAAAGTCAAAGTCAAAGTCAAAAATCATTTATTCTGTATAGACCATTAAAACGGTACTTACGAAACGTCAAGTTTAAAAAAAAATCTAGACTAGTTTAGCAAATGGACCACCGGTTCGAAACGCGGCCCCGACCTGAGAAGACTCCGGCAAGAAACTCAGCGGGTATTTTTTTTTTTGGTCTATTTACAAACATTTGCTTAGTCTACTTAGTCTAAATACAATAGTTTGCTTGAGTAGCATAGTTGAGCGAACAGCTCATTTCCAAGCTTGTTTATCATCTTTCCCGTTCAAACCAATTTTCGGTGGAAATTTGCATGGTGTACATCATATATTTTTTTTAGTTTTATCATTCTCTTATTTAGAAGTTCGGGGGGGGGGGGGGGCACACATTTTACCACTTTGGAAGTGTCTCTCGCGCAAACTATTCAGTTTACAAAAACATGATATTAGAAACCTCAATATTTTTGAGGACCTATCCATATACCCCACACGTATAGGTTTGATAAAAAAAAATTGATTTTCAGTTCTAAGGTATGGGGAACCCCTAAAATTTATTGTTTTTTTTGCTATTTTTGTGTGAAAATCTTAATGCCGTTCACAGAATACATCTACTTACCAAATTTCAACAGTATAGTTCTTATAGTTTCGGAAAAAAGTGGCTGTGACATACGGACGGACAGAGAGACAGACATGACGAATCTATAAGGGTTCAGTTTTTTGCCATTTGGCTACGGAACCCTAAAAATGATATATGATATTAAAGTATCAATCAATCAATTAGTCCACTGTTGGACATAGGCCACTCCCAATGCGAGCCATTTCGTCCGATCTTCAGCCCTCCGCATCCAGTCTGTCCCAGCCACCTTCTTGAAGAATATTATTTAAAATTTCAAAACTAAAAGCAAAAGCTTATTTAATATGAAAGTATAGAAGCTAGTGAAATGGGTATTGAATACCTCTTCTGAGAGTTAGGTACTCAACGGACATCTGACGGATTGCATGACACCGGAGCCAGCAGGGGCTTCTCGACATTAAGTGACGCGGTAGTAGTTATTTGATTTTACGAGCAGAGGTAAATAAATCACTGCAATACCGGTGCACAGTATATACAATATACATGTGTTACATTAGTTAGGGTAGGGCGGGGCTTAAAGGTCCGCGGGTATAAAGGTCCACCATAAGTATCTTAAAAACTAGCGGTATATCGTGCGTTCTAACTATGTTCGCGGAATGAAGAAAGCGCGGGAGGCGTAACGGGGCATCGCCGGCAGTCGAGCAGCGTCGCTAGCCGGAGATATACGACTACATCTAAAAATTTTAACGTAAGTAAATTTGTTACATCTAAAAATATTTACACGCAGTTGGGGCAAAAAGGTCCAATGTGGACCTTTTAGCCCCTCATTAATATGTGGGTTAATAAAGACTTTTTTGTTTCAGTATGCGCAACTATAAAAGAAAATCGGATCGTGGTACTAAATCTGTTGAGTTGATGCAACGGGCAGCAGATTTAGTTATCAATGAAAATAAATCATTGAGGCAGGTATGTCGTGAGTATGAATTAAGTAAAACGTCATTGTCAAGATTTATTAAGCGAATGAAGAATGACCCTGTTAACTTGAGATTTGGCTATGGTTCTCCAGGGCAGATATTTAATAAAGAACAAGAAGCCAGTCTCACAGAATACTTGCTCAAACTTGCACAAATTTTTCACGGCATAGGTCCTTAAGAAGTTCGTCGCATGGCTTATGACTGTGCCATTAAATATAAAATAAGTGTACCGTCAACATGGCATGATGACCTACGGAGCCATGGACACTCACGGCAGGGTTGGTCCATCAGTTCAAAGTCGCTCAGCGAGCTATCGAGAGAGCTATGCTCGGAGTTTCTCTGAAGGATAGAATCCGCAACGAATACATCCGACAGAGAACCAAAGTTATCGACATAGCTCAAAGAATCAGCAAGCTGAAGTGGCAATGGGCTGACCATATCTCACGAAGAACCGACAACCGTTGGGGTAAACGTGTTCTTGAGTGGAGACCGCGACTCGGCAAGCGTAGTGTAGGACGCCCTCCGACCAGGTGGGATGACGATCTAAGAAGGACTGCAAGCAGATGCTGGATGCGGCAAGCTGAAGACAGGGCGCTATGGCGCTCATTGGGGGAGGGCTATGTCCAGCAGTGGACTAATATAGCCTGATGATGATGTAATATTAGTTATAAGATTTTAAATTCAGGCTATGTCAACATTCATAATTAATAGTGCTGTCTTGTTTAATTGTATTCTTCAATAGAGACTGATTAGTGATTAAACTATTATAAGCTCAACAAAGTTAGAAATTATTAGTTCGACTGTTACTGTTGTAATACATTTAGAAAAAAATAAATTTTGTTTGGTAAAAAAATATTTTCTTTTAGAATAGAGACTTTTTAAATAATATGTATCTTGGAATTATAATAAAGTTATTGGTTTGTTTAAAAATTGAAATATTGTTAACTTTTTGTTTTTGGAATAAAAATAAACGACTGAATTTTATTGAACCAAATATTGTTTTAGTTCCATAAAATCGATTTTAAATAAAAATTAAATACTGGACCTTTTTGCCTCCTGCCTGTCCCTTTTTACCCCTACTATGGGGCAAAAAGGGACAGACGACAAGGTCTAAAAAAGTTGTAGAAACACATATTTCTATTATAATAATTCAACTGAAAATTGAGTCAAACATACTCAGATAACTGTTTGTTTGATTAGTGTTATTTATTTTGATATAGTAGAGTCAGTTTTCACAGTATTATTCGAAATAGTCAAATTGGACCTTTAAGCCCCGCCCTACCCTACGCAATGCATGTTGCTTTGGCTCACCGCCTACGGTCGTGAAACATTATTTAATAACATACCTGTCACGTTCCTATATTCACACGGACGCGAGTAATTACGTTCGTTAATTTTAGGTAGTTTAATCTGCATGTACAGACGACAAAGGAGATACCTACAGTCGCACTTTTTCATATAAAGTTGTATGTAAAGGTACAAGCGTATCTCCTTTGTCGACTGTACATATGAAAACAATTATGAAAGTAGAAGCGATGTCAGAATCGTAACAAGTGTATTTTCATTGTGTATTTTCTTTTTATTGGATAGCTAGGTGCCCGTAGCGGTTCTACGGCGGTACCGACGTAATAATATTACAAATTAGAGGTGCCTAAAATGGGATTTCTAAGATGATGAATGATGTCGTACATCGTCGTCTCATACATGTACGTAAGAATAATCGCTACAGTGGTTTCTCAAAAGTAAGGTCAGACACGTTAACAGCTTAGGCGCGGTTTATACAGAAGAGACGTGGCGGGGACGTATGAGGGTGGCGGACTGTTTAAGTAACTCAATATACACCTTATATAGTGCACAATAATGCCATTTTTTTTCTTAGAGGAGAATTGCGCCTTCCTTTTTGAATTGAATGGGCCGATTTTAATGAATTCGGGATCATATCGTTGGAAGTAAGCGCCTATGAAAACAGAGGTGAGAAAGTGCGTCAAACCACTATATGATCACAATCTTCTAAATTGATTAGCTTACAAGTGAGAAATCAAGTTCGTTGTACCTAAACCATTATTGCACGCTTAGCCCAAATCGAACGAATGCAACTAGCGAATTGAAAATGATCGGCCATATCAGCTAGATGTCAGAGTCAGTTGACCTACTGATTATAGTACTCAATGATGCGTTCCCAATTTAATAAAATCTAATTTAGTCCACATTTTTGTAATATTAGTAGAATAGGAATAGACAAGTAATTTCCCCGCGGTTCCAAGAGAAAAACTAATGTCGTTCCCGCGACTGGCAGTTGCCTATTCCCGGGATAAAACGCCTATTATGTTTGGCCGTGCCGTGTGACAATTTCATTCAGACGTTCTTGAGTAGCCGACATCTATCCGGCCATCCAAACTTTCGCATTTATAAAAATCAACTGTCTCTTTAGGGTGAGGTCAACTTTTATTACACGACTACTCAAATCGTATTTGTATGTGATCTGACCTACACTACCCACTAGCGATTTTGAAATTTTGTAGTTAGACGCAGCTTGTCGAACTTTTTAGCTAGCTAGCTATGAAATGCTACAGAATGATGTTCGTATACAGCAGAGATTGACAGCTTGACGTACTCTGTATGGAGCGGTCTCACTGTAGTCACTGTATTAAGAATGAGCACCCATCCTTAAGTTGATTTGGCTAGTATTACTTAATTTTATAAATTATAATGTGCTTAACTACTTGGTTACTCGCTGCGATCCCCACGGTAGGTATAGAATGTAGGTACAAAATATGATTAACTTAAATATAATAAACTGTTATGTTGCAATCGTGACCTCATTGAGCGATCGCTTTATAGCTACAATAGTTCAATACAACAGTAGGTAATTGTTTACATATTATAACTTGGGATCATTTTGATTTGCAAAACATTTGCAGTGTACGGGAGTTCGTTGGTGACGCAATAACACTACATTTCATCACACTATGTCGCATATTTGTAGGAATTTGCGATGTGTTTAGACCTTGTTGCATAATCGACCCATAATTGCATGTTTTTACATAGTAAGATATTGTACACAGGTTATCGGCGCATCTACTTGTAGTTATTGTGGCAGTTTTATTGTATTGCTTGCGAATTAACCCTGTTTCTACAAACTCTTTTAGATCCGGTCCGGGCTTTCGTTTATAAAATTGTGTATGTAAAAAAGACGTCTCCTTTATATATATATATATACATACCTACCTACGTTTCAAAAACGCAACGTTGAGTTGTGAATCGACTCTCGCAAAGACATAGGAACTGTCATTTAGATCTAGAATACAATTTGTACTCAGATATAGATATAAATCGAGATTCAGGACTGAATATCGTTCGGGAATACGGGTCTAAAATTAAGAAAACCATTCGGTTTTAGAGCAACTTAAAATTGATGATGAAAATAACTGAGAACTCGTAATACAGACTATGCTTCGTTGGGCTCTAGTTACGCTATGTGTCTTCTATGTCTCAGAAAAGTTATTTCTGTCAATCACCCAATAGCAATGAAACTTCAATCCACAGCCAAACGTAATGTGAATATGTTGTGGACCAAGGAATTACTGCGCGCATTATGATTAATGCCCGGGCATTATGCGTAATGCCTATTAGCTCTATCAGACAAAGTGATTAATTATTGTTAAGTGATTAATTGGGCAATTTGATTCAAATTGCGCGAAGTGGACACCACACGCCTTGACATGGATAGGTATAGGTTATAAGGGTAAAGCCTACGTGTTTATTTTTGAAGTGAAAACTTCTTTAGCGGCGTTGGATGGGTTAAAAATGTTAAACGCGCGTCAGGATTAGTTGACCTTTGAACCGTAACCGACGACTGACGTCATACAACATTACAACAGCTACAAATAGTTCATTTTGTTAGGTGCGTCAAGAAGCTTCACGGCCGAGCGGTTAGCGCTTCGACTGTAAGTCCATATGGTTTCAGATAGTACCGGGTTCGGAACTAGGCTTCTGAACTTTTTTGTGACTATTTTTTTCTTTTTGTAATTTATAACGTTTTGTTTTTTTTGTAATTTATTACTTTTTGTGGTTATTTTTTCTTTTTGTAATTTATTGCTTTTTGTGATTATTTTTTCTTTTTGTAATTTTTTAATTTCTTCTGACAGAAAATTTGGGATAGGTTCTATGATTGGCGCTTTATTATAGGTATGGTATGGCATGGTGTGTTCTTTTTATCTTTTTCTCTATATATAACGAAGAAAGAAAGAAAGACAAAGTTTTCAATTCTGCCGGCACTCCCGCAGTGCAACCCGTCTTTTTTTTTTATAGCTACCCATGCGTGAACCGTAGAGTTGAAACACCTTTCAATCAACCTTAGGTTAAGATTATAAAAATAGTTATTAAACATGTTCATTTATAACACATTTATTACTCTGCCCAAAAGGTGATGGACAATATGTGTAATACCCGGTTAGTTTGATTATTTGAACAATTAACAACATTGCATACAAATATGTATCTTAACAGCCGGCCATACGGTTATTATTAGTTTGCAGCCGCCCAGTCACAGCTCAGCGTCGTACTTACGTACGTACTTGTACGTACTAACAAACTTTATGACGCAAGGGCTGTATCACTCAGTAAAGGAATACTTTTTCAATATATTGGCATTTTGAATTTAAAACTTCTTTAGCGTTGGATGGGTAAAGTGTTAAACTCGCGTCAGGATTACTTGACCTTTGAATCATACAACATTACAACAGCTACAGATTGTTTATTTTGTTAAGTGCGCTAAGAAGCTTCGTGGCTTAGCAGTAAACACTTCGACTGTAAGTCCTTATGGTTCCAGATAGTACCGGGTTCGAACCTGTGCTTCTGACACTTTTTGTGATTATTTTTTCATTTTGTAATTTAGAACTTTTTGTGATTATTTTTTCTTTTTGTAATTTATTACTTTTTGTGATTATTTTTTCTTTTTGTAATTTATTACTTTTTGTGATTATTTTTTCTTTTTGTAATTTATTACTTTTTGTGATTATTTTTTCTTTTTGTAATTTATTACTTTTTGTGATTATTTTTTCTTTTTGTAATTCATTAATTTCTTCTGACAGAAAATTTGTGATAGGTTCTATGATTGGCGCTATATTATAGGTATGGTATGGTATGGTATGGTGTGTTCTTTTTATCTTTTTCTCTGTATATATCGAAGAAAGAAAGAAAAGGTTTTCACTTCTGCCGGCGCTCCCGGAGTGCAACCCGTCTTTTTTATTGCCTATTCATCGAATACCAAATAATTGTCAGTATTATTGGACATTCGGCGAATAGTCAAATAAATCAAACCTATAAAAAAATTAAAGACCCGACTGCTGCTGAATAACTCGATAAGTACAAGTATGATCTTGTATGGATTTGTCCGTCTAGTCGTTAGGCCTCTGGTGGGTGGAGTGACGGGAGGGGGAGTATTACATAAGTACATGGAGATGCGCGTAAAAATAATACTCTCGCAGGTACAAGTCAGGTAAAAAGAACCAGTCTTAGACATTATGAAGTTTGTATTTACCGATATAAAGTTTAAAAAAAAAAGACGGGTTGCACTCTGGGAGTGCCGGCAGAAGTGAAAACATTTTCTTTTTTCTTTCTTCGTTATATACATAGAAAAGGATAAAAAAGAACATACCATACCATATCTATAATATAGCGCTAATCATAGAACCTATCACTTATTTTCTGCTAATTTTCTGTCAGAAGAAATTAATAAATTATAAAAAGAAAAAATAATCACAAAAAATAATAAATTACAAAAAGAAAAATTATCTTAAAAAGTAATAAATTACAAAAAGAAAAAATAATCACCAAAAGTAATAAATTATAATAAGAAAAAACAATCACAAAAAATCCCTGAAGGCCAGGTGGTTTGAACCCGAAACTATCTGAAACTATAAGGACTTACAGTCGACGTGCTTACCGTTTAAGCTACGACGACATCTATGGTAACTTGCAAAATACATAGTCTGTACCTAATCTTGTATGACGTCAGTCGTCGGTTACGGTTCAAAGGTCAACTAATCCTGACGCTTCCTTAACATTTTACACCCATCCAACGCCGCTAAAGAAGTTTTCACTTCAAAAATCTATATGATGTAGGTACTTAGATAATTTAAATTAAAATAATTTAAAGTAAATTTATGACAGTAAATTATCCTCTAAAACACCATTAATTCTATTAAGTTAACGGTTATGCTGTTTAAAGTTACATTTGTACCGCCAATAAAGTGGCTATATATTAAATACCAGCTGTTACCTGCAGCTCCACGTGCGTGGCTGTCGGTCATTAGGACCAAACATAGCCACATCATTACCTATGTCCTTTCCCAAGCTCCAGTCCATCTCTGTACCGAGGTTCATTAAAACCGGTTCTGTGGTTTGAGTGTTACACAGACAAAATGGTTACTTTGGCATTTATGATATTAGTAGATATGGATAGATTTATACCTAGTTAATAAATTTTATGGCATGTAGACTATTTTAAATTGTACATAAATGCATTTAATTCGAAAGAGATGCAAACTGATCAGGTATATATGTGTATATATGTATCCGTATGATGTGTATTATGCAAGCGACGACGGGCTGGCAACAGTGCAGGGTGCCGAGCCATACAAGGTCGCGTCGCGGCTCTTCCGCATTCAGCGGAATGCCTGCTGCCATTAGTAAACCATATAAATACCCACCCACCTATATCCACTATAAATACTACCACCTACCTACTACCGACCTACCCTCTATAAGGCTCAAATACTTGATACCCTTTCTTTACGGCGACCAGCCGTTTGCATTGGCAATTTTACCGTAGATCGATGAGTGCTATTTGGAAAATAGAATGATTTTTTATCGAAGTAGGTACCTGCCGTTTTCGAGTTATCGCGGTTTCAAACCGTAGGAAGTTGTATTTCTTTTGTGTCTATGTTACATGGATATCCCGGATAACTCCTCCTTTTCCTAAGATTCCTGAGATTTCCCCCTTTGCTTGCCTTTATACCTATACAGCGGCAATTATAAAATAATTAAAATATTAATAATATTTTTTTTTAAAGTTGTTACAACGGCGACCGTCAGTGCCAGTGCAGTAGAGCTTAAAGGAAAAAATGGGACCCATATAGAATAATGTTGCACGTCGTTTTCCGTCTTCCCGTCTATGTAGGTATACATGTGTACAATGTCCCGTATTTAATATTTCGAAAGCTGGCCGCCTCATAACTCACACAAGTTAATTTCCAATGACTTGGTGACCTTTATTATCTATGCTTAAAAATAGAATAATTGTTAATCAAAGAATTCTTAGTGTTCCTGCATTTATTTGTGGGGTTTCACCACATTGTCAGCTGCTGCTAACTACGTCACGATGATGAACATTTTATTTTTAGGCCACGTTGAATTCATTGACGTTATGTGCTTATGCGACTCTACTCATTACTGACGTATGTTAATTCCCGTCATTCATTGGTAAACGAAACACCAATTTATAAAAACATCTGTTTCGAGCTGGCATTAAGAATTTAAATCAAAGTAACTGGCGGCCCGAGTTCCGGATTTGCTCACCACCGAGCGACAGAAGACTGACTGACTCCCAACTCCAAAAGGAATGCCTGCGCCCGAGCCTTTTCGTGCTTTCGTGCACGTGTACCGGCTGGTTGACTTAGGGTCCAGAACAGCTACATCTACACCTACGTTGGGTGAATGAGGCATTGAGTTTATACTGATTTAGGGTATCAAAGTTCATCCATTAGATCCATTGGGTGGCGGGTTCGCGCTACGCTTACCTAAGTACATAGACATCGCAGTACCTAATACAAATTAGCATCTGGCACAGTTCGAGAAGGCGATGGCGTTTTATAGCTAGGTGATGCTGGTATTCCTAAACATTGCCTATTGTGTTGTCGATTGCAGCGCGTTACGTGCGCATGAGTCAGCGATAACACCAGTTGATACGTTCACCGATTCATAAATCGGATAAGTAGGTACTCTGTGCATTTCATATTAGGAACACTTTGACGAGGGTTAACAATTCACAAAAAGCTTATCTTGTATCAATGAATGTGTGCAATTAAGTGTGAATAGTACAAGAAACGAAAGGCGTATACTGCAGTGGCGAGGGCCCTTATAACCCGATTTCAGCCGGCTTGCTCTGCAAAGGGAAGGTGGGGAAGCCGGCTTCCCTTTTGAAAATTTTAACCCTTCACTGCTACCGCATACCTTAATGGGAAAGAGGCGTGACAGTACAAGATTCATACATGTGAGGGGTGGGGTACCTATTAAATAAAACCACAGATTAGTAGTACCTATACAGCCTTAAAAATTATACATTGTATGGTATACTTGGTTTCAATTATTGCTCCTCACCATGTATGCTCTGTGGCGTGGCGGTAGGGAACGCGGCCACTACGCAGGGGTGCGGGTTCGATACCCGCACCGTGCAAATATTTGTATAGGTACATGCCTATTCGTCTTGTCCGTATAGGTGCCTAATGCCCGCAATTTACCTAGGTATAAGCTTTCAAAAAACGTATGGCAATTTGTTGACATTTATGATTTCGTTATTGCTTACTTGAGTGTGTGCGTGTGTGCTTGCGTGATGATATTATAGTCTATAACTTTCTTTGATAAATGGACTATTCAACACAAAATTAGTTTTTCAATTGGTACACGAAATACCAATTTATTAAGAACATCTGTTTCGAGCCGGAGTTAAAAATTTATGTAAAAGTAACTGGCGGCCCGA
Source organism: Eilema caniola (assembly GCA_949126895.1). Taxonomy (NCBI): domain Eukaryota; kingdom Metazoa; phylum Arthropoda; class Insecta; order Lepidoptera; family Erebidae; genus Eilema; species Eilema caniola. Next base: position 16,093,389 of record OX421460.1, on the reverse strand, counting down.
GTCCCGGATTCGCTCAACACCGAGCGACTGAAGTCTGACTGACTCCCACCTCCAAAAGGAATGCCTGCGCCCGAGCTTTATCTGTTGTGTAGAAAGAGAAATTAGTTGACATTTATGATTTCATTACTGTTTTGGTTCCTTGAGTGTGTGCGTGTGTACTTACGTGATAATATATAGATACCTACCTACTTACCTATCTTCTTTGATAAACGGACTAACTATTCAACACAAAATAGTTTTTCAATTCCAACCAAGAGTTCCTGAGATAAGCGCGTTCAACCAAACAAATGAACAAACAAACTCTTCAGCTTGATACTAAAATAATATGTACTTAGTAGGTATAGGTATAGATTATACCTAAATAGAAACACCCATACACAAACACAAATAATGAATCAGCTTCCATTCCAAGTCAGTACTTTGATGTACGAGTAAGTTCAGATATGATTGCCTCAAAACTCAATATTGTATGACTAACTTACCTGTCTACCGAAGTACCTTCCCACCCTATACAAAAGGTTTTTTGAATTCGTGTCTGTCTGTGCGATGGATGCAAAAATAAAGAGGATGAGGTTATTTTGCTTTCAAACAAACTTGGTCAGACTTAATATCTTACGTTTATTTAAGTAATTACAAAGAGAACCGAATAGAACCGGGTCAGAGTAGAACCGAAGTTATGATCGAAAGTCGCGATATCTGCGCGAGTAGTGCCGCGGGAATCAGCTAGTACCTATACAAATAGTTTTAAACCCGCTTATTTTCAAACATTAGATGAGACGTTACAATAAACCAATAAAGCCCCACTTCGAGGGGTTTCCTCCGCGCTGAAGAGTTCCATTACCAATTTCCTGGCTCCATTATCAAATCTGCTCGATGAAGTCAAATTATTGAGATCCGTAGGTATATCACACATATTCACAGGTCCTTAAGTTGAGACATACCTACAGTTGGGCCACAGCTGCGCTCGGCTATGACCTCGAAGGGCCTCTACTACCATAATACTACCTATCTATTCTGTGCCCCTACGTAAATTACACTAAAAGTTTTGCGTAACTTAAAAAAACAACATGTTATAACCGAAATATTACGTTTATTGCATTTCAAAAACTCTCCTTTACATTTGAAACATTTTTTCATGCGATCGGACTATTTTTAGGGTTCCGTAGCCAAATGGCAAAAAAGGAACCTTTATGGATTCGTCATGTCTGTCTGTCTGTCTGTCCGTATGTCACAGTCACTTTTTACCGAACTATAAGAACTATGCTGTTGAAACTTGGTAAGTAGATGTATTTTGTGAACCGCATTAAGATTTTCACACAAAAATATCAAAAGAACAATACATTTTCGGGGTTCCCCCATAGTTAGAACTAAAACTCAAAAAAAAAAATTTCATCAATCCCATACGTGTGGATAGGTCTTTAAAAAAGGTATTGAGGTTTCTAATAATTTTTTTTCTAAATTGAATAGTTTGCGCGAGAGACACTTCCAAAGTGGTAACATATATGCCTCCCCCCTCCCCCTGTAACTTCTAAAATAAGAGAATGATAAAACTAAAAAAAATATGATGTATTACCATGCAAACTACCATCAAAAATTGGTTTGAACGAGATCTAGTTAGAATCTAATAATCATAAACCTTCACTATTATTAAAACAACTATCAAAGTAACAACAAACTACAAGAACTTTTATATCGTGTTACTTGCTGCTACGAAACCCTCCAAGGGCGAGTTCGACTCGCACTTGGCCGCTTTTTTAAAACAGGAGGACCACAGATCTGAGGGCATGTTTTCTGAGAGTGAAACCTCTCATTAAATCTTTGGTTTTTGGGGAAAAAACAGAAATCACAGGGTGCTAGGTCGGGGCTATGTGCAGGATGGGTGACGAGTTGTACTTTTCGGAAGCTAAAAATGACTTTGTTTTGTTGGCCGTGCCGTGTGTGAAGAAGCGTTGTCATGATGTAGGAGGACGCGGTTTTCTGGTCATCTTTTGCTAACTTTTTCTAACACTATGGGTAAATTTACCAACGTTTCTCGCTTGGCTCACTTTTGTTAGCCTGTTCTCATTTTCCTTTACAATTTACAATTCATATATTTGGTTTGAAATTAAGTTCGGAATATTTCCTCCATTTTTCCAAATAGTTATAATAAAAAATGGTAATAATAGTGCGTTAATGACGAATTAATGCAACAAAATGAAGCACAATATATTTTTAATAAAAAGAACGCGCGGTTACTGTTTAAAAACGACACACCATCGAGAGCATGCCGAGATCAAGGCGCGTAGGTATGGCTCGCGCTTCGTTTCGTTTAAATGAAGTTGCAATACTGTATACCTACGCTACCGGCACGTTATGATGGCCGTTTGGACGTTTGTCTACTCATGAAGTTTCGTATTAATTAGTAATTTTACATTTGAAGGAGCAAATAGCTATTCTTTATTGTATATAATAGTTTTTTTTTTTTTTTTTTTTTTTTTATATATAGGACACGTCAATTTGACTTTACCTCGCCTGATGGTAAGCTGAAGGTAAAGTCTCAAGAAAGAGGGTCACCATTATGTACACGTGCCATGTTAACAAAATAGTATATAATAGTGGCGTGCAGTTAGTCATGATTGATGATTTATTTATAGCATTGATTTCTAGACTATTAGGGTCCTTATTAGGGTCCCGCGAACCTTAGATTATTAATATGTCCAGATTATCAAAAGCCCGTGACACCAAGTCCATTCTGAAATTTCATAACTACGACGTGGTGGTCATATTTTGTCTTGCAATACAGACATCAAATTCGAACTCAGCATGCTATAATCAGCATACTCATATATGTAGTATTGCACATTATATTGCATAATGTAATATAACTTTTTTTATTGATTTAAGAAGTCTTTTATAATTTCTGCACACTTTACCACATAAACCGTCATTTTCAAAATCACACATTTTTGTCCGTGCCCACTGACAGTGCGTCTGATACTGAAAACAGGAAAATCGTTTTGGGCCAAATAGTTGGGTCCTATTTTTTGGCCGCTTTCAACGCTTTGACTGTCTATTTAGATATATGAATAATCTAAGCCGCGAATATTATTTTTTTATTTGTTTAAGTTTATAATTAATTATTGGTGCACTTATTCACCACACAACTCGGCATTTGTTTTACGAAATAAAAAAAAATACAAATTTAATACGATCGCTGGCCAGTACAACTACTACCTCTGGCAAACTCGCGTCCAATGCTCTATGCAAAACAAAGCAGTTTCGACTTGAGGTTGCTTCGAAAAGTACAAACTGTGAGTGCACTGCGATTGGGACCTGGCTTTCGGATATTGATACTGCAGTACTGTTCCCCCTTGCTCGTTAATTTGGACTCTATTTATGCCTTTGGTTGTGGATTTCGTCGATATGGCCGAACGTACACAGAGAACTGTTCGAAACAGTCAGACACGTGAGTTTGTTATAAGTACGCCTTAATAACTATTTCGATCATGAATTTCAAAACGGAGGGCCAATTTTACCTATAACGTCAGTGGTTGAACGCGAAGCTGATGCGCTTAATATTGGACAACGAGCTGTTAGACGAATAACTGAAGAAAAATATGGCGAGACAAAGTGGGAAAGTTCTTTAACAAGGATTTTGAAGACCGTTTGATTTCCATATAAACAATGTAACAAACGCAAAATATTGATGGGAAGATTTAATATCGTGACGGCAAGATATATTTTTAAAAGCGAAATTAGTACGTCTTTTAAAAGAAAAAAAAAAACAACCAAGATCCGATAGGTCATTGACAAAATAGCGTTAGAAAATGGCTACAGAGTTATACGGTTACCGCCTTACCATTGTGAAAATAATGAGTTGGTTTGGGCTCAAATTAAGGGATATGCTGCAAGGCAGAATACAGAATGTGACTAAAGGAGACTGGGAAAAGGTTGTGAATAGAACTGCTAAATCAATAAAGAAAAATTATGAGAGAGATGTGAACATAGATAATATTTAAGAAAACGAACTTATTATGTAGGTGATGATAGCAGTGACGATAGTGAAAATAGCAATATGGACGAATCTGATTAAATATGGCCTTTTGTAGATCCTTTTTTTTCTCTTTTTGCATCAACTTGTTTCTTGTGTGCATATGAAGTATGTATATTCATTTTCATTAACCGGCTTCCAAAAAGGAAGAGAAAAATAACTAAATTTACAGACTTACTGTTCTGTTAGAAGTCGGTGCCAATTTAGTTTGTGGTGCCTGAACTACCTAGTATGCTGGAAACAATTGAAATATGACCTCTCGGGCTAGGCACCGACTTCTAACAGATCAGTCAATCTGTAAATTCAGTTACTTTTCTCTTAAGTTATTTTATACCTTCAGTTTTGGAAGTCAGTTTTTTTATTCCACGATTCGGTTCGTTCAAATATATTAAGTAAATATCAATATTTTTGTTTTATCAAACCTATTTAATCAGGTACATACTACTTGCAATAAAAACTTATAGATTTCATTATATTTTTTTCGAGAATAAATTGACGTTTCACATCACTATTGTATATTGTAATATGTCAAAACAGCCATCATAGCGTGCGGCAAGTATAGATGGTATTACCGCGGCAATGAATAGGTACCTTTCATTTGAGATATCAATCTTTGAAATCCGTACCGTGGTTATAAAGAATATTACATCATATAGGTACAACATACTAGAAGGGAAGTATGCTGTAGCTAACCTAACTGTTCTAATTAATTAATTGCGTGTTGTAATATTTTTAAAGATATTACCCAGAATAGGTGCTGATATAATTTACTAACCAAATCGCACTCACACAGATACACATTTATTATCTACATAGAAAATAATTATTTTATCGATACGCGTAGGTATGTGAGATGCACCATGCATCGCGGGTAGGTACAGTCTGTGTCAGAAATATCTTGATTACCAAATCTCAACGAGTTTGAGCAGTTTGTGTCTCAAGATCGATCTGATGCTGACTGTTCCTATATTATTTAGGTAGGTATGTGCCGCTACGCTTAAGCGAGGCATTGTCATGGTCGCGGCGATCACTACCTTTTTCTTAGCTACACCGATTACTTGTGGGCGAATTTAAGTGGGCTGTTTATTTTATTCTGCAGAAACAGTGCTACTGCATAAAAATATTAATTTCCTGGTCAATTAACGAAATATTAAGGAAAAAACATGCCAAACACACTTCATTCTAGCTTAGATGCAGGCATGGTTAAACAAACATATCGGCAGGTGTGTTGTTGCCATTGCTAGTTATAAATAGAAGTATATGTATTACATTTTTTTATTCAAATATGAGATCTGATAGTATATTTATTCTGTGTCTGAACTTTGACTCGGCAAGCGGAGCGGACAGCGCTCAGTTTCTAAACGTCAACACCGAACCGCTGACGTAGACGTACCTACTCGCGTCGTTGTCAAGATCGCACAACATACCTAAGCCAAGGTTAATCTCGCTCAGCTCAATAGATCCGCACTATTTTGTAGCTATCTGCAGCTAGACGATTGAATGGCTCGCAACCAAACTCCAATATAATTCTCTTAGGGTTTATGATAACATGAAAATAGTGTATTGATGATAATACCTATTATTTAATATCTAGAAGCGTAAACACGAATAACTCAACTAGCCGGCTACGTAATCAAAGTCTCACAGATATTTAATTTCGTCGTTGTTCTGCGAAAACCCGGTAATTCGATTTTTTTTCATAAAATGAGTTAACACTACCAATCTACTCAGTTTTTCGTTCTCTTTCGTCTGTGAAATCCCATTATAGTGATAGTTAGGTACTTTCGGAGATACTGAATGGGAAAACCAATTATCTTAACGATTGTAAGTAAAACTCTCAGCTACAAAAAAGTAACCTGACTTAATTCCATATTTTCTTGGGTTCATCTCCGATAAAACGCATTGAAAATATTTAACTAGTTTTACTTTAAGGGTGATTTTTATTACTATTTTATTTTCCCCAGAAATAAAAATATAGTTGAACTTAATTGTCTATTTTTCAATATTTATGATAAAAAGTCACAGGTTTAATGCATTATCGATATTTAAATAATTTTTCATGAGGGGTTTAAGTCTAGTCTGATATAAAGTTTTTCAAACAAAAAGCAGTTAATTTGAATAAATTGTTTTCGCTGAGCATTTAATTGATCGGTACTAATGTATCACTGCAACGAAAACAAAGTAAATCGTACTTGCTTATGTCGCGCGGCAATGCTGCCACCTGCTATGTTTACTTGTAAAAATTACTCACTTGTCGCAGTTTCGCGTGCGGATAAATAACGGAGTGATAAAGATTTTTCAATTCACTTGCTCATTAAATGGCTCTAATCTCACCGCAATTACGTATACAAGGATAGTCGATATATATCACGAGTGGCATATAGACTATTTTTTTAATTTTATAGGTTGAGTTGCAATATTCTTAAAAAAAACGATACAGAAGAGATCGTGTTCAATAGAACAAATAAATTAATATTACCTTTGTAACGTATTTAAATACAAAATTTCATCTTGTACGTGTACCTATAGTAAACAAAACTTTCACTCAAATATACTTAACTTTTATTTTCTCTCTGTTTAATTATATATCCCTTAATCTTTTAGTCTTTGGCAAATGTGCGAGCATAGATAACCTACTCGAATTGTTTCCGCCAGTCCGCCAGTACCAAAAAGTATCGCAATTCGTTTGTACTGTTGAAATTAAAGTTATTTATTAATTAAATTGTACAGTATATTATGTGGTGTACTAGGAACATAAATCGTTTTCTCTATAACTAGTACATACACTAGTTATAGAGAAAACGATTTATGTTCCTAGTACACCACATAATATACTGTACAATGTGCTGGATGTGAGGTCCTTAACGTTAAGGAATGTTAACTACCTGAAAAGTGCAAGGGTAAATATCTATTTTAGTATTCTTTTATTCACAAGTGTATTGATAAACGTCTTATGATACACGTGTGTTTTGTTGATTACCATCTTCGGCTCTCTTTAGACCCTTGCCTGGCGACTCAGGTTAAACTTTACACACTTGTACCATTATCTACTATATTTAGTGGGTGTGTCTGTTTGTCCAAAAAGCACGGCCATTTATTCTATGTCAGATTGGGTAATGTTTTTAAAAGAGCACGATCGAAGCAAATATCCAAGAAAGACAAGAAAGTCGTCACAAAAGAAAGATACTTGGATAAAGAGTTTAAAAACAACGAATTCAAAGACTTGAAGCATTTATCGGACAAAATATTATTAATTATTACTAATGATACAGACGGAAATCAAGTAAAATGGTTAAAAATAAGACGTTTTGTCGGACAGCATCAGAAACTCACATGAGCAGCGTCCATGGCTGCTCATATGTGCTGATGACATTACGTTGATGGACGCGGTCAGGAACAGATTGTTGCGACGTGTGAAAGTGTGGAAGGAGGCGCTTGAGAACGGCGTTCTGAAGTTAAATGTGGCGAAGACAGAATACTTGGCGTTAAACTCAACAGATCCCTCACCCTTCCGCATAGGCGGTGACTTGATCGAGCGTACGCACCAGGTTAGGTAAGTACCTGGGATCTAGACTCTGCGTGACTGGTGACATTGACTACGACATCAAGGCACGTAAGGTCGCCTCGTGGGCCAAGTGGTGGAAAATAAATGGCGTCACATGCGATCCTCAAATGCTGTCGGGTTGAAGGGTAATATTTCAGGTCTATAAGGCGATCATTAGGCCTGTCCTTTTACATGGCTGTGAGGCGTGGCCGAACGACACAAACAGGAGCTGCGTGTCACGGAGATGAAAATGCTGCGGTGGATGTGCTGAGTCACGGGTATAAGTCGCGTGAGGAACTTTCGTATCCGCGGCAGCCTTCACGTCCGTGACATCGTAGATAAATTGCGAGAGAGTCGCCTTCGCTGGTGTGTCTTGCGGTAACAGCCAGGCTACGTGGGTAACAAATACCTGGCAATGGCGCCCCCGCCGGGTCCAGTTAGAAGGGGCAGCCCCAAAAATTCCTGGCTTAACGTCGTGTAGGGCGACATGCGTGCAAATTGTCTTACTGCCATGGATGTCCAAGATCGTGTGAAGTGGAATAGGAAGAGCCGGAAGGCGGACCCGAAGCTCCGAGGGCATCTCAGTTTCGGGTGCAATCTGGATAACGTCGAAATGTCGATGATGATGGTTAAAAATAAAACGTTTCAAGTACATTAAAGGAGAAGCAAAAATTTTCTATAATTATGGCTTGTCCGATATTACTCGAAAGTTTGGAAAGCCTGATACCACACATACATGTCTTGCAATGGATGTGGAAACTGAACAATCAGGACATGGTTTTGGCACTAGAAATAAAAAAGTAAAAGAACTTTAAAAAAAAATCTTCGTTAGAATCTGGCTATTAAATGCCAAAAGAAATAAACAATTTTCTTGTGATCTGAAACAGCTTTACAAAACACCCTTGAATATCTCAGTAGCAAGAAAAAACATTTGGTAACACTTTGGTGTAATTCCAGAGGAGTTTCACGGCTGGTTTCAAGAGTTACAAGCCACGTTTCAGACGAAAAGGCGACTTAAGAACAGTAAAATATTTTTTTGTCAAATTAATGTTGTTTTTCTTTAAATAAATTCACTTTTAGTACATACATTATTATTTTACTATCCAATGCAAGGTCTAAAGTAAATTAAGTTGTATTCTAAAATATTTTCACGGCAAGGAAAACCTAGTAAATATTTTATTTTTATATTATTATAGAAAAAGTACACCCTAAATTCAAAATTATTTATTTTAATCGGTATTATTAGCAATAAACTCAGTTGTTTTAATTAGTTTGTTTTGATTAACTTAAAGAATCACCGAATAAATCACAAATAAATATCTTCAAGGAAAACTAAGTAAATAGGTACCCTTTTGTGTAGGTAAAAGTACTATTATAATAAAAGTCTGAAAGTAAAATTCTATCATTAAAAATGTTTTTTTTTTTAAACTCTCGCGTTCCATGAAATCTAATTTACGAAACGGGAATTAACGCGATCATGGTATAGGTACTTACATACCTTTGATTGCCTGACGTTTCGACCAGGTTACACCTACACCGGCCGTGGTCACAGGCTGACGGTTCGTAAATTAGATATTATAAATGGTTTTATTAAAATATGAGACAAAGAATTGTTTCGTTGTACACAAATATAGTTTAATCTGTTTCTTATTAATAATTTTCTTATCTTAATATTCATTTGCCTATAACTCAAAATAGTAAACTATCGATTTACTGGGTTTTCCCAAAACAACGACGATTTGTTGTACTAGAATAGACTTGTGGTCTAAAATGTAACGTTGGTCTTTTTGGTGTTTCTAAAGTGTAGTTTCTTCTACAGGGCGTCGTCGAGCACGGCACCGGGGTATGACCTGACGGCGATTGCGGGCACTGACTGTAACGCCGGCGTCTCCCTTACTGTCACGCATGTGCCCCGTCATCCCCCACCCATGCAGCAGGGCTCGCTCCCACACCATGACCCACGGAAGAGAAAGAGCTCCCACTAGTTAGTATACTTACTTGATAATTCGTTTCACACAAATTCATATAGGAAGATAAGTTATCGAAATTGTATTTACTTATATATTTCCAATGGATTTTAACAATATCTAAAAACTGTAACCAGTATAAGGGCCAATCCCCACTTAAAGAGCAGCAGCCGGCAGCGGCTTAACGTAACATCATATAAACCATTTTGAATCTTATCTACGGGAGAAAAAGACTTTTTATTTAAGCTGATGGGGTAGTACTAGCGTATCAAAATGAGAAGGGAAGGGAATTAGAAAGCGATTAGAAAAATATATAATGTTATAACATTAACTCAAAAGCTAAAAATAAAAGAAATTTAAAAAAAAAAACTCAACTGCTGTTAAACAGACCGATACAGTTTATAGCAGGCGGTGGCGCAGAATCCATATCCATACTTCCATACTAATATTATAAATGCGAAAGTAACTCTGTCTGTCTGTATGTTACGCTTTCACGCCTTAACCGCTGACCCGATCTTGATGAAATTTGGTACAGAGGTGGAATAGAGCTTGAGAACGGATATAGGCTACCTTTTGTCGCAAGAAAGGGGGGTTTAAGGGGGGGAAATAGGGGATGAAAGTTTATATGGAAGTTAGTCATTTTAGAAGATATACTGATGAAATTTGGTACAGCGATAGATAAGAGTTTAAAAAGGGATAAATAGTATGGATTTAATTTGAAAATATCCTTAAATTTAGTATACAAGTGGAGAGGCAAGTACAGATCGTTATAGAGGCAAGTGGATAGGCGTGTAGAGGTCAAATAGAAAGTCGAGTACAGGGGCGAGTTGATATGGATCAAATGTCCACTAGAGAGTCGAGTGGAGAGAAGAATGTAGAGGCGAGTAGAGATCGAATAGACAGTTCAGTAGAGATTCGCGTAGACAGGCGAGTTGATAGGCGATTAGGTAGGCGAGTAGAGAAGCGAGTTGATGGGCAAGTACTGAGGCCAATTGAGAGGCGAATATAGAGGAAGTACAGAGTCGAGTAGATAGGGGAGTAGAGAAGCGAGTGGAGAGACAAATATAGATTCAAGTAGAGAGGCGAGTAGAAAGTCAAGTAGAGAGTCGAATATAGAGGCGAGTAGAAAGTCGAAAACAGAGGCGAGTAAATAGTCGAGGACGAAGTAGAGTAGAGAGGTGAATTTAATGCTCAATAACGTCGGCTCAACACTAAGCGATAACCGATATCCACGCGGCCAGAGCCGCGGGCAACAGCTAGTAGATAATAATACTAGGCGGTAGCTATAAATTCTCTTTCTGATTATGATTGGCAAATGGCTACTTAAAACTAATTTACTGTTATCTCTTAGTTTACCTCATAATATTACGCTAGGTATATTTATATTTTTGAACTCGAGAATTTGATGTGACACTTGATGCGATAGTCAAAAAAACAGTTGCACTCCTGGTGTGCCGAAAAATAGTCAATTTAATATTTACTTGCATTTTTAAAGAGTGACTTTTGAATATTAACTTCAACTTTTAAAGAGTGGCTTTTGTGGAAATCCTCCACTCCACACAATTTCGCCAATGTCATGTGTAAGAAAGACAAACTGTCATCACACATAACGGATATTAATGTAGAGCCTTATACAGATGTGTCACATGTGCATTGTCACAATTTGTCAAAAGATGTGACGGTAACAGTGCCGCAAGATCAGTGATTTAGAAAAAAAAAGTTCTTACGAAATACCCAACGGGCCTAAAGGAATTTACACGACAAAATTTTTTTTAGATCCCCCATATTAGGCTCTAATATCCGTTATATTGATATTATTATAATGAATCGATAGATAACTCATTCGTTACAATCCGTTTAGAAAGTTAAACAAGGATTTTTTTTCTATATGGACGACCTGCTTAGGGTCGTGTTCAGGTCTAGCAAAACATTGCGGTAATAATCGAAATAATAGTAATTAACTAATTCAGAAAGACAAAACACTGAACTTTCGTATGAAAAAAAAAATAGAAGTTAGTATTTTTACGAAACACGCATGTATTTTATGAATTGCTCATAGACAACTTTGTTTAAAAAAAAACATATTACTGCCACGTGTAAGTGGCAGGCAAACCGAGCTTGAATTCGTATAATATACACTACGTGTGTAATAATATACACACTGATCAAATAGATGAGGTACTGAAAAAAGGGCAGATTAAAAGCGCTCAAATTCGGAGGGCTTGCATGATAGTTTTAAATTTAATGACAAAAGAGAGCTAAGGAAGTGTGTAAAGACAGGAAGGGCGGTGGGCCGTTCTCCGTAGGCAGAAAGGTGTGAAGGTTCATTATCTCTAAAAGGACATACTTGCCAGAACGCAGGGATGCCCCTCACAATGTGTGAAATAGTGTGACAATTTGAATTGTTTTTAGTAGTTACATTTTGTTTATGTAGTTAAAAAAAAAAGTAGATACTGATGAATTACTGTATGTTGGTACTATTTCCGCCGGTAACCCATCGCTATATAAAATACTAATTGTTGCCTGCGGCTTCTTGGCTCGTGACTTGTGAGGCTGGCTTCGACGCCGAAGATTCACGTATATTAACATTTGCAGCAGTACTGAAAGCTACGAGATGCCTGTATGCAGTGCGCCGATGTCGGGTCCGCCACCGCCGCCGCTCCACCCACCGATGGCGCCAGCACGCAAGCGGAAGACGTCTTCGTAGTGAGTATTCGTGGATTATTATAAAATACCTGGATGACCAAGCTTTGCACGGTAATTTTTTCTTTCAAGACATTTTCTAAAAGTGAGTCCTAGCTAGATCGATTTATCGCCCCCGAAACCGTCTGTATACTAAATTTTACGAAAATTTTCGAGCCGTTTCTGTATATATAATTCATATATATATTTTAGCAGGGGGTTAGATCTATCTAGGATTCATTTTTAGAAAACGTCCTAAAAAAAGAACCGAGCGAAGCTCGGTCATCCAGGTACCTACTATATATATGTGTATATACAAGAATTTCTCGTTTAAATATATATAAGATACATGGGCGTAGGCAGCGCCTCCGTATCGTCGTTATTAACCACTTAGGTAAGGTTTTTAAGTGCCCTTACGAAGAAGTTATCACGTAATAAAATTGTTAGATACCTAAATGACATATATTAAAAAATATTTCATCTGAAATAATGTTAAAGTCGTTATGGTAATCAATAAAAATAAAAGTAGCCAAAATTGCTTCACATGTAGGTAGGACCTACTTAGTATACTTACTGAAAACACAATTTGAGGAGCATTTATCCATTCTTCTTCTTCATGCTATCGTTAATCCTAGTCCCATCCGAAGCTTTTCAACTTGGAGTCTGGGGTCCGCTTTTATCAGTCTAACTGCGGATATGGCTAAACTTCGATATTGATCCATTCTGGCAGGTTCTATTTCGAATTTATTGCAATAATAAATTATTAATGAAAATCCTTTTAAAAACAAGCTTTTCTGTAAATAATCTGTGCTTAAACGTAAATAATAATTGAATGTAAGGGTTGTGCTGATATCAAAAGCTTGTATCGCGTAAGTTCTACCTTGGTTTTCTATTAGCGCTACAAGCTTAAGGAAAGTTTGTTTTTAAAAGGTTGTCTATGAATAATTTTATTTTCTTATTTTTAGTTATAGTGATATTACTATACTGTGATCGGTATAACTAGTACTGAAGTAAATAAACAAATGAAGTATAACGAGTAATCATGTAACTGTAGAGTAGTCTATGTTTAGTTTAGAAATTCTCATGACCACCTACTGTCTCCATCTTCTGAAGTACGATGTCATACCACATAGTTTTTTAAGCCAAAGCAAATGAGCCCTAATTTCGATAGGTTTATCTTGTTTAGTTTATGAGTTCCTTTGGCCACCTGCCGCCATCTTTAGACCCTGAATACCATGTAATACCAAAGAGTTTAAAGACAAAACAAATAATAATAATAATAAGAATAAGAAAAGTTTATTTTCTCACCACATATTTAGAATATACAATTTTGTTGACTTATATATGTATATATGCATAGTTTTCCTATGTGGGAGACTGGTGCCTAAACTAGGAAGAATCCTGTATTTCAGGCCACCAGTACACACCCATTAGACTTCTAGTCCTGTACAATGTTTGTTATTCGTGAGTGACTAGTAAGCTGCTAAGTATGACAGCACTATATAAAGCGATCTAGATTTAAGTACAACAATATAAATTATTCGTTATAAAGGTAATGTCAGGTTTAGTAGATATTTGTCTAAAAGTGAGTGGATGTGCTTGTGTGTGTGCGCGCGCGCGTGTGTGTGTGTGTATGTGTGTGTGTGTGTTGCTTGTGTGTGAGAAAGGGAGTGTGTTTGGACGGTTCCCGGAATTTGAGACGGGGACTGATAGGAGACATTCGGTATTGTCATAGTCTAGTCCCATGAGCCATTCGCTGGTTATTTTTTTGCACAGTGCTTTGGTTAAATTGTATATGGGCAGTATTTTATTAAGGTTATTATAAAGATAGCCCCCAAGGAAACAGAAGAACCTATTTGTAAATTGCTTGTTGAATGAGTCAAGGGTGCGGTTGACAGGCTTGAATCGTCTCTTATTTAATGGTGCAGTTGGGTTGTAATTTAGGAGAGAGTGTTGTTTTGTTATGACGTGGAGAATGAACAATTGACGGACGGTCAGCACCTTGCACTTCCCAAACAACTAAGTCGTAGGGTATCTAATAGGTAGGAAATGAGACACCTTGAGTATCGCTCGCTGGGCTCTTTCCACCTGGATAACAAGTGTCTTGTCCGCACCACCCCAGGTCGTGATACAGTAGGATAACAGCGATTGACAGAAGGCAAAGTATACTGTCTTTCTCAGATCTTCATCCGCTACATGTCTGAGGTTTTTGAAAACGTATATTAATTTGCGGATTCTAGATGTAAGAGTCTCTATGTGCAGATGGAAATCCAAGAAAGGATCTAGTAATACACCAAGATATTTTACTGATGAAACCCTCCGAAGGTGTGTACATCGACAGATTGTATTGTGTGTAGGTGTGCATGTATGAACTGTGATAGGTAAGGAGAGAGCGGAAAGAGAAGCGCTATTCCGAATGGCAAATGGTATGTATTGCGATTTTTCCGCGTTGAGAGTCAGACAATTTTTTGATAGCCATTTGGTCACGGTATCAAACCCGTTTTGAGCATAATTGAATACGCTTTCCCACGAATTGGAGTGGAATACGAGTGCAGTATCATCTGCGAAAGTGTATATGTTGCCCTCCGGTAGCTTTATCGTGCACAGATCGTTAATATAGATGAGGAAAAGAGTTGGTGAGATGACACTCCCTTGAGGAACTCCATGGGTGACTGGTAAATCTTTACTGATGTGACTATCTATCTTAACGCTCTGTACACGGCCACTGAGATAGTCCGCAAATAATTTGAGTTGATCGCCTCTTATTCCAACTTGTTCCATTTTCTCTAAAAGGATGGGAACAGAGACCGTGTCAAAGGCTTTAGCCAAGTCCAGAAAGACACCCAGTACTTTTTTACCCTCATCCAGTTTTCGGACTATGTGATTAGTTAGATCATGAACTGCGTCACTAGTAGATCGGCCCGCGCGGAACCCGTATTGGGACGATGACAGGATATGGTTTTTCTCGAGATAGCCTGTTAATCTAGAGTTCATGATTCGCTCGAGTATTTTGGATAGTGCGGGTAAGATAGCAATGGGCCTGTAGTTAGTGACTAGGTCTTTTTTTTTTTTTTTTTTAAATGTAGAAAAGCGGATATGGGTTCCAAAGTGCAAGCTTTGCTTAAGATGTCAGTCGTTCCCCTTTTTAAATATTCCACAACATTTCACACAACGCTTACTAGACCCATGGTAAGCATAGCTTAACTAGCTTGTGTTATGGAATCTAGAATGCGGATAAACATACTTAGATACATTTTTTTTTGTAAATACATACATAATATACATAGAAACACCCAGACCAATGCAAATATACATATTCATGCACACAAATATTTGCACTGAGCGGGGATCGAACCCGCGCCTCCTGCGTAGCAGCCGCGTTCACTACCGCCACGCCACAGAAGCTGTCAAAGAAGGTCTCTGTCTCCAGTCTTGTAGATTGGATGTATAAGGGCCCTTTTAAAAGTTCTGGGAAATGTACCAGAGGACAGTGATAAGTTGCAGATATGCGTCATCGGGGGGATAATAGTTATTTTATTTTGTTTAATTACGTTGACGGATATATTATCCCACCCGGTAGTACAGCTCTCTCTGAGGGAATCCACCACTTTGTTCACTTCTTCCTCATCTGTTGGAAGCATTACCATTGAATGTGATGGCGTGTTAAGCTAGCCCGTAATGGTGAGCGTGGGTAACCTGATTGTGCATTTTTAATGCTCTCCGCAAGTTTTTTGCCTATGTTGGCGAAATAATTATTGACCGCATCGACTGCCTGGTCGGAGGAAGGTGCGAGGGACAGCAAATCGGAGGCATTGCTTTTGTTTACCGATCTGCCGGAGATTTTGTTAATTGCCTGCCATAGTTTTTTGTTATTTTGTCCTGCGCTTCTTAATTCTTTGGTTTCAAACTCTCTTCTGACCTTTTTGAGTATATTGTTGCAATAGTTCCTGTATCGCGTGTACGAGATACGGAGGGTTTCGTTATTGGGTGTCTTTTTGAGTTGTTTGTGCATGTTATCCATATGTTTCACGCACCGAATGAGGCCCGGAGTAATCCATGGCTTCAACATCTTCTTACGATTCGAAACTTTCACGACCGAGGTATTGGAAGCAATGATGCTACGGATGGAGTCAACTAGAAAATCTGCTGCAGTGTTCGGGTCTTGGATAGCATAGATTTCACTAAAGTCGTAGCTTTTTAGATCATCTGATACTTTAGAGTAGTTAATTCGGTGCATGGCATTCGGGGCCCTAAGCTCAGGGGTATTTTTTGGCAAAAACAACATTGTTACCTTGTGATCGGTTAAGGCGGAATGAGCGACCAGAGCTTTGGCTGTTGATGTTGTTTTAAGGATTGTGTGATCCAGGCAGCTATTTCCTCGGGTTGACAAGGTGTGAGCTGGCAAGAGTCCGTGGGTAGCTAATAGGGTCAAGTAGGCATACCGGTCTGGATCTTCTGAATTTTCGCCAATGTTTATGTTGAGGTATTATGTGTCTGGTGTTGCTTATGACTGTGAGTGTATTGTTCAGTTCTTGCAAAAAGCGTGGGATATCTTTTATACCCGGGGGACAGTATACGGCCAAGATCATTGTGTTATTATTTATTTCTATTTGGAGACAGTTTGAATTCAGAAAAGTAGGTTCCCTAACAGTGGTCACGATTTCATTTTTAATGTAGACCACAACACCCTCTTTTTGGGTCCTGTGGTTGGTTGTTGAAATATTGGCATACCCTGGGAGCGGTGGAATATTATTGTTTTCGAGAAGCCAACATTCGGTTAGAACAATTACATCCCACTCGACCCGGGTTCTATGTAGTATAGTTATGAATCCATGTATATTTTTGTTTATACTTCTTATGTTTTGGTTAATTATTTTCAGTGTGTTTTTGAGGTGTAGGCCAGTAGGGATACAGTTCTCGATATCGCAAACAGAGCTATCTGCCACTGATACGGAGTCAACAAACTGTGTATTAGAATTCATACTATCGAATTTTATTAGTGTCTTTGCATACTAGTAGTATTCCCTGGGGTCCGGTATATGATATGTGGGAGTTGTGAGTTTTTAGTGTAAATGATATGTTATGACCTATAAACTCGATAAGATTATGGTATTTAATTTATTATAGTTGATATGGCCACCTTCCTACTCCATCATCAGATCAGTTCCATGGTATCATCAAATTTGTTTTAAAATCGGTTGACTTGCAAGATTTGCCCCGAATAAATCACATACAGAGCAAGTTTATAAATCGATTGCGAAGCCGTATAAATCTGCCAAACTTACCCTTTACACTTTGAACTCGTCAACAATGCGTTCAATTAGGACGGCGCAAGCCACCCTAACTAGCTGACTACCTTTGCTCAACCGTTGCCAGGATACGAGAATTAAAAACGTCCAGCTGCGACCTTACACGTCTATTTGGAACTTCGCTTGACGGTTATAATCTACTACCTGTTCGCACGGTTTTGCCTGCGACTTATATATGTTCTAATAAATGCGAATATTTGGGTATGGGTGTTCGTTACTGACGTCAGAATGGCAGAACAGATCTAGATAAAATTTGGTACATAGATTGCTTATTGATTGTGTAGTCTGGTATAGCACATAGAATATTTTTATCCGAAGACTTTAAAATTTTAACTATTTAGCATCATCCAAAGCTACGAAAGTTCAAGAAAACGACAAGCGTTTCGAGAAAAGGTAGGTAGTGCCTTTACGCTTCGCTTGGCTCGTCTTGGCGGGGGCACTGCGGTGCCCCCAGATTTAAAGTCAGTCAAAATGAATGACAAGTTGTTTCACATAATCTTACTTGTGCCATCCATCCAGATTCGTTCTGCTATTCACGTGAGATTGAGTAACTATCACAAATCCATAGGTACGTCCAAAATTTGATAAACTTAAGACGCTGTTGATATTTAAATCTAGTAATTTCTAGCGATAATTGCCTGATCAAACATAATCAAAGTTGATCTCCCATGGGATGTGTATCGATATTCCAAAGGTCAAGTCATTCGGGCGATAAATGGCCCTGAATGATGAAATAGGTATAAGTAATGTAAAGTGAACGTTCTTTCGATCAATTGTGAGGCTGTTTGTCCGTCTGTCACATACCATTTACTATGAATAGTCGTGATTTTCCACCAGAGGGGCGAGACGAGACGAGGAGAGGAGAGAATTGAAATTTGTATGGCAAATTTTCAATCCTCTCTCAGCGTATCTTTGGTGGAAACAGTGTGGATTGACGAGAATATGCGAGGCGTGAATTGAAATATTTGTTTGTGCAAAAATGAACCGTATTGGTACCGATATAGAGTATAAATCACCTTCAAGGTGATTTTCCGCCAGTGTGGCTAGGCGGGGCGAGGCGAGGAGAGAATTGAAATTTGTATAACAAATTTTCAATCCTCTGCCAGTGCATCTTTGGTGGAAACAGTGTGGATTGACGTGAATATTAACCGCTTATTTTTATTCGGAGTTTTCGGCATTGACGCTAGAATAAAGTTATATCGAGCATTGTGTGTGAGCTGTCTAAAATACATTTATATATGAAGCATACGGGCGGCGGGGCGCGGCGGTCACGCGCGAGCTCGCGATGGCAATTTTTAGTGGAAAAGGGTCAGTGCGATTTCAATTCTCTTCTTGCCTCGTCTCGTCTCGCCCCTCTGGTGGAAAATCACCTTCAAGGTGATATATATATGACCCTTTTCCACTAAAAATTGCCATCGCGAGAGGATTGTTATACAAATTTCAATTCCCTCCTCGCCTCGCCTAGCCACTCTAGTGGAAAATCACCTTAAAGGTGATTTATACTCTATATCAGAACCAATACGGTTAACTTTTGCACAAACAAATATTTCAATTCACGCCTCGCATATTCTCGTCAATCCACACTGTTTCCACCAAAGATACGCTGGGAGAGGATTGAAAATTTGCCATACAAATTTCAATTCTCTCCTCGCCTCGCCTCGTCTCGTCACTCTGGTGGAAAATCACCTTCAATGTACCAATGGAAATTGACACTTTATTGAAATAAAACCACTTTTTACGGGTTCTATCACAGATGGATTTTATTTCAATGAGTGAGATTCGCGTTAACTTCAGACAGTACTTTGATGCTTTACATAAAAGAAATACCTGCTTAGTGCCTATAACTTAAAAGACATAAGTAAGTAGGTACTCGCCGATATGAACTAGTCTTCCCTTAATTTTGATATACTACAACTAAATATACTACTCCTTAGTTTTCCCTTAATTTTGATATACTACTCGACTAGCTTGAATAAAAACAAATCTCCACATACATGTCAGCACCAAAAATCCAATGTGTACATTTTTAGGTTTTTTTTTTATACAACTGAGGTGGCAGACAATCACGCGGCCCACCTGATGGAAAGCGGTTACGGTGGCCTATGAACGTGTGCAACACCAGAGGTGTAGATGACAAAGCAGGATCTTCCCACTGACAGCACAAAAATTCTCCAGCGATCTCTGGCTAACCTAATCACCGCCGGAAACATAACACGATGTTATTATGGCCACGGTATTCTGTAGGGCCGAGGTATTTCCCTAGTCGGACTGCTCAATTGGACGGAAATACCGTCATATCCTACCTCCTTTTATATACCCAGCAATACTCAGGAGGTGAATACTTTTCATTTGAGACCCCAATCATCGAAATCCGGCTGGAGCAGTCGGGTAAAAATAAGGTACATGATGCCTGCAAGCGGATTAGTAGGTACCTACTGCTATGAATATAGATATAAAAGAATTGAAAAAGAAGAAAGACTCTTTACTGTCTTGTTTTGGACGTCTTTGTAGTGATTTGTTGCCACAGCAAACAAAGTTATTGTGACAGCAGCTTCTACGTCCATTTCGCGGCAGGTTTCACGAACGATTGAGAGCAACTCGTGAATGTGGTGGGCACGTCTTGTGCCGTGAATTCGCGGCGTAAATTTACGGCACTAGTATGTAGAGCGGCCATACACACTATGCTAGTATCGCGAGAAAACTATTAACAACTAGCTTTTGCCCGCGGCTACGCCTGCGTGGAAGTTCGGTATGGACCAAACATAGACTATGTCCTTTCTCAAGGTCTAATCTACCCCTATACCAAATTTCATCAAAATCGGTTCAGTGGTTTAGGCGTGATAGCGTGACCAAGGGAAATAGGGATTCATCCTACTAATATTATAAATGCGAAAGTTTGTAAGTATGGATGGATGTCTGTTACTTTTTCACGTAAAACTTCTGAATGGATTTTACTGAATCTTTACAATAATATAGCTTATACATCAGAATAACACATAGTCTATATATCATCACGCTACTACTCAAGGGAGCGGAGTAGTGATCATTAATTTCAACAAATCCGGCCGGCATAGGTATACAGTGAAGTGACAGTTTGGTTATTTCTGTTGCTAAACCACGGCGCCCCGCCGTGCATCGCGCAAGCGCGTGGACTTTGCGGTTGGCGGTCAAGCAGGGCGCCACAAATTATTTGAATACAAAAAAATTACGCGCTCAAAGCTCAAAGGTTTGATACTTTGTACAGGAATGGATAATGCTTAGGAACGGTGAGCGTGTGTGAGCTTCCAAAGGTGGCAATTATAAGAATCCTTTTTTATACTACTTAGGTAGCAGATAAGCGCACGTCCTACCTGATGGAAAGTGGTTGCCGTGGTTTATGGACGTATGCAACACTAGGGGCGTTACTACCGACCCTGAAGAAACCAAATGCCCTTTTTGAAGAACCCTATAGTGTAGTCACTTAGGAAAACTACAACAAACCACAGCTTCAATGAAGTTCCTTTCATACCGCACGGTGCGCACCAATTTTCAGCGTGGATTGAAATCTAAAGAATGTAGGTTGCAATTCCATTCTTAAATTTTAAATAAACAAGTAGCAGTTTGTATTGCATTTACTTATTGTTTCGAGCATACAAAGTATTAAAGATGTTTTTTTTTTGTTTTATTAACAGTGGATCTTGTAGTACATTCGACGACGATGGTGGGGACGATGCCAAGTCCGGCCGCAGTCTGCCAGACAAGAAGTAAGTAGGCACGTCACGAGTGACATCACATTACCCAACGAACTGAATAGAAATCTGTATATACATTTTTGTATTGAAACGTACGAATTTAAGAATAGTTTACGGCATTTTGCAATGGAGTGCATACCTATAGACCTATAGTCATTCGTGAAATTCTCAGTGAGCTCTGTGGAGCGTTCGACCGTTAAGTCGGAGGTCGTGACTCCTGCTGAGTGCAAATAATAATTGTTTGCATGAATATTTGTTAGTGAATAATTGTTAGTATATATATTTGCAATGAGCTGAGTGTTTATATGTATTTACAAAAGTAAACTCTGGCGTAGGCGTACCACTGGGGACTAGGAAAAGCCTAGAGCGACCAAATCTCCTCAAGAAAAGTGGATGATAACGCAAGAAAATATTAACATGTTTGTTCCATTGTAGGCAAAACCACAGCGAGATAGAGAAGCGGCGCCGTGACAAAATGAACACATACATATCAGAGCTGAGCGCCATCGTGCCGATGTGCGGGGCCATGGCGCGGAAGCTCGACAAGCTGACGGTGCTGCGGATGGCAGTACAGCATTTGCGGTCTGTGCGCGGCGCGCTGACGGCCTGCCCACTGACGGCGCGGCCCCGCCCAGCCTTCATCTCGGAGCGAGAGCTAAACTCGCTGGTACTTCAGGCCGCTCACGACTGCTTCTTGCTCGTCGTTGGCTGCGACCGCGGTCGCTTGCTTTACGTCTCGGCGTCGGTTACCAACATGCTTCATTATGAACAGGTAGGTTTTTATATCTGTATTATCATATTTTGTTTTGGGTTTTTACTATGAAACCCAGTAGCGCTCTCGATTTATGGTGATTTAAACAGTTTTTGTTCAACTTGCCCAAACCACGAAGGTTTCACAAACTTCCAGTAGAGGAAATAATAAAGATACAAAAGATCAAATAAATCGATAGGTTTAGGTACTCGTGTCACTAAGGGCCTGCAATTAGCGTAGATTTTTGATTACTGGTAAAAAAAAAAACGGTTTTCGATTTTTTTACCGGTAAAACCGGTAATGAGTATATATTTTTTTTTGCTTCGAAATTGAAGTAAGGTTTGAATAATAGTAAAACCGTAAAAGAATTACGTATACTAGATATACCCAAGTATTTTGTATATGTTTAAAAATGCCTGCAGGGCTAACCATGCGCGCGTCGTCAACTATCTCGAATCGAGATGGGATATCATCTCGAGTCTTCTCGAGCGAAATAACGTCGACATATTTTGTCGCGTCAAACAACGAGCGTTTTCATACTTATCCGATATCCGATATCGGTGTCGGACGCCGATAGCCGACATCTTGTGCTGTTTTCACATTTATCCGATAAAATCGGCCCGATACGGCCATTTGCTTGAAAGCACAGACTAGTTAGAGATGCTAGGGATGAAAAAAAGAGAATAAATAGTGCAAACAATTTTCGACCTTATTGACATGACATGCTATCAATTTTTTTTCTTATATTAGTGATCAGCGTCATGAAGTAACGCGAAAAGACACGTAACAAAGGAAATGCCATTAAGGTCGAAAATGGCTTGCAGTCGCTGTTTTAGTCCAAAATGAAACGAGCACACAAAGTTTACACGAGATAACTTCTCGTCGACCAAATGAAAGACGGGAGACAAAACATTTTAAATGTCAAAATTCGAGTAAATAAGGGCACGTATGTTACAATTTGCAGACACTAAGTAGAGATGATTTCTCGAAGTCAAGTTATGTCGACATCTGACAGATCGCCATGAAATTGGCCATGTTACCAACAGTCGATATCGACATAAAACGGCAAAATGCCTCGAGATAGCTATCTCGTGGCACGCATGTTAGCCCTGCACGTTACCAACAGTCGACATATCGACATAAAACGGCAAAATGCCTCGAGATAGCTATCTCGTGGCGCGCATGTTAGCCCTGCTGGTAAAATGTCCTCTAATCGATAAAATTGGACTAAATAGAAGTATATTTTGTCAATAATCGAAAAGTAGAAAAAACTGCATTAGTGTGATACTGCACTAAGTATCCATTGCGGCATGTGCCAGTCACACTAATATAGCTTCCGCGTTTTGATTATTGACAAAATATGATTCTGTTATGGCCATTTTTCACGATTAAAAGGCATAACACGAATTTTCTCAGCGCACACTAAGAATGACATAAAGATATTCGCATAAAAGTCGAGTGCGTAAAAATTACTTTTATTTATCAATCAATGAATCAATTAGCCCACCGCTGTCCACTGCTGGACATAGGCCTCTCCCAATGTGCGGCATTTCGTCCGATCCTCCACCTTGCGCATCCAGTCTGTACCAGCCACCTTTTTCAGGTCGTCAGTCCATTTGGCTAAGGGGTTCGTTTGCCTTCTCGCGGTCTACGACTCGTCTGCGCCAACGGCCATCGGTCCCTCCTCAGACGTGGCCAGCCCATTGCCACTTCAGTTTGCTTATTCTGTGAGCTATGTCGGTAACTTTGGTTCTTTGTCGGATGACCTCGTTTCGACAAACAACCTGATTCCTTCAGATAAACTCCAAGCACAGCTCGCTCTATAGCCTTATGTGCGACTTTAAGTTTATGGACTAACCCTACCGTCAGTGGCACGTTTTGACACCGTAAGTCATAACAGGTAGGACGCACTGGTCAAAGACCTTTGTTTTCAGGCATTGTGGTAGCGAAGAAGAGAAGACTCGACGTAGTTTGCAAAATGCTGCCCAACCCAGTTGGATCTTTCTAGCCCTTTTTTTTTCTCGTAGTTGTTTTCACCAAGCTGGATAAACTGGTCCAGGAATACATATTTTTGGACAACTTCGAGCGTCGCCCCTTCGATGGCAATCGGTCTTGGTGCAACATGTTCGTTGAAGATAATCTGGGTTTTATCCAAGTTTACACCGAGGCCAACGCGTTGAAAAGCTCCATTCTGTGCAGCATTTCGCCCAGTTGTTCCAGCGTCTCCGCAACCACGATGAGGTCATCGGCGAACCGAAGATGTGAGATGTACTCACCGTTTACTCTGGGCGGGGTGTCAACCCCGCCCAGTCCAATCCAGAGTCTTGAAAACGTCCTCCAATACGTTGGTGAATAGTTTTGAGGGATATATAGATATTCGTCTTGTGGTCTTGGAGCAGGACGAACATTGTGGCAATATCATACAAGTTCCTAGTACTCAAAGCTATTGATCCCTATAAGAAATAGGATCGACAGGCAGAATAATTTTTTTTTTACAATTTTGCCAAAATCTGTGTTTTGTCGAAACTACAATATTTAAGGTATCTACTCTTACTGCCCCGTTTTTAAAATACACCTGTATATTAATGTTTATTTAACGATTTAAACGTTGAACGTGGAAACATAAAATTTAAGGTTCATTTCGGATTCGGACAGTATTATGATATATCAATTGTTTGGACTAGAAACCAAAAAGAAATAGTTATATATTTTATGAAAACAAGTTTTCTCAGGATATAACATCAACGATTTTGATAACTTGAATTGCCAAAATCTTTATTCAACCATTATATGCATTGCAAACTTCAAATGGCGATGAACGATAGGCAAATATTGCCATGTAGAAATAGTACAAAAGCAATAATTTAATATCAAATTAATTAGATATATTCAGTAAGTTGACTGCATTGTATATTGACATTGAGTACACAGTTTACATTTAATAACTTGTGAACATTGTTTTATAAAATTCCAGTAAAAATGACCGGTAAATTACCGATTTTTATTTTTTATTACCGATAAAAAACACAAAACACACACACATAAACACACAAACATAAAAACCTCCTACAGTGTCACTATCACAGATGGTGCGATGTAGAGCATCAAAATCAAATCAATAAAAAAGACGGGTTGCACTCCGGGAGTGTCGGCAGAAGTGAAAACTATTTCTTTTTTTCTTTCTTCGTTATATACAGTGAAAAATATAAAAAGAACATACCATACCATACCTATAATATAGCGACAATCATAGAACCTATCACTAATTTTCTGCTAATTTTCTGTCAGAAGAAATTAATAAATTACAAACAGAAAAAATAATCACAAGAAGTAATAAATTACAAAAAGAAAAAATAATCACAAAAAGTGTCAGAAGCCCAGGTTCCCGGTACTATCTGAAACGATAAGGACTTATAGTCGAAGCGTTTACCGCTAAGCTACGAAGCTTCTTGGCGTACCTAGCAAAATAAACACTCTATAGCTAGGAATGCGATGACTTTGTATGACGTCATGTCGTCCTACAAAGTCGTCGGTTACGGGTCAAAGGTAGGGTTGCCAACTTTTTTTTAGAAGAAATAGAGTATATCCTATTTAAAAAGTGGTAAAAAAAAGTACAGGCTTAGAAAAAAAGAGTACATTTTATTTTTATTATTACAAGCTTTTATTTACTTTTCACTGTATGTTGTAATTTGTTATCTTGCTACTCGATTTTGAAGCAGATATCCTCAGCCAATTTTTATCAAATTTAATAATTATGGTACAATGGAGCTGGTCTGATGATGGAATAGAAAGGTCGCCATTGCTATTCCTAAATTAAATAAGACAAACCCATCGACTTTGTGATCGTTTGGTTTGTCTTAACAAACTCTCTGGTATTACATGGTATTCAGGGTCTGAAGATGGAGTCAGAAGCTGGCCATAGGAACTTCTAAACTAAACAAGAGAAACCTATCGAGTTTGGGCTCATTTGTTTAGTCTTAACATGGTATTACTAAAACTAAAAAATGGAAAATATAATTGTTAATAAGCTTCTTTAAAGGATCTGTTGTACTAAAATCATAATATGTAATATTTTTTGAAATTCTCTTGAAATCTGTGATGAATTTGAAAATCTTGTAGCATGAACGGAAAACAGAGAAAGCACTTGCGTGATATAAGCTTTTCAAATCAGCACAACCCTTGCATAAAAAACAGAAAAATAAACGTTTGCAGAAATATAATAAAAGTGGGAAATCGAATGGTGATTGGTAATTGGTGATCCTAGCAACGATTTGAATCATCAATCATTGCATCAATCATCGAATTAAGTGGCACTACCTTCACAATTCCTATTCCTCCTGTAGCGGCTTTTATCGGTAAATTCCGTTTAACGACAAAAATACTTTAAGAGTAATGCCAAAAACAAATCATGCGAAAAATAAAGTATTTTCGCGTAATTTATTGTTCTCATAAAATATAGAGTACAATTAACGAAAATAAAGTACAATACTTTATTATAAAGTACGGTTGGCAACCCTAGTCAAAGGTCAAGTGATCCTGACGCGCGAGTTTAACAATTTTTACCCATCCAACGCCGGTAAAGAAGTTTTCACTTCAAAAATATCGGCCTACACTCTCTAGTTTTACCGGTTATGCTCGATGCATATAAAGTTCTACGTACGCACATCAAAAAAAGTTTGAAATCACTCTGATAATACGAAATCGTTTTTGTTACGTTAGAATAAAATTATTTTTCTTAGACTGGCCCACCGGCTCGCCTGACTTATGCCGATAGAGCACGCGTGGGATGCTGTTAAGCGAGCTGTTTCGAATCGTAAGCCACCTCCTAGACAGTGCCAGAGATCAAGGAAGCCGTTATTCAAGAATGAGACAGGTCACCGCAAGAAATGCTGGATAACTTAATTCTCAACATGCCAAGAAGGATTACCGCGTATGTTCGAGCCAGGGGAGGAGTTATCTTGTACCTACTAAATAAAAACAGTTTCATAATAAATGTTGTCAATATTTTGTTAAGCCTCTTTTTCTTTCAATTATTTATGAGTCGAAATTGCATTAGGACTTTTAAATTCAATATTTGTTATAAAAAGATATTTTATCGAAAGTGCATATTTAGAAAATAAAAAGATTAAGCAACATTCCTTTAAAAAAGTAAAATTTAAAAAATATTCCACCTTTTCCTAGTAATTTAAAACTTTTTGATGTGTGTTCTTCTTGAAAGAGTTACGTACTACCTACTAGTAAAGCGGCGAATGCTGAAATACACGAATCTTCTAGGTACACCGAATATGTATTTGTAATTAACCAAGACTGTTACTGGAAGCGACTATGTTTCCGCAAAACAAGCTTACAGTTTAGGAAGGGGTTCAGGCCAACTATTGGGTAATCTGTGGTTCAGGTCTGCCACTGTTTTGAATGTCTAAATGTTGATGCTAGGGGTGGAGGTAGATATTTGAGAAACACTGCCTCAAACAGAATATTTGTTTTTGTTTTCTACGTTGTTTCTACATTTGTTTTGTTAAAGTTCCAACAGTGAAGACTTACAAACAAGTTTTGTGAGTTAACGAGAAAAAATAACTTTAGGTAGGTAATTACGGCAAATTGGATTTTATAAAACCTGTATAATTTGGTTTATTTGACGAGTCCGATACTACAGACAGCGGCAAAAGTAGATAAATGGCGATTGCATATACTCGTATTTCAAAAATATTTTTGAACTTAATTTTATTATAATGAACATTTAAAAGTATTTTTATAGTTTTCACTATACCTACTTAAACAACATTTTAATAAGAACCATTTATTATTTTGCTACAAATTCCTTTTTTAATCTGAATATGATCTGCTTTCGGCTCTGACTATCGTTACAGTTGATAAAAAGTGTGTTTTTAGTACCTCACTCAGCCACCCATCACATATGTTATCGTTTTGCTCCCCGCCTTCTTCTACTGCGAAATCGATGAAAGTGTACAATTTATTGTCCGCAGTCGGAGTTGTTGGGACAGAGTTTATTCGACATTTTGCACCCCAAGGATGTGGCTAAGGTTAAGGAACAATTGTCATCGTCGGACCTGAGTCCTCGCGAGAGACTTATTGATGCTAAAAGTAAGTGAACACAGATAGTACAATAATTAAACCTAAGAATTCCCAGTAAGGAGTTAGTCCTCTATCGGGCACATTACCTGACAGTATACAGTGGACAAAAAAGATACGGTCGCACTTTTTCATATAAAGTTGTATGTAAAGGTGCAACCGTATCTCCTTTGTCGACTGTAGTACTGAGAATCGTTAGCAGTCAAAATAACTTCTTATGACAATTTCGGTCTCATTTGTTTGAATTGAATGCCGCCGTTTAATACTTGGCCTTCACGTCTCCTGAGCTGGCGCTAAATGACGGCGGCGACATAATATTATACACCCTGAATAGTAGTGCAGGTAAAAGGAATAATTTGTAAAGAAATTTTTATTCGTCAAATTAATACTTCCAGACGATTTTGATATCGAAACTGTGTCCAAAATCCTCATGTATACCACCCGGTATATTGAACTGAAGGGGCCACAGCTAAAGGTATGATTCCGAAGCCTGCATACGACAAGTGCAGACGCACGCAGCAGATATGCGTTATTCATTACAGCTTCTCAATAGTCCCCTTTATCCGTAACGAAGTTTAACACTTAATGTATGTGCTGCATGCGTCTGTAGTTGTCGTATGCGGTCGGCGTCGGAATCAAACTTTAAACCTCAAATCTAAGTAATAAACCAGTCGTATTACTTTGTCTCCATCAGCCATGTTACCAGTGAAGGCGGACTTGGTAGCGGGCACGTCGCGGTTCGGCCCCGGGGCGCGGCGTTCGTTCTTCTGTCGCATCAAGTGCAAGCAGTCTGCCTTGCGCCAGTCCCCACCGGCCGTGCCCATCAAGGAAGAAACGGAGACGGCCTCCAAGATGCATAAGAAACAGGCGAGCGAGAAAAAGTACTGCGTTGTACAATGCACTGGTATGTCATAGTTTTCTTATATATAAATGCACACATAGTAGAAACATTTTTCATTCATTTCATTCAGTGGGTGGATACAGTCGGCGTCAGAAATATCTTCACTACAAAGTCTCAAAATGATCGTAACACTAAGGTACCTATTAAGAGCAGATCAAACTGTTTTATAGATTTAAATTGTATTATTGTACGAACTAAAGGTGTGTACCAAATATCAGAACAATCCGTCAACAACAGGAAGACGGGGAAACCAAGGTGTTAAGATTATTTTGAGCATTTTGTTCATATAATCTAGAACGATCTGATGCTGACTGTACTTATTTATTCCATACACCTCAGCGTAACTGTATATTAAATTCTTACATTTCACATTTAAAACCAGATTTACAGTACCATAGTTAGTTGTAAGAAAAGCATGTGCATGAAATAATATCTAAAACGAACAAAAGGTTAGTTTGTACGGTTAATAGAGGGAATATAGAGAACCTCTGAAACACCTGTCTTGGCTACACTTATCCTGCCTATCACCAGATTAGCTTAATAGTACTCAAAGTTAGTTGATTCAACTTCTAAGATTTATTAACACACATAAAAGTTACACGTGATTTGCAAATGAAAGCATTATCATACTATCATCAAATAATATGTTAAGTATACTGTAGGTTATCTAAAGTCCTGGGCTCCAATCGAAATGTCCGACGGCGCCAGCACCTCAGAGTCTATAGAGGACAGCGAGGCGTGCAATCTGTCCTGCCTGGTTGCCGTAGTGCGTGCCTTACCCGACATCGCACCCCTGTCCTACGCGAGCCCTTCGTCGCCAACCCGGGCACTGCAGTACGTCTCTCGTCTCACGCCAGACGGAAAATTTATGTTTGTTGATCAAAGGTACGTTACATTTGAAATTCACTGTTCCACTTCACTGTGCCTCTTGAAACTCATTGTTACATTTCACTGTTAATCTTGAAAATCACTGTTATACTTGTGGGTCTCTGTTATTTGCGCAACAAGTGAGCATTTTTTTTTG
The DNA here is from genome assembly GCA_949126895.1 of Eilema caniola. Classification (NCBI taxonomy): domain Eukaryota; kingdom Metazoa; phylum Arthropoda; class Insecta; order Lepidoptera; family Erebidae; genus Eilema; species Eilema caniola. Next base: position 16,063,360 of record OX421460.1, on the reverse strand, counting down.
TTGCTGATTTTGAGTGCGAGGGATTCTAATGAACGAATCCTGAGCGTAGTGAGGGATTCGAATGTTTTTTTTTCATATTTTTTTCTTAATAAAATTACATTTTCTAAAAATTAATTCTAGCTAGATCGATTTATCGCCCCCGAAACCCCCGGTATACTAAATTTCATGAAAATCGTTGAAGCCGTTTCCGAGATTCCAATGATATACTTACAAGAATTTCTCGTTTAAAGATATAAGATTAAAAATAAAATCATTTAAATAAATAGCATGGTTATCTATTTTACAAATATCTTTCAAATTCAGTTTATTTTCGCGTTTCCGAACGTGTTTTCTTTGGGGCCGAATTTCGAAATTAGACATTCAAATTACTTGTGTTTGTCACTCGCTCTTTTTTAAGAATGGAAAAGAGACAGGAGGCAGTAGTGTAGTTCGAAAGTTCTTCGTGAAACGATTCCTTTTAAATATGATAGATTTAGAAGGAATCGTTCCGCGAAGATACTTTGTCTCACGCAGTGATAAAAATTGCATTTTGCTCACTATTTTTACGCAGCCAAACTTACATGTTTGAGCTGCTGAACTAAAAACAATGTTTGATAAATCGTCCGGTCATTGTCAAACTTAGCCAATCTTATTGCATTGGACTTTGGACAACAATTTAATTAAACGAGTTAGATAGGACTATAATATATCCCCATGTTCGTCTACGATGGAAAAATTAACCGGGGATATGAGTCCTATCAAACTAGAATAATTTTGTCTGCAAGAGTGGATGCCCAGCGCATAGCACAACTTTGTCAAAAGCAGTGGCGCATCCCACGGGCAGCCGTGGCTACTGGCGACTGGCCAAAGCCGTGCAAGCTACCTCCTACCAGGCTACGCGACCCACTGTGCAACTCCGATGGATCCCTGGCCCAAGAGCCGCAAAAGACAGCAAATTTGTTGGTTAATCTCTTTGCGGCCAACTCCCAAATCGATGATTGTGGTATGCTCGGGTACAGTGCCTTCGGCTCGGAAGGAGGCGAATGTACAGCCGATCCCCAAGAAGGGGGATCGCTCAGACCCAGCCAACTATCGACCTATAGCCGTCACCTCAGTGCCGTGCAAGGTGTTCGAGCACATAATTAACATACAGCTCATGCGTCATCTAGAGGATCACTCCCTGATTAATGACCGGCAATATAGTTTCAGGCCGAAATGATCAACAGTGATCTTCTGGCGTATGTTACCCATCATTGGGGTGAGGCTATGGACAAGCACGGCGAGTCACTAGCAATTAGTCTTGATATCGCCAAAGCTTTCGATAGTTTGGCACAAATTGCTTCTTTCCAAGCTACCAGCCTTTGGTCAGGCCCCTAGACTGAGCAACTGGGCTGCTAGCTGCCTGCAGGAGCGCCGTATTCGCGTCCTTTGTGATGGACGAGTTTCGGAGTTCTTGCAGGTCAATGCTGGTGTGGCGTGGGGTCCTATCACCCACACTCTTTTTTCTACATATCAATGACATGCTGTCTACCCGCAGCATTCATTGCTATGCAGACGATAGCACCTTGCACGGAGGTTATCATGGACGTCCCGCGCATAAGCAGTCGGTTATCCCGCAAAAAAGGTAGTTTCTTATCACTGAGCTTGACCGGATCCTGAACCACATTTCCTAATGGGGCTCTGAGAACCTGGTCGAGTTCAATGCCAAAAAGACACAGACATGTGCGTTTACAGCAAAGGTATCTCCTTTCCTTCCCCTTCCCACTCTCCAGAGCACGCCACTGCCACTGCAGGACAACCTCAATATCCTCGGTATGGATGTTCGCTGCAAACTGAATAACAAAAACTACATCGAGAGTATCATCAAAACAGCCTCACGTGAACTCGGAGTCCTGAACAGAGGGAGATGACTTTTCACGCCGGAGCAGCGATGTCTTCTTTACAAATTCGTTCCTGCGTGGAATACTGCTGGCATCTCTGGGATGGCTCCGCAAAGTAGTTATTAGATGCTCTCGATAGGTTGCAACGACGTCTAGTCCGCATTATTAGGAATCCTGGTCACGAGCACCCTCTACAGATGCGTAGAGATGTTGCTTCCTTGGCAGTATTTTACTGTCTCTACCATGTTTCCAATTAGTCTCACCCTCTCTTTTCCTACACAGTACAACGGGATTACATGTCACCCGTATAAGGTGCAGAATATTCCTTCAACAACCAAGCGGTTCGGTGACTCTTTCCTTTATCGTACCATTAAGACCTGGAACTCTTTGCCAGCCCACGTTTTTCCTTCTTCCTAAAGTCTTCTCGTCTTCTTGAGACTTGGCCTTCAGCATACCATCAGGCTAGGTGAAGTCAAATTGAAGTGTCCTTTAAAATATATATACTTATATATATATATATATATATATATATATATATATATATATATATATATATATATATATATATATATTTATATATAAAATAGTAACGTTTTTGTAAAAGTTAGCATTATGTTATATTAACGATACAAACAATTATTTTTGGAATTTTTGTGTTTTTGTCTTGATAGACGCAATAACTACTGAATGGATTTTGATGTAATTTTTTTAGAAAGTCTTGGTCGGACTTCTTTACCGACGCTAGCTAGATATAATCTATATATATTTACTTCATTCATTTTCCTGGTGGATAAGCAACATTTTAAGGTTAAATGAATCAGTTCTACACTGCAGGCTACCTGAAAGTTTAGGTACCTAATAAAGTAACTACTTTTCTTTCCATCCGGTGGTTAACGGTAAGAGACGGCTAATAGCGAGGGCCGCTAATTGCAGGTACTATTTTGACCATAAGCACGATGAATGTTTTGTACATGTCATTGTTTATTTGTTCAGTGTACAAAAGAGTATATTGTCTAAGCGTATTGCATGCTGTGTCCGTCGAGAAAGTTTAGCTATGCTATAATATCGTTATGTATTTCAGGGTGACACTAGCTCTTGGCTTTTTACCCCAAGAGCTGTTGGGAACGAGTCTGTACGAGTACGTGAGCGGGCCCGAGCTGGGCGCGGTTGCACGTACGCACAAAAGTGCTCTGTCGCGCCGCGAGCCGCTTTTCACTCCCCCCTATCTATTTCGTAAGAAGGATGGCACATTCGCGCGGATACAAACACATTTCAAACCGTTTAAGTAAGTTACAAATATTACACAAGCAAAACTTGACTTTTACGCGCTCGGTTATCATATTACTTATATATATTAATGTTTTAGAAATCCATGGACTAAAGATGTTGAATGTTTGGTGGCGAACAACAGCATTGTGGCGGAAAACAACAGTGAAGCTCGGTCAGATACTGCACAATCCTCTTATGATTTATACACAGAAAGTAAGTTCTCTCGTCACCAATGGCGTGTGTGGGCTAAGTACAATTTATTTATTTTTATTTTATAACTTTGGAAAAATTATGTATGTAGTCAGATTATCTGTCTTATTACAGCATGTTGAAACATATAATAGGATGGTTGACATTTTTGTTGTATTTCGATTAGATGCGCTTTGGTGCGTACGTACCATCTGGCACTGGGTCATACCAAAGCTCATTTAATCCAGTCTGCTGCTTAGCTTAGATGTCGTCGCAAACAACCAAATAAGTCCTGACTAAAATTAGGAACAAGCTGAAGTGAAATGCTCCGAATGCTCGTACAACGCATGCTGTAGGCATACCTTATGCTTATTCAATTTGGTAGTAGTATGGCAGAATGATCGTTATACGTCCGCTCCGTAATCCGCAACTTTACATTTTATGTACAGTCCGCGTCAGAATGATCGTGACTGCAAAGTCTCAAAATGATCCTATTACCAAGGTGTTAAGAGCAAATCAAACTTCTTTTTTTATTGTATTATTGCGCGAACTTCAAGGTGTGGTCCAAATATAAGAACGATCAGTCAACAGGAAGGGGGGAAAACCAAGGCATTAAGATCATTTTGATTACTTTGCTAATCAAGGTCGATCTGATGCACAAAGGATACAAGTATACACGTTCTCTTATAAAGTTGTATGATAAGGTGGATACTTAGATATTTTTCGACTATGCATTAATTGTTCAGCACAAAGTAAACAGTAGCAGTGAATTGGCAAGTGTTTACTATTATGATTTGTTAACTACCCTATTGTCAACTGAACATAAATGTAACAAATCATTTTAAGGTCCGAAATTAAAAATCAATTGAATAATTTCCTTGGCTAAGCCGCTCTTGCGTGTTGCCATTCGATCCATAAGGCCATAATGTGTCAGTGGCAAATATTTTGAACAAAACAAGTAAAATTCGATGGGAAGGCAGGCTTGATCGATAGAATATTGAATTCGGCCCTTAACAAGTTACAAAATTTCAGTGCATGCAAAAATCCAAAATACGTTATAGAATAAATGAAGATTATGCATGGACTTTATGTTATTGCCCATGCCGTTCACATGTACTGCTATAATTGATATTTCTAATACAACAAATTGTAAGTATTCGTGTGGTACTGTTAAGCAGCGGAGCTATTTGAGGAGTCACTTCCACTAACTGACACCGCGACGTACGAGTGTAAAATGGACCCTTGCCTCGGCATTGGGCTTTCAGAAGCAGATGTAGAAATGCAACGTCTCATCGAGTCGCAAGTTGAGTCCCATAAAATTGGAAGTGCCATTGCCGAGGAGGCGTTGGGGCGCACTTCCACAGTGTTCTCGCCCGAACTGCCCACCGACTTGCTCCACGACGTCGTCTTGAACCAACAGGTACGCTCGTCGTCCACGGTAGCCTTCGATCACATCCTAATTATAGTTTCTATGGCTATGAAGTTTGTCACAGTTTGCAAGTTATGTTTTAAAAGTGATCAATTGAGATCAGAAAATGTGATGTTCAGACTGGATTTGAATCCTTTTCGGAGAATAATGAGCAAAAAGTAAAATGAGCACTACAATAGAAATGGCCAAAGTGCAACATGTGCAAAATGTAAAATATGCAAAACGCAAAATTTGCATAAAAAGCAAAACGTTTAAAACGCAAAATGAGCAACACATTCTTATGCCATGTTCACACGAGATATAAAAAATACCCCTTCGGGGCACATACCACGATCTAACTTGGTAACTATTTATAGTACATAAATATATATTGTTACCAAGGCAGCATAGCATATATAGTACCCATGTACCCTACTACACTTAGGTTATGAATACTTATTCAAAATCCTTCTAGACTATACTAGACTCACGCTGTAAAGCCACATGTTCTTCAGTTTTTCATAAGTTACGCAGATGTTTACCCGCCTTAGATATTCTGCAATCCTTAAAGACAAAACCTTAGGGTACTGCGTGTTGCAGAGACGTGATGCATCGTTTTGCTAGGAATTTAAGTTAATGTTAAATCATTACGAGTCTCTGTAATTTTATTATAAGAAGTTATGTTTTATTCGTTGCTAGCTGTTGCCCGCGGCTACGCCCGCGTGTATGTTGCTTATCGCGTAGTGTTCCCAAGCTCTAATTCACCTCTGTACCAAATTCCATCAGGATATCTTCAAAAATTACAAACATTCATCCCCTATTCTCCACCGCTTTAACCCCTTCTATCGCGATTAAAAAGACAGGGAAGGGAGGGAAGGGAAACTTAGATGGTTGGCAGTCCTCAACTGTGCGTTTGTCCAGAAACTTCCTGCCTCGCACAGCTAAACTGTGGAATGAACTGTCGCCTGCGATATTTCCGGACCGATACGACCTTCAAACCTCCAAGAAGAGCGTACTCCCACCTTAAGGGCCGGAAACGCACCTAGAACCCTTCTGGTGTTTCAGGTGCCCATGGGCGGCGATGATCGCTTACCATCAGGCGATCCGTCTGCTCATTTGCCTACAATTTCATTAAAAAAAAGACGGGTTGCACTCCGGTAGTACCGGCTGAAGTGAAAACTTTTTCTTTCTTTCTTTCTTCGTTATAATAATAATAATAATAATAATAATAATTTCATTTATTTCAGAATTTCTTCCTTTATATACAGAGAAAAAGATAAAAAGAATACACCATACCATACCTATAATATAGCGCCAATCATAGAACCTATCACTAATTTTCTGTCAGAAGAAATGAATGAATATTGAAGAAAAAATAATCACAAAAAGTAATAAATTACAAAAAGAAAAAATAATCACAAAAAGTAATAAATTACAAAAAGAAAAAATAATTACAAAAATATCATCTAACAAAATGAAATGAAAGGTTTTAGTTTCCTTATTTTAAGTGATCTAGTACCCATTTTATACGTATAATATGACAATGATGATAGATACATGTGTAAAATAATTATCTTAGGTACCACTTGAAATTAGTAATAAACCATGTTTTAATATCGCATTAAGTAATTTGAGCTAATTGAAAAGCACTACAAAAAAAAAAGATACTTTTTGGTGTTCGTTCTAAATTCAAAACTTTTATCTCGGGTTGTTGTTCCCACCAATTTATCGTTGTTTTTTTTTTAATTTGCGTTAATAATCGTGATTGTTTCATTTATTGATTGTAAAATGGCATATTCCAAAAGAGAAAAGAGAGATATGCTAAAAATTGACTACAAATATGATTGTAACAAAAGAGCGGCCATTATCGCCTACAGAAGAGAGTACCCAGACAGAGAAGTTCCTTCTGGTGTACGTACCTAAAACCTTTTTACTAATCTCATACTAAATGTATGGGAGTGTTTATGTCAAAATATTAGATACCTCTCGTTTGATTTTTAAAAAGTTATTGATGTCATTTTATTCATTAGGTAACGTACTTTCGATATCAGTTTAAATTTTTTTGATATCTGTGATAGTTACGGAATAATCGCCTGGACACACTTAACGATTACACCCTGTATAGCTGTTGTAATGTTGTATGACGTCAGTCGTCGGTTACGGTTCAAAGGTCAACTAATATATATACTAATAAAAATAAAATAAGTTTAATATTTTTTACCCATCCAACGCCGCTAAAGAAGTTTTCACTTCAAAAACCTATATCCGTTCCTAAGCTTTATCCCTCTCCCTGTACCATGTATCAACCCTTTGAGCGCGTAATTATTTTTTATTCAAATAATTTGTGGCGGCCTGCTCGACCGCCGACCGCTAAGTCTGCGTGCATGTGCGATGCATAGCGCCGTGGCTTAGCAACAGAAATGTGTCACTTCTCTGTTCACATTTATGATCGCTGCACTGCTAAGTGTTAAATATACCTATTTTATCTACTCTGATACTATAATACAAAGATTATAAAATTGAAATCAAAACTCTTATGACAAACATTACGCACAGGCCAAAAAAAAAGTTTTATTACGATACAGGTCTTGTATAGACACCTATATCATAAAATAACTTTTTAATCATAACGATACACCTATACAATCCCCATCTGGATTGAATCTCTACTGTAAAAAAAAAAACGGCCAATTCGCAAGAAAAAAAAAGAAACGCGCATGCGCAATCGATGTTTGCGGCCTTGTCTTGGCGTCAACTTTTTTTTTTACATTTATAATAAACAAAGTTTGGTTTTGTTTGTAAAATAATAGTAGTTTATGATACTGTTGCATAATAAGGGTTCTTATAACACGAGTGTGTTTTAAAAAAACGAGCCGTAGGCGAGTTTTTTTATATTATCACACGAGTGTTATAAGACCAAGTTATGTACAGTGTCATACACTACTTTATCTACTCTCATACTATAATACATAAACTAATTTATTTTACAAACCAAACCAAACTATGTTTAATTTAAATGTAAAGAACAAAAAAAATGTTCGCGCCAAGGAGCAAACATCGATTGCGCATGCGTGTTTCTTTTTTTTTTCCCGAATCGGCGGATTCTTTTTTTAAAGTAGAGGTTTAGTCCAAATGGAGGTTGTATAGGTGTATCGTTATGATTAAAAAGTTATTTTATGATATAGGTGTCCATACAAGACCTGTATCGTAATAAAACTTTTTTTTTGGCCTGTGCGTAATGTTTGTCATAAGAGTTTTGATTTCAATTTTATAATCTTTGTATTATAGTATCAGAGTAGATAAACTAGTTTATGTATTATAGTATGAGAGTAGATAAAGTAGTCTATGACATTGTACATAACTTGGTCTTATAACACTCGTGTGATAATATAAAAAAACTCGCATACGGCTCGTTTTTTTAAAACACACTCGTGTTATAAGAACCCTTATTATGCAACAGTATCATAAACTACTATAAAGACATTTTTGCAAGATAATAAGTAGCAAAAAAAGACTCAGTGTGATTAAAGCCTTAGTTGCTAATTTTGCGTATTGCACATTTTACATTTTGCACTGTGTGCGTTCGCGCAGCGGAATGTTGTTGAATTTAAAGATTTTAATTATGCAGATATTTAGTGTATGACGTTGTGTAATTGTGTATGGTAAAAAAAAATTTGTGCATGCAGCCATTGTGGAGAAATTTGCTAAAAATTGATTCCGCTGGGCGAACGTTGTCCTGGCGGAACTTTTTTCTAATCCATGGACTTAGAAGAAAAGAAATGTGTCCAAAAATTAGTGTGTATTTGTGTGTAATTGTGTATGTATGAATAAAATTAGTGCATGCATAAACTTAGGAGAAATTCAAGTTTCCGCTACGCGAACGTTTGGCCATTAGCTAGTTTTCATATAAAGCTCTTATGTAGAGAGCTGTAGATTTTTACATAGGTTGTTTTGAATTTGTTTAAATTTGTTTAATAAACAGATTTAGAAGAAATCGTAGGGTTTAAAAGATAAAAATATAAACGTGAAATACGCTCATTAGGTCTTAGTTCGTGAAGTAGCCACTTTGGGGTCTAGATTTTCACATTTATACAAACCTTGTAAGTGTCTGCAACATGTTGCCAAGTATCAACGATGGTTCGTTAGTAATTAATGAGTTATAGGACAATTTACCATGAATAGACCACTGTTTGCAAAGCAGTCAAATATCAAGACGTTCTAAAGTAATTGCATAGTAAAATGTATTCCAATAATTAGTGTATTAATTCAACTACTCACATGCAAAATTTCATCTCATTAAATTCAGTAATTAAAGAGAAACAATTAAAATACTGACAAAGCATCGAAAACCTACATAACCCGACCAAGTTCGGATGGCTACAAAAAAGCGACCGTGCCATATTTCTAAGTAACGTTCTTAACCTTCCAGTATAGTATTTATTAATATGGTACAGTTGCGTACACAAGCGTTAGGAAAAAATAAAACAATTGCATGTCTAGAATGAAAAATGTTTTTTTAATAATACCGCCCCTATCTGCGATAAGAATAAATCTTCAATTAACAAGTTCTAATTAAACATCAGCTTCTCACTATCACTCACTCAATATACCACATAATTATTTTAAGCTTCACTGTTACACTATAACATTAATAACACACTGTCAATATTATTATTACGGAGAATTGGCGATACATAGCAAAACAACAGCGCATACGCACATTGTCCTTGAGTGCAAATTTGTGAATGGGGATAAAACAAAACCAGGTTCAAGTTCAACAGCAAACGAATGCGCGCAGGCCGTGGCTTATGTGAGTTATGAAAACATATTGCGCTCTCTTTTCTTCAAGGATGGAAGTACCGTTTCAAGAGGGAAGCCGCCTCTATCGCTCGTTGCGCGCAGCGCGTTGTCTGTTTTTTCACACTAGCATAATATTTTTGATCAATTCCTAACTACAATACTTAGACTATTTAATCAAAGGACTAGCCTTAAGTGTACCGCTTCGAACATAATAATTCTGAATATTTTGGTGGGGTGCGCGGGAACACGCCCACATACATAAGTCCAGTACAACGGTAATATCATATAAAAAAAGCTATAAAGTAGCTACGTAAATAGTACTTACTGTCATAGTCAAATACATTTAAAAAATTATGTGTAGAAAAATAAATGACCTATAAATTATATCAAAACAATTGTGTTATCACCTGTACCAATTAAATACCGGTATTATACTGTAAATTTTAGAATGTTACCTAGATATATTGAACGGCCGCTTTTTTATATCTATCCGAATTTGGTCGGGTTATGTAAGTTTTCGATGCTTTGTAAGTATTTTAATTGTTCCTCTTTAATTAATGAATTTAATGAGATGAAATTTTGCATGCAAGTAGTTGAATTAATACACTAATTATTGGAACACATTTTACTATGCAATTACTTTAGAACGTCTTGATATTTGACTGCTTTGCAAACAGTGGTCTACTCATGGTAAATTGTCCTATAACTCATTAATTACTAACGAACCATCATTGATACTTGGCAACATGTTGCAGACACTTACAAGGTTTGTATAAACGTGAAAATCTAGACCCCAAAGTGGCTACTTCACGAACTAAGACCTAATGAGCGTATTTCACGTTTATATTTTTATCTTTTAAACCCTACGATTTCTTCTAAATCTGTTTTTTAAACAAATTTAAACAAATTCAAAACAACCTATGTAAAAATCTACAGCTCTCTATATAAGAGCTTTATATGAAAACTAGCTAATGGCCAAACGTTCGCGTAGCGGAAACTTAAATTTCTCCGAAGTTTATGCATGCACTAATTTTATTCATACATACACAATTACACACAAATACACACTAATTTTTGGACACATTTCCTTTCTTCTAAGTCCATGGATTAGAAAAAAGTTCCGCCAGGACAACGTTCGCCCAGCGGAATCAGTTTTTAGCGAATTTCTCCACAATGGCTGCATGCACAAATTTTTTTTTACCATACACAATTACACGACGTCATACACTAAATATCTGCATAATTAAAATCTTTAAATTCAACAACATTCCGCTGCGCGAACGCACACTTTTGCACTTTGGTCATTTTGATTGTGGTGCTCATTTTTCCTTTTGCTCATTATTCTCCGAAGGGCTCGAATCTCTTCTCTCTCTCTATCTCTTTCGTGGTAGCGTGTTGACTAGTTAGTACGAATGATTAAAAGTTTCATTAAAAAATTTCAGTGAGGTGTTTTAAAATAGGACCGGCCTTTTGATATTATCTACCTCAATAAAGAATTGAGTGGGATATTACGAACGATATGGTTTAAATGTATACTGCAATGGTGAAATAATCAGTATTAATTATTTTATTTACACCAAGGCGTTCCCATCTTTTCGGGCTTTCAAAACAATAAGAACATTACTGAGTTCATTACAGAATATTGTCCTAAAATTACCTTACACTGTACCCTACTATTTTTACGGTGGCTAAAATTATTCCACACATATTAATGGATACTTCCAGTTAAAAAAAATTATCCACTACATTCATTCTGGTGGGGAAAAGAATACCCGTTTAAATTCCTGGTAAAATGGCTGCATTGATTTTAGTTTTATAGTATAATTATAGTAGGTAATGTTCTTGGGAAAGAAAGAATAAGATTTTTTTCTGTTCGTTAGTGTTTAGCAAAGTATTTCGTTTGTCTAACGAACAAAGACTTAACATTTTAAAACGTGACAGGCGTCATGATTTTAACAGCGTTGTTGCAAGCATTCATAGTCCACGTTGACCGCTTAGGTACTCCCAGTATTCAATGGATGAGTAAGTATTTTAGCATATCCCATGAAGTGTCAAAATTGTACCTATGACTTCAACTGGTAAGTTGAATCTTTGAACTGCAGAGATTTTATAGTATATTGATATGCTGTATGATAACGTACCTAAGTATACGGTGCATACAATGAATAGTTTAATCTGCCTCATTTTGTTATATTAAACAATAATTTATTTAGTTCTCAACTTATTATATTTATAATCGTGAACTAGATATTAGTTTATTGAGTTCAACGATTGAGCTAATCAGTTGATCCAGTGTGAACTGAAAGCTGACGGTAATTTATCAGTCACAAACGTAAGAGAATAAATTATTTCTTATATTTACGTAACTATTTTGATAGCTCATACCTACGCTATTACCTGCGATATGCCTGTGCCAAAGACCGATTCTGCGTGATTACGGTACGAAAAATATGTTAGTGGTTGTCTGCTGCTTAAAATGATAATCTTTAGGGACGACTTTTGCCACTGAAAATAACTGCGAACATATCATACTAAGCCAGTTTATGCCTTCATCACACGCACCGAATGGAGTGGAGATACAGTGCGATGTACGTGCAAAATACTCGGCGCTATGTTCGCACGTACCGAGCATGAGCCGCTGGCCACTCTACTATCGGCGCGTGTGATCGAGACATTAAGGTTATTTGAACGCAATTATTTTCATTAAGAAATCTGATCCTAGTCTTTTAATCAAAATTGTAGCTGCACACGCAGATAATACTGTCATGTAGAATCGGGCCCAGCACTTTCCGCTCTATCCATATTTCATGTTCCGTAATACAGTGGCCTCTAAAATCAAACCTGTACGACCAGCCATCGCTAGTAGACAACATTCTCGGCGTGGATGTCGATTACGACGAGATCCGGAACAACGTAACGCTGAGCGCGGCGGGCGCGCAGGACTCGCCGCCGCCCGAGGAGCCGCTGCCCTGCGACACGCCACCCTCCACCTCGCCGCCGCTGCCGCCGCTCGGCCTCGACGGCAACGGCGAGGCCGCCATGGCCGTCATCATGAGCCTGCTAGAAGCCGATGCCGGACTCGGGGGACCCGTCAACTTCTCCGGTTTACCGTGGCCCTTGCCGTAAACTGTACCAGTTTAAATACACAACTTGTTTTTGAGAAAATATTGGTCTCATATATTATAGTATTTAAAAGTTATTCTTCAATAACTGATAATCTTGTACAACTCGTGGACGTGAAAAATTTCCAGGTGATCTAAGACTTTAGCATTAATTGTGAATTAATGTGGAAAAATGTTGTAAATGTGGTTGGTATTGCTCTGGAATTTCTAGGTTGTAAAATATACTTTATAAGTCAAATACTAAAGCGATTATGTTTATGGTCATTGGGTTTCCTATTGGGAATATTGTATAATTTTTCAATCAGTCATTCATAAACCTACTTGTAGATATGTATGTTGTAGGTACTTATTTGTTCACTAAAGAAATTATTTATATAGCCAAATTGGTAGATACTGTTTAAGTTTCAACGCGAGTATTGGCGGTGTTATTTTGTGTTTTATGAAAAGTTTGTTTAAATTTATTCTCATTTTATCATGTCCGCGCGATTTATTTACACATAACCCGTTTTTAGGCGTCGGACTTTAAATAAGTACATTTTTATAAATAAATCGTGTTGTTACGTTCATACGTAATGAATTTGCAAAGTTTAGATATTTTATTTAATGTAAACGTGCTGAAACTATATTAGCTTTAACCTCTAGGAAGCGTTAAGATCGGGAGTAAATCGAGTCGCAGTACGTACCTTGTTAGTGCAATATTGTTCCCTGACCAAAAGCTGATATAATTTTAGCGTGTACCTACATTTTTGTTGTACCTAGTTATAAAATAACTAAAATAACTTACCAGTTAGGGATTCGTGGTCTCTCAGAGACACAGGTTTAGGTAGGCACTATATTGATAACGAACACCTAGAAACAGTGTCGGACTTGGCTGGCAGGCACCGGTTAGTTTTACAGACAACTTAACATTTTATGTAAACATGCCTCGACAACTGGGCGACAAGTGGATCCGAGGTCCAAGCAGGCCTGGGCTCAGCTGGCCAATACCATTAAGCCGGTCCGACACCGTCTCACTATCTCACTATGCGTGTTGCTAACTTAGCTATACCCCGTCCATTATATTATTGTATTTTAGACAGATTGAAGTAGTGATTGCATAATAATTTTATTTATAAAATCGATCGATTAAAAAAGACTTTAATCGATAAATGAAAATGTAGGTAAGTATCCTTATTTTATGTGTAATTATTTCGGCGGCTGATTTCCTGGTATTAATTGAAGAGTTCCGAGGTCTGTCTCTGAAACCCATCATCAGATCTTTAGGAAATTTTAATGGGACTATTATTTTGTAAATCCTTCTACAGATGACGGAGCTATGCGCGTACAAACATAAAACAATATAAACTTCCGAATGGAGAACCTCTTCTTTGTTCAGAAATCGGTTAAAAACCACCAGTAAGGTAATTTTTTTAAACCAGTCGATTTCAATTGTGACATTTTCAAGTTATGTAATACACAGTCGATCGAATAACTCCATCCCTAAAATTGCGTTCTGGCTGACGTGACGTTGTCAATGACATATGATTTAGGCATTCACGCTAGAACAAAGTTATATCGACCACTGTGTGTGACCTGTCTAAAATACAATATAATGGACGAACTATAAGTGTAGAAATTACCGTATTTATTGACCAAGCTAAGTCCATTCATGCATTTAAACGTAATTTTATTATTGCCATGTTCATCAAAATAAAATTTAATATTAACGAATTTCACGTACTTAAGTCACTAAACGCATATTTTTCTAAGTAGACAATATCAGTAACTACCTCGTCTGAAAAGTCCGATGAGACCGGTACGATCGTTACTTTATGGTGTAAGTAAAACCAAAATGAAATGTAAATGTAGGTTATGTAAGTAACAATATAATTATGATTTTTACACTACTCATTGTACTTAGTTATTAAGTACATAAGTTTTGTCAAGTAGTAAATAAGAAAATCAATTAGTAAGGCAAAATTTGTGATACGAGTTTACCTTTATTAAAGTAGGTTTTAAATATCCAAATTAATTGTAAAACAATGCAACAGTAAAAATTTCTAAGAAATTGTCAATAGAACAGTTCAATTTTTTTTACTATGCAATAGATATTAAGTAATAATCTTCAAATGCAAAACTCTCTCTTAATTAGAGAGTGGCTCTTGTTTAATCTAAGACTTACTTTACCAGCAGAAAGAGTAGCTTTGTTACCAGGATTCGATTCGACGTTACATTTTTCTTTATACGCCAAGATTTTATAGTTGTTCTGGAGTCAAATATTGTAAAATTTATATCAATAATATGTAAGTTTAGAAAAAAAAAATTGGACCATGATAATATTTATGTATGTTAAATACGATCCTTAAAGTACGATTACAGCTCATGTTTTTCGCAACAAAACACAACATATGTAACATTAAAATCTCTGCATCTCTATCATTTTTTCACAACATTTTAAGATGTTCGGCACTATCTTTTGGAATACTTTCTCTAAGATTGTTGTTAAATGTTAAATAATAAAAAATGTTGTGGAAAGCCATAGAGATGTGGATATTTTTCTTTTTTTGTGCGTTTTGTTTCGAAAGTCATGAGCTCGGGACGAGGCATAAGTCCGTGTAGAGTCGGTGTAAAAGGCAGGAGGCGAAGTCCTCGCGGCACTTGAGTGCAAATCCGTCTCTGGTATACGTTTGTGAATGAATTGGCAGTCGTGAGTACTATTTAACTCGGACGAGTGAAAAATGTCATTTCAATACTAACTTTTTTGTTATAATTGGTATCACAGTCGTTACGACTCTAAAATGACTAGAAAAGCACGGTGTATAACGTTATATCATTGTGAAATGTTTTATTGTACCCGTAGGATCACCATCAATCGATAGCGCGATAAAAGTTTAGTCACATTGTTGTTTAAAAGTTGTTATATTTTATGCATTTTATAGTAAAAAGTACAAGTGTTTTGATTATAGTGTTTCATTTATTATGGCTATGCGTTTCATTTTTTTACTGCTAACGCGAATAATCCTTTATAGGAATTTAATCTGGAATTTATTACACCTTGATTGTTTACCTATAGAACATAAAATCAAGGTGAAAATGTCCCTTTAGTCGCATTATGTCCAATTCGCAAAATTTCCAACTGTCCAATTCTCAATAGGTCCAGTTCGCAGATGGCCCAGTTCGCGATTGGTAAAGTTCATAATTAGGGATCCTCCTATATTCGTTATCATGGATGTGGTGGATGGTGGATTTTGTAAACGTGTGTATATATTGTTCTGTGCGAGTACATGGATATGTGAGCTATGTCGACGGAGCCCGCTTCGCGGGGTTCCTATTTCTTCTTGCTTTAACACAAAACACCTAACATGAAGGGTAAATGGCAGAGACCTCCGCCATTACCCTTCTAACCTATACCTATCCGTGTCGGGGCACGCCGTTTAAGTTATTTTATGTTGCAACTTGAACGTTATGAGACCGAAGCGTCAAAAACGCCTCCTGTAATCAAGCACGACTTTATTTTACGAACTGTGAGAATTGGACAATTTGCGAATTGGACGTGTGAGAATTGGACAATTTGAGCGCAAAAAAGCAAATGTTTTGCAGCCATAGCTTGTGTGCCACTATGCTGTAAAGATGTTCAACATAATTTTGACTGATTTATTTACTTTTATGCTCGTCCGCTGTTGAAAGTTATGCATATGACCAATTATACAATTGTTTTGTATGACGTGATGGTTCAGAATACAAGAGAGGTAAGCGACACTATTTCATTTTATATTCCACAATGTATACCTATCTGGCTAGAAATTATACCTGGCGACTCAAGAGTAGCGACTGTCAAAACAGCGTTATTTCGTATAGCATTTTGTTGCATCAACATCTTTTTATGTAAGTCCCCATGGATTGTAAGGACGCTTATATTCAAACCATGTATTGCAAACTCAACTATTTTTATTGCGATAACATAATTTAGAATTTTTGCGCACAAAGTTACGTCTTCTACATACACATATTTGATTACTCATGCGCTGCTTTACCTCCGAGAAGGAAGATGTCGATCGAGTAAATGTATTTAAAGTATTCCACTAAGCGCGCTTTCTTTGTATTCTAAAGCTCGAGAGAACGATTACGGACATATATTTAAGACAGTGTTGGCGTGGCTATAGTCCATGGTGTCACCGTATTTGTTGGCGTGGCTAGTCCATGATGTCACCGTATTTGTTGGTGTGCGGCGCCGCGGGCGGGCTCGTGTATCGCGGCCGCGTCACCACCGGCAACGACTCCGTCCTAAAACAAACCACCATGTCATCAATGCCAGCGACTGCTGCCGCTCAGCGATAGATATGGACTACTTGCGGCAAAACATCTCTGAAAGTACCATTGTGTTACAGAAATAAATATTTCATTTTCACTTTACAGGTTTCACTTTACATTTTTCTAATGAAGCTAAACTGTATTAGCACATTTTACTCAGATTCATCAAGTAAAACGTGAAAACCAGTTTAGCTGAAAGTTTGAATTGTAGTAGTGAAATCAGAAGGCAGGAATAGCAAATCCAAGCGTTGATCCAGTAATAAATGTTATGATGAGATGAATTGTGGAGCGAGAGGCTATACTTTTATTTTAATACATACGTGGGTATTTACGAAAGTACTCATATATAGATAATTTGTGTCAACCGTATGCATTAGTTGAGATGGACGAATAATATCCGTTCTGAAATTTTCCAGCGTTTGACTTAAGTACATTATTTTTCTAATTTACTATTTTATCAATCAATCAATTAGCCCACTGCTGTCTACTGCTGGAAGGCCTCTCCCAATGTGCGCCATTTCGTACGATCCTTACGCATCCAGTCCGTATTTTATACAAACGGTATCCAATAATTTGACAAAAAACGAAAGATAAATCTTTATTTGACAAACAACGTTTGTAAAATGAATCTCCGCAAATCCGACTTCACGTGGCTTCATTTGCCCTACCCCTAGAGTGTCATTTAAGCCCGCGCAGGCGCGGAGGGGTGAGGCGGCCCACGAGCTGAGGAGCAGGTGGTTATAAAGCTCGCCGTCGCGGCTGATGCTGGCCGGTGAAGCCGGCCAGTAAGTCGAAGCTGCGGTGGTGGGCGTTACAACCATCTGCGACGATAAGTTCGTGTGGGACCGCCGCCGGAGCCCCGCAGCGGCGGAGCTGTGACAGAAACGATGCTTCACGCGTGGTTTATCCTTGCTTGTTCGATTGTTTATTAAATGACCTTATTTTGTCAAATGAACATCTTTAAAATAAAAATTTAACAATTGAAATATTTTCTATGCGATACATTTGCAAAATCCTTATTTATCAAATGATTCTTTTTGCAGTAATGTTGGAACAATGAAAGTTTGTCAAATGATTAGTTTTTCAAACGTTGTTTGTAAAATGATCATTTGTCACACGTTTTTTGTCAAACAATAGTGAACCTATACAAACATACATTCGAATATTTGTAACAGGGTTGTGCTTGGGGCTCTTGTAAGTACCTACTAAATACTAAAGCTAAAAGGCCTTGTGATCGGGGAAACAAAAACAGATTAGGATGATTCGCAGGAAAAAGTTGGTTCCAGGTAAGTTTAAAAATATGTAGGTAAGTGATAATAATATACGGTGCTGCACACGTCCATAGGCCACAGTAACCACTTTCCATCAGGTGGGCCGTGTGCTTGTCTGCCACCTAAGTGATATAAAAAAAACATACAAAATCAGTACATTAAGAAAATATTTATAGTAGCTAATAGCTTTATTATTGATAGGTTTTTTACTATTTTTGCTATCGTACCGTGATATCAAATCAAAGAAGAAAATTATGTGTAACGTTTTGTCGCCTATTCTGATCTCTACGGTCTCTATGACAAAGTTTTCTTCTACTTAAACAGATTTACGTAATCTTACTGGTGAAAGAAATAGCACGTTCCTTATACATTAAATTAGAAATGATAATTGTACTGCTTAGAAAACTGTGCTTTACTGAAATTGTACCTTACACTACTGGATTTTTCTATTTGGTACTAAAGTAAGTACCACGAAAAAAGAGGAAAATGAATTTTTTATCAAACATCTGTCTCAATACCCAAAAAATTTATACTGTATCATTAAGGCTTTTTTTAACGATAGTGACATTTCAAGTATACTAAACAATAGAGCGTGAAATGCCGAATCCAACCATATATAATATCTAACTTCGCCAAAACATCCCTTACCTTAATTCATACTTTTGGTGTCGAAGAGTATATCCTAAATGTAACATACCCTTAAACCACATCACGTGCTACCAATATACTGATATATCCATGCGTAATTTTTGTATCAACATGTTATTCTCACTCACTACTAGTACTACCCATTCTTTTATACCTTTATTGTTTAAGTAATGATTATTTTAATAATTAGGTGTCCATGGGATACACAAAGCTTTACGGAGTTAAATTAGGCTTTTTACAATAATACTTGTACAAAATAAAGAGGGGTGACATAGCTAGGTATAACAGAAGTAGGTACATTGAAAAACAGATCATTCTATATCAGCAACAGATCACATGGTTTAAGGAAATGACGCGCCGCGGTGTTGTGTTGCAAACACAGAATATTACATTAAGAATTGCCATTTTTTGAATATTAAATACTCTATCAGCATAAACAGTGAATGATATCGACAAAGAAAAAAAATTCAAATTCGAATTCTATCGTGTTTACTTGAGGAGACTCGTGACTATGGTTGCTGAAAAGAAACCTCGAGATGTTCCTAATGTTTCAAACCTCGTAATGTTTCATTAGGTTACTAGTTTTGTTTATATATCATATTATAATTTATAAAGATTGCTAATTGCTTGCGGTACATAACGTTTCTTATGTTTCATTAGTTAGGATTAACCCAACTTTATTACCATCGTTTTCAAATTTTTATTTTCATTTCATTCCTTTCTAGACAACTTAATTTTATCTTAGTTAAAGTTATTTTAAATTGGGTAAATCTCAGAAAGAGCGATTTAATCAAGCAATTAAGTAGAAAAGACATACGTACTGATATTTGTATATCTCTGTACACTGACACAATAGTACATTACTACAGAGGCCGGGATGAAAGGGGTTGCCGGCCGAAGACATATAGACGGCCGAGCGAAGCGAGGCCGGATAGGTCTGAGGCAGGCAACCCCATATATCCCGCCGAGGTATGTATAGTGCTTTTCTCAAACATGCCAACGAAATAAACAACAAAAAAATTAAAGATATATTTTTAAAGAAATTAAAAGTATACAAGATAAAAACTAAAACTCACGTGTATATTACTATTTCGTCTATTTTAGCTTAATTTTAACAGAAAACATTTACATGTTACTTCAAAAAAGATAAAGGCACGTTTCTGAACGAACCTTTAGAATTGCCAGTGACACTTGTCATTGTTATAAATTATTTGTTGCAACTAAGGTGAATTGCCGCGATTTGCTGCAGAGGCCATTTTGAAGACATTTTGACCTCTTCTCGATCTCAATGCGTAATCAACCAGAACTCGATAGCAATAAATACTTTGCTAGATATGTAGATAAACTAAACTAATACAAGCAAAATACTAAGCGAGCGTTGTAGTCCAAACTCTCGAGTCACAGTTTAAAATACTAAAACACAATGCGTTTCGGATTAAAAGATGCTTATTAAACAAAACATCAAAGGTAAGCATAACTTCTAAAATTAAACGCAAAACAGGTTATTTAACAAATTTAGGAAATATTAAATGAGACATTAGCCATATTTGGGCAATTAGTTATTGATATGGTAATTGTTTTTCCAGGAACAGTTATGGTGGTTTGCTGAATTTCTGCTGACGAGCCAGGTTGTGATGACACAATGCGAGTGGAGGATTGTTTACTTGCTGTCACTTGAGGAGGCACCTGTGGCTGAGGATGTGATTCTCCGAGTGAAGATTGTGGTGCAGACACATGAAAATCTTGAGGCTGGTGGGAATGCAATGGCGGTTGACAAGGGGCAGATGGCAGTTCAATGAAAACGGGAGGGTCATGGGATGTGCCTGGTTGTGGATTTGTGTAAAGTGATGGTGATTGTGCATTAGATTCGGCTGTGCTATTTTTGTATTGTAGGACAATATTTTTTGTGATACTTTTTGTAATTTTCTCTTTATTTTCAATAGAATCTTCTATATAGCCTTCAACAACTTTGTCTGACTTCCACCCACCATGCATCTTGAGAACCCGTAGACTAGCTCCCGAGTCTGCCAGAAATGTTGCAGATGTGCGACGGAAGCAATGACCAGTATAGAGCTCGGGGTGTTCTAAATTCAAAAACTCAGCTATTTGTCTTGGCAGGGTTAACATTTTAAGCCGTCCAATCACTTGCCTGGTACATTTTCCCTTTTTGTAGTTCAGAAAAAGCCTGTTAGTTTGTGTGCCATGAGGCCGTAGGGCATAATATTTTTTGAAAATGTCCAGAAACTCATCCCGGATCACGAAGGAACGGTCTATTTTGGTCTTGGTGTCTCGAAGCTTAACTATCACTATTTCCCCTTGGAATTCAATATCGCTGGTGGTTATGTTAGTCAACTCAACACCTCTACATGCACCACTAACACCCAAAATCAAAGCAACCTGTAAAAGATATGTTGATAAGTGTAAATTAAAATAGATATAAGATATTTTTTGTTAAAATTAATAATTGTTTAAATTAAATATTTTTTATATTTGGAATTTACTGTATTATTGTAGTAGTAGGCTTAGTTACCTTGGTGGCCAGATATATTTCATCGGGTGCCTGATTTAGGAATGCTTGTACATCTTCTGAACTAAATATCTTTGATTTCTTTGCCCTGTGTCCATCTCCCTGTCGTTTTAGCCACATAGTCAAGTTAGCAAAGTTTTTTATGTTTATATTATGCTTTACCTGCATTGTGGCCTTAAGCATGGAGTACATTGCCCACAATGTTGAAGGCTTTCTAGTATCAGCCAGTTCCTTAAAATATGCTAAAAACACGCGTTCTGAGAAACTGTGGGCATTTTTTTTGGTTTTCCAATTTATAAAATTGTCATAAGTAACCATATATTTCGCCTTTGATTTTGCCGGCAGCAAGTTTGCTATAGCCAATTCCGCTTCAGCTCTTAACTCAGGTGGGGTGCAATCAATAAGCATTTCTTCGTCGGTGGTTTCGTCCGAACTCATATTGAATTATTTATAATAAAACAAGATTATCAACAACAAAATTAAATCCGATAAAACAGAATTACAGCGAAAAGTCGAAAAAAATATCACGTTTCCCGCCAAACCTTTTTTTTAAACCTTAGCTCGAGGCACGTTTGAGTAGATATTTTTACCGCAACCTAATATTTAGATGAAATATTAATATTTCAATATTTATATGTATAGATAAGAAAACAATTGATGATAATGTGTTATTAGTTATGTTAATGTGGATTTTTTATGTAAATAAAACTGCTCTAAGTACATACCAAGTCGTTTATTGTTTTTTTTTAATACGCATAGTGGCAGAGTGTCGATGCCTTTGCCACAAATTTATGTGAAATCGAAATTAAAAAAGAGGACTTTGCCGGCCTAGGCCTGCAAGGTTTGTATGAAATTCCATTGCCGGCCTCTGGTCCTAGCCGCGCCTGAAACGTCATACTTCGCAGCCTATTAAGAGGAACGTAATGTCAATATTTCATTGCATGTTTGAGAAAAAGTAGTTTATCAAATAAACAGATACTTATAATATTAGTACGGTACAGTTTTGCCCTGTTATTATTGCGCGAAGCTAAGAGAAGAGGAACATTTTTGTTTCCCTGGCCACACACTCACTTAACTAGTGAAAAAAGAGCGAACGAGGCATTTCAATCATCTCAACCTACCCTACACATGACATCTCTAATCTCTATTCTAATGATGGTCAACCCACACTATAGTACTACCATTATACAAAGTCGCGTAGTAAACCGGGTATAATTTGGATTACGCTCCACATACCTAATAGGAATAGGCATACTATTTTTATGTGTGGTCACAAGAGCTTAACCAGTTGATTTTAGTTTAGATTTTGAATACATATATAACCAATTAGACATTCTTAGCAGATGCAAATTAAAAAAGACAGTTTTTTATGGAAAGTAGTAAATTAACTTTCTGATCACCAGTTTGCCGAACCGGTACGAGATAAAATTGTTTTCGCTGTTTTGTGAATCATATCAAAAGAAAGTGTATAGGTGCGAAACTATAAAGGCTGTGTCTATGCATTTGCCATGGTCTCAGGATTCTCGATAATAAGGACAGCACGCATTATCTCCTTTTCTTTTCCTGTATTTCTTTATATTTTTTGTTCTTTTTTCTGTATTCTTTACAGTATACAATATAGTTAATTAGGTATTGCTCAACAAGAGACATAACCCTTTGATAATGTCAAATAGACATAATCAAAGGACAAGCTCAGTGATCCAATCATACATAAATAGCATCTACCACATGCTGTTATCTTTCAGTCAACGTAGGTATACTATGCTTATAAGCAAGACTTCGCTCTTACTACGAGCAAGAAGACTATAGTGTGGGTAGGACGATCGCTAGTCTTCTTAGAGAGAGTTAATATGAATTGAAAGTTATTGATGTTTTATTAATATTTAATCGTTTTTCTTGGATTTATGGTGGAAATGTTTATAATAATATCATCAAACAGTTCGGCTGATATCAACTCTCTCTAATCTGACTCAACAACAACAAATAGAACATTTTACATTGTGCTGACGTAGCGAACACGAATCATTCTTGAAAGTTCACTCTAATGCGTTGCTTCTAACCGTTTTGATGCAAGCAAATGGTTTCCATTACCTGCGCCCAGAATGTTAGATTTAAAGCACTAAATAAAATTCTATAAGGAAACTTGCATAATTTCCTCAAACAATGTGATCTAGAGTTATAAGGGGCCTTTTAGTTAATGGGACAGAAACAAATATATTACATTTTTAATTAGGTTTGTTTCTGTTTGTGAAAATGTTTAGTAGCTAAAGAGTAGAAATCCTAATTATTAACTATTTAACAATCTAATTATTAAACAACTTAATTCACTTGGGCTCGAACGGTCGATATTATTTTATAAAGGTTGCAAACTGTACAGCGCTTGCATATGACGTAAAGTTCGATTTCATCGCACAATAGTTACACAGTGAATTATTAGCCGTAACTATATCAATTAATATGCATTTAATTTACCTGTAGGGATCCTTCTTTGTGTCCGAGTGTTCTCCCCTATTCTTACGACGTAAGTCATCATAGGAGACAGACGGGCGTGTGGGCAGGCCATCGGATGCAGCTGGAGTACGGGAACCTGACAAAACTATTTATATTAGTCAGTCTTAGAATTAATTGATTCCTGTCAGGTTAATTCCAGGTAATTCTATGTTGAAAGTTATTATTTGTTCAACAAGCAAAGTTCAGATTGCCTTATAAAGGACATAGTTCATAATCGGCTATCGTGAACAAGATGCTTGCAAATGATTATTAGTGCCATTAATTAAATATCATTTTTATAAAGATATTGTTGTTTAGTTTTTGTATCAACTTATTTCGTTGAATAAGTAGTATTTCAATTAATTTCAAGGTTCAGCCTTTTGGTTATCCATTTTATTTCCTTATAATGTTGCCAAGATATATTTAATAAAAATAATCGATTATAAATTATAATCGATACACATTATTAGAATACCGGTTTTTCCCTAAAACTGTCCCTGTTTGAATAATAATAGGTACTTACTAATATATTATCACAGTCATATGTTACACAATACTAAATATTATTTAAAACACTTAGTTCTAAATTAAACATTAATAAATCGAATTATTTACTTCATTCCTCATTTATCGATGCCGATTCTCATAATTATTTTTGGAAATATATATGGCAATACAGCCAACTGTCATTCGCTTTGTTTTCGTTTGGCACTGTTGATACGCCTGCTACGTTGATAATTGAAAATGAATCCTGGATATTCCGTTTATTGACGATCCTGACGCGCCTACCTTAGCACTGGTTTGAATATTGACACTGAACGCAACATGGGACTGGATTACATGTTTAAGAACTTAGAATTGTGGCACCGACTGCAGCCTAGCCCAAGAACGAGCCATATTCTTCGTCTCACTGAAGTTTTTTCTGTTTTTAGACAGCCAATTGCCCCACACATGTGGTACGTTTCTTCCTTACTATATTAGCATGTCAATATGTAATGCAACTATATAGTATAGTAGCTAATCCAAATCGTTTTCCAGATCGAAGATGACAGTGTTCTGTGTAACTCCTACCTGTTGAACTTTGGCGTTATATGATTCAAATACTGAAGTGAATGCAGGAGCCTCTACCAGTGATGGGTATCGTCAGCAAGTGTGTGCCAACTTTGGAAGTTCCATTTTGCCAACAAAATCACATTCATTCCAATCTGGCACTGACGAAAAGCACACATTTTAAATGTTATAGTAGTATGGATTGAGCCTCGACAAGTAAGTTTGTTTTATAGATTATAATTGTATAGTAATACATAGATGTCCTGGCCGGTGTCAAGACTGTTCGGTGTCATTTTATAACCTAGAGTTAACATACTATTTCTTATTTATGTTATTAAATGTGTGGTTGGTGGTAATAATAATTAATTCGATATGAATATACTTATCTTCTTCATCTTACCGTTAATCCCAGTCGCAGCTATTATTGATGAATATAAACTAATATGTATTGAATATGAATGAGGAATGTTTTTACTTGCAGTTATACGGAGCACACCAAATATGTTATTAATACTGGCAAAGATTTGTTCAAGCAACATCCCAACCATCACCACATCAAAATAATGTGCAATCTATATATCTGCCTGAAGATTTTTTTACTTTTACTTGCCTAAGGATAGCCAGCAGGGTACCTAGATATCCTTGAGCCGACTTACAGTTGCTATGAGCCAAAATTGATAGCAGACATATAAATAAAAGAATCTACTATAATAACCATCGCAGAGAAGCTATATTTTATTGTAGGCAAAAGGACCGAGGGGTTGCTGTGCTCATGTAATGACAATTATTTGGTTCATGACCTGGACAAGATATAAAGTCAATATTAGTCTATCAGCACAGTTTTAAGACTACATTCTGTTAACATATGACTCAGATTCAGAAAAAATAATAATTAAAATGGATGTTTTATTTACATGAACCCGCTAAATGTACTTGTCAATAAAAGGTGATGTATGAACCTGGATACAACTTTATCAGTAAAATCTGTTAGTTGTTAGTGTGAGGTACAAGTTCCATATCAGATTTGGTTAAAAAGTAGTTGTTCATGCTTAGCCAAAATCTCTAACAAAATGGAAAATGTCCTTTATAGTGCAAACCCAGACTAACACCTAAGTACCAAACATAAATATGACAACCAAAGTAAGAAGTATTATAATCGATGTAAACATCACTGGTATCTTAATTGTAATAAATCTAAACGTATCCTTCTACACAAATTCTGCAATGGAATTTTAGCTGATATGTCGAATAGAAAATTAGGTCCTATTAAACATTATATTACCATCCGTGTCATTTGGATGATACGCGTCCTCTGCGAAGGCCGGACGGTCTGTGTCAAGATCAAGAGCGCTGCCTGGACCCGCGTCGGAATATATATCGGTAGCTTTTGCGCCAAACATATTGGGACCTTGTCGCTGTTTCATGGAAGTCCTGGAAATATCATATCAACATTTTGATTAGCCTTCTTTCTTGCTAGCTTTCAAACAAGCTTTCACCTCGGAACCCGCGATCGGAGACCATACACGCAAATCAAGGCTACCAAATTTTTCTACTGATGTCTGCCACTAATAGACCAGGGGAAATAAGGTGAAAAGACAATCTGATATGTCATTCATTATTCATGTATATACACGGTTACTTGCTCGCTAATATATGAAAAAAAAAACAGTAACTTAAATAGCAAAAGAGTCTTAATTGCATTATTTTAATCAGTTACTGATAAATCAACACTCGGCTTTAAAACCATTACCGAGTGGAGCACTTCCAGTACATTCTGAATAGCATGATACTACTTGTTGTATGGGGCTCCATCTAGGTCTTCGGGGTCCAGACCAACCTTACCTGAGCACTCGCTACCGTAAAAGTCTACTAAACTAAAATGGAAAGGAAAACTAAGAGCAGATTTTCATTATACAATTGTTAGCCACGACGCTAGACTATGCCATGATTTTGCTAAATGGGCTCCCCTAAAAGTCATCAGAAGTGAGCAGGCCTAGACACCACCCACTTTAGTGTGTTTATCCAAACAAAAAGAAGTATGTCAATTCTATGTTTACTCACCCTCCTACTTTGCCATCTCGACGTTCTCGTAGTAATTGACCAATATAACTACCGGGAAGCGCCATGAGCTTCTCCGCACAGGCTTGCTGGTACGACAGCTTGCCAATGAAGTAGCCTGCCATAACCGCCAGGGTCACTTTGGGAACAGCGCCAAAACGAGCATTAGGCTTCAGATGACCTGAAAATTACAGATAAACATTCATATAAATGTGTATAAACTATGGCATTTATTAAAGGCCAGTTCACTTGACAAGCCTTGATAAGTGGATTTTTCTAGAAAAAGAGGATGCATCGCATTTCTTTGCATTGCGTTTTTTACGATAGCTAAGAAATTATAAGTTCTTCCGAATCCATGTCGCATGAACAATGGATCACAAATGATAATCATCAGTTCTGATAGTGGGCTGCTCAAATTTTCAGTTTGCCACAGCCACTTTACTGGATTTAAAGATGCGTTGATTGGTTGATGGTAATGTTGTCTTCAAATGTTGTTAATCAATTCCTTATCCTTACTTGTGACAAAATTTGTGTTTTTAAGTGATGTACTAGCTGACTGCGAGCACTGTACCGCTCTCCCATGGTACGCGCAGCGAGGCGGGGGACGAGGAAAAAAGAGAAAGAAAGAGCATAAGACGAGAGCGAGCGAGATACCGCGGCCAGCGCTCAAGGCAACAAATATTCATGGGTGCTTTAATTGCAAGGGTCGCAAACCCCCCATGAGCGCGGGCCTGAGGGTGACGGGTGGAGCCGCCCGTCATCCTAGCAGAAGCAGGCCACGGCGGCGGCGCGCATCGTAGGACGATGCGCGCCTCCCCACACCGGGGTTGAGTCGGGGACCGCGTGGTCCCCCCCTTCCCGAGGAGGGCCAGACCGAGAGGGATGGCCCTGGGTCAGCCGGGGTGCGAGGGATATGTCGCATGACAACCTCACCTTCGGCCTAGCACTACGACCCAGAGACGGCGTGCGGTTTAGTCGGTTCGAGTCCGACATAACCTACCCCTCCGGCTCCGGAGGGGTGGGTATCCGTGGGGATTTCCCGCACGTAAAAAAAAAAAAAAAAAAAAAAAAGGGTCGCAAAAATATAGTCAAATATTCTTTAAAATTCTGTGTACTATTTTTTATACTAGACTATTAAAACAGTGTCACTTTCTACTATTTATTATATATCTATCTTTATAAAAATGTCAAGTAGGTTTGTGTACACTTCAAAAACTCTAAATATTCAGCTCAATCAAGAGCTCAAATAAATGACATACAACCAGCTTCAAGATGATTTATATGCATTTTTCGTGTTGGCAGATGGCACTGCAATTGAGTTACATAGGCTTCTGAAGAAATTGTAAAATTACCCAATGAAATTTCATTAAATTTAGTTCAATGATGGAACTTACATGACAACACTCGAGGGTGCAACGGCGCAGGCGGTGAAGAGCGATGATGTGGGTAAGTGCCCAGTTGTCACGCCACAGAACGAGTGCTTCTTGTAGGATAATAGACGTTCTCAGTATAGATGGTGATATAATAAAATATAATAAATGTGGCAACATTCTGAGATTTTTAAATACATGTATTTGTTTTATTTTGTATAGTTGTGTATTAAGGATACCTATGGGTCCCAAAGGATAGGAGAAAAGTTCTATTACTTTGTCATCAAACTTTAGTTTGTGTGTTTAAGTAAACTTTAGTACTCAAATATTTATAGACATTATGCGCCTCATCATGGATAGATATAGGTTAATGTGTTAGATTACTTATGATAATGCAGAAAAATAGGGTAAGACCTAGTAAAATGAATAGTGGCCTGCAAATAAAAACATTATCCTTCTGCAAATAATATTTTTTTGTGTAATTGCTTTCCAGGGTAGGATTAGGAGGTAGGGGCTCATTTTTAATGTGTCAAATTAGTATATTACACTTAGATTAAATGCCACAACCAATTAAATATGGCAAATCTGGTTGACAACAAGACATCAGATAAAGAACTCAATACCTTATTAGCTTACTCAGTAACAGATAGAGCGCTCCTTGTAATAAATTCTGCAAGAAATCGTGTAGATACATAGATTAACTCCCATCTCATGACTCCCACACAGTAGGTTTGTACATGCACTCATTGATAAAAATGCTGTGTGTATACTGCTGATGTTTACATTTTTACACATTACAACCATAAGTACCAAATGTTACATGCTTTTTGTTGGTTTTACAACACAATATAGTCTAAGTTCATATTAAACAATAAGTTTAATAAGTAATTTGATAGTATGTGAACACACAGACAGTAGAAATAGGCTTGAAATATTAGACAAACTCTAGAAATGAAGCGAAAATAAATAGGGCTAACCTTTCTGAACACCGACATAAGCGCCTAGGCCAAGAAAAGTGGCAAAAGGCATCGACCGCTGTATGAAGCTTTCGCGGTTACACTCGCCTAGCACGCGCATTTCATCCGGTGTGAACTTGTACTGCGACTGCATCGAAGAATCCAATTGTAACGCACAGCATATACGACATAACATATTACCATTCTACAATAACCTTACCGGGTAACCTCCAGGTGCGAGAGGCTGTTGCTGGTCCGGCAGCTCCATTGCCGGCACATTTTCCTGGTATCCGTACGAACTTGGATTGTCCATAGTTAAAAGAAATTATACTATTTATCTATAATACATTAGGTGTACGGTACAGTTTGAGCGAAAATCCTTTTTTATTATCGAGTAATTTTTCCGATAAATAGACGGAGACGGGATAATCACAAATGTCATTATTGACAGTGGACATTGTTGACAGCAATGACAGCTTACAATTTTTTTGTTTCTTTCGTTCCTTTCGGAACAGGCTAAGGTACTATGACCATGCTGCCTTGTCATCCATATCCATACTTATATTATAAATAATAGGAGTAGATAAGAGCTTGAGAAAGGACATACGCTATATTTGGTCGCGATAACTGATATCCACGCGGGCAGAGCCGCGGGCAAAAGCTAGTACAGTCAATAAATATAGTATTCCTAAGTCAGAAGATGGAATGATTGTTAATGATGATGATAAATAAATGATGATAAATTCATGATGTTAATGGTGATGATGACGATGAATGACGATTGCAGCCTCAGTAAAGTTGTGGACCTTTACTAGAAGGGAGAGGGCGATTGCTAGCTAAGAAGATAGGTTTATCGCATGTTGCTTAGACATTAAAAAGTCTAAGCAACATGCATGATATTACAAATTTACCATTTATAAATATTGATTAATTTTTAAGTACCTATTTAATTTACTCACCCAAAGTGCGTAGGTTACCTTTTTGTTATTAATGACCTACTGGCTGTAGTGGTTGTAAAAAAAATCGATTGTTTTGTCTTTTCATAAAATTCAAATGACTGCGAATTTGTTTGAATTTTAGTGCGTTTTAATTGCTAGTTTTAGTCTTGATTTTATAATTTTACCAACCATTTAGGTAAATTTAGTTAGCGACAAAATTGAATCGTTAGATATTCTTTACGTCATGGAGCGACGTCATTTGACGGCAGATGAAATGCAAAGAACTGTAGGGATGTTGCAAGCGGGAAGTAATCAATCCAGGTCTAGATCTCGACATTTTGGCATTTATAGAAGTGTTATTTGTCGTCTTTGGCAGGGCTACAATAATACAGGGGAACCCGCTGAACAGCATCCAAGCCGTAAAAGGAGTACAACCATCGAAATGAATGGTGTAGAAAACGCATAACATGGACCCAGGAACAATGGGATAAAATTATGTCTTTCGATGAGTCGCGATTCGGGTTTAGGCCTGATACAAGAAGAGTGCGAATGTACCGTCGGCCCGAAAATACTGAAAGGCTCAGGTGCGTTCAGGAAGTTCATCCATACAGCGGCTCAACAGTTATGGTACGGCGGGTATTATGAAGAACAGGCAAACTGAGCTCGTTTTTGTAAATGGAAACATGAACGCTGAAAATTACGTTGAGGATATTCTCAGACCATATGTCCATCCATTTGCACAAACCTTTGGCTCCGATTTTAGGTTACTGCATGACAATGCGCGTTCACATACAGCTCGACGAACCAGTGAATACTTGGCAACGGAGAACGCCCGGGTATTGCCCTGGCCTGCACAATCGCCAGACCTCAACCCCATCGAGCACGCATGGGACATGCTCCAGAGACGTGTTTTGAAGCACTTGGACGGAGTGACAACAACCCAACAGCTGAAGGATTTGCTACAATTCCATTGGGTGCGAATACCGCAAGATGACATAAACTTTCTCATTAATTCAATGAATAATCGTTGCCGACAAGTTCTGAATAGAAGAGGAGGCCATACTTTGTATTAAATTGTCCTATTCTTTCACAATAATTGCATTTTATTTAGAAATTTCATTTTGTAATAATTTTAAAAATAAAATACAGCGTTATAATGTGAAGAACCATCCTAAAATTTGAATTAGTACATGTTGCTTCGACATTTTTGATGTGTATAGATGAACACCTACAAAGTTATGAAAACTCGGTGCTGGAAAATGTAACAAGTTATAAGACCCAGTAATGTGTTTTTCTGGTATGTTGAAATTTTTCTATTTCTAATAATTATACTGTCTTTTTAACAGCTTCTTAAAATTAAATTATTGTTTTATACCCTCAAACTACCGACAACGATATGGGTTTGTTTATTTTTTAAAGTATTACCAGACGGAGTAATATCGTTAAGCGATGAAGAAATGATGCCAACGGAACCATGTGAGGAGTACAGTCACAAACAATCATCTTTCCCCGGGTACGACTTTGCAGTTTGCTACCTTGCTGATGCTGTGCCTCCTAGTGAGTAGGAAATCGATCTGGGTAGCGTGCCCCCCATGATGTTTGTAGGTGATAAGGTGAATAGGTGTTCACGATGGCAAGGTCGGCAGCCGCATTCGTTCTGAGAATGTGCTCATCCCCTTGGTTTCGGCTACCGTATCCAAAACCGCCGTGGACACGCTCAAATTCCTTACACCCCTCACCCACATGACCGTTCATGTCACCACCCAGTACATCTTCCTGCGGCAGCGGAATGCCACTTAGCACTTCCCCGAACTGGTTCCAGAACGAGATCTTTTCGGCTTTGCTGAGCCCAGCCTGTGGTGCGTAGGCACCAAACACGTGGGAACAATCCCATCGATAAGCATCCTTACGACCATAAGTCGGGCGCTATAGCGTTTCACCTCCAAGATGTCGTCCCGAAGCCCCCGGAGTGCACCACGCCCATTCCGGCCTGCCCATCAGGTGCACCTGTGTACATCAGCTGGTAGCCGTCTCCAATAAGCTTAGATCTACTGCCACTCCACCGAGTCTGGAGAGTACAGCGGCTAGCTCCCTCGCGCGACTAGTCAACGTGCCGATGTTCCACGTTGCGAAGCGGATTTACGGGGATTGCGATTTTGGCCTATCCTCTTTAGCCGTGCCCGGCTCAGGTTCAGTAGTCCTCGCCCACTTGTCACAAGAGGCGGGCGACCCTCCTACGCGCCGTTTGGCGGCGGCGCCCTATTCCTTGTGCAATTCCGTACAATTTCAATCACTTTTTGGTTTGGTGTAGTTTTAGCCTTTCCGGGGGGGCGACTACCGTCTGACCCCCCAACCCCGAAAGGAAAGCCAGCGCCAGAGCCTTGTCCGTCTTTCAGCAGGTGTAGCACCGGCTTGCAGGTGAGGTTGGCTTGGGTCCCGAAATCTTGGTGGGACCCCTAAAGCACCCAATTATTGGGAGTAGGTATTATTGTCTTAAAAGACGAAAACTTTGGTCGATGACACGCTGGACTGGAAGTAATCAACTTGGATAACTTGGACTACGAATGCAAATCTTGGCCCACTAAAATAGGAAAAATAAATAATTATAAAAGAATAAAACCAACTTCAAAACCAAATAGGCAAAAAAGGATTAAAATAACTGAAATTAGAGAGAGAATTTGAAAATTTTCTATGTGTTAGAAGTCGGTGCCACCTTTGGTTGCTGTGTCTGTGCTGCTAAAATACCATCAATTTAGGCTTGATGAGGTAGGTGTGGCCTATCATAATTAGCTATATATTTTATCTACTCTGATACTATAATACAAAGATTATAAAATTGAAATCAGAACTCTTATGACAAACATTACGCACAGGCCAAAAAAAAAGTTTTATTACGATACAGGTCTTGTATGGACACCTGTATCATAATATAACTTTTTAATCATAACGATACACCTATACAATCCCCAACTGGACTGAGCCTCTACTTTAAAAAAAAATCGGAAGAAAAAAAAGAAACGCGCATGCGCAATCGATGTTTGCGTCCTTGGCTTGGCGTCAACTTTTTTTTTTACATTTATATTAAACAAAGTTTGGTTTTGTTTGTAAAATAAATTAGTTTATGTATTATAGTATGAGAGTAGATAAAGTAGTGTATGACACTGTACATAACTTGGTCTTATAACACTCGTGTGATACTATAAAAAAACTCGCCTACGGCTCGTTTTTTTAAAACACTCGTATTATAAGAACCCTTATTATGCAACAGTATCATAAACTACTATTACAGTTTACCTACCTGTTTGACTTGACACCGATTACTGTATTGGATTGATCGATATTTCATTTGATTGCATCATGGTAGTTCAGGTGCAGCAAATAAGTTAGCACCGACTTGTAACATATCAAAAATCTCTAAATTCTCTCTCTAAATTCATTTATTTTAAACTGTTTAACATATTTGGTCTTGAAGTCGTTTTTTTATTATTATTTGACATAGGTACCTATATATTTATTATTATATTGATATGACTTTGTCACTTCATAATGAATTATTGCAGTAACAGCTCAGTAGACGGTAAATTTGAGTAGCTGTAGAATAGCGAGAACAAAAATGGAATATTCTGTCTCTGTTTACACTAAAAGAATTTGGCGAATACTGGATAGAATGAGCATTCGCTCGTCTGATGTAAATCAACCTTTAGCAGACACAGGCCGGGGAAATACCTTATAGGTCACCTAGCACCAGAGGCGGCCTTACCCATTGCGAGTCTCCGGGCGGCAGGCCTTTGCGAGGCCCTTTGTCCTTCATAAATAGTATGTGATGCGAAAGTAGTTCTGGTGGTTTGGTTTAGGTATTTGTCATGTTTAAGGAGAAATGCTTAAGTTATACAAATAAACCAAATTAGATTTTTAAAATATGTTACATTGAAAGATTTACAAATTAACAAATACAGAGATGATAAATTTTAAAATTGATGTTTGCGGCTTTTCCTAAGACTAAAATCTTTATTTATTAAAGCACAATAAATCATTTTCGATTGAAAGAATAGCAAGGGCTGAAATCCGGTCTTATGTCATCGAATTCCTCAAATATGCTTTAATAATTTTAAGCCTCGAAAAACTCCTTTCAGCAGACGCAATTGTAAGAAGTGTGGTAGCAATAATTCTCAGGACTATTTCAATAGTTGGGTAAACTTCAGTTAATTTTTTTTTCTATTATGTATTGTAGCACCGAGATAATGTCGTTTCCTTCATACACACGGATAAACATATTCAGTTCTTCGTACAATTCATGTCCATCAATATCACATGATTCTCCTACTGTCATAGATATTTGCAAGTCACTGCATTGCTTTAAAGTTTACTATCATTAATTTCCCTTAATTTTTTTTCATTATACATGAAACCAAATATGCTCTCATGATGTTTATGAGCCTCAAACCTAGCATGACAGCTTGCAAGCACATTGTCGACAATGACATATTAGTTTATTGTGAAAATTTCTTCCGCTTTCAATTCATGAGCTTCATCTTCCCCTTCATAATCAAAATGCCTTTTTTTACGTCGTAATCTGACTTCTTTGAACTGTTTGTCAATATAATTTTTCTTGGCTATTTCTCTTGCTTTTGCAAGGGATGACTGGAAACCATTTTCTCGATATTTGTCGAGCCAATTTGTGAATGCGTCTAGGTGTTGTATAGCCACATCTAAGTGCATGTTGTCGCGACTCACGAGTGTTATGCGATTAAAAAACCGATCCTCAAGTGTTTCGAGCTTTTGTAGAAATTCTAAGATAAGATAAAGAAAGACCTTCAGCGTCAAACAAACCTCATTATTCTAAAGTGCTTATTATAGGTACCTACACGTAGGTACATAACGTAGTAAAATAAATAAGAAACAAAAAATTGTAGAAAGCATGTTTTTTGTATATTTTCGTCTTCAATTTATAAACATTTAAGTCTAAAGAACATATATTTTATCAAACAAACCACAAGAAATCTTAGCGAATATGATATTATAACGCTTGTTTTTAATGTAAGCTTGAGCTTGTAACATTAAGATAACGTACGTAGGTACCCTACCTACAGGAACAGTTACGTTTTTGCGGAGATATTTGAATACGAAGAATTATTAATTATTTTTTTTTGGGGGGAGGATTTCGTTCTAAATGGTACATCCTCAAGACTTTTCCAAGGTGACTTTTCCCAGAAAGTTTCTCACGAAGTTTATTGTCACATTCAGCAATGTAAGACATCCGCCCGCAGATGTAGCCCACTATTGCGGTAAACATTACTTTGGGGAACACGCCGAAGTGAGGGTGCTTCTGCAGATACCCTAAAATAAGAAAATATTCATAGAAGTAAGAAGGCATTGGAAGGAACGTCACTAAAACAACCAAGTAATCACATATAAAGAATCATTCTTACTTCTATGAAAATTTTCGTGGCGTCCCTACCAACCTTCTAACATTGTAAATAATATTATATTTTGTAAAGATTACATCTTACCGGCTCTGATGGCAGCGTAAGTGACAGTAGCGAATAGTGTGCTGATAGGCAAGCACCGCTGATAGAAACTCTCCTTATCGCATTCTTCCAAGGCTTTCATCTCCTCCTGAGTGAACTCATAGTAACGCTAAAACAAAAGCAGAATGGATTTAATAAATGTAATGCCGACACGATCACTACAATCAATAATTGAAATTAAGATAAAATATGAATTTACATATGTAATGAGTCGCTGTTACTTGAAATAAATTCATTTTAATTTGATTTGACTACACCGTCGCACAGCGCAGCGAGTGGTTCGGGGCTAAGAAGAGAGCAGTGCAGTTATACAAAATATAATTTTACGTAATAATGTCCTGACTTTATTTATTTATCCAAGCGAAGGCATATTAGAGTAGTTGAGTGGACCAAACTTGCTGTTCATGTTAGCTCCCGTCCAGACACGGCCACTGTCGATATCGCCAACGCTGCCTTGTTCATAGGTATTACAATTAAGAAAGCATACCAGAGGGTGCGTCACGTTCTGTACAGGGGGACATGTCTTCTTGGTACGCGAATCGGCAAAGCAACCGCAGTCTTCATTTTTTTTGGCATTCTCCTGATTTGGTTTATTCCCGCTCATAACGTCAACAGATTTTATGAAACTGTTTTATACATTTTAATGGCAAAAAGGATGGGCTCACATTTTATGGCTAATTTAGAATTTTATGTTATTTTTCACTAGAATTTTTGATCGCAAGACATAATGAATATAGTTTGACATTGACAATAACTGAAGTGTCCAATCATTCCTTTACAATCGGCCTGTTTTAAAATTAAAGCTGAATGTGCAAGTGGTTAAAAAGTATTCTTAACTTTTTTGGTTCTGTTATTTTGCAATTAAATAATTCATAAATTATGATCGGCTGTTCAATAATATTAAATCACATTATGTAGGTACTGACCAAGGTAAACTTTACCTAAATAAAATTAACTGTCCAAAAAATTCAGGCAGGTGGTAATTTTACTTTTTATTAAGTAAATGTCAACAAATACGAATGCACGTAAAATCCTTCAATGTCAAATTTATAGTTACATTTGTAAAAATATGTCGCTTATTCGGTGTACGCTAGGTAAGAAGTTAGATATTACAACGTCAAGACACTGTCGCTGTTAGTTGACGCGCAGTGGGAAAGCGGTGGCGCGGGGGTTGGGGGACGCGGAATGGTGGGCTCGCTGCTGCTGGCGCTGACGTGTGCGGTGGCCGCGTCAGCCACCAGCTACGGCGACTACTCGGGAGTCAATATGCCGCAGTACGGTGGCGCCGAATACGACATGGGCCGCGACCCCCCACCCTCACACCCGTCTGATGATTATCACGGGCATTCACCAGATGCGCCGGCCTCACCGGATTACAAATATGAAGAGGAACCACGCAGTGAGTATCTGAATACATTTGATCAATCATTGTACATTATTTAATCACAATGTTACATTTTATTACTATATTTAATATTTGTATGCATGAATATGTATATTTGCATTGGTCTAGGTGTTTCTATGTATAATATGTATGTATTTACAAAAAAAAAACGTATCTAAGTATGTTTATCCGCATGCTAGATTCCATAACACAAGCTAGTTAAGCTATGCTTACCACCGGTCTAGATAGCGTTGTGTGAAATGTTGTGGAATATTTATTTATTTATTTATTTATTTTCAGTTAAAACTGACAAACCATTGAAGGAGCGCGACGACTCAGATAGGTGGCGAAAAACTGGGCGAAAGCATAGAGAAATGGTGCGACCTACGGAAAGCGATACTAATTCGCGTAATAAATATGATCTTATTGAAGACGATGAAATTCCGAAGTTCAGGACAAACCGCCGCTATTCCAAACACCGATCCCGCCTCAAAAACGAAATCGACGATAGAATAGAAGATACTCCCGTGCCCAGACGCCTTAATAAATATAGTCGAGATAGGAAAGACATAAGTGATATAGATAGGAAGGACTACTTCATAGATAAAGAATATATTCCAGATGATAAGAATAAAGAATTTGAGGAAGATGTTAAAATTGTGAGTGACGTAACAACCAAGAGAGTGGTCCGTAGGAGGCCCCGAGATAAACCTCCAAAAAGACAGACAGCCACCTTTGATGATTACGATGACGAGCCACCAGCTGAAAGAAAAATAAAAGGCGAATCTGAAAAAGATACTCAAATTCCTTTTGAAGTTTCGAGACAGCGACCACCGGATTTGAGAAAAGCCCCCGGACACCAAATATATCAACCGCCTGCCGAGGAGGACGAGAATGAGTCGAGAGACGATGCCCTGAAAGTCATTCCCGGGCGATTTAAATTAAAAGGTTACAATGAATATGACGATTACTACGATATGAAAAGAGTCAATAATATAAAAAATAGACTCCCCTCACTACTTCGACGAACTACAGGTACGTTACCTATTTTTATTTCCATTAATTTAGGTAGAATCATCATCATTATGTTGTTGTAGGTTTCAAATTTGAAAAATATAGGCATCGAAAGAATTTCTGTATTATTTGAGTGTTCCATGCATCGAATTTGAAGAACTTTTGTATCTAACTGTTTGATAGTTTCCAAGTAGGTAGCGGATCCTTAGCATAGAGAACGATAGCGATTTCTGATAAGGCCCCTTATTCTAAGTGAGAAAACGTTTTGTACCTACTACGCGCGTTCTTAATAACCGATACATTTAAGTTGATCTAGTTTTATGCCGGTTCTCTCTTCTATGTTAACCAATAATGTACTCCACTGTCTTCTCACGTTGTTACTGTTACGTCTGTTGTTAATCGCCATAAGTATTACAACTTCTTAGTACACGTGTTGAAGATCTAACGAAAGGCTCATTATATGTGCTTAGTGAATACCGAGATGAAGAAGAACACAAATCTGCTGGATGTGCTGATGCCGAATCGTCGCATGATGGCGTCGAGTGTGGAGGCCGACCGGACATCAGAAGTAGGCAAGTCTACGGTGACACAAACAGTGCTATTAAACAAAGATTCATCTACAACGACGCTAAAGCCAGTACCAAAGGTACCTTCACAAGAGATATCGCTTGCGGAGAAGTCCAGGCTCTCAATTCTGAAAAAAGCACAGCGTAAAGAAGGTCAAAGCTTCCGCTCGACGAAGAAACCGCCAGTATTATTACAGGTGACTAGTCAAATGCCTACGGTGGTCATGGTGGAACCACCTTCGTCTACGGTAGCCTGGATGCGCGCTAGAGAAGAGGAGGACACACCGGCCAGGATTGAGGTGGTGAAACGGTTAATGCGACAGAAGTTAGTCAAAGAGGCGAAGAGCATTCATGACTTGACTGATAACTGGGACGATATGGTGTGTGACTATATCGATTTGTCTCTCCTGGAAGGTGCGGCACTATCACTGGCGCCAGCCAACTACCTTTTGATTTTCTGCTTACCATTATATATGTTTGCGATAAATTTTTAGCGAATACAGCTATTATAAAATAAAGTTACATTATGTGTATAATATGTAATATTTACATATGTTATATTTTATATTCATTTTGTTTTTATTAATATTTTTCTTTTGAATTTAATAAATTTATTTTTATTGATGTAGTGTGATGTTGTTCTTACTCCAGTATATTTGAGATTCTTCGTTTTTGTATTACTAAGGAAGCAAACGAGCACACGACCTGAATATTATAAGCCGCTGCCTCGCACTCGGCGGCCACCGGCGCGGTAGTGTAAGCGGCAGAGCGGAAGAGAACTCGCGTCGGACGGTCTCTTTCTCTCTCATTGACTTGCAGTGCTTCTTGCTGCTTGCGCTGCCGCGTCTGCATAGAGACGTTACCTCTCAGGCCGTATTCTACCGCCTCTACCACGGCGATGTCCCGAGGAGATGTTTCAACCCACTCTCTTCCTTCCTATCAAGAACAACTCGTGCTGGCCTGCATTGCCACACACACACAGTCGAATCCATATCATCTCGCACCAAACGGTTTGAGGGCTTCTTCCTCTGCCGCACGATAAAGAACTGCCCGCGCAAGTATTTCCCTCTTCTAGCAGTCCCGAGTTCCGAGTCCCGACATCTATCAAGGCGTCAAGTTAGGGACCACCATTTTAAGTTCAAGAGCATCGGAAATGGTGGTCCGAATCTTCTGGACTGCACCTTAGCTTTTTACCATCTAGCGGGTTGCAGTGTTGACGGACCAAATATATCCGCAAGCGTGTTGGTGCTCAACGAAGCCTTTCTTAGAGTGAGCGAGTTGTGGAAGTCTCCACGCCGCAATCCACGCCGAAACAAGATAGGAATCTTATCCATTAATCGGCATGTGTAGATACCGACCTGTGGATCAAGTTAGCTTGGCCCTAAAGGTCTTGGCGCGTCTCACTCCGTCCTTATTCTATAATATTAGTAAATATGAAGTTGTATCATAAACTAGTACATACATACCTGCCTAACTGAACAGCGACTACTTTTTTGGAATTTGATAGTAAGTAGTTAGGTTTCGTACTTCAACATTGAAGAGCTAATTTTGTAGATATTCCAAGTCAAAACTTTAAAAAAAAGTCTCGATTTCTGAATTATGTCGTTTATGTACTATACAGAAAAGGAGATGGTGACCAAGACAGGCGCAAGTGTAGCCGAGCGGGAGCTGGAAGCTGCGCTGGGCGCGAAGGGTGCTCGCCGGCAGCGCAAGGAGGTGTCCAGCCCGGACGGGCCCACCCCGTCACCCCTCATGCCAGTCGCGCTTCCAACCTTCGCTCCTCAAGCCGTCCCTTCGTTCGTCAATACGCATTGGATGGATTTTATTGCGTCCAACAATACGAGAAGACAACACCTTTCTACGCATCTTACTTTTTTAGCTTTAATATTAAACTATTTCCAAAGATAGGACTATTCCTTTACTCTTTTTCATTTCAAAGCTTGTATAGTTTTTCGTTAATTAATATGTGCCTAATGAGAACTACAACTGAAGTTAACTGGAGCTTAATGATTAAGTAGGTAGCAGCCTAGAAAAGTAGTTCAAGATACTAAAGTAGCAAAGACCCAAGGTTCCTCTTAGCCAAATGCTTGAGGGTGTATGGTACGGGCACCACTTGGATCTTCGGTATCCATGACGACGCCACCTATAAGTTTGTTGTGCACCTGCGCTGATTGACGGATGAGACTCTGGTGCAAGGGGTTTTCCGTTATATACCTCTGCATTATATTGTTGTGTATTCTTAGTGAAGATAAAAGTAAATTGAAGTAACCTTGACAGATATTTATATTGGCACTTCGCAATTTCCGCAGGAAAGTCGATGTCTTCTATGCAAAAGCCCTCAATAATTTTTTCCAAGAGTTTTCGCCCTTCGGAGCAGAATGTACAAAACGCAAAATGAGCATCACAAGCAAAATGTACAAAACGCAGAATGTACATAACGCAAAATGTACAAAACGCAAAATGTAGACAACTCGCAAAATGTACACAGCGCAGAACGTACACCTTAGGGCTTGTCTGTATTATATGTATAGTGCGTTAAGAAAGTCATGAAAATTGAGGGTGGCCGTGATCACTGACTGCATCAGTAGCGCACGTCCACCGTCACGTCGTCGAATCCGTGGGGTGGAAAGTTCTTCAATCACCCACACATTCACGATATTCTTTATATTTCATTTCGTATTGTTCTATGACCGCGCCAAAAGTTGAGATTGCACGTGTCGTAACACTGGACTTCATGTTGCAGGCTTTGTTTTCGTTATTTGCAACTTGTCCGAAGGGTAATTTAATAAAAAAAAATTTATGTTATTCGTTATTAATTGCAACTTGGCGAAGGGTAGTTAAGGGCATAGCAATTAAATATATTTTTTTTACTTACACTCGTTTTCTATTAGTACCTACTTAGCCATCAGCAGGGCTAACATGCGCGTCACGAGATAGCTATCTCGAGGCATATTGCCGTTTTATGTCGATATGACGACTGTTGGTAACATGCAGGGCTAACATGCGCGCCACGAGATAGCTATCTCGAGGCATTTTGCCGTTTTATGTCGATATCGACTGTTGGTAACATGGCAAATTTCATGGCGATCTGTCAGATGTCGACATAACTCGACTTCGAGAAATCATCTCTACTTGGTGTCTGCAAATTGTAACATACGTGCCCTTATTTACTCGAATTTTGACATTTAAAATGTTTTGTCTCCCGTCGTTCATTTGGTCGACGAGAAGCTATCTCGTGTATTCTTTTGTTGAGCTCGGTTCATTTTGGACTAAAACGGCGACTGCAAGCCATTTTCGACCTTAATGACATTTACTTTGTTACGTGTCTTTTCGCATTAATTGATGACGCTGATCACGAATATAAGAAAAAAAATTCAATAGCATGTCATGTCAATAAGGTCGAAAATTGTTTGCACTATTTTTTTCTCTTTTTTTCATACCTAGCATCCCTAACTAGTCTGTGCTTTCGAGCAAATGGCCGTATCGGGCCGATTTTATCGGATAAATGTGAAAACAGCAACTAACATGTTTAAAAAATGTGTATGCCATAGACAATAATTGAAAAAATTTGACGCGACAAAATATGTCGACGTTACT
Source organism: Eilema caniola (assembly GCA_949126895.1). Taxonomy (NCBI): domain Eukaryota; kingdom Metazoa; phylum Arthropoda; class Insecta; order Lepidoptera; family Erebidae; genus Eilema; species Eilema caniola. The sequence continues at coordinate 16,021,026 of OX421460.1, read as the reverse complement.
TCGCTCGAGAAGACTCGAGATGATATCTCATCTCGATTCGAGATATTTGACGACGCGCGCATGTTAGCCCTGCAGGTTGATAATGACATTTTCCTAAAATGACAACTTCCGAAAACGGGAACGACAATTTCCTATAACGGCCATTCTAAAATAGTAATATTCCGAAAATGACAACTTCCTAAAAATACAACCATTTTAGGAAGTTGTCGTTTTCAGCGTGAGGGGTACTTCTTAGTTGCTTTTTATATACAGACAAGCCCTAAGGTGTACATTCTGCGTTGTGTACATTTTGCGAGTTGTGTACATTTTGCGTTTTGTACATTCTGCGTTATGTACATTCTGCGTTTTGTACATTTTGCTTGTGGTGCTCATTTTGCGTTTTGTACATTCTGCTCCGAAGGGAGTTTTCGACTTGGACGTACCAGTTAATCCTACAGTGGGGACAAGTGGCATTTTTGTTCCACTTTCCACCACACTATCACTGGTTGGGGTGAGTGGAATGTCATTTCAGTCTGTTCTTCTTTCGATAAGCTTTCCTTCACTGACCAGCCCCTCTAGACAATTCGTTGGTCTAAATCTTATACATTCGTCATTCTATTCCATCAAACGCCCGCTAGCGAATTGCCACTTGTCTAGAGGGGCAGAATAATAAAAAAACGTATTGTGGTACAGTCGCCATTGATTCCAAAGCTGACCGAAAATTACAATACAGCAGACACAGCGTAAGTACCACGATACATACATATCATCATCATCATCTTATCAGCCACACACAGTCCACTGTTGACCGATATAAAGCAGCCCGCATCCAGCGCTTCCTGGCGACCTTGATATCCTGCTAATATATTATAAATGAAAAGTTTGTGTTTATGAATGGATATGGTTGGATGTTTGTTACTCTTTCACGTAAAAACTACTGAATGGATTTTAATGAATCTTTACAATACTATAGCTTATACATCAGAATAACAAATAGGCTATATATCATCACGCTGCTACTCAAGGTAGCGGAGCGGTAATCACTATAGTGTCTTTTTATCTGGAATATTTATTTAACCCCTATTTAGTCTCTTTGTTCTCACAAGGGACGTCAACTCGCAATAATATAAATAACTAGCTGACGCCCGCGACTCCGCTCGTGTGGACATCGGCAATTGCGACTTTTACTATATAATATCTCCGGTCTATATAAAGAATCAAGGATCAATATAGTTTTTTTTATATAGGACACGTCAATTTTTCTTCACCTCACCTGATAGTAAGTTGAATGCAAAGTCTCAGGAAAGAGGGCCACCCTTAATCATATTCTGTCCTCCGTGGGGCCACCATTATATACACGTGCCATGTTAATCCTTAATCGGGCATAGTTAGTACGATTTATCGACCACCTAGGTAAATGGAGTAACTGTGGCACAGAATAGATAATAGTACTAGCGTAACTGTGGTGATCTTTTTCTATTTTTAAAATTCATTAAACCTTTATTTGATTACCAATATTATCATAATTCGGCAGCTAAATTCTAAACTTAACATAATGGTTTCTAGATGACGGGACCTTAATACAGTTATAAAAGACTTGGCTTTTCTAAAAGATGAATTCAGATCCATTAAACCAATGGATCTGAATTCAATTAAATCCAACTAAATGTGAAATTTATCTTGATGATAATATTGACAGCATTTCGACACTATCAAAATTCAACGTATTGGCCCCAAATTTAATAAGTTAATTTTAATTCAAAAAACCTTTTTAAAAACAATCTTTTATTTATTTATTTTTTTCTTGCATTGTCATCCGAACTGAACGTGCATACCAAATTTCAGCTCAATCGGTTGAGGGCAAGTGCCTTAAAATTGAGTTGTAAGATTCCACCCGAACAAACATACATTGCAAGTTAAAAAAAAATTGTTCAAAATGACTCTCTTCGTCTTCTTGGGTCCCCAATCTTAGAGGAAGCATATGACTCTTTCGTAGGAGAAAAAAATCAAAATTTATTTGAAGTTTCGGACCGGTTGCAACAAATTAACATTCATTCTGCCTTCACAATATTGTCCAGTATTATCTTTTTGTCCCTAAATTTACACAACATGTTCTCCGTTCAACTCAACTTTTTAAGTATTTGGCACTTATAGGAAAAATGAATAGTGCGATTCAAAACACACTTTGCAAAATTCTAAATGTGGAAATGCCTGTTCGTTTAGGCGGGCTCGGCGTTCGCAAAATTACTGACTTAAGTCCACCAGCTTTTTTATCTTCGGTGCATGGCACGGATGATTTACATACTTACATATTTAAAAGGCTTAAATATATAATTACATATTTAAGCCGTTTAGGTTCGAGACGCTGGGATCATGGGGTCCAAGTGCCCGTCGATTATTAAAAGACATTTCAAACGGTTCATAGACGCTACCCGTGACCAGAGGGCTGGTTTATTCCTTGCGCAATGGATCAGTATTGCCATTCAACGTGGCAATGCCGCCAGCCTTCTGGCCACCCTCCCGGTTGACGTCGATGGGGAGGAATTCTTTGACGCCTGAACCTGCAGGTTTGTATATATTATGTATTGTTTTTATATTTTTATTTAAATAATTCTAATGTACATACATAATTGTAAATAATTATTGTGAATAAAGTTCAAGACAAAAATATTTGTATCTTTCGTACGCAGCTATACATTTTTTTAATAAACAATTTATTTTGTCATTTTTTTCATTCACTTTTCATACAACCACTTTGCTTTTGTCTTAATTTTAATATTTTTGAAACAGATCTTAGGTATGCATTGTACAAGCAAAAAAACCCCAAAAACCCTGAAAACGCTATCCATATCAATTTTAGTGCAAATTCGAAACCGCCATCTTTGATCGCTAAATGAAATCATGAAAACTTTTAACAAACAAAACTATAGGTATAAAATAAAAAACGTGATTACAAATGAGATATTTGAATGAAATTTTGAAGCATTTACTATGCTAACTTTTCAAATCGATTATGATGGAAAAAGTGAATCGCTCATGTGGGACTCGAACCCACGATCTTTCCCTTACAGGGGGAATGCTCTGACCACTGAGCCACCGAGCCACACCTGAGTCTATCCAAATTCTCCTATTCTGCCGTCTTAGGGCGACGGTGGGAGCCATCTACCGACATTCATATGAATTATCGGAAACAATGAATGATGTTGCAATCATTTTTAAACATTGATTTCATCCCTTCTATTCGAAAAGTGTCACTTTGTTCCTCTATAAGTGGGAGCAAAGTAGCACTTTTCTCTTCAGAGCTTTTTAGCGGGCGGAAAAGTGATTTGAATTTGGAACGTATATCGTTCATAGAAATCGAAAGCAAATTATATGAATTGCTGGCTGGTATGGCCAGCCAACGAGGCTGCGCGGTGCGGGCACCCGTGCTAATAAAAAAAAAAAGACGGGTTGCACTCTGGGAGTGCCGGCAGAAGTGAAAACATTTTCTTTCTTCGTTACATACATAGAAAAAGATAAACGGAACATACCATACCATACCATACCTATAATATAGCGCCAATCATAGAACCTATCACTAATTTTCTGCTAATTTTCTGTCAGAAGAAATTAATAAATTACAAAAAGAAAAAATAATCACAAAAAATAATAAATTACAAAAACAAAAAATAGTCACAAAAGTAATAAATTACAAAAATAAAAAATAATCACAAAAGGCGTCAGAAGGCCAGGCTTGAACCCGGTACTATCTAAAACCGTAATGGCTTACAGTCGAAGCTTTTACCGCTAAACTACAACTCTATTTGTCGAAACTTGCAAAATAGGCAGTCTATAGCTAATATTGAATGACGTCAGTCGTCGGTTACGGTTCAAAGGTCAACTAATCCTGACGCTTCCTTAACATTTTACACCCATCCAACGCCGCTAAAGAAGTTTTCACTTCAAAAAAACTAAAGCGCGCGGATTACGTCTCTGTTCTTGTAATTAAGTACATATTTTATTTGAGTTGATTTGCTTATTTTGCAATAAAATATGAGTTCCACGTCAACTTATGACAGTGACAATGAGTTAACACCTGAAGCAATAACTTCAGAAGCAAACAACATTGTACAAAACCTATTACCTACGAAATCCCGGGCGAAATATTTAAGGGCCTTTGAAAATTTCATTATATGGAAAAATAAAAAAGGTGCGAAAGCGTTTTCAGAAAATGTATTCTTGGCCTATTTTCAAGAATTGGCCAAAACTAAGCAACCTTCTACCCTATGGAGTATATACTCGTAAATACCAACAAAAATATAAAAATTGATAATTACTCAAAGTTACTAACTTACTTGAAGAGATTATCCGAAGGACACAAACCAAAGAAATCAAAAGTATTTTCTCATCAAAACGTCGAGACCTTTTTAAATGATGCTCCTGATAAGGAATTTCTCGCAACAAAAGTATGTATCATTTAGTTTTTTAATTGTAATCTATAAACAGAGTGTTTTAAAACGTGTACGTATTGTACCTACTTGTCTGATTTCCTTTCTGTTTTGTTACAGGTGGCTTTAATATTTGGCATACATGGAGCATGTCGTAGTAACGAACTTTTAAAACTAACAATTGATGATATCAAAAAACATTCAGATGAATTACTTTTAGTCAATTTAACTGATACTAAAACAAAAATTGATCGGTCATTCGTTATTCGTGGTCAGTATAAACGAATAGTTGAACAATATCAGAGCCTACGTCCTTCTCAAACAACATCAAATAGATTTTTTAATAGATATCAAAGTGGAAAGTGTTTTAAACAAGTAATGGGAAAAAATAGAATGTCTTTAATGCCCTTAGAAATAGCTGCATACTTGAAGTTGCTCGATTGCAAGTCATACACTGGTCATTGTTTTCGCCGAACGTCTGCTACACTTTTGGCAGATTCTGGAGCGGATCTCACTGTTTTAAAGCGGCATGGAGGATGGAAGTCCAGCTCTATAGCTGAAGGTTACATAGAAGACTCAATTCAAAATAAAGAAAAAACTAGCACCCGGGTTGTAGAAAATATTAAATTAAGACCTAAAGATAATTCACCTATAACATTGTCGCCACGTCCTTCTACATCAAAGGATTCTGTACCTTTTCTTGAGCACCAGTCAGATACTAAGATAACAAATACTCAAAATGTTAATGACAATATCGATCCCAAATAAAACAGTGACAATAAATTTTCAAAATTGCGCTAGCGTATCAAATATAAATATAAATTTGTAATTGTTTTTATACGTATATTCACGTCTTTGTTTAATTAAATTTATTCATTATTCCATAACACAGTCTCTTATTTATTTTCTCATAGAAAGGGGATGAAAAGTAGAGTATATAATTCGAGGAGCAAATTATTTTTCCTACGGGCGATATACTTTGAACCAGGGATTGAAAACGGTTCCAAAATACCGGTAAAACACCGGTATTTTGGGGAACCGTAACTAGAACCTAAATTGGAACCTTTAAGAACCTTTATTTTACCGGTTCTTAGGCAAAGCGAGTCTAAACTTGTTTTTTGAGGTGCGGTCGGGTGACCGGCGCGATGCAGCGCGCGGCGGAGCGTGAGGAGTGGGGAGTTTGTGGGAATAAATCACATTTGTATAGGTGTTTGATGGATCTTCTGTTAAAACCGCGCGCGCCACCGCATTGATAAAATTATTATTTTAAAATCACGTATTACGTACCTATTTGATTGGCTTATTTTGTGTGTTAATTAGTTGTAATATGTCAGTGTAATAGGTAAAAAATATTAGTATATTAAATCTATTTTAAGAAGAAGACGTTACTTTAATTATTAATACGAAAACTGACAATGGGCCGAAATAAATTTCGTCTATAAATATTTTATTTACGATGAACATCAACAACGTTCCACATGTACTTTTTTTTAACGTGCGGGAAATCCCCACGAATACTCCCCCCCCCCCCCTTCGGTATGTCGGACTCGAACCGACTAAACCGCACGCCGTCTGTGGGTCGATGTGCTAAGCTGAAGGTGAGGTTGTCTCGTGACATATTCCTCGCACCCCGGCTGACCCAGGGCCATTCCTCTCGGTCTGGCCCTTCTAGGGAGGGGGGACCACGCGGTCCCCGACTCGCCCCCGGTATGGGGGGGGCGCCCATCGTCCTACGATGCGCGTCGCCGCCGTGGCCTGTTTCTGCTAGGGTGACGAGCGGCTCCACCTGTCACCCTCAGGCCCGCGCTCATGGGGGGCGGAGGTCGGTTTGCGCCCACGTGGCCAAATGGTCAGATTGGTGGAACAAGCCTTAAAAACTAGCATCCAAGAAAATGAGGACGATTCAGATGATGACGATAATGATATAATGGAGACGACGAGTGACGAAGTAAATTTTATACTCGAAGATTTCTTAGAAAGTGAACATTACACAGTTGCAGCTGTTAGATGTGAATCTTTATCCATTCAGACGATGCTCACAAATGCGCACGAAGTTATAAAAAAGTTACGCACCACAATGTACCAACACTTGCTAAAAAGGATGGGGCTAAAAAGCCTGTGGTGAATTGCCCCACGCGTTGGAGTTCGACTTACGATATGCCCACTCGACTACTAGAACTTCGGCCAATATGTACGGAGAATTACGAGCTCTATTTATCCGAAAGTACGTGGAATTCTGTTGAAAAATCAAAAAGCAAAATCTTGACTAAAAAGTTACAAATAAAACAACTGGCTATGGGTGACTTTTACCTGCATTGGATAAATTACAAAATAGAGCTTAAGGCGATAAACACCAACCTCGCATGCGAATTACATCGCAACATGGAAATTAGAGAAAAGGTCCTGTTCGAATCTAACGCATTTGTCGCAGCTGTATATATGGATCCACGCGTTAACTTCCTGTTGACCACTGATCAACTGGAGATTGCAGAAAATGTATTGGTTAGTCCATGGACAAGATGGCGCAAATTAAATAAACAAGACCGTGATAGCACAGTGATTAGCTCTCCTGTCGCCTCTACTTCAACGCAGCAGCAAAATGAAGGTTCTCAGCTCGAAGACTTCTTGGATCTGTCTTATAATAATACCCTACGAGGAGATCCAAGGTATGGCTGCGCTGGAGATGACTCAGATATCAAAATACATTTTAAAGATTGCCTGACTTGTATATTTTATCAAAGATAGTATTGGCTTCTCCTAGAGAGGTTATTTTCCTCTTTGAATTTAGTTTTCAACAAACTTCGAACGAAATTAAAAAGTGACTTAATTGATGATATTCTATTCTTAAGAAATAATTCAGAGAATGAAACAGTTTGATAATTTTCATCATACACCGTAGATCTTATTATTATGATTGAAGTTTATAAAAGCCTATATCACTATGATGATTAATCATAATTACTGATTCTGAATTCGGTTGCGCATTAATTACTAAGCTTAGAATGATTCTAAGCTGATAGGTACTAATAAAACAAGAAAGGGATTGGGAAACAAGACCTGACAAAAAAATTTAATGTACAAACCGCTGAACATAATGGATAGATTGGTCTTTAGGTTGCCATCCACAAGTCCTACTAAATACAAACCTACTTTTCTTTTGGCCCCAAAGTCCTAATCGTGTCGCAGAAGAGGCATCATGGTAGCCTCTCCTACCGGCTGACGCGATGCTTACCGGCTATGACTGTTTTGGCGAGTGCCACCCGTGCCGGGGCTTCTCCGTGGATATGTCATGTGACTTTTCTCACACTGTTTAGTGTTTAGAGAGAAGAGAGGGTAGAGCGGGTACCCAGTAAGGCATTTCCCTCGCTTCCTCTACGGCTTTCAAACAGTCCTCTTGGGTAAAGGAAACAGGTGTCCCGTGTCGCACCGTCGCGTCGGCGTGCTTCTATTGGGGTGAAAGGAGGTCGCACCTGTCACCCTCAGGCCTCCGTTGGAAAATAACCCTACCCCTTACCTGCTCTCCACTGTGCCCTCTGCTAGTCAGAAGGATACGTGGTAAGCCCCCGAGCATTTGGCCCTAGGCGGTAGCGAGCGTCTCCCCTACGCGAGAGAGGTACTGCCCAGGGTGCACCATATGGAGGTTTCGGATCAACCCTAAACAACGGTTATAACAAATTTATAATCTTTCTTGAACGCAAATGTTATTTAGGCTTGTACAAGTCAATTAAAATAAAAAAATATTGTAGGCAAACTTGGCCATAAACGACGCCCAGAGAAGGAAGCTTGGGGCGGCTTCGCCACAGCCTGCCGCGCCGGGCCATGGCCCTCTTGGCCCTAGGCTAAATACGCCACTGGATCTGTCCATGCATAAGCAAGCAAATTACGATAAGCCTAACCTGCTTGTTACAATAAAAAGTACCTATTTTAAAACTAATTACAAAAAAAGCACTATTAGTACTTATACTTAATATCTAAATAATATCTAACATTATTATTCGACATTCAGTGAAGATTTTTTTTACGTGCGGGAAATCCCCACGGATACCCACCCCTCCGGAGCCGGAGGGGGAGGTTATGTCGGACTCGAACCGACTAAACCGCACGCCGTCTCTGGGTCGTAGTGCTAGGCCGAAGGTGAGGTTGTCATGCGACATATCCCTCGCACCCCGGCTGACCCAGGGCCATCCCTCTCGGTCTGGCCCTCCTCGGGATCCAGTGATAGATCAGCAATTAGTGTGACATTCATGAAAGAAACAAGTTAAACAGCACAGTGTCAGCGTACGCAAGCTCGTGTTCCATGCACACCCTATCGAAAATATGGAAAATGAGCCAAATTCGTAGTTAGACTGGTAAAGCGGTCTAGAGTGGGGCCGGACCTCTAGAGTGGGGCCGGATCTCTAGAGTGGGGCCGGACCTAGCGAATACCCAGTTCGGGTTCCGCCGGTGGCGTTCCACTGTGGATGCCATCATGCGTGTGAGGACTCTGGCGGAGGGGTCGGTCACTCGGGGCGAGGTGATGTTGGCGGTGTCCTTGGACATCTCCAACGCGTTTAACACCTTGCCCTGGAGTTGTATCAGAGAGGCGCTCGTGTATCACGATGTGCCTCTCTACCTCCGCCGCATAGTCGGGGCGTACCTGACGGGGAGAGCCGTCGTCTACCCGAGTTCGACCGGAGTCGTTAGGCGTGAGATGTCGTGCGGTGTTCCACAGGGATCGGTTCTGGGGCCGCTGCTGTGGAACATCGGTTACGACTGGGTGCATCGCGGTGACTTCGCGTACGGTGCCACCGTCACGTGTTACGCGGACGACACGCTGGTGACGGTGGGCGGGGCTACACATCGCGAGGCGACCCTGAGGGCCACGACCGCGGTTGCTCAAGTCGTGGAACGGATCCGGCGGCTGGGTCTCGAGGTGGCTCTGCACAAGTCCGAGGCCATGTTCTTTCATGGCCCTCGGCGCAGGCCAGACCCGGGAGCCAGCCTTACAGTGGGAGGCACTCCCATCGACATCAAGCCCCGGTTGAAATACCTGAGGCTGCTGCTTGACGGTCGATGGCATTTCGGAGAACATTTCCGAAGTCTGCGCCCCAAGTTGGTGTCGTGCGGTCCATGGCCCTATATGGGTGCCCCGTATGGGCGGACACCCTGGGGGCCAGATTCCTGCCTCTGCTCCACGCGGCGCAGAGGACGATGGCCTCCAGGACCATCAGGGGGTACCGCACGATATCCTTTGAAGCGGCGAGTCTCCTGGCCGGATCGCCACCGTGGATCCTGGAAGCGAGGACCCTTTCGGCACTCTATCGGTTCCGAAAGGAGGCTTGGGAGCGGGGATTCGATCCCGAGCCCGAAGAAATTCGGGCCGAGAAATCCCGGCTCCACAGGGCCATGGTGACCGAGTGGGAGCTACGACTTGAGCAACCACGCGCAGGGCACGCCGTGATTGCGGCGGTAAGACCCATCATGGGGGAGTGGCTAGAGAGGCCACACGGTGGCCTCTCGTATTGTCAGACGCAGGTCATTACCGGACACGGTAACTTCGGGCGGTACTTGCATCTGATGGGCATAGAGCCAACGCCCGAGTGCCATCACTGCGACGTGAGCGTGGACTCGGGGCTGCACACGCTCACCGAGTGTCCGGCGTTTGAAGCGCCGAGGCGGGAGCTTGTGACGGCCCTGGGGAGAGAGTGCTAACGCTCTCCACCCTGCTCGCGGCGATGGGTCATGCTCGTGAAGGAGACAGCAGAGCGGGCGCGGCGCAGCGAGTGAGAAAGACTCGCGGACATCGCTCGCCGCGTTCGAAGGCGGCTCGGGGGTCGGAGGGCGCAAACCGACCTCCGCCCCCCATGAGCGCGGGCTTGAGGGTGACGGGTGGAGCCGCTCGTCACCCTAGCAGAAGCAGGCCACGGCGGCGGCGCGCATCGTAGGACGTTTTTGAAGTTTTCACTTCAAAAACTGGTAAAGCGGACCCCAGACTCAGAGGTGAGAGATTCGGATGCGATTGGGATTAACGCTAAGAAAAACAATAGTACCCTGGCTCTGGTTTGCACAATTATGTAGTAAGTACAACCTACTTAGGTACTACAAATTAGTTTTTCATTATATTTATCAAAACTTCAGAACATTATTACATCTAATAATAATAATAATTTAATAATAATAATAATTAGTACAAAATATACCATAAAACAGAAAATATGCTCATGACATCTAATGTCATCCATCAAAAATGAAAAATAACAAATCGGCACTAAAATGTTCACAAGAGCCAGAACACGATTAGCACGCCAACGATCTCCGGACTCGTCGCTAAGCTCCACCGTGCAACCTCCAGCAATGGAACCAGCGGCGTCGAGCTCCTCTTCGAGCGACGAGTTCTTCTCCCCGCCGACGTCGCCAACACCTGTACGTCGGCCGGGGAGAGGCCGGCCACCGACTTGCCTGGGACACCGACGCCCTCCGGCTTCGAACAGGGCCCCCGCTACCGGTGGTGATGTGCACCGCATGCGATGGACTGTTTCAATAAACGAAAACGTCATGCGGGCATATTTTGCGGCTACAGAGGGGGGAACTAACCTCAGTGCGTACCGTTCTCGGATACTTCCTTTGTTTCAGGCGCTTGAACCATCCGTCAACACATCGGCACAACGACTATCGGACCAAGTGCGGGTCATTCAACGCAACCACATGTTGAAAGAAACCGTACTTGAGACTCTACGGCTAGAATGCTTGCGAAATATCTGTGTCACCCCCGCCCCGGTTCCTGCTTCTACACCTGCACAAGGGACAAGCGAAGTTACATATGTTGCGCGGGATGACATACCTATTCCAGTAAGTATTCAGTGCAATGAAGAGATTCAGGAGGCTTTGGAATGTGCGTTACGGGAATATCGATCGATGCCCCTACATTTTAGGCCACGTCTGCCTCGTTTGCCTATGCATAGACGAAATATAGCTCTAGTGTGCGCCCTTGATTCACTATTAGCTAGGTATCTAGAAAATAGTGAAAACCTCGGTGACACTCATTCAATGCTGTATTGTACTGCTGTAGCGGCATGTCGTATGGCAGGTGTTAAATTTCCTATTAAAGATCCTGTCATACGACCTAAGTCTGCCATACCAGCATGGCAATGCAGGATTGAACGACGTGTGGCCGAGGCAAGGGTGCTCATTGGTAAGCTAATCTGCTTCAGGTCGGGTAATACTCGCCCTAGAGTTATGCGTTATGTGACTCGAGCGTTTGCGGGAACTGATATCAGTCCCCAAGAATATACGTCTCGAGTCACAGAGCGTATTGACTTCCTGAAGCAGAAAGTCTGTGCATGGGCAAACCGTATTCGCAGATACAAAAAACGTGTCGATCGATTTACCGTTAATCGCATGTTCCGAAGAGACCAGAGGTGGGTATATAGAAGCTGGGAGCGAACAGAGGAAAGTGTGGGTGACGTGCGGCGGCCGGATGCTGAAGCCACATATGCGTTTTGGCGCAGCATCTAGTCGGTGCCCGTTAGCCACACTGAAGGCGATTGGATGCGTGAGGTTGAAAGAGCATGCGAGACCATTCCGGAAATGAACAATATAAATATAGATGCCACTGATGTAGATTGTACGGTCCATTCGCTGTCTAATTGGAAGTCTCCGGGACCGGATGGACTGCACAATTTCTGGCTCAAGTGGGTACGGAGCTCGCATGTTGTTTTGGCTTCACAATTTCAATCTGCTGTTGAATCTGGGACGCTACCACCTTTTATGACGACAGGAGTTACCCATCTGCTCCATAAAACTGGTAGTACTCTGGAGCCTAATAATTATAGACCGATAACATGTCTGCCAACGATCTATAAACTTCTTACATCCATTCTGAGAATCAAAATTAACAATCATATTAATAATAATTCTATAATGTGTGCCTCTCAGAATGGATGTAGGAATGGGGCCCGGGGTACTAAGGAGCTCCTCCTCATTGATATGGCTATTAGCCAACAAGCTCGCCGCAACCGTAAGGACCTAACGGCATGTTGGATAGATTATAAGAAAGCGTTTGATTCCGTGCCACATACATGGCTTTTGAGGGTGCTGGAGTTGTATAAAGTGAATGCAACTCTATGTACCTTCTTAAAGTCATGCATGGGGCAATGGAGGTCGGTTCTTTTCTATCCAGGGTGTCGTCAGGCTTTGGGTAGTGGCGAGCCGATAACAAAAGAGCGGGGTATTTTTCAAGGGGACAGTCTGAGTCCCCTTTGGTTCTGCTTAGCCCTGAACCCACTTAGTACTTTACTAGTGAATTCAGGGTTAGGCTATAGGCTACGAAAAGAGGGTCAGATGGTATCCCACCTGCTTTACATGGATGATTTAAAATTATTTGCCCACACCAATTCTCAATTAATGGTTTTACTGAAGGTAACTGAAACGTTCAGTAATTCCATCAAAATGGCGTTTGGTGTGGACAAATGTGCAGTCGTTCATGTAAAACGAGGGCGGGTGGTGGAGTCGGAGGGTATACAACTCTCTGATTCCACTAACCTGAGATCACTCCTCGTAGCTGAGACCTTTATGTACTTGGGTATGTCACAGGCGTTATGCATTAATGAGGCCGGCATGAAACAAATGCTACAGGAACGTTTCTTTGGCCGCCTGAAAAAGGTACTTAACAGTCTTTTATCAGGTGGTAACAAGGTGCGTGCTTGTAACAGTTGGGTCATGCCACTCTTGATGTTCTCCTTTGGCATACTCAAGTGGACTCAGACTGAACTCGATACCATTGATAAGAAAGTCCGGACTCAGTTGACTGCATTTCGAATGCATCATCCACGGTCATCAGTCATGAGATTGTACATCCCGCGGAAATGTGGGGGTCGAGGATTTTTAAATGCTAAGACCCTTCATAATCGCGAGGTGTGCAATCTCAGAGACTATTTTCTTAAGTCCAACGTGGATATGCATCGTGATGTAGTCAACGTGGATGTCGGGCTCACCCCGCTCGGTTTGGCTAAGGGGAACTGGCGTAGGCCTACAGTTATTGGCACTGATAGCCGCAGGGAGGTATGGCAGAGTAAGGAGCTACATGGCAGGTTCTATCGGGCCCTCCACAGGCCCGAAGTAGACCTATTAGCATCTGTATCCTGGCTACGTTTCGGTGACCTTTTTGGGGAAACCGAGGGTTTCGTCTGTGCAATTGCTGACGAAGTTATCAAGACGAATAACTACCGGAAGTATATCATGAGGGATGGCACAGTTGACATCTGTCGAGCGTGTCACCAACCTGGTGAATCCCTCAGACATATTACTTCCGGTTGTTCTCGTCTTGCTAACGGCGAGTATTTGCACAGACATAATCAAGTAGCCAGGATAATCCATCAGCGACTTGCTCTGAAATACAACCTTGTAGATGTTGAGGTGCCTTACGATAGGTATGTTCCTGAGCCAGTTCTAGAAAATAGTCATATCACATTGTACTGGGATCGATCTATCATCACTGATAGGACTGTTGTAGCCAACAAGCCTGACATTGTGGTGATAGACCGATTCGAACGCCGAGCAATGATTGTCGATGTCACTATTCTTCATGACGAGAATCTCGTGAAAGCCGAGAAAGATAAACAGATCAAATACTTAGACTTGGCTCACGAGGTTGTCGACATGTGGAATGTTGACTCTGCAATCATTGTACCGATAGTCGTGTCAGTCAACGGACTGATAGCAAAGAGCCTCGACCAACACTTGAAGAGGCTCGGGTTAGACGGTTAGATCAAGGGCCAGATGCAGAAGGCAGTGCTCCTTGATACGGCGCGTATCGTGAGAAAGTTTCTCTCTCTGGAGCCCTAACCACCGGTAGCTTGGTCCTTGTATCCGATACCGGTGGGACACTACTTTTTATATTTTTAAATAGATGTTTGTTTTTTTTATATGTATTTAAAAATATAATTTGTAAGTTTTTAAAATAAATAAAGAGAATAATAATTTGTTACTTACCAATAGATATAATTTTTAGTTTGTAAATAATATTTAACTTCTCAGAGAATAATGTAGGTACATGTTTATTCGCAAAAAGTTGAATTCGCAAAATGTCCAGTGGTCACATAATGTCCAATTCGCAGAGTACCTAAATCACAAAATGTTCAAATCGCAACATGTCCAAATCGCAACATGTTCAAATCGTAAAATGTCCAAATCGCAGATGAACCCCTACATTTATATCAAAAGGCTGCTCTTAACTTATTTTCTTTTTAAAAACTTAATTTAATGTTAAAATTATGTTCCTACTTATTAAAAAAATCCTCATATCATATCGTCATCAATATTGTACCTACCTATATCTACTTAGTATAAAAATATTTATTTTACCTAATGTACCTAAATCTAATATATAAGTACATGCAAATGCCCAAGATCTTGTATTAAATGAAAGTGGAGGGATGACATAAAGGTTTAAGGAACGTCTTCAACTGCCGCCAGTTTGTCAATCGTTTTACCTTCTTGTTATGTTATTACAGGGTAAAACATCCAGTGAGTCCACTAGGACTCGCTGAAGCGATTCACTTTGTTGTGGTAGCAATTTAGACTCTGTAGAGGTTCAGAGGGAGAGAGATGGAGCTTAGCTTAACTTACTCATGCATAGCTCCATCTCTCTCCCTTTGAATTGATCGTGACCATCAATGATGTATTATAAATACAACCTCTATCTGGACTAAGAAGGTTGAACCTCTACTTTAAAAAAAGAATCCGCTGATTCGGAAGAAAAAAAAAGGAAACACGCATGCGTAATCGATGTTTGCGCCTTGGCGGCACCATTTTACATTTAAATTAAACAAAGTTTGGTTTTGTTTGTAAAATAAATTAGTTTATGTATGTTTATTTTTTATAGTATGAGAGTAGATAAAGTAGTGTATGACACTGTACATAACTTGGACTTATAAAACTTGTGTGATACTATAAAAAACGCGCCGTACTGTACTTATTACATTTATTAAATCTTATGACATGATCTGCTTAATATAATATGATATAACAGATGATGATATGATGATTTCCGACGCCGATTTTTTAGTGTTTATCATGTAGTCATTGTAATCAAGAAATCATCAGTTTGTTAGCCCATTAACCCTTCTCTGCCTGATATTCCACATCTTAATTGCATATTTGGCATAGAACATCTACAGTACCTAAATAATTTTAGATTCATAATTTCTCCATCTATTTACGTGTTCCTTGTAATGGAGATTAGATATAACAAAGAAAGCTCAAATTGAGAGCTCAAAGATGATAATAATAGCAAAGTATTGGCTGAGATTCGACAACGGTTCTTTACCCTAATATAACAGTGTTTACCCAAATATTTCAAAAAGAGTACCTTTCTTGTAGTACAAGGTCTACAAGTGTATGAGTGCAAGTGACGTTCCAAAATCTCCTCTGTACAATTACCTAGGTACAATCATATGGACCATATACAGTACCTTCTAAGAAAAGAGACGATCAAGTTCAAATATGACTCTTAACGGTCAGAGACCTTCAATATACTAAATCTTTACCATAACGGTGCCTGGTTTTCAGCGGTGTATAATATTTGCAAGTAAGTACGAGACAAAAACAACTTTCTCAAAGAAACCAAATTAATTCACAAAAAAGGTATTTCTCTTACAAAATATATACTTGACATGATCGCTACAAAGTCATGGCTTAGTCCCCCATCACTCCAGTTCTGAAGTGGAGTATCTAAATGATTCTAAGATACTGTGAAACTTTTCTAGATACTGAACTAAGAAGGTGGAACTAGAAAACCCTTAGAACTCTTTTATTTGATTTACCATTATTTTTCAGATATTGTCCTTTTAGTAGGTTGTAGATCAGTGGACACTTCTTAAGTTTCCATAAGAAAGTTGTTTGTTGGTGTGCGGATGTGTTGTTTAATTTATCAGCTAATCTAATTACCAGTTCCCTTATATTATTCTCTCTCTAGCCGTATACAAGATACATATTGTACTGATTGTTAACAAAATTTAGTCTATTTACGGCTGTTGTGAAATTTAATAAACTCTGCCGCTGCTGCGAAAACGTCGTCTGCTAATTCTTTAGGATTTTGCAAAGCGGCAAAGTGTCCTCCGTAGTCCACGATAGTAGATCGTACCAAGTTGTGGTACTTGTCTCTGAGTAACCAGTCTGGTTGATACATTACTTCATATAAGAACTTTATGGCGGCCGTTGGTACTTCAGTAGGCTTACTGCAAAATAAAACAGATACCTAACATAAACAGGTAATTAAGGTATGTTAACTGTTAGGTATGTAGGGATAATATTATTGTCTATTTTAAACTTTATATCCCTCTGTATAAGGATGTCTATTTAGTACCTATTTTCCAGAAAAAGTTCAAATTGAAGTTTTGAAAAGTGTCGAGTTTATTGAAGTGAAAACTTCTTTAGCGGCGTTGGATGGGTGTAAAATGTTAAGGAAGCGTCAGGATTAGTTGACCTTTGAACCGTAACCGACGACTGACGTCATACAAGATTAGGTAAATACTATCTACAGTCCGTCAAATCTAAGAAGTACCGTTTGACAGTTCTGACAATTGAATTATAGGGATGGGATGAAAAAATCGATTACTATAATATCCGAACTTTAAGAGATCGATTACTATAATATCCGAATTTTAAAAAATCAATTGTTATAATTAAATAAAAGAAATGTTTAGGATATTTTTTTATTCACTACTAGTACTAGTATCGTCGTCTTCGTCATCATCGTCATTTAAATTAATGACCAGTTGATTGTCCATTACATTATCAAAGTGTACGTCTCTTTCGAAGTCGTCCATTATTATTTTCTTTGTTTTTTGTACTACTTTACTCCAATCTTCCTGTGTAACTTGGGCACATGCTTCCTTTAATAAACCTTCCATTTTCTTGACACTGAAGGGTGGTTTTGTGTTGTGTCTTGCTGCATAACCTGTAAAACAATAATGTAACTATTTGATAGCAGACGAAAACCATTGTTTAAATTATAAATGTTAGAAGTACTCGTGTTATTATTATAATATTATAAAATATTACCTTTAACTTGGGCCCAAATCAGTTCAATGGCATTATATTGGCAATGGTACGGAGGAAGTCGTATGACTTTGTGCCCGTGCTCTTCGGCCAATTGGTCAATTACATATGTCGGTTTTGGTGGTTTATGCAATTTCACTAACTGTAATAATTCAGCTTTTAATAGTGACATGTCGGCATCCACTCCTTTTCTTTGCAGCCATGCCACCAAATCTGCTTTCTTATTGGCTGACGTAGGTGCTTTATCAATTTGCACAGAGTGGTATGGGGCATTATCCATTATAATTGTGCTGTTAGGAGGGATATTCTGTAATCAATTTAAGAACCACTCTCGGAACCTTACTGCGTCCATTTCTTCATGATACTCTTTAGTGCTTTTGGATTGGAAAGCTAATAAAGAGTTTTCCACGAAGCCTGTAGACGCTGACCCAGCATGGCATATTATGAGGCGTCCACCTTTTCCTATCGGCACCTTCGAGCACGAAGCTTCAGAATCATCAGTCCATGTTTTCGGCACAGAATGGTTGGAATTTAGCCAAGTTTCGTCCAAAAATATTACATTATCCCAGTTTATAATTTGTTTAACTTCGCGCAGGAATGTTAGTCGCTGCATAATTATGTCATGTCGCTCCATAATAATTTTTCGTTTGTCAACTTTTTTGTATCTGAAGCCAATTCCTGTTATTACCGTTCTCAACGACTCTATGCTTCCCTTATACAGCCCGGCATCTTTTAAAGTTGCACATAACTTTGCCAATGTTGGAAATTCGCCTCTTGTAAAATACCCGTATATATGGTTTCTAATAGCATGACTATCGAATTCATCGATGCCTGTCACAGGTTTATTTCTTTTTCGTTTTTTCGGGGTGTGAAGTACGTTACTGTCACTCCCCGAAGGCCCATATTTTTCACTTAATATTTTGCCAACGGTGCGGCTACCAATACCGAGAGCTTCACCGACGCGATCCCGAACTTGTGTAACTGGCAGTAGAAGTCCACCATTTTGAGATTCACGCTCAAAATACTCGTGTAATTTCACCACCAATTCACGAGCCTGGCTGTTCAAAGTACGTCCTCTTTTCGACATTATTAATAAACACTTGCTTAGTTCGGAGTCCAGTATAAATATTGCCAAGGTAAACGGATAAAGAATGATCAGTCCAGAAAAGTAATAGCCAAGTCACAAATTGTAAAACACAAACGAGAAAGCAAGTACGCGCACAGTCAGCTTCCAAGATGGCGAGAGACTGCTGACGCCGAACCGACCGAGCGGACCGCGTGCGCTTGTAGTTGGCAGTGTTGCCAGAAAAAAAAAATTGTAGAGACTTGGACACCTGCGATTTTGCCTATTGACCTAAAAATAATTAAATTAATTTATTTTAGGGTATCTGTGTATTCAGTGCATTATGCGGTCGCGCAGTAACGTCGTTAATTTATAACATCAGGCAACAACATTTTTGTGAATGGGTTCTACATACCTTATTTTTATTAGTTTTATACGTAGAAATAAGACTTAGAAGAAAAAATTGTAATTGTAAAATCAATGGATGTGCTTGTTAAAAATTTGTTTATTTCTCTGTAATATGCAAACCCATACACAAAAATAAATGTAAAAAACACTATCCCTGACTCCATTTACTATTTCGACAGCGTTAGCGCGAGAAACCCCGACTTATTTGGGCGCGAAAATCAAAAATCGACAAATCGCTTTCGACAACTTTTTAAAGAAGCAAATATATTTGATTTATAAATACGTATTTTTGGTGAATGGGTTTTATCTCATATTTTACGATTACATAACTATTTAGTTATGTAATCGTAATATGTGAGATAAATCCCATTCACATGAAAAAATATTTGTTTGGTTGTCAAGTGTAATTTGTAAATAATACATTCGATTTTTCGTATATGTAAACGATTTTTTTGCATACAAGTGTATCCGAAGAGTCGCAACACTACGTGCAGTGACCTAACTACGTAACTTTGTAATGCGGTCAAGAATATAACTATTAGAAATTATTTACTGTGTAAATATGTGTTATTTTGCTTTGTTTGAAAGTTTTCAATTACATTTAGATATTAAGAATTGTACATTTTTAGATACAATAATGAAATCTTTCTAAATTCATGGTTTTATGAAAAAGGTTATCGAAACTGAATAATGTACGTATGAACAAAGTTGTTTCGGTTTGAAAAATATGAAACGTCAAACGGTACCTCTTAGATTTGATGGACTATATTTTGCAATTTACCATAGATGGCGTCGTAGCTTCAACGGTAAGCACTTCGACTGTAAGTCCTTATATTTTCAGATAGTATCGGGTTCAAACCACCTGGCCTTCTGAAACTTTTTGTGATTATTTTTTCTTTTTGTAATTTATTACTTTTTATGATTGTTTTTTCTTTCTGTAATTTATTACTTTTTGTGTTTATTTTTTCTTTTCATAATTTATTCATTTCTTCTGACAGAAAATTAGCAGAAAAGAAGTGATAGGTTCTATGATTAGCGCTATATTATAGGTATGGTATGGTATGTTCTTTTTATCTTTTTCTATGTATATAACGAAGAAAGAAAAAAAGAAGATGTTTTCACTTCTGCCGGCACTCCTGGAGTGCAACTCGTCTTTTTTATTTTCCAAACTTGTCCTTTGTAGTAATGTTTGTTCGAATATCGAATTTTATACCCAAAAACTAAAATGATAATAAGTTTCTGTTAACATAATAGGTCGTTACATATGAAATTGCCGTTATACTGAAGAAATTGGAGGAAACTCTATTTTCAGTACTAACATTTTTGCATTTTTTAGGAATGACAAATCCTAATTTTATGATTTTTTTCGTACATGAATGAGACAACATTAAGCTAACAGCAATTTTAAATATTACATTGTTGAAAAGTGACAGCTGTAAAAAGTACTAAATTTATCATCAAAATGGATAACATTTACGAAGTACTATTTTTGAGGATCGAATTTAATTTATGAAGCGACCAATAAAAACAAAATTTAATACAGAGTTGTAAAATCTTGAAATCAACTTTCAAACAAAGTATAAATAATGGAAATAGCTATTAAATTACAGGAATAACGAACTCATGAATCTGTAAGAAAATTTCGGCAATTTCATATGCAGCGACCTAATATTATAATACTGTTTTGCAATATATCCCCAGTTTATGAAAATACCAGGTAATTTTTTGTGATAACTTACTTGTGAGCAGCATACGTTTCACTAGAAGCACTAGCTTCAGCGTAAATCCTCATCGATGTAACAATGCACTCGTTCATCCATGTTATTGTGACTGTATCTAGCACATCGTCGATATCAATGCTCTCCAGGCCACCATGCGGTGTGTCTAACTGATCCCTATTACAGCATATCGCAATTTTTTCCATCATATAGGCCGCCAGACCTGCTGGAGAGTCGCTCAGTGCGAAACCTGGAATACATTCAGAATGACACATGCTATCATTTTGGAGCTCGGGGCTTGGTAACTTCTTCACCTCCTTTTGATTTGGCCATATGGTTAATGTAGCAATGAGTGCTGACCTCCCAACTAGGAGAGGTAGCACATAATGGTATTCCCGTCCAACTGAGCAGCCCGACTGGGGAAATACCTCCGTCCTACAGAATACCATCACGGCTATAATAGTCACGTGTTATTTTCCCGGCGGTAAGTAGGGTAGCCAGAGCTCACTGGAGAGTTCAGTTGGAAGACCAAAGGCTATTCCCGCTTTGTCTTTCGGCACAGAAACTCTCTGTGTTTACAGGGTCGGCAGCACGACTGTGAATCCCCTGGTGTTGCACACGTCCATAGGCCACGGTAACCAATTTCCATCAGGTGAGCCGTGTGCTGGTCTGCCACCTCAGTAGTATATAAAAAAGCCATGAGAAGGAAGCGTGCACCAGAGAATCATCCGGGACCTTGAGGGGTCTCAATATCACCCGCATCGTTCATAGCGTAACAAGACAATATAAAACATTCTTAGATGCCTCATTTGTATGCAATAATGTATAATTATATTAAGTCCGAGGCTACGTTCTGGCTCACTCTAACCACCATTAACAGGACTCTTAACAGAGGAGGATGGTTGGTGCTCCTCCAATAATTTTGGTTGGCTGATAATGTTAGCAAAGAGCTGTCGTGGATTGATGAGCACCCTCTCAAATAAAGTACTGCCTCTTAGGAGCCGCCCGCTAAACACACTGAACATACTCACTGTGCTAACAAGGTACTTACCTAGAGTATCCGGCTTTGTAGCTTGCAAGTGAAAATATCCACTTTCTTTTATTATATAGTGCAAGTGTTTAGCTAATGGGTAAACTCTTTCTGGCCTGCCGGAATCAATTAATCTAGGGAAAAAAGATCCAATAAGCAGCTTCACTAAGCTGATTGGTCTCGAAGATATCGGCATGTTGGTGTGAAATCTAAAATAAGGTGACACTTTAGAACAGTGTGTTACTACGATATTTAATTGTACATTATACAGTAATTTGCTGAAAAATAAGCCTTCCTCTTAGAAATGCACGTCTACCTACGATTATTTCTAAGAGGAAGGCTTGGTAGGTAAGTAAATATTCTGTGTAAATGCGTAAATATATATTAATGTATAGATTTATGTATGTTATGTATGTATGCAAAATGTGTCTGTCAGGCCATCTGAATCGGAATAAAATATATATATATATTCTGAAAATAAAATATATATTATACATTCTGTGGATTTTATTTTGTCTTCAGTATCATTACATATGCTTCCTCCCGGAGGTGTTTTTTTACCGTTTGTATGGATTTATGTAAAATCTTGCAGCGCGCCGACTGAAAATGTACATTATTCATTTTATAGATTTTAAAATTCGTAGGTAGGTATCCAATATCGCTAGGTTCTTTCAAAATCTGTTTTTAACACGGAAGTGGTATTAAAACCGCGCGCAAGTCACAAAAAATATTCAGTGTTTTCACGACAAAGGGCATTGATATTCACGTAGTCGTGAAACGGACTAGATTAGTGGAATCTTCCACAATATCATGTAGATTAGTGCCTACCTACAGGTAGGCATCACCTAAGATTGTTTTTCGTATGTGTTTGAGTAACTGGTTTAACCTATTCACAAATCAGATTCTAGGAAACTATTTTATATTTTTTTGCCATTTTTTTATGTTTCACATATTGTGCTCGTTATATGACTGATACTACAATTAGTTTCATAGGATGAGCAAGTCTTTGAGAATTATGATATGTCTCCGTAGTAGCCTAGGTGGTCTAGGTGGTCTAGGCTCAGTGACAAAAGACACAGAGTAATGCTGGATATTATGTTCCAAAACAGATCGAACTTTGCAACATTACATTACCTTTTGTGGTTATATGCAAAATTACAAAAAATATTAGCAGGAGGCAGATCTAGCGTTTTTTATAGTGTTTAAAAGTTACCAATTGTTTTATTTTCTCCAAAATATTGATACATTGCCATCGAATGTACTTTGATCAGTCGATTAAATCACGACCTCTGTTGGCGCAACTTTTGAGATGGTTTTAAGTAATAATGTGCAGGATAGGACAATACTTTAGGTTTATACAAGTACATACTTACCCTAACACATTTTCTGGAAAAAATGTCGCTAAATGTGAAGCGCATTGTGAACCCCAGTCTCCGGCTTGTATGTAGAATTTCACGAAACCCAATCTCAGCATTAAATTTCGCATTATAATTGCCATCTGAACCGGGTTCAAATCAGGTTTGTTCGTAGCCTGTAGATAACAAATACGTACTTATTTCATGATAACAGCGTAATTCGTAATAAACCTAATTTACAACTTAGCCAACCCAAAATAATAGCATAATAGGTTCCTCTTTCAAATGTTATCTAATTACCTCGGAAAAACCAAATCCTGGCAGATCGGCAGCTATAATCTCAAAGACAAAATCATAGCCTGCTTTTGGTTTCGTCAGCATGGGTATTACTTTGACGAACTCCTTCGACGAGCTCGGCCATCCGTGTAACATCAGGAGCGGCAAAACTTGTACACCTGGTTTCTCCTCAGGTGTTGCCCTTATGAAATGTATATCTAACCCCTGAATTTTCGTTTTATAGTGATTGAACTTGTTCAGAAGTTCTGTTCTTTTCTTAAAATCATATTTCTCTAACCAGTACGTTAAGACGCTTTCAAAGTAGTCCGAGTTCATCCCGTAATATGACTGCATGCCTTCTAGAGACTTTGTGAATCGACGTCTATTTCTAAGTCTTTGTTTCAAGTCCTTAATCATCTGGAATGACCAATACTTAAATGAATTATTTATTTAATTGTGGAAGACAAGTTTTGCAGCTTCCACCAACAGTTATGGCCGAAAGGATAGAAACTGTATTTTTATGTTTCGACATTTGTACTTACCGTATCATTAAATTCAATCTCGAATGGTCTTATAGAGTCCTCTTCCTTCTCTGGTCTGGTCCCAACGCCCCACCATTTCCCCAGATCAAATGTTGGAGTTCTAGGCTGGTAGCTCGCCCACCAGTTGGTAATATACATTCTGCTACACAACGCTACGACGAGTAACAGAGCTGCTGTCATTGGGCGCATCTGAAACAAGAAAATCTGTATGTACCTACAATGCGTGTACTTACCCATAAATGTATCTTGGGGCGCATAATTGTACAGAAGACTCTTTCTTAATACAATCTTATACAGTAGATAGCTACTCGTTGTTGCTGTGGATATTACCTAATAAGGTAAATTTCTACATTTCGGGAGTATAAGGCTCTATCGACATTAAGATTTTTTTTAAAGAATTCTAAACATGTTATCTGTTTGAAAACTTATGTGTGATGTAACTGATGTATATTGGTATTTTATCAGTAATTTACTTACTTCTTTTTATATTAATTTATTTGTGAACCACTTATTTCCTATACTACCGTCGCCCTAAGACGGTACTATAGGAGAATTTGGATAGTTTTTGAATATCTAATATATAAAATTCTCGTGTCACAGTTTTCGTTCCCAAACTCCTCCGAAACGGCTCGACCGATTCTCATGAAATTTTGTGGGCATATCGGGTAGGTCTGAGAATGGGCCAACATCTATTTTTCATACCCCGATTCGCGATAACCGACATCCACGCGGGCGGAGCCGCGGGCGACAGCTAGTATATCTATATATATTTATTTTTAAAAATAGATCTAAACCACAGAATAGATAATAGTACTAGCGTATCTAAACTTAATATACGTAAAGTACATTACGAGGCCCTTTTTTAACGTGTCCAAAATCCCCTTGGAATACAACCCCCTCCAAGGGGGTGATTTTGTCAGACTTAAACCGACTAAAACGAGTGCGAGCGAAATGGTACTACTTTAGTATTACCTTCGACGGCTTCACACACGAGTTCCATGCGTTCAGCCTGTATTATTATTTTAGTCTGGGCCCAAGGCGTGGAAACCACGAAGTCTCCATCTAGTCGCTGCCTCGGCCTGCTTCTGCTGCGGTAACAGACGGCTCCACCCTTCACCCCCAAGCCCGAGCTCAATGCGGACCGTGGTCAGCTAACGTTTACTCCACATGGGCACCCTAGTGGCTGCACACGTTCACCGAGTGCCTATGTACAGTCCAAAGGGGTGGGGGAGGTGGTCAAGGGTTCATTCACTGATGCACATACCCTAGAACCGGAGATGTGAGCAAAACTAGTGATGGTGAATATCCACCACATTGATATTTGCTAATTTCCACACTCAAGCTTGTAGATCATTTTTAAATTATGTAAATTAATAATTAACTATCACATATATAGTAAAAATATACAAAGTGAAATGAAAAAAATGAAAAACCAACCAAAACCTTTGTATGTTGTATGGTGGCATATTGTAAGAATTCTAGGGAACTAAACATATAAATACTGAAGTTAGGTTAGGTTAGGTTCGTGTAATTTACATTTAAATTATCTTAGTTATTTATTACTATAGTTATTTAATACATCTAGAATATCCCTAATTCGGTAGTGACACGAATTAGAAGAGACACGCAAAATAAATTGGCTGCTGTTTCATGAGTTGATGATTTAACGCTATTTTAAAGGAATTCCATGCTGTTATATAACTTTTTTTTATGTCAAATTGACTATTAAGAAACACAAGAAATCAATATTGAAAGTTTAATTCAAATGGACTTACTATTGGTTTCTTGTAAGCTTATGAACTACGAGTGGAAATTTTTCTTTCCCATCAAGTACCACACCCTACTGAGGTTCGTGGGCGACTTAGAGTTTAAAGAATCGTATTACCGTCACCATAGGCTTGAAATGTTGGTACTTCGTTTTTAGACAGTGTAATTAATAGATATTCAGTGCTACTGTATAATTTAAGCAAATGACATTGTAATTCCTTTCTTTCGGCAGAAACAAAGCTTATGAAATAACGTACTATAACGAACTTACCGTCGTTTACCTTTTGACGTGTTCTGTTTCCATCCAGATCCGGGGGATCAACTTCCATTTTTTATTGACCGAATGAGCGAAGCGCACGAGGGCCTCCGTTTTGACAAGCTGGCAGATTTTGCTTTTGTCCGTATTTATGTCGGATTGTCAGTTCCAGTCTAGAGGTCTCATTTCTAAATCGATTTTCACCAAACTTGGCACACATGTTCTTTGATTTAATCTTTAGCTTTTTTGATAGGAGGGAAAATGAGGGAGAAAAAGGGGATAGTTTGCCGGCGCGTTATTTATGACGATCAAGATCCGTCTTGATGATTTTTGGCTGAAACATGAAGGACATGAATCCGCACAGGTTGTTGTGAAAAAAAATCATGCATCGGTAAGGGTAACTTCGTTACAAAAATCAACTGATGAGGAATAGGGGGAGAGGGGGTTTAAAGTAGCGTTGTTTTTAAGAACCGAATATCATTACTTTTGTTGAAATATCCAGGGCTGATTAAAATAAGAAGATATGTATCGTTCTTTGTTTAGTGTTTTTTTGAGGTTACAAAAAATATGGTAAATTGTGCTCACGAGGTCTGCTATTCACAGAACTACTAGTTTATTTACGACTACTAGCTATCCTCCCCTACCTGATAAGAAAGCCTAGCTGTTGTACCGCCTCATAGGTGAGGTTGGCTTGAGCCCCTGGTGACTATATTTTCAAATGAAACGTTTGGTTATTCGTAGACGTTTGCATTTTTATGAGAAATCTAGTTCCATG
The DNA here is from genome assembly GCA_949126895.1 of Eilema caniola. Classification (NCBI taxonomy): domain Eukaryota; kingdom Metazoa; phylum Arthropoda; class Insecta; order Lepidoptera; family Erebidae; genus Eilema; species Eilema caniola. The sequence goes on along the minus strand of OX421460.1, from coordinate 15,994,392 downwards.
AAATTAAAATTTTAAACCGAAGTTTGTCAGTGATTGAATAATAAACATCCACCCATCTATGAATCCAAACTTTCGCAGTTATTAATAGGTATACTTAACACCAATTCTCCGCCTGCATTTGAACACAACGTATATACACTCCCTCAAACGTAAGTAAGTATTTTGAAATCTGAGGCGGTGAAAGATTCTACGATACAAAATAGTTTCTACAATTCTATGCAAAAAGATTTAAGAAACAACACTTGTAGGCACGTGGCCTAGGATGTTGAAACTGTGGTACGAAACAGGTCACAAAGTACTAGGTCCTCCGTGAGTACAACCATGGTAGGTACAGTCAGCATCAGAAAAATGTTGACCATCAAAGTACCTACTCAAAAAACCTGAATACCAAAATTCCAAACTTTTGTAAGCATCGGCGTGGTCAAACCATCTGAGTAATCAGTTTTCCGTTATCATGTAAGTTAGTGGAGTGTCTATATTCATATGTGCAAACACGTCGATCAATGGTATCTAATCAAGTATAAGGTCAAAATAATGTTTACATATCATTTAAATACAATTTGTGTTTTTTTTATGTGTGACAGTTGTTTGAGCCGCAAACTATCAACTTGCATTGGCGAGAAAAGAGTTCGAATACGTAATAAATAAATACGTGTAAAGTAACACGTATTTATTTAGGTACATAATATCGGAAAACTGATTGCTACGATAGTTTAACCACTCTAAATATTTAAAACTTTTGGAGCACTGTAATAACTTATATAAAATTGAAACTTTGGTATTCAGATTATTTTGAGTACTTTAGTGGTCAACATTCTTCTCATACTGATTGTACATCTTTATTTTGTGTCAGCAAACAAATTGTAAGCTATACATATATAAATGTTTCTAACACGGTAGGCAGAGGCCTATATCCAGCAGTAGACTGCTATAGGGTTACTGATTATCTACAACCTTTAACAGAATGAAGAACGATCTTAAAGTAGTTGGCTCAGAATGAAGATTGGCGAAACAGATTTATAAGGACTAGACCTAGGCGGACATATTATGTGAATCAATTTTAATGCAAAGCCAGTCTGTGTGTCGACGCCAACTACCCTAATCAGCCGTTCAATTAACTGCCTAGGCTGTTAACTAAACTGCGCCATTCAATGAACGGCCTTAATGATATTCAGCCGTAACGTTTATTACAACATTTAGTAACCTGGCTGTGTAATGCTTAGCCCATTCGTAAGATGGGGCACCACCCCGAAATAATACAAAAAATTACATACTTATATACGTATACTACACCCCGAGGCAGGAGGGGTGGGTAAAGGTGTATTCACAAAAAAATGGTGATACTTAGGTTTTTTTTATAACCATGCAGAAATAAGTAATTTTTCTAGCTGTTTGATTAAATGGCTAGGCAAATAATTAAACGTCATCGATATTTGCCTAGCCGTTTAATCAAATGGCTAAACACTATTCAGGCTGCTAATTGAATGGCGCCGTTCAGTAAAGAGCCTAGGCGGGTCATTAATGCAATTTACACCACTTAGGTGGCAGACAAGGGCTACCTGATGGCGAGTGGTTAGCGTGGCCTATGGACGTGTGAAACACCAAATTATTATAGGAGTAACTAGAAATGAAAGATGCAATATGTTCGACTTGCTATTATCCCTCCGGGTATCTCCTGCCTACACTCATAGAAAAGAGGCACAATGGTACGTAAGTGGGTTAACTATCTGATGTCTATATCATTATCTTCTTATGTAATATGCAGACAGTAAGTGACCTTCGCTCGTCTTTCGCACTGCAAAAGATAATATCATTTCCTGAATATAGATTCTAACAGTAGTTTTGTAAAGGTAGGTTTACATTGAAGGTTGTATCTGAATGCTATAGGTACCTACTCAGTATATATCGGTACAAGGAGATCTTGACACGCGCGGATTGTTTATAATAAATGCTTGATGATTAAGAGCTCATCCAGTGGCGTAGCATCGCGTGCCATCGTCAAATGCACCTGACTTGTATGTACTGCACGTATAGAATATATTTTGAGCACATTTTAAGTCCAAGATATGTCTTTTTTCATATACTACTTAAGTGGCAGAGGGGTACACGGCCCACCTGATGGAAATTTTCGTTTCGTATGGATGTATGCATCTCCAGGTGCGATAGAATCGTGCTGCCGACCCTGAAAAACCTTCTAATGCCCTTCTTGAAGAATTTGTCGCTTGGAAAATACCAAAGCAAGTTGATTTCACATATCTGAATAAATTTTCAATAATCTTTTAGTTACCTACCTAACTAAGTATGGCAAACGTTTTCGCCTCGGTTTTATAAAGGGAATTTTCTTTTTACACAGTTGTCATAATTTAAATTTCTTGCTATGGAAAATTCTTATTGTTGGTTGGTCCTAACAAACCTGAAAATCTTTAGTTATACACGTGTCATGTAAATCAAGCTTCACCTTGGCTCGCCGTCGCATAATTTTTTGGTAACGAATTCAAGTAGACTGTGCATGTCAACAAAATACATCAGCTTACCCATTTAACACTATCGATGGATCTGTTGTCCGATCTACATATTATGACACCTACCAAACGCTTTATACTATTTCTATCATCCGATCGCAATTTTTATCGTTTTGTAATTTTTCAAATTGCAGCTAAACGGAAAATTTGACAACGGCTCTGCCGGTTTTGATGATGTTTTCTTGTTGAGGTCGCAATTAGCAGGAGATTTTTATAAGGTTTTTTTTTTGGAATTACAAGTATTGGCACGAACCGTCACGCGTGACGTCACGGCGTGAACCGTATGGTTCACGCTGGGCAATTTGTTTATATAAATTTTATCTACTCTCATACTAAAATATTAACATTAAAAAATGTACAAATAAAACTTTAATGACAGCCTTTATGCACAGAATACCAAAATAAATTAAAATTCATTAAAGTACAGCCCCTCTAGACAAGTGGCAATTCGCTAGCTGGCGTTTGGTGGAATAGAATGACGAATATATGGGATTTGACGTATATGACAGTCGTTAACGCATGTTACAACTAAATGTTTAAAATTTTTATGGTTCTTTGTTTATAAGTACTTTGAATGTTATAAAATTGTGTGGTATTTCATTTTCTTGAAGTGATTTACTCTTAGAGCGGTATACATCTGAATTCGTGTATAAATGTGACATCTCTCTGACTCTAAATATTTTCTTAAAAAGTTGGGGTTGACTTTTCAGTCTAATTGCGAAGTGGCTGATCTTCGTTATTTTTCATGAAGCGACTACCATAATGTCTCGACAATCAATTAGCGAATTATATATTATTTACGGTTATTTATATTAACGGTTAGCGAATTGCCACTTGTCTAGAGGGGCAGGTCTTCTATGGGCAACTGTCTTCTTCTTCATCCTATTGGCGTTAATCGCAGTCGCATCCGAAGCTATCAACTTGGAACCTGGGGTCCGCTTTTACTAGTCTAACTGCGGATTTGGCTGAACTTCGACATTTTCCGTGAAGCGACAGCCATTTCCTCCACAACCCAAAGGCGATATCGATGTTAGTTATCGAAGTTAGACCGTTTTTTCCAACTACCCGTAACGACTGCCATAGATGTTCGTCGATCGAGGCACGACTAGACCAATATATATACCCATATTCACGCTTATAAATGTTTGTATTCAGCGGGGATCGAACCCGCGCCTCCTGCGTAGCGGCCGCGTTCACTACCGCTACGCCTCGGAGGCTGTCGATTCAATGGGAAACTGTATTTAATATAACTTTTTTCCATTACATACAGGAACACATTAGGTACAGCTATTCTGGCAAAATTTCCATACAAGATTTTGACATAACTGCTGTATATAGCTCGTGTAATTTTGTATCAGTAAGGGCTTAAGGATTTCCGTTTTTTGTATTTGATAATGCCGAGTTGGGCATCAAATGAAAGGATTAAATCCTTAAGACATTTTAAATAGGCTTAATTTTTTAACAATTTATCTTTACATACATATAAATAAAATTGGAGTGTCTTGTTTGTAATATTACAATGACCGTTTTTACTATTTACATATGAATATAATATGGTACATACACCAACATTTTCTTACAATTTTTGTCTGTTTGTCTGTCTGTCTGACTGTCTGGTTGTTCCGGCTAATTTCTGAAATGGCTGGACCGATTTAGCTGATGTAACTTAGGCTACTTTTATTTTAGAAAAATAGCGTTGACTCAACACTAAGCGATAATCCACGCGGGCGGAGCTGCGGACAACAGCTAGTGATTAATAAAGCTGTAATTAAAAAAATAGGTATATATAAATTAGTAATAAGCTGTTGCACGCTCTAAAATAATCCAACTAGTAAGTATGGGTCGATAAATGGATGTTTGTTACTCTTTGACGTAAAAACTACGGAATGGATTTTAATGAAACTTTATAATAATATAGCTTACTAGCTGTCGCCCGCGGCTCCGCCCGCGTGGATGTCGGTTATCGCGAATCCGGGTATGAAAAATAGATGTTGGCCGATTCTCAGACCTACCCGATATGCCCACAAAATTTCATGAGAATCGGTCGAGCCGTTTCGGAGGAGTTTGGCAACGAAAACTGTGACACGAGAATTTTATATATTAGAAGATATATCAAAATAACACATAGGCTACAATTTATAACGATAACCGATATTATAGCGATAACCGATATCCACGCAGGCGGAGCCGCAGCTAGTAATATAAATAAAACTTAAATTCAAAAATTAAAACGCGACTACCGAGAAATCCCGTTGTAAAATTATCATGAAACAAGAATTATTCTCATCTGAAATCGATGTAGGCAATAAAACAGATTGGTTTTACGTGGGATAAAAATAAAATACCTAGTTGACGGATTGACAGAATCGGAGTGTGAAGTGAGTGAAATAATAAGTTTGTTGTGATAAGCCTCAAAGTTTAATTATTTAAGGACTAGGTACCTACTCTTCGGAATATACGCGTACATTGGGCGTCTGAAAAAATTAAAAATAATACATAAGTATTATAAATATTATAATTGTATAGCTATAAAAAAATAAGTAATAATAAACGTTATATAGGTTACATAATTCCATTAAATTAACACCATTATGAAATAGAAATGATACGGAAATAAGAGATAAGGGTTAAAATGATATAAAAAATTGTTATTGAGGTTTATGAGGCCCACGGGGCCAAACCAGTCTCACCTAGAAACCGGTACCGGTACCTTCTACCATGATTTCGGCTCTGGCGCGGGTTTCCCCGTGAGGTTGGAAGGGCAGACGACAGTCACGTTCCTAAAAGAGATAAGTTAAATGGAATAAGCGGACGAAAAATTACGAAATCCTCACGGATACCCCCCCCCCACTGAGCCTGAGAAGAAGGTTATGTCGTATGTCGGACTCGAACCGACTATGAGGTTGTTGTGCGACATATTCCTCGCAACCCAGCTGACCCAGGGCCATCCCTATCGGTCTGGCCCTCCTCGGGAGGGGGGACCGCGCGGTCCCCGACTCGCCCTCGTTATTTGGTCAATATGGAAAAAATATTATATTATTTATGATATAAATTTTGTTACATTCAATCTAAATATTTATTTTAGATAACTTTATAGGGTACTAGCGCTCCGCCCCGACTTCGCACGGGTAAATACGTTCCCGTGGAAATCCAATATAGCCTATGTTCTCAGGGTGAATGTAGCTTCCTACTGGTGAAAGAATTTTTGAAATCGGCACAGTAGTTTTTGAGTTTATTTATTACAAACATGCAAATCTTTCCTCTTTATAACAGTAGTGTAAATTAATTTATAAGGAGAAGTATTTGTTAAATGATTTTGAAGATGACAAGTTTTTCCGTAGGCGTTCCGTAGCCAAATGGCAAAAAACGGAACCCTTATGGATTCGTCATGTCTGCCTGTCATGTCTGTCCGTCCATGTTTCACAGACACTTTTTGCCGAAACTATAGGTAATAACTTTTGAAACTTGGTAAGTAGATGTATTTTGTAAAACGCATTAAGATTTTCACACGAAAATAGCAAAAAAACATTAAATTTTGGGGGTATCCCATACTAAGAACTGAAACTCAAAAAAAAATTTCTTCGATCCCACACGTGGGCGTATCTATGGATAGGTCTACAAAAATAATATTGAGGTATCTAGTATAAATCAGTTTGCGCGAGAGACACTACCAAGTGGTAAAATGTGTGTCCCCCTCCCTGTAACTTAAACTTACTTAAAAGAAGTACACTACCATGTAAACTTCCACCGAAAATGGAATTGAACGAGATGTAGTAAGTAGTTTTTTTAATACGTCATTAACCGTAAACCGTACACTATAATAAAAATAACAATCAAAGCAACAACGAACTACAAGAACTGCTTGCTGCTACGGAACCCTTCATGGGCAAGTCAGACTCGCACAAAACTAATGTCCTAAATTAAAATATTTATAAGAATGTGTACCTATTGCATGAAAAGTCGTGGTAACTTATAAAAGTAGCAATTAATGTAAGGATTAATTAATTCAAGAAATAAATTTATGAGGTTACACAAAGAAAACAATATTATTTAGTTCTATTCTATTTTAAACAACGCATATCGACTAAATGCTTTTACTTATGATGAATAAATAAATTAAAATGGGTAGATAGAAATAAAAATATTTACAGAAAAACCACCTTACCTTGATAAATCACAAGACCCAGACTCCAGTCGACTTATTAGCAAGATCGACGATATTATTATAATTGTATCACACAATTTCTATGTGGATTATTTGGATGAACTGCTGACGTCTTATGAGAGCACGTTATGACCATCCGGCACCAAAATAATTGTGGCAAACGGTAACGGGGTTCATATATTCAGTTTGGCTTTTCCCTAAAAGTGATACTTCAGTAACTCTTTTATTACCCGACTTTTTGAATTGAATCCCAGTTTTGGAACGAATTTGTTAAAATTTCTCAAAGATAATAATTATTTAGTATAATGGACACTATCACGTAAATATTATCTGTACCTCGCCATTACTAATAGTTTGAACAATATCGCATTATTTTATTAACGTGGTCTACGCATCGTGTAGCTAGCTTTTAGTATATTTTATAGTAACAAGTGTACTAAATTAAAAGTTTCTTAAATATTTGCCTTTCCCCTATGGTTTCATTTATTATGTATCTATTCAAATTCCTCAAGTTTATTTTTTACCCTAAAATCGCGAAAACTATCTATTCTACGAACCGTGAAATTGAAAGTCGAATGTGACCAGATTAAATTTTACTAAATTTTTTACGGCGAAAATACTTTGGTTAAGAAACCAATACCGCTATAAATACCGTGTAGGTATTTCCATCACATTGACATTGAAACATAACTCGCATATCTTTGGTAGTTGGGATCTGTTTCGATTTTTTGGGAACCATGCTTGAGGTAAGCTGAAAACTTGTAAAATATATCTCATGTCGTGCTTTGTTTAGGTTACCTACTGTTAAACAGGTACCTAGATAGATACGTCAAACGGTTTACTTAATCTAGCTATTTATATTTAAACTAGCTGTCGCCCGCGGCTCCGCCCGCGTGGATGTCGGTTATCGCGAATCCGGGTATGAAAAATAGATGTTGGCCGATTCTCAGACCTACCCGATATGCCCACAAAATTTCATGAGAATCGGTCGAGCCGTTTCGGAGGAGTTTGGGAACGAAAACTGTGACACGAGAATTTTATATGTTAGATAAGTGTAAAAACTGCTGTCCCTACTTACTTTGTACTTTGTACTTAGGTAGGTACTTAGTTATATGTTATGGTTTCCCACTGAACACTTTTCTTTTTACTCAAAATGGGGCTAAAATAAATAGGCCGGTACTTACCTACTTACCATCAACTGTTAGGGTTTTATACTTTCCCCAATAGTTTTGGCTGTAAATTGTATAATTTCTTTAACTCATACTCTGCTGAGAAATTCCAGGTAATCAAGAAGGTAAAATAAATTTTAATTGGATTCTAAAGTATCAGAAATGATAATTAATTTTACAGTAGTAGGTAATGGTTTTAAGTTTACAAATACTTCAGTATGCTGTTCATAATAGTTAAAGAAATGTACCTAGTATTTGATTGTAAACTGAACAATGTAAGAATTAAAAAATCTGTAATTTGTACATTTTATTTTTCAGACACATGCCAAGCTTATCTGATTAATTTTTGATCTACTTACCTACTCTGTTACCCCAATTATTTTGACACATTATACCTAACCAGTTCCAAAATAATGTCACTGAGAAGTATGTAGTTCCTATTCGGTAAAAATAATAGTCAAAAAACTTCCAGTAAGTTCATTGCCATAACAATTTACCATTGATCAATCGGACTTTCTACAAGACGTACCCCGACTCGCATCTAGACACGCGGTAGCGTGTCAAGCCAAGTTCAAGAAACAGAACTGCCCCTCTAGACAAGTGGCAATTCGCTGTCCGCCGGCCATCGTGAATAGAATGACGAATGTATGGGATTTGAACGAACTGTCTGACTATAGGGGCTGGTGAGCAGCATCGTGTGTAATATAACACGAACCATTTGGAGCAACTTTTGACCCCTTCATAACACAAAAACTTTTAAGCTATTGCATAGCTTCTATCGAGGGCCTTGAGCGCGGGGACCGAATCCAGAAATTCCGTAACGAAAAAACCTCACGCTGCCGAAAAGAAACGAGCGCGCTCGTTTCTTTTCGGCAGTCTTCGACACGGTGTTTGTGTGCGTGCAACTAGCCGTATTAAAACGACTACGAAGCTCGCACGAATCGAGACGAGCTGCTCCGAAATCGGACGAATACTTATGCAGCTGTTTATGAGAAAGTATATAGGTGTATAGGTATTTATGTACAACAGTGAATAGCTGTACTTGTAAAATTTGTGTATAAAGTGTTTTGAATATGAATGAACAAAGTGCATTTATTATTAATGAAGAAAGTCACGAAAAAATAGTAAAAGAAAATGAGTGAGTACTCTATATACATACATTTTATTATTATCACAAATGCAGTATTAATTTTAAATTATAAAATAATTATATATAAATAAATATAAATATAATTATAATTGCATATGTTGATACAAAATGCTATGCAATAGCTTTACCGCAGCAGTCCCCGAGTGCCACACGTCTTTTTTTATAATTATATATTATTCACATAAACGTGTCAAATTTGGCTCATATACCTATTGAGACTTGCGTCACAGATTACCTATTGCGTGATACATATACGCTCCAAATTTCATAAATACATCTCAAACGGTTATTTAGAGATTAGCGTCTAAAAATCGTCATTTTTATCACTGCCTGCATGACCTATAGATCGAAACTCTAACCCAGTTCCAGATGACCTAGGAAGTTCAAATTTGGCATGCAGATAGGTAATTAGGTGAATGAATACAAAGAAATAAATCAGAAACAGATAGATTTTTATCATTTTATTATAATTTTTCACTTAATTGATTCTATTAGTAACACTTAACTTATACTTAATGTGTGTAACTGTATAAAAATGTAAAAATCAGCAATCAGCAAACAAAACTTATGACAGCCGGTATTTATGTGGTTTTAAGGCCTTCACGTGAATATATATTATAACGAGTTGAATACCACCGTGAGGCGCCCACTCACTATCAATTTTCCATGGCACAGTGTAAACATGCTATGAAGATTCCTTTACATTACCTAGGTACCAGCGTTGTGACATTATAATCCAGGCCATTACTGACATAAACCCACTCGTAATGCCCGCTTATTTACTTCAAATGTAGCTTATAGTCAGAGGCGGTGGAGACTATGGGCGGACTGGACGACCGCCCACGGCCTCGAGGGTGACAAAGGGCCTCGCAGGAGTTATTGGCTCCCTGTTCCTAGCCTGTTCGCCTGTGGCGTAAAGCGTGGAATACGACAACGTGTCCCAGGTTCCTTGGGTGAAACTAGAGCTGGCGGTGCGAAGGCTTAAGGCCAAGAACACTTCCCCGAGACCGAGCGTGGGTGCTCCAGGGGAAGTTCTCTCGAGCCTGGACTAAGAGAACTTCCCAGCGCATGTTTGTAGTGGGGCCAGTTTCCGCAATTGTGTAAGACGAGGAAAGGAGAGGCGCCCGGTGGACTTACCGTCCGGCTACCGACCCATAGTGTTACTTGATGAGGTGTGTAAACTATTTAAAAGAGTTATAACGAAGTACCTCATTGAGTAACTCTCCAGTGTGTGGTCGAAGCTGGTGGATTGTCAACATGCCCACAACCAGAGGCGCACCACTGTAGATGCCATCAGGCACGTGAGGGCTCTGGTAAAATGCGGTTACCCAGGGCGAGATAATATTAGCGGTGTCCTTGGAAATCACCAACGCGTTCCACTCCTTGCCATGGTGTTGCATTAGGGAGGCGCTTGTGTATCATGAAGTGCCTTTCTACTTTCATCACATGGTCACGGTGTATCTGACGGGGAGGACCATCATCTACCCAGTGACGGACCTTGGTTGGTGTGAAACGTCATGCAGTATTCTGCAGGAATCGATTTTGGGGTCACTTTTGTAGAACATAGGATACGACTGGGTGCTTCGCAATGAGCTCAGACGGTGCTGCCATTACGTGGTATGTGGATGATATACTCGTAACGACGCGTGATGATACCACCACGAAGCGACCCTGAATGCCATAACCGCGGTTGCTCAAGTTGTGAAATGGATCTGGCGGCTGGGTCTTGAGGTGGCTGTGCATAAAGCCGAGACTCTGCTCTTCCATGGGACTCAGAGCGTGCCATCCGAGGGATCCATTTATAGATCATAAAGAAGGCATTCTTATCAGCATCAAACTTCATTAATGATTTCTTTTAAGCTTGTACTCGTACTCGAAGGCCGATGGGACTTCGGGGAGCATCTTGGAAGTCTGGTCCCCTAATTACTATATTATTAGTGAAAGGTGACGCGGGAGGAAGTCTTTGTGAAGACTTAGGCGGTAAGACCTATCATGGGGGACTGACTAGGGAGGTGACGGCGACGTGGGATCATACTGTATTCGGCTGATGCAGATGATATCCGGGAGAGGGAGTTTCGGGAACCACCTTTTCCGGATGACGAAGGAGCCGACATCTCTGTACCGTCACCGTAATGCGAGTACACACGGGGCGGAGGGCTGCACACGTTGGCGGAGTGCCCGGGGTGGAAGGCGCCGAGGCACGGCATCCGAGGGTAAATGCGCACGAGAAAAGTCGGCGGGTGTGGTAATTTCCAGATTTAACACTGCCCAAAAAAAAAACGCCTGGTCTATCGGAGGCAACTCGGACGTCGAAGATTACAGAATGACCTCCGTCCTCCATGAGAGCGGGTCTGGGGTTGACGTTTGGAGCCGCCTGTCGCACTGGCAGAAGCAGGCCGAGATCGATTGGCCCGATGAGAGAGAGCTCGCAAAAGATGGCCTTGGTTGCGAGAGATATATCTATGTATCTGCTAATCTGCTTCCGGCAATTTAAAACTCACAGACGATGTGCGTTTCAATCGGTTCTGGTCCCACATAAGAAACCTCGCTGCACACCATGGGTAGTACGTGGGGATTTTGCAAACATTTCAGGAAAAGGGGTCTTGCAAAATGTACCTTGCCCACATTAAGTCCACGTAGTATTCTATTTATTAAAAAAAAAGCATTGATTCGTCGAAAAATGCGGTATGCACAAAAAGCATCGCATGTAATTTGGCTGAACAAGTAGATATGCCTGCATGAATTAGAAATGTGTGTATTAAAAATACAGAAATAAAATAGTTGGAGTCACGCAAAAACGTGTTTGTAAAGTCATCCATTAAGTATATAGACTTCGATAGGTGTATTTATATATAAATAAATGTTCATGAATGACTGCATGTATGTGCGGTGATTTTTAACAGTTCCGTCCGGCAGTCCAAAACTACACGTCTAGGACATGATATAATAAAAGCTGATCTAGAACTGAGGTGTCGCGTCACCTCAATACGGAGCAGAACAACAAGAACACAGCTTCTCTTTACTTTGGCGTTGCTAAAGAATACTCAGTATTAAGTACTTTTTTTAACTAACACATGGGATTCCTTCTAAGGCCATTTAAGTGAAGCTGAAAACAGTTATTGCGGCATTGTTGGCATCTACATAATCATATGCACATGGTACATATTACATCTAAAATTAGATTAGTTCAGAAAAAAAATTTAGAAAAATCTTTAAATTAGAATTATGTAAGTTCAATTTTTGTAATTATAATTACTTTCAATTTCCAAATTTTGTAATTTAATTGCACAATTCAGCATAAGATTTTTTTGAAAATGAACAGAAAAAGAAATGAGCATATTAAAACCTACTAAATATCAAGTTATATGTTATTGCATTAAAAAGAAGAATTCTCATACTTATCTAGACGTAATAGGTACAAAATCGTATGAACAAGCACAAGCACTGATGTTTCGGTAAAACAGGACACTCAACATTTCCATTTCACTCGATGGTTGAACTTAGGTTTAATACTTGATAGTACTGATGTTTATTGTATTTATATCAGGGTGAGTGACAAATACGTGGTACTGTGCGAAGGTGCTTGTGAAATGCTGAGAAAGCTGCGACGAAATCATGTATGTACTGAACACTGGCATCTTGTGAACAGAAGCCGTTAGCACCAACTCGAATCTTAGCGTAGCAAAGTCACGTCTTACGGACATGGCTAATTCTTATTTAGGTACCTAGTGAAGTTGATAACTTACGAAAGTAATCATGATATATTTATTCAATATTTATTATACCGGGTGTAAGTGGAACGCTCCCGAAGCCGAAGGCCCCTGGTAGTATTCCGGGTACACTACATATTTGCATTTCTTTTCGGTTTGGTGATAAAACATATATTTATTTTATTCTTTTTTTTTTCGTTTAATTAGCCTTATTTATTTTGCATCGTATTATAGAAGCCCAATGCAGCGACAATTTCGTAAAAAAAAAGACGGGTTGCACTCTGGGAGTGCCGGCAGAAGTGAAAACATTTTCTTTTTTCTTTCTTCGTTATATACATAGAAAAAGATAAAAAAGAACATACCATACCATACCTATAATATAACGCTAATCATAGAACCTATCACTTATTTTCTGCTAATTTTCTGTCAGAAGAAATTAATAAATTATGAAAAGAAAAAGTCAACACAAAAAGTAATAAATTACAGAAAGAAAAAAAAAACGGGTTGCACTCTGGGAGTGCCGGCAGAAGTGAAAACATTTTTTTTTCTTCCTTCGTTATATACATAGAAAAAGATAAAAAAGAACATACCATACCATACCTATAATATAGCGCTAGTCATAGAACCTATCACTTATTTTCTGCAAATTTTCTGTCAGAAGAAATTAATAAATTATGAAAAGAAAAAATAATCACAAAAAATAATAGTTTACAGAAAGAAAAAAATATCATAAAAAGTAATAAATTACAAAAAGAAAAAATAATCACCAAAAGTAATAAATTATAATAAGAAAAAACAATCACAAAAAATCCCTGAAGGTCAGTTGGTTTGAACCCGATACTATCCGAAACTATAAAGACTTACAGTCGAAGTGCTTACCGTTTAAGCTACGACGCTATCTATGGTAAATTGCAAAATAGATAGTCTTTACCTAATCTTGTATGACGTCAGTCGTCGGTTACGGTTCAAAGGTCAACTAATCCTGACGCTTCCTTAACATTTTACACCCATCCAACGCCGCTAAAGAAGCTTTCACTTCAAAAATAATCATAAAAAGTAATAAATTACAAAAAGAAAAAATAATCACAAAAAGTTTCAGAAGGCCAGGTGGTTTGAACCCGATACTATCTGAAACTATAAGGACTCACACTCGAAGTGCTTATTGTTTAAGCTACGACGCATCTATGGTAAATTGCAAAATAGATAGTATTTACCTAATCTTGTATGACGTCAGTCGTCGGTTACGGTTCAAAGGTCAACTAATCCTGACGCTTCCTTAACATTTTACACCCATCCAACGCCGCTAAAGAAGTTTTCACTTCAAAAACATCACTTATGAAAAAAGAAACAAATGGCGCCAAGCGCGTGCTTATTCTGTAGATTTTCTTTTTTGAAATTGTCGTGTCATTGAGCTCTACGATATAGAAATACATATATCTATACGACGGAGAAAAAATAATGGTAATGAAAAGAAAAAAAGGAAAAAGAATCACCAAATCGAAAACAAATTATGCCAATATGAGTGTACCCGAAGTACTATGAGGGGCCTTCGGCTACGGGAGCGTTCCCCTTACATCCAGTAGGTATACTTAATACAAAAGTTCCAAAAGCGGCTATTACACTTCCCTATACCATACTAAGAGCTATGCTAAGAGGTATCTCAGAAATCTCTGAGATACCTCTTCACCACTAGAGGAGTTAATAAAACGTCTGTGAATATAAGCTGTTGGACGGCTGTCTAATGTATACTGTGGTCTATCTATGCTAGACAACACGGCGCCTATCGTATCTACAACAAGTAATTATTCTAATGCATCACCACTAGAGGAGTGAATATTATTGTAAATATAGGATATTGTAAAATTGAGTACGGTAAATTGTAAAGTTACTGTAACTTCTATCTCTAATAATTTTTTTAAGAAGTAGGCACTAGTGCCCGAGATTGTGTTCAGGTGATCACCTGAACATAATTTACAATAATATATATACTCAATTTACATTTACAATAATATTCACTCCTCTAGTGGTGATGCATTAGAATAATTACTTGTTGTAGATACGATAGGTGCCGTGTTGTCTAGCATAGATAGACCACAGTATACATTAGACAGCCGTCCAACAGCTTATATTCACAGACGTTTAGTTAAAACCGATAGACATATTCATACCACATAATGTTATATTATGTCCATACATAGTTTTCCTACAATATATTTCCAAGGGATAGGAAGGAGGAGGTTGCTCAACACGTGGATATTATATAACGGGAACCACACGGGGACACTATGCTACTACAGAAAATAAATAACTTGCTGTGGAGAAGTAGTGTGGGTTAAGGTACAGGGTCTAGGTATTATTCCAGTAACACAACAAATGATCCTCCGCTTTTTTTGTATATCAGTTGTAATCCTAGTCCTTAGTATGGTATAGTGATTGTAAAACCATAAGAAGACAAATCGCGCTGTAAATTTTCCACCCCTGAAACCCTGTCGGGGAAAATGTTAAAAACAATCAAGTTAAAAAACGATAAACCGATTTTTATTGAACTTATTATTTCTCAATATGCACGTGACGCGCGTTCATTTGAGATCCCGCTCGAGTATATTTGCAGGTATTCAGTTATTCTTCGCCACTTTCACCCCTCACAAATTTTAAACGGCTCAACCGATTTTCATCATACATGTCTAAGAACACTCGCACATAAGTCACCTTTATACAAAATACAAATAAAACTAAATTGAAATAGCTTCATCCGTTCGGGAGGTATGATGCCACAGACAGCTAAGCAGACAGACACTGTCTGTCTGTCAGACACTCCAAAACCCCTCTTTTTGCGTCGGGGGTTAAAAATGGGAAATGGATTTTAGTTTTTTAATTTTAATTGCGAAAAATAAATAAATAAAAATTTAATTGCGGAAAATGCTGACGCACATTTTAATTTTAGAATCACTCATCCCCTTTTTTAGCAGAGGGTTAATTTTTGAAATGACACTTACGCTGCAAAATTAATTCAGTGATGCGGATTTTAGGATGAGTAAATTTCTAAATGTTAACAATTCTAAGTATAAGTATGTGTATGTGTGCGTGACCCTCGTTGAACCTGAATTTTCCTTTATGTGATTTCATTGAAAATGTACACTAATTAATTCCACGTGCAATGTCTATCTTATTCTTTTGGTCTAAACATACTTACGATGATACTATCAGCGGATTCGATGGCAATGAGGATCATGTTTCCATGATAACCATCTTTCCAGTGGAAATGTGAGCCAAAAAATATCGCAAACTCTCAATTGGCGTACGCTTAGTGTAAAAGTAGTACCAGAGCCGGTATGTACCTAGTAGGTACTTAAAACAATTGTAGATTATGGTACAAGTGTGAAAGTTGGTGATTACCGTTGAGGTGATATTGAGACCCGAGCTGTCAGGCGACGGTCTAAAGAGAGCCAAAGACGGTACCTAATCAACAATACACCGTGTATCATACGACGTTTTTCATTTCACTTGTGAATAATATAATACTAAAATAGATATTTACCCTTGCGGTTTTCAGATAGTAAACATTTCATAACATTAAGGACTTCACATCAGTCACATCATATATCGGACGTTGTACAGTATTTGTGTATATATCGGGTAGTGTACTAGGTACATAAAACGTTTCTTCATAAATAGTACTTGTAGACATTTTAATTAATGAATAATTATAATATAACCAGTAAAAACGAATTGCGAAAATTTTTGGAACTGGCGGACTGGCGGGGGCAATGAATCACTTTTTCTATTGGCGCACTATTTTTTATTTTTTATTTGATAGGTTTACATGCATTATTCCTGAAAAAAATAGATACAAAAAGATCGTGTTCATTAGAACAAAAATATGATATATGATGTGACTGATCTGAAGTCCTTAACGTTATGGAATGCTTTTTATCTGAAAACTGCAAGTGTAAATATCTATTTTAGTATTTTAATATTCACAAATGAATTTAAAAACGACGTAGGTTTGATACACATGACATGTGTATTGTTCATTACCGTCGTCGGTTCTCTTCAAGTCACCAACTTTACACACTTGTACCATAATCTACTACTATTAACCAATTCGTAATTTTATAACAATCAAAAAACTACAGTTAGATAATAGGTAACATTATGTGCGTAATTTCGGTGAGATTAGAGTCATGTTATGAGTAAGTGAAATGAAAACAATATTATGCTTGATATTCTGCGTAGTGGCTGTACCGATTTCAACTGGATTCTTACTGCAGATTGTGCGTATATAAAAATAGGGCTGTATTGTTGTAAAATTGTAATAATTAAGGATTATTAATATTAAGTGAATGTACAGCGTAGGTACCTAAGCTAACAACGCTGAATAAAAAAGAACAATAAACAAACAGGGAATGAATGCAATACCCAGTAGGTAAGGCATAAAAGTATCTACTGCTCGTAATAGTTACTTGTATTAATCTACAAGAAGTAAAAAGTTTGCTGTGTCCGAATTTACACAATTAACAGTTAATTTTAATGATTATTACACTGCGGTACATGCAGGAAATTAAGGGAACACTATAGGGAAGAGAATTCCAGAGTGGTATAAGGTATCTACTTACAATATGTAGGTACTAACGGCTACGCTCACATGGAGATAAATATGCTAGGTCTAGTTCATGCAGGACACAGTTTAGTCACTATACGATTAACTGTCGGATGTAGGTATACCTCAGAACTCGTATCTTGGACTTAATTCGCGAGACAAACAAGGATGGCGCTTGCGGATGGCTTCGTTATTATCTATGCTTGGTGAATTTGAGCTCGTTCAGCGCCATAGCCCCCCGTGCTTTCCTCAAAAGACTCTCAAGAAATGTGTACTGCGCGTATAGAACACATTTTAGGTCGTAGAAATATGTCCGGAGCAATAATAACCATATGCACACAACATGTGACTAAACCACATCCGGCGAAAAACCGGAGCGGTGTGTCTCGGTGTGAGCGTAAAACGCATAACGCTATGAGCTTATTGTAACTGTGGAGTAATTTATCCAATTTAATTTAAAAAATTAAAGAATAGAAGTGATTGAGTGATTTCGTTTTTGTACCTGTAGGTATAGGTAGTAGGTACATTAATTTCATTATAAGGACCAGGAATTAGAAATTAACGCTGCGAATTTGACCATTTGAGCCTAACCAACAGTAGATATTTATACTAAATAGTATAAATACCTACTATATAATTTACTTAGCTGAGTTGCAAAGGTTAATTCTTGTGGTTTACCTTCAACTATTTCTCTCAGTCAAGTCCAGTCAGAATCATTTATTTTGTATAAACCACTCAAACGGAACTTACAGAACGTTAAAGGTATCAACGTTAAAAACCTAGTTTAGCTCATAGACCGTCGGAAACGTGGCCTCAGCTTAAGAAGACTCCGGCAAGAATGTCAGCTGGCTTTACTAACGGTTATTTACAACCACTTACTTAGTTTCGTTCCGGCACTGCAACCATTCATAGGCCGCGGGAACCTCTTACCATCAGCTTAACCATGCTCATGACTGTTTCATAGCTTAACGTTATATTATAGTAGCATGCTGGCGTTCTTCGATGAGTTAAGATGGATCGAATAAAATGCCCAACCTCACGTAAAAACCGCACCTTGTCGTGGAGTTGTGAAACCAGCCCATGATACCATACCATACGGTTTCACCATTTTCGTCAGTAAGTATGCTAGCTAGATATTTGTGACTTTTTACCATCAATATGCTCTTTTTTGTGGACCGTGGTCGATGGTAGAATACGACATGTGCCTAGAAACAACCCACTTGCAGACAGTAGACACCCAAGTAAACAATACAACTAAACTAATTTGATCTGCTTTAGTAATCATGAAGTTTTATCTCCTTTCTTTTGATTAATTCATTTATTTCTTTATTTTTATACGGTCTTTGCTTAAAGAACCAATATTCATGACCAATAAATTCATTAAAAAAAAGGAAGGTTGTTTTGACTTTGACGTTTGACGTTATTATTGTGTTTATGTTTACCTAGCGTAGCGTTGGTTATATTCTCTTTGATGTTTACACAAGCTATGTTCAAGAAAATTTAATTGTATAAATTAAAAGGTGAAATAAAATCAGTAACCACTAACAATGTTGTGACACAAACATCTGGTTGTGTATTCCGCATACTTTGCGATCTATCGTACTTTTTTGTTGATCTCAGCTTTTCGACTATAGGTTCTGTTCTACATTATTTAAAACTTCAAAATGTTTGGGAACAACAAACACTTGCTGAGTATAATATGCTTCATCACATCTTTGGTTTCCATACTCAGGTAAAAACAATATTAAGTTTATTACTAAGTTTATAGTTAATCAAATGTGTATTTCCATATTTTAAAAGCTAAATTTCATTTCCATGCACCAAAAATAGATTTAATAGTTATTGAATCTTAATACTGCCTAACTCTGTGATGTTAGAGTGTATAGGTATTCAGTGTATATTGTATCTTTCAATAATGAAAAATTTAAAAATTCTAAATTCCAGTGTCATCAACATAGCAGTAGACACATACCCACTACTACTACTCTCCAAGCGACCTGTTAGTGACGTCTGAATGGAGTAATAGTGGCTTGTTCCTTTGAAGCAGATCATAAGCAAGATCCTGCCCTATGTCAGCAGGCTAGCGGCTGAACAAACAGTAAGGCAGGTATTATCACTATTACAAACATTGTCATCATCATCAACCTCACAGCGATTTCCCATTATTCTGTTCGATTGGTATCATGCACAATAATGGGAAATTGCTGTTGCGATCACCCCCGGACTCTCCAACCCTGAGAGCGAAGCCTGTGCCAGAATGTCATCTGATGTTCAGTCAGCATCATAAAAATGTTAACCACTCAAAATAATCTGAATACCAAAATTCCAGTTTTATATAAGTTATAGTAGTGTTTAAATAGTTGTAAGTATCCCGAATTGTCAAACCATCATAGCCATCAGTTTTCCAATATTATGTAAGTTAGTAGAGTGTTTATATTCATATGTGCAAACACACCAGGTGATGGTATCTAATCAAGTATAAGGTCAAAACGATGTTAACATTATCATTTAAACACATTTTGTATCCTATTCTTAGTTACATATCCATCCCTTTGAGTTGAACTCTGATTTTTGTATTTTTTTATTCATGATAGTTGATATAGATATAGAGATATAGATACCGTAAACTATTACCTTCCATTGCTGAGAAAAGAGTATGAATACGGAAAAAATTGTATGTGGAAATTAATGTCACAGAGTGAGCAATAATACTTTTTAAATCTCATATTACTACAACATTTAGTTATAATATTTACTTTATAAAGATGATATCCAATATGTCAATATGTAATATTAGTTTACATGTATTTATTTATTATGTGTTCAAACTCTTTTCTCACAATGCAAGTTGATAGTTTGCGGATCAAACAACTGTCACACAAAAAAAAACATGAAGTGTGTTTAAATGACAATGTAAACATTATTTTGACCTTATACTTGGTTAAATACTAGAGATGGGCCGAGTACTCGGTTGCTACTCGGTACTCGGCGTACTCGGCGGGTTTTTTGATACTCGTACTCGGCCGAATAACTCGGTTTAAATGCCGAGTATACTCGGTTTAGATAAAGCAATATATTTAGGTTGTTGGCGTTAACGCAAATGGCTCACGATTTTCCGATATTTCCGGCATGTTGGCTTCTGCTGTTGTGTTTTTATTTTTTTGTTTTGTGTTCCTTCTCTTTTCCTATTTTTTCGATTTTTGTAAATTTAATAACTTTCTATTTATTATTCATGTCGCATCTCCTCCACATAGGAGCCAGTTGAAAACCAGTGTCAGGTACTTGTGCCTGATACCATGCTGAGCTGACTCCTTTTTTGGTGTAGCGCGAAGAACAATTGTGCCTGATTAACTTGTTTGCGTGTGTTAGTACATAATTAATTGTGTAATCGGTGCTGCACTGAAATAAAAGGTTTTACTTTCTTCTTCTTCTTTCAAAGTTTCATTTTCCAAACCTTTAAACTCTTCTGTGTGTTTTATTTTAAAATGGTTTAACATTGCTGTCGTAGAAGCCTTTCGTCAAACACCACTACGTGAAATCAGAGAATTGCATAAGGTGCATTTCACTTTCGTTTTATCTTCTTCAATTTAAAACGGCCAAATTCGGAATCTTTTACGTGAAGTCATCACAGTCAATTGTTAATTAACAAACTTTTTCAATTATTTATCTACCATGACGTGCAACGTAACGTCAAAGAGTATATAATAGGTTGACGTATTTGTTTGTAAAGTAGCAAGCGACAGATAGATGAAAGGCGGGGCGGGGTGAGGGGTGTATCAACGCGAGCCGGCCCCTCGTCCCGCAAGAACCTATTTGTACTTGGTTACGCGCCCGAAACGGGGATTTGATTGAACAGAGTTACTCGGCCGAGTACTCGGTTGGAAAAAAATTGAACCGAGTAAAACTCGGTACTCGTTACTCGGCAAAAGTGCTACTCGGCGCATCTCTATTAAATACTATTGATCGGCGTGTTTGCACATGTGAATATAGACACTCTACTTACATAATACTTACAAAATAACAGAAAACTGATAGCTAAGATGGTTTGACTTTTGGTATTCAGAAAATTTTGAGTACTTTGATGGTCAACATTTTTCTGATGCTGACTGTACATCATGTACACCAACCAATATATGAGGTTTGGCTGGTTGTGTGTTGGTTAGACCCTCTGCACCCTTTAAGTAATCTATGCTAACATTATAAAGCTGAAGAATGTGTTTGTTTGGTTGAATGTGTTTATCTCAGGAACTACTGGTTTGAATTAAAAGATTTTTTTGTGTTGAATAGTCTGTCTGGAGCATGATGTTATTCAAGTGTTTATCATAAATGTCAAGAAAGCTGGCAGATTTCCATACATTATTTGAACATTAATAACTTGTGGGCATGTTTATAGGTATGCTTAAGTATGATTTGGAGGATGCTATAATACTTCAAACTATATATACAAGAATAAAATATTTAATAACATCAGATATCTAATTCTCATTTCAGGATTATGGGCATAGACATCAGGACACACTATGCAAATTACCTTATTAGAGATATCTTTTGGTGCATCTATGGTTCATCATTACTTCTGGGACAAGTCCATCACTGGAAACTGGTCAGTGTTAACACTTCACAAACCTGAGTAATGGCAACAATACTAAATAATGGAGCTACATCATGCCTCCCCCTGAGAGTAAGAGAGAGGGTGAGTAGCAATTGAAAGGATTGACGAATTGACAGAGGAATTGTTAGACTATTTAAGCACTGTCCACCAAGACCGCTTTCTGCGTTGCTGCTGTGACCAATATCCCATTAAATCGTGAGTCTCTCTTCTCCCTAGATGGACAGAGACAGGGACGCCGGAAACTAGACCCATGATCTGCTCTCCGTTCATAGGCTTTTGTACCCATTTCCCATGGTCCTACTGTTTGGGGAGGGTGTGGAATGTCTGGCAAACCTACCTGTTTACTAATCAGTGAGTACATGCAGTATTCGACAAGCAGGTAGAAGGCCTAACACTGATAAGTTTTTGAAGCTCATCAGTGTTAGGCATCTGTTCAGTCGGTAAGACCCAAATCCCCCCTATTCTATAGAGAGGCGCATGTAGAAACATGACGCGTCGCCATCCCGGGCCTACTTCTGGCAGGGTGAGGGCTAGCCCCCTCACGTGGTGGACGGTCGCCTATGGTGTGGATGAACGACATCCGGGAGATCTGGATAGAACTAGAGCTAGCGGTGCAAGGCTCAGAGCCAAGAACACTGCTCCGGGGACCGACGACATTCCAGGACGTGAGTGTGTCAGTCCTTGCTCTAGTCGAAGATGCCTCCGAGCCCCGACTGAAAGAGCTTCTCAGGTAATATTTGTATTGGGGCCAGTATTTGCAATTGTGGAAGATGGGAAATTGGTCCTCATCCGAAAAGCCGCGCGGTAGAGTCTCCGTCCGCCTACCGTCGCACAGTGTTACTTGACTGAGTGTGCAAACTCTATGAAAGAAAAGAAGTGCTCGATGTGGCTATACCAAGCGCCTCATCGAGCACTTCTTCAGAGTGTGGCCGGAGCTGGCTGATGGCCAATATGGCTTCAGCCAGAGGCGATCCACCATAGATGCCATCTGTGCGTGAGGGATCTGGTGAAGAATGCGGTCGCTCAATGCGAGGTAATGTTAGCGGTGTTCCTGAACATCCCTAACGCGCTTAACATCCTGGCGGCTGGGTTGAGAGGTGGCTCTTTATAAAACCAAGAATCTGATCTTCCATAGGTCTCGAAGCGTGCCACCCGAGGGGTCCAGCCTTTTAGTGGGAGGCATTTTCATCAGCATCAAGCTCCAAATAAAATATTCGAAGGGAGGTGGAGTTTCGGAGACCACCTGTTTCGGATCAAGAAGAAACCAAAATCTGTGTACCTATTGTCACTGTGATGCGAGCGAAGATTCATGGCTCTCACGGTGGCTCTCAGAGACCGAGTCCCCTAGTTCAGTGCTTTACTCGTAGCGATAGTACGGAACGTGAACGCGTGGGCTGCCACCGCCTCCTTCTGCGAGCAATTGCTCGATAGCGGATTGGGCCCGGTAGAGACTCAGGTATCCCCCGATCCGCAGAGCTCGAAAGGTGGGTTCTACCCAACAGGCTGCACTGGAGGTTATAGGATGCTTGTCATCTAAATATAAGCGGCATAGCGCAATGCGCGGCCTACATGTCCGGGGGAAAGATTGAGACATCGAGGTTGGTGGTTCCGATACCTAGGGTGGCTATCTGCTTGAAGCGGAGCCATCGTTGGTGGGTTATACTCCATCACTCTCGCAGGGAACAAGGCGTTTACGATTCCTTGAAGTAGCTCCAGCTCGAGACTGTATAAGTGGAAGCACCAATGGGCGTAACTTCTCTCCCACCAATAGGTAGGGTCGCCCCCACGTATAATGCTCGTAAGTCGCCAGCAAACAACTGGTTGGCTTCTTTTTTATCCCACTTCATAGCTACATCGGGGATCTATTTGGCAGTCTTAAATCCCTCAGGGAACTCCACTTCTCAGGATGCCACATCAATATCGTAGTGAATACGCCTCCTGCAGAATCGAGAGTACGGGCGCCTCGTGAACCCACAAGCTTGTCTGTGCGACCTCCACGGATCACCAGAACACCTGGTGCCTTGCAGGTTTGGGCTGAGCCCTAGCCATAGCCACATCGCAAATGTGCGACTTGACCTTCCGGAGCCAACGTATAAACGTAGTAAGTATCATCGAAAAATATTGTGCGTGTGCAAAGTAATCATAATACGTGTAGTAACATTAGTAAAAAGACATCACTTCAGTCAATTAGTATAACAGTCCACTGCTGCAGCAGCCGCAACGCAGCCGCATAATCATGAGGTATTATGAAGCAAGATCGCCTCCGCCTACTACTTAGGCAAGCCTAAGTCACATTGCCAATAAATGTGAGAACTTTTCCAAACGCTTATGCATAAATTATATAAAACACGACCTTTGCAGATCCCAGTTGACTCGAGGTGAGCCAACCAAACGTCGCAGAAGTCTTGGCCGCGAACAAGAAGTAGCATCCGCATTATCTTAGATGTAAATCGTTTTACACATATGTCCAGGTATAATATTAGTAGTTATCATATTTTTTAGAATTTTACGAAACTGCAGACGTGTAGACAACTAGACATTTAATATGCTATGCCTTCTTACGCTTATTTATTGACGACGATTATCATAATTTTTAGATGTAATTCGTTGTAAGTAGGTATATGTACAACATAGAGTTAAGTTGAATAATGTATTTTAGGTGTAAATAATCACTTCAATCAAACTTATTTTGTCGTATAGTGGTAACAGTTGTGAAATGTTGTTATAAAAATATGAAAACATTTTTGTAATTTAATTTTTAACTACCTACCTTTTAAAGTTTTGTCAGTCCTTATAATATATTTCAACGTAACAGTCTGTAATATATTAAAAGCATATCACTTTCTGGTCTAGAAGATACTACCTTGTTCTTTCTTCTTAAAAACGCCACTTTACCCAGAGGAACGACAACTTGCTCAGCTATATAAGCTTGACTTTATTTCTGGATGTGGAACCAAAGAGAGGTCAAGCTGACCTTACAATTTATAGCATTGACATGATTAAAGAATTACAGAGCTCAATTTGCCCCTTCTTATTACACGCGCGGCCAGGTTCGAGCCGTGCAGTGGGCAACTGGTAAATGTATGAGTGGGCAGACTAAAATCGTAGACCTTTGACAAATACGAAGAACCTATTTGAGGCGGAAGCTTGTGCGTATGGCAGGCACATAAGAGTGTACGTTGTAATTAGGATGGGTACATGACATGATCATTTGGTCATGGTGGCACAAGGTGCCTCGCATCAACATTTTGCCGGAATATTCAACTGTATTTTTTGGTAGGTACAATAAAGTAAATATCGGAAACGACAGTGGATAGGATAGAAATACATGAAACAGTTAGGTACATCGCCATAACATAAATCTTATAATATAAAAATGAATCGCAAAATGTGTTGGTAAGTGCATAACTAACTCAACAACGCCTGGACCGATTTCGCTTATTCTTTCTTAAGAATATTCCTTGCAGTACGAGGATGGTTCTTACTACCCAGAGAAAAAATAAAAAAGTGTTAAGCCGTCACGGGAACGGGAACAGAATTCCACACGGGCGAAGTCGCGGGCATCAGCTAGTCTTATAATATATATCTTTTTAAACCCAACCACTAAAGTGGCGAGGTCTCACAAAAATTCTTATATACATTAATCAATCTGTGATGTATCAGGGTCTGTGTACTGTGTAGCGCACTATGGAGGTAAAGCGCATCTGTATAGCGCAACTATATGAACAGTCTTGTGTAACGAAACCATAACGGGAGGCAGCGTGATTGTGTTTGACGCCATCTACTGTGAAAATTAGGAGTTGATGATTTATTATGATCGCCATTTGAGCCTATCAGATAAATAACTTATACACCTTCTTCATATTTAGGACACTTCAATTTGACTTCATCTCGCCTGATGTTAAGCTGAAGGCAAAGTCTCAGGAAAGAGGGCCACAATTATACACACGTGCCATGTTAACAATGGTAGCACTCAGCTTGATGGCCTCATCAGATGCTTTCACGCCCCGCTTAAAGGACCCGGGATTGTAGGAAGAGGGAAACACGTGAGCTGGCAAGGAATTCCAGGTCTTAATGGTGCAACAAAGGAAAGAGTCACCGAACCGTTTGGTTCTTGAAAGAATGTTCTGCACCGTATGCGGGTGATATCTAAGTCCTGCATGTGTTGTCCTGTATGGCAAAGGAGAGGGTGGGACTAATTGGAATAGCTTATCAGAACATTCATCATGGTAGACACGGTAAAATACTGCCAAGCAACATCTCTACGCATCTGCAAAAGCTCGAGGGTACTCGTGACTTCAGGATTTCCAATAATGCGGACCGTACGTCGCTTAAACCTGTCGAGAGCATCTAATAACTACTTTGTACAGAGATGCGAGCAGTATTCCACGCAGCAGGAACGAATTTGTGTCCAGAAACCCAGTAGCAGAGTCTAGGACGCAGACCAAAGCCTACCAGCCTTTGGTCTGCGTCCTAGACTCTGCTGCTTTGGAAAGAAGCGATTTGTGCCAAACTCTGCCGAAAGCTTTGGCAATGTCAAGACTAATTGTCAATGACTTGCCGTGCTTGCCCATAGGCTCACCCCAAATATGGGTAACATACGCCAGAAGATCACCCGTTGACCGTTTCGACCTGAAGGCATACTGCCGGTCATTAAGTAGGGAGTGCCATGATGCTCAAGGTGACGCATGAGCTGTATGTTGATTATGGGCTCAAACACCTTGCACAGAACTGAGGTGACGGTTATGGGTCGATAGTTGTTTGGGTCTGAGCGATCCCGCTTCTTGGGGATCGGCTGTACATTCGCCTAATTCCAAGCCGAAGGCTCTGTACCAGATTTGTGGGACAGCCGGTACAGCCGCGCAAGCATAGGAGACAACTCCGCTGCACATTTTTGCAGAACCACCGCCGGAATACCGTCCGGACCACTGGCTTTCCGGACATCGAATGACTGCAGTACTGCACAGACATTGCGTTGCCTGATACGAATATCAGGCATTGCATGGTCACTGATGGGCAGTGTCGGTGGCTCCATACCACAATCATCGACTCGGGAGTTGGACGCAATGAGATTAACCAGCAAATTTGCTTTCTCTTGCGGCTCATGGGCCAGGGATCCACCGGGATTGCGCACCTGTGGCAGCAAAGGCTGGCAGAAGTTGGCTTGCACGGCTTTAGCCAGTTACGAGTAGCCACGGCTGCCCCTAATGTGATGTTGTGTGAATTTTAGTTTTTATTTTAATAAATTGAGACAATGTAGCAGTGCAACCGAAGTTACGGACGACTTTAACAAACACTCCTATATAAACAAGACTTCACTCCGCGTCACGCTACTTCCATAGAATTTTATTTAGATTTACTGAATTTTCATTTTAATTGTCGTTAGATGAAAAGTAAAATCTATATGTCAGAACATCGACCCCCCACCGCCAGCCCCCTGGCTACCGTCACACCACGGGGCTTACAAACGCTAATTAAAATCCGCCTACTTTAATTCCCCTTGATTGAAACATTGGTTCCTATCGACGGCGACGCGGAGAACTCAATTAGTGACGAGCGGATCAATTTGTATGTGACTCTAAGTTACATTTTACTGTTCTCTTCACTGTTATTAATCAAAAGCGTAAGGCCTAACGCATATATACAACTTTTACAATGACTAAACTGTTTAGTCGAGTTGTGTGCTTCTCGTGATTTCCACACAACTAAATTACGCATACAATCGATGCAATCGACCGTTGATTTTTTTTTAAATCAACCTGTCTTATTTCAGCAACGCCCGAGGCAAGGTGCTGCAGTTAACAATGTCAATTACTTAACAAGAAAATTCTAGCATGTGTTTTGCTTTATATCATTTAAAAAAAAAAAGATGTTGTGTAAATCCTATACTCAGTCACAGATTATCTTAGTCGTGGATCGACTAATTAGTCGATGGAATGTGCACATCAATACAATGCAATGCAATCGATAGTTATCCAACTTTTTGTCTTTTTTGTCGAGCAACTATCGAGTTGATAGTACGCGCTTCAATATATTCCTATGAACCTATGACACTCGACAAAATAGTTGTTCAACTAAAACTGTATATTTGCTGTAGGCCTAAGTGGATACATTTATATCTGATCATGACCATCCTTGCGGTAATCGCAGTCGCATCCGAAGGTTTTCACCTCGGAGGCCGGGGTTTTCTTGAATATGATGTGGCATTTTGGCTTGGTTTTTTCACTTATATTGCCAATCGAACCTACGCCTCCTGAGTAGCAGTTGAACGTTCGGCCGCTACGCAAAACGGCGTAGCAGTATTTGTGTCTGTGGGATTTTGAATCATATCGTTATTTTACTGTTTCGTAATTGTTTGAAGTTAATATGGATTTTGACAATTTTTGAAGTGAAAACTAGGCATGCTTGACTTGGAGGGTAAGTTGGTGAATGCGCACGCGAACCCTACAAACGTTCGCAACGGTTCTTACGGCCAGTAGTATCTATTTGACAAATTGAAGGGAAGTTTTTCTAAAATTCTTTACTTACTTACATTTTATACAGACATAGGTATACTGCTATACCTACTTAAGTAGTTTAAAGCATATGTAGGCCTTTGGTTTTTCTAAATGAAGTTCGGTGCTTCAGTGAAGTAAAGAAGGTTCAATTACGACATCTACAGCGGTGGACAGACAGAAATATAAGTAGGTAGGGATTTACTTTACAGTAATGCAAATGTTCGTCAGGGTGTCCACTTTCTGGAAAGTCAGGGAAAAGTCAGGGAAGCTCAAGGTGGTCAGGGAAATTCAGTGAAATCGAGGGGCCATCTGGAAAGTCAGGGAAAAATTTGATATTTACAAGTATGATTGAAAAAAGAGCAGTGTTTTTCTCCCAGTGTTCGGTTTAATGCTGACTCCGAACACGTGATGTGAGCCCGCTGGCGACGCGACTAAATTATACATTTTAGTAAAATTAAGTAGTGTACTTTCGGTTACCGTCGCGACCGAGTGCATACCTCTAACATTCCCATCAATAACATTTGAACAGTGACATCCTACCATTAACATCTGATTGTAATATGAGGGATAAATTACATGCTCTAGTCTGATCGTATCAAACAGACTATTGAAGCTTCTTTTTTTTTCAGAAAAATGGAGTAATTTCATTATAAGTTTTGATTTTATAAGTCAAATAAATCTCATAATTAAATTACCTAGGTACTCCTTTAGTTTTCAAGAATATTTTTATAAGAGCTGATTTTCTGTTTCAGTAATTTATAACAATTGATAAAGAACAGACTAGTTATGTAGTAGAGCGAAGACATTGGCAAAATAAGTTCTAAACAATGTACATTCAATAAAGTTTTGCTGGATCCCAAATACAGTCCAGAGTTTATGGAATGGTTAAATGATATCCCAGATAATCCTGTATCAGCTTACTGTAAAGTGTGCTGCAAACAGTTCAAACTAAGTAATATGGACAGGCAAGCTATTGTTTCTCATAGCAAAGGGCCAAAACACATAAAAAATGTAGAGTTAAGAAAAGTGCAGCCCAATATTTCCTTCTTTGCAAAAAAAAATATCGCAAATCACGATGATACCACAATAACATCAACAAGTGAAAGAAACAGCGTAGAAGTGACTAACAACTCAAGACAATGTTTCAATAAGAACCGAAGAAACAAGAAACATGCAGCAATTTTCGTGCAATGACGATAACGTCACATCAGCCGAGATTCTTTGGGCGTTACATGTAGTCCATGACAAAATGTCTTTAAATTTCTGCGACAAGATCTCAGCTGTGTTTAAGAGAATGTTTCCTGATAGCAAATAGGCCACAATTTTTCTATCGCGGGAACGTTCTTTAAGTGCATTTTGGTGATACTCGGAGACGGACCTAACGGGTGTAATACATTTTCAAATTTGTTTGAATAAAATTGTTCTGAAAGGGGCCTCTACGTGTTGGACCTACAAAAAGGACCGGGACAGTCCCGTGAATTTGTAAATCAGATACAAAATAATAATAATAATACCCATATTCAAGATTATTCCAAGAAATACATGTTCTGCAATATAGTTATCTGCAAAAAGGTTTCATTATGGATATAATCGGCTTTTTATGATGGCTGGTCAGGGATATTTGCTGTAATGGTCAGGGAAAAGTCAGGGTTTTTTTAAGCATTATGAGTGGACACCCTGTTCGTACACCTTCTAGTAAAGTATAGGAAACGTAATTAAACTTTGAATAGTCCTCTTAAATAAATATAACTAGAAGCAAAATATGCATATGTACCGAACTAGATTTATAAAAATAATAAGTAACATAAGTACTTTAAAAAAATACATTCATAATTATGCTTAAATCACGCAGACCACTACAAATATTCATATTCATGCTAATATTTGTACAGAGCGGGAATCGAACCAACCCCCCGACGTAGCAGGAGAATGCCCCACGACCGCGCCATTGATGACAGAGAATACCTAGTCCCCTTATAATTTTATTAGGGGCATGGCAGAGGCTGGGCTTTTCAATGGTGCTGTTTATTCGTATTGATGGTTAACAAGTAATGTATGTGAGACGACACGTCATCCAACTGCAAATATGGGTCCATAAAACAAGTAACAGGATAGCACAATTTTGCACTTCAACCTTTACTCCGCCAGCCCGTCTCGCATTTGACTGGGCTATGTAGATCTTTAAATTTGTCTGAAATATTTTGTACTAAAACTTTACATTTGGCTGGAAATAGTGCAATACCCTTTTTGAGACCCTTGAGAATTTTTTTCCAGCCTTCGGATCGATGAGGACTATTAAAATTTCATTTCTGATGGTTTTTTGAATAACCCTACCAACAATAGGTAAGCTGAGTGCGAATTATTGTACCTACCCCGGTTGTCTAAATTATCCGGACGATTATAGTTAATGATATAACTGGGCACTGACTTCAACTGGAAAGTACCTATGTAGGTATTACACGCATTTATGGGCGCGTTCAAATTTGCTGCAAAGTGCCGCGCAGTGGCAGCGCGTCCGCGTTCGCGTTCTCAAACCTAGCAAATGCAGCCGCACTGCTGTCGCTAGGTTTGAGAATCGTAGTGTAGTACATAGTTTCACGACGGACTCTGACGAAGAAACACTGGTCTTAGTGTTACTATTAAAACGAAATGGGATTTTGGGCAAAAAAAAACAAAAAAAAAACCTAAGACAGTTGCCGTTATTTTAGTATAACTCAACAAACTTAATTTTATAAAATAAAAGGCTACAGTGATAAACAATTTCAGAATTACTTAAGATTGTCAAGAAAACAATTCTAAGAATTACTTTCTCGTTTAGATAATTATATTGGAAAACAACAACCTACAACCTTCAAAATACTATTTGTGCTGAAGAGAGACTATTTATAAATACTCAGGCAAGTAAAAATTGCCATCAAATTCATAGTATAGTCTTTTATTTTTGAAGTAAATCACTTTGCACAGTTTTCATTTTTATTACTCTCCGAAAAGACATTCGCGTAAATAGTCTAAATAGACGACATATCAGTCAATTGTGATTCTTGTGCTGACGAATAGGCTGAGTTTTGGCTTGATTGATTCGTGGAAGTAAAATAACAAAATTTCCCTAATTGCTTGGGTACTATTAATGGGAAACATAATTATAAGAATAATCAAACTAGAGAACACTGGTTCTTTATTTTACAATTATAAAAATGACTTTTCTATAGTTCTTTTGACGATATATGATTCAAACTATTGTTACACATTCATAGATGTGGGATCATAATTATGTAGGGTTTGCAATTCCTGGTTCTGAGGAAGGATACAGATTTCCCGGTTCCAGACCTGCACGTCTCGGGAAATCCCGGGACGTCCCGAGAAATATTGGTACCGAAGACAAATTAATTAAATGAGTATTGCAAAGGTGGAAAGGAAATGTTTTACTGGGCCATCTTAGACCTCGGCACCCTAGACCCGAGAAAGTGTGCGGTTTTGTCGGTTCGAGTCCAACATAACTTTATAACCGCTCCATTCATTCCAAGGAAATTGGGCATATAACCATGTAAAATAATAATTACGGTATCGTCAGTTTAGTTTATTTGTAACTAAAATCAAATTTTGCAGCGTAAACAATCATGAACATAGGCTGTTCTAATCTTCTAAAGCCGGTTACATGTTTTATGAATAATTCAATCAATCAATCAACCCACTGCTATACACTGCAGGACATAGGCCTCTCCCAATGCGCACCATTTCGTCAGGTCCTTTGCCTTCCGCATCCAGTCTGTGCCAGCCACCATTTTCAGGTCGTCAGTCCAGCTAGCTAGGGGCGTCCTACCTTCCGCCTGCGTTCTTGCGGTCGCCACTCTAGGACTCGTCTGCTCCAGCAGCCATCAGTCCTTCGACAGATGTGGCCAGCCCCTTGCCACTTCAGCTTTTTCTACGAGCTATGTCGGTAACTTTGGTTCTTTGTCGAATGACCTCGTTTCGAATTCTATCCTTCGATTGAAATGCCAAGCATAGCTCGCTCCATAGCCCGCTGCGCGACTTTTAGTACTAGCCCTACCGTGAATGTACACGTTTCGACACCGTAAATCATAACAGGTACGAGTAGGGCGCAATTTGTTTTCAGGCATTGCGGTAAGGGAGAAGATAAGACTACAGGTAGTTTGCGAAACGTTGCCCAACCCAGTTGCATCCCTCTGGCTAGTTCTTTCTCGATTTTTTTTTTACCTAGCTGGATAACCTGGTCCAGGTAGATATATTTTTGGACAACTTCGAGCGTCGCCCCTTCGGTCGCAATCGGTCTCGGTGAAACTTGTTCGTTCAACATAATCTTGGTCGAGAAGCTCAATTTAGGTTGTGTAGCATTTCACCCAGTTGTTCCAGCGACTCCACAACTATGACGATGTCGTCAGTGAACCGAAGACGAGAGATGTATTCACCGTTTATGTTGATACCCCGTCCAGTCCAATCCAGAGTCTTGAAGACGTCCACCAATACTTTGGTGAATAATTTGGGGGATATACCACCCCCCCTGTCTCACTTCACGCTGGAGGCTAATGGGTTTCATCTTCTGGTTTTGGAGCTGAACGGAAGTAGGTAATAATTAAATTCAATAAAATGAAGCTTGTATTTTGGAATCTTGAAACTTATATATTTTTAACAAAATGACTACGTGAATTACTGAATTTTCGACACAAGCGATTAGGAATTGCGAAGACGCCGAAATGGCAACGGTGATGAGTGTGGTTGCGCGTGCGACTGACTGTTGCTAGGTGCGCGACGCGCGCGATGGCGGCACGAGTACAGCTGAACACAGCTTATGCTGTGCTGTGACCTTTGGTTGGAACGACACTTTATCGTAATAATGGCACGAATCTTTGTAATTAATAGTAATGAAATAGTAAAATAACGTTGTTGCTCAGAACCGGGACGGAGTAAAAGATCAAAAATCCCGTGTCATCCCGGGATTTCGAGAACCGGGAAATCCCGGGTGCAGTTCCTAATCATATGGAAAGGTTTCTGATTCGCAAACTTTCAAAAACAGTAACTTTTACAGAAGTTTACAAGAGCAAAGATTTAATATTCCCAACTCCTTGCTTATTACAAGCAATGGACCATCAGTGCCTTTTGTTTTCATTGGTGACGAAGCATTCGGGATTAGTAATTTTCATGGAGAAGGAAATGATAGCGGAGATGTTGCAAGGCAATCGAGTCGCGAGCCTTCCATACGTCAAAACGACTCAATTGGTCTGTGACGTCACCATCTAGTTCTAGTGAAACTTCCTTGCATTCGGTTGTCATTTTTGGTCAAAAGTCCAACGATAAAAATAGCTTTAACCTGGTTTAAGAATGAAGTGTGCAGTACAAGGATGCACAGAGTGTACAGATATATAATTTAAACATTTTAAGGGTTTTACGGACTAAACCGCACGCCGTCTGTGAGGTTGTCTCGCGACATATCCCTCGCACCCCGCACGCCGTCTGTGAGGTTGTCTCGCGACATATCCCTCGCACCCCGGCTGACCCAGGGCCATTCCTCTGGGTCTGCCACACACAAGCCTCTCCCATGGACTTTCAGAACAACCGATCTAAAGCTGCCCGCAACCAGAAATATACTTTTATTATTAAAAAAATAAATATTATTTTTTTCACTTGTGGTTTTGTTTCAAAATCTATAAATTTATTGCATATTTCTTCTCATGCATTTTTCTTTTCTATTTTATTGCTATACTTGTCGGACCTAGAATCCCTTATCGCTGGACGACTCTCAACCTCATCGATAAATTCTTCAACAAGACTACTTGCAGTCCGGGAGTGCCGGCAGAAGTGAAACATTTTTCTTTCTTTCTTTCTTCGTTATATACATAGAAAAAGATAAAAAGAAATCATAGAACCTATCACTAATTTTCTGTCAGAAGAAATTAATAAATTACAAAAAGAAAAAATAATCACAAAAAGTAAAAAAAAGAAAAAGAAAAAATAATCACAAAACGTGTCAGAAGCCCAGGTTCGAACCCGGTACTATCTGAAACCATAAGGACTTACAGTCGAAGCGCTTACCGCTAAGCTACGAATCTTCTTAGCGTACGTAGCAAAATAAACACTCTGTACCTAGGAATGTTGTATGACATCATGTCGTCCTACAAAGTCGTCGGTTACGGGCCAAAGGTCACGTGATCCTGACGCGAGTTTAACACGTGATCCTGACGCGAGTTTAACACGTAATCCTGACGCGAGTAGGTCACGTGATCCAGACGCGAGTTTAACACGTGATCCTGACGCGAGTTTAACACTTTACCCATCCAACGCCACTAAAGAAGTTTTCACTTCAAAAAAATACATGCGGGCAATCACTAGTCGATCGATGAACTGATGCGTGTCCACAGCGCGGGTGTAGTGCTATCACAGCGCGGCACTTTGCGGAAAATTTAAAGACGCCCTTTGTCTTTAAATCCCCGACGTAAAAATAGGAGTGTTATAAGTTTGACGTGTCTGTATGTCGAACGGATGAAGCGTTTTCAATTCAGTTTTTTTTTGTTTAAAGGTGACTTTGTGTTCCTAGGCATGAGGTTGAGCTGTTTAAAAGTTGTAGGGGTGAAAGTGGAGAAGAATAACCGAATGTCTACAAATATACTTGAGTGGGCCTCAAATGAAAGCGCATCAAGTGCACATTACTAAATAATATGTTCAATGAAAATTGGTTGAGAACTTTGATACGCCTAGTAATATTTTGATTCAAGCGATGCCGTGTCAGGGGGACCGTAGATCGTTCCGATGACAGAGTGTTTTAAAATGAAAAATCGAATGTACTACATATTATTATTATATATGAATCATATAATTTAAATCACGTTTGGTACAGTACGAAAGGCGGAGGATCGTACGAAATGGCGCACATTGGGGGAGGCCTATATCCAGCAGTGGACTGCAGTGGGCTAATTGATTGATTGATTCAAAGAATCAAAGAATCAAAGAATCAATTTCGTTTATTCAGTTTAGGCACATAAAGAGCACATATGAACGTCAAAATTTTACAATAATGTCAGGAAATTACTAATATAATATCAAATTAAGTAAATAAATCATTTGAAAATGATTCTTTCGCTGGTTCGGTAAGTTGGTTCTACTGAGAAGAGACCAGCAAGAAACTCAGTGAACAATATTATAGTTTCTTTTTTTATAACAATTTGTTTTTATTTTATTTTTCATAGGTTTATATTGTGCGAGCAAGCAAAGAGATTAGGATGACCATGCATTTTTATCATTAAGGTATTCGTTTACTTTGTAATATCCTTTTTTTCATTAAAGTCTTTTTTACTTCGATTTTAAACTTATTTAGAGGCATGTCAACCAACTCTTGAGGAATTTTATTAAACATTTTAATATTGTTACCTACAAAAGAATTACCAACCTTTTGAAGTCTGAGTTTTGGCACTACAAGTTTATTTTTATTCCTCGTATTATAATTGTGTACGTCAGAGTTTTTTTTGAAAAGATCTAGGTTCTTGCGTACATATAAAACATTTTCGTAAATGTATTGGCTAGCAACTGTTAAAATATTAATTTCTTTAAATAGTTCTCTCAGCGAGTCACGGGGTCTGATTGATAGGTACAGTACCTAATTATGATACATTATTTAGAATAATCGTTTATTTTTGTTTGACAATAAGATTTCGATATATTCGTAATTATTAATTAATAATTATTTAATTATAATATCCCGGCAGAGTAGAAATTGGGCCAAGCCTTCTCTTCCCATGTGGTGTCGTACAAGGCGACTAAGGTATGGCTGATTAACTTTAACATCAGACAGATATGTACAGCCCAGGCTCAGCCTCAGATACATGGCTCGAGTCAACAATATTGCCCGGAATACGGCAATAGGCTCACCCCCTATTATGTGGGACCGAATACAGATTGGTGAAATGTGGGTGTTAATTCACCTCTGCCTAACACTCCGGGGATAAAGGCGTGATTGTATGTATTTATATAATATGTATGTCGCCCGAGAAACAGAGTGGGTACGTCAAAAAAGTAGAAAGAAAAGGAAATTGAACACTTCACTATCGCCTTCTTCTCAAGGAGGAAGCATAAAGGAATCTCAGGCCGTCACAAATTCCGAGAAACCAAAAGAGAAAAGGGTACCACAGCCTCCACCAATCATAGTCGAAAATATCAGGAACTACCAACAGTTTTTATGACCTTCTTTTGACCAGTTTAAACGGTGATGCAGTCATCGTGAAAATGATGAAGACACATCATATAGAGCGGTAAGGAATCTATTACTGCAAAATAACTGTCTCTGGCACTCGTATGAGAATAAGCAAGATAGACCAATAAGAGTCATGGTCAAAAACCTTCACTCATTATGTCTGCCGAATAGAATAGTAGAAGACTTGAGTGCTAAAGGCTATAAAATACAGGAACCTGTAAATAAATTAAGCTGGAGGACCAGGGAACCTCTTAACATGTTTATCATTCCAAAAAGTCGAAGATTAAACCATATCTATAGCATTAAGACCTTACTTGGTTGTAAGGTAGATACAGCCTTTAAAAACATCTAAATTAATCCCACAATGCAGAAGATGTTAAGCATATGGACATACCCAAAAGTACTGTTCAAAGGAACTAAGGTGTGTGAAGTGCACTGGTAAATAACTCACCAAGGACTGTACGGACAAGTGTTCACTGTGGTGAGCCTCACCCGGCTAATTATAGAGGGTGTATTGTAGCTAAAGAAAAGTAGCTACGCCTAACATCTCGGCCCCTTGTACTGAGAGACAACATCCACACCATTCTACGCACAGAAAGGTAACAAATAGTGTGTCTTTTGCGCAAATGACAAAAGCAACGCAGCCACCATCACAGCCAACGGTGCCCACGAATTCTGAGAATACTACCACAGAAGCATATATTTGCAAAATTTTAAACATGTTGACTTCCTTCGACCAAAGGTTAAGGAGCATAGAAAATAAATAATTACCTATGCATTCAAACCTAAAATGAATAACACACTAAAAATTATGACGTGGAATGCAAATGATCTCCTTAAGCACCGAAGCGAGTTACAGGCAGTCCTAACAACAGAGCAAATAGATGTATACCTCATATCAGAATCTCACTTCACGCGAGAATCTTTTATTAATATTAAGGGCTATAACATCTACCACGCACTGCATCCCAACAACACTGCGAGTGGTGGCAGTGCCCTCATTATTAAAGAGAACATCTATCATTATTTAAAACACAAATGCGAAGAACAATTTGTACAAACTGTAGCTGTTGTAATCAGAACCAAACTTCAGGATATTACCATATCAGCTGTATATATTCCACCTAACTATGCGTTGAAAAAAGAGCCGGACAGTAATCTGCTGAACGCTCTAAGAAAAACATTCATATTTGGAGGTGATTTTAATGCAAGGAATATTCATTGGGGTTCTAGACTAACTAATGCCAAGGGTAAGGAATCGCTGTATGCTATCAGGAAAATTAAGAGCAATGTGATTTCAACGGGGAAACCCACTTATTGGCCTACCGATAGTGAAAGAAAACCAGATTTGATAGACTTCTTCATTTATAAGAATCTGTCAGCTTGCATATCTTAACATAAAAGAAGGATATGACATGCATTCCGATCATTCACCCATTATCTTAACTCTAAGCGAGTCAATAATACAAAAAGAAAGTAGTCCAACCTTAGTGAACAAGAACACTGACTGGGAGAGATTTCAATTTGATTTGGACCACTGTATAAACCTCAAAGTACCGCTCAAAGACAAACAACAAGTAGAGGATGAAGTTGCAAAATTTATTACCAACATCCAACGATGCGCCTGGCGAAATACACCGGACCTGAAAAAAAGAGTTGTAACTCAAAACTGGAAATTAGAAATCTTATAGCCACAAAGGGAATCCAGAGACAAAAGTGGCAACAATATAGATATCCACCTGATAAAATTCGGTTTAATAATCTCACAAAGAGGTTAAGTAGAGCAATTCAGGAATTTTAAGATAAGACAACAAATGACTACCTTAGCCAACTATCAAGTAATTGTACATCTGATTACTCACTATTGAAAGCCACTAAAAGCTTAAAAAAGCCCATCATTCACGTATCACCTATTAAAAAAATAGATGGTGATTGGGCCATAAATAATGAGCAGAAAGCTCAAAATGCTCCCAAAACAATTTGTAAATATTTAAGAATCATATTTAACTGAGAGGACATTTAGAGTGAGACATGAGGATGCTTATTCCGATATCAAACCAATAAAAGCTGGTGTTCCGTAAGGAAGTTTTCTTGGACCTATCCTGTATCTATTGTACACCTGTAATATCCCCGACACAAAAAACAGCGTCATTGCTACTTTTGCAGACGATACGGCTATCATGGCTACATGTGTCACTCACAAAGAAGCAGGAGAAAAGGTACAAATTGCCGTCAATGTCATCACCGATTGGACAAAAAAATAGAAAATCAAATTAAAATGAATCAATATCGACACATATAAAGATAGTTGTTTATATATATATAATATATTTAAACAACTAGCTGTCGCCCGCGGCTCCGTCCTCGTGGATGTCGGTTATCGCGAATCGGACTATAATTTGAGATTTAAACTATCCTATCTCTCAAGTTGGATCGAACTGCACATTGAGGACAAACATTGTGACACGAGATTTATATATATTAAGATAGTGTAATACTATACGAAAATACATACGGCATTCAACTTTGGGGATGTACAAAACGTACTAACGTTGAAATCATACAAATATTCCAAAATAAGGTACTTCGGTCTATAGTAAATGCTTCCTGGTACGTCAGAAACGATGATATCCACCGAGACCTTGGATTGGATCTTTTACTGAGGTTATAAAAAAAAAAACACGCAGAAGCACATGCACAAAGGCTTCTTCATCATGTGAATGTTGAGGCAATCCGAGAGCTACTTGACAACATGGACATACTGAGAAGACTAAAAAGAGCTAAACCTTTTGAGTTAGTTTAGGAAAGTCAGTGTAACGAAGTACAGTAAGTGCTGTGCTTAAAGAACACAAGATCAAAGTGTCTTTCGAATACAATAGAGACTATAAGAAAGTGTTAATGGACACATTCTGAACTTCCAAGTGTTAGCAAATTAAGTTAAATTAAACTTACTTATTAGCCTCAAGGTCTAGGTAGTAATTGTGTGAGTAAAAAAATGTATATATGTAATTCTAAGATTTTTCACGTAATGTAAGTTTTGCAATGCATCTTCACGTTCACTCAAAGAAGCTACATAGTGTTTTAAATCGTTAACTCCTGATAATGCCTGAGCATTAAATATAACAGGAGTAGACTCATCTTCGTCATGATCACTTAAGACGTCTTTTTACCCGACTGCGCGGCGCAAAAGAGTGGTAATGTGTTTGTGTGTGTTCTTCACATTGTCAATAAGATATTCAATTGATTGAATTTCATTGGCGTAGGGTAGGTTCTTCATATTCTTCCAACACGACGTCAACCTCGCTTTTCGGTGGGAGCGCTGAGCAGTTGTTAACGAATAGAATTATGCGTCTACATTTAATCTGGAAGTGATCATCTATAGCCTTTAACCAGAATGACTGCCGGTCATCCAAGCTCGAGATTGTACATCATATCGAGATTGTACATCATACGTTACATGGCGAAATGGCGTATTAAGCGGAATGACGAATCGTATTAAGCGTTAAGAAATGTACGAAAACATGTTTCAATGTTGCAGAGACCGGCGGAAAATGCGTATGCGTGAAATCGTATTAAACGTGATATTATTAAGCAGATTCTGCTGTACGCTCTCAACAGTTCCGAATTCCGAGTCTCGTAGTGTTTTAAGGAAGTCGATTTGGTGACATGGTCTTTAATTGCTTTTCTGGTATTTTTTTCGTAGGTACCTGGGTACTACGAAAATAAATGTCCTGCAAGATAAATTTATTTCTCCTTCATATTGTTTTGTGTATGTAAAGCAATGGTTTCTATGGTACTGCGAACGCATAGAGGTCAAACATATCTTTAAGAAACATTCCTTATAATTCTTCACCAGAAGTTCTGGACCAAGTGATAAATTGGGCATTATACACAATGCCCGGTCATTATGAATAATGCCCAATATGAGAGGGCAATTTGAGTATAATAATTCAATTATAGTAGTTTATGATACTGTTGCATAATAAGGGTTCTTATAACACGAGTGTGTTTTAAAAAAACGAGCCGTAGGCGAGTTTTTTTATATTATCACACGAGTGTTATAAGACCAAGTTATGTACAGTGTCATACACTACTTTATCTACTCTCATACTATAATACATAAACTAATTTATTTTACAAACAAAACCAAACTTTGTTTAATATAAAAGTAAAAAAAAATTTGACGCCAAGACAAGGCCGCAAACATCGATTGCGCATGCGCGTTTCTTATTTTTTTTCTTGCGAATTGGCCGTTTTTTTTTTAAAGTAGAGGTTCAGTCCAGATGGGGATTGTATAGGTGTATCGTTATGATTAAAAAGTTATTTTATGATATAGGTGTCCATACAAGACCTGTATCGTAATAAAACTTTTTTTTTGGCCTGTGCGTAATGTTTGTCATAAGAGTTTTGATTTCAATTTTATAATCTTTGTATTATAGTATCAGAGTAGATAAAACAAATTAACCCGGCATTATACCTACATATTTTCTATCACCTTTTCTGTAGAGTAATAAATGTGTTATAAATGTACCTACAATTATTCAACTATTTTTCGGTTTATTCAACTATGATTTCTTTAACCTAAGGCTGTTTGAACTGTATGAGATGTAGGTACCATGTCGATTCGCGTAGGGGCCACCTGGCTTAATCTCGAGTGGAGCTTCCGCATTTTCTACAATTCTCTTGCCACACCCGGTAATCGCATCGACTAAAATCTGAAAAAATAACAATTTCTATTTTTATATCATCTATCGACAGGGTCAATCATAAGGATCAAATCTCTCGTACAAATATGGTAAATTAAATGAAAGGAAAACCTTGAAATCTAAACTTATCAATTAAATTTGACAAAATAAAGCACTTTAACTCAAAGGCTCATCTGATATCATCCTAACAATGAAATTCGATATTTAAATAAAATTCCTTTTTTTCGTGCGGGTACCACCGCTGGTCAGTAGGGAATTTACATAGGACTCAAACCGTCTAAAACCGCATGCCGTCTCTAGGCTCAATTAACATCTTGTGTAATGTGGCGGTAGTGAACGTGACCGCTCCACAGCAGGAGGCACGAGTACGATCCCCGCACGTATTTTTGTATGCATAAATATGGGTAGGTATTTGCATTGGCTGTACCTCGGAGAGTACGTGAAGTCGTCGGTCTCGATTGTCATACGAATATCTATGGCAGTCGTTACTGGTAGTTGGAGTCCTAAAAAGTCTAACAACTGGTCTAACTGTAACGTTTCGATATCACTTTTGGGTTGTAGAGCTTAGATGGCAGTCGCTTCACGGAAAATATCGAAGCTAAGCCAAATCCACAGTTACACTAGTAAAGTGAATCCCAATTTCCGAGGTGAGAGCGTCGGAAGCGCCTGAGATTAACGCTAAGATGAAGAAGAAGAAAGTCCCCACCAATACGGCAATTTTCTCGCCATCCCCTTTGCCTGCCTGGAGGTTTCCAATCTAGCATCCTAAATTACTACCAATCCTACTAACATACCTCCTGCAGTTACTCAATAAAGTTACATTCTAAACCGGAAACCAAGTTAAATCATCAAATCTACTTATTTCATCATAATCAGGATCTACTTATTTTAATAAATATTTGGCGTCAAGATAATCCTGATGGCACTGAATTTCTGAGTTAGTGATTTTATAGACTTCCTCTCATTTAATTTACCATGTTTGTTAGACAGATTTTATCCTTATGATTGACACTATCCATTGATGTCATAAAAATACAGGATGTTACTTTTTGGGATTTTAGTCGGTTCGATCACCGGGTGTGGCAGAGAGTTTTCAACAATCATTGAATGCAGTTTTGTTTCTTTAAAAAAGTAAAGGAATGTTTCCTTTTAGTGAAATTCGCTATCTCCAGTATTTAGAGTACTTCCCCTCCAGGTAAGGTTAAAATCTTCCACCCTGTATAGATGATTTAATTAGATGTTACTACTTACGCCTTGTGTACACGACTACTTCTGCGTTAAATTGAGAACTGATAAAAGAACCAACTTATAATTTTTTTTCTTCTGCAGTCTCGATCCCATCTCATACGAAGTCATATGAGATTGCAGTTTTTCTATATTTTACTTTAATTTTTATCGGAGACAGAACTAAAATCACCAAAGCTGCAATTACGCAATTAACACACAGACTCGTTCTATCTATGACCTCGGGAAACAAAAAGAAATTATCTTCTTATTAAGATCCTCGGGTGAGCCTAGGTGACGTTGGACCTGCTAGCCGGTGCCGGGCTTTCCTTTTGAGTAGGTACGACAGATGGCAGTGGCGCCGGGAAACTTCTAGATAAGCCACATTGATGTACTGCACTTAGCCAGCATCCAAAGCAATTAGCTGACTGACTAAGTAGGTGCCTATTATGATAATGACGGGTCAACTAGTATTACATAAATTACCTATCATCCGAGAACTTTTTAATTGTGAGGAAATGGTCAATAATACTTACTATAGGTACTTACCGGCAGAATTTTCTATCGCTGAAACTATGAGGCATACCTACTTAGCGAAAAAAGCTCAAAAGAGTTAAAGACCCGAGTTTGATGAAAACTAAGGCTCTATTCTATAATGTCACTCAGCTGAATCGCGATTTATTTAAAAAAAATGTATAGACAATCTGCCAGACGACCTGACAGATTTTTAACTATTGTATTATATGGTATTGTAAATAAGGAACCTAGGTACCTACGAATTTTGGGCTATTACGAAGTAGGTATTTATTGACATACCTACCTACAGCAAACTTAAAAAAAAAGATTAATTGGAAACAAAATACTGTCACCTTTAGTGTTAGCGCGTCAGCTGACTTTCTTTCCTTCAAATAATCATTGCGCTAGCTGTAATTTGACGAATTTTTAACCATTGGGAGGAAATCGCAGATTTTTTTCTTTTCTTTCTCCCATTTGGGAGGTCATCGCTGCTTAAACCACCAACGGAGTCGCAGCTGAAGATCACAGAACTTCATTTGAAGAATGAAGAACTTTACGAATTACTGTCCTTTAGGAAATGGCTGAAATTCGTGCTAGAAAAA
The DNA here is from genome assembly GCA_949126895.1 of Eilema caniola. Classification (NCBI taxonomy): domain Eukaryota; kingdom Metazoa; phylum Arthropoda; class Insecta; order Lepidoptera; family Erebidae; genus Eilema; species Eilema caniola. Next base: position 15,950,719 of record OX421460.1, on the reverse strand, counting down.
ATGTTAGAAAATACAAAATAATATTTCTGTAAGCGCCACCTACTCTAAGTTTTTTAATTTAGCAAGATCCTAATAGATGGCGCTTGGAGGACACGAGCGGAGTCGCGGCACGGATTGATTACGCGGAGGGAGGCGCGAGCACGGTAGTGTCGGAGTGCCGAGAGTGCCAGTATTTGATTATTTATTCGCCGCGCGAGCCGCGGGCCGGAGGTCGGTCGTGGTTGAGTGTGTGCGGGGCCGGCGTGTCTCCCCGTGTGTGTTGTTGTATCGTATCTGCACCGGTGTGTTCTAAGTGACTATTATGAGTGACAGGGATAGATCGTCGCCTTCCCTCACGGACACCCCGCTGAAGACGTACATCGGTCGGCACGACGACGACTATCCCCTTATAAACGGAAACGGTAAGTTAAAGTTCTTGAATTAAAAGTTAAGAGGATGGCGCGGTTCCGGTGCTGGCCGGACTCGGAGCGGGTCCTCGCAGCCGGTGCGGTCACGCGCTCGCCCTGGCTGCAGAGCGCGCGGGCTGGCCGCGCTGCGTGCAGCGCCGGCACTAGGTCATGGTGCCGGCTCGCAGCGCCTGGCGCTGGCCGCGCGGCGTGCAGGTCCCTGCGGATCTCCGCAGACGATAAGCTTTGCCGCATTGAAGCTTCCGCCGCCGTTTCGATCGACCCGCCGCCCCGGTGGCCCCTTCCCGAAAAGTATATAACACTTAGCTATAGCTCGCGGTAGCTATCTATCCTTGCTCATTCATAAACGGAAGTTTTTCGATAACTTTTAAATTGCCGAAATCGTGATCGATTGGGCACAGAATGAGGTTGCGTTAGGTATGCTCGTGAAGTAGAGTATTGTGCGGATTGAAAGAGAGAGATTTTTTCGGTGCGGTCTCCAGCTGCCGCGGATCGATACCCGGTGACCTTAGGGCTGAAAGCCGAACGAGTTTGAAGGGTGGTGTCGGTGGCGGTGAGATAAGGTTGGCACAGCTGGTGGAGCGCTGCGGCAAGCTTCCGCACCGTCCATAAATATTATTTACGGGAACACTAACTGCGAGCGTTCCGGAGAAAGAAAATATTCGCGTGGAGGTCGCATCACGCGGTCGCTTATATTTCTACTGATGACTTTGTTCACGTTGCTTGTTAGAATAGAATATATTAATAGATAAGATAAAATAGTTATGTTCCATTTCAACTCGGTTTGTAAACTGTTGTGAACTAATATAATATGTAGATACAGGTAAGTCGAGCCAAATTGTAAGGGCTCTAGCAAACGAAATTCAAGTTTTAGAACGTTCTGTAACTTCGATAAATTGTATGCGGACTAATAACAAACAGAATACGGATACATTTTTTAATAAAATTATATTCACTTTTGCTTTGCTATTCAATTAGTGGTTAAGGGGTTGGCCTCACGATCGAAAGGTCCCGGGTTCGAATTCTGGCCATTACACTACCGACGAGAACCCACTCCTAGCACAAGCAATTAGGGGTTAGAGGGAATATTAGTAATTTCGATAATTTCGATTGCTAATATTCTTTAAAATAAAATTAAAAAATAATAACTAGTATCTAATGTTATTATGTTCAAGCACATATTTAAGGCTCATTGAAATCATAGCTTTGTTAGGCACTCAGTAGAGTATAATATAGACGCAGGAAATTAAACAAATTTGGATGGATTTTGAGTCAAGAACATTCAGTGCTAATACAATGAGCCAACATGCTAAAGGGCTGTCGGTTCCATTGATGTCTTTTGCACACCTAATAAAAAATAAGAATAAATGCAGCAGCCGCCTCATTGTTACGGGTAGGTATTGTTCGAATGCGTGAGGCTTTTGAGTAGCGATGCAAGGGCGGAGATCGCCGTCTGCATAACCTTGACCCACATTACATATTCTAAGAAAAGTATATTCAACCGTGCAGAACTTGCGCCTCCATATTTTATAGAGCTTCAAATTGAAATATATGCTTATGGAAATATAAAAACCCTGCACTTAGATGTTTTAGTAAGCATTGACGGACAAAGCAGAGCACTGGTTCATTTTCAGGGATGCGGGGGTAAATGCCAGTAACTCCAGTTTAAGTCAAAATACACTGAATGATAAAAGGAGGAGCAGGAGAGCAGACCCCGGACTTGGCTGACTTTGGATGCAACTAGGACTGGCGCTCGGATCAAGCGATAATGTCACTCTTTTGTTTTTATACTATATCCACGACTATATCTATTCTTTTTTTTTCGTGCAGAAATCAGCCCCTCTAGACAAGCGGGATTTGACGTATTTGACATGCGTTAACGACTGTCATATACGTCTAATTCCATACATTCGTCATTCTATTACACCAAGCCGGTCAACGAATTGTCACTTGTCTAGAGGGGCTGGTCATATCCAAAGAATTCCTAATTTTTATATACCTATCCTAATTATTTATTTCGTAATAATACTAACACTTGAATTCATGTCAAGTTGTAGTATGTACTTTGATAGTCACCCTTTTCCATTTGCGTCAACAACATTTCTCTACCCTTATACATCGGTAGACGTATCAGGGAAGAGAAATATTGTCACACATAAATATGTACTTATTTGGGTCCGCGTAAACATCTCTGCTCTGTAGTCGCACCATTGGCAATTTGCACTTCAACTGTAAATTCGGTAGCGCACTGTGGCGAGGTCGGACACAGTGTTAGTCAATTTCCTCCAGGCTAATTCATGTGCCCGGCTCACGAATATAATATAGGTTTGCCCTCTATTACAGGCGACCAAGAAATACAACTGACGAAATATGGTGTAGTTAAATCTAATATACCTCTGTTTAACTCTTCAAACATTGCGTAAATGTTTACACAAAAATAGTTGTATGTAAGGTCAATATGACAGTGTTGTTGTGAAAACCGCAAATTCATTAAAACTAAACATCTTTTTACGATTGTTTGTCTTTACGTCAATAAACGTGAATGGTTGATTGTAAAAACGTTATTGTGAGCAAAACTCAATTACAGCGATCGAGTATTCAAAGGTCAAGATCTTCATATACCTATATTGTATAATACATTGATTAAATACAATTTCAATACATACATAGACATATACGTACATGGAGTCCCTGTACTTATATGTCCTGTCAGGGACGTATTTATAGGTAATATCTACTACATCAATACACATACATACATTTTATTTAATATGATAGTCCTACGTAATTGGGTGCAAACCAATACCATCAACAAGAATCTTTAGGATTAATAGATGGGAAAATTGTGCGTCTCCAAGTGTGGGTAGAAGATATTGTTATTACGGAAAAAAATAGAGATTGAGATACAGCAAGAGCAACTCAGCGATGTCGTATGGGTACTTGTAAAATCAAACTTAATCTCAAGTTACAATACAGTTTACAGTTAACATGCAATGACAGTGAGATACTGAATATAGTGAATACAAATATTTATGCTGTACAGAAATTGAAATTGCTCAGTTGTTTTTTTCAGAATCCCATCATTTAAGAATATGGGACAATTCCTATTATCTCCTTTGTAAACAATAAATAGTCACTGGACCTTTCAAAAATGTTCCGACGACTGAGAAGCGCAGTTTTTAAGGTCGGTTAAAACAGGCAGTTATGAATTAATTTGAGGATTAACACTAAAAGACTTTGCTAGGTTGTCACTCCTTTTCTTTCTTACCTAACATAGTTACAGTAAGTTAACTGACAACGGATAGTTCGTGGAAACTGTGGGTGTATTTATACGTGGGCTTTACGTATGTAGGTGATGGATTACCTATTCTTAGCCTGGTTTTACCTCACACGTATGGGCTCAACTCTGCCAGGGGAGTGTTATCTCACATTTTGTATCACATTCTTCATTTATTGTCCTTCTTTTGCGATACTCATCGTACTGACGTCCATAGACCGCAGTACCCGCTTACCATCATGGTATTTGCTACTTCGGCCAGGGTGCCGTGGAGATATATCTAAGACAATCTCACTAGCAGCAATCATTCAGTATGTAGGTGTTAATTCCACATGGCGACAATCGGCTGACAACTGTGGCGCAATTTGTACGCAGTAGGTAATTATCGGGTGCGCTTATCAACGTTACGATAATGTTCCTCGATGCGCCACTATACGGCCGTCTGATGTGATCACTAGGCCACATAGATAACGTCATAAAAATACGCTATTAGATTACAGTTAAGTAAATAGTGATGAGTGATGCCAGCTAATGTGCTCAGCATTGTTTAACGGCACTAACAAACAAGAAACAATTTCTTCAACCTGCTTAATGAGGCGGCATCCAATCCACTTGTTTAGACTACAGCAGGGAGTCTCGCGTTTTAAAGGCTTCTTTAAAATATGTCTGAAACCAACTTGCTTTTACTTCGTGGTTTCATGTGCTACTCTTGTAACAATGCATACGCAGAATGTGAGTGAGCGGTAAGAAAACCGAGTCCGTTGGCACTGCGTGCTTGGCAGTCGATACGCGTTCATGCCCAATTTAACCTCAAATGCATGCGTCGCAATGATAATGGTCCATTCAGCTATCAGAGCCCTTCTATTCAAAATACCGTTAATTAAATCATTGTTGTGCTTACTTACGATGCAGAACAGTTTTGAGGTAATTCAATAGTTTACGCAAGAAAATATTCGACTTCATCGCTTTGACACTAGTGCCGAATTAATCGGTTATAATTTATTATCTATCATGTCACGCGGATCCTTTGATAAATTTAAGAGTAATTTGCTACCCTCATTTGAGCCTGATGAAATTGTATGCATCTGACCATGGAAATCGAACAAGGTGGTTTGGATTTATCTCTGAACTCTCTCACGAATCAGGAAACAGGAGGCGTAAGTTTGCTTCCTCAATAATTATATTACTTAGGGAGGAAACTTCAGAAACTCCTGTTTCTGAATCCCCACAAAAGCAGTACCTCAGTTGAAAATTTAACGAACTGCAAAAGAAACCATACCTTGTTCAAAAGTTTATGAATATGTAGCTCCAACTTGTTAAAGTTTTGTTAGCTAAAATACGTTTCTTACCAAATGTAACGTATGGAACTAGCTAAATCGTATGGGCATCTGATACATTAAAATGTATGGGAATCAAGGGATTAACCAGTAGCCATTGATCACCACTATCTAATTCCTGGCTATACCATCAGATTAGCTCGTTGAAATCCTCAAATTAATGTATGGTTTTGTTATAAGCCTTACTATACTTCAAGTAAATTTCTACGTTGAATTTTTTCGATAGTTAAGTAGTAAAGTTAGATATTTATACTATCGATATTTTGAAACAGAATTTCAAGATTATTTGCCTACAGTTAAATAGTTCAACTACTTTAATAATTCCTTTCAAAAATCAACTGTATGTATGAGAATAAATTTAAGATAGCATGTTGCAGTGAGACGTCCAAGTTTGGTGTCTAGCAAAGAAGCTGAGCTCCGCAGCTTATACAGTTTATAATAAAGTCAGACAACTTCGATGGAGACACGGACAGGCTAGTTGAATTTAATTACATTGACTGTGTTCGTTCTGTTGAGGCGGACATTTAATCTATTTTTTTAATTCTAAAGTCCTTAGTTTTGACCAAGTTAGTAGCCCTAAGTGTGGGCACACACAGTAAGCGGTCGGGAGTTCTGCGTTCTTTAGAATGTACCTAGTCTATATCCACAACGCACACAGCGGGTGTCAGATCGCGGCGTTCAAAGCGGAATGCCGCGTTTTAACCGTCCTTTCCCGACCAGACAGAGAACGCCTGAACGCTGCGATGTCTGCAGTTGCAAACACGGAAAAGTTCATTGAATTGGTTAGGGAAAGCAATACGACCGCGTACGGGCAAACGTGGTGTAGGACGCCCAACGGCCAGGTGGAAGGACCTCATCAAGGTCGCCGGGACGTGCTGGATGCAAGCTGCTATAGATCGGTCGTTCTGGAAATCCATAAGAGAGGCCTGAAACAGAGGCCTATGTGCGGCTGATATGATGATATGATGAGTTGTTCATTTTCCAGTAGGTAAATCCTAAAAAATACTAAATTCGCCTTGTTCTTCTCGCGTTGGTTAATAGTCCTAAGCTCCACAAGAGCAATAACTTTCATAGAAGGTAGTGACATGTTGCATGTACAGAGATACAAACGAAACTAGAACGCTCCAATTTGATCGCCGCTTGTGTGCGTCGGAACTTTTGAGTGGTCAACGGTCGCAGAACGCGGAACTCAAACTGAACTCTGACTGCTCTTTGTGTGCGCGTACACTAAGGCGTTTAACGTTGTAAGTTCATAAGTGGTAACAGAACATTGAAAATTCGCTATTCTAAAGTTTACTGGATTTACACTTCAAACATGATATTCGATGTTGTATCGAGCAATAAAAACACAAAAGTAATCCTGTATTCATTCAATAAGCGCTAAAAATAAGTCCAAGTTAGTTAGTGAGAGCTTCAGTATAGTCGTTTACACAAATACACAACTCATTGGCGGCGCTCGGTGTTCAACTATTAAGTAATCTGTGGTCCACCAATAAAATACCTGCAAACGTTACGAACTTACAGTTAAATATCGTCTTGTACAAAGACGTTACTATATTGATCAATGATTTCTTTAATAATAAAGTGCTACGAAAATAGGTAGGCAGTTAGGTACTGGCGCCTTGTAGGCATTTGTCTGAAGTTTGTTTAAAAAGACATTTACGGATTCACTTGTTCATGTTCGGTTTAATTGAGAATTAATTTTCTGTTATTTATTTTTTGCAACTCCATCCTATAGTACTGTTCTAAATACGCAGTAGGTACTTACATTATATCAACTGACGGTATATTAGTTGTAATTCCTTACTTTTATCAGATATGTAAACCACACATTTCAATTTGACGAATGCAAAATAAGAATGCCTGTTTCTTGTATGACGGCTCTAGTCGTTGTATAGTGAGGTAGGCATTTCATTCAAAATGTCGACCAGCAAAAGTGTCAAGTTGTGACCCAGATTGTTAAACATTTTCATCCATTTCATTTCCGCTGTCAAGAAATTAAAGCCCAACATGTGTTTCGCCTCTACACTTGATTACTCCCTAGGGGGCCGTGAGGCTGGCTCTTATAGCGGTGAGTACGTCAATTCTATTATCTATTCAGTTCTGTGGTATATTGTATTTTTTAAAAGTTGAGTAGTTGCATTTGATTTGGCATGAAAAAGAACAAGTAATATTTTTGTTATACAGGGTGTATTTTTGAAACGGGGCAGTAAGGGCAAGTACCTTAACCGTTGCAGTTACAGCAAAACGTTCTTAAAAGACCTTCCCTAACTTTTTGAGACATTTTGAACTGCATTCACAGATTTTGTAAAAAACTTACAGTTAGCAAAAAAAAATGCAAAAAGTTCAAAATTTTTTTTTTATGCCAATCGATTCTATTTCATGTGGGGATCAAAAAACTCTATCGAACCATTTTAGCTTTCAGTACTAGAAAAGACAGAAATCGCCAAAGACCTTTCCTATACATTTCGTACGGAAATATGATAAATCAACTCGAAACTCATAGGTTAGGTAAAATTTGGAACTTTTTTAAATAAAAAAAATCATTTAAACATTTAAGAAATTGGTTTATGAAATAAATTGCTCAAAATGATTTCCATTTTCACGAATACATAAGTCTATCCTTTTTTGCACTGAACGAATGGCGGCTAATAATGTTCTAGGATGAATATTACGTAAAATGGTCATTAATGCATCCTTCAGCTCTTGAACACTGGCGTACGTCGTCTTATACACCTCGTTTTTCACGAAGCCCCATAAAAAAAAATCAAGTGGTGTTAGATCGGGGCTACGAGGTGGCCACTGTGTTGGACCATGTGTACCTATCCACTGTGTACCGAATAGGCGGCTCAAATTGGAACGTGAAAGGTGACTGTTATGTGGCGGAGCACCATCTTGTTGAAAATGAACTTTTCGCAATTCCGACAGGGGCCATTCGTCCATCTCGTTTTCAAGATGGTGTAAAATGACTTCATTATACATGGCAGAATTCAGTTTCCCTTCATAAAATTCCACCATTATGACTCGATTGGACATTATACCACACCAACAGTTGAATGAGAAGCGAACCTGATTATGACTTGCCGTAACTCTTAGTGGATTTTCTTTGGACCAATAGTGGTGATTTTTTCTGTTGTACATACCGTTATTGGAAAAATTCGTTTCGTCTGACCACAGTATGTAATTTAAAAATTCATGATCTCTGCTTATTTTTCCTCTTAGCCATCTGCAAAAAGTAAGCCTTCGAACATCATCACCCGGATGTAACACTTGAACTATGCGCCCATATCGATAGCACTTGTAGCCGTATTTCTTCCATATCTTTATCACAAGGGAGTGGGATACACCTACTTCAAGGGCGACTTGCCTGGACGATACCTCTGGATATGCCTCGACATAAGTTAGAACTGCAATCTCCGTGTCCATGTCCACACGAGGCTGCCGCTTTCTTTTGAAAGAACCCTGCAATTCCAGGTTTTTCAAAAGATTTGTAATAACCTTTCTTGTTGGCACATGCCGCAACGGATACTTATTGCGGTACCACACTAATGCAGCTCCCGCATTTCGATTATTGACAAAATACGCTTCTAATAAGTCAATTTTTTCACGATTAGAAGACATTTTAGCGAAAATCCTTAATTAATAACTCATACGAAGTTTCTCAGCTGAAACTAAGAATAACACACAGATTTTCGAATCAAATTCGAAATTTGAGGGTAAAAATTCTTTTTATTTACTTTACAGTCAATTCTACCCACTTCCTGGCCATAACAAAAAGTTAGACCATCGTAGAAATTTGTTTCTGTTGCCGAAATGTATGGGAAACGTTTTTGGCGATTTCTGTCTTTCCTAGTACTGAAAGCTAAAATGGTCTCATAGAGTTTTTTGATCCCCCACATGAAATAGAATCGAATGGCATAAAAAAAAATTTTTGGACTTTTTGCATTTTTTTTTGCCAACTGTAAGTTTTTTACAAAATCTGTGAATGCAGTTCAAAATATGTCAAAAAGTTAGGGAAGGTCTTCTAAGAACGTTTTGCTGTAACTGCAACGGTTAAGGTACTTGCCCTTACTGCCCCGTTTCAAAAATACACCCTGTATATTAGAAACGTGAATTTTGAAACTAGCTTTCTGTGATATTCTTGATAGTAGTGAACAATATAGTTTTATTAAATAAACTTACATACATAGAACACAGATTAACAAAACATTTTTATGCATACATTTTGTTGTACTTCTAAAAACATGTACATGTATCTACAAACTCTGCACTAATATAGTGCAATCAACCCTAATACCCTCCTCCTTAAAAAGCTCAACCTAATACATGATTATTACTTGCTGAATATACTGATGTCATTGAAGTTAGTCTGTAAAATAACATTCCAATGATAACCTGAGACAAGGCATAACTTGTAGAACTCCTTCTTCCTGAAATAATATAATTCTAAATCATGTACCTAAATGGAGCAAACGGCTTATGCCTATAGAGTTTGAAACCCACTGAACCTCAAAAATCTTGTTGATTAATAATTAGAATAAAATACAAAGAATAAAAAACAACGGAAGATATTAGCATAATTCCTTTAATTTAACGTTGTTCAAGACTCTGGGCCCCGGGAGCCAATTGTATTACAGTGATTATGTTATTGAATCTGTTTCTTATTCATCACAGACGTTGTTAGCCGACTCCTAATAAAAACGTGAAGTTTCTCAATGCAATTGGGTACAACATTTCTGTGAAGTATCTGGATTTCATGACGATTTTGTTTGACTAAATATTTTATTTTATTTACACACTCACACTGAACTCCATTACAGTAAACCAGTTCTGTAAATCTGTAAAAAATATAGAGGGGTTTCAACAACATACGGTCCTCAGCCCTTTTTTTTCATACCACTTAGGTGGCAGAAAAGCACGGCCCACCTGATGGAAAGTGGTTACTGTGGCCTATGGACTTATGCAACACCAGGGGCGTTACCCTCGCGTTATCGACCCCGAAGAAACCTTCTAATGCCCTTCTTGAAGAACCCCATATTGTAGCTGCAGTAAATATAGGCTGTATGTTTACCGTTGGAAGGAGAAAAAAACTCTTAATTTAAACTACGAAAATCTGGTGCCGGAAAAATGTTTTGTAATTGACAATGTACAATTGTAAATTAATACCTATGAGACTTCACTGTATTAGGTGGGTACGTGGATTCGATAACAGACGTAGTGTGGATATTAAGATATCTTACTCTTTTTAGGATATAAATACACCTTTTTTTAACTCGCCCTAAGGGATCCCTAATCGATCGGTTTACAATGCCTAGCACATGTCGTTTGACCTCGATGTCAAGGCTCACAAGACAACTGCCTCAGATCTGATCTGGTCTCTTATCACCCGTCACACATTCGACACTCGTCTTGAATGACGCAGAAGATTCGATTTACCTGTATAGATTAGATTAGTCAGAATCCTATATGACACCGTCACACATATTTTCATTTGATTCTATAGCATTTACTTTTTAGCCACTAGGATGGAATTAAAACAAACGACTAATCGGTTATGTTCCGTAAAAGGGATTCATGCCGTCTTCAAAGTGTAAAAAGCTTTGCTATGAGTATTGATAGCCCACTTGCATACTTCATAGAAGGGTTATGATGTTCCTCCGACATATTAGTAGGAATCTTCCTACCAGGTAAGGTGATTACGCCTCGCGGGTCACGGACCAACGCAAATATATGATGTACAATGATATATGATCTAATAATAATAAGGTAAAATTTAATAAAAATATAAATAAAAAATTGAAATATACGGAAGATTGAAAAGAAATATTAGGTTCAAGTATAAGTTTAAGTATATTTGACATCGTAATAACGATATGAACCCTCTCAAAATGAGTTCAAAACTCGCACTTATACTTTATACAAGTTTATTTTTGCTAGCTCATGATTAATTCATTGCATGGCGTTGCAGTAGCAGGTCGTCGACATGGTTTCCAGGAAAGCAGCTTATATAATAGGCAAAGTTCTTAAAACCATTTATAAGATCTTATTTCGTGTCGTTTTAAAATTAAAAACTAAAAATTAATTTTAAGTTTAAATAATTTAAATGCATAGACTTTAGATAATCATATTACAGACAGTAATTTGAAGCTTAGGGTTGTGTATTTAAAATTCGATTATAATGATACTGTTATTAAACCACCACCAATAAGTAATTTAGCTTAGCTGCAGGCGTTACCAATAATGCTTATTAGTAGTTATTCTAAAAAGAATACCTCGTTGTTATGCGGGTGTAAAGGGGTTAAAAAGTGGCGAGTGTGAAGTAGGGATTGAAGTCCAGGGTTCGGGGCGTAAGCAGGCGACATAACGGCGACGACGGCAAGAACTTGCATGGCGTCTTTAAAAAAGAATTTGTTTGACGGTAATAAGCCCATCTTCTATTATGTTCTACTACTTCTTCGGAGGTCCTGAAGGTGTAGACAAATATGTTCTTCTTCTGTCGAGACGATGGCATGTCATGCTAGTGTGTAGTTACGCCGTAAATTATGACCAACCTGCTAACGTGTGCTGCTTGCCCACACACGTGTACATCGGAGGAAGTCATGAGTGCCTCTCTTTTGTTTAGGCACTCCGCAGTTGAAGACGTAAATAAACTAGAGCGGTATACACCTGGGTAATAGAAATAAAAATAGACCATACTCTCAATATATAACTGTTGGAAATGGCATGTTTTTTCAGAATACAATTGACTTCCGACAATGAACGATTCATTTGATAGCCCTAGGGCCGGCGCCGACTTGCGGTGTGGCGGCTGGCGCGGCTATGGATTTTTATGAGACAAATTGCTATCAAGTCCTGGCAATCCCGTCTAGCTGCTTCAATAAATTAGTCCTCTTTGATATCGCAGTCGTAGGGCCATTAAACGAAATGCCCAAGGCCTTCTTTGGATAAACGACGGCGCTGAATACATTTAGTATGAGTATCCTCGGTTGGCTACATTCTATTTAATTTTTATGTTTTATGAAATCCTCATAGTGAACCAAAATATCCTAATACGACCCTTACTAAAACGTAAACAAAGTGCAGTTTCCAGTCTGTCTTCGTAACGGGATAATGCAGAATTATCCTCACCCCAGTTACGCCTGTATTCATGCTAATACCTGATTAAATTTTCCTGTAGTTGACTGGTTTGCAAACATAGAGGTAAGTGATGCCATCTCGCTGTTATTATAATTTACTTATGCCTTATTGTTTCGCACTTTGGAGTTTGGTTCAATGATTGAACCGAATCACAAGCTAATAGACACTTTGTATCGGGCGTATTGCGAGCTAATCATGTCTAACAAAAACAAGTTCCTGTTGTATATCTTCGAATGAAAATCAAACATATTATCGATGATGACTGTCAGTAAATTGACAGACATCTCTCGTCGAAGTTAACTGTGTATTATACTTCGAATTTCCAACACGACACTGAACGCTCCTTAGAATTTTAGACTTAGTAGCTAATTTAATAAATCTTTCACTGGAGTTAAATACGAAGTCAGTTTCAATACTTGGCAGTCAATAAAGGGCTCACTCCAATACATGTACACCTAGGCAGAAATATTTGAAATTGTATTGTGCAGTAAACGCAACGTCGATGTCAAGGATAGAGGTAGAATACAAGCAGGTATTTAAAAAAAGACGGGTTGCACTCTGGGAGTGCCGGCAGAAGTGAAATCATGTTCTTTCTTTCTTTCTTCGTTATATACAGAGAAAAGGATAAAAAGAACACACCATACCTATAATATAGCGCCAATCATAGAACCTATCACTAATTTTCTGCAAATTTTCTGTCAGAAGAAATTAACAAATCACAAAAAGAAAAAATAATCACAAAAAGTAATAAATTACAAAAAGAAAAAATAATCACAAAAACTGTTAGAAGGCCAGGTTTGAACCTACTATCTGAAACCATAAAGGCTTAAAGTCGACTTCGATGCTATTTATCGTATCTTGCAAAATAGACAGTCTATAGCTAATGTTGTATGACGTCAGTCGTCGGTTACGATTCAAAGGTCAAGCGATCCTGACGCGAGTTTAACACTTTACACCCACTCAACGCCGCTAAAGAAGTTTTCACTTCAAAAATATTATGTCTTTAAAAAGTATAGCGTGTCGCTTTCAAACTTGTAGTTCTCTGCTCGTCGGTGTTCACAACTTCGTCGACGACGATCCGATGCAGCTGCGCTTCGTTAACCATGTCACTAAGGAAAAGAAAAAGTAGTTTAGTTGCATTAAATTTCTTATGATGGGTAGGACACAATACTAACCATAGAAAGGATAAACGAGTGTAATTAATCAATCGATACTGTATCCAGCATGCCTTAAAGCCTGACCTAAACCTAAAACATTAGATTCAACGTGTGGCAATGAAAAGAAGTGCTCAACCGTTTAGTTTGAGATGGAGTTGTTTGTTGTTCCAATCTAAAATAGTAGTTCTTATTCCGAGGGGTCCGTATTTCCGAGGTTTTTTAAGCGCGACGTGCAACAACACCTGTTGTACGTCTCGATTAAAAAACCTGGTTATATAGGAGAAAAATAGGGTACCTTTAAGGAAGGCACAGTTGTTTACATTTTGTTCATATTGTTCTGGATAGGAAAGAAGAAAATGGTATTTATATTTTGGAAGAACTCATCGAAGTACTCACCGTGTTACACTGTTTTTTTGAGTTGTGCCTTGATTGTGTTGCAATGTACCCAATCGTTATAATTTTTTCACGAAGAGAAATCAAGCTCCACAATGATTATTAAGTGATTGATGCCTTTATTCTTTCACCGACGCCTTTATGAATTTCATCTGCACTTGAAACGGATAATTTTTAAGAAAATATCAGATCGTTTCAGTGGCAATGTATGGACGCCTACCATAGTGTGAAAGAGGCGTGCATAAACTAACCTACACCAATAACTTTAACTGAATCTGAAATTGAGATCCTTTAGAAGTTAGTATGTATGAGGCACATTAATAATAAACTTGGTCGTTATTCATTCTCGAGATATTATTTATGTTTGACAAGAAATGACGAGCCCGCTGCCAACCACCGCCGATTTGTCGTCATTCGAATAGTGTAGTTACAATCACGAGCTCGACTCACGAGCTGTTGTTCTAGCGATTACTAAATATAGGGCTGGCATGAATAATTCTAAAAATATGTCCAGTGAAACTATTTTTATGATTGAATATTGAGTGTGAGTTGTGACCCATGTGATAGATGCAGGATAGTTTCAGACTCATTCAGAACGTGTACTAAAAATTCATTTAATGATTGAACACACATATGGATAATAATTGAATGACTAACTATAGATTGAAGGACTAAAGAAGACAATGTTATAAGTTATCAATTTTAAATACGATCTTTATTTCATTTAGGTACACAGACTGATATGAAGAAGAATGAAGGCTACCATTAATTTATCTAAAGGTTTCAACTATGCTGAAATCATGGTTGTCAGTTCAACTTGTGTTTGAAAATTTACTACAGCAATTGCACTGCTCAACACGTACAGGAAGGAATTATAAAAGTTGATATTACGAGAAATATTCAAAAGATGTGTTAATACAAAAATACAAAATAACAAAAACATTGAAACTATAAAATACTAACAACTTCTAATTCCATGTATTTATTTATTGTGGTAATAGACGGAACGACTATAGCCTATCATCACAGTTTTAAATCGGTTTTGTCGCCGAACGAATGAAGAGTCAATTATTGACAACCCTGACGACACGCGACGAAGTCAAGAGAACCAAGGTCGTGGTATGGTCACTATTATCCGACAAGCTATTTAGACTGCACAGAGCTTGTAAATGTAAACTGCCTGTAACTAACGCTCGCTGCTTTTTGTCGGAGTGTCTCATTTACATGCTATGTCGGTCGTGTCCGTCATTCATTCAATTGACCCGTACATTGTTTAGTAAGTTTTAGAGTAATAAAGTAATTGCCTCATAATAACTACCTATTGCGTAGGTATGTGCGTGTATTGTAGTATAAACTGGTTTGTAGAAAGAGTAAACTGGTATGTCGCTCTTCAAAATCGTTCGAGAAAATACATTCCCTTAAATATAATCGTAGGTACTCTTCTGAGTTCTGGGGTAGGTATACTTTCTGCGGTAACAGGCCTTGTTCATTTTAGTGATTTGATTAAAAATCTGGCTTTAGCTTCCTACTAACATTGGAAAGTACCTACTTGGGGTGAAGGCACGTTATAGTTCAGCGCGCGATTTTGGAGGGAGAGGGATTTGATCCAAAACACGTGGGAAGCGTCAACGTTTGCAGCTAAGTTCCAAGCCAAGCCGTTCCAAGGCTCGGTAGACGTGGATGAATCATCATACAGACATAAAAACAGAAAGAGTAACTAACAAAAAATATTTTTATAGAATATTCAAACAGCGAAAGAGGGTCCGTATTCCGAAGATCTTCTTTAGTGATCGGAAGCCAACCTCACCCTTTATCGGACGAGGCTCTAGCTATAGCTAGTTATGTAGGTACTATATTCGTCTTATACCGCTAATTGAAGTATTCTGTCGATAGAAGAAAATAAAACACAAAGCTTTAAATCTCTCCGTTAAAAGAAAATTAAAAAGAAAGATCAGCACTCGAACAGTTTGAAGCTGCAGATCGTCGGCGAACATCCACAACTGCTTATTGGATTCTTGTTCGACGTCGAAGCGAGATTTCCTCAGAATTGCGTTTTCTAAAATTCCGAATATTTACTTACAAGGTCTCTACAACGATATTAAGTCAGTACATATAATACACATTATGCTGCAAGTTTCATATGTGAAAATCAGCATTCTGACGAAAGAAATTAGTTTTAAGCATCAAGGTGCTAATAAACTAGTGAAAGCCGCTCCAAGTCCTTTTCAAAATAGTATTCTCTGAGTCCCAAATCAATTGGAGCGGTTTTACAGTTTTACTGCGAAGCGTAAGAATTTCGATATTTTTCGTGAAGCGACTGCCATTTGAGTTTTCAAAATAATACTTAATATTAGTTGGTGTAGAAATGTTACTGACATGTTTTCCTCATTTTTATCACCTGAGTTTGGTTACTACGAGTGTGGGAGACTGATGGCGAAGTGTAAATGCATGTTTTTAATTTTATTATTTCTTGATATTATTTTATATTCATAATATTTGAGCACCCATTTAATCTCTTTTTCTGCTCCATTTCCAGTCGAAACTCTTGCTTCACAACTATCAATAGCATGCACCAACACTAAACCATGGCCGCCGTGGGTACAGTAAATGTCTCAATTCAAATCTGAAGATATTTCGTAACATAAATACCATTGTACGAACAAGTAGACGTTTTTACTTCAAACCATATGTATGGCCAAGGTCGGAAGTTGCTTAACATAAACATGTAAATTCAATCTAACAATACAAAGAAAACAATGTCATTGATGTATTACAATTTAATTATTCACATGTCCCTACACCGATTTGAAAAGGAAATATACCTTTTGAAAGCAAAGTAAACAACATTTTCATCAACAAATAGGTACATTATTTGTGTAGGTATGTACCACACCGTTTTAGTTAAGTCCGTGGTATAGTAGATATCTACACCTGTTAGTTCATGTAACATGACATACATTTTAAGTATTTTAACCTCCGATACGATCACAGTAATATGAACTAGCCTGAATGGTACCAATCAACAACTGGTTTCTGCCCAGTACCTTACTGCGATGTTATAATTACCAAGGTAAGTTTTAAATAGAACATTCGAGTTATACCTACTTAATTTAAAAAAATATGCTTAAGATTCAATAAGCCGTTTGAAAAATATCAATTTGCTGGTGTCTCAACCGAGGCGCGGATGGAGTGAATAGCCAGTAGTAGAATTTACCTGCTATGCTCAGTCTCAATACTTACATCCAAGAATTTATGAAAAATATATGAGAACACTTAAATTGCCTCAAGTTTTTCAACAACGCATTTTGCGCATTGCTTTTATAAACATTATGCCTGTCGATTTCTAAAAAACCAGTAGCTAGTTACTTTCCCTTCTGAATCAGGTTAAAAGCCACCTAAGATATATCTACGCTAGTGTAAGAATCGCTAGTTTATTCAAGCATAATACTGAAGACACTGTCGCCAACTCAGAGCTGAAAATTCAAGCTAATACCGACATTTCTCGCCTGAGTAATCACTACGCCACTTATACTAGTATTAGGGACCCACATTTCGCCGAGTAAACAGATATTTCAGAGATGAGACCTGGGATTGCCATATTTCCGTTTTATGAACGATATCTTACGATTGGTGTATACGAAGTGCACCTACGTAATTCTTGCATAGACTGGTTCCTTAATAAACTAATGTATTGTCCGGGATCAATCTTTTTGAACTTTATTATACTTCCGTCAAATTAGTTTAGTGGTCTTGATTACCATTGTTACATAGATCATTTCTCAGATCTATTACGGTGGTCGTCATTTTAAAAGTTTTAGTTATCTGAAGTTTTCAAGCATTTCTTGTGTTTGCTGCTGAGGTGCACACGTAACACGAAGATTATTAGCGAGGGATCTTTGTTGCGATGGCGAATGAAGCATGAAATTCCATATGCTGTGTATATTGGATGATGTTCCGTGTCGTTCGATATTCATAATGCAACCCTAGTAGGTGGAATTGCAATTTCATAGAATTTTCATTTTATGAAATTTCCCTGTGCGAAGTTGAGACGAGCTGTCGTTAATCAAATCATTGAAGCGTAAACTCACTAGAGCAAATATTCAAGCGAGTACTTTCCTTTTCTGACGTGTCTTTAAATAAAAATCAACATCAAACCTGATTATTTCAATTCCTCCATCAAATATACGTCCAGCCTCCGCGCTTAGCGCCAGTCGGTCGAAGTAAACATCTGCCAATCTGTTTCCACATGACAGCAACAAATAAATCGATCTCATTGTACACGTATGCCGCCGCCGCTGTGTTCTCACCATTCAACATTTGATGTTAAATATTTGCTTACAAACGAAGAAATTGAATGTAAACCTAGGAAACATTATGTACCATCCAATAGAACAGTGCAAATAAGAGAGGCTATTATGGCTATTTCTAGTTGTTTCGCTCGGACGGTAATTTTGAAGTCATAGTCTTACAAATTTAATGCAAACATCTTCAGAAACTTTCACAATTATAATATTAGTAGGACGTAGAGATTAAAATTAAAGGATGTGCAGGGCTCTATCAACACCTTCGGGATTGAAGTCAACTTCGCCTGCTAGTCGGTGCAGCTGCTAAACAACGAATGAGGATCACATGGCAGTCGCTCTCGGAAAAGCCGATACACCAAATAAAAACAATTAGCGTACCCCGGCCTTCAAAAATTGTGACTTTAATTAAGAAAATTTAATTATCATTGTACCTATCTTCAGTTAATTCACGATGGATTTACTTTGAACCCGCAACGGTACTATCCCAAGTCCGACATCTAATCCATTACGTAACCGCTGCTCAATTACTGAAAGGATAAACTCGAAAGGCGCGAAGAAAACCTTCCTGAATTCAAAAACTTGCCCCAAGTTTCTTGTTTGTTCTCGCGTTTCCTTCGAACCGTATTGGAGAAGGAAATGCAAAAAGTGAAGGGTGGAAGCAAAGGAGGAATTAGAAATAAAATAAATTATAAAGAATAAAACACCCGACAGATGCTAAAAAGACCAAACAAGCTTTATAGCAGGTGGTACCCATTAATTTTAGTTTAATATAAACGAAAGGAACTTCATCCCACGCACGCTCAGGCTGTGAAATGAGCTCCCTGCTGTGGTTTTCCCAAGCGACTACAATATGGGGTTCTTCAGGAAGGGCATTAGAAGGTTTCTTCAGGGTCGGCAGCGCGAGTGTGACGCCCCTGGTGTTGCACACGTCCATAGGCCACGGTAACCACTTTCCATCAGGTGGGCCGTGTGCTTGTCTGCCAACTAAGTGATAAAAAACTGGTTTGAGATTAGCAAATGGGTACCGCCTGCTATACCTTAAGCTTGTTTCGATCTTTTTAGCATCAGTCGGGTTTTTTATTCTTAATAAATTTATTTTATTTTATACTTTTTAGTTATGACAAATATGTGCTTGTTATTGTCTTTTTATTTCCTTCATTTTGATACCCCACCCGATAAATATGAGTAAATTAAATTTTTCTACCACATACATTTTGGCGCCAAAAAAACAACGTTTGTTCATATTTTCATCTTTTTATTTATTGTTGTTCATGTTTTATTATCTACCTACACCTATGGCAGAGCAACTTCACGCCATTAAGAGAAGAAAATGATTTGACTGACAGCGTCTCATCAGAGGTTTTTTAGTTCAGACATGATTGAACTTGGTAGAATACTGTATTTTGTTTCGAGTCATGAAATATGCCTATTACAATATTGTATTTTATAAAATAACATACCTAAGACTACAAACAATATTATGAACAATACTATAAAAATAAGACTCAATTGGGCTCACGGAACAGCTGCTCAAAACTATTTATGACCCATTTTAAATACCATAGCAATTAAAATTTAAGTATAGTAAAAAAGGCAATGAAAAATCCCAAATGCATACTTAAGGTGCCCAGTACGTAAAAGAGAACATGTTTTTTAAACGTTTAACGATTTTATCGTAAGGTCTATGAATCCTGACCGCGCTGCTAGGTTTATTTCTTCAAAGGGAACAACAATAATCTCACCACAGCCCCGTAGAAAAAAAAAATCTAACTACGACGGAGACTCACAAAAGATCTATTTTACTTCATACTACCATATACTTCATCATATATATATGAAGTATATGAAAAGGTATGATGTAATATTTTTACGAAATAATAGAACATAATATTTGTAGGAAAATTAAAAACAACGGTGGATTATGTTTTCCATATGAACGTCAAAAACAGCTTGCTTGATTGATGATCCTGTGAAGTTTGATAGTGATCGGACCGAAAATTTGTGTTCCTTTTTGGAATTTTTGAGTCAAGATTGGTTTTTGCTAATATTCCTAAATTTTTCAACATTCAATCTGGCTGTAGACATTGATAACCGTGTAATAGAAGCCAGGGCGTGTAAATGTAAATATGTAAGATAAGAACAAATGTGCAAAATTAAATAAATAGGTACTGCCAATAATAGCTGTGGAACCAAACGACTGTCAGTTTATTATTTCCAGTGAAGACAAGTAACGTTCCGAACATTCAATTCCACGACTGGTGAATATTTCAAAGACGTTGAATCTTTCAATTGATCTTGTTTGTAGGTACTGTTCATTCTTTTTCTTTCTAAAGTTTGTCATCCGTTATAAATAGAATTTTATATGGAATAACAACAATCAAGCAGTCTTACAAAACATGGACTCATTTCTTAATAACTTACAGTAAACAAATTCATGTTATTAAAAACGAAGCGGAAAACCGTTTTAGGGCGTTATTGACAGTGAAACCGACTGTAGGTTCATTTGGTACGTACACACATATATACCAACGTACATATCGATTGGAGACTAGATCTTAACGTAACGTCATATGATATTACTTTCTCGAACGAAAAAACCTTTAGAAACGATTTAGGGTGGATTTTGCCAATAAAATACGAACCGAGATCAATTACTTAAAACAATTTAGAAATTAATTAATTTCGAATTTCAAGATTTGTTTACACATTTTGTTACTGGTGCTTTGTTTCACTGTCCTTGTTTCCTAAAAGTTTGTTGTTGTGTTTAGATGTTTAATCATCTCTACCATTAAGTGTTCCGATGATATTTCACTTAACCCTAGCCTCTCCTTTCGTGTTCAAAGCAACACGTGCAGGACTAATGGACCACCCTAATATCGTCTCCCTTTCTTTATTGAAAAAGAACCGATTTGCTTTAGCACACACGTTTCCTTCTTCCTATTATCCTAGCCCTTCTTATTTTAACTGGGTCGTGAAAAGGCATATGTCGAGCCAGTCAGACTAAACCACCATTTTGCAATTGTTGGTCACCGGAGTAGTAGTCTTCACTATTTGTACTTCACCCAAGGCGTCGAATGCGACTAAGTAACCTTTAGTGAGTAGATAATACATAGACGCTTTTGGTTACATAAAAGTATTTCTTACTGTTACAAAAGTGCGACTTGACGAAAAAATTGTTGTTCATTTTGATAAATGTTGACATTTTTACCGTCGGAAGTGTCATTTAAGTCATTAAACTGGCTATTAATGGAATAATAGAAAATTGCCAAGGGGTCCTCTGGAACCATTTCGTGTTATTTTATGGGCCCTAGACATGTACGGCACAGAGAGTCCAGAATGGTAGAAGACTTGTAAAAGCTGATATCATACCTATATACTCTGATGTTTACAGACTGAATATCATCCCACCAAAAATATTTTCATCTAAAGGAATGTTATGACGATAAGTATTGCTTGCACTGTAAAAAAGTTGTAAGATTTTATGTAGAGCAAGTTTCTAGCCCTTTCTAAGCATATTATAATATTTTCTCTCATCATGGGTTATGCGTGGGTATTAGTCTCAATTGTTCTGCAAACCCTAAACCTTAGTTAATATGTGTGCCCTGAGTGTATCCAATGGGAGAGCTGGGGAGTTCTAGCTTCAGACTAAAGATGCTCTGGTGGAATAGTGGTGGAACGCCAGCCGAATATTCTACCATATTCTGCCAGGAAGTTACGGGATATTCTACTGCGGAAGGTTTCAGTATTGAGCATAATTATGTTCGAATTAACAATTCGCGGCAAGTTTAAAAAATGAGCATAAAATCTGAAGCAAAAATAAAAAAGAAAGCATTATATAACACATACATATAACTAAACATGGTTAACATGTTTGTTGTTACCCATTAGATAATAATGCATAATAGTTAGGGCACAGATCAAAAATGTCTATGCCAAAAACCAAAACTTCCTCACTCAGATAAATATAGATAACTATATATGCATGTAGGCAAGTAGGTATATCGCTCGCTCGCTGTTGTAACGAACCCGGTAAAGGCGTATTGTTCATTTACATAATTAGCCACGTTGCGCCTTGTTAGCCTTATAGATTGAAAGCTGTTAGACATTTCTGGGTGTTTGAGGCAATCCCCACATTCGCCAGGTGTCTCTCCCATTACATCTAAATTCAGAGATGCGAATCTCGCTGGTAGGGTAGTGGTCTAATTATGTTGTGTAACGTTATTGTGACCATTAAATGTACACATTAGGCAAATAGAAGCATAGTTCAAAGTGCGTCTGTTGCGGCTTACGTCTGGCAACGGTCGGCACACATGGCCCTGTGTTTTGGTTCATTGTGACGTCAACAATACGGTAATACTGGGGCCGGCGAACACACGTTATATTACGTGCTACGTACGCAATTATACGACTGAATTTCATTCAAGTTCTCTATTAGTTTGACAGTTCCGGCAATCAACTGAGTGTGTGTCCTTGGTGGCGCTCGTCAACAAATGTTTGTTTTTATTTTAAAGTATGTGTATCTTGAACACTTAGATATAAATATCTAAGTGTTCAAGATTCACATACTTTTGTTCACACAGCTTCAAAAACGCTGTGTTAAAACACAGCGTTTTTGAAGCTAAACAGTGGTATTGTTGGAGCGATAATATTATTAATACCTACATAGTACAATCGGCAAAAATGGCGCATATTGGTAGAGGCTTATGTTCAGCATTTCACTGCAGTAGGCTAATTAATTGATTGATAAGTAAATGGAAGTCGTAGCGCAAGGTACCTAATTGCCATGCCCGCAACAAGATGGCAGAACATTATTTCTATGAGTTTAAATCAGGATCTACAATATGAGTATTATGAGTATTAAGTACTTTCGCTCAGTGCTCCGAATCGACCCATTTCAAAAGATACCTTGGGCTATTCGCACCGCTCCAACCACTGCGGTGTGATGGTCCTATTCAGAAATAGTACCTACTTGGGCGATTCGAACCGCGGTTCGAAAATGCGTGGTGCAAAACGACTAAAGACCCGTTTTGCATACCTATTAAAGTTTGATTTGTTCATAAAGTGTCGGCCATTGGTACTTTTACCTGAATGGACGAATCTTGAAGGTCGATAAATTCAGTTTATTCCCTTTGGCACATTTTATTTTCGAAGGTGAAAAATTATAAGGCTTATATTTACATACATACTTATACGTACGGTGTGATGAAAAAAATATTTTGAGTATTAGTTCTACGTATGGGAACCCTCAATTTTTTTTAAAAAAGTGTGGAAAAGTACAAGTGTTATAATTGTTCAATACAAATGTACTTTACTCAAAGACGATTTATAAATATTTTATATTTACAAAATAATTTTGTGAATTTGTTATGTCTGTCTGTTTGCGTCTTTTTCAAAACATAAACAAACAAGAAAATATATACACAAAGCGTCCTTTCGCAGTAAAGAAAAAAAAGTTAGCAATAAGTGTGCGCTATGCGAGCGCGATGACAAGCGACACAGGCTTCTCGTCTGAGAGCTTGCAACGCACTGAATTCTGAATTCTCGACCTGGCGCGCGGCGGCGCGGCGCCAGAGTGTTCGTTGCAAATACCCACAGATTTATGATTATCTTTATTATACTAATCAATTTTGGCTCTTATTGAAAAAAATTTTCTTAGTAGTTGTTCTTCATGAAATTATCTATCCATTAGTATTAGTTTCAAGTCAAAATTGTGTGTGCTTTAAAAGGTAACAGATGTTATTAATTGTAATATTTCAATTTTGTCATTCACTTTTTAACGAATTTACTGAATATTTAATGCCTTGATAAATAATTGAAGTCGTAGAATGGAAAGGTTAAGATATTGTAGGAATATGGACTGTGTTTGTTTTTCTACATTTCTTACAATTAACGAGTAGATAGCCGTTTAAAATGTACCAAAATACGCTTTCAACAGCGTTTCGCTGGGGGTAGCGTCTTAAGATAAAATCCCTATGAAAAAGTATGATACAGGTAGAGTGCAGGTAGAGCAACGTGAGTAAATTTAAAATTTAAAAAGTCAAGTAAACAAGTTATCGTGAAGCGTAATATAATAAATGCCTTTTTTACCTACCGAGCGGTATATTTTTTGTATTGAGGTTCAAAATGGAATATTAATACGGGAGAGGCTTCGCTCGCCCCGTGGATCATGGGGGGCATGATGACTGCTTTAATTTGGTCACTCGCTCCCTTGAATATTAGATACCCCAAATCAAAATCGACCTTTTATATATTTTTATAAAAACTTCAGTAGAGTATTCTAGGAATGGTGAAGATCGAAATAAAAGTACACATGGAGTTAAAAGTGTATATTGGAAGATAATCGAAAACAAAATCTTTACAATATTAAACAATTAAAAGTAATTATAATATTTGACCATTAAAGTTGTTATAATATGTAAAATCACAGACCAAAGCTATGGAACTAACAAGTTCATGAACAAAAGTTTAAATATTTCACAAATTTTCTAATCCATACCAATATTATAAATGCGAAAGTAACTGTCTGCCTGTATGTTACGCTTTCACGCCTAAACTATTGAACCGCATTTGATGAAATTTGGTATAGGAGTAAATTAGACTTTTATATTACCAAATTAGAGATAGATTTGGTCGCGATAACCGACATTCACGCGGGCGGAGCCGCAGACAAAAGCTAGTTAAAGATATACTTAATTATACAAAATAACAATAAAAACCACATATCAAAGTTATGACTTCAACACTTGCATGACTAAAAGAGGTTCAAAAAATCATAGATATTCTAACAAAAGATTTATTATTAAATAACAATCAAATCACAGATAAAAGTTAAGTAAAATCATATCTAATGCTAAATATAAAAATCAAACATATATTATGTACATAAAAAAAGTCTTTAAGTATATTATATAAACAGTAAAAAAATATACACCTACTTATTTATCGTTTTAAAAAATTCTTACTAAATATTATTTAGTCCAGTGATTTTAAAAGAGTATTCAATTAAACAGTAAGGTTATCAAAATCAACATAATTGTTTAAATCACAACACGGAAGATTACCCATACTTAGTTACTATTTACAAGGCCCTTATAAGTACGTACATAGTTTTTCTAAACATTCAACAAAAGACATTAACTTACTTTCTTTATTTGATTTAAAGCAAAATTTTGATATATTTGGATGTTCTTTATAATTTAGTTTTTAATTTATACGGAAATGCCATCTTTCCACTTTATTATTAGTGCGGTGCTGTTTGCCTAAGAAACTCCACATTCCCTACACTAATTTATTGTCTAGCCATTGTTCCACAAAATAATTATTAAATTTTAATGTTTCTGTGTCTGTTGGACTGTCCTCCATAATATATAGCCATCCATCGTCTATCATTTCAGGCGGAACTAAACTTAATACTTATTACGGTAGCAAGTGCATTAATTATGGCTGTCTGAAAATCAAGATTAAATTGATCTGGACACCAATTAGGAAGGCGGGATTTTAGCATCTCAAATAGTCTTATATAAGTTTTTTCTTTTTTGTTTGGCAACAAACAATAAATAAGTGGTAAAATATTATTACTTGATGCAGTGCTACCCAATCACCATGTATTGAAAAAAGTTGTAAAAATGGTTTTACAAATTTAAATGTACCATCAATGAACACAGTTTTGCACTGGGTAAGTTGCAGTAGGCATTCTTCTGTTGCAAAAACAATTAAGCGTTCACTACCATCGTTATAATCACAAAATAAGGAGATTTCAAATTTATTTGGTATCTTTAATTTGGTAATATTATGAGCACGAATTTTATTAATCCCAAAAGCCTTTTTCCTGTAATTTGTCAGGCTATGTCTAATATTTTTATATTCAGACAATTTCTGTAGTAGTTCGAATCCTTTGTTTTTTAAGTATTTACAAGTGTTTTGATTTCAGTTTGTTCAAAGTTTGGAATACACGAGTGTCGTGTTTCTTTTAGAATTGTATCGCCAGTAATGGTAAGGGTACCTTTACAAGTTGGCCTGTTAATGCAATGCCAGTTACAAGCACCACTCTTGTAATTTTTTTTTTTGTGGTAGCTGTGTCCAGCTCTCAACTATATACTCCTCTTTGTGACTTGATAAAAGTTTGAACCTCCACTACTGCTTGAAAATCTTATTTCTGCTGACATTGTTCTATAACAAAAATAAATAGAGGCCGTTAAAGTCGTAATAATTATGTTATTCAAATTGAATTGAATAACATTGTTTTTGGTTATATTAAAAAGCATGTTTGATAAATTTACAAAATTATAACTTGAGGTTAAATTTAATAAAATGCAATAATTTAATTCTAATAAAACATAAGCACCAGAAGTAATAAATAATTAGTAGTTACTAACAAGTAAACAAAATAGCGGCGACATGAGCGTCAATAATTCTTTATTTATCTTTTCAAAGGTCATAATCCTATGACATACTATGCTATAGCTAATGAAATATTAAGATTGTCTGATTAGAGTACAATTTATACTTTTTTAACGTCACGTTTTTCAACGTTAACATTATTTCAATCTATCTAATACCAACAAGACACTATTGAAGTTTTAGTAGGCAGAATACGACTTAGTATGCCGACTAAAGAAGCATTTAAGTCAAAAATTCAAAAATTCATTTGTGAATAAAGCGGAAAGCGACATTAAAATTAATACTAAATAAAAGCCAAACAAAACGTAAAGAATAAAAGACGTAAAAACTATTTTGCAAATTTAATTTATAAATATATCAAAATACGATTATTATACACACAATCTCACAATACTCTTAAATATAGTGCATATCTGTTGCACTTAGATATCACTAATCACTACTAAACCACTACGCAAATATCGCAAAACACATCCCTTCCACATTATAATATGAACTTAGAAAGAGAAAGCATTAAATAAGCGACTCTCTCCGACCCATTTTAACAAAGCTTTTGTTTATTGAAAACGTTCCTTTTGTTATACCTAATAGGTAGGTAAGCCAGGTTGCAAAAACTTAGTGTCAGTAGTTGGTGATATTACAGATATCAAACATGGTAATTTTCATTTGTGTGCACATTTTTCTGTCTAACTGTACCTTTTTAGGTTAAATTTCAAAAGAAATACCTCAAGGGGCGATTCAAACCACCAAAATATTTATTTAAATGCCAATTTTTAACTCGTGGCAAGGGATGAGTCACTAAATAGGCAAAAAAAGAACGAGCATTGAAGTTAACAAGCATTTGTTTAACTTGCAATGTATGTGCTTTTGTATAACTATGTGTGTATATTCAGTTAAATCATGCAACTGAATTTTAAACGCTTGTAGACCCTGAGATAGATTCGGAGACGTGGGCAGTTGGTTTCTAATAAGAGATTCTCAGCAGCACTATCGACTCTAGAAACATAGTTTACTACTTCGGGCTAAAGGTATTTGAAAAAAGGAAGTTTATTAGTAGTTAATTCTTTCTATGTTATTGCTTACGCCTAAGGGCAGGCTAGCGTGGCAAATGAATTCTTTAAAAACTCCAGACTGGGTCCCGTATTCTAAAATGGTATTCAGTTCCGAATCTCGATTTATCCGAGGACAGATCGTATAGACAGTCTGTCAAATCTGTCTATATTAACTGCCCTCAGATAAATCGAGATTCAGATATCGTTCTGAAATCTGGACCTAAATCTCATAATGAAGTGACCTCTTACTAACTTTGAATTTTTGTAGTTTTTACATAACTAAGGAAACAAGTATACAACACCAATATCATCAGAGGTTCGGGTGAAGTGTTGACGGTTTACAAAACGCGTTTTTCTATAAAAGTAAATTTTTATTTTGGGCAATTTTCAGGCTATTCTCAAAATCCCATTTTCGTAAGCAATTTAATTAGGTACTTAAATAAAATGTAATTTCTACCTCAGGTCCAAAGGAATTTTGTTCGAGAGGATTGCTTCAGAAGCCTTTTAAAAATATTTTTTGCTGTCGCTGATCGCTTGACAGGAGTCAGGAAATTACCAATATTAAAAACCATGTCTTCAACTATACTGTGTGTATATATTTTCTTTCTTTTTGTTTTTAACTAATTTAAGAGTTCTTGTGGATCTGTATGATGCGGAAATAACCGTGTGCATTCGGAAAGGTTTTAATTAGGAACTGTCCCAACTCGGGGCATCAGAACATTGCATTGTTGAATGCATTATGAACAAATCGTTGCACTTAATTAAAATAAGCCATTCATCTCAACTGCACCTAGCATTTTAATCATGTTCGCGCTTGGTTGAAATTCGCTTAAAATTGTACGCTGAATAAGCGTACCATTTTGTGACGCGCGATGCGGTACCTTTGGAATAATAAGTACACCCCCGAGCCTCGCGTGACTCAACCCTCCCTCTGCCGTTATTTTCTCGCGACCCCCTGATCCACCACCCCGAACACTCACTGAAAACTCAATGCTGCACAAACCACGCACGCACCGCTTTTGTGTGTCATATTAAATTGAACCGGCCTGCAGTATTGTTGGGCAGTTCTCCAAAAAACTCAGCTAATGTACTTCGGCTAGACCTCATAACGTAGATACCTACTAAATCGAGGCTTTGCGTAGTTCAGCCCTATGATACTGAATATTTATAATAACCTTATATTTGTCTGTTTTCTTATTTTCTCAGGAATCAAATTATTCAGAGATATCATGAAATTATTCAGGCGATCTAATTACTTCCACATATCGAGAAATCAGAATACCTATCGTAGAGTTCAAGGGCCATCCCTTTCCCTTTTCCTGGGTGGGTCGCACAAGACAACCTAAGTGCTGTACTCTTAATCATATCATATAATTAAATAGATTATACGAGAGAGTGTAAAGGATGTGTCTTTGAAGACAGCGAGGCGACACAACGTCTATCCTACCACGGCCGTAATCTCGTTAGTTTACCAATAATACAATGATCCCTCCACGCATTACGGATTTTAGTTAGTTATTATCCGTCACGACTATAGTTGGTTAATAAATGATGGAGCGTGTCAATATTGGTTACGTGATGTTTAACCGTGACAGCTAAAGTAGTTGACCCAGCTGACAGAACGTGATGCCGTGGCGTTGGAGGAGATTTGCCATTGTTTCCGTTCTTGCATATATTAATGTTCTTAAGATTATGCAAATAGCCGTCATGTGTTTACCTACTTACGTTATGCATTAATACGAAAATCATCGTTTTAATTTGAAGCCTATAAGGTATTATGAGGTGTTATGAATGTCTATAATTTCACTCAGATTATTGCACAAACATTCAGAAGATTGTTAAAGATAATATTATAAGATAAGTAAATTAATACTTAATTATATTAAGACGCAGATTAGGTTTAAAAGCTTACAAAATTCTTAATCGTTATAAGAAAAAAAGCATCAGAAGTACGATTAGATTTAGCTTTGATGGTATTTGAAAAGGGCAGTTACGGGTAAGTACCGAGCGAATGGCAAATTAGTAAAATGACTTTTATGCAGCGAAAAGGTGCCGAGTGCTTTTATAACTTTGTTAACGTTTAATTTTTATTGGATTTTTGGTAAATATGCAGTAGAAATAATCCACACGATATCGTAAATACCACGGTCCACGCTTAAGTTTAAAGCTGAACTTCATCAGTGAAACTACATTTACCTAGATTGGTTTCTCATGTTGTACCTAATGCAATTCATAGAGTAAAAATCGTGCTTATAAAGTTTAATTAACTCAATCGAGGTTCGGAAGTACCTTGTACAAAAAATGACTCTTGTAGCCGTACACTTGACGGTAAGGGGGTGGTGTCCGTCGAGATTTACGCATGAAGGAGGGTGAGCGTGGCAACCTAAATAGCGAAGGCTAAATGTAATAATATTACTTAATCTTGCAATGTGTTAGTCTATTCAGTGACCACTTACCCACGAGTTTCTATGTGCCTGATACACCACGAAAGTTTATGAAGAAATCAGGATAATATCCACAAGAGGTTAGACAAAGTGTAACAGACAACACCCCCATTTTGCTTTTATTGTCACGTAATAGACGTCGGACTGTTGCCGCCAATTGGGAACGTTTTTTGACTCCGTGCTGCTTCTGTGAATGTCCTGATAGGGAAAATTAATCCATACTAATATTATAAATGCGAAAGTAACTCTGTCTGTCTGTCTGTATGTTACGCTTTCACGCCTTAACCACTGAACCGATCTTGATGAAATTTGGTACAGAGGTATATTAGAGCTTGAGAACGGACATAGGCTAACTTTTATCGTAAAAAGGGGGTAGAAGGGGGGAATATGGTTATGGGATGAAAGTTTACATGAAAGTATGTAAATTTTGAAGATATCCTGATGAAATTTAGTACAGTGATGAATTAAAGCTTGGGAACAAATATATGCTACGTTTTTATCGCAAAAATTGGGGTATAAGAGGGGGGAGGGGGAATAGGGCTATAAAATATACGATGAAAGTTTGAGATTCTTTCTGAGAACGGACATGGGCTACCTTTTATCACGAGAAAGGGGGTTTAAGGGGGGGAAATAGGGGATGAAAGTTTTTATGAAAGTTTGTCATTTCTGAAGATATCTTAATGAAATTTGGTACATAGGTAGATTAGAGCTTGGGAACGGACATAGGCTACCTTTTGTCGCGAAAAACGAGGTTAAAGGGGGGGGGGGGGGGTTATAGGGGATGCAAGTTTGCCAGTTTTTATTTACTTATTTATTTTATTTATTTGTGGATCATAGGTTTGTGTACAGTTCTTAATCTAAGTTACATATACATCCTGATGATATATTTGGTACAGAGATGGATTGAAGCTTGGGAACGAACATAGGCTACCTATTGACGCGAAAATAGAGGCACAGGGGGGGATAATAAGGGATGAAAGTTTGACAGTTTTGAAGATATCCTGATGAAATTTGGTACAGGGATTAATTAGAGCTGGGTAACGAACATAGGCTACCTCTTATTGCGAAAAAGGGAGTTGAAAGGGTGGAATAGGGCTAGGGTATGTGTTTAACAATTTTGAAGATATCTTGATGAAATTGGTATAGAGATGGATTAGAGCTTGGAAATGGACATAGGCTACCCCTTATCGCGAAAAAAGGGATAGAAGGGGGAGGGGAGAAGGGGATTAGGGCTATGGGATTAAAGTTTCTAATTTTTCAATGGCACAAAAAGGGTGAATATGGCATAAATAGAACGAAATAGAAATAAAATAGAAAAAAAAAGACGGGTTGCACTCTGGGAGTGCCGGCAGAAGTGAAAACATTTTCTTTTTTCTTTCTTCGTTATATACATAGAAAAAGATAAAAAAGAACATACCATACCATACCTATATTATAGCGCTAATCATAGAACCTATCACTTATTTTCTGCTAATTTTCTGTCAGAAGAAATTAATAAATTATGAAAAGAAAAAATAATCACAAAAAATAATAAATTACAGAAAGAAAAAATAATCATAAAAAGTAATAAATTACAAAAAGAAAAAATAATCACCAAAAGTAATAAATTATAAAAAAACAATCACAAAAATCCCTGAAGGCCAGGTGGTTTGAACCCGATACTATCTGAAACTATAAGGACTTACATTCGAAGTGCTTACCGTTTAAGCTACGACGCTATCTATTGTTAATTGCAAAATAGATAGTCTGTACCAATCTTTTATGACGTCAGTCGTCGGTTACGGTTCAAAGGTCAACTAATCCTGACGCTTCCTTAACATTTTACACCCATCCAACGCTGCTAAAGAAGTTTTCACTTCAAAAATCCTTCAAGAACCAAGCCGTTCGGTGACTCTTTCCTTTGTCGCACCATTAAGACCTAGAATTCCTTGCCAGCTCACGTGTTTCCCTCTTCCTACAGTCCCGGGTCCTTTAAGCGGGGCGTGAAAAAGCATCTGATGAGGTCGTCAAGCTGAGTGCCACCATTGTTAACATGGCACCATTGTTAACATGGCATGGATATAATGGTGGCCCTCTTTCCTAAGACTTTGCCTTCAGCTTAACATCAGGCGAGGTAAAGTCTAATTGACGTGTCCCATATAAAAAAAGTAAGAATTGCTTTTAAGATGTCCTCATGAAATTTGGTACAAAGGTGAATTAGAGCTTCGGAACGGACATAGTCGAGTAGCGAACTAAATATAGAAGCGAGTGGAGAGGCGAGTAGAGATTGTTATAGGGACGAGTGGATAGGCGTGTAAAGATCGAAAGTCGAGTAGAGTCGACTACAGGGGCGAGTAGATATGCGACTAGAAAGTCAGTGGAGTGGCGAGTATAGAATCAAATAGAATGCAGTAAAGGGTTGAGTAGAGAGGCGAATAGGGAAGCGAGTGGAAAGATGAATGTAGTGGCGTCGAGTAGAGGTGCGAGTAGATAGGCGAAAAGAGAATCGAATGGATGGGCAAGTAGAGAGGCCAATGGAAAGGCGAGTATAGAGAGAGAAGAGTACAAAGTCAAGTAGAGAGGGGAACAAAGAAGTCAGTAGAGAGTCGAGTATAAATTCAAGTATAGAGGCGAGTAGAAAGTTGAGTAGAGAGTCGAATATAGAGGCGAGTAGAAAGTCGAGAACAGAGGCGAGTACATAGTTGGGGACAAAATTGAGTAGAGAGGCGAATTTGAAGCTCAATAGCGTCGGATCAACACTAAGCGATAACCGGCATCCACGCGGGCGGAGCCGCGGGCAACAGCTAGTAACAAACATAATTTGTGTTTGACACAGAAATTGGTCCCGGGACCCTACGCGATGTTTCTTGTCGTTCCTGAGTCCTTTTCCTTCCTCACACATCAATCTTAAGGCTGTGATCAGATACTGTAACAGGCCAAAGATTTCTCATTGTATTGAATGAACATAATGTCCCATTGATTCACTTTTAGAAATACGTATATTGAACCCTCACTCGAGCTACGGCTTACGCTTCACTGCTCTTTAAACTGCCCCGAAACAATCCATCAATACCAACATGTTTATTCCACGATTTTCCGTTCCAATGAAATAAAAATCAGAAAGCGAGATGCAGTGTGTTTGTCTGTACGCGCGTTACTTTGACGAATGATACTGGACCCTCGTTCAGTATATTGGTTAGTCGGTTAGCAGGAAGGCGCTATTTTTCACGTTCTCTACGTCATGAACGATTACTGATCTTCCTAAGTGCGTAGTTACAATAACTAGGTGACGTGCTATATTCAATAGCAATTTAGCATTGAGATAAATTGCCCCTGTGATATTCGCATGTTAGAATTCCCCGCAGATATCTTCATGAATGTCGTGATACTCATCAATTACTTCAAATCACAATTCTTCCGCAATGAAGACTAATAATCTGATAAGTTTGTGCGTTATCAAATCTTTTCCGTGTGACTTGCGATTTTTTTCACTTCACTAAAATATATATGCGATTCGTACTACTTGCGATAACATTGTGTTGACTAGGTATGTGGTAGAGCAGTGCTTATCATCAGAATGGGTCAATTTGATCTGGAAAGTAATTTCTCGCAAACTATTCAGTTTAGAAAAAAAAAAAAATTGGAAACTTCAATATCATTTTTGAAGACCTATCCATAGATACCACTCCAGACGTATGGGTTTGATGAAAAAAAAATTTTGAGTTTCAGTTCCAAGTATGGGGCACCCCAAAAATTTATTATTTTTATTCTATTTTTGTGTGAAAATCTTAATGCGGTTCACAGAATACATCTACTTACGAAGTTTTAACAGCATAATTCTTATAGTTTCGGAAAAAAGTGGCTGTGACAAAGGACGGGCAGACAGACAGACAGACAGTCAGACATGACGAATCCATAGGGGTAGGTACATTTCGGTTGTTCAAAACCAAACGATTGAACTTTTAAATTGCTTCCTGTGTTTAATGCAATTGAACTGGTATTAAACTTATTATGTTCTAATAAGTAATTAAAACAATCCCATTGCTTGATTAGATTATCCAAACTTCAGTTTTCAAATCGTTCAAGTTAAACTTCGTCGTCAGAAATTAGAACAGCTCACCGATATTGGATATCATTGAACTGAAACGACCACGGAAAAGCCAAAGTGCTTTAAATTCAAACTCCATCGCTCGATACGAATGTCACATGGCTCGCTGACTCGATTCTCCCTCGAACCAACTCGATTCTGCTATTGTAGCGACAATGCATTTAAATCCAAAGCTTGAAACTGTTTATATTTAGAACTAGCTTTTGCCCTCGGTTCCACCCGCGTGGATGGTCGATTATTGCTTAGTGTTGAGTTAACACTATTGAGCATTAAATTCGCTTCTCTACTCTGCTTTGTCCTCGACTATTTACTCGCCTCTGTTCTCGACTGTCTACTCGCCTCTATACTTCAATTTATACTCGACTCTCTACTGACTTTTCTGCTCCTCTCTCTACTCGACTCTGTACTCTCCTTTATACTCGCCTTTCCATTGGCCTCTGTACTCGCATCTCTACTCGCCAATCCACTCGATTCTCTTTTTCCGCTCTACGTGACTCAACCCACTCGCCTTTCTACTAGCCTCTCTACTCACATCTGTCTCGTTACTCGACTATGTCCCTTCCAAAGCTCTAATCCACCTTTGTTCTAAATTTCATAAGTATATCTGCCAAAAAATCTTCATACTATTTATCCCCTATTCACCTCCTTTTTTGCGCGATTGAAAAATGACAAACTCCCCTAACCCTACCCCTCTTTTTCACGATAAAATGTAGCCTATGTCCGTTCCCTAGCTCATATCCATCTCGGTACCAAATTTCATCGGGATATCTTCAAAAATCACAAACTTTCATCCCTTATTCCCCCCTCCCGTTAAACCCCCTTTTTTGCGATAAAAGGTTACTTATGTTCGATCCCAAGCTTCAATCTATCTCTGTACCAATTTTCATCAGGATATCGTCAAAAATGACAAATTTTCATCCTAAAGCCATATTCCCACCCTTCTCAAGCTCTAATATATCTCTGTACCAAATTTCATCAAGATCGGTTCAGTGGTTTAGGCGTGAAAGCGTAACATACAGACAGACCGACAGACAGAGTTACTTTCGCATTTATAATATTAGTATGGTATATTAGTAGTGATCTAAAAATTGGATTCTCTTCCACGTGCCTAAGTATTGGATGATACTAAGGGCGTTAAAGATAAATTTAATAAGAAGTTTTATAAATAAAATTTATATCTCGTGCAATATGTTTGTATTTTCTGCAACGGTGTTTAAGGCGAAATTGTTGAAGAAGGGACCACTTCATTTTTAAATTCAGTAAAGGAATCATTTCTATAACTGACGATTATTAAACGTTTTATACGTTTCATTAACATTGTTGTTTTTTGAAAACACTCATGGCTATAACCTTCTTCTGTAAATTAATGTATAATCTGCAATTAATTAATTTCAAATTTCGCAAACACGTGCATCCACGGCTTAATTAATAGTCTCTCTCTCGTAATTAATATTGCTATATCCCTATATGTATTTAACATAATTTTACATAGCACTTAATTTGAAACTAAATTGCTCGATAATATAATTTAAACACTAAATTATAATTGGATAAAAATCAATAAATATGCACCTAAAATCAAGTGGCTATGTTGACAAAGCACTACAACGGGATTCTCTGCTGTTCTGTTTTCTGTAATGTACAGACTCCATATCAAGTCTCGCTATAACGAGAGAGCTCGCATTTAGTATATTTGGTACTTTCAACAGCTTCTTGCCTCATCAGGACGACTGCCATCAAACTGTTAATGTTTGGCACTAGCGTCAATGTTAGCTTCTCAAGAAAACCCTAAGTGAATCCGGACATCAGAGTAAAACTCGTTATGGAATTTGTATATTAACCGAACATCACTTTAGAATATTATCTGTGACTAAAGTCTACGTATTCGAATTGAGTAACCGAAATGTGAACAAGCGCTTTCGTAGTGATGGACATAAATATTGAAGTTGCTTTAGTTTCACGCCAGTTTTTATTCTATGATAAAGCACTGCTCGCGTTACGGCTGTGATAAAAACTCGTTCCTAGACATCACGGCACCCTGTTGGAAATAATCCGAGCTATCTTAATAAGTTATCGTAACGTAAAGCCTGATCGAGTTAGGGTTAAACTGTGTAATTATATTTTCCCGAACCATGAGTCTATTTTCAGTGACCAATTAAAGATCATCCGTGATTATATATGTAGTTCTGTACCTAAGTGACAACGTTCTTTTTCTATTTTCAAACATCACTATTTTGCTATAATACTTAACTATTTATAGATACTAATGTATTATCCTACTTATAGTATTTTAAGTTTGATGAAGATATTTGAATGCTTGTTCCCTAATGACGCTCAAACGACTGAAGGAATCTGGCAGGTATTTACAGGGATATATAGAGCCTGTGTATGCATAATATAGGTACAAGCACTTTAGTCCTGGCGCATGTCCCATGGATAGCGAGAACAGGACCAGAATTCCAGAGGCTCGGGCAGCAAGTACCTATTTTATATTGCACATTATAATTATTTATATCTAATATAATCAGTTTGGTGTCGCATTAAGTAGACCCACAATGGCATAGATTGATAGAAGGGGACTAAATTTGATTTATTTTACTTGTTTAAATTCGCAGTTCGAAAGTTAAAAGACTAACTCAATGAAGCCATAGCTTCAAAATCTATTTAAACTGCAAATGCTATTGATAAATACCTATTCCAGTCTCCTCGGATCAACCGACACCATGCATCGTATGCATTTCTGTTCCAATATTAAATTGATCTTTTCATTGTAAAAATATTTAGTTGCGTTCATACAAACAATAACAATTTTCAGTTCCTTCACTCAATACTTTTGATATTTACCTATCTGTACTTGTACCTACTGTAATGAATGAAAATAAAATATTGTTCATTTTACAATCCAATCCATTGTGTTTACGGTTGATGAATTGATATTATCACGTATTTTAAATTTAAAATCTGTACTATTATGCTAACTTAACCGGGCCCTTTTTTATATTCGGTTCTAGTAGAAAAACGATATCTGAAAAAAGCTCAAGTTGTAGGTTTTATATATTAGGATGTCCAGAACAATGCCTGCAACCATACGATGCCTCCATAGGTAGCAAAAACATGACGATGTTCGAAATTAATTACGAAATGTAACGTTTATTTGTGTAACGTTTTCTAACTATTGGGACGGTGTAGAACGAATCTGGATCGTGACCGATTTAGCGCGAACTCAGGAGCTGTCACGACTCACGACAAAACTATGTTCGGTGCCGACCGAGCGCCTTCACCGAGCGGCTCGAGATTATCCTCGAATTACTATCTCATGCTGCCGTCCGTTGTACTTTTAACATGTTTATTCATAGCCAATGAACCCACGATCGAGAAACTTCCCTTACAGTCTCTCAACTGAAGACTGACACGAAAGGAAGGATTTTATCGTTTGCTCATTCAGTGTATTCGAATTCTTCTATTGACACAGGTATTTGATTATTTTATAACCATGGCAACATCTGTAGGCACTCATTAGCATTCAGACCCGTTGAAAGAACGAAGTATATTTAGCTGTCGTCTGTCATTGTCCGTTGGTCTCGACTTACGTTTCAATACTAATTGTATTTATAGAATGAATGTGCTTGGTGGGATATTCATACGAACACGATACTTCCGTGTATTCACTGAAATGGAAATATCTGTAGTCAGAGTTTCAGAAGTAGTAGTGACCAAGGCAGAGAAAGAGATGCTTAGATTTCTCGGACAATTTGAGAGAAGACGAGAGAGAGAGAGAGAGAGAGAGAGAGAGAGAGAGAGAGAGAGAGAGAGGGAGAGAGAGAGAGAACAAACTAAAGAAGATTGACGAAACTGATTTATGAGATTGATTGGGCAACACCTAAGTATGTCAATTAGATAGTGGACATTTTGAAAAAAAAAAAGGTCAAGTCAAGTGACGCAAAGCAGAAAAAACTAAAGGTTTAATGATTGTAATAATAATAGTTAATATCATTGACAGTACAATGTCATTGACATTCTATTTGTAGTTTGAGTAGATGTAATATGAATATGAAATAACAATGCATATATTCAAAAGTAACGAGTGGTTATCCGTGGAAAATACGTATCCGGGAAAAGTATTCGAAAACCATTTGCAAGTTCATATATCAAGGTATCGGAAGATGACGATAATTCTTGGAGTATACTCTCTTATGCACTAGTTGATCTAAGTGGAGCCCCAGGCTCAGGGTCTAGGCAAGGGTTGCCACGCAGACTTAATTTTATATTTCGTTGGTTGTCATTTTGGATGACTATAGGTATTCTGAAGTGCGATGGACTATCCACGTCTGTCGAAGGACTGATGGCCGTCGTAGAAGACGAGTCCTAGAGTGAAGACCGCGAGAAGGAAGGTGGAATGTAGGACACCCCCTAGTCAGATGGATTGATGACCTGAAAAAGGTGGCTGGGACGATCTGGATGCGGAAGGCAGAGGATCGGATGAAATGGCGCGCATTGGGAAAGGCCAACAGTGGAATGCAGTGGGTTAATAATTGATTGATTTATTGATAGATTCTTGAGAATAATAAATTACGTACCTACGCGATTTGTGACACATGAAGCGAATTGAAATAGTGACGGCAATAGGAACTGAAAAGTATAATTGATAAAGTGTGGGCGTTGATACACCTCCTTTCATTTAATTTCTTTCATGAATATGCAGAGTGCCTATGGTATATTATTTCACATTAATCGTTAACCAACGCTCGCAACTGATTCAGTTAAGTGAACTGAGACAGAGATACATAGATTCGAACGAAAATTCGAAACAAAAGAAAATTCGAAAGTAGTACTGAATTTCATAATAACGGTGGGTGGGCAGAAACAATAACGGCATTTCACCACACCAGAGCTTATTTCATACATGAATATACATTAATCCTACTAATATTATAAACGCGAAAGCTTATAAGTAAGTATCTATGGATGGATGTTTGTTACTATGTCACGTGAAATCTGCTGAATGGATTTTAATGAAATTTTACAATAATATAGTTTATACTCGTACATCATAATAGCACATAGCCTACAATTTAAAACGAAAACCGATATTATAGCGATAACCGACATCGACGCGGGCCGAGCCGTGAGGATAAGCTTGTTCTTTCATAATTTGGAATTAGCAACCTAACCATTACCCATTTATTTATATAAATAAATACGTGACATCCTTAGACTACGGCCGAGCTTATTTAAACGAACATTTACACAAGTTTCTTCTTTACCTAATGAATGAATGATTTTAACTCTTCCAGTTAATTCTGTTAGTATTGGCTAACACATTTTAACTCCCAAGTCCTCGTTAAATAAATCTCATGGTCGTTCCATTTTACAACGGTAATCCGACAATGTTCAAGGGAAATCAATGAACGATTGATTCTTTTGAACATAGAACGATTTAGTCAAATACACAACAACGACAGTTTTTGACCACTACTATTTTTTTTTAATTACAAATGATGCGACTATTTAAAAACAATATTTTATAGATAACTACCTAACGACCAACAATTTAAAATTATCTAATTCGAGTGTGTAGTGTGTTAATAAGTTCATAATTTGAGTAATTTCATTGACTGATTTGTCAGTGAAAATATAAAGTAAAGGAAATTAGCACACGTAAATAGAAATGTCACAAAATGTTTTCCAAATAAATACGATGCCATTTTATTCCCAAAGCGTAAATAACAAGCTCGCAAATATGAATCGTGTTATGGGTTTCTATTTTCAACCTCTTAATATTTACTGGTTTTGTTGAGTAGTCCAATGTAGAAATGTTCAAAAGAATATATTCGTAGCTTTTACGTGCGGGCAATCCCCACGTGTCCCCCCCCCCTCAGGAGCCGGAGAGGGAGGTTATGTCGAACTCGAACCGACTAAATCGCGCGCCGTCTGTGGGTCGTAGTGCTAGGCCGAAGGTGAGGTTGTCATGCGACATTTCCTTCGCACCCCGGCTGACCCAGGGCCATCCCACTCGGTCTGGCCCTCCTCGGGAGGGGGGACCACGTGGTCCCCGACTCGCCCCCGGTACAGGGGGCGCGCATCGCCCCTCGATGCGCACCGCCACCTTGGCCTGCTTCTGCTAGGAAGACGGGCGGCTCCACCCGTCACCCTCAGGCCCGCGCTCATGGGGGGCGGAGGTTAGTCTGCGCTGTCCGACGCCCGAGCCGCCTGCGAACGCGGACAGCGATGTCCGCGAGTCTGTCTCGCTCATGGCGCCGTGCCCGCTCTGCTGTCTCCTTCACAAGCATGACCTGCTCGCAGAAGGAGGCGCTGGCCGCCCACGCATCCGCGCAGCAGACCATCGCCGCGAGCAGGGTGGAGAGCGTGAGCACTCTCACCCCCAGGGCCGACACAAGCTCCCGCTTCGGCGTCTCAAACGCCGGACACTCAGTGAGCGTGTGCAGCCCCGAATCAACACTCGCGTCGCAGTGATGGCACTCGGGTGTTGGCTCTATGCCCATCAGACGCAGATACCGCCCGAAGCTACCGTGTCCGGTAATTATCTGCGTCTGACGGTACGAGAGGCTACCGTGTGGCCTCTCCAGACACTCCCCCATGATGGGTCTTACCGCCACAATCACGGTGTGCCCTGCGCGTGGTTGCTCAAGTCGTCGCTCCCACTCGGCCACCATGTTCCGGTGGTGCCGGGATTTCTCAGCCCGAATGTCCTCGGGCTCGGGATCGAATCCCCGCTCCCGCGCCTCCTTTCGGAACTGGTATAGTGCCGAAAGAGTCCTCGCTTCCAGGATCCACGGTGGCGATCCGGCCAGGAGACTCGCCGCTTCGAAGGATATCGTGCGGTACCCCCTGATGGCCCTGGCAGCCATCGTCCTCTGCGCCGTACGGAGCAGAGGCAGGAGTCTGGCCTCCAGGGTGTCCGCCCAAACGGGACACCCGTATAGGGCCATGGACCGTACGACACCCGCATAAAGTCTCCTCAGCAGGCCTATGGGCCCTTCAAGTTGGGCAACAGCCGCCCCAAGGCATTCGAATATATTCGTAGCTAGAACTTTGTTGTTTTAATAAAGTGTGTTCAGATTCAATATCAGTAGAAATACAAGAATTTAGTTTTCTCATTGTGTTTTGTAGACGAGGGAAAACCATAGTCGACTAAAGTAACCCTTAAACAATATAACTTAATTTAAAGTTAACCCGTGTTAAGCTTGCAAAGAGGTCATGGTTTGTCACGTTTGAGTACCTATGCAGGTTTTTTAGGTTTGCTTACTGGAGAGTTTTTGTGCTGTCCGTGGGAAGACGAAAGGCTTATCCTATCTTCTACACTGACGGCACAGAAACACGGTAACCACCTAAGTGGTAGAAAAAAAAACCTATACCACAGAATAATTA
The DNA here is from genome assembly GCA_949126895.1 of Eilema caniola. Taxonomy (NCBI): domain Eukaryota; kingdom Metazoa; phylum Arthropoda; class Insecta; order Lepidoptera; family Erebidae; genus Eilema; species Eilema caniola. The sequence continues at coordinate 15,909,335 of OX421460.1, read as the reverse complement.
ATAGTACTCCTATACACCAGACTTTGTTCTGTATAACAGCAACTGCTGAAAAGGTCAAAGTTTAAATAGAGGGCTCTTAACTTGTGAGAGTTTTAACAATGGATAGGCTAAAGTCCTGTTAAAGATGTTTTCTACATTTCTTTTTTTTTGCTACACGAACGGACAGAGGGTTAGAAATAACTTGTATTGACAATAAACCAAACAAACGGGCGGCCTCAAAAGAGTCAGAAGCTGCTGTGTTCAAATAGTACCTACAATATATTTTAATATAATCCCGAAGTGAATTTTGTAACCTTCATAAACAACAATAAATCGAAACAAGCCTTCTCAGAAAGTTATATGGGGGCCGCCGCAGTTGAAGTGACAAAACAAAGCGAGAGGATGTTCGGTGAGAAGCCGAGAACCGGGGAAGGGGCGAGTGTGGTGCGTCGGTGTGTGTCTGGGATCCTCGGCACACAACACACACAGCGGCGGCCGACCTTGGCTTCATGGAGCGGCCTTCGCCTCGACCGGCTTGGCGGCTGACGCACTCCGACCCTCACGATATCCCTAAGATTTCATAATCCTCACGCGACATACATAATACAGCTATTTTTAGCAGTACCGTTTATAGTTTAGTTATAGTTCGTTCACTATATTATTGTATTTCAGACAGCTCACTGACAGTGGTCGATATAACTTTGTTTTAGCGTCAACGCCTAAAAATTCGAACAACACTTTGGCACCACTACTGTCATATGTGATTGACAGCAATTTTAGGGATGTAGTTAGTCGATCGACTGTGTTTTTATTATAATACCTTGAAAATGTGACAATCGAAATCGAATACAGAACATAAATTTTTTTTTTGTACATTACTGCCGATTTTAAAACCGACTTCTAAACAAGGAGGTTCTCAATTCGGATGTTTGTATATTTTGTTGTGTTTGTACGCGCATGGCTCCATCATCTGTAGGCGGATTTACAAAATTATTTTTTGTTTGAAACAGGTTTAATCTGAAATGGTCCCATTTAAATTCCATAAATGATGAGTTTTTTAAGACCGACCGCGGAACTCTGTCATAAATACTAGGAAATCAGCTGCGATTGCTGCAATCGCATATTATTGCACATCATAACACAACGCCTGTAGCCTTCTAATGGGTACGTAGAGATGTTCAGAATATTCAGCGATATTTTTGGTGTTTAAGAATCGATTTAAAAAAAATATTTCGCTTTAGTTTTAGATCAGTTTTAAGGTATTCATATATTAATTGCATTGTTTTTGGTCCTTGGGTATCTGAGATTCTCAAATCAATTGCACAAAATCAATCAAATAGAAAATGACCGAGGTGGTTTTGTTACATTTATGACCATCCTGTAACACAGTAGGTACAATAGTGTGTCAAGGACATGCTGGAACTGTTTGGACTTGGAGTACAAAGACAGACAACATAACTCTTTAGCGATGTACACGCATGCACGTCTCGTTTAAGTTACAGAATACGCTGTATATTCTGTCGATCTTGTAAGGCAGACGTACCTTACTATGGCTGCAGACATGCTGGAATGCTCTAGATTTTGACTAAATATGCAGATAATGGAGTTATTTTTAGTTAGTTTAGAGTTATACGACAAACGTTACAATTGTCTCGTTTGGGTTATGGGAGGAATATTATTGATTCCATAGATAGTTCACCGCGTGGATGTCGGTTATCGCGGATCGGGGTATGAAAAATAGATATTAGGTAGCCAATTCTCAGATTTACTGAATATGCATAAAAAAATTCATATGAATCGGTCGAGCCGTTTCGGAGAAGTTTAGGAACGAACATTGTGACACGTGAATCCATACTAATATTATAAATGTGAAAGTAACTCTGTAAGAGTCTGTCTTTCTGTATGTGACGCTTTCACGCCTAAACCACTGAACCGATCTTGATGATATTTGGTACAAAGGTATACCTATTAGAGCTTGAGAACGGATATAGGCTACCTTTTATCGTGAGAATGGGGGTTTAAGGGGGGAAATAGGGGATGAAAGTTTGGATGAAAGGTTTGTCACTTTTGTAGATATCCTAATGAAATTTGGTACAGAGGTGGATTAGAGCTTGGGAATGCACATAGGCTACCTTTTATCGCGAAAAGGGGGGTAGAAGGGGGGAGGAGGGCCATGGGATGAAAGTTTGTATGAAAGTTTGTCATTATTGATATTTATCCTGATGAAATTTGGTACAGGGATGAATTAGAGCTTTCAAACGAACGTAGGTGACATTTTATCGTGAAGAAGGAGGTAGGGGAAGGGGGGGGGGGTAGGGTTAGGTGATTAAAGTTTGTAATTTTTCAATCGCGCAGAGAAGGACGTGAATAGGGTATAAATAGTAAGAAGTGTTTTTGGAAGATATACTCATGAAATTTGGAACAAAGCTGGATTAGAGCTTCGGAACGGACATAGTCGAATAACGAGCCAATTATAGAAGCGAGTGAGGAGGCGAGTAGAGATCGTTATAGGGGCGAGTGGGTAGGCGTGTAGAGGTCAAATAGAAAGTCAAGTAAAGTCGACTACAGGGGCGAGTAGATATGCGACTAGAGAAGCCAGTGGAGAGGTGAGTATAGAATCAAATAGTCGTAATAAGTGAGAGTCACGTAGAGGGGCGAAAAAAGAATTGAATGGATGGGTACAGAGGCCAATGGAAATGCGAGTATAGAGGAGAGTACAGAGTCGAGTAGAGAGAGGAGCAGAGAAGTCATTAGAGAGTCGAGTATACTCGTAAATTATAGTATAGAGGCGTGTAGAGAGTCGAGTGTACTCGTAAATTATAGTATAGAGGCGAGTAGAAAGTCGAGTAGAGAGTCGAATATAAGGCGAGAAGAAAGTTGAGAACAAAGTTGAGTAGTGAGGCGAATTTAATGCTTAATAGTGTCGGCTCAACACTAAGTGATAACCGATATCCACGCGGGTGAAGCCGCGGGCAAAAGCTAGTTTTATATATTATATACCTATGGCAATATAGGTTCTGGCTTCAGTTGTCATTATTAATAAAAGTGTAGAATCATAACGTAGGTACATATTGCAATCATAGGTAGATGTTTTACTTTACTCTATGATTGTACATTTTAATAGGCATAGGCAGAGAGAACTATTGTACCCATTGTATTTGCCAATTATATTTTTGGCCCCGCCACGCCGCGGCTTTAGCCAAACCTAATAACATTTTGCCTTCAAAATATGCACAGAATATGCATTAAATACTTTATATTTTGCATCCCAACTGATTCTGATGTTATAATTATTTTTTCGGAGTAGTAACGAGAATTTTCGACAGGAAATTAAATGAACTTCAGTATACCTACGTCAGAATTGAGGTTGCTGGGTAAACGAATTTATTTAACAGGTTAACGAACGAATTTGTTTAACAATTTCATCGATTGATTGCTGCAATTTTTACCTATACTTTCGTAAAAAGAATATCTACTAGCAACCGAAATTGTCCAAATTACTAATAACCACTAAGCTACCGACGCTTCATTCACGCCAGGTTGTGATCTGGTTGAAATTTTGTCCGGCATTAATCTCCTGTGTCGTGCGGTCGATGGCCCTATACGGGTGCCCCGTGTGGGCGGATAGCCTGGAGGGCAGATTTCTGCCTCTGCACCGTACGGCGCAGAGGACGATGGCCACCAGGGCCATCAAGGGATACCGCACGATATCCTTCGAAGCGGCGAGTCTCCTGGCCGGATCGCCACCGTGGATCCTGGCGCGCATCGTAGGACGAAGCGCGCCACCCCACACCGGGGACGAGTCGGGACCATGTGGTCCCCCTCCCGAGGCGAGGAGGGCCAGACCGAGAGGGATGGCCCTGGGTCAGCCGGGGTGCGAGAAATATGTCGCACGACAACCTCACCTTCAGCCTAGCACTACGACCCAAAGACGGTATGCAGTTTAGTCGGTTCGAGTCCGATATAACCTCCCTCTCCGGCTCCGGAGGCCCGTCCTGATTCCCCCCTCCCCGTCCGGGGGGGGGGGGGGGGAATCAGGGAAACGTGGGGATTTCCCGCACGTAAAAAAATCATTAATCTCCTTAATAAAACGAGCTTTGTCTAAATTCTATACACATCGATTACAATGTACTACTAATGTGTAATGTGTTTACGTACCTAGGTGTACAAAGTTATGGGTATACCTAGAAAAACATTATCAAATAAAAAAGTTAAGTCAAGATTGCATTTTACAATTTGAAAATGTCTAGTGTTCATGATTCTCAATTGCTTGAAAGTTTTTCTCATATCGGATAGATTTCCCTGGAATTCTCGCCTTGACAACTCTCGACTAGAAACCGGAAGCTGAATGCGCGTCTCCGACACTTGATCCGACAAAGTTTTTCATTTACGAGATTTGCTTTCTGCTCTTTGTTGCCGCGTTCTTCCACTGAGTTTTACGTCTAGTTGCTAGTGCTAGTTTATAGTTTATTTGATTTCGAGTGAATCAACTGTGATATGTAACGATATTGAGTCAGCGCCACCTGCCGTTCAATTTGTAAAACCCTTTTTACTCATTGAATTCTACTACAAAAGTTTATGGTGTAATTTGGTACATTTTTTAACTTCCACTAGGCTCTTAGTTTAGTCTGTAGGAGAAAGAAAAAGTAGGGATGAGACTTGAATTTTGTACCTGTGCCGCGAGGTATCTTGACCAAATATCTAAGTACCAAACAAATGGTAAATCATATAACTATATTATATTAAGTTGGTTTATATTAAATTATATACAATGGATAAATATAGTATAAGATATAGGATAAGGATTCATGATCTAGATTATTCTAGATAGAGGAAGCTCCTGGGATGTGGACTCAGGCGAATGGATAGCTCTGGTCACTGTCTACGACGAAACAGAAAGGAGTGAATAAATATGTATCTACTTAGTAAACTTTTCCTATACCCATGTCACGAGACTCTAATGACTGTTCAGTATCGTCTTCCACACCAGTCATGTGATTGCCGGCGGTTATCCTGTAGATAAACTTAATCAATCTTGTTATCATTCATAACATTTATCATTTAACCTACACTACTTACGATTAATGTTTGTAATTGTCACAACAGGTCCGGTCAACAACTAAGACCAAAAACATTTAAATCTCTCTGTTTCGAGCTCAACACCCGAATAAAATAAATACATAATAGTATCTACATAGTAACTAGATCAGTTACTAAGTAAGGACATAATTAAACGGCAAACGGGACCATAATTATGGTTGAGAGATAATGGTACTGCCACCTATCCTTTTGGCAAAATACAAGTATGTTAGTATACTTATGAAAAAAAAAAGACGGGTTGCACTCTGGGAGTGCCGGCAGAAGTGAAAACATTTTCTTTTTTTCTTTCTTCGTTATATACATAGAAAAAGATAAAAAAGAACATACCATACCATACCTATAATATAGCGCTAATCATAGAACCTATCACTTATTTTCTGCTAATTTTCTGTCAGAAGAAATTAATAAATTATACAAAGAAAAAATAATCACAAAAAATAATAAATTACAAAAAGAAAAAATTATCATAAAAAGTAATAAATTACAAAAAGAAAAAATAATCACCAAAAGTAATAAATTATAATAAGAAAAAACAATCACAAAAAATCCCTGAAGGCCAGGTGGTTTGAACCCGATACTATCTGAAACTATAAGCTGCGACGACATCAATGGTAACTTGCAAAATACATAGTCTGTACCTAATCTTGTATGACGTCAGTCGTCGGTTACGGTTCAAAGGTCAACTAATCCTGACGCTTCCTTAACATTTTACACCCATCCAACGCCGCTAAAGAAGTTTTCACTTCAAAAATATAGAACCTCCTTTTAAGTATTCACAATTTCTTGTTAAAACAAACAAAGTATACATGGATTTCAAAACACAATTATATTTTATGATTTGACTACTAAATTATTACCTATTTATCAATGATTAAGTTTTTATGAAAAACTTAATTGCAGTTAGTCCAGTGACGAAGGCCGACTAGCTAAAAAGGTAGCCGAGCAGGTTAACCTAAGAACTCTTTATTGGGTTAACCTACGACTAATATTAGCGTATTAATTTCACGTGAACACTGATGCGAACACTGAAACTGAATCTTTTTTATCAAGTCAGCGTTGGAACGCGGACAAGACACTGCTATAATAATGAAATTGTCAAATTTGATAGGAAGCACGATTCATTGCTGAAGCAGGATAGAAGCAAGCGAGAGAGGTTGACGGCATATTATTAATTAATGACATAATTAATTTATGTAATGAAGTTGATTCATTAATTCATATTGAGAGTGTTTTTTAGATCAAACGTTCAAGACGCACTGGCGTTATTACAATTTTGTTTATATTGATATATTGTAACATTTTCATTGGGAAAGCAAGAAACAAAATACGCATATAGAGTTTTCTACTGAAAATACAAATCTTCTTGCAAATCGAAAAGTGTAGTCTGAACTTAGAATATGATGTACCTGCCCCTGAAGTGTCCTGTAGAACGGCACTATAGCTGTAGACTCTTACCTGTCGAGTTCTTTAAACCAATGAACAGCGTTATTTTTATCATATCATAAACTTTACTGATCGTAGAGTGATTTCATTGGTTGAAATGACTGAAAAGATACGAGTCTTTAGAGCTACTGATGCTGTTATCAAAATCCAGTCGCTCATTTCAATCGATGCTAAAGTTTCTTTCTTACTTAATGTGTAGGAATCGTTAGACTTTGGTGCAGGTAAACGTTTGATTGGCTCATAAAGTGAGGTAACATTAAATACTATCAACCACGGGTATCAACAACGTATTCAAAACCAGATGTTGATGGAAACAAGATGGTTTTGCAACTACACCAAATTAAAGAGAGGTATAGAGGTCTTCTGGCAAACGTAAAAGACGGGAAAGCGTTGTCAGGGCACATTTATAAGTAAATTAAACTTTATCATAATAATTCGTCATTGTATTCTATAAAACACCTACAATAAATTCATCCATATTGCAGTCTGCCGCTGGAAATAGGCGGCTCTAATCAAAAAAAGGTAAAAAAGGCATATATCTGCCACAGTTGGATGGATCGATGGAGTGGGTACGCCGTTTTACTATCGTTGAAGTAATGCGAGCCATAGTGCTCGCGCGGCCCCGGCCCCACCCAGCTAACAATTGCATCCTTTGTTACACGTAGTTCATCTGTAATTGTTATCTGCGTCTGTTGTTATGCACTCTCACTGAAATAATTTAAACGTTAATTATTATAATGTACTATTAAAAGATCAGGTACTTTTCTTTACTTAAAATAAAGTTTACTAACCGTTGCAGTCTGTTACTAAGTACTTAAAATGGTTAGAGTAAGACATTTCTTTAGCAATGTTAGTAAGCATGTAAAATGGCTAGAAATGTTTTTTTCTTTTCTTGATGTATAACGGTTTAGCGTTTACAGTTTTACCATCTTATAGCCGTCAACTGGGAATCTTGTTCGGACTTTATATACCTACTCATATTTCGAACCTATTTTATTGAGATTTACTGAGTTTTAATATTTATCTAATAGTTTACCATTAGCCGCAATAGCCATTACTTTGCCAATGAGACGTAACCTTTATAATACGAATGAAAACATTAATTACTTTAGTGTTTTAAAATAACTAATAAATTAACATTTATAATCTAGTTCTAACTTCCAGTCAAAAAGTTTAAATATTCAGTAGAAATTTTTCCTTCCATTTCCCAATTGAACAATACCCGTATTATCAAAAGAGGCCAACGTCCTAAGATAGTGATGTTACATTATTAATTTCGTCACTGTATACAAATAAAATAAGTAAATATTGAGTCGCTGATTGCCACCTGTGATGAGACCCAACTGGAGTGTATTGAAAATATGAAACCCTAGCAATAATGGGCTGTATTATTAGTATGAATTGCTTGTTTCGATCTATTACAGAAGTCTTCAATCAATGTTCTGTAATGTTTTACTATATGTGAATTGTATTGGTGTTAAGTGTCGATACGAGCAAAGATGGAGCCCGCAGTATGAGAATACGACATTTTATACGAATCTGCCATTTTGCGTACTGTTCAATATGCAAATCTTTTAATAATACTTATACCGCTCACCTTCATTTGCAGGTAAGCATCGGATGTTATCTACTGCCATGCTACAGTTAAGGCCAGGTAAGTGCTGAGCGAGACATGCTCTTTACTTAGCTAATAGTGTTTACTTTAATTAGATATCAGACCATTTCCTTTTATATCACATCATACATTCTTACGAATTATTTATTTACTGTTAAGAGCGGGTTGCAGTCGTTTTTAACATAAAGTAGGCTACATAAACTATAGGATGTGTAAAGGCAGAAACATGATTCATTATATTTGCCTCGACAGAATTTAGCGTCGAAGATAGCTCTAGAATGCTCCAAATCGCTAGTTCAAACACGTTTTAAACTAAGACGCCATTATCAAATAATGTCGAAGTTTGTATTAAAAAATGAAATAGGTAAAGTAAACATAGATACGCTTTTATATTATTTTCGAATTATGAGGCATCGTCGTTGGACGCCCAGCATATTTTCTAAACAAATTCAAAGGCAGTTTAATTTCCCCTGGGAATCCCTGAATGCCATACTCTGTGTTCACCTGAGTTTATGTGGTGAATCTGGTGTATACATTAGCCATAATTGTGGGCTGTGGAGATTATATGCCTATTTATGTATCCTCCAGATACCAAATATTATAAATCAGTCATGGAGCTAAAAGACAAACATGCCAGTGGAACGATGCCTTCTCTGATTTATTGAACCTAATAGTGAAAGACAATTAAAAGAAAGAAGAACAGAGGGAATGCATTTGTATCAATGAGCTAGCACTCCTTTACTTAACTAGGTCCATTAGCATGTCAGGTGGATTCGTTTCAGCAGAATCACGATAGACAAAAAAATATGAAATAGTTTTCTGAAAGAAACCCTGCAATCCCCTGGTTCCCACGTTACATCAGGAATAATAGAATACCTACTCTACATTTAAGTCTACTCCTTGTTTAAACCATTTGAAGGACTTCATTTATAATACAAAGAAACTTAACAAGTGTTGCCGAGGTGTGAACGAGATTTACTGACCCACATTTATATTAGATTTTTATAAACGGCCGGTGAACCCACAATGTTTACTTATTTCAGTAAACTTCAGTGAGATTTTGGACCTTTCGGCCATCTCGTTTCCAAAGCGATTCACTTCCAATTACATTCTCATTATTCAGTCCATCGGATATTTCGTCACGCGCACCGGCTGTAGCATTGGATACTTACTCGAGTGACTTGAGCCTCTCCTCTGCTAGTCGCGGCTCGCTCGGGAAGGGGTCCCGCTAGCAGTTACTTGAGTGTAGTCTAATACACGATAAATCTCCGGAGATAAATTCCTCGCGATTAATATCAAGCACTTCAAATGGTGTTCGCCTACAACAAATATTTTTTTTTTGCTGGGAAACATACTATGGCTGCCTCAAATTTTCTTTTAATTTTTTTTTTGTTTATCCAACTTTTGGTTTCCAATCATTATAATATCGCGTGAACCAAGACATGGTTTTTAATTTTTGCTTGGAATCCTAATAATATATAAGCCCAAGTTATTATAACAATAGCTACCTCCACCCATCAGTTTGGAATATATCATTTTTCTACACTATTTTTTTATTAATATCGATTACAAAGTAAGGTATACGAACGTCAAGATTACCTAATGTTTTCACACTTGTGGGTAGATTCGCAAGGTAAGCCTGGCCGTTCTTAATTCTTAAATGGCCATTGGCCATGCCATAGTTTTCTACAGAAATGTATCATGAAATCTTACAAAAAGGACATAAAGGCTTTTACAAGGCCGACAATTTGTTTAAAAAATGCTTGTTTGTCATCTCAATAGTTTGAAAAATAAATGCGTAATATATTTCGTGCAGAACTTCATAACACGAAGTACAAATATTTCACAGTTACGATTACAGAGTGTCAGTAAGATATAAATTAGTATTAGCATACAATGTTGACCGAAATACGCGCTGTCACGAGGCGAGCACTTCTATAAATAGCACTTTCAGACTACTGTTCAGTTAGTGGAGATGTATTGGGGATATTGAGAAGTCTGCTATGTGATTCGGTGGTATGCAAAGCGAAACTTTATGGAGTCAGTGCCAATTAAGTCTTGGCTATAGTCGACATGTTCGACGACCCGCACAGACATCTTATTATTCTGTGGCAATACCGCTTGCGTACCTATCGCGTGGCTTTGGAACATTTGTTTGTCCGATCGTCCCTCCCCACCGGCACTATTTAATTATTTACTGCTTTGCTGCCTACATAGCAAGACAATTCCTTACCGTGCCTACGGCCTTTATTCCTACAAGATCAAGGTGATCTTATTCCGCATACCGTACGTTTAGTACATTCCAAACAGCATAAAATGTCTGCCAAATATTAGGGACCTTTTTACGTAACCATAAGTTAGATTATATGCTGCTTCTTAGATTAATGTGGCTGAAACCAGTTACACTATGACACGAATAACTTGTTATTTCCATTCAGTAACACAAATTGCTGCTGCTTCGGCAGAGACCCTCAAACGGCGCAAATATCGTAGTTTAAGTGATAATTACATATTTGAGCCGTTTGAGGTCGAGTTGCTGGGATCATGGGTTCCAAGTGCCCGTCTATTATTTAAAGACATTTCCAAACGGTTAATAGACGCTACCCGTGACCAGAGGGCTGGTTTATTCCTTGCGCAAAGGATCAGTATTGCCATTCAACGTGGCAATGCCGCCAGCGTTCTGGCCACCCTCCCAGATGACATCGATGGGGAGAAATTCTTTGACGCCTGAACCTGCTGGTTTGTATATAATTATGTACTTACTGTTTTTATATTTTTTTATTTAAATAATTCTCATGGACATATTGTAAATAATTATTGTAAATAAATTTTACCTGCCATTTAATAGTTACTAATTGTTACTGTTTAACGAGTATGATTTTGTTTCCAACAAACCGGTAACTCTGTTACTGTTTCTTTACATTGACGGTACTAATGATACTTAGTGTAGTTGGTTGGTTGTTTAGTGATAGTAATACAAAAGGATGGATGGCAGGTACTTGTGGATCTGCTAGATTGGACACGAGAATGGGCAGCACCATTTAACGACGATTTGAGTTCGATATTATTGTACATTGAAACTAAATACATTGATTTGGAAAATAGAAATTGTTCTACTTCGCCTTTACAACGAACATAGAAAACTTTCTGTTCTTACCTATAAATAAACAGCTTAATCTCATATCTACCAAGCTAAGTATTTACGAGCGTCTGGCGCAGGTATGAAAGCCGTACTAAAAGGAGAAGGACCTATTAGACCTCGGACTCCAAGGTGCCTCGGATGTAACCGGGAACAATTCAGCGATGAGGATGATGAAACTCAATGACTTTTTATGTCGAAAATAATTTTCATTAATGCAAAAATTTCGGGCCTTAGATAATAACAATGTGGTACAGTCAGCATCATTAAAATCTTGCTAACAAAGGACTCAAAATAATCCAAATACCAAAATTCCAATTTTATATTGGTTATTAGAGTACTCAAATAGTTGTATGTATCCAGAGTGGTCCAACAATCTTAGCGGTCCGTCTTCCAGAATTATATCAGTTAGTAGAGTATTCATATTCATATACACAATCACGCCAGTCGATGGTATCTAGACAAGTATAATTTCAAAAAATGTAGACATTCATACTTTTCTCAATAATGCGAGTTAATAGTTTATGGCTTATGCAACTGTCAATTATAAAAAAAAAACAAAAGACATTGTCAATTGAAACATTTTATATCCTTTTCTTACTCATATATCTATCACTTATCATCACACCATTGTGTGAAAGCGATGGCTTTATAAGTAAGAAGGAGATAAAAAATGAGATTAAATGACAATGTCTAGATTTTTGAAATTATACTTGATTGGATACCATCGATCGGCGTGATTGTGTATATGAATATGAATACTCTACCAGCTGACATAATTCTGGAAGACCGATCGCTAAGATTGTTGAACCACTCTGGATACTTACAACTTTTTGAGTACTCTAATAACCAATATGAAATTGGGATTTTGGTATTTGGATTATTTGGAGTACTTTAGTTAGCAACATTTTAATGATACTGACTGTACAAGTACCACCACATCCATGTTTATCTACCATCCATCCATTATAAGACCACCTGAAGTGAAACCTAGAATATGCACCTCACAAAATCGCGAAAATGGTGTACTTAGTAATTATTGTTCTAACCGTCTATGTCACTAATCTACCTAGTTACCACGTTGGTATTGTTTGTTTTTATGTTTGATTACATGTCATGGGGCGAGGGTCTTGATGGGTTTCTTATGAAGCATTGTGGCCCTAATAACATGTTATGACTTGAAGTGCCTATAGTAATTAGTCCACCTAGGTCCAAGTGAAATTATATGTTAGACGTCGGTAGACAAGACACAAAGCTAAGGGAAATTAAGTACTAGTTTTGCGTGGGAATGTTTTGCTATTTGCCATCTGTTGGTTGCGTGAAAGGAAAGAAACATTCTTTTTTAGGGTTCCGTAGCCTAATAGCAAAAAACGGTACCCTTATGGATTCGTCATGTCTGTCTGTCAGTCCGTCCGTATGTCACAGCCACTTTTATCCAAAACCAAAAGGACTATGCAGTCGAAACTTGGTAAGCAGATGTGAACGGCATTAGGACTTTCAGTCAAAAATATCAAAAAGAAACCAGTAAATATTGGGGGTATCACCATACATAGAAATGAGACTCAAAAGTTTCTCTCATCAAACCCATACGGATACGGAAGACTACGGATAGGACTTCAAAAATGAAATGGTATTTTTCTAAACCGAATTGTTTGCGCAGGGGAGACTTCCAAATCGGTAAAATGAATGCCTCAATAAAACTAAAAAAGATATATGATGTACATTTCCATGTCAACTTCCCTCGAAAATTAGTTTGAACGAGTACTAGTAAGTAGTTTTTTTACACGTTATAAATCGTAAACCGTACACTATTATTAAAACATCGATCAGAGTTACAACGAACTACAAGAACTTTATATTATTTTGCAGCCACGGAACCCTTCATGGGCGAGTCCGACTTGCATTTGACCGCTTTTTGTTTACATTAGATTACTGTCTAGATACCTTCATTGCTAGAGTTTGTATTACTGTTGAGAATATCCAGACATAGCCGAAACATATCCTTGAAGAAAACCCAAATAAATATTGCTCTAACCAGGACTCGAATTTACAATAACAAGGAGTAATACTATCAATATCTGAGAATGCTGGCCAAACAATTAAACGTCGCAATATTTGTATGCGAGTACGGGCGCGTTGGTTGCGTGAGCGCAGCGCGGCTGCCCGCGACTCTATTATTGTGCGGTTTATATTTGCATCATTTCGTTTACATCAGTGAAGATGCACGCAGCTCCGCTGTCAGCAACCACAATGTGAGCGCCCATCTCACTACGCGCATACCGCGACGACGAAGAAAATATATTTTCCTAACTTCTCTTTTCCTTAAAACAAAGATTAAGACCATGGACCCTACCCTCAATAGTGTGAGCCTTTGCAATCAACTTTTATCAAGCTTCGTACCACTGCTGTCTTACTGAACTTACTTACCGTCTTCTACGTATGTAGTTATATACATATAATCAATTCTGCCAGCCATGAAAGAGAAGATAAAGACATTTTGTTCCATGCCAACCGGGTACTTTGGGATTAAAAGTTAGGAGTAAATAACAAGAGAGCGTACAAAACGGGGTCGCGCAGTTATAGTCTGAGTTCGACAACTCTACCTATTGCTACTTTCTTGATTTTTTCTTGGAAAGATTAGGTATATTAATAGTTAGGACATTTAGTATGCTAAGGAGAATATTAAATTAATTTATACTCGGAACATTTGTTTGAAGTGTTCCAGTTCACGAGAAAGGTGATAGTTGAGTATTAAATATGCATAGAATACTCGTACATACAGGTAGGACGACTTTGTTCGCTGGACTCTCCGATCTTCCTGCCATAGTTAAACCTGTAGGCTCGGAAGCTACGATGGTAGCAGACCAGATGATCTCCTCAATGCCCTAGAAGTAGGGTAGTGCTTTCGTGTAGAATGCAAGAAGCATTTTTATTTCATATCGGATTCATTTCTACCTAAGCACTGGAATTCCTTGTAAATCTTGGGATTTTTTTAGTCTTAAGTATGCTGCTTTTGGACAAATGTGATCATTTACCAGCAGATGAAATAGTGGGCAAACGCCAGAAATGAATAAATACAAAAAAGCCCATAGCTGTTCACTTGAGAACATCCGCGTTTTTTGAAATCGGTTAAAAACAAAATGTATAGCCTACTGCAATTTCAAATACTTCGAGTTTGTCTCGATTAAATGTCAGTACCTATATAAAATGTTTCACGTTAACTGCATACATCGATATCAGTAATTGCTTCAATAAAAAACTGAGTGTTATGGAATGAACTTTCGAGTGATCATAATTCATTCAGTGTGGTTATCGGTGCTCTGCGTTGTCGTGCAAGATGCTCCTTAATAAATATAGGGCACACGGAAGGAAGCCAATAGCATTTACAGAAGGTCATAAATTAACCATGAGAGCCAGACTAAAAGCGCGGGTGCAAGCGCGGGCGCACGCGCGGAAGCAATGGGCTGCGGATTGGATAAATTGAATCGGTTCAGGTGGCATTTGAACCCGCGATCTTTGCCTTACAGGCGTATTTTTCCGTACTTTTCCTATCCTAATCGATTTGAAGAGGATCATAGAAGATTTGAAGAGGCGGAGGATCGTACGAAATGGCGGACATTGGGAGAGGCCTATGTCCAGTAGTGGACTGCAGTGGCCTAACTGATTTGATTTGAATAGTTAGCATATTAAATGCTTTAAAATTTCATTCAACTTTCGTCGTACCTCGAATATTTGGTATTTTTACTTGATAGTCCAATCTTGAGATGGGAGGTGAATACTAAAGATGAAAAAAAAAGAAAGATGTATACGAACTAAATAAAAACAGTGAAATAAGTGCCTGTTATTTTTTTGAAGTGAAAACTTCTTTAGCGGCGTTGGATGGGTGTAAAATGTTAGGGAAGCGTCAGGATTAGTTGACCTTTGAACCGTAACCGACGACTGACGTCATACAAGATTGGTACAGACTATCTATTTTGCAATTTACAATAGATAGCGTCGTGGCTTAAACGGTAAGCACTTCGACTGTAAGTCCTTATAGTTTCAGATAGTATCGGGTTCAAACCACCTGGCCTTCAGGGATTTTTTGTGATTGTTTTTTCTTATTATAATTTATTACTTTTGGTGATTATTTTTTCT
Organism: Eilema caniola; assembly: GCA_949126895.1. NCBI lineage: Eukaryota > Metazoa > Arthropoda > Insecta > Lepidoptera > Erebidae > Eilema > Eilema caniola. The sequence continues at coordinate 15,893,922 of OX421460.1, read as the reverse complement.
TTTTGTAATTTATTACTTTTTATGATTATTTTATCTTTCTGTAATTTATAATATTTTGTGATTATTTTTTCTTTTCATAATTTATTAATTTCTTCCGACAGAAAATTAGCAGAAAATAAGTGATAGGTTCTATGATTAGCGCTACATTATAGGTATGGTATGGTATGTTCTTTTTTATCTTTTTCTATGTATATAACGAAGAAAGAAAATAAGAAAATGTTTTCACTTCTGCCCTCCCTTCTGCACTCCCAGAGTGCAACCCGTCTTTTTTTTATATGAGATCTTTTCTACAAAAAAATTTGAATTTCAAAACAATCCAGTACTTATCTACCGTCATTTTACGAAAAGAATGTTGTGGTGACGCCTTGGTCAGACTTAAAATGTTACATTTGGTTTAATCGCAATTGGTTGAGCAGAACCGAAGTAATTAAAACAGACATTCACGCAGGTAGAACCGCGGGCATAAGCTAATACATACCTAATACCAAAAATAGTAGTATAGATTTGTATAGTACCCGCCGACAACTGCGACGAGACCGAACTCGTTCATTACCCCTGCCCGCCCGCACATTATGACAGTCGCCACATAGGCTCGGTTAGTCGCTCAAAGCAGTCGCACTAGGCTCCCGCCTAAGAGCGTTTTCACCACGATTTTCACATTCATCCGATATCGGTGTCGGACGCTGATAGCCGACATTATGTGCTGTTTTCACATATATCCCAAAAAATCGGCCCAATACGGCCATGTGCTCGAAAGCACAGACTAGTTAGGGATGCTGGAGATGAAAAAAAGTGCAAGCAATTTTCGGCCTTATTCACATGACATATTCGTGATCAGCGTCATCAATTAACGCGAAAAGACATGTAATTAAGTAAATGTCATTAAGATCGAAAATTGCTTGCAGTCGTTGTTTTATTCTCTTTGTGATCCGATATCGGGCCAATACAGGGATGTGAAAGCTGTCTTTCACATCCCTGTATTGGCCCGATTTGTATCTGTATGCATATGTCATACATTTCACTTCCTCCGATAGGTATGCGATGTCGGATATCGGATATCAGACAATGTGAAAACGCTCTAAGTCACTTCGGTGTGGCCGCAACGAGCGTCAAACACTTATATTGGTTTTATCGTCGCTCATTCATTTGATGATTTCGGCGAATGCCGTGCAGTAAATAATTCCTCGTAACTTTGACATTCATATTTGATCACGGTGTATGACCTGCATAGTGTTAATAATAAATTGTATTCGTATGAAAAACTAAAGATTATTAGACCATATTAGATACTCGAAAATAACAGTTACGAAGAAGACATTCTTATCAGTCACCAGAGGTTAGGTAGAATATTTTAAACGACGAATCCAATGCATTAGATTCAGTAATGAGGATCAAATAATATCTATTATAATGTTAATATTTTTCAGTAATTTCACGAGTTTAGGTTTGTTTGGCAGGTTTATTGTTATGATTTGGTTCAAATTTAGCTTCAAGAATTGATAGTGAAAAAAAAAAGTTTGTGAAGAGGTCAAGATTTTTATTCTGAATCACAGGTGAGGTGCATCATAGACAGCGATCGAATCGGTGTAATAAAATATTCATAACTTCAGGCGTCCTGGGCAAAATTATTATTAAATGAGCCGCGTCGACTACCTATTGATTTGTGTCTTATTACTATTTGTATTCTTCGGAAACAGTTTTTTTATATTTTTCAATTGTTTTAAAAAAAACATACAACAATTTTTTGTCATGTTGTAGGTAGAATAAGCCTACTTTTCCCTTCTTTAAGACTAGCCAGTACTTACTTTAGGTTTATACACTCCAAAATTCTTGCGTAAAAGCTATGTTCACTCTAGGCAAATAAACTTTTTATTTTTTCAACTCCCTGTTAGGTGCAAGCACCGTGGTTGGTGAAATCTGGAAATAAATAAATACATAGATAGACATATGTATGATATTTTCTAAAGTTTACGCGAATAACTCGCGATAGAATCCGTTAAAAAGTGGTTGTATTTCTACATTTATATGTATATAGAGCAATCTAGAATTCGACAAAGCAGAAGTAAGCCTTTCAGGTACTTCATTTGTAAACATTGAACGTGGTATTATCGTGTGCATACATTATGATTTCAGTAAAATATGTTGTCTTAAATTAAAATAGGCTGAACTTGCATGGGTAACTGGTTACCCAAGCCAATGGTCAATCGGCAGAGGTTTTTTGTTCGCAGGAACAAATTACCCCAATCACGAAGAGGTCGCTTTGAATATGTCACATCAATCTAATACAAAATGCCATGCAAACGATGCAGTCGTTCTTGGAAGATACTTTTAAATTGGTATCGATTTGAAACTTTGTTTTAATAATGTAAAGGTAAATACAACCTCTACACAACGTTACTAGCAAACTGGTTTTTGAAGTGAAAACGTCTTCTTTAGCGGCGTTGGATGGGTAAAAATGGTTAAACTCGCGTCAGGATCACGTGACCTTTGACCCGTAATCGACGACTTTGTAGCACGACATGACGTCATACAGCATTCCTTGCTACAGAGTGTTTATTTTGCTAGGTACGCTAAGAAGCTCCGTAGCTTAGCGGTAGGCGCTTCGACTGTAAGTACTTATGGTTTCAGATAGTACCGGATTCGAACCGTACCGTAATTTATTACTTTTTTTGATTACTTTTTCTTTTTGTAATTTATTAATTTCTTCTGACAGAATATTACCAGGAAATTAGTATGGTATGGTATGGTATGTTCTTTTTATCTTTTTCTATGTGTATAACGATGAAAGAACGAAAGAAAAAGTTTTCACTTCTGCCGGCACTCCCGAAGTGTAACCTGTCTTTTTTATCCGACTATGGAGGAGCAAAAATGAGAGTTATGATTTTGACCGCCATATTTCAAATATGTGTTATATCTAGGCCGTATAATTATGTCGTCTCCCTACACATTTGCAGATAGAGAGGTAGCACGTGAGAATACGAGCGTGGAAATGGCCATAGTTTATTTCTAGCTTTACCATCAAGCGAACAGAGCTTGTGGGTTTAGTGGTGATATAAATATCTGTTGCAAACTAGCAGAACCACTTAGTCCCAAACTTATCTCGAAGTGTCCAAAGCTGTTAGACCACGAACTTTTAAAGTTATAGTTACAAATAAAGTTTTATATGTCTGTTAAGGGTGTGATAAAGCCGTAGGCAGGCTTTGGGTCTCAAAAGTAACAAGCCTGTTATTTGTTTCCCGGCCTTTACCGTAACAGCTTCAAAGTCTTTTAATGGCCGTCGTCTTGGGAAGCTTCTCCTGCAATCTTTAGTACCTATCTAGTTATTAACAATATATTACTTGGTTTATTGAGGTTAGAGGGTTAACCAACACGTTTTATCATATTTTTTTCAAGACACTTGCTCATAAACTGACTCTAATTCCATGGCAATTACGCACATAATGACACCTGTAATCAAACTGTGACTTTTTAATTGTTATAATTCACAAGTGAGTTAAAGATTCTTTTTAAAATTTTACTGGTTCAGTTCCTTTTTTTCTTAAAAATAATTTTGATACAAAAAAGGTCGTGTTCAATACTACAAGTAAATTAATATATGTACTTATAACTTGCTCATTTCTTTCAACTTCGTATTTAAATAGATAATTTTAACTTGTACGTATTTAATAAACAAAGTTTAAATCAATTAACCTTAATAACTTTTGTTTTCTCTGTAAAAACTTTATTTTCCCAATTCAGGCCGCGACAAATTAAAGAAAACTAACCTCTTTTAGTCTATGGCCCATCGAGATGCGCGCGCATAGAAAAATTAATTAGTGTGGTTAATATTAATTAATTAATTATATGGTTATAGCGAATAAAAAATCATAACACGTTTTCACTTTCGAAATTATAGTTAATTATTAAAAAAAATGTCTACAAGTACGAGTTATGAAGCAAATGATTTATGTTGTACAACTTCCGATATATGATGTGATTGATGTGAAGCCCTTAATTGAATATTTATAACACTTGTACTTTTCCACACATTAAAAAAAAAGACGTGTGGCACTCGGGGACTGCCGCGGGAAAGCTATTGCATAGCATTTTGTATCAACTTATGCAATTATAATTATATTTATATTTATTTATATATAATTATTTTATAATTCAAAATTAATACTGCATTTGCGATAATAATAAAATGTATGTATATAGAGTACTCACTCATTTTCTTTTACTATTTTTTCGTGACTTTCTTCATTAATAATAAATGCACTTTGTTCATTCAATTTCAAAACACTTTATACACAAATTTTACAAGTACAACTATTCACTGTTGTACATAAATACCTATACACCTATATACTTTCTTATAAACAGCTACTTATGTATTCGTCCGATTTCGGAGCAGCTCGTCTCGATTCGTGCGAGCTTCGTAGAGTCGTACAAATACGGCTAGTTGCACGCACACAAACACCGTGTCGAAGACTGCCGAAAAGAAACGAGCGCGCTCATTTCTTTTCGGCAGCGTGAGGTTTTTTCGTTACGGAATTTCTGGATTCGGTCCCCGCGCTCAAGGCCCTCGATAGGAGCTATGCAATAGCTTAAAAAATGTGGAAAAGTACAAGTGTTATAATTATTCAATATGTGTAGCAGATTCCACCAAGTGCCATCAATCTCCAGTATAAACAGTCTGAAGCCGTTATGAAAAGTTTACTACCTGAAAACTGCAATATCTATTTTAGTATTATTTTATTTATAAGAATGTTAAAAAACATAGTATGATACACGTGTGTGTGTCGGCTCTCTCGGCGCGCCTCAGCGGTAATTACCAACTTTACAAACTTGTACTATAATTTACTATAAATTGTACGCGTACTTATGTACGATAATTGGAAGTTCGTTAAATGTAAAATATAAAAAAAGACTACTTGCACTCCGGGAGAGCCGGCAGAAGTGAAAACTTTTTCTTTCTTTCTTTCTTCGTTAAATAATGAGAAAGAGATAAAAAGAACATACCATACCATACCATACCTATAACATAGCGCCAATCATAGAACCTATCACCAAGTTTCTGCTAATTTTCTGTCAGAAGAAATTAATAAATTACAAACAGAAAAAATAATCACAAAAAGTAATAAATTACAGAAAGAAAAAAATATCACAAAAAGTATCAGAAGCCTGGGCTTCTGATACTTTTTGTGATATTTTTTTTTTTGAACCTGGGTTCGAACCCCGTACTATCTGAAACCATAAATACTTAGTAAGTGCTAAGCTACGAAGCTTCTTAGCGTACCTAGCAAAATGAACATCGTCCTACAAAGTCGTCGGTTACGGGTCAAAGGTTAAGTGATCCTGACGCACGAGTTTAACATTTTTAACCATCCAACGCCGCTAAAGAAGTTGAAATTGTATGGATGCATGGTGAGTTACAGGAGGCTTAAGAAAAATGAGTTGAAAACTAAATGGGCACGTCAATAGCAAATATCTCTAGCGACTCGTGCAAATTGCGTCCTTGCCTTTAGAATCTATTAACAACTCTTAGTTTTTGTTGTCTACGGTAAATATCGAACATGCAGGCCTTGTTAAAACTATGCTAAACATATGGACTGCACATTCATTATGTTAGTCTCATGTAGAACGTCACGACATACTCTATTTAAAATTGGTTAATCGTGGTGTCGAAAGTACGCCGTTTTTTAAGTGAAAACTTCTTTAGCGGCGTTTGATGGGTAAAAAGTGTTAAACTCGCGTCAGGATCACGTGACCTTTGTCGCGTCAGGATCACTTGACCTTTGAACTGTAACCGACGGCGGACGTCATACAAAATTAGCTACAGACTGTTTATTTTGCAAGATACGATAGGAAGCTTCGTAGCTTAGCATTAAACGCTTCGACTGTAAGTCCTTATGGTTTCAGATAGTACCGGGTTCGAACCTGAGCTTCTGACACTTTTGTGACTATTTTTTCTTTTTGTAATTTATTACTTTTGTGATTATTTTTTCTTTTTGTAATTTATTAATTTCTTCTGACAGAAAATTAGTGATAGGTTCTATGATTAGCGCTATATTATAGGTATGGTATGGTATGTTCTTTTTATCTTTTTTTCTATTTATAACGAAGCAAGAAAGAAAGAAAAAGTGTGAATTTTCGACATGTATGTAATTTTTGGTAATTATCTGTATAATGTTTGGTAAAATTACCGAGCGCGAACATGCTCAAAGATCTAGGAAAAAAAAATACAGATCATATTTTGGTTGTTTTAATTTTAATAATAATAAATTAAATTAGGATAAGGATGTACAAAGTGTAAGTCCACTATATTAATATATTATTTTTTTTTGAAAAAAAATGTTCTTTACCCAATCATCTAACGCAGAGAATAAATAAGTAACCTTGTCTTACATGTTTAATAGTTGTAATAATAACTCAATACATTTTATGAAAATTTAATCACAATAATCTCGCCCGAGATCAATATAAATTTTAAAATTAATGTTAGTTTGTTTAATAAATGGTATATTTAGCTGAAATTGAAAATTAAAATAATAAAAATTGGGCCATTTGTCGGTATAAGGCCAAATCATTAAGGGGGCCTAAATGATTTTGCTATAATCCGAAAGATGCCCTTATTTTAAAAAAATGCCTTATTAACGTTTATTCCAGACTTAGAATAATAACGCATTATGCGCGAGCGAAGTGAAGCCATTTCAACCAAGCCGGTCTACTTATTAGCAGGGTTACCAGTGTTATCACAAAATTAGGTAAAATATTGAAACCAAATTTATTGGTATTAGTAAGTTTCAAAATACTCCATGAATATATATTGATTCGTATACTTTTACTTGCTGCTTTTCGATGCTTACCAAAAGCTGTAGTTTGAATAAAAACCTATAATTATTTAATTTTTTATTCATAGCTATAGAACATAAACATATTCGAAGCAAACTGAAATAATAAATAAAATATTTACAATTATATAATGCGTCGAAAACAAATTCTACATGGACACGATTTATTAATTTAAAGTTTTCACTTCTGCCGGCCCTCCCGGAGTGCAACCCGTCTTTTTTTATAGGCATTGCATTGTTAGGTCATTTCACATTATAACCAGTAGAAGTGTACTTATTATATCTATTTCTGCGCTTACTTAGTAGCGGTCGAGGATATTAGCATGACATTTGCAGTCTCCGTGTGCAGATATTTTTTAAATTTACTAACAAAGTTTTGTCAGTTTTGGACCATTTCAGAAATAGAGCTCTAGTCAAAACAAACCAGTTAGAAATTCATGCTATACATTAAGAATACATTATACTAATATAACAAAATTACGTAAGATACATTATACTGTCAATTAATTAACGTTGGCAGATAATAAGTTAAATAAAAATGTTCCCAGCATAAGGAATAGGTAGATACTAAAACTCAAAAACGGCGCTCTGAACTACCCAGAAAACACACCCCAGATACTACCCGGGATATAAGTTTTGATAAGCAATTTGGGCCTTATGTCACCTTCAAATTATATATTACATACAATTTTCAAGAGGCGCCACTCAGTGCCACTTGCACCTGATAGGGGAGCCACAGAAGGGATTTTGGGATTTATCCGGTGAAGTACATCACTAGGATTTACTGAAGCATTATTTTTCATTCTTTTTTTTTGTTTTAAACAAAATTATCAACAGTATGTAATTTAAATGCTTCTTCGTCTGAATACATTGCGTAACTGACGAACATCTCCAGAATTTCCTTTATATATTATGTGTCTACTGCACCACAATGTACCACCGCGGCGCTTCTTTTTGGTAGCGCCACTGCAAAGTTTCTTCAAACATTTAATTTGAAGGCGCTTAAGAGCGTTTTCAGATTATCCAATCCGATATCGCTGACGGAGGTCGATCCGATATCGGAGGAATTAAAATGTATGAAAATGGTAAGTATTGTATCTGTCTTTCATATTGTTCGGTCTATATTTATTCATTTATGATCATTTGAAGACAAACATAGAATAAAAGCCTCTACAATATTTTTCAGATAGCATGGGTACGGTGACATTTGACTAATTCCATTTCATGCATGATTCATTTCGAAACAATTTACCTAACGCGGAATACAGGAAACAACACTTAATACGAAGATAAAAAGAAAACTGTTTTATTTTGCATTTTTAACTTAAAACTATTTTTATTTCTCCGTAATTATTTAAACTTTAAATATAAACATTCCAAATACATAATTCTTGATGCGTGAATCGGAACAGGTTGCGTTAGAGATTGACATAGTAAAATCGTTATAATCGATAAATTGTCGAATAAAGTATCATAAATCGTTAGTTGTATTTTTAACTAAAATACGATTATAAAATATAATTATGTAATAATAAACTTTAAACAAAGCATTTTTGTCTTTGTGGAGCTTTATTATAATATAGCAACACTGCTTAAGCATGAGCTGGCAGCCATCTTGTTATATCAACTCAGTACGAGTGCGTCTGCCTTGTATGCGGTCTGTTTTCTTTGTTTTGAGCTTGCGTGGTGTTTTTGTTACTTGTTTTTGTTATTGACTATCGTTGTGCTTTGTTGTTTTCGTTACCGTTTTTTGTTATTGACTTTTGTTTTGTTGTTTTTTTTTGGCAAAATGCCAAAAAGAACGAAAAAGACTGTGCTTGGTAGTCAAGCCCGTGAATTTGTAGTTCGATTGCGGGATTACTTTGAGCGGGAACGTGAGAATGGCGGAACGCTATTGCCTGTGTCCAACGTTTTGGATCGAGTGGCAGGTGCGTTAGACATTGGGCGGAACACGGTTTCTCGAATCACTCGAGAAAAATATGGTGCTCACGATACAGAAGAAAATAAGTTTTCCACTCCTAATAAAAAGCGAACCAAAAAGGCATCTGTAACAGATGTAGACAGTTTTGCGGCCGATGCTATACGGAGCCACATTTATAACTATTACCAGAATAAAGAATTACCGACGCTTCTAAAACTGGTCAAGTCTTTAAAAGATGCTGATTTGTTTACTGGAAGTCCTACATCCTTGTGGCGCGAATTGAAGGACATTGGTTTCCAATTCAAAAAAGTAAACAAAAGAAAAATTGTCATGGAGAGGGGCGATATAGCACTTGCGCGGGTTACCTTTTTGAAAAAGGCTAAAGCGATTACCGATTGGAGCAATTCCCAAATAATTATTCACGTCGACGAGTCAGATGACGACGATGATGATGATGATGATGATGATGATGAAGATGATGAACATGTTTGATTTTTAATAAATAATTAAACAGGTTATCAATTTTGTTTTACTTTTTTATTCAAAATTATTAGTTAATAGAATCGATTTCTTCTTCATTAATAAATGATCTCGATAAGATATATAATCGATTTTATTTCATGCGATTTTATCTTGACTACATCTCTAGTAACTTCAAATCCCAAACGTCACCGTACCCATGCTACGTGAAAACGACTATAGCTTTAACAATGGGATTTATGCGATACTTTATTTGGATAGATCTTCTTTACGTCTTAAATATAATAGATATAGCAAATAAAATTTTCTATTATAGTCTATTAGAGCTATCGGGATACTTTCTATGTTGTATTGTTTGGAGTTTTCGATATTTTGGCGCTGTTGCAAGCACCATGACCACGGAGGAACTGGAGTATTAATAATAATATAGATCATACCCTCTTTCGATTTCTCTTGCTACGCGTATATCGGAAACTCCAAACAATACAATGGTAAATATCCCGATAGCTCTAATAGTAATGTGAGTGAGCATGTTGGATTAAATACCTATATTCTATCGCCATTCGACACCAATATCAGATCAGAAACTGAAAATGCTCCAAAAGTACGACCACCCCCATGAACCCAATTGATGCTATCAATATCTGACGCACTCGAGTATGTCCATGCAATCGCTTTTTGGTAATTTTGAAAAACTATAACCACTTCCCACAACTATAAAACGGATATGTAATATGTTTGTCTTGCTTTGCAACCCAATATGTCTCTATGATGCTCGAGTAAATCCCAATTTGGCATCGTCAGCTCCCCTTCGAAGTACGAAAGTGTCACTGCGTCTGCGTGCCACAACGCACCACTTCACGTGTCCAATTTGGAGGCACCCTTAATATCAACGAAGGTTCAAAGTACTTCAATAACTTTGTAACATATTGGCTTATATGAATAATACAGCAAGTATGTAACGGAATCGACTGAGTGTGTTTTGGCAACGCTCTCAGTCAAATCCAATATAAAGCCACAACATTGTGAATGAAAAAATAATACAATAGTAATTGGAGCAGGTCAGTTATAGAGAGGGCTTTGAATTTATTGGTGATGTTGGATGACGGCTGGTGCTCGGTGGCAATGACACGAGATCACAATGTTTCTCCGACCTACATGGAGTTGCAGGCGGGTTTCAGTGCCAAGTATCGCCGCATTCAGCAATGCTCTAACTCAATTAGCGTCTCATAGTTGATTCTGCGCACACGCTGCACCGCGCACCGTTCACTCATTCACGACTATAGGATATAATGTTAAAAAGCATTTTTACAGTGCTATTTATAATGAAAGGGTTCCCCGGTTTGACCACTATTATCTCACCTGTGGGTAAGTGACATGGTGGTCTATGATTCTTCACGCTTATCAAGCATCCTATTTACTTTAAACTCGGAGATTGGCTATCCCTGTCCAAAAACATAGACTCAGGCAAAGAATTTCCCTCTTATAGCAGTATGCACAGTACAGTGTACGTTTACCACTACGTAACGATATGATTAGAATATGTACCAGGTGGTGTGTGGGTGAACTCAAATAGGCATACATCTGATGAAAAGTGGTAAGCTATACCTGTGTACGTGACTACCTGGTGTGTGACATCCGTGTAAATAAAGAAAAGGAAAACTAAAGGAGATGCATCAAAAGGAGAGGGAGTTAGTCTCACCAACCATGCAAATACTCACTAATATTCACAAATACAAGTTCAGTGACAGTTTTGATTGCTGGTAAAATGTCGAGTTTATTATCAGTATTAGTATTCCGATATCGAGCTCTCATCATCCCAAATACTTGGAATCGTCCGTGAGGATTTGTGATACATGTGCATCAGTTTGACTTTCATTCCGAACACGTCGCGTTTCTACGTGATCAGGCTGGTGATGGATGTGTACTCGCTCTGAGTTCGTACGCTGTTGTGCCTTTGGGGCTGAAGTACACGGACTGCCAAAGAGTGTGCCCAACATTAACTATACTGATAAAACACCATTGTCTGACGCGATCAGCGAGTTAGTGATGTATCTCACAGAAAAGTACAACTTTTCAACTAGAACAGCTTCCGAAATATGTATTTACAATAAGTTTTTGAGAAAATACATACGGGTGAACCACTGCGGACGATAGTGATAGTGATTCACGATATAAGATTATTAAAAAAAGGTGTCAGAAGATTCCTAATATAAACACATGTCCCCTAGATGGTAAACGGTTACAGTGGAGGAAGTCCAACCACAAATAATTATAAATTTAATTGATTTTGACTTTGATTCAATCATCGGTAGTGGGTAAAATGCCACGCTTGGTTTTGATACTATTTAATGCACATGCGGTGTCTAGCGTACTACATATCTGGAGTAGCCACTAAAAAAAGGAACCCTACCGTAGTGTAGCAAAAGTCAATAGGCTGCTGTGACCGGATAAGGCTTGTTTGCCAGTGATGTCAATTCGTGTTCCCCGAGTTCATTTACCGCTTGCGTTGGTTAGATGCGGTTGCGTAATAGGCTGCGCCATTCATTCGAACATCTGTGTTCATTGTCGAACTAACATTTTAGTAAATTGCCTCCCCTGCCTCGATGGCTTAGCCGTAGTAGATTATATTCTAACAGAAGGATTTATCACGCGATTTAGCTAATGTTTTGATGCCGGGATCTGATTTATATTATTTAATAATATACGCCCCCTAGCCAGATGGACCGATGACCTGAAAAAGGTGGCTGGGACGGACTGGATGCGGAAGGCGGAGGATCGTACAAAATGGCGCACATCGAGGGAGGCCTATGTCCAGCAGTGGACTGCAGTGGGCTAATTGATTGATTGATTGATAATCTATGCGCATATTGGACTGTCACATTGAAGATATAGGTAACATTTAACACGTCTGTACGCGTGTTACTACTGCTGACAGCTGATAGTTGTATGCATTTTATGTTTTGTTAATATTATATACCTTGGCGTTCAAGTACTTACTAAAACAAAATATTCCTAAATTTGCATGCAGTTCGTGTGCATGTGTTTTTAAATATATCTTGTTCTGTATTTCAAGTAGTGTAAGTAAAGTTCGTAAGGCTGTCATTTAATTGCATCGTGACGTGTGTAACGATAGCGTTCTTCTCGTACCAGGGCATCGGAAATTATGTAGAGGAAAAGGGAGGGCGCTGGGAGGTGGGCGAAGGCGAACATGGCAACAACGTGAACCAAAACTTCTGAAATGTTGCCGTATATAATACGACTATATCGAGTAATGTCACGATTTTATACCTCCCATAAATGTGACAATGAATAGTGGGTATTTTAGGCCTTTTGTCCATTATTGTAGTACTCAGAGAGTATGATATCAATAATTTTTTATGATACTGTTGAAAGTTTGCGCCTATAGTACACGCCAATAGTAAACAAAAGGAATATTACAGGATAATACCGCGATTTATTACAACTGTGTTATGAACTTCAACAATCTGTTTGTAATAAAATTGGGCAACCGGGCAGCAGGGAGCCTTCATTCGAGTGCCTACAAGGTGCTTTTAATGTCAAGGATCTCGCAGCGGCGTCCGGATCTGCGCTATCCGATCCGATATTCATGCGGACGCGGGGATAGTCACGAGAAAAGACTGGCATCTTGATTTATAAAGCTGATAGGGAAATAAAATTTGCTACGGAAATAATAAGATACAATAAATTATGCTATTCAATAATATAATTAAGTCTTGTTGATCGGCTTAGTGATCAGTACGACTTATACAGTGGGTAGTATTGTAGCATTTTTTAATAATAAGTTCATTAAATAAAGGATTAAAAAAAGGAATTAATGCAATCATGGTACATTTAGGTCATTGATATATATATTGTTTACCTCAGTGATTTAGGTAACTATATAGTTGTATACCTACGCCACGGTCTGTGCGAGTGCCGGCGTCCTTCCTTCCTGTCTTTACTTATTCCCCTTTTTCCTCATTCCCTTCCCGAATTCATTTGTTTGTTTGTATTGCTTATTAGGTCACCGAAAAGTGAGGACACCTATAAAATGGCTTCCCATTGTAACCAAAACAAAAGACAGTACGATATCTTAAAAAATATAAACTGAACTCTAAATTTCTGCCAAGGGGTCCAATTCAGAGACACCACAATTTCAAAAAAACTTGTTTTAAATTTAACTCAAAAGTTGGATTAAAACAAAACTTACGTTTTCGTGAAGTAAATCAAAAGGAATCACTCACGGTTAGTTAGTGTTTGAAATTTGATTATGCAATTATATAATTTTAAAAGCTTCGGTAAGTTTTATTTTTACTATATCGGGTACTGGGAACCGAATTTGCCGACTTTACCATGGAAAAGATGAATACATCAATTAAGAATGAAGATATCATTCAAAGGTTGTCCACTCGTTTAGCGTTTACAAACAAATTACCTTTTACTGCTAGAGTGCTTGGTTAAACACTGGCATCAAAGAATCGCACGATAGCACGCGAACCAAGTAGCCACTCTTCAAAACAAACCCTAAAATAAACCCTCACCATTTCTTCCATATGATTAATTATATTGTCCCGTTCCAATAAATAAAAAGTACCTACCGTAATAACGGTAGGATAGAATCAATGAATTATGATGTGTATAATAATACACATCATAATTTATTAATTCTATCCACACATTCGAATTCCCTGTTAGAATACTATTATTGTTCACCTTACGCCACGCTATCCGAAGTTTGCCATAACATTTAAATAGAGGAAATGCTATTAAAGATTTGTAGATATTAGTATTGGTCCGGTATTTAAATAAATAAAATTAAAAAAAACTAAGTTTGAGGAGCCTCGTTTATTCAACGGAGTAAAACATGATTCTTCCACTCCAATAACTAGGGAGTATGGACATACAATGCATGGTAACAATACAATACTTAATTACAAAGCAACAGATTTACGCTTATTTGGAACCCCGCATAAATAACAACGCAATTCGGATAACAATAGCTCCGAAATTAAAATTAAATGAAACAGACACAAACAAATATAAAAACAGCCTGTCCTCTTATACTGTCGCTTTACATAACACTTCATTAACTTGAAGCATTGTTTAACTCATTTTTTTCGTTGATATTAAAAAAGAGCTACTTATTGAATTTTTCTTACTTTATGATCTACTGACTAGATGATCTGACTGTACCTACACTATAGAAGTCATTGTATTATTAATTAGTTTTTAACCGACTTCCAAAAAGGAGGCAGTTCTCAATTCGATCAGTAATCTTTTTTTTATGTATTTTATTAAGTTCGATGTGGCATAGTTGTCATTTGGTACCATAATTTTTTTAAATAGTTTTATTTTATGAATATTTTTGTATTAATAAATCAAACTTTTAACCGACATATTATTTATGTTGTCTTGCGTCGTTTAAGAATCGATTTCAAAAATTATTTTTGCATTGGCTTTAGTATAACTCACAGGTGGTCCCATATCAATTTCATGGCTAGTGGACCTTGGACTCCGGAAACACAAAAGAGAACTCCTCAAAATCAAATAGAAAATGGGAAATGTTTACTTTTTGGCTAGTTTTAGGAAGATCCTGTGAAAAGGTAAGCTACATTATGATGGTCAAGGTCGTTCTGAAATTACATAGTCTTGAAATATGAAGGTCGACAACAGAACTCCTTAATTATATATAGCATTGAGAGCATTATGTCAATCTTATGAAACAAAACTCAAAAACTATTGTCGAAGGCATGCTGGACTGGATTAAATCACTAAATGGGGGAAAAATTAATACAATTTTAGGAACAACCTATTACAAACACTGAAATGTAAAAAAATAACAAAAAAAACTACGTTTAAAAAACCGACTTCAAAAACTGCAAAGTATAAAATAACTTATGAGAAAAATAACTGAATTTACAGATTTACTGATCTGTTAGAAGTCGGTGCCTAGCCCGAGAGGTCATATATTTCAATTGATTCCAGCATAGTAGTTCAAGCACGACAAGCAAAGTTGGCACCGACTTCTTAAAGAACAGTACCTAAATCTGTAAATTCAGTTATCTTTCTCTTACGTAATTTATTTAATACTTTCAGTAGGAGTTCTGTTGTCGACCTTCATATTTCAAGACTATGTAATTTCAGAACGACCTTGACCATCATAATGTAGCTTACCTTTTCACAGGATCTTCCTAAAACTAGCCAAAAAGTAAACATTTCCCATTTTCTATTTGATTTTGAGGAGTTCTCTTTTGTGTTTCCGGAGTCCAAGGTCCACTAGCCATGAAATTGATATGGGACCACCTGTGAGTTATACTAAAGCCAATGCAAAAATAATTTTTGAAATCGATTCTTAAACGACGCAAGACAACATAAATAATATGTCGGTTAAAAGTTTGATTTATTAATACAAAAATATTCATAAAATAAAACTATTTAAAAAATTTATGGTACCAAATGACAACTATTCCACATCGAACTTAATAAAATACATAAAAAAAAGATTACTGATCGAATTGAGAACTGCCTCCTTTTTGGAAGTCGGTTAAAAACTAATTAATAATACAATGACTTCTATAGTGTAGGTACAGTCAGATCATCTAGTCAGTAGATCATAAAGTAAGAAAAATTCAATAAGTAGCTCTTTTTTAATATCAACGAAAAAAATGAGTTAAACAATGCTTCAAGTTAATGAAGTGTTATGTAAAGCGACAGTATAAGAGGACAGGCTGTTTTTATATTTGTTTGTGTCTGTTTCATTTAATTTTAATTTCGGAGCTATTGTTATCCGAATTGCGTTGTTATTTATGCGGGGTTCCAAATAAGCGTAAATCTGTTGCTTTGTAATTAAGTATTGTATTGTTACCATGCATTGTATGTCCATACTCCCTAGTTATTGGAGTGGAAGAATCATGTTTTACTCCGTTGCATAAACGGTCAACGTAGATCTTAGGGCTGGATTAGGTACTGCGACTACTGAACAGACCACATTTCACATACTAAATTTGCAAGGTTTGAGTTTCAAGATTTTGGGGGTAATGGTAGCTAATTACCATCAGGTGAACTACTTATTTGCTATTGATAGGTAGAATGAATACAATATTGATAGAACGAAACAAAGAGTAGTCTCTATTGACAGTTCAAATGAGCTTCCTCAGACTCGATAGAGGTGCGTTATTTTGAGACCTTGCGAGTTCATCATCAGACCAATTTAATTGAATAATTCTGAATTCTCTTTTGATTCGCATTGTAAGGATATAATATTTAAGAAGGTATATACTTGTATATGTACGCGTAACTTCAATTGTATCATGTATCGGGCAGTGGATAAAAATTCAAAAGCGAAATACGTGTGGAAACAAAAACACCTCAGGATAATATATATTTTCTGTCACAAACTCGCGTAGGTCCCGGCTTCCTACACAAGGTTGCCGCACCCACGTACCTCCGTGTACTGCAAGGCTATTTGATATATTCCTTCGGGATTCTAACGTCCGTATCTTGCCAAGTAAATATTACCGGCAACGCAAGCCTGGTTAGACATTCGGCACTAAGGAAAAAAAACAACTTATTTCTGCTCAGTTTAGACGCACATTTACCTTATATCATATGTATGTGTAGGTACATACCTATACTAAAGATATTTTGTTTTTCTCCTATATAGGTACTAATACCTAGATACCTACTTGTATAATTGTACTTACCACGAAGGTATAATAATAATACTCATACATTACCTGCTACTAAGAATTTCACTATAGAAAAACCCAACAAACAGGTTCAATGCAATTATAGTGTTTACCTTTAACAATGATATAACTAAGAGTGGATTTAGCCAATGATAGGCACTGAGATTCATGAACATTACAATAAAGAAATTGAAAGAAAACTTACACTTTAAAATCTTACAAGAACATTTTTTATTCTAATTCAGCGCGGTATTGTAGGTAGGTAATTGTTGAAATTCGGACCCTCCACATCAGCAACTACTCGCCACCTCTCTGGCTGACAGCACAAAGCTTGGCATCATTTCTACGTAGCGACGACTTTGTCTATTTTTGTCACGTCGCCATATGCCTATCTCGAGACTGTCAATCATGAAGTTTCCGCCGCGGGGCTTACGGCGGGAAGCTGGCCGTTGTTAGCTCCTCGGTTTTTATCTAACCGCACTATTAGCTACGATACTGTCAACGAGAAAAGCGCCTTGCTCAATAATTTCGAATGAATTTATCACCTAACTCGTTAAACTTTTCATAAAGTATTATAGTAAACAGAACATGAAATATATCGGTCGATTTTATTGTTTTGTGTGACGTGATTGCTCATAATGTGAAAGAGTTTTGTGACACTAGTTTGCATACTCACAAGGATAAGGGGTACTTCTTCGTCATTATTATTCCTCGCCGGCTCGCCTGTACGCCAACATTGGTAGCATACCTAAACTTGGCGTGCGTGTTAGTGCTAGTGCAACAGAGATGTTAACAGCGAAAATTATCTTGTTTGTTCCAAATTACAATTGTACGGTAGCTCACTAATGATTGTAATCAGTAATCAAGCGATCGATCGAATCAGATATCAGTCGGTATTTTATTTTGTTAACTGATAGCCTAGAATAATAATAGTAAGTATTTTCATACTTCTTCTTCTTATCGTGTCGTTAGCAAACCTAGATGGTATCGGCCCAAAATTTTGCTACTAAAATCGCATTGTCAGTAGCATTCATTAGATCTTCCTGCGTGCAGTTGTTGGGGCACGCAGGGCACGAAGTCAAGTGTTTCATCGTTTGGGGGACAGCACCACACTTGCACTCCAAGTTAGAGCCATCTGGGAATCCCCACCTGAACAAGTTCTCCTTACTTCGGCCGACCTGCGTCCGAAGTCTGTTTTTCATTGTCATTTTCATACTAATAGGTATATTATATCGAAAAAACAACAACGCAAAATGACTGCCTGTTTACAGCTCCGAAACTGTTTTTTATATAGAAAATACACGCATTATGCCTTTTTCCCTCTGGGATAGGTAAAGACCACAGCATATAAAGTGACACCATTAACTTTTGAACTGTGAACTTTTGAACTGTCTATATAAACTTTTATGTAGGTATGCCGGTTACGAGTGTCAGTGATAGCAAAAAGAAGGGCTATAGTCAGGACTGCGTACAGCCTTGAAGGTGGTGAAACAGCGCTGAACATGTTAGAACCTCGCTGAACTCTATCTGTACGATTTTTCAAGTAATTATGTACGCAGCTGATAGCAGAGCCATATGAATGTGACCCAAAACGTTTGAAGAAACGTGAATGGAGTTCAACAAATGTACTAAATGTAGTTAGTTCCAAATCTGCAGAACAAAAACTGTACCTATGTTCGAAAAAGGCCAGCCTTTTATCAGTCAATCGTGTATATAATTCACCGAAAACCAGAAAGCATATAGAAAGGACAAACACTTCAGTGAGGCAAGCGTCGTCCAAGTGGCTGAGAAAACATGATATGATGGGATATTATATTTCAGTCGGCACACACAGCTGTAAAGATGAGAAAGTTATTTTTGTGTCATAGTTTTACAGATCCTGTAACGCCAGTATCGCTTAAAGAGGAAATGTTTTAGCTTGTAACAAGTACATATATGTGAGTATGTTTATTAACAGTATATTGGCAAGGTAGCCATCGTCTTCTGATTAATTATCTTCTAAAGGACTTTATTCACCGACTTAACGCATTAGGTATAAATTGCCAATATGTTGCTTCGCCTTACTAGGTCCTTTTTAACTGAGTAAAAAAACTGAGTTTAAAAGAAGGTTCTCAATTGGACCAAGTGATATTTACATGCGTCTGAAGTTTATTTCCAAACATAATAATAAATATTTACCTATGCAAAATTTATGTAAGTATGTACTGATTTCTCTGAAACCGGTTCTCGAATTGTGATCTTACTTTTTTACCTCAAAATCATTTAAACTAGTTTCTATTTTTTTAAATTTCCTTAACCTCACTGAGAATCGCTGTCTAATTGACTGACGCCGATTTACACACATTTTGTATAACTGTAGTGTCAAACAATCTGGAAATAAGAACTTTAGTAGGTATTTGAAGGCTGCTACCAAAATATAACTAGGTATGCACGAAAAGTAAAGTGCCTGCGATTTATAGTTTAAATGTTATGATACTTTCAATAAATTTTCGGGTCTTCTGAAAAGTTAGACTTTTGCTACTTATAGCAATTACATTTTCTGCAATATGGTCATTGTGCTATATTGCCCTAGTAGTAGAGATATTCGTTCAAAACCTTCCACATTCCCGAGGCTGTGACGTCACAGATTACCTAAATAGTTCGGACGTGACGTGTCAAGCGGTATGCTATCGGCCTTTGATCTGACTCGCCGCAGGGTTTGAGGGCGTTGGAGAAATTTGTTGAATGCGAAGAGGGTGTTCAATTCGCATGAATTCTGTTCACCCGTTTTATTGATCGCTGGATTTAACTGTTGTACAGTTGAATAATGGTAGGCAATTTAGAATTATTTACGACAATGTACATTTTGGAAGTATTTTTTTGAATGATAGGTAGGCTATCCAGGCTTGGCTGATCGGTTCAGTCGTTAATGTATAGCAAACAGGCTTCCGCATTTTAGTGCCAATGGGTGATGCTTACAGCAAACTATTCTAGGGGTAAAACGTAACTGTACCACTGTGATCGAGTGAGAAACATTCAGACGTACAAGCACTAAATAAGATTCAAGATTACTATATAATAAGATCGGGAACGCACCTACACTACCCATATGATGGAGGCTTATAATATGAGGTTACAATACCTGAAGTCACATGCCCGTTGTACCCTACAGGGAGTCAGGAAAAGTAAGAGATATTATAGGGAAATAGTGGAACAGCTCGAGGGATCACCCAAGTTTTCAGTTATGCGCTAAATAAGATTGTGTACTTACATAGTGAAATTAATTGAATGTATAGCTAGTAGTGCGATACATCTCAGTAATAGGTTAGCTGTAAATTCCTCCATTAATATAAGAGGCGATCAAGAAGTTACTTGTCAACCGTTCAACATGATGGATGGCTTGTCGGGAACGAGCGGTTGTGCACCGCCGCCCGGAGTAAAACATCTATCTAATACTGACATATTTTAAAACTTAAACGACCTGAAAATTTAAATTCTGCATGCTGTGCTTATGTTAGTTATGGCGAAAATAGTTATTAGCATTTTGTTTGTCTGTCTGTGCGTTTAGGTACCTACGCTAAACTTAATTTCAGTTTAAATTGAAATTTTGTTACTATATTGTGGCAAGCTTCTCGTAATAAATCTTTAGAATTATTTTCCGTCCAATCGTTAAAAAAATTGAAATGTTTAAAACACCATCTGTTACGAATCAAGTTAACATGCATTTCCAAGCTGATAAAGTTACGGGGGCGCTAGTTTAAATATAGCCGGGATACTGACGTGTTCCAATAAATATTGAAATATTGTAACGTTACGGCTTTATTAATTGGTATTAGCGAGCACTTTGCATATGATGAAATATGCACCAATTTTGGAGCCAGTGAACCCTCACACGCGTCACTCGCGGCCAGTTCGGTTTACGCTGGAAGCCAAACCGCGTAATTGCATGATGCAATCACATTGTAATTAAGTTCACGCGCCGAAGTGATTTTCTCGTTATTTTTTAATTATGCATCAACAGCACGCTCAACTTACTTTATGAAATTTTCAGGGGAAATATGTCGACCAACATCGCTACGTAGGTTGTCATATTTTGATTTGAGCTCGACCGCTAGATGTTCCGCTTTCCTGATATAGCTTTCCTGATAGCTGGGAGCAGGTAGCACTATTATCTAGCCACCAAACTTGTACAAAGTCAGCTTTCTTATCTGACTTAGAATCGACGTCGAATTTGAAATACCTATTATAAGAATATCACTAGGCACATTACAAAAATCGGTATGCAATGAATCATCATCTATTACAAGCTATGTTTAGTTAATAAATAAATTAATTAAAGACTTCTTTTTTATTGTACTTAATTTGATTAATATTAATAATAATTATTGATTATTTTTAATTTTAAAACAATATACAACGACTAAACCATAATAAACAATTAAAATAAATCTAAATATAATAATTAAAAAAAAAAAAAAAATATTGTAAATATATTATATTTCATATCTACAAAGTTATGCAGACCTATGTGGAGTATCTATAACCAAAGCTACTCCTTGATCGAAGCAAATCTTTTAAATTGTCATACACAGTAGGTAAGTAGTAAAATACCGGTTGTAAAGTTTGTGTGAGCGTAATTTCGAAGAATTTTATAGAAGTTTAAGGACATCATTATAGATAGGTAGATTGTTTTTCTACTGAGTTCCTTATATGTATTGTATAGTAACCTAACCCAGAGCCAGGTGATTGTATGCAAAACATAAACGCAAAGACCACCCGATAAGGATAATTTTTAACTGATGTTTTTAAGTTTGTTGAAATAGTAACAGTGTCATGCTTCTTTCCTATCGGAATTGGCAGAGACATCTGATCATTCGTATGCGTCTTTCACTTCTTTATCATAATTTGTTTTGTGTGAGTGCTTTTGTTTGTGACTTGGCTTAAATAGCAGCAAATAAACAAAGTTCGGATATCTTTAAGTACAGAACTTTACTCTAAATATATGAGACAAACGCCAACTAAGTCGCCCCGCTACCATGGCTACTGAAAACACATTCGTTCAGAGGAATAGTTTCAAGACAATGCATGCGGCCACTTTGTAAGATCGCGTATCGTTAGATGCTGGCTCGGGGTGGGGTTCACTCAAAACTTTAAATCAGAACATGGTACATGTATCGAAAGAAACTTCCTCCACAGGCGCACACTGTGAAGTTTCTATTGGCTGCGATCTTTGAAAAGACTTTACACACAGAGCAAATATAGAGAAGAGATGTTTTGTATAGGTAAAAACTTAGTAACATTATTGAGCGTATGAAGATACCTAATGAGTTGCGCGGTATATAAGTTCAGAAGTTAGTAAGTTAAATTATAAGATAGTACTTGTACTTACCTATTATAACTAAGTATGAAGCTATTACGTAGGTATATCTCATAAAAACATTACAAATAATAAAAAAAATTAACATTGCTCATTATCAAGGTCTGCCGAGATGTACCTACGTTGGTGTGTATAAGTAATTATATTTTGGTTTTTATATTACTACTCTCCATAGTCACTAAAGTTAAATTTCTTCCTCCAGGAAGAAAGAACAAACGTAAACAGCTCGACAAACTGAAAGATAAACCGAGCTAAGTAAATTATGTTAAAGCTAACTTGGTGACTGTGTCGAGTTATGATGTGGAAGTCCATAACCCTAAAAGTAAGTCGTGATTGTTGACCAAGCGAATCTAGGCAAACAACATTGTTCGAAAATGCTGCATAATGTAGGCATAATCTTGATGAACCTTGCTTTTAATAAAAGCGTTTTTCAAGTTCATTAATTTATTTTTCTATTTCAACACACTCTGGAGCAAATTGAGAGTTTTACTACAATATTGATTAATGTTACTACATATATCTATGTATGTGTCTAATGGCATTACAGCGTAAAGTAACGTAACGTACTTACTAGTACTAAGTAAGTAACGTAACGTAAGTAAATAGACGTAAGTATACAAATACTTATGTGCTAAGATCAAAAAAAACTTTGTCGATCTGAAAACAAACAAGACCCTGGCATAGGGTTTCCCTTCGGAGTTAGGAGAACGGACTGCAGTCATACCAAAGGCTGACATACCAATCAAAAACAATAAGCAACTATGGACTTAACCGGGAAATCATTATGAGGATGATAAGAAGTAATAGCTTGGAAGGGGTCCACTATCCCCATCCTGATTCGTCATCACTGCATTGCATAAGGTCGGTTTAATCGAGTTTGTAAGTTCGTGCAATACAATTGTCAATACACTTATTGTATTGACAATTGTATTGCAGGAACTTACAAACTCGATATTGGAAGTTGGTTAAACGCTAGCTCAAACATTTATTTACAGACATACTCGTAGTTAGTCAGAATTATACATAGATAATTCATTGTCGTACAGCAAAATAAATAGTCCCGACAGACATAAGTAAACGATGTATAGTTGAATGGACAATGGGCGGTCTTATCGTTAAAACGATTTCTTAGTTAGGAACAGGTGTAGCTAATGAAAGTGTGATAAAAATAACCCGCACTTCGCATTAATATGAGGTTTATGATGGCTATTAAGCAAATTATAGCGAGTTTATACGTTTCTCGGCGTGTCTATTTTTCGAACTAAATAAAACACAACTGCCAATTTCTTCTGTGCATGATGATGTATGAATTCTAACGATATCCCTCAAGTTCAAGTTTGTCCAGGAACCCGATTCAGTAAACAGTAAAATTATTTTATCAAAACGAGTGATTTCACAACTTACGAAAACAACATCTAATTGAAAATGAAAACAAATCAAACTATGAGTGATTCGGATAGTTTAATAACCTTATAAAAACGAAGAACGATACGAACTGCCAACTTTTTATTATGCCAGATCCTACGGAATACCAAAGTATTTCTGTTTTTATTTACACATAATTGTATTAAAATCACGTGTATTGAAAACATAGCGTTACTAATTCAGGCATCTTTACTTCATGCTCCAGTATAAATAAAAAAAGACGGGTTGCACTCTGGGAGTGCCGGCAGAAGTGAAAACATTTTCTTTTTTTCTTTCTTCGTTATATACATAGAAAAAGATAAAAAAGAACATACTATACCATACCTATAATATAGCGCTAATCATAGAACCTATCACTTATTTTCTGCTAATTTTCTGTCAGAAGAAATTAATAAATTATAAAAAGAAAAAATAATCACAAAAAATAATAAATTACAAGAGGACGAAAATATCATAAAAAATAATAAATTACAAAAAGAAAAAATAGTCACCAAAGGTAATAAATTATAATAAGAAAAAACAATCACAAAAAATCCCTGAAGGCCAGGTGGTTTGAACCCGATACTATCTGAAACTATAAGGACTTACAGTCGACGTGCTAACCGTTTGAGCAACGACGATATCTATGGAAAATTGCAAAATACATTGTCTGTACCTAATCTTGTATGACGTCAGTCGTCGGTTACGGTTCAAAGGTCAACTAATCCTGACGCTTCCTTAACATTTTACACCCATCCAACGCCGCTAAAGAAGTTTTCACTTCAAAAATACCTGGATTTTATGCTTAGGTCTGCTGAACAGCTGAAGTAACAACAGAGGCAGTAGTAAGAACATAGGTACATAAGGCAGCCTTCGAATTAGACGCGTGAAGAAGTGCTGCAGTGGCGCTTTGTAGCGCGGGTCCTTCCTCGTGCTTCACCAAGGATCTCCACTTGGGTGAAGCACGGTGTTCTTACAGGACCTCGTGATTCAATTTAGCCACTATTAATTTTCATACAATTTCCAGAAGCGCCACTCAGTGCCACAAGCGTATGATAAGGGATAAGCATATGGCGCTGAGTGGCGCTTCTAAAAATTGTATGAAAATTAGTAGTGGCGCCACAACGCGCCACTGCAGCGCTTCTTGACGTGTCTAATTTGAAGGCAGCCTAACTCTAAAAACATCATATAGTCCAATTTTTGGAAGTCGTTATTATTCCCGATGTAGTCAAAAGACAATTCATACAATACTTCTGAGATGAGCGTTCCCTACTCACTCACCAACAATATTTCGCATCGTGAATACGTTTGGTGTAAAATTCCCGCAGTATAAATTCAATACCGCCAGGGAATCAATCACTCAAGCTGTCGTGTTTCGTGCTAGCCAAATAGCTAAGGTGCGCCATGGGATCCGGGCCTTACCCCGCCATATCTTATCTGATACCATAAATTGGATGAAGCTAATCTCTGCACTAACGGACGGCGATGCAGGCTGGAAAATTACGTGTGGCGAGAGTGAATATTTGCTGGATATAGATTCAGAACGAGGATAGACTGACATTTACAGTCTTATTTATACAGCGCCATTTAGCACCTACTTAGCATAGACTTCAATATATGTTCTAGAATGCGGATAAATATTAGTAGTAAGAGAATGGTATTCAAAATAAAATCAGAGATATACCCAGGGTACTAAGGTAGGTATGGGTATTTATGCATGCAAACATTTGCACTAAAAGTCGAACCTGCGACTGAAACAGTTGTTACAAAGGCTATCGGTAATTAGATACGTACTTACTAAAAAGCTTTGCTATGTAGGTTAAAACTCGCTTTTATCTTTTTCCATTATGCAATGTGAGTACGCCCAATAATCCGATGAATCCCATTCCGATAGGACTTTTTTCGAGCTCATTTTTTGACCGAAGCACCTAGAATGTCGAATTAAAAAAGGTCAAAGTTGATACTACGGTGTTACGTGGGCCGTTCAGGCATTTCAATGAAAACACGTACAAAAGGAACGCCGAACAGAACGAAATGTGCTACGTTTAGGCCTATTGACTCTTCGCGGGTCGATAGCTAGTCGGAAGGGCGTACGCGTGGGGCAGAAATTTCAGAATGTATACATTTAGCAGAGCTGCTCCAGGAAATACTGCGAATAATGCAGTTAATTGTTAAGTTCAGTGTCGGAACGAAGAGTAATCGACTCATGACTCTTCGTCTTCGGCTATGGAGTTATACATGTTATTTCAAAAGGTGTCGACACAAAAAATATATCTTAAAAGGATTGTTTGTAACCGCAGAGTGCGGTAAGATTGTACCTGCTATGTATTTTTAATTAAAATGTAAAATTTATTGCCTATTTAATTATATTATATTCTATAAAGTGTGTTCTATCTATTAATTATTTTTCAGAATCGTTCAATTACTCAATAACATCTTGAAGTCACAATAAAAGTTTCCGGTTGGAAGTAATAATTTTTTGATGACATAGGGACCGGAAACAAAAGTTGAAATGGGAAATACCGCACTGCTTGCCCGGAGCAATACGGCCCCGACCGTTTGAATATGTCCGCGCGGCTGCGGTTCACCTTGACCTTAGATCTCGGTGGCAAAGAGTTGACTTGATATTTACCAATTAACTAGTATCGGCTAGTTACCGCTAGACACCGTGGGTACTAATATAATACATATTTATATGCGGCCCTGTCTTGAACGTTTGTTATAAATTATATACTCGTAAGTAGGTACTAAACCGATTCTAATATAAATTAGCTTCTGAAATAAGCATAGAATTATCTATTTTCTTTTAAAATACAGCCTCTAAATGTCAAAGTCGATTCCTAAAATTACGAATTACGAAAACAAAATTTGACAATAAAATGCACATCTTATGTTTTTTTTTTTTTTTTTTTTCAAAATTAGCCCCGAATGATGTGCGGTAGAGTTTCCTTATAGCAACACCTTCACTAATACATGTACGAGTATACGTATTCATGAATATAAATATTTACACTTGTATGAAGTCGAAGGTCCTACCGTTGCGCGCACAGGTAGATACTTCATGTGGCAAGCTATCCACAACGTAGATCCATTACCCTAAAATATCTAAATATCCCAAGGTAAACGACCTTATAGGAGGATACAGCGCTGAGCAGTCGTTCATTGTAACGAGTTCGAATGTAGGTCGGTGCGACGCAGAGCCCGCCCGCGACCATCGTAACATCGCTATTAGGGGAAGGGGTGGAGACCGCATGGAGACGCCAGTTTTCTTCACATTACAAATCAAATTCGATATCGAACTTCGCAGGCACAATAATCGATACTTAGCGATAACTTTGTTAAAAACGTTTCCGTTGCAATCGCTTTTACTTCAAAGAGTTGTTTTTTTGTTACGTTCGATGATCGAACGTAAATTGTTTAGTGAGTAAAAATGTGTAAAGTGATAAAAATTTACGGGTATGGTGATACAGAAGAAAAGGAAACGGTTAGTGAAATTAGATATATGAACCGTGTTTTGGGGTCCTGAGTTTTTTTAGTTACGGAACTATTAGTTTACTCTAATAATGTATAGAATCGACGAATACCAAAGCTACACATAATATAACGAATCATATTACACAAAACGGTGCCGTCATTAGTGTTTACTTTCAAAAGAGGATAGGTCTTAAAGCAAAAGTCAGTTAGTAAACTTAGTAATCAATCGTGTTACGAATTATGTTGAACATTTTTACAGTATTGTCGCTCATATATATAAGCGATACCCTGGGGGTACTTCTTGTTTTCCTCTTATATTATATATAATTATGTAGTCTCAAAGGTAGAAAAATAAAATCGGAGATATGTGTGTGTAGTGACGTTACGTCATAATAAGCGTAAGGGATAGCTGCCTCAGTGCATTTAGCTTCTATAATTATATTTTCAAATCTGACTAACGCAGTAGATCTAGAGGTATAATATACAACTTTTAGTGGCTCACTACTCGTTGTTAGAAATAGTCATGAAAAAATATAATATGAATACAATATTTAAAAACGCGATTCAATTTATTATTTTTATTTACAAGACCTAATTTTTAAATGCCGCTCTTACATTGTATATCTATTAATCCTGATCATGTAACCCAAAGGCATGTCCATGGACATTCCTTGAAGTAAATAGTACCAATTAGCGCACCACAGTCCACTGCTGGACATAGGCCTCTCCCAATGTGTGCCATTCCGTCCGATCCTCCGCCTCCGCATCCAGTCTATCAGTTACCCAGCCATGGTGGTCAAAATTAATATTTTGTATATTATTTTTTTCTGAAAGACCTAAATTTAGTATCATAATGTAATTTCAAATTATGTACGTAGATATGTGTGAGTATTGCCCGGTGGTGCGGCACAGAAGGATCAGTGTTCAAGGCCATTCGGCCTTGGAAGCGCGTTATACGTATATTTCACTAACTGCTTTAGAACCCACGTAATAGCAGGCGAGCCTATCGCCACCAACCGGATGCTTTTCCGCAAATATGTGGGCCATATTCCATTTAGTTCATGAATTAAATTTCAAGTTCAAACACAGCAAGTTAGTTGAACACAACAAGTAGAAATTGCAGCAGTATAATTACTTTAATTTCCTAATTAACTTTTTATGTGAAGAACCTTCAAGTTTTTTTTTCAACTCTATGGAATAAATTGCAATATGATCGGCATATTTATGACGAATAAATAAAAAAGCATTCGCAGTGAACCTATTGCAAAAAGGAGGATCTATCTTCAACTCGTAATGTTAAGTCCGTTTTTATATATTTATATCGCAGACATATACATACCTAAACAAACTCAAAAAAGGTATATATAGATATACATCCAAAATATGTAGCACTTCGACAGAAGCTTCATAGTGAAAGGCTATCTAACAAGTAGATTTGATGACATTTTTAACAGAGTTCCAGCACAAAGACGCTCATGTCACATATTTGTTTCTAAAGACATTTATCGTCACTCACATATAAATGTCTGACATTAGAAATCCGGAGACTAAAATTGTTACTAAAGTATAGCGTAGTTTGTGATAACCAATGACCTTGACGCCATTAAGGTTGCCATCAGAAAAGACAGCGTGACTAAACCTGGAGGCAGCAATCACCGCAATGGGTCGGAGCATACAAGAGTCCCAACAGGGAATTTGGGTCAATACTGGTAATAGGTCGGA
This sequence comes from Eilema caniola, assembly GCA_949126895.1. Classification (NCBI taxonomy): domain Eukaryota; kingdom Metazoa; phylum Arthropoda; class Insecta; order Lepidoptera; family Erebidae; genus Eilema; species Eilema caniola. Next base: position 15,865,041 of record OX421460.1, on the reverse strand, counting down.
CGTCGGAGACGCAATGTCGACGTAATCGGTTCATCTCCGACATAACTGTTCGTCGTGCCCTCGGGAAATAGGTAGTATTATGTCGCGTCCGGCCGTCTCGATAAATTTTTCAAGATTTCATTCGGATGATATAATTTTGATTGACACGTAGATACATTTTATATACATGTGTGAAAATCCCTGACTAGACTAGATTTACAACAATTGCATACTAATTGTATAGATAGCTTACAAAACTCACTAATCATTATTATTAGAAACCATTTTAATAATAAACTACACTAATAAAGTGTGCTAATTTCAAGATAGCCTGTTTCGCCTATGTTTTATATTTACGACAAAAATAATAAAAAAGTCAGAGACAATAGCGGTCGGGCGATGCATGCGAAACGATTCCACCAGAATAGGACCGAGTACAACGGGTAAAACCTACAGTGATAGTAGTGACCCTAAACTCCTTTGTATATATTTAAAGGGGTTAGGGGTTGAATTTACAAAGGAGTTAATTTATTACAGGCCAGTTGCAAAAGGCGTGCATATATAGAAACGACAAAACCATGACCGTAACATGTGCAAAGATGAGTTCGCTGCCTACCCTAATAGAGGCGTGTATACGTCACAGCCAACTAGCTTAATCAGACGTTCAACTACTTGCCTAACCATTCAATCAAATAGTTAGAAAAATTACTTATTTCTGTATGGTTAAAAAAATAACCACGAAGGCTAATGCGGGAGCTACGCTTCACTGCTGCTCTCCCGCATTATTCTTCTAACCTAACCTATCCAAGTTCGATTGCGCAGTTTTCTTAATAAACCTATTACAAATTTTCTGTAAATACACCTCTGCCTACACCCTCGGGAATTTACAGATATTTAAATATGTAATTTTCTGTCTTATTTCGGGATGGCGTCCTATCTTACGAATGGCCTAAGCATTAGCCAGCCAGCTTATTAACAGTTGTAATAACCGTTACGGCTGAATATCAATTAGGCTGTTAATTGAATTATGCCATTTAGTCAACTGCCTAGGCAGTTAATTGAACAGCTGATTGAGCTAGTTGGCTACGACATATTATATATCATTTCAAAAGTAGACTTCGAACTGTAAATATTATATTATCTACACTTCTACACTACTATTATAAAGAGGAAAGATTTGTAGGTTTGTAATGAATAAACTCAAAAACTACTGAACCGATTTCAATAGTATATTTCATTACTAGTACGGAATGGCTGTCATTGCAAAGAGTTCCGACAAATATCTACCCGAGCCGAAGGTTTATGCCGATCACTTGAGCTGTACACTTCCCTTTTTGGAAATTTTGAAAAAAAAAACGGTCGGATTTTCCTTTTTGGGACCGCTGGTTCATATATTTTTTCACTATTGTGAGAAAATCTCCTTCAACAACAAAGCTTCGCGGTATCTTAATTTTTGGGTTTGGAATCTTGATAAGTAGCATTTCTCCATGGGCTTCAATATCTTTTAAAGTAATATTGGCTAACTCCTCTCTGCGGCAAGCTCCAACAACGCCAAAAATCAGAGCAACCTAAACAAAACGATTTGATTCATATAAATAATGTGTTGACTGTATTTTGCGATTTTGTAAACTGAACACTAAAGAAAAATGTACATACTTATTAATTAATAGATGTAGTATACTTATTAATAAATTACCTTTGTGGCTAAATAACAATCATCGGGAGCTTCTTTCAAAAACCTTTCCACGTCATTTGATGTTAATATTTTCGACTTTTTACTGGTAAAACCGTCTGATTGTCGTTTTAAGAAAGCATTTAATTTTGGATATTGACTTATATCCACGTTGTTCCTTATTTTCAGCATACTTTTTATCATCGAAAACCTTGACCATAACGTAGAAGGTTTTAATTTTGCTGAGAGTTCGGAAAAGTATGCCAACATAACATTTTCTGAAAAACTATTTGCTTTTTTCTCTTCTCTCCACGCAATAAATTCGTCGTATGTAGATATGTAGCGACTTTTTGACTTTTCCGGTAAAATGTTCTCCGAAGCATTTTGTGCAATTATACTGAGTTCCGGTGGTGTTAATTCAAAAAAATTTAGGTCGAAATTAGTCATTTTGTGTAAAAAACAACTAAACTCGCGAAAAAAATTTCAGAAAATGGCGCCAACCGTAGAATGTAAGCAGTTTTTTTTCACCCATTCTGGTAGGCAAAGGGAACTGCCTATACAGCCAAGTCTTTAGTACTTACTATTTTTTTATTATAAGAAATGAAATTGAAATTTAATGATATGAAATGAACTGAAACCTTACCTAACTCATTCAATCAAATAATTAATTCTGATATTGGACAAATTAGTATAGGTAGCTTCTTTTTAGAAACAAATAAACCTATTTGCATGAATCGCAAAAACTTCTATGATTTTTTTATCATGGTTGTTTTTTTTTAATAGAAATTATTTTGACAGTTGGGAAAGAAAACGCACGAGTTCGGGAAAGGCAAAAAAAAGCACGAGTGTGAAATAGCCCAGATCCCGAACGCTACACGTCCCTGCAATAAGCCACTTTTTGAGCAACTGTATTAAAAAAATGCTTTCACCATTGGAAAGGTGCATTCACCCTGAGTAACATAGGCTATATTGGATTTCCACGGGAACGTTTTTACCACCCGTGCGAAGCTGGGCGGATCGCTAGTCTATAACATAAAAATGAATTGCTAAAAGTGTTACTAAGCTCAAATTTCGAGAACAGCTGAACCACAGATAATATGATTCTGCTGAACCGATTTCGCTTATTCTATCTTTAAAATATTTTCCTTAGTACGAGGATGGTTCTTACGCAGAGATTTTTTTTTAATCATCTGAAATAGTCTAAATATACCATTTTCTATATTCCCATACAAATATTTAAAACTCAATTTAAACTTTAATACCATATAATAAAGTTCAACTGTTAATGGAGAGGTTCCGGGAATGCAAAACAATTGAGTGACGCATAATAGCTTGGGGGGGCTACGGGGTTGAAGTATGTCACAGGCGAAGCCGGGGTGGGTTAACTAGTATGAAATATTATATGGAGCTAGTTCATGAATAATGAAATGAAACTTTTATTAAAGGGATGTTTTATTGGTGCGTAGAATATCTAAGTACTTTTTTATGTTATTGTTTAGGACCTTTCATTACATATAGATGTAGTAAAGGTTCGACGAGGGAAATTCCATTAGATTATAAAATGTTAGGTAGGTACTGTAGTGTCGAGGGCGACTAACCCCACAATTTAAATGATAATACAGGATTTGGCAATGTTTATTCATAAGCATATCTCTTCTAAATATCTCTCCTAAAATTAAAAGATTTATTTTTTATATCGTTGACGCATGATGTCCAGGTAACTACAAGTAGTTTCAGTCACTACAGTACCTAGCGGTAGCTATTATTAGAATTTTTTCGTGCTGTTGAGTCTTCCATGTAAATGCAATCAGATTGTCGGACCGATTAGTAGTGTAACAACTTGTAACGAATGCCACATATGTTCGTTTAGCAACGGGGGCCAACAACGTCTGAACGTGTTAGAAACAGGGATGTCACTATGTTCAGAATTGTCACTCATCTTAAGACAGACCTGGTTATTATTACTTGCTATATGTCAAGCTAATAGGGTACTACTTAGGCATGAACCAGAGCAATTATATGTAGAAGTACTTAGTAGTAGGACAATTCATATAACTACAGTTACAGAATAAATATATTCGTACAGTATTGTAACTCGGTCGTATTTTTGAGATAAGTGCCTACAGCCGCGCGGCACCTAAACATGCGATAGGGCTGCCCACCTGCAGCATTTTAATTACATCTGCCTACTTGGACTTTCTATAAAGTTTTGTGATTGTAAATATGTATCTTATTTCTTATGATTTTAACACATTAAATACTTTGTGAATGGAATAGTAAGTGTTTAAAAAACCATTACATGTTGTTTTTTGATAGCTAGATTTAATTTAAAAAGCCATGTATATATTTGCTTCACAATAACAAATCGGTCTTATAAATTTACAACCGAAACATTTTTGCGGCTCAACTGAGATGTACAAAATGCTTTATTATTATATTGTTACGAGCGTGGGGATCGGTTTAAATAGAAAATGCGAGGACAACCGTTGAAGGCAGGCTTTATTCAGCTTCACTTCAATTACAGCAAAGCGCGTAGAAATTCGAAAACTCTTCCTTACACAACACACAGTCACTTGTATAATCGCACTGTATAGCTTCACACACTTTATCGCTTTGTTCGCTTCGAATACTAGTCTTAGACTAACTTGAGCAGCGGCTGTTAGCTCGCCTTTTATATAAGGGGCGGCCGAGTAGCGAAAGATCGAGAAAAGACAGGTACGTTCTGAAAAAGACAGGAACTTTCTGGGAGGTTCTATTAGGTCTTATGTCTCTTTCTATTCGTTCCATTCCTTCTAGAACAGTGACGTCAAGGCATGCTGTCTCTTTCTAGCCTGACGTCTCGTTCTATTCATTCCATTCCTTCTAGAACAGTGACGTCAAGGCATGCTGTCTCTTTCTACAGTGCCGTCTCGCTCACTCCTATGGAAATTTGGCCATATATTGAAGTGGCCAAGCGCCGGGCGTAGCACTACCCCCTTCTTAGACATGCTCGTCCCGAGCATTATTAGATCCGTAGTATCTCGCCAGTCGGTCAACATGTACAACCTTCAAGGGGCTTCGCTGGTTGCGTTGTATCCGGTATGTAACGTCATTGATCCTGGTGACAACTTTATACGGCCCTTCCCAGGTTGGAGACAACTTCGGAGATTTGCCTTTGCGACGCATCGGATTGTGTAGCCATACGAACGAGCCTTCGTCGAACCCGGCTTGATGAGAGTTGCGGTCGTATCGGGTTTTCATTCTTTCGCTTGCCTGGAGCCCAGATTCACGGACGTGGGTGTGAACGTCATTTAGTCTATCGCGCAATGCACTAGCATATTCCGTGATTTCTTGCGGTGAATCTGGAGGACGTCCAGTCAGTAGATCAGCCGGTAGTCTCAGTTCTCTGCCAAAGTTTGCACACGCAGGCGTCACCGTTGTGTTTTCATGTATCGCTGTTCTATAAGACAACAAGAACAAAGAAATATGACTATCCCAGTCCTTCTGGTGGCTCTCAACAACCTTAGCCAAATGCCTTTCCTAGGTTTGGTTAAATCTTTCAACCATTCCGTCAGACTGCGGATGATATGGGGTAGTCCTGGTTTTATGAATACCCATTATCCTACAGGTTTCTTGAAATACCTGTGATTCAAAATTCCTTCCCTGGTCACTGTGTATTTCCAGAGGAACTCCATATCGGCAAAACACTTCCGTGACTAGTCTTTCCGCGACTGTAGTTGCTTCCTGGTTAGGTATGGCAAAAGCCTCTGGCCATTTAGTAAAGTAGTCCATTACTACTAGGATGTATTTGTTTCCAGACTCCGATGCAGGAAATGGCCCTGCAACATCTAATGCAATCCTTTCCCAAGGCGCTCCAACATTGTATAGCTTCAATGCTCCCCTGCTCCTTGTATGAGGCCCTTTTACCGATGCGCAGCATGTACATTTCCTACACCAATCTTCAACATCCTCACGGCAATGGATCCAATAGAATCGTTGACGAATCTTCATCAAGGTCTTCTTCACACCAAGATGGCCGCCTGAAGTTCCGTGATGAAATGATCTCAAAACCTCATTAATTTTAATCTTTGGGACAACCAACTGCAGATGTGAGTCTTTCCCGTTTGCAGACTCCCATTTTCTACACAGGACTCCATTGTGTATCACGAGGCTTTCCCATTGTGCCCAGTAGCTCTTCGTAGCTGCACTCATTTGGGAGACATCACTCCATTTCGGCTTAGGTGTTCCTGCCCTTATCCATTCGAGAATAGGCTTGATGTCTCGATCCTCTTGCTGTGCTTGCTGCATGGCTTCGCTACTCCAATCATCGCTGACAGTATCAGTCCTTATTATTCTAATCGCTACACTGTCTTTAGCTTCTTGCCTAACACAATGGTTACATTCCACCGGACAAGGTCTTCGAGAGAGCGCATCTGCATTTCCATGCGCTTTCCCACTCCGATGTTCGATGACGAAGTCGTATTCCTGGAGCTGTTCAATCCATCTTGCCACTTGTCCTTCTGGATTTTTAAATTGTAGCAACCATTTTAAAGCAGCATGATCAGTCCTCAGATGAAACTTGCGGCCCAGCAGAAACTTACTGAAATGCTGCAATGTCTTAACCACGGCCAGTAATTCTCTCCGTGTAACACAGTAATTTCTCTCTGGTTTAGACAAAGACTTACTAAAGTAAGCAATCACGACCTCCTTGTCTCCTTTTCTCTGGGACAGGACTCCTCCTATCCCAGTATTGCTGGCATCTGTGTCGACGACGAACTCATTTTCTGCATCTGGATAACCCAAGATTGGTGTTTCACAGAGTCTTCGCTTAAGGTCTTTGAAAGCGGCTTCACATTGTTCATCCCAGCTAAATTTCCGTTTTTCTTCCGTTAACCGATGCAAAGGCTTCGCAATATCGGAAAAGCTTTTCACGAACCGCCGGTAGTATGAACACAGACCTAAAAAGGCACGAACGTCCGTCTTATCTTTTGGTGTCGGCCAATCTTTCACGGCACTTATCTTCTCAGGGTCTGTTTGTATCCCATCCTTCGAAATAACATGCCCCAAATAATTCACTTGTCGTTTAAAAAGTGAACACTTCTTTGGACTGAGTTTTAAGTTGGCACCCCGTAGTTTAGTCAAAACTTGCTCTAGTTTGCTGAGGTGATCGTCGAAGTCTTTTCCAATGATGATTATGTCATCTAAATATACCAGACAGGCTTCTCCCAGCAGTCCAGCAAGTATTTGTTCCATCAATCTCTCAAAAGTGGCCGGAGCATTACATAATCCAAATGGCATGACGTCGAACTGCCAGAGACCTTTTCCAGTAGAAAACGCAGTTTTCTCCTTATCTCGTTGACTGATTTCAACTTGCCAATACCCACTCTTGAGGTCCAATGTTGAGAACCACTGCATGCCACCTAAGGTGTCCAAAGTGTCATCTATCCTTGGCAACGGATAACTATCCTTTTTCGTAACATCATTCAGTCGGCGATAATCGACGCAGAATCTGGTGGTTCCATCCTTTTTCTTTACAAGGACTACCGGAGAACACCATGGACTGACCGAGGGTTCAATGATACGGTCCTTCTTCATCTCTTCAATCATTTCCTCCACCTCTTTTTCTCGAGCAATCGGTACACGTCGTGGTCGTTGACGGATTGGCGTTCCCTCACCAGTATCGATTTTATGCTGTACTACTCCAGTTCTGCCAATGTCACCACCATGCATAGAAAAGACGTTTTTATAACGTAGCAGCATGTTCCGCGCCTTCAGCATCTCTACCTTACTGAGGTCATTGCGACAATCTTCTAGTAGTTTCAGCACTGTTGATTCTCTGTCACTTGTAGCATCGCTTTTGGTCGAACCCTGGCAACTACGTATCCACGAGATCTCCTCACAAGTGCCAAGCAGTGTCCCTTTGTTTAAGACGCACTCGTTGTCGCTCATATTTAAAATTCTTATAACGGCTGTGGTTGGTGTTGTTACCACAGTACGAGCTGGTATCCAGGGACTACTGCCGTCTACTTTTTCCACCAATGCACAGCGATGAGAATTGATGCCATATTGAGGTAGTCTTATTGGCACTAGGGTCTGTGATTTAGGCTGGAGTACAGTTCGTTTTGCACAGAACACTTTTCCACATGCGCCACCTTCCATGGGAATTTCGTCGAACCCAATTTTCAGAACGCCACAATCCACGTCGATTTTACAGCGATATTTTCTCATAAAATCCAATCCAATGATGCAGTCATCTAAGATATCAGCGACGATGACTTTATGCCAATAGGTCTTATCACCGACTTCCAACGCCACTTCTTGCTCTCCTCGGACGGAAATGCGCTGGCCGGTAGCTGTCTGCAGATGGAGATGCTTAAGTTGATGTAGATGATCTCTAGGTACATTTTTCACCAGCCGAGAGCTAATCACGGTCCGACTTGCTCCAGTATCAATGGTGAGGTGGCACGGTGATCCATCAATACCTCCTTCGATGACCAGACTATTTCCATCATTGGCTTGAGAGATCAGAATTGGGACTTTTACACTACCAGCCAGCACCCGTCCCGCAGTCCTGGCGTTTACTCGTTTCCCTGTTGCTCCGGCGCATCTGGATGTCGCGCCGTTTGTTCTTGGCCATTACCTTGTTGAGTCCGTTTCGGGCAGCTAGACCGAATATGTCCTTGCTCTTTGCAGAAATAACACCTGGGTGTGAATTCCCGACGGTACACACGTTGCTCATTTGTTGAGATCTCACGCAATCTATGTGCTCGAGGGTCATGTCGTACAGCTTCCACTTCAAGGGCGTGAGCAACAGCATCTTTAAGGGTTGCATGGTGACCCAGACGGACGGCAGCTCTCACCTCCAAGTCTCTGATCCCGTCAATAAAAGCTTGCACCAAAATGCTGTCAACAAATGACGAAGAAGCTCCTTGGTAAGCTTTTCTCACCAGCTTTTCTATTTCCAAAGCCCACTGCTGCAGAGACTCACTAAGACGCTGGTTTCTGTCCTTCAATTGGGCACGGTAGACATGTTCCAAGTGACTATCACCGTAACGTGATTCCAACGCTTCAAGAAGGCGGTCGTAAGTCACTTCACCTCCAAGCGCCTCTAAAACACTGAGTGCTTGGTCTCGTAACCCCAATGTTAATGCTGTTTTGGCTTGCTCCTTATCCCAACCGTTCGCCTTTGCCACAGACTCGAACTGCAGTTTGTATGCAGTCCACGAGGAGGTCCCATCAAATGGCGGTACTTTGAACTTCCCGACAGCCTGTGCAGATGGAATGGTTACAGAGCCAGCTGTTCCGCAAGCTATTTTCGTCTCCAATTTTTTTACGTTTTGAGCCACAGACTGCAACCGTTCCTCATAACTCTCAAATTTCTTGTCGTGGCTTTCTATTCTGTCTTGCACTGAATGAATTTCTCTTTGCCATTCTGCTTTAGACTCTTTCAAGAAGGCAAATAGATCTTCTTGTTGTTCCCGGAGCTGAACCTTTAGTTGCAAGGCACGCTCCTCCTGTTGACGGGCCTGCTCCTCCTGTTGACGGGCCTGCTCTGCCTGTTGTTGCTGGAGCTGTGCCTTCAATTGCAGAGTCTGCTCTTCCTGGCGACGGGCCTGCTCTTCCTGGCGACGGGCCTGCTCTGCCTGGTGACGGGCCTGCTCTGCCTGGTGACGGGCCTGCTCTTCCTGGCGACAGATCAGCTCCTCCTGTTGTTGCTGGAGCTGTGCCTTCAATTGTAGAGTCTGCTCTTCCTGGCGACGGGCCTGCTCTTCCTGGCGACGGGCCTGATCTGCCTGGTGACGAACCTGCTCCTTCAATAAGGTCATAATCGCGTTCAGGTTAATTTCCGATGATGATCTTGAAGCACCCGTCGACGTACTCGGAGTACCCGCAGCCTCTTCCGCGGCCTGGCTTCTGGTTTTAACACCCTCCCTGTCGTCTCTCGGCGTTATCGGCATTTTCTATCCCGCTTCTGACACCAGTTGTTACGAGCGTGGGGATCGGTTTAAATAGAAAATGCGAGGACAACCGTTGAAGGCAGGCTTTATTCAGCTTCACTTCAATTACAGCAAAGCGCGTAGAAATTCGAAAACTCTTCCTTACACAACACACAGTCACTTGTATAATCGCACTGTATAGCTTCACACACTTTATCGCTTTGTTCGCTTCGAATACTAGTCTTAGACTAACTTGAGCAGCGGCTGTTAGCTCGCCTTTTATATAAGGGGCGGCCGAGTAGCGAAAGATCGAGAAAAGACAGGAACTTTCTGGGAGGTTCTATTAGGTCTTATGTCTCTTTCTATTCGTTCCATTCCTTCTAGAACAGTGACGTCAAGGCATGCTGTCTCTTTCTAGCCTGACGTCTCGTTCTATTCATTCCATTCCTTCTAGAACAGTGACGTCAAGGCATGCTGTCTCTTTCTACAGTGCCGTCTCGCTCACTCCTATGGAAATTTGGCCATATATTGAAGTGGCCAAGCGCCGGGCGTAGCAATATTTTAAAACATAAAAAATCCGCATTCGAATATAAAGAGTAAGTTTACAAGTATAAGCATTATTTGTTTAAACGAAACGGATGGCACGCTTATTGCTCGGTGCGCGTGTCCTTGACCATTGTAATTATGTTGCACTGTCGTTTCGCGTGGGTGCAAAATAGACTAGTCAGTAATAAAGTCTAAAATATAAAATTTTGACAACATGATTATGCTGATAACTTGAATTTAATTTGACAATATAATATTTATTTGTGTTTGAATTTGTGTTTATTTGTGTGTGAGAAAATGTAGGCATATAAAACTCGTTGGTAATGTAGTAAATGAAGATTTCGTGACAATCGTGCTATTTATTTATTTATTCATTTTTGTGCCATCTAGCGGCTTACTGCATTATGTCTGTAACTTTTACAATTCGAATCGGGCAGAATCAATATAGGTTAAAATATTAATAGTTTTATTCAGTCATACTCAATAATATCTTTAGTGTATGTTTTAGTTTTGATAAGAAAATAAATCCTGAACTAAAAAGCTGCCAACCTGCTTTTTGAATTTACGAGTGAAACCATTTTTGTTCCTGACTGTGCATCTGTATAAGAATTATGTTATATTATCTGTGGTAGTACCTAGGTATCGCGAATTCTAATGCAAGTTTCGTGTTTTAATTACCTAGTTTAAAGTTTCATAAACTTATTGTATATATAAAGTGAAGTGTATATATATGTTTAAAAAACGACACACCATCCATTTGTCTCTGCGGCACAGTCGCGACTGGTTGCGCACCGGACGCATACCGAAATCGAGGCGCGTAGGTATGGTTCGCGTTTTGTTCCTTTATAAGAAGATAAAATAGTTACAGACTAAATATAGTCGTAGTATATTTATTATGTGCTACAGTTCTTAGAAATAGTAATAAAATACTTCTATTATTATCACAATATCGGAAGTATTTTATTTAATATGGCGCAAATCGTGCGATGTATTGTAAATCAAATAATATAATTGAGTTGTAGGTAGGTACTCGAAATTCGCGGGAACCAGATGTAAATTTAATAATTACTAATATACCTACTCCATAAAAATCTTTACCTAGTATTCATTGATGAATATCGGATATACGAATTCGACTGGACTTCAATAATACCTATAACAGCTACGCCTAACAATATCCAAATATAATCTAATCCAAATTCCATATTGTAATAATATTTGTATTTACGCTGGAGGCAACCAAATTTTTATTACATGCGGCTTGTGTTGGAACTCAATATTCAATCAATCAATCAATTAGCCTAGTGCAGTCCACTGCTAAATTTAGGCCTCTCCCAATGCGCGCCATTTTTAACGATCCTTCGCCTGCCGCATCCAGTCTGTTCCAGCCAATATTCATTATTTTTGAAGTGAAAACTTCTTTAGCGGCGTTGGATGGGTAAAAATTGTTAAACTCGCGCGTCAGGATCATTTGAACTTTGAACCGTAACCGACGACTGACGTCATACAAGATTGGCAGACTGTTTATTTTGCAAGGTACGATAAGAAGCTTCGTAGCATAACGGTGAGCGCTTCGACTGTACGTACTTATGGTTTCAGGTAGTACCGGGTTCGAACCTGGGCTTCTGACACTTTTTGTGATTATTTATCTTTTTGTAATTTATTTATGTTTGTAATTTATTAATTTCTTCTGACAGAAAATTAGCAGAAAATTAGTGATACATAGGTTCTATGATTGGCGCTATATTATAGGTATGGTGTGGTATGTTCTTTTTATCTTTTTCTGTGTATATAACGAAGAAAGAAAGAAAGAAAAAGTTTTCACTTCTACCGGCACTCCCGGAGTGAAACCCGTGTTTTTTATTTCTGTCTGGCATTCAATATTATATTATTATTATAAAAACAACAAAAAGTGCTAGGTGTGGCCGTTCTAAAATCAGTTAATCAGCCAAATCTGTCAATTAAAATCGAGATTCAGGACTGAGTAGGGTAGGTACGTAGGTACGGGCTTAAGGTTATGGACTAACCCTACGCTAACAACAGTAGGTACCTATCCACGTTTCAGCACCGTTCAGTCATAACAGGCAGGATGCACTGACGGAAGATCTCAGCTTTCAGGCGTAGCCGTAGGGCGAGGAAATAATAATATACCATGCAAATATTGACATATTAATATTATTACAGCACACTGTTCCGTTCACAATATACGATTAAACTAAACAAACACAGTTGATTGTACCAATATGCAGACTGTAATCAATTAGACTAATACCAATACGTACTATCAGTCAATAGTGCTTACTAGATACCACCTAATAGGTATTCTAATGTAATTGGTTTCTCTATCTGGGCAGATACAACGTTGTTTAATGAAATGAACTAATTAAATGAAATTCTAATTGTTGTACGTACGTATGTCGCGGCCAACTAGCTTCATCAGCCATTCAATTAACTACCTAGGCTTTTTACTAAACGGCCGCGCCGTATGATATCGGGCTGAATGATGTTCAGTGGTGTTCAGATGACAGTGCGTTACGGAAAAAATATGTTTTTTTATAATAAATTCTTAATAATATTATTAGTAATTAATTAATAATAGTATAATTCATATAAATTAATAATATTGACGTATTATTTATTAGAGAGTAGCTATTATTTTAACTAACTTTTGCCCGCGGCTCCGCCCGCGTGGATGTCGGTTATCGCTTAGTGTTGAGCCGATGCTATTGAGCATTAAATTTGCCTCTCTACTCAACTTTGTCCTCGACTACTCACTCACCTCTGTTCGCGACTTTCTACTCGCCTACATATTCGACTCTCTACTTAACTTTCTACTCGCGTCATTACTGAATTTATACTCGACTCTGTACTTATTTCTCTGATCCTCTCTCAACTCGACTCTGTACTTTCCTCTATACTCGCCTTTCTAGTGACCTGTCTACTCGCATCTCTACTCGCCCATCCACTCGATTCTCTCTTAGCCTCTCTACTTGACGCCTATCTACTCGCCTCTCTAATCAACTTTCTATCCTACTCGCCTCTACATTCGTTTCGCCACTCGCCTCACTATTCGCCTCTCTACTCGACTCTCTACTGCACTCAGTTAGATTCTATACTCGCTTCTCCACTGGCTTCTCTAGTCGCATATCTACTCGCCCCTGCAGTCGACTCTACGCGACATTCTATTTGATCGCCACACGCCTATCCACTCACCTCTATAACAATCTCTACTTGCCTCTCCACTCGCCTCTATATTTGGCTCGTTACGCGACTATGTCCGTTCCGAAGCTATAATCGACCTTTGTAAAAAAATCTTACTATTTATCCCCTATCCACCCCCTTTTTAGCGTGATTGAAAGATGACAAACTTTAATCCACTAGCACAACCCCTCCCTTCAACCCCCTTTTCGCGATAGAAGGTAGCCTATATCCGTTCCCAAGCTCTAATCCACCTCTGTATCAAATTTCATTAGGATATCTCCAAAAATGAAAAACTTTCAACCCCCTTTTTCGCGATAAAAAGAGACTATATCCGTTCTCAAGCTCTAATCCATCTCTGTAACAAATTTCATCAAGATCGATGCAGTGGTTTAGGCGTGAAAGCGTAACATACAGACAGAAAGTTAGTTATTTTCGCATTTATAATATTAGTATGGATTAATGCGTGCGCCATTTTTGAAAGCCGTCATGTTCCTGCGTGACATATTATATGTCACGCAGGAAATATATGCATGTATACATATTATTATAACACATCATTGCTCTAGACAAGTAGTGGACATTCGTTGGCCGACGTAATATAGAATAGAATCATGAATTTATGGAATTGGTATCTATTTTGACGTTGTTGACATTTATGACAGTCGTCTACGAATGTCAATACCATACATTGTTCAATCTATTCTATTATATAAATGTATTGCCAGATTTGCCAGTTATCTAGAGGGGTTGATATTGGTTGCTTGTTCAGTTGCACGAACAAGGAATATAAAAAATATAAAACGAGAGGAGGCCCTCAAACGTTGTTAGTGTGGAAACTAGTGTCGCCAAAATTTTGCATATTATGATTGGTCATGAGACTCGCGTCCTACAACACAGTGACGTGATTTTGTTATAATTTTCAACAGCGAACGAATATATTGCAAATACTGAATGTGTCCCAAAAGTAAATGGCAATATGCGTGCAAGTTATCCTAATCGTATTATTCACAGTATTGTGGCATTAAAAGCGATAGCTGTGCTGTGAGGTACTTTCCATTTGTTTTTATTTAAGTACAATGTTTACCAGTAATCAATTTATTAACTTTTTATTAATTATTCTTTCAGGACAATGAATCATAACTAAATAAAGTGGTGGTAGCGTAATTACTGAGGCGTAGGATTTACAACAGATATTTTATCCAGTCGTAGTATACTAACCTCCGACAGCCAAATTCTTTTGTTAGGAATCGGCACAATTTGGTAGGTACTCTAATAGCTGAAATTTGACCATATAATCACAATTTTAAACCACTGAATTCGCATTGTAACATTTAGATAAAAACAAGAAGCTAACATCACATCAAATTTTTACGCTAACGTTGTGACAACACAAGAGCTGCAATATCGTATGTTTTACTTAACAGGGCACTAACTGGAGGCTCTGGCTACCGAACGCCATTACTGGCGTCTTGAGAATTGCTAAACGAATAGCCAACTTTAAATGTATTAGAGCGAGCGAGAGTCTCGGTTTTCGGTCCACCTCCAACCCGACTTACATCCACCCTGTTTCATATTATGCTAATGTAGCACCAGATTTAAATATTCGCGTGTAGGTGGTTTTATTGTCTTTTTTTTACCTTCAATATGTTTGTGTGTCGTCAGCTGAATTGTATGTTACCTGACATATAGAGAACTCACAAGCCGTCACATTAGCGATAATATTTGCAAAATTGTTTTTTTTTTTTCATTGATAAAATTATGCTTTTTCTAGTAAAAAGCTGTACCTACCTCGTTTGCATAGTGCGCACCAGAGAACCCTAGATCATCATCAACATGACAATTAGTCTTGGTTGCGTCCAAAGCTTGCACAATACTATTGCTAAATGAAACTTATAGCCTTGCATCAGTCACATCACCAGTAGCTCAACCTAAGCTTCTTGGACAGGCTGTAGAGTTGAAAGACTTGAATACGAAGGAGGGCAAGAGTGGGTGAAAGTTTAAAAAAATATGTTGCAAAACCGTGAACATTGATGCCAATACTATTGTAACAAAAAATAAACGAAACTAAATTAACTAAACTAAACTAACTAAAATGTATTTCCATCTCTCTTGTTACCGAAAGCAAGTCAAAACGAGGATATACTTCAATTCTGTCAAATGGCACCATTGTTTATCGCACTAAAGTATTCAATCCCAAATAGAATTCATTATTCAGGATTGCATGTCAATAAGCTGTAGCCAAACATTGTCGAGTTCCTTTCCCTAAATCAACATGTTTCGCCGGTGGGAGGCCGGTAGAGCCCGCAAAGTGTATATATTTGTTTTAGTTGATTTTAACTATTCTAGCAGAAACACTACACCAGTAAACATTAAAACAGGAATATTTTTTAAATACTATTCCTGAAATGACGTGACTCACATGAAGTCAACTCAAAAATGAAATTTGAGATATATTTTCCATCTGAAATTTACAAGTACACAATAGTAAATATTTAAAAAATATTTACATAATGTGACCCGAGTTTATATAAAATGTTCGAAACCGATTGTAATATCATCCATAGTGACATATAAAGTAAATGGCTCCTACGTGGAGAGGCAGATATGAAAATCTCAAATGTCGAAGGAAGTTATTATTTGTTTCGTAACGAGTTCACAATTATTTGCAACGTGAGTAGTCGGTGGATTTCAATAATATAGAAGAAAGATGATTTATAGTGAACCTTAAATCTACCGAAGAATACTTCTGCGCATGTTTTTATCATGATTGTGTCAATCAGAATAAGGATTTTCCGTTAGGAAATACTCAATTACGGCTTGAGGTCTACGAACTCAGTGCGTTTCTGCACAGACGCGTCTCTTGTTACGAAGGACCATACAGTGCCTACCTATATGCTGGACGGGTAGTACCACACAATGGAGTGGGAGTCTTTTACAACAAAAGATACTATATTTACATTAATATAAAATAAATTGTGGTTTTTCTTGTTTTCAGGTAAGCGTCTACTGCATATATATAGTATTATCTAAATATAGGTAAGTGTTATCGTAAGGGAATGTCAAACAGAGGAAAATAACAATACGTCGAAAGTTCTGAGCTTTTACACAAAAACTGCAAGTCTCGCTTCTTTCCCATTAGGATAAGCAGAGACAATATCTTTTCACTTACTACTACATCTTTCGTATCTACTACTTTCATAATGGTTTTCATACGCCAGGTAGGTACTCTTAATCTGGCCATTTCTTAAAATCTCGTTAATTATATTAATTAACATAACGACCAATAAAAAGTGCCCGGTTGACAGTTATAACCTCGCATTCTGCCATATGGGACAAAAAACATCATCTCCCTATTAAACACCATGGCTGAGTGGCTTCTCTGCTTAAGTTAATTTCTCAGTTAGTTATTTTAAAAACAATTTGAATGAAGCTCATGTTAGGGCAGGTACAATAGCGTGCTTATTTGAATCAGTAACATTAATTAGTCCAATTTTAAAACAACACAAACTTCCTAATGACAATTTAAGTACTCGTGGGCAATCAACTAAAATGGTTCGTACAAATTACACTTCAACGAATTGGTGACGTACTGCCTGTTTGGTCGAGTTTACGAGTGATAAATGTACATGATCATGGCAGGGGTACGAGTAAGCAGCGTATATAAGGATAGAAAAGTCATCCTAGTTGAAATATCAAATATTTCAAAGCTATGTACCTATGTAAATACCTGTACCACAGAATAGATAATAGCCTGTACCTATTTATATACCGAGCAAATGCGTTAGCATTTTGTGTATGTAACTGTTACTCTCCTAAATGGGACAAGTGGCTTACTATGTAGCAAACGGTCAGCTTATTGATGTCTGCAAAACCAAGAAACCAACTAGCTTGTTTCGTAGGAGCACACGAGCGTTCAACTGCAGGGTAGACTGTATATTATTAACATACGTTTTCCCCAACTAAACTTACGTCTAACCAAGTTCTTGGTCTATTTGCTGTCCTATTCTACTAGCGCCTTAAACAATTCTACCGTAGAATAAATGGGGCGAGCCTTTAATAGTGTCAATTCTCAGAATTAAGTGTTTCTACGTATGAATATATTTATGTGCGTTCGACTGGGTATCTCTGTGCACCTATCTACTTATGCATATAAAAACATAAATTATCTATGTGTGTTTATCCGTAGAACCCTTAATGCACATCTATTCTAGTTAGGGTCTAGTCTGGATACCACCGTATGTTTTGTCTCATAATAATATTATTGCCATAATCAAATGAAATTATTTAGTTATGTAGCTTATAATGTTGATACTTATCATAATTTAACGATACATACGGCTTATTGAAATCGATAATAATCAAGAACGTGGTATTTCCTACGGCAGAGGCACCCCGTTCGTGCTTGGGAAAGTATGGCACTGCCACCTGGCTACTGTCACAATATTATAGTGCATAAAATATAAATGCCAGAGCTGTACCTAACAGAGCACCTACTTGAAATATTGGTGCCGTTTATTCTCGGGATGAATAGTCTATAAAAATCTATTCCTCTGCCAAAATAAGCATGCTTGTTCCGGCGTGATTGAGTCACAAACATCCATTCTTCTAAACTTCGCATTTAGAACATCACCTGAAAAGATACGTATCGCAATTTATTCCTTGTTATTCCATTTTTCCTTATTGCTTTTCAGCAAGTATAGTTACCAAGATTTCGATCATCTCATGTTAACGAAGCGTGTCTATCCGCGTGTATCTTAAATACCTCCGAATGATGTTCAATTGTTTTTAATGTAGATGTCACAGCTTAAACTAGTTTATAGATAGAACACGTTATTCCTAGTTAGAACAAATTTTTGCTGTATGCCTTTGTTAATACTAGAATTAACTAGTACTCAAATCGAATATCAGTTAAAACTAATTCTTACTAGTCATAACGCATTTTTCCAAAGCGAGTCAGTTAAAACTGTGTCACCCTGATCATCGTACTTTATTCCGATTGGTCGCGAGGCGTTACCTGATTCGAAAAGTGCGGGGGAATAGCGTTGTCCACGCGCAGAAAATTTCATACATAAATTCATCTACTCAGACCTGTAAATCCCTAAGGGGGTAGGTAGAGGTTTATTCACAGAAAATTAGTGATAGATTTATTGAGAAAGTTACGCAATAAGATTTGGATAGGTTACGTTAGAAGGTTGCATTAGCCTTCGTGGTTATTTTTTTGTAACCGTGCAAAAATAAGTCATTTTCTTTTCTTTTTTAATGTTAGTTTTAACTACAGCTCGATGTGACAACTAGTGTTGACTGAAAATCAAATATATCAGTAGTAAATTCTAGTTTTAACCGGGTATTTGTGGCTTAAACAAAGGTTTTAAGTAAAAACTAGTTTCCACTAATGAAAACTACTTCTAACGAAAAACGCGTTTTAACTGTAGCATAGATACGCAAGAGTAAAAATATGTTAAAAACCCTACGTCAGCTAGATAACGTCAACTATGTGTGTAAATCATTTCTAGGAAGGAGCTGCGCGCTGGCCACTAAATTAGAATCATATAGATAACGTTATGTCTTAAGATTTGTAACACAATCGTAGATAACCTTATCGTCAGATAAACAAATTTACTACAGATACTCCGATTTAGTTTCGCGTGTTGTTTTAACTCAATGTGCTATCATCAAATACAGTATTTATTGTATTAGATTATCAACGAATGTCACGATATACATAACCTCACCGCGTATCCCCCGTAGGGATATAAGCAGAGACCCTTACCTCCCTTAGATACATCCATCAAGCTTTTTATGCAATGTCTTTCATTCCTTTTATTGCCCACTGAATCATGTCTAACAACAACCGACACAAGTAGATTTGCTCGTAAATTGATGAATCGTACAAAATTCATATATTCTGCAACTCAGGCGTGTCTTACAACTTGCTGATAAAGTATCGGGAACGTAGATATATCAGATAAATTATTTTAAAAGCCATAATATTTGTATGCATAAATATGGGCATTTGCATTGGTCTGGTCGTGCCTCGGAGAGCACGTTAAGCTGTCGGTCCCGGTGCCATACAAACATCTATGGCAGTCGTTACGGGTAGTTGGTGCCCTCAAAAGTCCAACAACTGGTCTAACTGCATTGCTTCGATACCGCCTTCGGTTTTTGGAGGTCAGATGGCAGTCGCTTCACTGAAAATGTCGGTTTAGTCAAAAACCGTAGTTGGACTGGTAAAAGCGGACCCCAGACTCCAAGTTGATAGCTTCGGATGCGACTGGGATTAACGCTAGGATGAAGAAGATTATTTTAAAATCTAATTTTATCATTTTACAAGAAATAATTGTCTGGAAAAAGTATTTAGGTACATCTAGCCTAATATAATAAATGCGAAATTTTGTACAGCACTTTGTGTTTGACTTGGGAAGCCTCATAAATCCTCTTCTTCCGTTTAAAACTAGAACCTAACAAGCAAAGATGAACTTGTCGTGTAAATAATATCAGGTAAAGTACACTCACGTCTCGCTCCGAGGCAGACAGGGACAACGGCTTGCTCCTGAAAGAGAAAGACAGTAAAAGTGTACAAAAGTGTACTATACTACAGAAGTTCACGAACAAAAATTGTGTTAGATACTGTCGAGAAATACAATGATTTAAATATGCACACTACACACCACATCCCCGAAAATCTCTAAGTAAAATTTAAAAAATTATGTATCTGCTTAACGCATTATTGTGTTGTGTGTCATCATCATCATGAACCTAGCGTGTCTCCCAGTTGCTCGTCCCGCCTAGCGCGGGAGAACCCAGGGTCCGCTTTCCTACTAAGTCTTTTCCAATTGCACGGTCTTCGGCATCCTTTTTGGTTAGTCCGTTGGCACGCATGTCATCCTGCACAACATCAAGCCGTTTCTTGGGCCATCCCCTACTTCTGGCGCCAGGCAACGTCATGTTGAGGCATTTATTTCCCACGTATCATGCCGGGCGTCGCAAGACGTGGCCATACCACCGAAGGCGAATTTTCTGCAGCTTGTCAGCTATGTCACGGACGTAGCCTCCACGTCCACCGTCACGGATGTGTGCGTTCCGAACACGGCCGTTTCGTGTAACGCCGCACATCCACCCCAACATATTCATCTCCGTGACATGCAGCAACTGCCGGTGTCGCTCCAGCAACGGCCACGCCTCACTGCCGTACGTAAGGACCGGTCTAATGATGGTCTTATAGACCTGACCTTTTAGCTTGGCCGGCATTTTAGGATCACAAATGACTCCCGTTACCACGCGCCATTTCGCCCAAGCCGCTGAAATATGGACGCCTCAAGCACAGATCCGAGGTACCTGAAGTGGTCCGTACGTTTGACGGTGTCGTCGCCTATACGGACAGACGTTGGATCTGTGCTATTGCAGGCCATATACTCCGTCTTCGCCACATCAAGCTTCAGACCGCCGTTCTCAAGCGACTCCTTCCACGCACGCACGCGTCGGGTAAGCCGTCCCTTGTCCCCATCCACTAGAGCGATATCATCAGCGTAAATGAGCAGCCAAGGCTGCGGTAATTGCTTTACGCTGGCTGACAACTCGTCTAATATCACACTGAAGAGATAGGGCTTAGAACCGAACCCTGGTGCACGCCAACCGTAATAGGAAAGGGCGTAGTGTCGCCAACAGCTGGCCTAACTATTGAATCGGAATTAAGGTACATATCACGTACGATTTCATCGTAGGTCTAGGGCACCATCTTCGACCGCAGCGCCCACCAGATCATCTCACGGGGAAAACAGTCAAAGGCTTTCTACAGATCCAGAAAAAGGAAGTGCAGAGGCCTGAATCTTTCCCTGTGTTTCTCCATAAGGATCCTTGGGGTGAAAATGGGGTCCATGGTACCGCATCCTGGCTAGAAACCGTACTGGCAGTCCGACACTGTACACTCCTGTCGGATCCTGGTGTCAATTATGCGTTCAAAGAGCATCATGGTGTGTGACATTACCTATTACCGCGGTAGTTACCGCAATCCTGAACGGATCCTTTACCCTTGTGGACCGGCGTTATAATACTAAGCCACCACTGGTCGGGCATTTTTCGGTCGGTCAGGATTCAGTTGTAAAGGCTGGTTAAGATGCATACACCACAAGCCCCCAGCGCTTTCCACGCTTCGATTTGCACCTCGTTCGGACTAACAGCTTTCCGATTCTCCATGTGGCGAAGAGATGCGAGTATCTCGTCAGGCGTAATCGGTGGCATGAGTCCTGTTTGTAGGTAATTCGGGAGGATGCACCTCACAGTATTCGGTGTTAAGCAAGACGTGGAATAAGAGCGCCATCACTCCTCTATCGCTTTTTCGTCGTACAAGAGCTCGCCATCAGCTCTGTTCACGCAACGGCAATGCGAGATGACCTGCGCTGCCTTGATCCGCATGCCAATTTGTAGATGAGCTTGTGCTTCTCAGGCGTGTCCAGCTTGGAATACGGTGGCTGCAAGTGTTCACGCCTGGCTCTGGCTACAGCTTTCTTGGCCGCTCTTTTGGCTGCTTTGTACGACGTGCGGTCTTCTGGTGAGCTGGATGCTTGCCACGTCTTGTAGAGGATTTTCTTCTCCCGTAATGACCTCTGTACTGTGGCGTCGCACCACCAGGGGGCCAAGTCTACTATTTCAATTGTATCAAAATAACACCAAAAAGGTCGCTCAATAACAAGTTGACAGTAAACTTTCACAGTTTTTGTAGTCCACTGTTAAGATCAGGGCACAATAGATTTCCGATTGCAGCCAGTGGTCATCCACACTACAATTGACTTTGATTGGTAGTCTGCTGACAGGTGACAAACTAGCGGCCGCTCGGGTACGTAGTCTATTACTTTTTAACAGTTCTAAACTGCAATTGTATTGCTACCCAACGGCTTATGTTGTACGATTGTGCAACAATTGCTTTTTATCTTGACTTTTCGGCAAGTGTTGTGTTTCCATTAGTCAATTCAGTGTTAATTGATAATAAATAAGATGTTTAGAATGAATATTTTATTATTGGCTGACGAACTTGATGAAAATTTACACCAAATGGAGGTGCATCGAAACCGCCGTAGAGCACGACGATTGGCAAGAGAAACTTTTGAGCCATTCAATGATGTAACGGAGGCGGAATTCGTTAAAACTTTTCGCCTGCAGAAGTCCACTGCAAGGAGCCTCGTGCAGGAGCTTACTCCATTTATTCCCCAATCACTTACTCAAAGAATCGACCAGCAAACGATGAAAGTTTGTCCACTTTATTATTCGTATATTATTATTGTGGCAGTTTCCGCCAATAACACAATACAAATTTTATTAGTGTACAAGATCATTGGGCCTTGCGTACATGATCTATTATTTTTATTTACGCCAAACAATTCAATTCAATCTTTATAATGGCTCCTGTGCCTTAGGCAACGATTCTACGCCAAACAATAACAAAACAAACCAAGAGATCTATATGTCAAGTCCGTCAATAATGACATCTGACAGCCGGTTGTTTTTTTAATGAGCCATGGAAACACTATATTTTCATGCTTTGGTGGCAAATTATTATTTAATTATTAAGTCATGAGACTATAAAAAAATAGTTTTTATTAAAAGTGCTTTCAGAATAAATATCCTAGTCAAAAAGTAGTACAGAGGCCTATATGTTTCTCTGTGGTTTATATTAATGATATTTCTACCATTTTCTACTATCCACCCAATATAACTCTACTGCTCTTCTATTTCATTTCTATTGCGGTCCTACGAAATGTCAAAGTAGATTTATTAGACTAACTATTTTCGGACTAGTCGCCATGGAATAGTAATAGAATAGTCATAGAACTGTATTTTATGTTATAATAGTAGACTTGGCCCCCTGGTCTCCATGTCAATTTTGCGACCTCCTTTCGCTACGCCGAGAACTTGCTTTGCCGTCTTAGTGATCGCTGTCTGGATCTTATCCTAGCACTCTTGGACGGACTTGCCCTCTGTGCCGGGACTAATGTCCCCAGTGGCAGAGTCAAATTCCCAGTATCTGGTTTGATCTAGCAGCCACCACCAGATTTGACGGCGGCAACGATCGGCCTGTTTGCGACGAGGTATCACGCGGAGATCCATGACAAGGAGACGGTGTTGTGCAGTGAGACACTCACCAGGAATGACCTTACAGTGGGCCACGTGGCTGATATGACTTCTCCTAGTCAGTAGAAAATCAATTTGAGGCCCCCCCCCCCGCGCTCTTGTAGGTGATCAGGTGCTCGAGTTCCTACTTGAAAATCGTATTCACGACGGCCAGGTCGGTGGCGATGCAGGTTCGGAGAACAGTTTCTCCCTCTGCGTTACTTCCGCCAAATTTATAACCGCTATGAATACGTCCATACCCCTCGTGCGCCTCAGCCACGTGACCGTTCAGATCGCCACCCAGAATGATATCATGGGACAACGGAATGACGCGCAGCACATCCCCGAGACGATTCCAAAACAGTATCTTATCTGCGTCGCTGCAGCCGACCTGTGGGGCGTAGGCACTTATAATTGGGTTACCACCCCATCAATAAGCAACCTAACTACCATTAGTCTACTTCCAAAACGTCGTCGTGGAATCGCTCGGCAAGCACTACTCCCACCCCCTTCCCCCCATCTGAAGAGCCTGTGTAGATAAGCTTGTAACCGTGCCCTATGTTCCGGCTCCTGTTGGCCTTCCACCGTGTCTCCTGCAGGAACACCACGGTCACGCCGCACCTGGCGAGTATGGCCGCAAGCTCTGCGGAGCGTCCGGTCAGCGTGCCCACGTTCCAGGTTACGAAGCGGATATTGATTGGGGCTAGCGTCGTTAGCCTGGCTTGCCCAGGGCCCGGTAGCCCTTGCCCACTTGTCACAGGGGAAGGGCGATTCCCCTGCGCGTCGTTTTGCGGCGACGCCCTAGCTCTTTTCCTCAATCTGTTGGTTACTCTATCCATTATGATTGGCTAATTTGCTAATTACCGGGGCGACTGCCGTCCGACCCCTGAACCCCCTGGGCGGACCCCAGAGGAGTAGCGAGCGTCAGAGCCTCTTCTATCAGTCAGCAGGTGCGCCATCATGCAGGCCGAGGTTGACTTGGGCCCCTAAGATGTTGTCGGAGCCCCTTGCACCCTTGTGTTGTGTGTAATGCCATATAAAAGTAAAGTGCAGCGTCAGCTTCCTCTGACGTTCTTAAACCTTGTCTACTTAGCTCTTATTTTGGATACTTCTAACGTGTTCACTTTTCAAAACATCACCAACTTGACCGATGTATTTTCGTCAAGGTCGAGCCTAACGTATTTGCTTTACGTACCTTTTCAATAAAATATTATAACACAATGGTAATAGCAAATAAACGTCTATGGCCATGACGTCTGAGTTCGATAATATTTACCCAAGCTTTCTTACACACCACATTCAATAACAAATTTCAAACTTCGTAATCCGTAAATCGCGCAAACGCCTCAATCATTTGAACGATACATAACCAATAAACACGGCAAACAAAATATTTACATCAACCTCGCGTCTATGAACCTGCCACACTAACACTCGAGCTACCTATATACGTGGATATACATCTATTAACACAGAGACTGATATTTATTTTTCACTCATTAGTTCTCGGGTTATAATTTCAGCAGTCCATAAAGAAAGCGCGTGTGTGTTGGTCGATGGGCCGCTGCAGCGTGGTCGGCCGGTCACGGGACCAGACGTATGTTTCTAGCATCGCTTATTTATAGGCTGAATGATGCGCAAGCCATTCACGACACCCGCGGCAGCGGCGGCAATGCTCAGCGGCGCGGACGCATCGCCGGAAAATCCCTTCGCACGCCACGGCTTGGACTGTCGCCATGAACTGGCTTATAACACTTAATAAACGAAATATATTTCGCTATTGTATTCAGCCAGCCTTTCTCGATACGCGAAGTTTACTACGTAATTGAAGATCGTCATCACTGTTGTACTAATTACTGTAATTTGTTTCGGAAGTTCGAATAGATAAGCTTCATCATGTTATGAGGCTGGTGGCATTTTATAAAAGTTTTAGCGCTCTCCCGTTCGAATAAATAGTTTCACAATGCTATTTATGACTCCTTGTGATATGTTTCGACCGTGGTTGTCGAGGGCCAAGCGGTGAAGGAAAATAGGCTGGTACTGGCGGATGGTCCAGACAGACCGTTCTCCACGTAGTTTTTATGTGGCAATGTGCCAAAAATTTCTCAACTGATTGATTTTACTGAGACTTATTAACTAATATAATGATTGTTGTATGGTCCGGTTTATTACCCGCGCATGTTCGGTGAACATCAAAGTTTACATTGTCCCTCGTGTTGGCGACAAAGTGGTTGCGACTTGCGACGATTGATTGAATTACAGTCGTGGCGGTCGGTTAACACGAGAGTGTGCGCAAATGACTCGTCAGGACTAGTCCTGCAGTTATATTTGTTTGTTGTGACACCCGATAGCGCATGTGTCCGATACTGGCGATATTTAACAGTAACTGGTCTCGATGTTTTGTTGGCGTCGAAATTTAAATACCTACTTTCATTTGAATATGAAGTAGCTACATATCCTAAACCCTTGAGTGGTAACAAAGTCAGCCCTGTGACCGACCCTTTGTAGCTGTGACCCTGATTCCAAAGATAAATGTTACTGAAATTTAAATAAAGAGAAAAATATTTAGGTATGACTTAATTAAAGTTATTAAGTCATACCTAAATATAAATTAAACACTAATATCAGGTTAGGTTCCTGAGTCTGGATAAGGGTGGTATTTAGACTATTTGCGTCGTATCGTCGTCGTACTTGCAAATTGTAGATCATTTGTCTCCTACCTGCTCTTGTCTCTATTTTGAGGGATCGGCTCAACATGGTGGGTATTCTTCTCCATTTGTTCCTGTCAGATTTTTAGTCTTTCGTTTTTTTTTTATTTATATAGATGTAATAGGTATGCTCAGTCACTCCTTTCTTAGACATATCCTCATTCACGCACTCCCTCCATCTTTCTTGGGCCTCCTATAGTCCTTTACATTCATACTCTACTACATGTGGATGTATGGCAACCATTTAGTCACACTTCTGCCTATTTGGGGCAATACAAGTCATATTTAAAAAATGGAAGTGGATTAATTACCCAGTATTTTTGTTAAGCAAACTTTCAAACAGTTCAGTGAATTAATTGGAAATAAAGCAGTGCATAATGATTTAATAAATAAAACACATACCGAAAAGAATCGGGCACAATAAACACAATAATTTTCTTAATTCGAGCGCATTGCAGATTCAAAATAAATTTAATGTATGAAAACAGAATGTATAGACTGAAGAATTTAAAGTGCTTCTAATTCAGATCTGTGGGTGCCAATAAATGTTGCAGTTAATTAATATTGGTTAGTTAAACAGTGAAGCGTAAACGAACTCGTAAATTTCGGATTGTACGCATAAAGTCGACGTAAACGCGCATTGGACAGCGGCTTCATTGATGAATGTTGTGTTGCGTTGGGCGGGGCGGATCAGCCGGGTACTGCGTCCCGTTCCTGCGGTCTTATATAAAAATAAAAACATTGCGACGACCACGGCTTGAGTTTAAATATCTGTGAAAATCGCCTTAAGCTTTTCGTTTGTTACGGGATTAGTCACTGCCTTTTAATAATTTCATGACCTCACCACACCGGTGAAGGGTCCGCGAGGTCGTAGAGGTAGAGCATTTGACAGCTAAATCGGAGGTGCGGGTTCGATTCCCGGTCAGAGCGATAATATAAGTATAAAAATGCGGAAAGGCACGGAATGCTGATGAACTATACCAGTTGGTGGAGTGCTTATGTACCTTATTGATTATATTATTATAGTATTATAATTCACCAATACTTATTGTAAACTCCAATAATTATAATTGTTCTTTATAATTATGTAATTAAACCGCTTCTATTGTCAAATGCAGTTTGCGTCTGTGTACTTAAGAATATGTATGTATGTATGTATACCACTTAGTGTTGGATAAGGTCAATAGATGGCGTTGGACACAATTTAGTTCAAAACTTCTCAAAAACCGGAAATGCGCCCGAGTGCTACACGACGGAACTACGGAAGTTCAACTGATTGGAGTTTGTTTCGCTGACATGCCTCTCTTTTTTCCAAGACGCCGCCGCGAACAGTTTTTGTGTAATTTTTCCCAAAAATCCTTTGGACACGCGAGCATGCCTCTTTTCGCCTAATTGTATAAAGAAGACGTTGGAATTCAAGAATTCGACTCATCTCATAATCGAAGTAACCGGCCGGTTGACACCTACCTACCAGTACGTGCTCAAGAGCCACGCCCTGCTTGCAGACCACCAAATCCAGACCACGGTATGGAACGCAGGTCAGTGCCAGTCTCAGCTGTATTTTGATTTGTAGAAGCGGTCATATATTTCTTGTTACCAATTTCACGCCTTCTATTTAGGTACCTACATGCCTACAACCTGTGTGCAAACACACCAATGGTAGGACTATTTACACGTTCTACCACCATGGTGAGATTCCGTAAAGCAGCGCAAGAATGGCCTAAATCTGCGTTTTTCTGCTAGACATCAACCTTCACATGTGTGTTCTAGTTGTACATTCGGGTGTCACGCAGAGGACGCATTGATTACGTCGCGTCGTGCGTTATCACTTATCACTGTTATCAGTTAACATTTACCAGCTCGTATGAACTCTGGCATCCTCGCCACTACTAGGTACATAATACGCAAACATCTTGGACGGGATTTTCCTTAGCTTGTTGTGCTGTGGGCACTTGGACTCACTGCCATACAATAAAAGGTGGGAACGGAGCTCCGACTCTCACTGTTATTTGTAATGTGTAGAAGATGTAGGAGAATATAAGTAAGTAGGTACAACCTAACTGCACGACCTATTCCCATAGTTCAAATAAAATGCATTACGAGTCCTTTTTTATATATATATATTACACAACATTTCACACAACTCTATCTAGATCCATGGTAAGCATACCTTAACTAGCTTGTGTTATGGAATCTAGAATGCGGACACACATACTTAGATACTTTTTTTTTGTAAATATATACACATTATACATAGAAACACCCAGACCAATGCAAATATACATATTCATGTGTACAAATATTAGCACTGATCGAAACCGCGCCTCCTACGTAGCGGCCGCGTTCACTACCGCCATTTTTACCTACGATAATTTTTTTTTACTATAGCCATCAAAATAACAAAATGAATTGTTTTGGGCATACCCTGCCAATCAAATCTTCTACTTTCATAGTATGCACTTCGTTTTATTAAAATATTCCATTAAAACATTGTTACGTAAAAAGTTGCACAAAAGCCTTGTGTATTCCACTATGAACTCTATCAGGATGAACTTTCAATGTAAATCCTAAATTCAGCAACTAAACCCGTTTTGTACGTGTATCTGCTTCAATTAGGTTGCATTTTTATTCGCGTTTGCCGACGAACAAAGGAGTCTGCTGCTCTTATTTCAAAAAGTACCTGTAACGGGAGTTTTAGAATAAAATTGTAGTGTATTCAGCTTTTATTAGTACCGTAACTGTGTCTGTGTACTGTACTTTTATTACTATTGTAAGTGGAAAATGCTTGATAATCGGACTAATTCAACTAGTAATAAAATTTTCCGATTAATTTAAAACTTCGTACCTAAGTAAGATGCGGATTGACACTGTATCGAGTCGGTTTGTTGATTAAGCCACTGACTTATGTGACTGTAACCAATAGACATATTACTCTGAATGTCAGAAATGTAGTGTGTGTTAAGATACACTGGTGGTTGTTAACATTCACCGAGGTTTTTGGTTATTTTGGTTATTTATCCATTCTATGACGATTTCTGATATTCACCGGTGACACCTTGCGCCCAAAGGTGTGATAACACTCAAAGGAAAAGGGGGCCACGCGGGGCTCTGTCGACTTTGATTACTATAAATAACTATTTGTATATGAAGGAAAGGTTACACATCAGAATCCCAAACCTCATAATACCGAATGTTCAAAATACCGAAGGATAAAATCCCGAAGTTCATAATCCTGAAAATAAGATTATCGTTGGTTTTGTTTTGAGGCTTAGGTTGGAAGTGGAGTGAAGTTTAATGCTTAAAATTTCAATAATATTTTTGTCTGACCTGGACATCGAATCGCAATTGTAGTCAGGCTATTGTAACCAATGACTCCGTGGCAGAGGCACAAATTACGCCGCGGAAAATTTACGTTTATGCGTATGTTTTAACTCACAGCCGTGAATCCGTCTATTTTGGTTTTTGTTTGTGTTTCTTTGAGATACAGTTTATTTCAATGCACGCCTATTAATACGCGTAAAATTGTAAAGATTAGAGATATGGTATGGAGATTAAAGTTTTGCTCAGTGTGTACTTACTTATCATTCAATGCGGAAATGATAACGAGAAATATGTGCCATAAATAATACAGTTGATGTGTTATAATCGTCGTTAGGTAAGTGCTTAGCACGTTTTCAAGTTCATAACAAAACGATTACTCTTGGAAAGGAAAAAGGAATAGCTTACACCGTAAACTAAATGGACAGGTGAAGTTAATCTGTTAACTGGTGCAGCTACGTGTCAAGCCTCTGAAGCAAATTTTCCTTTGCGATCGGGAGCACCATACGATATCCGATTTCCTGAAAGCCAAAAGAAATTGCATTAGAGCGGATCCGGTCACTAGACTACTATGCGAAGCTGAATACTATTAGCCGTAAAGGGTTTGTCAGTATCCACAGGCAGGTAAGAGGATTTAAAATTAATGTAGGCCGATGTAATAATTAGTATACCTACCTATAGCTATACCGATAGCGGAACTGCGAAACAGGAATGTGTACTGTGTGATATAAAATTTATCACTATTATTATAATATTTTGATATCAGAAAAAGGTAACAGCTCACTGCAAACAAAATTATGTTTGAACATATTTAAGCAGCATTAATAGATATTACAGTTTGTGAAAATCACATTATATCTACAAGTCTTGTAACATTCTTTTGAGGAGAGATAATTCAGTAGATAACGATACAGCAATATCTGATATTTTATACATATTATTTTTATCACACTTTTTAAATGTTTATTATAATTTTTTTCTAGATTGACAACATGGCATTGTAAAAGTTAAATTATCTAGACATATGGATCTCACAAGGTGATCATATGGTGTTTAGAATTCACATGAAACAGTACAAAAAATTCCCAAGTTCTAATTTGTTCAATGTAGGGCACTACTTCATTTCATTTCAAATACTGCTAGGTCCAGCATATCTCGCTAATGCCTTGATCACTCGGACCAAGTGTAGTGGCGAGACTGTGCACTCGACCGAGGCATCTCTGTACGTGTAAAGCTGGTACACGGACTCAAACTTGAACGGGTGTATTATCTCGCCAGTCCACTCAGTGCGTGATCAAAGAATAAAAACGTTTTCAAAACACTCATTTTGGAGAGAGAAGTGGAGATAAATTGATCGATTCCTTGATAGTTGGTAACAGTGATAGTTGCAAATGAAACCTCCATGGTGATTGTACAACGGAGGTGTCACCTTTAAAAATCTTATTACAACAGACGTATATCATATTTTATTTGGAAAGACAATACAGGAACGTCAATAGACGACCGGTTCGTTCTAGCGGTCGATACACCTGTATGCGTAAATCTGTATGGAGTGTCTCTCTGCTGTCAACTTGTATAGGTATTGCTTTTAGAAAAGTACATGATATGTTATGTATTCACCTATACACAATGCATTATACAGTCAGCATCAGATCGATCAATATTATCTTAATTCCTTGGCCCTCCTCCTTCCTGTTGATGGATTCTTCTTATATTTGGTACACACCTTTAGTTCGGACAATAATACAACTTAAATCAATAAAAACGTTTGATTTACTCTTAGTGCCTTTGTTTTAAGATCATTTTGAGACTTTGTAGTCAAGATATTGCTGTGGCTGTCTGTACTCTACGCAAAACTCGCTCTTCGATGCAGCCTCCGTGCAAATATTGCATTGATCGTTACTTGTAATATGTACGATGAATTTGTAAAATTGGGTCGAAATTTACGGCAGTTTAGATGGCGTTATGTAATGTTGTCAAAAAATGTCATATCACATTTTCAACCGACGAAAAAACAAAACACAGAGGAGGTTCTCAAGTCGACGTGTATATTTTTTTAAGTATGACCACGCATAACTTTTTACACAGTAGTCCGATGTTGTTAATTCTTTTTTTATTAGAAAGAGTGTACCCCGAAATTGTTCCCATACAAATTTGAAAATCAATATCCAACCCTAAGGGCAGGAAAACAGGGGATGATTGATTATTCACTCAGATTGCAAGGTATAACCACGCATAGCTTTTTACAAAGTAGTCTGATTTCCATAATTCTTTTTGAAGTGAAAACTTCTTTAGCGGCGTTGGATGGGTAAAAAGTGTTAAACTCGCGTCAGGATTACTTGACCTTTGAACCGTAACCGACGACAGACGTCATCCAACATTAACAACAGATTGTTTATTTTGTTAGATATGCTATGAAGCTTCGTAGCTTAGCGGTAGGCGCTTCAACTGTAAGTCATTATGGTTTCAGATAGTACCGGGTTCGAACCTGCACACTGCAGCACTTTTTGTGATTATTTATTCTTTTTGTAATTTATTACTTTTTGTGATTATTTTTCTTTTTGTAATTCATTAATTGCTTCTGACAGAAATTAGTGATAGGTGCTATGATTGGCACTATATTATAGGTATGGTATGGTATGGTATGGTATGTTCTTTTTATCTTTTTCTCTGTATATAACGAAGAAAGAAAGAAAGAAAAAGTTTTCACTTCTGCCGGTACTCCCGGAGTGCAAAATGTTAAGGAAGCGTCAGGATTAGTTGACCTTTGAACCGTAACCGACGACTGACGTCATACAAGATTAGGTACAGACTATGTATTTTGCAAGTTACCATAGATGTCGTCGTAGCTTAAACGGTAAGCACGTCGACTGTAAGTCCTTATAGTTTCAGATAGTATCGGGTTCAAACCACCTGGCCTTCAGGGATTTTTTGTGATTGTTTTTTCTTATTATAATTTATTACTTTTGGTGATTATTTTTTCTTTTTGTAATTTATTACTTTTTATGATATTTTTTTCTTTTTGTAATTTATTATTTTTTGTGATTATTTTTTCTTTTTATAATTTATTAATTTCTTCTGACAGAAAATTAGCAGAAAATAAGTGATAGGTTCTATGATTAGCGCTATATTATAGGTATGGTATGGTATGTTCTTTTTTATCTTTTTCTATGTATATAACGAAGAAAGAAAAAAAGAAAATGTTTTCACTTCTGCCGGCACTCCCAGAGTGCAACCCGTCTTTTTTTTATTGGAAATAGTATACTCCAAAGTTGTTCCCATATTTGGGTGATTTATTTTTTTGTTAAAAAGTTATATTATCATTATCACCAAAGTTTACCTACAATGTGTTCATAAACTGTAAGGGTCTATAACGAATTATATTCCGGAATCAGGGCGCTAAAGTGAAAGTCTCGTTTGTACCGAGATTATCGTTAGGCTAATGATAATCCTTTGTTTGGATGTAAAGGTCACCGCTTTACCAGTCACAGTACATAAGCAAACCGCACCTGCTAGTTGATGCACCTGTCAAATAACGTCTGGCGCAGGCTTGGACAATTTGGGAGTTCAGAAGGCAGGCGCTGTCGGAAAAGCCAACATCCCAATCAAATATAATTAGCGGATGATGAATATTATTTAATATTCTGAAAGTTCTCAGCATGGAACCTTTTCTAGGACTTTCCACTTCGGTGTACACAGCAAAAGATCCATAGTAATGTAACTCAGCGTGACAAATAGACTTAGTTGAATAGCCCATAAATTAAATACGACGCTATACTAACACCCGACACGGATGACTGGTAAGTGTTTTACTCCCGCATTCTCTAGCACTGTAGCTTCCACATTATTAGGGATGCGAGCGCGGATCCTTTTAGCGGACACGTCTCAGGCGTCCTGCGGGTCCTAAAAATTTCTAACACAAAATCTAATAACCGTTCGTATAATTGTTCGTCTAATATTAGCGCACTGACGCTCATAACTTACGCTTACAACCTTATACACACACCGGCAGAATTAACGGAACACAAAAAAAGCGGCCAAGTGCGAGTCGGCCACAAAGGGTTCCGTAGCAGCAAGTAGGTAAACTGCGGTTTAAGATTTATGACGTATTAAAAAAAACTACTTACTAGATCACGTTCAAACCAATTTTCGGGGGAAGTTTGCATGGCAGTAATGTACATCATATATTTTTTTAGTTTATTCATACTCTTATTTTAGAAGTTACAGGGGGGGGGGGTTGTTATCGAAACTTTTAGATTTTATGACGATTTAAAAATTAATAAAATGAATGTTTAAGAACGAGTGTTAAAATCCCTCGTGCCCTGATTAAGGTTTCCATCCGTCTAGGCATGCTGCGAAAAACCAAAAAAAAAAATGCATTTTCTTTAGTTAACTTTTTTTTATTAAACTTTAAGTATGGTGTTGCAAATTAATATCAAAACATGTAAATTTAACTGTTGTTTCATGTTTAATTATTATTTGTTTAAAAATAAAGCTAACTATTTTATACTCTCCTTTTTGTTTTCCGCTAATTCTGCCGGTGTGTGTATGTACATAGTTGGTTTCTAACAGCGTAATTTCCATAAAAAAATGTGTATAATATATTTTTGTAGCTGGTTCAAGCTTCATATACTTACCCGCTATAGAGCAAGACATTATCTGGATATCTTCAGTGCAACTGTTACTTAACAGAAGTAGCTGTTTAAGACACAGTTTCTGACGTACGTTTTTATCTTGTGCTAATACTTTCGCCTGCAGTTTTTGTAACTGCATGGAATGTTCACATCAAAAAGCACTAGTATCGTTGGTGGTGTTTATTCATCCAGTTCTGTGAATCACTAAAACATTTTTATCGTCACGGGATGTCTGAATTATAAGCATCGAAGTTGATTACAGAATATTTTATTAAAGACAATCATTGGAATATAACAAATTATAAATCCTATCGTGATTCATTACGGGTCATACAATGTTCCCGGCATTTCGGGTGCAAGTTCCATTAAAAATAGTTTTATTTCAATGAGTAACATTCGCGAAAACTGTCGGCAACATCATAATGAAAACCAATAAAAATACATGGCATAAAATCATATCGTTTTTACTGCCAAGACGCGTCCAATTAAATATTTCACGAGAATAACAATTTTTTGTCTAATAAATTAATTTCATTTGGAAAAGTAAACATACTCATACAAGACTCTCGATCAATAGTTCTATTCCGGATCATGGTTCAATACTCGACAAACATACCTGGCAGTATCATGAGGTACTTATTCCAGATGGTTTAGTTTGGTTTAAAGCTGTTAATGAAGTATTGGTCAACTTGTTAGCAAGCTGTATCTAACTCTAAGCAAACTATTACATATACATATTGTTGTACAAATTCTGGACTGAACAAGCTCTGCACGAGCGCTGGTTAAAATTTGTTATAAACACTAGCTTCTCTACGTCAGTGAAGGACTATTATTGGATTAAGTTAGACAGAGTGTCGTAGTAGGACGTGAATGAAAATAATAGGAAAGGGTCTAATGTACCTGTGAATCTTTAAAGTGGCCTTTTCATTGGCTTTAATATGATTACTGTTCGATGGAGGACAAAGATTTCTTGACTATCTCATATGACAACAGTGGGAAGATATATGGAGTAGTAGTTAAGTTAGTAGGTAAGTCGGTAGTAACAATGGTTGGCGAAATTTGATTACTTATTCGCTTCTGCGTAATCCTTCAAGACTTTAGTTTTGAATTTCTAACTCTAGCCTAACCTTTGGTTTACCAGACTTCCATGGAATCGACAAGTGTCGTCAGCGACAAAAGACAGCATCGAAAACTGATAACCTTTTTGTACATAATACTAAAACTTCTTCACATCCCTGAAACGTTAGTCAAAGTAGTATTCACTCGCCTTTCATAAAAAGTTTTTAGGCCACTATAGAAGATTTTCTAACAAAAATCTACTATAACTTTGAATAAGCTCTCGTGATTGAAGTAGGTGCGGAGTTAGTTTATCAGACCTGGGGCAGGAAATCAACCTGCCGCTATGTAGGTAGCCTGCCGTAGGTAGATGCCGGTATTGTCTGCCAGCAGGAAATGGAAATACAAAGGAGAGGGCAGTGAATACCCACATACGCGGCGCAAGGAAATGACGCCGGGCGACGCGAGCCGCGCGTTTCCTCTATAAAAATATATTCTTCTGTCGATATGTAATAAAACATATCTTTCTTATGAACAATATTTTCTAGCTATTTCCATGTTTCTATATGACATTTTATTTTTTGAAAATTAATTCCGCTAATGCCTATCGGGGTCTCAGTCGATCGACAATCTAATGTTTACCTGGCTCCCCGGTAGATGTGAGGTGGCACCGCGGAGTGATACTCAATTTCAGTCTGATATTCCCACCTCATCGCAAGCCCAAGAGGGTTGTATATACAAAAAAACAAAAATTGACTATTATTCTCTTCCTTCCTTAGTTTTCAGATATAAAAACGATTGAATAAATTAATTTTAATTTTAATATTGAACTTTTTTTAATGAAGTCGCAGTCAGTTGAAGTCGTAGTCAGCGATGTAGTTGTATTTTCTTCGCTCCTCTAGATTAGTCGAGAATGCGCAACGCGATAGCAAACGACCGGTAAACCTATTCTTCAAATGTCTCAGGCCCACATTTCCTTGCCACCTTCCTTATTGGTGTGATTAGTAATATCCGTAAAGGTTATACGGGGGACTGAATAGGAGGAAGCCGCGGTCCTTAGGCTACGAACAGTATGTATGTAATAATATAGGTTTAAAGACGTGAGCTAAGTCTTATCTCCTAACTGCAAGGAATGTTTCCTGCTGCGCGACCTAAATAGTTTTACACAATCTTTGGGAGAGGGCACGAAACTGAACTTACAAAGTAATACAAATTGGGGTCGGGAGAGATAACTAAGACTGCCTCGAGCAGAGCCTTTGTACCTAGTTGTCTCATGGTCAACTATATAGTTTGAAACCCACATGTATGATTACAATTTATTTATTACATACATATAGTCACGCAACTTTCCCAGTGGGGTAGACAGAGACCACGTGTTTCCACCTGCTACGATCCTGACATACATCTTTCACTTCTTCTACTTTCATAATTGTTTATTATATTTGCCACTATTATTTAAATTACAGTATAGTTGCTCTGTATACACGTTTCTTTTACTACCGTGTTATACAACTAGAAAAGGAGATAGACATTCATATCTTAGCTGTTTTTCGTTTTCGTTCCTGCTTTCCGGGCAATCGGATGTTTGTCTATTGCCGTCGACCGAGCAAATTTTCTTAGAATTTGCCTGGATGTTATCGGGTTGTTTACAGTAAATAGTCCTAGTTGCTTTGCGCTATACTCACGGAAATGAGTGACCCTTGCTATCTAGGCACTCTACGTCGGAAACGACGCGATATCCGAAGTGTAAAAGTGTTATGCAAGAACTAAGCTAACTATAAAAATAAGGCAAAATATCAGTTCTATCACATGTCCACAGTTTATCGTATAGGTCACCGAAAACATTTTAAAATAGATCGACTTTAAGGTATCTATACCTCCCTTCCCATTATTTCACGCATTCATCTTATCTTATCTTATTCCCATCTGCAGGTATATTTTCCTAGTGACAAAGAGTCAATGTGACCGGCGTATTTATTCAGTCCTGGACGTATTAGGTGCCGTTTCGTTAAACTAGTTAAACAGACTTGTATCTCAAACGTAAACAATTCCTCTGTGACTCGGTCATCACAGGAGGCCATCCGCAAACATCCGCTTAAATGGACGCTCGGGAGACAAAGTGAACGCCTATCTACGTATTTGAGAACAGGACGACGCAATATGTACCTTCACCTTATTGAAATAGTGTTAATTTTAGCTTTGATCGGTTGATTGTAGTATCTGGTGGACTTTATTTATTTGATTTCAATCAAATTTATGACCAATAAATTACGAGTGTCATTGGATGCGATTTTGTCTGCAAATTATTTTGCACTTCGTTAGACACAGGGTGGCTATAAGTTTTAAATTAAAGAAAGTGTAACAGTAACAACATAGCAATAAATTTCTTTTATCAGTTCATTTGTAGTGTATATTGATACAAAGAGATATCGGAAATGCATAAACGAGTTATGCATTTCATACAAACAGAGTTTATGCATTTTGATTGCTAGTTATTTTTTATTGATCTTACCCCAGGGTACTTATGGTTGCATCTTGAACTATTTGGCCGTAAAAAATTTATACATTAAATCAGATCCTGCAATTCACTCAATATTTAACTAAATCAAGAAGAATCGCTTATTTTGTAGTTTAGTAGCACCTAACTTCATTGAATAAAGGTCTCCTAAGAATTTTGCCGAAATCACAACGGTAAAATAACCTCCCCTTACTGACCTGTTTCAAAAAATAAACCCTGTATATTGATGTTTATCTAACGACAGCAACGTTGAATGATGAAATATTTATTTAAACCACACATTATAATTATGGTTCATTTCGGATTCGGACATAAGCATTATGAAATATCAATAATTTAATAGATTTATTTACTTAGTTCACTGAATTTTATTGTACGTTGACATTAAGCAAATCATTTTCCATTAAATAAATTGTGAATATAGTTTCATAAAATTCCGGTAATAATAACCGGTAAATTATCGGTTATACGGCAAACTGGTAAACCGATATTGCAGGCCCTAGCTGTGTTAGCATAACAACATAACGTAATTCATTGTTGTACATTTTTAAACAAATAAAGTATTTATTGATAGCGGCCGTATAAATAGATGAAAAAAATGTCTCAAGGTCGCATTTTAAAGACAGTTACTAAAGGAAATAAATTCTATTAATAGATTTTATATTGTGGTAGTTAGGGTTATAGGTGTATTAAGTTATTGTTATACATCGTTAACATGAATAGGTACAGATGTATTGACACACCTTTTTTTCCATGTAAGTAATAGCCGTCAATTAAGTAATTTCATTAGGTTAGGCTCGCCTTTATTTTGAGCCCAAAAACAAAGTTAATGAAAATTTCAGTGTGTCCAATGTCAATACACTTCTGCAATCCGTTGAAGGACGTACAGGCGTGATAATGCATAATACTAAACGCATAGATGTCATTCCGCTTAAAAGGTACAGTGATATCATAACGACACCGCTACTTATCAAGTGTATCAATTCAGGAGTAAAGGTTCACGACATCACATTATCACTTCATTGACGCAATTTATTACATCTAACTATTATGAACTAGTGTTTTATACTAATATAGGCGCACGGTGGTGCGCAGGCCAAGTTCTAGCAACAGGCCGCGCGCAAGCCGTGCACTATTTACACGAACCGTTTCGACCAACTTTTGACCCCCTTGTAGCACGTTAATTCAATTATATAAATAATAAATTTGATAATACTATTAATCAAGTGTTACGTACAGCACGAAAAACTGCCAAGTTAAAATTTAAAAGTATTTTAATTTTAGATATTTTGAACCAAGTACCTACGTATTTTCACAATTATTTTAAGTTGGGTGTATGGTAAAGTCAATTTCGGCCAGGTGGACCGTTGGCGTGAATACGGTGGCGGGTAGTGGCTGGATGCGGAAGGCGGAGAACGGGGTGTGGTAGCGAGTCTTGGGAATGGTAAATGTTTACCAGTGGATCAGGCTATTGATGAAAATGATTATGATCGATTTTAAAGTGCATCTAAACTTGGCATTGGATTGGATTTCAACCCTTTTTTAGGCGAACAATTTGCCGATAGGAACTTGGCCCCCTTTTTAACAGGTATGTTTTTGGTGGGATTGTATTATTGTTAGACGGTGTAATGGGCTCCAATGAGTTCAACAGGGCCCCAGAAATTTTTAACCGGTATATTTGATAATTAACGGACGAGGCTTCGTAAGTTTTCGTCTGTGAGTTGGGGGGTCAAATGGGAGTCGCTCTGATGGAAACCTGAATATAGAAATATGTATAGTAGCTCAAATCTCAGGGCTAAAAAGAGCAAGCTCAATATTAAAAAAAAAACAACAAGAATAGGTACTCTGAACGAGAGATGATAATAAGACTGACTTA
The DNA here is from genome assembly GCA_949126895.1 of Eilema caniola. Lineage (NCBI taxonomy): Eukaryota > Metazoa > Arthropoda > Insecta > Lepidoptera > Erebidae > Eilema > Eilema caniola. The sequence goes on along the minus strand of OX421460.1, from coordinate 15,825,513 downwards.
AATTACGACGGTATTTCGAATTTTAGAATTACGTGACTGAAAATATCTTTTCAGAATAACTCAATACTAATCAGCTTGACCTCGCCTAATCTATGACAGGACGAGCTGTCTCCAGGTTAAAATGTTAACCTACTAGTAGCATAATGTCCGTGATACGCAAGTTGATAGTTCATCACCTAAATCAACGACCCCAAGTAATTACGAGAGCAATTCGAAGCCGGTCCGGTACACCACGCGCCTAACCGATCTACAGCCTAATAGGGGTAGCTAAGCCGTCAATAACTCGTCCGAGCCGCCTCTCGCCTGCCAACACAATGCGTTCCATGCTGAACACTGTTACGAATCGGTTTTCGATGTGTTATAAAAGTAAATGTCCATGCACACTAAAATCTCACAGCAGTAAAGACTCCAAACGATGTACTTTCAGCATTGTGTACAATAAAATGGATGGATAAACACATTAAATAAAGTTTTAAGGAAGCTCGTGGAGTGCGTATATGTTTTAAGAGGTAAACAAATTATACTGCTGGGTTTGTTTGAAACTAATTTTTATTAAATGGTCAAAAGTCAGTAGTCATGAAGTATAGAGAATTTGAAGAAAACGATGAAATATAGTGTATCCAAAATATGTGCACTAGAAAACCGTTTGACAAACGGCACAAAAGGCACTAAACCGTTTTGTCTACTCCTATTTATATATAGATTGAGCTGAGCAAGGGAACAAGTCATGTTGTTGACATTAGTACACCGCTTTGCACCGTCGGCGTCGGCATCCGTCTGCTGCAGTCGCCACCGCGCGCCGCACCGCCTAATCCCCACTTATATTCTATACAATTCGTCGTCACGAAGCTCATTTTTCACTGTTTATTTTTCAATAGCATTCCAATGTGTACATACTCCTGACATGACAAACCATCAGATGTTTCATGTGTTTTTTTTTTCTTGAAAATTGATGTCGTTTTTTTATTGTGATTACCGCAAACATTCGTATGTCGTGTCGTTATCTTCACGGAAGATTAATAGCTTCTCCACTTGACTTTACTCATTAGACTTGTGTCGTGTTGATACTGAACGGCATTGGACCACAGAGCAGATAATTGTGCAAGTACAGAAGGTCAATTGTGTTGTTCTTCGAGAGAATCGATATTGTAATTGCGTCGGTATGTAATGTTTCTGCCATTGCATATAAGCTTATTTTAAAGTAGCCATCGCTTTAAAATTTTAAATGACAAATATAGGTAACTGTCATTGTATTCGAGCACACGTCAAGTTGTCGACCTGTCTATTTGACAATCCATTGTCATGTGCATAGATGAGCAGTCAGTCCCAGCTAACTAATTCTACAGAAATAAGATGATCACGAACACAAACAAATACATAACACAAATAGCTCTCGAAAATAGATGATGCGAATATTTGACACACATTGAAGTGCGTGTTTTCCACTAAGATTAATATTATTGAGCTCGCGTCAACAAGGCCACAGCAGTTGGAACGCGTTTATTGCCTGGTACACACCATGCGCGCATGACACAGTGTATATGATGACTAAATACGGCGAATGCTCACCACTAAACGATTGCATTTAAATAATATGAAAATGAGGACTACGTAACTGAGGAATGCGATTGTACCAGTGCGGACTGAACGGCAAAAACAATCCTAGAACTGATACTACTACTACTACCTAAATAAGGAGTAATTTTCTCAGAATAAATGTATGTAGGTAACACTGTTAAGAACTCACTAATGAGTTTATTTATTATACTTATTTTGCATCTGAGCGGTAATTGCAACTAAAAGTTGCACTTTCGGTATGCCCGGGTATGCTTTGCTACTCAAATACTTCTTTTTAATTTGATTAGTCGTCTTTTACAAGAGCTACTGGCATCTCCCTGAGAAAAGCCCATGCAAGATTTTCTTAAAACAATTGTTTGAATGTATAGGATATACATTCAAACAAGAATCACGTACATCATCCTGATCGATACTGACTAGTTTATTAGTAGGGTAGCTATGTTTTTAAACGTTTTTCACGGGGTGAACGGCATGAGGAATGATCGACAAATCCCACTGGTTCGCGATCGTTTGGTTGTTGAGTACCTAGCATAAGTCGATCACTTCTTCTAGCCAACGATACCTTCTCTCGTTGGCACTTTGGCGGCGTTGGCACCGGGTGAGCACTTCCGAATCAATGTTCAGATCAACATTAACAACCAGTTAATGATTTGTAAAGCGCCAATTATTATTAACTGGTACTGGTGTGGTCGCGTGTGCTGTGATGAGCGCGTGCCGGCTTCTATGAAATGAGGTGTTCTGTTCTTGATATGTGATTGATATATACTAAGAAATCGACGAACGCTCTCGAGACAAAAAATATAAACACTCAACTTCACAGAACTTTGCAGAAATGTCGTCTTCTGTGCTGTTTAAAAAAAAAGCTGTTTCATATGAATTAGTAAAGTAGCTTACTAAATTAGAATACTACAATCAGACAGAAGTTGAAAATAATGCTTCGCAAGCACGCTAAGCTCGTCTTGGCCGGAAAATCGTCCGCTTACACAATATAAAAAATTTAGTAAGATCGCTGAACCCTTTTTCTCCTTATATTCTCTCTTTTCTATATTTTTCTCTCCTTTCCTGATATCAATAACACTTCTGAATTCTTACTGTTGGTTGCTTATTTGCTACTTCGATGGTTAGAAATACTGTATTCAGTGGAGGGTGTCTCAGGTTAATTTTAACAAAATGAATAACTCAGACTTACAAATGACGTTCGCCTCGTCTCGGCGATATTGGAATCCATTAGTCAACATCTCTCATACACACCGCTGTATGTTTGTATATGTGAGTGTCGCTCGTGACCTGCCTAAAATTTGAATCATGTGATTTGGCACCAACGTTGGATCCAAATGAACCAATAGTACGTCAACGTAGTCCGGTTATTTCTGACACACATTGTACGCTTGGCAACAATAAACATTGGTTGTTTTTTCAGTAGGTCTATGGCTGGCATGGATTTGAACTCTGTGTAACGTGGATGGACGAACTATAAACTATAAAAAAGCAGTCTCGTATTATCCCTGGAAAATAAAATCACATAATAATATGATATTACTGTTGTAGACTGTTTTAGTTTGTCTTTGAACTCGATGGCATACCATTGCTGCCATCCACGAATGACATTTAAAATGCACCTTTGACATTCAGTTGTCAAACGACTTTATAGTTGTGTACTACCCGCAGTTATTACTTCTTGCTAACAGTGGTTAACAGTCTATTCTGAGATCTTTCCTATCCGTACGTAAGCTACATAGCGCTATCTAAACCCAAAGTCAGCATAGTTTAACTAATATGTAATATAAGTTCTGGAATGCAGGTAAACATACTTATTTAAGCATTTTTTTGGTAATACATGTATACTAAACATAGAAACACCCATTTGTGAAGAGTTATATTCAAGTCGATGCAGCAGTAAAACGCTCTACTGGCAGTAGAACGTTTTACTGCTGCATCATATGTGGTGGAGCAATAGACTACTGCTCCACCACATATATGTTGTCGAGTCGTTTAATACTAGCACGTTTACGATTTTAGCACACTAGTTTCAAAACTGTTGTCAATGGAGTGGACTAGTGCCCAGTATAACTGTTATAATATCGTTAGCATTAACTTTTAAAATCTCGTGTTCCATGATATACTATAAAGAGAACGAGAATTAACGCGATCATGGTATAGATACTTACATAGCTTTGATTGCCTGACGTTTCGACCAGGTTACACGGCCGTGGTCCCTGGCTGACTGGCTCAGCGGTGCATGTAACCTGGTCGAAACTTCAGGCAATCAAAGCCATCAAAGGTATGTAAGTACATATACCATGATCGCGTTAATTCCCGTTCTCTTTATATTATTTCGTTAACATTTCTCACAAAAAGTCGGTAGTAGTGTTTTCTCACGACTACTGTCCATATCGTCACACTAATTGAATTAAATAACCAATAAAGAATGTACATTACCTTTCATAAATAGATTGCTAATGGTATGTCGGTACTATATGTGCTCCACAATAAGGGCATTACCATTGACTGCATCCTGTTACCTTTGTTTACTGACCGTACTAATGCCACTGCGAGCCGATAAAGCTGCAGCCGTAACAGGATCCATTTTACAGGTCCCTTTATATCGTTTGTTCGAAATCAAATAGCATTAGGAGTAGAACGGGGTAAATAGAAGATAAAAAAATATCAATTCTTTACAAAATTTGAAGAACTTGGGTAGGTGTTTTGATTACTATTACATTACCTACATTATTACTATTACGACGAATAACGTGGTATTAGTATACTACAAGTGCTACGTCAAAGATCGCGGTTACTATTGCCGCCTATTGCAAAATATTATATGTCTATTGCAAAGTATATAATATATGAATGCATTTAAGTATAGCTCTGGGTGTTTCAATGTATTTAAAAATATTCCCGTGGAAATCCAATATAGCCTATGTTACTCAGGGTGAATGTAGAATTTTTGAAATCGGCACAGTAGTTTTTAAGTGTATTCATTACAAACATATAAATCTTTATTCTTTATAATAGTACCTATTATATAAGTTTGTATGGTAGTAGCTGTGTCTGCTATGAATCGAGATAATGTTATGTAGAATGCATCGGAATATTATAATTCCTATTAAAACAGAATAGAAGTAACTTCACACACCTACGTATTAGAAAATGGTTGCAAACATTATCAATCCATTTAACTTTTACTGACCTTCAAACTTTTGATCGTTTACCGATACTTTATTGGATTTGCACTATATGTGGTACAATTTTCCTGTGCGTCCGCTCTGCCAAGTACGGAAATGGTGATATCGGGTGAAGCCGCTGCAACAACTTTTATAATAACAGAAGTTTAATCGGAAGCTTACAGCAATTTTAATTAACCCAGAGTAGGATGCAAAGACATCTATTTACTTTAGGAACGCTCCATGTGTTACTGGGACAAAACAAGTACCTATATGGTATATATGGTTGCATCTTATTTTGTTGGTTTCAATAAAAAAGAATATAATTTTGCCCAGATACTTCTACCCAGTCAGTCACTTTCCGTGGGGTTGAATTATTGAATTTTATTTCGTACCAGAATTTGCACGTGACCTATTCTTTTTATCTTAGCCGAGCATTGGTTTAGGCTGCTAATTGATAGAAATAACGATGAAATATTCCTATAATTAAAAAAACTAGTTTAGTAAAGTTCTACTTCAGAAAGCTTATCGGAATGGATTACATAACCATTTTTTTAAACTATTATGTAGGTTAATTTTCTAATATCCATTCAACAATGCTTGGCCCACAGTGTACCTAAAAATTAAATCTGTCATTAAATACGAATTAGTCAAACTTTTACTGATAAACTGCAATGGAGGATGTTATTTGCCCAGTTTTAAAAGCTTTCTGCCACAGATGTAGCCGTGTTTGCATTTTAGCGTGAATTTCATTAGAAGTTGGTAAATATTTAGAAACAAATGTTTATAAATTGTTTATAGTGACAAATTTTGTACAAACTATAAAATTCAATTTAGTTATCGCAACATTTTGAGCTCTAAATATGGTAGGAGAATTATTGTTGTAGAATATTTTCACGTCTCCCTCTTTTGTTACATTATCTTTGGATTGCCATCTTTGTTATATTATTATCTTCATTATTATTATTACTTGGCGAATAGGATGAAGGAATATTAACAGGTAGTTGGCTGTCAAGTTGAATCAGTATCTTGTTATTAAACATCAAACAGGAATAATTCTGTATGAATTAACGACTTAGGAATATAGAACTATTACTAAATGCGCTACTTAGTACTTGATTAGGGAAAAGTTTGAAATTTAAAAAGTAAAAAAACATGGTTATAAGTTCATATGAGAAAATAAAACCGTAACTCTTCACTTCACCACACTTCACTGTTATACCTAATACTATTATTTTTGAATAATAAGCTCAAATAAACAATTCATTTTAAGTAGTATAGGGTATACCGTATAAGTATGAGTAATTAATTAATCATAATGCAGTAGGTGTCCGTTTTTAGTTACATAGTGAAATAGGAGAATATAACTGTAACCATAACAAAGCGTTTTCCTTATAAGTTTAATTAAGCGCCTACAGACATTAAATCTGCAAATAAGAAGCTCAACTTTTGTCCTTTTTCAGTACGGTCTATTTATATACTAAGTCCATCCATATCCTCCAGTCGTTTTCCTGTAATTCGGTAATTAACAAATAAACAAAGTTACAAACTTTCTATTATAGTATTAGACGGATGAGTATACAGTTCTACGTCACAAGTTGTTAATGGAAATAGGAGGAATTAAGGGCACAGCTGGAACTACAGCAAGTTACATTTAAATAATATCTACATAAATTTCCACCGGGGATACCGGTAGCCGGATCAAACCACTACGTTACGTACAACTCATCCATTCTCAAGTTTCCCTTTTGAGGAGTGGTATGAGTATTCCAACATTAACGATACTCTATAGGGCACTCAGTGAGGGGGCCGAGACTGCTCATTTAATAACCCATACATTCTGAGGACCTGGGATCACCTTTCAAGTTGATGCGTTTGAACAATACTTGTTTAGTGTTGTATTACATATTACGGTCACTGGAACTCTTCGGATGATCAAATGACCTCAGCAACGTGTGGTCTGCGGTATCGTGGACGTTTACACGAACAGTGCCCCAAGTACGAATAACATTCGAATTCGTAACGTAAACGTTTCGAAAGAATGGAGCATTGGGGTTGGTTCACAGAAGGCAGGCGGCCAATCGCATTGCTCCGTTCTCTTGTTACGTTTACGTTAGGAATTCGAATATTATTCGTGCTCGGGGCACAGGTGATCGCTTATCACCTGACAAATTGAGTAGTATAATAACAAAATAAAACTAAACCTGATTATTTGTATGATCTGATAAATATAAACCTGATATAAAAGAAAAAGAATAAATAATATAAGTCTTAATATATATAAATCTCGTGTCACAATGTTTGTCCTCAATGGACTCCTAAACCACTTAACCGATTATAATAAAATTCGCACACCATGTGCAGTTCGATCCAACTTGAGAGATAGGATAGTTTAAATCTCAAATTATAGTCCGATTGGCGATAACCGACATCCACGCGGGCGGAGCCGCGGGCGACAACTAGTTTAATATAAAAAGAAGAAATTATAGCCCAGAGCTGCAGCCGTTCTACTAAATCAGCAAATAGTTGTCCCGGCAAGTAGTTCGAGTGGTTCTAATCAGTTTCTTTCCCTCATTTGCTGTAGTTTCAGTGGGTTTCAGTACTTGCAACAAAAAAAAAATTCAAACTAGAGGAATTATGCCGAATGGTTTCCGACGAAGTACCATATAAATCCTGCCCTATCTTTTCCTGTGACTCTATGCCATCAAAGGATAGGGTTGTTCCATATGCAACAATAAACTAGTACATTAATGATTCATGTCAAAAAAATGATATGAATAATGAATGTACTTGTTAAACGTTCATTTATACAGACCGCAACGATAATAACTTGGTTTAGCTGAGCCGGTTTAAGCTGGATACGCTAGAATTAGCTGATCCTTATTTACTTCTTAACCTTTCAGCCGAATCTAAACAGATTACGGAATAAATTAACTTTGCCTCTTGTTATTGTGTTTAATTTGAAAACTTTGTTTATTTGTCATTGTCAGCAATTATAGAGTATTTTAATAACCACTTACCGTTAATTGAATCGTAAGCATCCTAATAACGATATTACAAATGTCAAAATTTGGTCGTTTGTACATATTTTTAATCATTTGTACATATATGTTTGATGGTTTGTACATATGTTTGTGTTTGGATTTTGTTACACAATCACGTTGCAACGGCTGAACGGATCTGGCAAAAGTTGGTACAGGATAGATTAGCCTGGAATCACACATAAGTTATTAACTGGCTAAACCAACGGGCTTTTAAATTCCACGTGGGCGTAGTTAGTTAGTAAAATACTATTTTGAAGTGAAAACTTCTTTAGCGGCGTTGGATGGGTGTAAAATGTTAAGGAAGCGTAAAACTAATCCTGATTAGTTGACCTTTGAACCGTAATCGACGACTGACGTCATACAAGATTAGGTACAGACTATCTGTTTTGCAAGTTACGATAGATAGCGTCGTAGCTTAAACGGTAAGCACTTCGACTGTAAGTCCTTATAGTTTCAGATAGTATCGGGTTCAAACCACCTGGCCTTCAGGATTTTTTTGTGACTATTTTTTCTTTTTGTAATTTATTACTTTTTGTGATTAATTTTTCTTATTGTAATTTATTAATTTCTTCTGACAGAAAATTTGCAGAAAATTAGTGATGGGTTCTATGACTGGCGCTATATTATAGGTATGGTATGGTATGGTATGGTATGGTATGGTATGGTATGGTATGGTATGGTATGGTATGGTATGTTCTTTTTATCTTTTTCTATGTATATAACGAAGAAAGAAAAAAAGAAAATGTTTTCAATCCTGCCGGCACTCCCTCTTTTTTTTTACGTGCGGTAAATCCCCACGGATACCCACCCCTCCGGAGCTGGAGGGGTAGGTTATGTCGGACTCGAACCGACTAAACCGCACGCCGTCTCTGGGTCGTAGTGCTAGGCCGAAGGTGAGGTTGTCATGCGACATATCCCTCGCACCCCGGCTGACCCAGGGCCATCCCTCTCGGTCTGGCCCTCCTCGGGAAGGGGGGGACCACGCGGTCCCCGACTCAACCCCGGTGTGGGGAGGCGCGCATCGTCCTACGATGCGCGCCGCCGCCTTGGCCTGATTCTGCTAGGGTGTCGGGCGGCTCCACCCGTCACCCTCAGGCCCGCGCTCATGGGGGGCGGAGGTCAGTTTGCGCCCTCCGACGCCCGAGCCGCCTTCGGACGCGTGCAGCGATGTCAGCGAGCCTTTCTCGCTCATCGCGCCGCGCCCGCTCTGCTGTCTCCTTCGCGAGCATGACCTACTCGCAGAAGGAGGCGCTGGCCGCCCACGCATCCGCGCAGCGGACCATCGCCGCGAGCAGGGTGGAGAGCGTGAGCACCCTCACCCCCAGGGCCGCCACAAGCTCCCGCCTCGGCGTCTCAAACGCCGGGCACTCGGTGAGCGTGTGCAGCCCCGAGTCCACGCTCGCGTCGCAGTGATGGCACTCGGGCGTTGGCTCTATACCCATCAGATGCAGATACCGCCCGAAGCTACCGTGCCCGGTGATAATCTGCGTCTGACGGTACGAGAGGCTACCGTGTTGCCTCGCTAGCCACTACCCCATGATGGGCCTTACCGCCGCAATGAGGGCGTGCCCTGCGCGTGGTTGCCCAAGTTGTCGCTCCCACTCGGCCACCATGACCTGGTGGAGCCGGGATTTCTCTGCCCGAATATCCTCGGGCTCGGGATCGAATCCCCGCTCCCGCGCCTCCTTTCGGAACTTATATAGTGCCGAAAGGGCCCTCGCTTCCAGGATCCACGGTGGCGATCCGGCCAGGAGACTCGCCGCTTCGAAGGATATCGTGCGGTATCCCCTGATGGCCCTGGAGGCCATCGTGCTCTGCGCCGTACGGAGCAGAGGCAGGAATCTGGCCTCCAGGGTGTCCGCCCACACGGGGCACCCGTATAGGGCCATGGACCGCACGACACCCGCGTAGAGTCTCCTGCAGGAGGACTCTGGGCCCTTCAAGTTGGGCAACAACCGGCCCAAGGCATTTGCCGTGAGCACCAACTTGGGGCGCAGACTTCGGAAATGCTGTCCGAAGTCCCATCGACCATCAAGCACGAGCCCCAGGTATTTTAACCGGGGCTTGATGTCGATGGGAGTACCTCCCACTGTTAGGCTGGCTCCCGGGCCTGGCCTGCGCCAAGGGCCATGAAAGAACATGGCCTCGGACTTGTGCAGAGCCACCTCGAGACCCAGCCGCCGGATCCTGTCGACGACCTAAGCAACCGCGGTCGTGGCCCTCAGGGTCGCTTCGCGGTGCGTAGCCCCGCTCACCGTCACTAGCGTGTCATCCGCGTAACACGTGACGGTGGCCCCGTACGCGAAGTCACCGCGGAGCACCCAGTCGTAACCGATGTTCCACAGGAGCGGCCCCAGGACCGACCCCTGTGGAACACCGCACGACATCTCACGCCTACCGACTCCCGTCGAACTTGGGTAGATGACGGCTCTCTCCGTCAGGTACGCCCCAACTATGTGGCGGAGGTAGAGAGGCACATCGTGGTATACGACTGCCTCCCTGATGCAACTCCAGGGCAAGGTGTTGAATGCGTTGGAGATGTCCAAGGACACCGCCAACATCACCTCGCCCCGGGCAACCGCATCCCCCGCCAGAGTCCTCACGCGCATGATGGCATCCACAGTGGAACGCCACCGGCGCTGCCGGCACTCCCAGAGTGCAACCCGTCTTTTTTCTTATCTATAATGTCTCATCCTTACATATTCAAAATCAACTATGTAAAATGTATTCTTAACAGTTTTACCTGAATCGAATTCGATTACAGAACAGTTTGTCAAAATCATTAGAGGAGTTATTGAGTGTTGTTAAACCAACAAGATTTTTAATGATTTTTAACTAGTTTTACTTATACTGGATGGTATCGTCGACACATCTGGTGAATACTGCCTCGATTAAACAATACATTGCAGGTGATTAACGCACGCCTCCGCGCGCCGCGTGATGGGCGCTTGACAAGAGCGTCGCTAAACCGCGGATGATTAATGGTAATGAGCTATATAAACCAGGTTCATATATTCAATCATAAATACTGCAGCTATATGCCATTTTGTTAATATTCTCATATGAAAGTGAATCTCCGGAGAGGAATTTAACCCACATTCCGTCAGTTATGTTTCATTGCTAAATACCTGGCAGGGCCGTCTTTGATCGGATGAGTTCATGGGAATTTTAGTATGATTAGAGTATGATATGACAGAGGACTAGGTTATCACAGCAGTTAGCCAGAGTTGCCAGTATTAATAATTAGGCCTCATGCTAGTTATTTTTGGTAGTCTATAGACGGTACATAACCCTAAAACATTGAAATCAGTTAAGTGGTTTTAGAGATTAGCGTTTATAAACACCATGACTAGTGACTTGGGTCCCTAATATTTGGTTATAGTTTAAAACTACTCCTCCTCTTACTAGGCCATGGAAACAAAGTCTGTAATTCATGCAAGTACAGCCGCGGGCATCAACTAGCTAAGTAAAAATATAAACTTACTATATTTAATTATACAAAGTAGGACACAATCAAACGTTGTCTTTGATGTAATTTTCTTTTTTCAATATTTTTGTTCGCTATTCAGTAAAATATAGCGCTCGAGAAAAGCGTTCTTTAATTAGCTTTGAAAATAAAGGAAAGACCCACGAGCAATGTACCTATTAGTTACATCAACTTCGAGTATATTTAGGTACATTTAAATTGCCATAAAATTTAAAACAATCAAATCTTTCCTCGGTATAATATTCAGTATATATGGGAGTAGGTAATTACAGGTGAATAGAGATGATTGATTGGATTATAATGATCCATAATAAGACGTTCATAAAGAGTCATGTTTTAGATAGGCACAATAGCGAAAGGTAAATGTTATAGGACATGCAAGTTTATCTTCATCTCTGTTCTTAAAGGGTCGGCAGCACGAGAGTGACTACCTGTTGCACACGTCCATAGGCCACGGTAACCACTTTCCATTAGGTGGGCCGTGTGCTTGTCTGCCACCTAAGTACTATATATAAAAAACAAGTTAGATTTTGCTCAGTCCTGTAGGTACAACCAACCTTAGAAACAAATCAATGGGACTAACTGAAGTGAAGGATTTAAATAAAAAAAAGACGGGTTGCTCTCTGGAAGTGCCGGCGGAAGTGAAAACATTTTCTTTTGTTCTTTCTTCGTTATATACATAGAAAAAGATAAAAAAGAACATACCATACGATACATATAATATAGCGCTAATCATAGAACCTATCACTTATTTTCTGCTAATTTTCTGTCAGAAGAAATTAATAAATTATGAAAAGAAAAAATAATGACATAAAATAATAAATTACAGAAAGAAAAAATAATCATAAAAAGTAATAAATTACAAAAAGAAAAAATAATCACCAAAAGTAATAAATATACACCAAAAGTAATTATATATGAAGAAACAATCACAAAAAATCCCTGAAAGCCAGGTGATTTGAACCCGATACTATCTGAAACTATAAGGACTTCCAGTCGAAGTGCTTACCGTTTAAGCTACGACATATCTATTGTAATTTGCAAAATACATGTCTGTACCTAATCTTGTATGACGTCAGTCTTCGGTTACGGTTCAAAGGTCAACTAATTCTGACGCTTCCTTAACATTTTACACCCATCCAACGCCGCTAAAGAACACTTCAATAAAAATTTACTAAAAATAAAAAACGCGACTGATGCTGAAAAGATCGAAAAAAGATTTATAGCAGGCGGTATCCATTAATTTTCATCGGGCTTGAGATTTGCAAATGGGTACCGCCTGCTATAAAGCTTGTTTCGATCTTTTAAGCATCATTCGGGTTTTTGAAGTGAAAACTTCTTTAGCGGCGTTGGATGGGTGAAAAGTGTTAAGGTGATTTTCCACCAGAGGGGCGAGACGAGACGATGCGAGGAGAGAATTGAAATTTGTATGGCAAATTTTCAATTCTCTCCCAGCCTATCTTTGGTGGAAACAGTGTGGATTGACGAGAATATGCGAGGCGTGAATAGAAATATTTGTTTGTGCAAAAATGAACCGTATTGGTTCCCATATAGAGTATAAATCATCTTCAAGGTGATTTTCCAACAGAGTGGCTAGGCGAGGCGAGGCGAGGAGAGAATTGAAATTTGTATAACAAATTTTCAATCCTCTCCCGGTGCATCTTTGGTGGAAACAGTGTCGATTGACGAGAATATTGACGCCTAATTATTGTTCGGAGTTTTCGGCATTGACGCTAGAACACACAATACTCGATATAACTTTGTATATCGAGTATTGTGTGTGAGCTGTCTAAAATACATTTATATATGAAGCATACGGGCGACGGGGCGCGGCGGTCACGCGCGAGCTCGCGATGGCAATTTTTAGTGGAAAAGGGTCAGTGCGATTTCAATTCTCGCCTCGTCTCGTCTCGCCCCTCTGGTGGAAAATCACCTTTAAACTCGCGTCAGGATCGCTTGACCTTTGGACCGTAACCGACGACTGACGTCATACAACATAAGCTATTGACTGTCTATTTTGCAACATATAATAAATAGCATCGTAGTCGACTTTAAGTCCTTATGGTTTCAGATAGTACCGGGTTCAAACCTGGCCTTCTGACACTTTTTGTGATTATTTTTTCTTTTTGTAATTTATTACTTTTTGTGATATTTTTTTCTTTTTGTAATTTATTATTTTTGTGATTATTTTTTCTTTTTGTAATTTATTAATTTCTTCTGACAGAAAATTAGCAGAAAATTAGTGATAGGTTCTATGATTGGCGCTATATTATAGGTATGGTATGGTATGGTATGTTCTTTTATCTTTTTCTATGTATATAACGAAGAAAGAAAGAAAGAAAATGTTTTCACTTCTGCCGGCACTCCCAGAGTGCAACCTGTCTTTTTTTATATTATTTTAACTAGCTGAGTTCAAAGAGTTCAAAAAAAGTGCCCAAGTGCCAGTCGGACTCGCCCATGAAGGGTTCTGTAGCAGCAAGTAACATAATATAAAAGTTCTTGTAGTTCGTTGTCGGTTCGGTGGAAGTTTGCATGGTAATGTACAGCATATTTTTTTTAGTTTTTTCATTCTCTTATTTTATAAGTTACAGGGGGACACATTTTACCATTTTGGAAGTGTCTCTCGCGTAAATTATTCAGTTTGGAAAAAAATGGTATTAGAAACCTCAATATCATTTTTGAAGACCTATCCATACCCCACACGTATGGGTTTGATGAAAAAAATTTATTGAGTTTCAGTTCTAAGTATGGGGAACCACCAAAATTTCTTGTTTTTTTTTTCTATTTTTGTGTGAAAATCTTAATGCAGTTCACAGGATACATCTACTTACCAAGTTTCAACAGTATAATTCTTATAGTTTCGGAAAAAAGTGGCTGTGACATACGGACGGACAGACAGACAGACAGACAGACATGACGAATCTATAAGGGTTTAGTTTTTTGTCATTTGGCTACGGAACCCTAAAACGACGAAGCGTTTCGAGAAAACGTAGGTAGTGTCCTTGCGCTTCGCTTGGCTCGTCTTGGCGGGGGCACTGCCGTGCCCCCAGATCTAACGATACCTCTCAAACTAAAATCCATCGAGCCGTTCAGGCTGCAGAGTGTTCCAAACAATTATAACCCTCCTTCTGGCGCAGTCGGATAACTATTTCTATACCAAAATGTTCGCGGTACCTACTATATATGTCGCGTGCATCATACGAGCTTCAAAGCATGTAACATGTAGGTAATGCTCGCGTCAACTAGGTACAACGTGTCGAAGCAAATAGCGGGGTCGGGATGAGTTAAGCCGTGTCAAGTGGCCACTTTTCTTTGTTAGCCTTTCTGCGTCCAAGTCCTGCTGCCATATACTTCTATCTATGGAGGTACAGCGTTATAACCTTCACTGTTTACCCTTCTTTTAAAATCCTTACCGAAGAGCTGGGACTTTTTTATATTCAACCTAAAGAAGAAAAGTTGCTAAATGTAGAACACTTAACATTTATAAGAGTGCTTTTATACCTTCGGTCTATGTAAAGAAAGGAAGTGTTTATACTCGTATTCATGAATAAAATATAATAAATATAATAATTTTCATTTATTGATCAGTATTCATAATACTATCTAGGCACTTCAATAAATATAAACTTCTATTAATGGTAACATTTTTTATTTTCAGGTAAGCGTGGGTTATTATTATTTACTACGTGATAAATAGAGGTAAGAGGTTAAAAAATTAAGGATTCGGCAAGGGCAGGATGAAGGAGGGGGAAGGGGTGAGAGCTTAGTTCTCCGGGAATTGATACAATATAACTTAAACAAAACAAATATGTTATCTACTGCTGCAGCAGTACTCAACTTAGGACGGAGATCGTATATCGCTGTCTACCACCTGGAGCGCTTTGAACCTCTCCCGTTTGCACTATAAGCAGACCGTGCCGTATCCCTTTATGATACCAATTGATAGCGAAGTACCTACTTACCCTCAGGATCAGCATCTTACTGAGGCTCTATAAAAGGCCGCACCATCCTAGGGTAAAGCCTACTTCCTGCAGAAGGCGTCGGGTATTGCTAATAAATACCTTAGAAATAATTGTTTTATGGCTTTTATGTAAAGATAAACTCTCTTCATTTCTTTTTTCTCATGATTGAATGAATGAAAGTCTCTTTATTACATAGTACACAAAGAAAGATCACATTACAATATATGGTAGGTACAGTTTCGTAACACATACAATTGGCGGCCTTATCGCACGAGGCAATCTCTTCCTGGTAACCATGGGATGGAGTGAGTCAAAGGGAATATAACCACTACGTTTTGAATCAGACTAGAGACAAATTAAGGGGGCAGTTTCCTTAAAAATATATTTTGTTTATGGTCCATACTAGATATTTTATCTTTTATATTTAAATGAGAAATTCTTGATATATATATTATATAATTGAAATCTCGGAAACGGCTTCAAAGATTTTCATGAAATTTAGTATACAGTGGGTTTCGGGGACGATAAATCGATCTAGCTAAGATTCATTTTTAGAAAATATCCTAAGTAAAAAACAAAAAAGAAAAACCGAGCAAAGCTATTGGAATCACGGAAACGGCTCTAACGTTTTTCATGAAATTTAGTATACAGGGGGTTTCGGGGGCGATAAATCGATCCAGCTAGAATTCATTTTTAGAAAATGTCCAAAAAAAATCCGAGCTATGCTCGGTCACCCAGTTACTATTATTATATAGATAATAGATATTTTAAGGCCATATATACATGACTTACTATTTAATACATAGATAAATTATAGTAAAACAGATTCATAAGCAACTCTCAAATCACGAATTAAATTAACAACAAAATTGCTACCCAAGATTTCAAATTTCTGCAAACTTAATTACTTAAATATTTGGTATATCTACTTTGTTTGGAATGATCGTGGCAGGCACTTTACCCGTTCGTTGTATTCGGTAGGTAATGCCGGACGAAGCCGAGCTTAGCTTGATATAATACCGTTTTTTTTTTGTATAAAGCAATAAAAGTCGGCATCGATGTCACCTCCCTTAAGCCTCCCTTTCAAATTTTGAGCCCAGAATCACCCATCGGCCGAAGCTTTATTTTTTATCAGTTTTATTTTGTTATTGAGATATATTGGTATATTACTATGAAATATATCATACTACTACAACAATAATACAAAAATTAACTGGGTGTTTGAACAAGCATTGTGACATAGTTTGAGAGAGTACAACTGTAGGTATCCAAATGTGACAAAGAAATTGTGCTTCCATTAAGTTCAATTAAGTTTCAAGAAGATTTTAAGGTATTTCTCGGTTTCGACAAAATATGTTTCGTATAAAAGATGATTAAAATGTAAGTAATGCTGTAATCGTTAAAATATTTCCGAAAGTTTTCGTTCATTTTGGTCATTCTTTCTCTGTAGTAGAAAGATATATCTGCTACACTGTGCTTACAAACTGCACGAGCTTCCTTACTGTCTGCAAGCTCACCGAGTTTGAGTACTTCAGATCGACATTTTTCAATACAATCATTATATTATTATCAATGTTATCATTTAGTTTTGCACAGGGACGTCGCAACTATTGCTACGGGCTTGCAACTACTTAAACAATGAACATTATTCCGCCGATATGATGGGTAATTATGGGTTAGGTAGTAAAGGTATTTCACATTTCACCAATAGATTTCGTCTCTATGTGCTGATTGCCATTACAATCTTACCAGAAAAGGTATACTGCTTTTGCCCTGTCCCAATAATCGACCACGAGTATGTCATAGTATTCGCTTTCGTTAAGTACTGCCGCTTCTCTATTTCAGCTGCGAACATTATGACATATAAATCTTGATCGATGAACATGCGATACCAAATCGTATGTCACTTATGTGAGGCGTAAAATCAAACATTATTCAATTCGTATGCCTCCATCGTCCCTCTCGGCGTACCAATCCCTCAAGACATGTTCGATGTTGGAAAGAACTTTCGTGGAATTGCCTGCTATACTCCAGGGATTTCCGTATGGGAAGGCACGAGTAGATTACAAAATATTCCATGTTTCGGTTTTATTTATAGGGTTTGTAAAACTTTACGTGTATCTGCAGTACTATTATCTATTCTACGTGATTATTAGCTACAAGCAAATACCTAATCAATGTGTACGTATAAAATTTTGTCAATTAAATTTACATAACCGGTCTCTGATTATCATATCATTAGATCACTCGTATCTGTATTAAGGATAACCTCTTAATATCCACGACGCTCACAGCTGCGTGGATAAAGAATTTATGAGTATGTCATTGAGAAAAATACATTAGCGAGATTTTTACAAATCCTCGAGCTTTTTTCAAACATTGATAAATTATAATAATACCTATTTATGACCACTAATACAGTACGATTGAATACAAGAAACCAACATTTTAAAATAAATATGTTGTGTGTTAGTGCACTTTCCGTGACGATGAGCTATTAATGCCTTAGCGATAATTAATTCTAACTCGGGCGAACAGTGTTAAACATAAGTTACACTACAAAGTTAACTGCAACCGTAAAACTATTGGTTTACTTAAAAATAATATAATACTTAAATTATTTTCAGCGAAACGAGACAATGTTTTATATACGAGAATATTCTCGCTTGAATATGCGACTGTATGATCAGTCATAGAGTCAGCTCTAGCAGCTCGAAGGATGTGCAATGTGCACGAATGTGTCAGATAGCGATCTTGTAAAGTTATACAAGTATTTCGTAACGAATTTCATTTTGAAATGACATACTTTAGTTTAATTTTTTATTTATTTTATTTGTACTAGCCGCGAGGTTCCCGTCAGAGTAGAATTTAGGCCACCCCTTCTCTTCCTATGTGGTGTCGCACAAGGCGAGTAAGGGATAGGGCTGATTAACTTTAACATCAGACAGATATGTACAATCCAGACTCAGCCTCAGATGCATGGCTGGAGTCAACAATAGTGCTCGGAATACGGCAATATGCTCACCCCCTATTACGTGGGACCGAATACAGATTGGTGAAATGTGGGTGTTAATTCATCTCTGCACAATTATATGTATGCATGTATGTATAATTTAGCAGCGAATAGACTGACCAGAAACCTAAATATTTGTTTCCTTATTTTAACTACTTACAAAATGTCGTTCATTGTGTATGTAACTACCTACTTATTGACCAAAATATGAGAGACCTCCACTTAGTAATGAGTACGCAGCGGTAATATCCTGTTTAACAAAAGGTACTAATTTTTGCCTGTATTATAGTGAATTAAGTTGACAATATCTAGTACCTAGGCATACATGCCGAACGATTACGGGTGCAAACAAGCACTCCGCCCAGTCAATCGTTGTTAATGCGGTGCTCTTAAATGCCGCCGCACCTACGTCTAGTCGATGTTAAGTAGTACTTCTCTGATCGACCGGGTCCATTCGTACTAGCCATAGCTCTAACAAGGTACTTACCTAATATGTATGCCTACTTAAGTCTGCCCTTTGGACCAATCTGACTTTCATCATTAGAGGACAACATCCCTAAAGTAAATTGGTCAGTAATTAGGTACTAAGCAAAAAATTTAAAGCTTTATAAACACAAGCGA
Source organism: Eilema caniola (assembly GCA_949126895.1). Taxonomy (NCBI): domain Eukaryota; kingdom Metazoa; phylum Arthropoda; class Insecta; order Lepidoptera; family Erebidae; genus Eilema; species Eilema caniola. The sequence goes on along the minus strand of OX421460.1, from coordinate 15,806,641 downwards.
AATAACAGTGACGTAGGTATGTTCCAGGTTCTTAATATGCTTAGTGATCTTAAATAATATTATTGGGCGTATGTAACACACCTACAAGTAAGTAATCTACACTTATTTTTACTAGCTTTTCCCCCGCAGCTCCGCCTGCTAACGCTAACGCCAGTAAAAGTATTTTTTCTAAACTGACGGACTTGGTGAAAAAACTTCTAACGCCCCTTCACTATCTCAGTAGCGAGTTTTTCAAAACATCAAAATATGTGAACTGTACGAAACATTGGCCCTGTTTTATAACTGTTTGTCATCTGTGGTAGGCTTTAAGAATATTATTTCAAAATAAAAATGTTGTTGGTATCCTTATATTAATAGTAAATGGCAAGAAGCAAAACCTAAATACATAATATTACATTAATACGTTCATTAATCAATCAATTAGGCTATCCCAGACACCCATTACTCAGGAGCGTGGGTGGGGAATGGGTCTAAAATAATTCAGCAAGATTTAATAGCCCTTTTTGAAGGACAGCAGCACCGCTGTCCTGCGCCATGTCCTCGATGTTAAACTTTGCTGGATGATGGAATTAAAGAGATGTGCTAGCTTTTTTAGAACTGCGATGCCATTTGCTTTTAAGAACACTGCGAGCTTGGTATCATCAGCATAGCATAACTATGATGATTGCTGATTTAGGGTTAGGTTGCAAAAAATACATACGATAAAAATGGCGAGTCGGACCCGCCCATGAAGGGTTTCGTAGCAGCAAGTAGGTAAATTGCGGTTTACGATTTATGACGTATTAAAAAAAAAACTACTTACTGGATCACGTTCAAACCAATTTTCGGTGGAAGTTTGCATGGTAATGTACATCATATATTTTTTTTAGTATTATCATACTCTTATTTTACATACATTTATCATACACTTACATTATTTATCATATACTTATCATACACTTTGGAAGTGTCCCTCGCGCAAACTATTCAGTTTAGAAAAAATGATATTAGAAACCTCAATATCATTTTTGAAAACCTATCCATAGATAACCCCCACAGGTATGGGTTTGATGAAAAAAAAAAAATCATCTTAATGAATCTTAATGCGGTTCACAGAATACATCTACTTACCAAGTTTCAACAGCATAGTTCTTATAGTTTCGGAAAAAAGTGGCTGTGACATACGGACGGACAGACAGACAGACATGACGAATCTATAAAGGTTCCGTTTTTTGCCATTTGGCTAAGGAACATTAAAAATGATTATAAATAAAATTATATATAATTTGTAGTGATTTAGTCTTTCATAACTATCTAAAAATAACAGTCGGAAATTTTAAATTATTTCGATCATGAGCATATGAACCTGCTGGAAGTAAGTTATAACAGATATAATGACTATTTTTACCATTTTTTGGCAATTTGCCGTTTCATCGATTAGTGTAAGTAATTATTGCTATTCTTGCTGTTTGACGATTCCCTTTTAAGAGCCGCAGTCGTTTGAAAAAACGTAGGTTCCTCGTGATTTGTCATCTTAATCAGAAGTGCACTGTGCTTGAATAATTGTCTCCACAGCTAGTATAGATTATACCTCATTGTAGTTCTCGTCAAGAAAGGAATGAAGTTTTTTGGTAGGCAATCGCGTATTTGCACATACCGTAAGGTATTTGAGAGCCAAATACGCATGTTATGCCAGAAACTGCAGGTTGGTGTCGTCAAAGGATGCCGGCGTTGCTCTAGGAAATTATTATATGTACCTACGTTTCCAATACTACCCACTCGGGATTCGCGGAACTTATTGAGGACTGGAAATTTCATCAAAGCGATTCCGTCTCAAAAGCTTTTCCTTTTTATTGTTAATAATAATGCAGGTGAAACCACAGTACATTACTCTAAATTCATAACTAAATTATACCTCACAGAAATGACATTTGAATATTATCATTTGTCAGATCAAAAGTGAACGTTCTTCTCACAGGTTGATTTCAAATACATCGTATTAATATTTCATTATTACGTTAATTTACCACATTTTAATTGAGATAGTTGCTTTTCAGCATTAAAGACAAATTCAAAAACCAAACATCATCAAAATCTGTTCAGCCGTTCATAAGTTATAAGAAAGTACGCTTTTGCCCTTTTTAAGACAGGGTTTGAATTTCAAAAAATCCTTTCTTAGTACACCTTTACGCACCAAAACAAACATTCTCTACAAATTTCAAGTCTCTAAGATCAGCGGTTTAGGCTGTACGTTGTCTCTAAGTCAATCAGTCAGGACTAAGAGTTTTATACATAATAATATACTAGCTGTTGCCCACGGGTCCGCCCGCGTGGATGACGGTTATCGCGGATCGGGGTTTGAAAAATAGATAGTAGCCGATACCCGATATGCACACAAAATTTCATGAAAATAGGTTCAGTAGTTTCGGATGAGTATGGGAACGAACATTGTGACACGAGAATTTTATATATTAGATAAGAGATTAGATACGCCCTCATCCTATACATAAAAAATATAGAGGGATAAATATACTTACATCTTTTTGAAGTCTGAATCATTGAAGACTGTTGTAGACGTAGAACGGATGGCGTGACGACTGTGACGAGAGATGTGGCTCTTCAACGGTTACAAGAAAACCGTAGAGTTTCGTAGGCGATTTTTATAGCTAGTTGATTAGATTTTTTTTAAAGAATTAAATGATACTACTTTCATACTACTTTCATCTAATTAGACAGCTCAATTACGTTTGCTGTACTCTTAATTTAAATCAACAATGTATGAATACGTATAACTTTCCCCAATTGTTTGCAAGATTAAACATGGGACATTCAAAAATAACAATTTTCATTAAATCTTGGGTTTATTTTAACGTGGAGCGGCTACAGAGCCCCCCTTCACAGCGCCGGCTGCGGAGGAGGGGCACCGACATCTACACCCCTGACATATTTTTCGAATTACCATTGGGACCGTGTAATTAGCAATCTTTTATCTACATAGGTATTACATAAATAGATTCTGTCTGAATGAATGTCTCCATAATTTACGCTTGGAGGGTTTTGTATTAATTTAATTAATTATTATATTATATTATTTATATTGTAGGTATATACTTTTTTATATAGAACATGTCAATTTGACTGCACCTCGCCTGATGGTAAGCAGAAGGTAAAGTCTCAGAAAAGAGGGTCACATCAGGAAGCAACATCTCTATGCATCTGCAGAGGCTCGAGGGTGCTCGTGACCTCAGGATTCCCAATAATGCGGACCGCACTTCGCTGTAACCTGACGAGATTATATATTAAGTACTTTGCGGAGCTATTCCAGAGATGCGAGCAGTATTCCACGCAGGACCGAATTTGTGTCTTGTATAGAAGACACCGCTGCTCCGGCGTGAAAAATCGTCTCACTCTGTTCAGGACTCCAAGTTTACACGAGGCTGTTTTGATGAGGCACGTTGTTTTGTTTGTTCTGTTTTGATGGAGACTATAGTCAGAGTTGCCTAAAGCGGCACTCATCGAAACACTGTCAGGGTGGTCAGGGTGACTCGTCAATAGAAGGTCTAGCAGAGAGGGCTCTAGGCCCGACCTTTTTGGTATTCTAGAGACCTCGTGTACCAGTTGGGTCAGGCCATGCGCCAGAGTAAATGCATGAGCGGCTCTTCCCGCATCGGTTATTTTGACGGAGTCCAACCAGATCTCGTGATGGGCGTTAAAATCCCCAAAAACACCAGTTCAGCGTTTGGAAACCTACCGCCTGACTCAGCTATTCGAAGAGTCGAGTTGTCTCGGTATCTCCTGTATGGGAGCGGTAGAGGCACACATGTGACTCGTAGAAGCATGGTCTATGTGTACCCAAAGGGTGGAGAAAGATGGGAACGGCGAACATCCGCCCTAAAAAACACGTACACCCCGGCTTTTGCGTGGAAATATTTCTCAATGATATAGCCCGGGTAGAGCAAGTAGGTCGTGTCGTCAGGGTGGCATATTTGTGTCTCGATAAGAAATAGCATTGCTGGTTTCACCGTCTCCAGGTGTTGGTGGACGGCGTTGAAGTTTGTATGGAGCCCACAGATGTTTGTGGACTCCACCTTAAATAGCGAGCCAGTGGAAGAGTGTCTTGCCGCTGTGTAGCCCAGTATTCTATTGTGCGCTGCCATAAGGAGGAGGTGTAAGGAAAGGCGTGAAGGATTGTCGTTGGGTGTCGACCGCGTGACAAGTCGCGGGATATTGGTTTTGTCTATGAAAGTAAGGCATGGCGAGAGGAGGCAACGGAAAGGCCCCGTACCCCCCGTTCTTCATAACTAGTACATACTTGTAGACATTTTAATTAAGAAATAACTATAATTCCACCAATAAAAACGAATTACGAAACTGATAATGAAACAGAAACTTTGGTATTGGCGGACTGGCGGGAATAATAAAAAAAAACACTGACTACGAGGTTTCTGTTTTTCCTATGTGTAAAAAAATGATGAATTTACCTAAAGTTTTAAACATAGAGAAAACCAAAATTAGATTTGAGTATAAGTTTTGTTTATTATATACGTACAAGATGACATTTTTTATTTAAATACGAAGTCGCATGAAATGAACAAGCAATAGGTGGGTATCTTAATTTATTTATTCTATTGAACACGATCCTTTTGAATCTAATTTGTTTTAAGAATAATGAATGCAACTTAACCCATGAAATTAAAAAAAAAACGGGTTGCACTCTGGGAGTGCCGGCAGAAGTGAAAACATTTTCATTTTTTCTTTCTTCGTTATATACCTAGAAAAAGATAAAAAAGAACATACCATACCATACCTATAATATAGCGCTAATCATAGAACCTATCACTTATTTTCTGCTAATTTTATGTCAGAAGAAATTAATAAATTATGAAAAGAAAAAATAATCATAAAAAATAATAATTTACAGAAAAAAAAAATCATAAAAAGTAATAAATTACAAAAAGAAAAAATAAACACCAAAAGTAATAAATTATAATAAGAAAAAACAATCACAAAAAATCCCTGAAGGCCAGTTGGTTTGAACCCGATACTATCCGAAATTATAAGGACTTACAGTCGAAGTGCTTACCGTTTAAGCTACAACGCTATCTATTGTAACTTGCAAAATAGATAGCCTGTACGTAATCTTGTATGACGTCAGTCGTCGGTTACGGTTCAAAGGTCAACTAATCCTGACGCTTCCTTAACATTTTACACCCATCCAACGCCGCTAAAGAAGCTTTCACTTCAAAAAAGTCATTATCCCAGTCGTGATTTAATAACAATCAAAAAACTACAGTTAGACAATTACTTTTTTACATTATGATACTGAAATTAGCAGTGAGATTAGAGCCATATTATGAGGTAGTGAAATGAAAAATAAATTATTGTATTTTTTATCCTCTCATATCGCAGGGCCTACTTACAGTGGTTTGTTCTAAACACAATGGCCCTTGGGTCAAAAGTATAAAGAAAACGGCTACATACACGAAATTCGGGTCGCTTTATATCAGGGCAGTCTGTCAAGGTTATGAGGGTCGGTGTGGCGGCTCTCGAGTAGTTCCGTCCTTGATATTAATTCTGATCGACATATTTATGAAATTCGGTTTGTTCAATTAGTATTTTCAGGGTCAAAATATTTTATCTGTCATCAACACATCGTCAGCACGATAATTTCAACATAAAGGTTCGTTTCAAATTCAAAATCAAATTAAACTTTTGTCATTTATAGGGCTGTATTTGACCACTATGTCACCTTTTATTTATAGATTCCTGGTGACATAATATGTAATTTTGAACGTCAAATATGTAATTTAGATTCATATAATATGTAAGTGGCCCACGGCACTGCCCGCATGCGATACTGATTGCGTTCTGCGACCCACAGGATCCTATACCCAGGTTAATAAGTAAGAAAGCAAGAAAAACTGTTTTCTAAACACATGTAAAACACACTGAATTGTCCTATTTCCTCTTCCAGACTATAAGGTAATCTATCTCTGTGCCAAATTTCATCTACCTTCGTTAGGTAGTTTTTGCGTAAAAGAGTAACACCTACATAATTTAAATATAAGTTTAATATAGCATAATATGGATAAAAAATATTTCTTTGTGCGTCACTGAAGCGTTTCAATATCATGTATTCGATTGAAATGAAACTCTGTGAGATTTTTACTCCAAGCTCCTACAAATTTTCAACTTTCAAGGTTCAAGATTGTTACGGGAATTAACTCGATCATGGTCAAACAATGCATTATAATATATTTTCTTTTGACCTGCCTGAGGTTTTGAACTCGGGCTACACCGACCGTAAATACGAGCTGACTGACTCAGTAGTGCCCACCTTTCGTCGTCAAGTAGGTACGAGAGTTAAAAAGTAGGTACTTCTTCCACCTGCATTACTGGAATATTTTCGTTTCGTTAATAATTCGTAGCGTTCCTGAAGCAGTAGAAATATACGTGGGTATACTTTCTGTGACTATATTATAAAGTCGACGTAATAAGACCCGAGTTTTAAATGGCAACTACAGGCAAACAGAATTGATTACGAGCTTGCTGCGAATAAATCACTGATAAAATGTTTTCCAAAAGCTGAGATAAACGGGTGCTATTTTCACTTTCGAAATGCTTTGTGGCGTATCAATTAGTCCATTGCGGGCCTGGCCTGGACATAGACGGCATAGACCTCTCCCAATGTGCGCCATTTCGTACGATCCTCCGCCTTCCGCATTCAGTCCGTCCCAGCCACCTTTTTCAGGTCATCGGTCCATCTGGCCAGGGGGCGTCCTACCCTCGTTTGGCTTCTCGTGGTCTCCACTCTAGGACTCGTCTGCGCCAACGGCCATCGGTCCTTCAACAGACGTGGCCAGCCATTTGCCACTTCAGCTTGCTTATTCTGCGAGCTATGTCGGTAACTTTGGTTCTTTGTCGGATGACCTCGTTCCGAATTCTATCCTTCAGAGAAACTCCATGCATAGCTCGCTCCATAGCCCGCTGTGGTGTTGTGGCGTAAAGCAAAAATACATAAACTAGATATATAAGAGGATTATTAACTTGACTTGCATTTTACCTTTATTACCTCAAAGTGAAATACATTGCGTATGGGACTATATATGAAATTAAATGACCACGGATGTGGGTATCAAAAAATGAAAAATATACTTTGAAAAATATTGGCCAAAGCAAGATTTTATCAAAATGTGGTCAATATTTGGAAAAAGCTATCGAATTACTAACATAGTAAAAGGATGGAATTTTAAAATGAACACTTTATTACATAGAAAGCCGAGTATTCTCGAAGTTCTAAATGAATTAAAAAATGGTGATATATATACGAGTTAAAAAAAAATATATGAGGAAACATTGCCAAAACGACGAATAATGTGTACAGAAAACGACAATTTTATTCAGCAGTCACAAGTGCAGTTAGTTCATGACAAATCAATAGGTCTATTTTTGGAAAAAAATACCATGTATGTTAAATAATAACGTCAAGATGTAATAAGAAGAATCGGTTTTTAGTCGCTATTGATTATTTTTAATTTCTACGATAACATGTTCTGTAATTATTTGTTTTTTTGGTTCTTTGTCTAAAGAGATAAGCACTTTGCACTGCATGTATGGAGTTTTAATTATATTTTTGACGAAATAGTTTTGATTGTACTAGTGAGACTTTCGAGTATTTCTAATTCAATGATACAAATCGATTGAACTACTGATACAAAAAAGTCTCATTACTTCAATCTTTTTGGCGAAATTCAGTTGATTGTACTACTGAGACTTTTTAGTATCCGTAGTACAATGATGTAAACAAATTGAACTACCCAACTAGTTCAATCAATTGAACTATTCCTTTAACTAATGAGATAAGGATTTTTTTTACGCCCCGCTTAAAGGACCTAGGACTGTAGGAAGAAGGAAACACGTGATCTGGCAAGGAGTTCCAGGTCTTAATGGTGCGACAAAGGAAAGAGTCACCTAATCGCTTGGTTCTTGAAGGATGTTCTGCACCGTATGCGGGTGACATCTAAGCCCTGCACGTGTCGTCCTGTATAAGAAAGGAGAGGGTGGGATTAATTGGAATAGCTCATCAGAACATCCATCATGGTAGAGACGGTATAATACTGCCAAGGAAGCAACATCTCTACGCATCTGCAGAGGCTCGAGGGTACTCGTGAACTCAGGATTTCTAATAATGCGATGCTACCTATCACGAGCATCTAATATGTACTTTGCGGAGCCATCCCAGAGATGCGAGCAGTATTCCACGCAGGAACGAATTTGTATCTTATTTAGAAGACACTGCTGTTCCGGCGATAAAAAAACCGTCTCACTCTGTTCAGGACTCCGAGATTACGCGAGGCTGTTTTGATGATACTCTCGATGTCATATGTCTTTTCGGGCAAACAAAACATTCGGGCAAATGAAATTAGGGCAAATGAAATTCGGGAAATTCCCAAGGACTATTATTAAATCGCCAGTGGTGCAGATACTGTATAAAACGGTCAAAACAGGCAATTTCCAAGATAAAAGATAATTCTTCTGTAAAGGAGCCACCTTAATAAATTTCACTTATCTGATTTCCACTACGCAATAGATAGCTAAATAATTCACCTAGTAAAGATAGGTCTCAAAAACAGCTAATATTCTAATTCTATGTATTGAACTACTATGTGTTAGAGTTCCTATTGCTTTGCCCGCTGCTTGTATTGTATTCTAATGTCAAGGTGTCAATTGGCAATTGATCATCCTAATTCTGATTTTGTCTGAAAACGAGCTCTGGTATAATCAGTCATAGTGGGCCATGAACGGTTTTCTTATGCTTGTAATTCACAGCTGCTTGTATTGAAGAGACAATGTGTCAATTGGCTATTAATCATACTAATTTTAATGTTGTCTGGAAACTTATACCTCTTGGGAAGCATTGTACGCACACGTGCACCAATAAGTAGCCGTAGACCGTTGATTTGAGGATCAAATGACAAGGAAATACGGTCGCCTTCGCATTCTATTGGACCAGGAGCAAAGATAATATTGAAGGCAATTTGTGTGCTAATACGCCTCTGTCTTTATCATAATTGTTATAGCGATGTTCAACAACAACAATGTATGTATTACAACCAAAAAGTTTTTTGTTTCTACTGCCTAGGTACTGGAGAAGCTATGCGGTAGGAATAACTTAAAACGTATCTATGACATTATTTAGTATCAAATCATCAATCAAAGATACTCTAAATAAAAAAGAATACAACATAAAGTAAAGTATAATGAAATCCCACATATCGAAAAGTGTCGTACCGTATCTGCCAAAACGAGTCAATTTATTTGCGAAGAAAGAATTTGTGGGTGGTGTCGGCGCGCGGCGTCGCATCGTCTAGAGTACGCGCCGCGCCGGCTACTGTCCACCCCTCCATCCCCATCCCTCCTCGAAGACTATTCGCGGTAATCACTCCACCTCATCTATTATGGAGCATTAGTCGATCCTGTGTTCAGAGAGCGCACGAAAGCTTCTTTATTAAACAGGAAACTCAATACGATGCAGATCCCTGCTCTTATCCTTTGACTGATTTAGAACTCTAGCAAAATTAGAGAATTTGCTTGGAATTCTCTAATTTTGCTTAAGCTGCGTAGATATATCAGTTATATGGGTACGGCTCTACTCGTGTTAAATGTTATTACTGTGTCGCCCCACACTACTGATGGTACAAAGTATATGTCGCCGCCAACTAGCTTAATGAGCTGTTCACGTAACTGTCTAGGCTGTTAACTAAACGGTGCCATTTAATTAACGGCCTGAATGATATTCAGCCGTAACGTTAATTACCATTTAATAACCTGACTGGCTAATGCTTAGGCCATTTGTAAGATGAGGCACCACTCCGAAATAAGACAGAAAATTACACACATCTTACATATACTCACACCTGTAAATCCCCGAGGGGGTAGGCAGAGATTTATTCATAGAAAATTAGCAATAGGTTCATTGAGAAAGCTACACAATCCGACTTAGATAGGTTAGGTTAGATGGTGTAATGCGCGAGCGAAGTGAAGCGGAGCTCCCGCATTAGCCTTCGTGGTTATTTTTTTATAACCATGCAATCATTTCTGTAGCTGTTTAATTACATGGCTAGGCAAGTAATTAGACGTCATCGATTCAAGCTATTTGCCTAGCAGATTTATGTAATGGCTGAACTTCATTCAGGCCACTAATTGAACGGAGCCATTCAGTACAGAGCCTAGGCATTCAATTGAACGGCTGATTAAGCTAGTTGGCTGCGACATAACGATAACAAAACAATATTATTACACGTGAGGCTGAGTGTATTCCCGGCGAAATGGAATAGAAGGACTATCTCATCTCGCCCCGCGGGTGTTGTACAAAGTGATTATGGGGTAGCGATATATTGTCTATCCTAAAGTTACCCATGGATTAGTATCCAGTTGACGGTGATGGGTTTGTGCTGAATTACGTGGAACCAGAGGACAAAATATGTAGGTACGTGGTTTCACTTTGTGAATAGATTCAGAACTCATTTTACTTACTACGAGTATGTTCTGTCCACATTTGATAAAATCTGTAAGAAGTACCCGTATGAAGGTATATATTGCTCGCATTGTATTCTACTAAATATATGTATATATAAGTAATGGAATTTGATCGTATAATACCTAGTACACCTCTGCCTACACTTCAGCAATGTGGGCCGAAAAACATTCAGAAGTTATCTGTATTCTATACCATAAATATGCTTTTTTCCGTTTATTACCCCTGAAGGTGTCATAAATTGTGTTGTGCGTCTCTCGCATGTAATGTTTTTTATAACTGGTACTTCATCTGACACTTTAGTGTTAATATAGAGTCAATTTAATATCAGGCCATTTCGTTTCATAAATTACCTAAATATTCGTTTCGTATAAGCACGTATCTAGTAGGTATGATTGTGTATGAATAGTACTACCTTATCTTATTATGAGGCAGTTCACTGAATAAAAACAGTACTTAGAAATTAAAACTATTTTAATTGTTTCTATAACGATTTTGTCTCCCTGCTCAAAACCATCGAACCCGCGTCGCTCGGAATAGTATAGATTTAAAATAAAACATAATAAATCGCTAAGGAATTCGTTAAAATTAGTTTTATTTCTAGGAGCAATAATCGCGTAAACTTAGATATATCGCACAAACTTAAATACTATAAATCCAGCATTTCGTATGAAATACTTGAATGAAAATGTTTCACGTCCACGTGAAGGACTTAAACACTATGTTGTGTTGAAAAACTAAACATATTCCTGCTCGTGCATAAACAGAAAACTAAAGGACGTAGTTTTGTATAATCTAAGCGCTCGAGCATCTGCCAAGTTGCCGCGGCCTTCTAGTAGCTAAAAGTAAGAAAAATTCGTTCACGGTAAGAAGGAATTCTTGAATTAATGCAAGTGTGCGGCTAGCACGACAATTGAAACCTTGGCCAATATAATATGTAGATAGTTATGGCATAGTATACTGATACTAAGAAAATATCTTTAGTAATACCTACTCAAAAATGAATAGATGGCACTAGTAGACTCATTTAAAGAAATAAAAAAGTTAAACGCTATTTCAGAACTTACACATGATAATGTAAGCATGTAATCAAAAGCATATAAAACTCGTTGATAATGTAATAATTAAAGATTTCGTGACATTTGTGCTATTTATTTATTTTGTGACATCTAGCGGCATAGTGCATTATGTCTGTAACTTTTACAATTACTGCAAAATCTGGTAGAATTAATATAGATTAGAATATTTATAGTTTCATTCAGTCCTACTCAATAATGTGTTTATTGTACGTTTCCGCCGCGTGGTTCCCGGCAGAGTAGAATTTAGGCCACCCCTTCTCTTCCCATATGGCGTCGTACAAGGCGACTAGGAATAGGTAATGTTCATATCGGTCTGATGTTAAAGTTAATCAAACTTTCACATCAGACAGATATGTACAGCCCAGACTCAGAGTGATAGGCTCACCATCTATTACGTGGGACCGAATACAGATTGGTTAAATGTGGGTGTTAATTCACCTCTGCCTAACCCTCTGGGGATAAAGGCGTGATTATATGTATGTATGTATGTTTTATTTTTGATAAGTTAATTGAAATAATAAATAATAATGAAAAGTTTACTAAAACAATGTCGCCATCTAGTTTTATCTCCTGAACTAAAAAGCTACCTGCCTGCTTTTCGAAGTTACGAGTGTAACCATTTTTTGTTCCTAATTGTGCATCTGTATTAGAATTATATTATATTATCTGTACTTTTGCTTATACAGAGGTGCGACATATATTATACAATTTTGTCACAATCGGTGCATTCTCTTTGGCCGTGTACGAAACTGTAAATTCGTAACCAAAAGAAGAATAAATAAAGAACTTCGTAGGATACTAGTTACCAAACAATATCCTTTTTCCTTTATCCGACGCTGAAAACTGGGTCATTGTGGCTTAAATTTTTCGTCCAATATAAAAAAATCTTCAAAACCTCTCGGGTCTAAGGCGCAGAAGTAAAAAAGGTAGCCGCAACAAAAAAAAAATTGAACAGTATTTTTAATGACCGGTCATTAAAATAATTATCTAACTTTAAAGATGTTTATTTTTTTACCACCAACCCCCATTTATTAATAAATGAAAAATGTGCTTATGCCATTCATAGTCTGTTATGTGTCGCGTCCTTGACCTTTTCAGAAAATAAAAGAGATTCAAGTACAATAAAAATCTATATCCAATCTAGCAAACACCTAAAATTTTCAGTTTTGACATTTAACAAGGCATTCGTTCTAACCGTAGATAGATAAAAATGAAATAGTTAATTCTGTCTACTGTTGGATTGAATAATATAGCAGGACCGCCCCGTTATGACAGCAGGTTTATACTCGTACTAGTAGCATATGTGTGAAAATTACTACATGACAAGTTCTTAAATTCATTAATTTGATTTTTCATGATAGTATGTAGATACATCTCAACACCAAAGGCTACATACACACTTGAAATTAGAAGTTCACCGGTATAAATAGGCTAGGAATAGGTATAGGAATATGAATTCGAGTCCTGCTTAGTGCAAAATAAAATTAATACGCATGTGTAATTGATAAAATATTCTGTAAAGGCTAAAAGTAGATAATATATATGTCGCCGCCAACTAGCTTCATCAGCCCTCCAATTAACTGCCTAAGCAGTTAACTAGACGGCGCCATTAAATTAATGGCCTGAATGATATTCAGCCGTCTCGTTTATAACATCATTTAATAACCTGGCTGGCTAATGCTTAGGCCAATCGTAAGACGGGGCACTACCTCGAAATAAGATACAACATTACATACATACATACATACATATACTTACACCAGTAAATGCCCTAGGGGGTAGACAGAGGTGTATTCACAGAAAATTAGTGATAGGTTTATTGTGCAAGCTGCGCAATCCAAGCTTAGGTTAGGTTAAAAACCTAATAAGGAGCGGAGCGTAGCTCCCGCATTAAGCCTTCGTGGTTATTTTTTTTATAACCATGCAGAAATAAGTCATTTTTCTAACTGTTTAATTAAATGGCTCGGCAAGTAGTTGAACATCATAGATCCAAGCTATTTGCCTAGCCGTTTAATCTAATGGCTGAACACCATTCAGGCCGTTAATTGTATGGCGTCGTTTAGTTGACTGCCTAGGCAGTTAATTGAACGGCTGATTAAGCTCAAAAACCTTCACGAAACTAGGGATACCACAAAATCACACTCTTAGGTACCAACCAGGGTCGGTGTTCGCAAAAATAACTTTCATCGTTCTAGCGGTTCTGAACGCAATATCCGTTCAGTAGCAGACTTAAAGAAAGTGGTAGTGCTGCACGGTCGTACCGCCGTTATTAATCCAGCCCGGCTCCTATTTGTCGTAGCTTGATGTCTGTGTAATAAATGCTACTCATACCCATAAAGAGTTACATAGAACTAAAATATTGTATGAAGTCAGACTTTGGGAACTTTGGGTGGCAGATATTAAGGATTACAAAATACTTAAAAAAAACTGGAATTTATTACATAGTGCTATTTAGACGAAAACGATGAATAGCCTTGTACTATAAATTCTAGAATACGAATAGACACTCCTAATTGTAAACAAAACATACATGTAATCGCAAAAACATTCTACTGAAAGCACAAAATTATTGAGCACCTTGAGCCGGCATTGAACCCAATAAGTAAACTTCACTGAATCAGTGGATATCGCGCGCCGTGATAATACAAGGTAATTTAATATATTTTTAGATAAATAGAAATACTTACGAATTTTTGTTCAAATGATATTTTGTTTGAGAAGCTATAAGAATTATAAATGATGTACGTTAGGAATAATATATTGCTATAACCACGCGTCGAATAAAAGATTTTTTAAATATACATTCAGAATCAGGTCAGAGTCATTATATAGTGATCACAACAAAGATTGGACTATTCGTATACTAACATCAATCTGCATGTATTGTGATCTTTTATGACATAAATATAATGTGCATAGGGACCATCTTCTTTTTTATACCTAGAGGCAGAGAGAGTTTACGTTTGTCCTCTTGGTTCTTTCCTGCAAGTATTTTCACACACATGTGGGTGATGAGTATATCCTATGACTAAAGAAAGCCGGATCAAGGATATTAAAGGTAGACTTGTTTCAACATATAATTAAACTATTATGACGACCTTTGGGGTGTGGCGAAAGAGGCTTCGACTGCTTTGACAGCTGCATGAGTGTCTATACCTCAGAATTGGAGGAGATAAAGGTTATAGTTACTCTTCAATTCTGTGTCTATGTAGGCACATTACACTAGTCTGGGATATAAAAAAAAATTGTACATTTATTTGCGTTAAAGAATCCATTCATTATAAACAGCCTTTGGGGTTTAGGCAGGAAACTGAAGTACCGAAGAATATCATTATTGTAGATTGCGACGACGGTACATTGTTCAGAGTTTTATTGTCTGTGACAAAATTAACTTGCATACAATCGCGCACGAAAGTTTGCTGGCATCAAGGAGTCTACAACCGAAGCTGCATCTCATGTGATCTAAAAGTGGATTTCTAATTCGAGCGAATGGTCGCCCGACACTGTCTTCTAAAAAAAAACATCGTATACTCTATGAAAATGTATCTTCGTAGTGACATTTCATATTGGGGAAGCAGTGGATTCAGTTGTTTGAATCCTGTACTACTTCAGGATCCAAAAAACTGTAGCTGGTGGAATGTCTGCTTAAAGATGTGCTGAACGAGAACTCATAAATACATAATTATGTACAAAGGTTAGCTTAATTATGTTATCTGTTAGGTACTTACTTGTGTGTATAAGAGTGTCCATTTGTTTTTCTTTTCAAATGAAAACGTTTCTATAGAAAAATACTAACCGACGCCCGCGGCTACACCCGCGTGGATCTCGGTTTTCGCGTCTTTTGGTCACATCTCCGGTTCTACTCAACCAATGGCGATTAAACCAACATAAAATTACAATCTAACCACGATCTTTTAAACCAAAAAAACCACATCGAAATCCGTTTAGTACTTTTTGTGTCAATGGCGAACAAACAGTCAAGAATTTAAGGCTTTTGTGCCTCTGCCCCGTTCTTTGCAACAACCAGTTTGTCACTAGCGAATGTAACATGCAATAGTAGGTACTGTACTTGTGCTTCACTTGTAGTGAGGCGACGTTGGTCGGATAATGCCTCAGTATAAAGGATGCTCGCAGTTTACTTGTCGCCGAAGAAACGAAAATCCGTGTATTGAGTACCTAGCGAGTTGAAAAAATACCCCTACACATACAACTTGGTTTATGCAGTGATGTCCTCTATAATCCAGTATGACATATTGTTCATAGCGCTGTGTTGGGTTGCTGTACTGGAAAACATACATACCTGTTTTAAAATGTTCTATTCTTGAGGTTCATATACCATAGTTTTATGTTTTATGCAGTTATTATGAACGTCTGCTTCATTATTTAAGAGCAGTTTGGGCTCATTATAAGTGCTATTTGTTTAATGACAAAACCCAAGAATAGTCGACCCCCTGCAGAGCGCAATGCATTGTCACCGCGTGGTCGCAACGAACAAATTAACTTCTAAGGCCCAGCGCACATCGTTCGAGGTTCGGCGAAGAGCATTTTAAGATAACAATTTAATATAAACTTTAACTACCTTGTAATAACAGAATCATCAAATACCTGGTTATGTACCTATTCAAAATTTACCAAAAGGAATTACTTAAAAAATCTAACAACCATTTTATCTCTATTTACCCATTGATGTCTATTCGCCCCGTTTTACTCGAAACCTAATACCACAGTATTACTGTTAGGTACATATTGTAGTAGTGCTAATACAAATGAAAATAAATGTAATCAAAATGTAAATCAAAATATTAAAAACGCATATTACGATATATTAAAAATTTATATTGACTAATTCGAAATAATACTAACAGTGGTGATAATTTCAAATATATTTTGGTACTCAAGTGTACGGGTGAGAGACGCAGGACCTTAGGGTCCAAGACATGTGACTTCGGCCTAGTACGTGAGATAAGTTTAACTCGTAGTTAATTGTCTACCTCAATAGTTTAGTCTAGATCAATCTTCTCCAGCATTGACTCAGAGACAACAAACTGTGATTTATTATTATATTATCATTTGACGAACCAAGAAGTTATGTACAAATTTGATGTTCGGAAGTATTTGAAAGTTAGATAAGATTACATTGATAATGTGATTGAGTCAATCATGAGATTAAGTCCCGAGTAGGCGAAAAATGTGGGTTAGTCTCGATTCCTCCAGAATCAAGTCGATGGATTACCCGGGACTAGTAATTCTTGACGAAATTTACCTACGAGTAGGTGTAATGTGTCTCCAACTACTCATCACTTCCATATCTATCTCCAGAGAGAGCATAGTATGTACTTAACATACTCAGCAGATTTACGCTCGAGTACTAAACTATTAGAGAAGTGTAATAAACTGCGTGTCATCTGTAAAGCGTAAGTGCGGTGAAATACCTTAACAAAGTATTAGAGAATATCGTTTACTCTGAAAAAATAAATTAACGACATTTACACAACATCAAAAAAAAAATTAATAAGTTTATTAATTAAAGCTATATGCACCATCTGACCTTTAATTTTTCCCGACAACTCAGCGAGAAACTCGACTTAACCTAATTACACTGTTTTTGATTGAGTAGCCAGTAAAAGCAAGTAGTTCATTTCCAAGATTGTTCGTCGTTTTGATACCTATTCTTTGATTTCATAATAGCCTTTTTGGCAATGTGTCGTTAATACTTTTTACTAAATTATTTGTAAATAAATTAAGTTGATGAGCTTTTTATGGAAAAATTACTCTTTGAACAGAGAAAAAACTACTCTGCCAACTTGGTTTTTAAAGTAATAAAGCATTTTCATCACGATAATGGTACATGAAGAGTCTACAAAGAAGAACAATGGTCCGTCGACCGAGCGCTTTACTCGCAAAGCAATAACGAATGCATTAATATCGAAGTAACAGCACGAAGTGGCTGGTTAATAAAAAATGAGCTTGGCCTCTCATCATTAGCATCTTAGCGCTGTACCCAGCAGTTGCATCTAAAAGGGAAATGCTGGATTTTGTATGAACCCCGTCCCCACCCTCCAACAGACATGGAATGCATGTCAGGTGGTTCGTTCCTACCCATATAAAGTCAAAACACCTCATTTAGTTGAAAAATCTACGGGGTTTTTAAAAAAAAAAACTTTGCCAAAAAATGTGTTTTTTTGTTATATGGTGGTTTTCTTAAACAAAGTTATATTTTATGTAAACAAACGAAAAATTGTACTAAAAATAAACATAGTCGTAAAAAAAACATTGAGGTGAATCAGATCGGTCATCATCAGACATCACGTATTTTTTATTTTATTATTTAATAAACAAGGTAACAGACTAATTATCGCTCTTAACGGTCTGAGTCCACAGACTACATAAGTATGCTTCCAGCTTACCTCTGTGGTTAGTATATTACTTACTCTGTGGTGAAACGGTAAGTATTGTATTATCTTTGGAAGTATAGTAATCGGCATATATCTTGACCCTAGTGATTTCACCAACTGTACTGAGCGCAGTTTAGTGTCTTTTGAGGAGTTATGCACTCATAAAATATATCAAACCAATATACACGCACCAGGGGCTCGTTTTTCTCGGGATTTGAGGTCAAGATATGCTTGAAACTATATCGAACCATCAAAACAGTTCGGAGTAGACTATAGCAGACCAACTGCGTTCAGTGATTTTTGTAAAACCTGTGGAGTCAAGATATGCTGGTAACTATACTTTCAAAGACAATTCAATTCAAAAATAGAATAGAAGAATAGAGTAAAACTTTATTTGTACACAATTTACATAAATAAAATTTTAGAATTAAATATAATTTATCCTCATTCCTCTACACTTGTTGTACAAAGGGCGGCCTTATCGCCATGATAGGAAATATCTTCCAGGCAACCTTTGGATGGACTTGAGTTAGGTGTAAGAACAGGTGGTAGTTGGAGCGATTGGAAATGATAGAAAATGATATATGATTATTATTATACAAATATGAATGAATATACATGCGCAAACGCAAAATATATACACATATTACAATCACATACTTACATACATATAAACAATATATATACCCATATATACATCAATACTAAAAACATAAATACCCTCATACATCCATACATACATACTTATATACATATTTACATATACCTACAGCAAAATGACACAGATAATTCATATGTCTCTCCGTATTATCAATTTAATATTATTACTTAAATTAACTTTACCTCTCAATAGTTGGATACATAGATATATAATAAGTACGAAAGTGATAGAAAATGCTCATGTAAAAGTTTTTTAAAACTTGCGCTAGTTTGTGCTCGTCTGATAGAAACTGGCAACTCATTCCACAAACGCACTGCTTCTACGGTGTAGGATCGTCCAAAGAAATTCGTGGAATGCGTCGGCATTTTCAGTCTTAAGTTCTCCGATGACCGTAGGGACCTCGAATGTGTGTCATGTAGGAACCTAAAACGTTCTTTAAGGTAAGGGGGTACTTTGGGGTTAAAAAGGATATTGTAAAGAAACGTAAGAATATGAGTATTCCGGCGAAGGCGAATTGGCAGCCACTTGAGTTTTAGACGGTATTCTGAGACATGATCGTATTTGCGTAGGCCAAATACGAATCTTATACAATAATTTTGAAGTCGCTCATGTTTATATATTTGTGCTTCGGTGAGATTTAGATAGCTGACATCGGCATAGTCGAGAATTGGTAGAAGGAGGGCTTGTGCAAGCGCAGCCTTTGTTGCCGTGGGCAGAAAGTTTCGTAGCCTTCGTAAGGAACCCCCTGAGGCAAATAGCTTGCGACTTACCTCTTGCAGCTGGCGATCCCAGGACAGCACTTTGTCAAGGTAGATCCCCAGATCTTTGACACAATCCGATATAGCCACAAAAATTCCAATAGTAGCGCTCGAAAACAACTGGAAGTATACTTAGGTAGTATATGGAACCAATCCGGTGAACAAATCCGGTGGTCCATAAGGATTTTAATCATTATTACTAGATTACTCTCTAGAAGGCCGGAATTCGGTGGCCCGTTAGGGGTTTTGTAAGAATGCTCGCTCTCACAGAATACCTACAGATATATGCAAAGTTAGCAAACAGCGAACGAGTGACGACTGCTTGGCGCGATCTGTACTACCTGCATCTACGCACACCGCACGTTTTAGCAGCTTCGTATGCATCGCTTTAATCATATTCGCGTAAACTATAGGGAAAGAAAATATTTTATACAACTTTTTGTATACCTCCATAGTAAAAAATATCTATACTTCTAGACGCTGTAAAATCTAAACCCCATACATTTCAAGGATGTCGCCATAGTAAAAAAAATATCTATCCTACTAGACGCTTCGCATGACATATGTTTCAAATCTGTTGGTGGGTGGGGACGTTTTCATGCAATGTCCTTTTCACCCCAGAATCAGGGGTCCGTTTCCTTCATTCTTTTGATTTGGCTTGGCTTGTACTTCTATAAGAACGACCGATATCTAAACTCCCAACCCCTAGACATATTATGCACATAATATATTATACGTACTATAATGTAAGTAGTATTTTCAACCAACATCATAATAAATCCTTCATCCTCCACAGCCCAAAGGCGATATCGAAGCATTGCAGTTAGACCAGTTGCTGGATTTTTGAGGGCTCCAACTACCCGTAACGACAGCCATAGATGTTCACATGGCAACCGGGACCGACGGCTTAATGTGCTCTCCGAGGCACGACCAGACCAATGCAAATACCCATATTAAGGCATACAAAGATCGATCGAACCCGCGCCTCCTGCGTAGCGGCCGGGTTCACCACGGAGGCTGTCATAATATATTATACCTACCATAATGTAGTACTTTCAACCTACATAATAATAAGTATGACAACGTAATTTAGATTTTGTCGTGAAAGGGCTTTTAATCCACCCTCAGAAGAAGGTTCGATGGAATACCGTCAAGTGTCGTTATCTGCATAAAAGGCGATGAATAAAATTATTCTGAAAAGGTTAAGAGCCCATTCGCTAAAAAAGCTAATTATTACTGAAAACCTTGACATAATAGAAGGAAACAGAATTAATTATATTACAATAAATACACCCAGTTCGTCCTAACAGAACATGAACTTAGGACGTCTTAAGGTTTGATGAGGAACCGTTTGAGTGCTACGTCAGATAGTAACTTTGGGTTTAGGTAATATTTGTGTTATAAAACCCACAATTTATTAGATATTAACATTTTTAATGGTCGCACACGAGCTTGTGGCTCCCTTAATGGTAAGCGGCTTAGACTATATACAAATTCTATACCAAGTGTCCTGTCGGCGTAAAAAAGGTTACTATTTCGGTATAAGTTGCAATACCATGAAGGGCTTAAAAAAAAATACTAACATCCCACGACATGCTCACATTGACAGTAAAAAAAAAATATTAAAATAAAAAACCCGACTAATGCAGAAATGATCAAAAAAAGCTTTATAGCAGGCGGTGCCCATTTGCAAATCTCAAACCAGATGAAAATTAATGGGTACCGCCTGCTATAAGGCTTGCTTCAATCTTTTCAGTATCAGCCGGGCTTTTTATTTTTAATATATATTTTATTTTATACTTTTTAGTTGTGATAGTCTTTTAATTGCCCTCATTTTGATATCCCACTCGATAAATTTGAGTGTTTTTGAAGTGAAAACTTCTTTAGCGGCGTTGGATGGGTGTATAATGTTAAGGAAGCGTCAGGATTATATCTAGCTAGCATCATACAAGATTAGGTACAGACTATCTATTTTGCAACTTACGATAGATAGCGTCGTAGCTTAAACGGTAAGCACGTCGACTGTAAGTCGTTATAGTTTCTGATAGTATCGGGTTCAAACCACCTGGCCTTCAGGGATTTTTTGTGATTGTTTTTTCTTATTATAATTTATTAATGGTGATTAATTTTTTCTTTTTGTAATTTATTACTTTTTATGATTATTTTTTCTTTCTGTAATTTATTATTTTTTGTGATTATTTTTTCTTTTCATAATTTATTAATTTCTCCTGACAGAAAATTAGCAGAAAATAAGTGATAGGTTCTATGATTAGCGCTATATTATAGGTATGGTATGGTATGTTCTTTTTTATCTTTTTCTATGTATATAACGAAGAAAGAAAAAAAGAAAATGTTTTCACTTCTGCCGGCACTCCCAGAGTGCAACCCGTCTTTTTTTACAAGCTTTTATTTAACTTGCAATGTATGTTTGTTCGGGTGGAATCTTACAACTCAATTTTAAGGCACTTGCCCTCAACCGATTGAGCTGAAATTTGGTATGCACGTTCAGTTCGGATGACAATGCAAGAAAAAAAAAAATGTTTTTAAAAAGGTTTTTCGAATATATCTTATTTATATTTAGGTACCCAGTGTTACTCTCACAGTAAATACGAATCTAACGACATCTCTCAAGCTAAAATCTATCGACCGGTTCAGGCTGCAGAGCGTGCCAAATAATTATACATACATACATTCATACCTACACAGATTCATGCTCTCGAAAAACATAACCCCTTTTTCTGGCGCAATCAGTTAAAAAGGGGTCAATACCCGAGTAAATACAAATGCAAATGTCAAACCCGGTGAAAATTAATGGTACCTACCGCCTGCTATTTCGATCTTTTCAGCATCAGTCGAGTTTTATTATTCAGTAGAAAAGGTGATCAATCTGTCACGGGAATTCGTCAATTATGCCCCATGAATTGATAAATAATCCTCTTGTCTATTCATGGTCTTTCGCTAAACTAAAACAAACTAACCTGCACTAGTATCAATGGCTATAATCTGTATGAAATCAATGGCTTACTCAACGATCTGGCGGATAATTACTGCAACATACGATATCTGGGCAATCGATATCGTATGTTGCAGTATTTACTCAGTGTATAGTACACATTTTTGGCCGTCGTGATTGCTTCATACAATGATCGTGACTTTACAATAAGTTCCTCGTGCTACCTTCGTAGAAAACTTAACATACTTTTATATGATGTATTTTCTTCATCCTAGCGTTAATTCAGTCGCATCCGAAGCTTTTTAACTTGCGAGTCTGGGGTTCACTTTTTACCAGTCTAACTACGGATCTGGCTAAACTTCAAAATATTTTCCGTGAAGCGACTGCCACTGACCTCTACAACTCAAAGGCCGCTACGCCACGGAGGCCTTCGTGATGTATCTTGATAGGAACTAAATGTGGCGTATGCGACTCGTTGAAACGAACCAAATGAGCCCATATACGAGGATTAGCTCCTCTGAAGTGTTTACACTTGCCTATTCCTCCTTCTTGAATTACGGTATTGACGCTCTATGTACAGTTGACAAAGGAGATATATGGTAACACCTTTACATACAACTTTATATGAAAAAGTACTACTGTAACTTTCTTAAATATGCCAAAAATATTCCTGACTGACCACCCATGTGGACATTAGGTGGTTTGAGAGGGATGAAATTCCTAACTGACCACCTCGGTGGATGTATTGAGTGGTCTGTTGGTAACTAAGGTCGTTGTAAGTATGTAAGTATGGTTGGATGTATGGATGGATGGATGGATGGAATGGATGTTTGATTTTAATGGAACTTTATAATAATATAGCTTATGCATCACAATAACACAAAGGCTACAATTTATAACGATAACCGGTATTATATAGATAATCAACATCCACGCGAGCGGAGCCGCAGGCAAAAGCTAGTCTACTATAAAAGAGAAAACCTGTACGGCAAAGGAGGATTTAATTCAATATTTATTTAAGATTTGCTCCCATTGTTACTAGATTTTAAGTTAAATTAATAAATATGTTCAAAAATTCTGTTTGCCGCTTTGCAATTGAATTAATAATAAACCTTTCAACTGCTTAATAATAAAATACCCACGTCAAATAAGTAGTAACAAAAAATAAGTTGCTTTTGTCCGCTCAGGCCGGCCAGCCAGCTGTCGCTATGGATGCAGTTCATTATTAAATTAAATTGCAACTTTATTTTAAGACAGTTGCTATTTATCTGTAATTTTAAGCCGATATAGGATAAAGAGGAAGAACTGAATACAGTATAGCTTTTATTTCGTGTGGAAATTAGTATTAAAAACAATGAAATTAAAATTACAATAAAAGGAAAATAAGATTCAAACAATCAAGTATGTTTTATTAATTTATTCAGTCTCTACTTAAGGGACGTTCTGTTTTAAGTTGTTACGTAATTATTTATTTATTTATTTTATTTTTAATCTTTATGCACAGTTAGTACAAAGGCGGACTTAATGCCAAAGGCATTATCTTACAGTATATCTAAGGTGATGCAAATTATATGTGTAATCTAACAACATCTTTATAGTGACCATATCAGTATGAAAAATCTTTTACTTTTTAAATACACAATATATCTTACAAGTAATACGTATATAAATTAGATTTTTCATTGCGATTGTCAAGTCAATATATATGTATTTAAAACGTTAAAGATTTTTCACATTGAAATGGTAACTTTTTTGATGTTGTTAGGTTATAAATTTAATGAGGTACTTAGCAGACCGTACGCGGAGTTGTAATCAAACGACACAGTTTCCTGGCGACTGCAGAAGTTAAGCATCTCCAGACACTTGGAACTAGGTTTACATCCAAGCAGAGTAACTTAAGTTCGTTTATAAATGCATCAAGTTCAACTTTATTACCGACTGTGGTGAAGCTAGGGGAAGAGTTTGACTGGTATACATGTATGTCTGTGTGCCTATGTTTCTTTAAAATACTAAAAGGCTGAAGCTATTTTAATAGGGTAACTATTTTAAATCATAAAAATGGTGATTATTTGCGTCCAAGTTATGGTTTAAAAAAGTACCGCAATTAATAATTTTTATAGTTAAAATCCACCAGTAAATGTGAACAAAATGCATGATTTTTAAAAAGGTTCACGTGACAGTTTTACGACTGACCTCAATGTTGTTTTTGGAAGCAAATATTATGAGAATATTGAAATGAGAACTCAATTGAAAACGTGTCATCTCATCACACATCAAGAATCATTTGTGGATTTGGTACCATAAAATAACTGCCACACTCATGGTTTGTGGCTCGATATTTGATTCCCAAAAGCAAAGCATAGTGACATCCCACTATCTTTTTTAACCGTAACCTTCACATACCATCAGTAAAAATACAATTTCCCGTAGCAACGAGAAAATAGATTTAATGAAGCAGACCGGCCGGTTTCACATGCATCTGACCTACATTTTTGCATTTGTTTCTAAAGGTTGACCTCTATTGACGTGCTCACTTGCATTCATTTCTTATATTTATTTCTCATTCATTTTGTACTAATTTCTAGAAATCACACTTATGTGAATCACTGAGGGTAAAATATTGGTGATTAGCGTCCGTCGAACTAAATCGACCACCGGGTTGGAAAGAATCGTTCATAAATGTCACATATTTTATAATAAGTAAGCAACACAAACCAAATAAATATCCTGGATGCAAATTTCAGCAATAATTAGGGATCAAGTCGAACTCTCGTTTAACCTGACCGCAATTATTATTAAGTAAGTAAGTATTGAAAGTAGCTGAGTGTACTAAGTTAACTTTTCAATTAATTAATTGGTTATTTATAGCGTCGCTCAAGGCCATTGCTTATTATAGCATAGCCTCAAATATTTTTCCGCCCGTGAACTGCTCTATGCTGCAGCAAAAAACGTTATCTATTCTGTGACAAAACATAAAAATGGAACAATATGACGTATGACTAACGTGTATTTAAATAACTATAAGTGCCTGGATGTGTGCTTACCTGCATGCGTACAACGATGCAGGGAAAATATAATACGTCAGGTTCGGAGCACGGAGGTGGGCGCTGAAGTGACGGTTCAATGTCAGTGTTTCACTACAAATACGCTAATAGGTGTTGAACAAGATTAGGTATGTCACAACTCCTGAATTGTCAGTGAATAGGCAGTGAAAACGTATAAAAAGCGGACGATATTATCAAATTCTTAAATAGGCTTGCGTTCCATAAATTATTTTCCTACGCCTTTTAATGACCAGGATCTACGACAGTAACGAATGAAATTTCCCCTCAGACTTTTATTACTGTCTTGGAATGTGTCGCAAGTGTATTCAGGAGTATATATAGGAGTATTTAAATATTTCCTTCCTCAGCAAAATGTTAGGAAAACAGGCAAGATAATAATAGATAGTCTGCCTGTAAAGAATGGAGAGTACGCCATGGACTCAACTCGCGTGTGGTTATGCTGAAAGATTCATATTTCATATGCCACGGTAGCTGCGTGGAAGTGTCCAGTGTGCTTTCTATAGTAATAAAACTGTAGTGGAAAGATTGGTAGACTCCCTGGCTTATCTACCGTCTGACTCTATTTATCATAGATATTAGTTTATAAGCTCGAGCATGTGTACGGGCTATCTTCAGACAATTTGTCAAATCGCTTGATACGTCATGATTGTGTTAACTGATTGCTTTACATAGATAAAATAGCGCCTCACGAAGGTGTGTGCCCGTTCCTGGCAACAACATTCGTGTATTTTTCTTCTGATAAGCCATTTTGTAATGTTAGTTTTTGAGCGAGACAGTTTTTATATTTTATTTCTTTCAAATATTTTAGGCCCTAGGATCTCATCTTCTGTCGAAGTTGTCGTAGTCATATAAGACGACAGCGGGATAGTGTTATAAAAAAGCGGCCAAGTGCGAGTCGGACTCGCCCATGACGGGTTCCGTAGCTGCAAGTAACTGAAAACAAAAGTTCTTGTAGTTCGTTGTTACTTTGATCGATGTTTTAATAATAGTGTATGGTTTATGATTTATGATGTATTAAAAAAAACTATTTACGAGATCACGTTCAAACTAATTTTCGGTAGAAGTTTGCATGGTAATGTACATCATATATATTTTTTAGCAAAATTAAGGGACAAATGATTTTTGCATTATAATGGAATTGTGAAAAATCCTAAAGTATAAATATATTTAAGAAAATCCCTAGAGTGTTACTTGGGTGCATAGAGTTATTCAAGATGGTAGTATAAGTACAATACCTCTAAAATGGGGAGAGCTACTAAAAAAAGATAAAGAAAATTTTGTAGATTGTGAAGTTATCTGCAGAAAACGCATCAAAATATTTGCTCTAGGAAGCACCGTTTTGGAATTATCAGGATTTCAGGACAGGAGAAAGTCATGTCCAGCCAATTTGAGTACACTTCAGCCACTGCCTATTTATGTAAATTTCGTGGCTTTGAGAGTGTTCTGCCGCCTAGTCTACAGTTTATCCAACACCTTTCTGCCTAACCCTTGGCGTGAGTGTATGTGTAAAGATAACGGCAAAATGTAAATTAAATTACTCAATTCATCAATTTAAGAGGATCCACGAGAAATACATGAAACTCTTAAATTGACATTAGGTATCGAGTTACAGGACTTAAGGGCTAATAATTCTGTATTGGAAACCGTGCGATCCGTAAAACCGTACGTTTATATAATATTTTCTTATAGTGGTAATTTTTTTATGAACAAACTTTTTCATAGGTATTTGTTACTTAGTAATTTTCACGTCTAGGTTTGGTGGCCATTTGGCTCTCTTACCTTTGGGTGAATAATGAAATATTTTCTGAAACTTTAAGAAACTGACGGGCTTGGATGAATGTTTTAATGACAGTAGATGAAGCTCGTTAAGTATAAGGATGGAAGCATAAGGCGGGATATTCTCTCTGCCTACTCCGGAGGAAAATATGTAAGTATTTACTACCTTACTGCTTCTATGAAAACAAGGTATTATCTATATCTATAAAAATCAATTTGAGTTTGTTTGTACCATCTATTCGTTAAAGAATAAACTTAGCTATGTTATCCTGCGAATATCTAGAGGTTTCGACAAAAACAGAGGCATTGCAACGCATGCTTGCGCCATTAGCTGGTAGGTAATCAATCACCCCCTCCCCGTCTGTTTTCGTGGGTGTCGCCCAAGGTACCAAAGGAGGGCCTACTCAATCCCAAGGTAAATATGCAGCTGCTACCCCACGCAGTTTTATTTTATCAATGAAATTTGTAGATAGGTACTAATACAGTTTTCAGGTAAAATGCTATCCTAGGATTCGTAATCTGCAAAGGTGAGCGAAAAACGTGCAGTCTCATATAGCAGAGGGCTTAGAACACTGTTTGATATTTGCCACGTACGTGAACTCTCATAATAGTATACCATCTACCAAATCTTGTAGGTATGTATATCGATTTTCAGTAGGTATGCATATCTATTAGGCCATGTACACACTAGATGCCGATAAAGATAGGATTGGCCGTTGCATTCATAATTTACATTTTGTTATTTCGTTCATCCATAAAAAACAGATGTGTGCGGTAAACGGAATAAAGACATGTTCTGTAACAAGTAGAAGTGTGTGACAGTGTATTGAGTTTTTCCTAGCCCAAATGGGAATATTTTAATTTTTTTTTTTTAGTTTATTATTCACTTTACAATGGTTACATAGAATTAGGTAAAAATAAGTAGGTACGTGTAGTAGTTACTACATTTATCAATATTAGGGTTAACCTAGAACTTATTGTCATAAGCCAGGCTCCCTGATGGGGTATAATATATTCTGCAATGCAGATAAACACACTTTTATTGATCAATTTGCTGCAGACATATATATTTAGCATAGAAATGTATGTCCATCAATATAGTAAATAGCGTACCTGATTTATTGGCATGTGTGTTACAGGCCTAAATCTAAATCCGTCAAAAGCGTTCAGAGAGAAAAGTAGTACTTTATTGTTATTACCTTGAAATGTATTTAGGGATAGCAATATTTTTATATTGAGGTGGCGGCCTAGTGGCCGTGTTTGTGGCTACTGAGCGTGGAGTACCGCGTTCAATCCCCGAGTTGGCTAAAATGTTATAGAAATTGCCCCTTGGATGATTCACAGTAACAATACACACTTGCTTCTATAGCGTTTAATCGAAAATATAGGTGACGAAAAGTGGATAAATAAAAGTAAAAATAAATAAAAATAAAAATCTTTTATTTCAGACAACAAAGGCCCATGTCTTGTTAGTAATTAAATATTCTTAACATCCATGTTAGTATATATTTTGTCCTGTTGGTGTATAATTCTGCAGGTGTGGTGCACACTTGATAGATTCATCATGTCACATGTAGCTTTATGAATCTACCAAAGGCAGGCCCATCCATCCTTTCCGCACACACTCCCAGAAAGCTGTTGGTGCCCCCCTGACCGTACGCAGCAACGAGGATACCTTTAAGCGCATCAATTCCTATTCATTCGAAAATTCCAGACGCACTGCCAGCCTCAACAGCATCCTGAGAGTGTTATTATACTGTACGCGCAGAGCATAGACTGCTCTTTCAGTATGGTTAAACCAGAGGCTGCTGGTGTAGAATGTCTGGCAGTAAGCCTTGCACATAATAATTTTAACTGATACAGTGTAACCAGCAAACCTCCGAGCCACCAAGTTCGCCCGCACAGTCAACGCCCTGCGTACTCTTTCTAAGTCCAAGACATATCTTAGATCCTCGGTAACAATTTCACCCAAGTATTTCAATTTATTCACTCTCTTTAAAAGTGCACCATTGAGTATAACAGCAGGGACATGTGATGGGATTTTATTTGTTCTTTTAAACACCAACATCTTACTTTTCACAGGGTTGTACCTTAATCCATGTATTTCCGCATAGTTCTCACAAATACTTAAAAGTTTTCGAATACCATTAATTGATGGACTGAGCAGCACCATGTCATCCGCATAACTTAAATTATTAATGCACGAGCCATCTGTATGACAACCGACATGCATGCTGCTGAGCCCACCAAGTAAATCATTCACATAAATGTTAGAAAGTCTCGGGGAGTAGGACCTCCCTGTCTAACACCACATTCAAGCACATCTGGGTCTGATAAAGCATTTGACCATTTCATAGTAGATTGTTCAACAAGGGACTAAAACAAGCCATAATGACACGAGATGTTTTAGCCACCCGAGCGAAGCGAGGGTGGCTAATAGTTCGAGTGTCATTATGGTTGTTTAGTCCCACGTTAAACACTCTACTTTTCACTTTGAATGCGAGGAAAAAAAAGCGACTTTTTATACAAAATTATAATATTAAAAAAAAAAAAGAAATATGCAAATATCTTTTTCAACCTAAATATATTAATTTCCTCATATCGATAACGGGGTAAAGCCTCCGTGGCGTGGCGGTAGTGAACGCGGTCGCTACGCAGGAGGCGCGGGTTCGATCCCCGCTCAGTGCAAATATTTGTATGCATGGATATGGGTATTTGCATTGGTCTGGGTGTTTCTATGTATAATATGTATGCATTTACAAAAAAAATATCTAAGTATGTTTATCCGTATTCTAGATTCCATAATACAAGGTAGTAAAGCTATGCTTACCATGGATCTAGATAGCGTTGTGTGAAATGTTGTGGAATATTTATTTATTTTTATTGATTTATAATAACAAAGTTTGTAAGTTGCACAATTAATTGGTGTAAGTAATTGGTGATTACAAAGCAAGCTTATTACGAATAATCTATTCAAAATTCAAATTGCAAAGAAATTTATCCCGCGGTTTTTTTGTTGTTAAGTGACGTACGGTTTATATGCTTGCATATATAATATTTAGCCAACAGATTCAAACTTGAAAAATAATTTAAAACTAATTGGAAATGGATAATAAAATGGACTTATCCTTAATACTTACATAATAATTAATTAAATTAATATCATTATTCGTGGTTCACGAAATTAAATGGGATATTTGATTTTTTCAAATGTCATTTTGAGGTTATTTCTATACCTACACAATCACTAAAAAGGTGATAATCCTCCCATTCACAAACACCGTGATTGGCTGTTTAGGAGTTATCAAAGTAAATTTAAAAAAAATTACTTTAGTCCCTAGAGATTAATAAGGCACTTTAGTCCCGATATGCAGGGAGTAAAGTAACATTTTAAGAGCATGAGAAGTGAAAAAAAGTTTATCATACCATATAGTTAGTATCGATTAAACGAATCAGGCACATTCATTGCTTTAAGCTTATTCCATTACACTTCATAGGAAACCGGGTTAAAAGTTTTTGTAAGGTCCAAGAAACAAGCCCACACTGGTGTTTTCCCATTCGTGTAGTATTTGACGGTGTGCTTCAATGCAAATACGACACTCTCTGTAGATAAGCCTGGGCTAAATCCAAATTGAGAGTCATGTAGCTTTATTTGCTTAGATGCGAGTCAAGCACACTATCAAACACTTTGGCAATCGCTGTAGCCAGGGCAATAGGCCTGTAGTTACCCTTGTGTGTTATGTCTCCCGTCCTGTCCTTCATAATGTGCACAACCACTGTATCCAACACCTTCTGTGGTAAGTGAGAATGTCCAATACATCAATTGAAGATCATAGTTAAGACTATGGGCAGATGCCCTCCAGCATTTTGAAGATGTTCAATGCTAAGTCCATCCTTTCCTGGAGATTTGCCCCTTTTTATATCTTTAATTATAGATTTTATTTTTTTACATCTAAAACTAATGGGAACCCCTAGGGGACTGAACTCAGCATCGGTCACCTTTGGCCCAGTCTCAAGAAGTGAGCTCACTTTAAAGTGTCCCTTAAAGATATTTGCTATTTCAAAACAATTACTAGTACCTTTCACACTACCTGATAGGCTTGAATTGCTATTTAACTTTTTTGTGCTTTTCCAAAATGCATTAAACGGTTTCTTAGCATGTTAAGAGGCCAAGATATCCATATCTATTTGATTTTGATTCTTAATACCTACACCATTTTAATTTTGACTTAAATATTTTACGAGCTTACGTTATATCTTCGTAAATTGGTCCACTATGAGGTTGACCATACCACTGCCACTCCCTCAACTTAAGTCTTGCCTGTGCATGATAGACTTTTACATGTTGGTTCCAACCTTTTATAGACTTATTTTTTCTATTAATACAAATAATAATAAATATACCTCTGTTGCTTACGTTTTTGAGAACTTTGCACAGGCGTGAGCATACGAAAAAAAATCGTCATTGGTTTGAAAGAGCGTATTGTGTAGGAATGTGTCTTGTATCGTCTCAGAATTCAATGCGCGAATAGCGAATAAATATGCTGCTCTTAGGTTGCAGTATAATTCTTAGCTATCAGAATGTAAATGAACAACAATTGCGTATAAACTAAACTAAAATAACTAAAATGAAGGTAAATATTTACACGCGTCACAAAATTCTTCCGCATCATCACCGGCTGGTAACGCCCCCAGAAGGCTAGCGCACTGTACTCGTTTGTACGCTAGATATTAATCAAACGAATACAACACGAGATCGATCCAATTTTAGCCTAGCCAAATTGTACGTGAACGTTTATATATTGTGTGCACATATTTTTTGTTTTATTTTATACATGATCCAGGTTTTGTTGTATTTTTATTGCTTTATTTTTACTGTCTTATTTTTATCTCTCAAACTTACATGAGAAGTTTTCTATACTGTATGTTGTATACTTTGCTCAGTACCTAATATTGTTCTTATATTTTTTTTTTATATATAGGACACGTCAATTTGACTTTACCTCGCCTGATGGTAAGCTGAAGGTAAAGTCTCAAGAAAGAGGGTCACCATTATATACACGTGCCATGTTAACAATGGTGGCACTCAGCTTGACGGCCTCATCAGATGCTTTTTCACGCCCCGCTTAAAGGACCCGGGACTGTAGGAAGAGGGAAACACGTGAGCTGGCAAGGAATTCCAGGTCTTATGGTGCGACAAAGGAAAGAGTCACCGAACCGCTTGGTTCTTGAAGGAATGTTCTGCACCGTATAGGCTTTGCTTCCAGAGCACAAACTTTCGCTGATAGAGCTCGCCTTTGTATTTTGAGTAATTACAAATTGTTCCATTTACGTCGTATTGAATTACTTATGTCCCACTAATAAATAAGCAGATAGCCCTCTCCTAGTTTATATGCGCCTAAAGTCCCAAAATAATGAGTCTTTTCGGTCACGTAGTAATTTTTATGTCCTTTAAAATATATTCTTCACTTGGATGTAATCGACATAGTGTTAATAATCGACTTAGTGTTACACAAATAACAGTCACAAAACGCAACTAACATAGTTATTACTATAAGCTATTGACTATAGGGTCAAACCGATAATGATTGCGTGCGACACATAATACATCGCCCAAGTTTGATGACATAATATTTTTCGTCAAACTATTTCTATTTATATCTATCGTCATAGGCGGACTTAATGCTATAGGCATTCTCTACAAGTCAACCTCATAGGTGTGTGCCACCTATGTTAACATAATGAATGGCTTGAGAATTGTGGAAGTCATCTACAAACACCTACATAAGTGTCACTTAAAGGAGTAGCTGCCTTTGTTAGTCAGGCACGCCGCGGACCACAAAGAAAATGTACCAAACTATACCACGTTTTAAAGATTATAACAAAATTCACGTTATAAGAAAAAAGCAGCGAGTTTTTCACATAAACCTCCCCTTCAGAGGTGCAGTTTAGGTATTTGATATATGGGCAGTTTTGTTTTGTGTTTTGTTTTGTCAGGCTTTAAAAATATATGAATGTATGAATGATTTTGAATCTTTTGATTTTAAGCGGCGCATGTTTCCTTAGAAACTTCTAATAAGGTTCCAAAAATCGATAGCAAGAATATGAAACCATCAATAATGATACTGAACTTCCTGGTGTCTTGCAGTGTGTAATTTTAGTTTAACATAATAGTTCAGGAAGATGTATCTCAAATGTAAATGTTAAAGCAAAGTTTATTTTAAAGTCAATTTTACATACATCGTGGCAATACTTTCAGTCTTCTAGGGAACGATACCACAAGAGATTACCGAAAGGAAAATGGAATAATTAAAAAAGGAAGCGCCAATATTGCGTAGATATTGCAAATGCTGTGTCAAAGTTACCGCCGGCGTATCATTTCGTAATTCATATAAATATAATATAGGTGCAACCGCGGTTCAATTTTCACCGATCAGCAATAATCCCTCGGCGACCAGTAGCTAGCTGTACGCACCGTGCAATGACCCTTTGCTGCGAACTGCATGCTGCGAATAATGAATTCACGTCACTGACTTAAAGGTCGCAAAAGTCATCTTTGAAATAAAATATGAGTAACGCGAAAGTTTTCAGCAAAATTGATTCACATCGCTCAAGACTTGAACCTCCCCTTACTACCGATATTGCCTGTCTATTAAGCATTTTTCCTAAGAATGATTAGTTTTCCTATAGGTACCTATACATTTATCACTTAATCAAACCGAAAAGTTTTTCCAAAAATATTGTACAGACCTACCTAATACTTTCTTAAGCCTTGAAATAATTTGTAAATAATTGGTTAAATAGATTTCCAGGAATAATTTTGGTTTAATATTGTGAACCTCTTTTAGTTAAAACTATCAGAAAGTGTATTCGTTTTAAAAGCATATTGATTCTCATTTACGTAATGAAATTCATTGATTTGTGCTAAATTTCATTTAACCAATGTCCTTTGAAATGAACGTTTGTACTTCAATCTGTTTAATTAATGAGTAAAATTAGAAGGTGTTGTATAGAGTATCATGGCAGCTACTACGCTGACGACATTGTCACTTAAGCAAGTAAGCTAAGTAGGTGTATAATATGATAATAAATTTGGACACACTAGATCCATGCTGTACTTAAAACTTGTCACCAGTAGGTACGTGAATATTAGCCGAAATCGAATGATCGCCGGTGCAGTGCTGCGCCTACACGTATTAGAGCTAAATACTTGGCAAAGATTCAATGATTGATCGCTCTGTGTCCACTCACTGAAACTGCATCTTATTTATGAACGCTTGAAACACCACTTACTGATTTTAATGCCGTGTTGGCAAACATAACTTGTTATTTTGCCCTTTTGCTTTCAATTGTTGTTTCCTGTTTCAAAACAATGAATCAAATCAAATATGTAGCCTTTATAAAATTTCAGAATATTTAGACGACAAACAAGCTTTGAAATGAACTGTTTGCTCAACTACGAGTATGGTACTCTAACAAAGCAGTGTAAATAGACCACAAAAAACTCCGCTAAATTTTTTCCCAAAAGTCTTTCCACGGAATCGCGTTGTGAACTGCTGCTCCATCTAGTGTTTTGTTTTTATCTTCATTGACGTGTTGTAAATACCGTTTTAGTGGTATAAGCAAAATAAACTACTTTTGAATTTGAATACCTTAATCCCCAGTCTCGTCCGAAGCTTTTAACTTGGAGTCTGGGGTCCGCTTTACCAGTCCAACTGCGGATTTGGCTGAAATTCGATATTTTCCGTGAAGCGACAGCCATATGACCTCCACCACCCAAAGGCGATATTGAAGTATTGCATGTAGATCAGTTGTTGGATTTTTAAGGGCTCCAACCACCCGTGACGTCTACCATAGATGTTCACATGGTAACCAGGACCGGTGACTTAAATTGCTCTCCGAAGCGCGAGTAGCCCAATGTAAATACCCATATTCATACATACAAATATTGGCTTCGGGCTCGAACCCACGCCTCCTGCGTAGCGGCCGCGTTCACTACCGCTGAGGCTGTTAATGTCAATGTAGTAGGTATAATATGCCTTATTAATTGAAAAACGTGTGTTAGTTATACGCAGACTAGTTAAACAACTACGTAAATAAACCTACGCACTAATTAGTTTATACTTTACTGTAACATCTGCAAAAAGAGCACTTCTTCTTGAACTTCTTGACTTGCACTTTGCCACACTATTTTATTTTTAACCTAACCGGTTTGACCTCGAGGCATTCTCAAAAGTTTATTATGACAGTTATCAGTCAGCACGGCTCAGACGGTAGCAAGTTCAGCCACTGACTTATAAGTAACAAACACTTATAAGTAGCAAGTTATGCTAAATGTCATAGACTAACAGTACCTATATAGTCACTTCGTGTTCATATTTCTACTTCATGAACTATTGGTATGCATCTAGAATTTCACCCTACAGCCCAGAAGTTAGCTGCGTATCCGAAGTCAAACTGCTACTTAGGTGCACACAATAGAGATCATAAATTCGCAACATAATATAATACCGCTTCCCAATTACCTCGATATAGCCTCACTCGCAGGAGTTGGCTTATTTGTTCTGAAGTGGATTAATTGACCGATATGGAGCGGCCTGAACCTAGTTATTCAGTTGAGAATTTGCGTGCTTCATGGCAAGTTATAGGTAAATAATTGGACATAGTGCTTTTGAAATCCATCTAGGCATAGTTTGTATTATGAATTCTAGAATGCGGATATTGGCATATGTACCTACTATTGATTCCTGTTTATACTTTGCTATTATCCCTGCCTATGAATGGGCCGTGAGGTCGGTATCATGGGCTCTTTTTTCTTATCTATACTATGTATATAATAAAATTGTAACAATCACCTCGTTAGAATTTAAATCTGTCGGTACAATGTCCAATTATTATTTGTATTAATATATAAGGTTATCTATCAATCAATCAATTAGCCCGCTGCAGTCCACTGCTGGACATAGGCCTCTCCCGATTTGCGCCATTTCGTAAAAATCTTCCGTCTTCCGCCTAAGGCTAAAATAAAAAGAAAATATTCTGATTTGAATATAATATACCAATATTATATTCAAATCAGAATATTTTCTTTTGCCATTGTCCTTGTCCACGCCCGTGTGTTTACCTCAATAGTATTTACACATACCAATGTGTAAATACTATTGAGGTAAACACACGGGCGTATTCGCAGATACAAGTAGGTATTAATCTGAAAGGACAATGGAAAAATTCTTGCTTTCATGAGAGCTAATCTTCTTTTGCATACAAACCAAAGTTTTCTTTTAGAAGTTCATCCTTTTGTGTTCGTCGTACGTACGAGTAGTAGATACCTAACCACCGTTCTAAAAGTTTAGGCGTCCGAACTATTTAAGTTATCGTTGCCTCAAGTAACTAAAGCATATAATTGTTATAAACCTAATTTTAACGGTTTTCAAACAAATACGTACCTACATACAGTCTCGCCTCTTTCCTATTGAGGTAGGTAGAGATTACATCTTTTCATTTGCTACGATCCTGGCTGAGCATTTTTTAAAGTTCTCGTCAAAGGAGGTCACAATTTCTCAGGATATCGAAGCAGATAATACGACCTGTACCGATCTGCTTTGATATCCTGAGATTTTTTTTTTGATGTACATGTACCTACCTATTTACCACTGACGGTTACCGAAAACGGTAAAAGCAAAATGATGTTCATTGATGGATGAAACTAAATGTTCGGGGATTATAAACATAGTTGCTTAGAATCTTGACCGCAGTGGGTGCCCACTGCCCAACTTTAGTGATCCGATTGGCAAGTTACGAGTTACGAGTAAATAAGCATTTCCTTGAAGTGTGTTTTTCTATCTTGGTTCTACCTAAAGATCTACCTTTGAGAAAGAAAGTTGGTACCTATTAATATTATAGCGGATCACTCCGAAATGGCATAAGCTCTGTGAATACGTTAGCAAATTTATATTTAATTAAAATGGACCTGGACCCTTGATCCTTAGAAAATACATGCTTTGCACTATCCTTGCATCATCATTGTAGTCGTCACTGTTTATGTAGATAAGTAATTAATCTTTTTTGTTCTTGTTTTCAGGTAAGCATCTACTGTATAGCTTTATCTAAGTCTAGGTAAGTGGTATCGTAATAAGAGAAAATTTTATGTAGTTTATATACAAGTACAAGCTGACCGATGGGCAAACGTGCTGCCACAGAATATTATTATTAACTTATAAATACGGACATAGAGCCTGTGAGACCGCATCGGGTTGTCAGATGAGTAGTTTCAGCTGTAGCTTTACCTTTTCCTCGTGCGGGGTATAATAAAACTACTACCTACTCCCTACAAATGTGAGGGAATGTTATGATGGCACATTATGTCAATTTCGAATTTACGACGCGGCCTCACAGTACTTTGATCCTTGAGAAATTTAAAATAAAAGCGTCCAAGTGTGAGTCGGGCTCGCCCATTAAGGGTTCCGTACCAGCAAGTAACATGTATAAAAGTTCTTGTTGTTCGTTGTAACTTTGATCGATGTTTTAATAATAGTGTGCGGTTTACAATGGGGTATTTTCCTGTAGTTGAAATAAAATATTTAGCTGAACTTATTAAATTAAGAATAGTAAACGAGTGAATACAATTGCGTCGTTTCGTATTCTATCGTTCTTAATTATTTTTAAGCATCCACCCAACCTTTAATAGTATGTAATTTGACTATTTAATATTATGACGTCACAAATATTTTTTTCATACAATTTTCCTTATAACTTATCGTTTGACGTTTAGTAAAAAGTAACTAGTTTGACTAGTCAGTCAAATACCCAATTAATGACGTATTGAAAAAAACTACTTACTAGTTCTCGTTGAAATAGGGTTGCCAACCGTACTATATTATATAGTATTGTACTGTTTTTCAGGGCTCCGTAATATATACTGTTGGATAAACATATAGTAAAACACTGTATTTCAGTGCAATAGATCTATGTTTATATTTTGTACACTAAAATTAAATTCTAAAGAAAATCAGATAAATGGACGTGTACTTATAGTAATACCAAAAAATTGTCTTTGATTTGCAATAAAACAGTAACTATGCATTTGGCGCGGATCAGGTTAAGTACCTGGGATCTGTACTTCACATGACTGGTGACATCGACTTTGACTTCAAGGCACGTATTGCCGCCGCATAGGCCAAGTGGCGGATAATGACTGGCGTCACATGCGATACCAAAAATGCCAGTCAGGTTGAAGGGATAGGTCTATAAAATGATTATTAGGTCTGTCCTTTTACACGGCTGTGAGTGCGAAACCGCCGTTGAAGCGACACAGGCAGGAGCTGCGTGTCACGGAGAAGAAAATGCTGCTGAAATGGATGTGCGAAGTCACGCGTAAAGATCGCGTGTTGGAACTCTTGTATCTGCAGCAGCTTTGATGTCCGTGACATCGCAGATAAAACGCAAAAGAGTCGCCTTCGCTGGTGTGGCTACGTCTTGAGTTAACTGCCAAGCTACGAGGGTAACAAATGCTTAGCAACGGCACCCCCGCCGGGTCCAGGTAAAAGGGCTAAGCCCAAAAAGTCCTGGCTTGACGACGTGGAAGGTGACATGCGTAAAAATAGTCTCACTACCATGGACACCCAAGATTGTGCGAAGTGAAGAAAGAAGAGCCGGAAGGCGGACCCTGAGCTCTGAGGACATCATGGACTCGGATGCAATGAGTATGCATTTGCCAGTGACAATCGTAGTTGTTCCTATGTTCGCCATTTTACGGAATCATTGGATTCTACAACATGAAACCGAACACGTCCATTTGCTTCTAATTCGTGAAATGCATCCTATTTTAATGTAAATCAAAGACAATTTAGCAGGACTTGACATTATTGAAAAAGTGGCGGCCGCCTTTCTCCACGTTCAAGGGATTTACTATACTCTTGCTTGTCTTGTTATCTTCGTTTGATCGTTTTGGATTCCCTTTATTTTATTGAGATGGTGAAGTACCTACTGTTTTAGTAGTTATAGTCCTGAATTAATTGCGTAGTTCCTACTAAAATACTATAGATACTTTTTTGAAGTGTACTATATTTTTTAAAGCTTTTTCTTAAACATACTATATTTGAACCAAAAACGGTTGACGACTCTACGTTCAAACCAATTTTCGGTGGAAGTTTACATGATAATGTACAACATAATTATATTGTTTTTAGTTTTATCATTCTCTTATTTTAGAAGTTACAAGGGGGAGGACGCGTTTAAAAATGTTAATAGAATCCTCAATATCGATTCTGAATACTTATTGATAGAAAAAAAATTTAGTGTCAGGTCTAAGTATGGGGACCCCCAAAATTCATTGTATTTTTCTATTTTTGTGTGAAAATCTTAATGTGGTTCACAGAATACATCTACTTACCAAGTTTCAACAGCATAGTTCTTATAGTTTCGGAAATAAGTGGATGTAACATACGGACGGACAGACAGACACACAGACAGACATGACGAATCCATAAGGGTGCCGTTTTTTGCCATTTGGCTACGGAACCGAAAAAAACCGACGGTAGCAGTGTCACCTATACGTTCATACGTACAAGAAACATGTCTCTTCTTGGCAGTCGGGTAAAAAACTCAAGACAAAATTGGACGTTGTTATATAATAGGTATCAATCACGTGGTTTCCACCCCTAACTTCCCTTGGGTTTCTTACAAGGCGACTAAGAAATGGGACTGGTGTTTGAACATTCAACCTATAAAAGTACCTACTAATGAGAAATAATCTTACCTCTTATTATGCGGACCCAAACCAACCTATTGCGTTACTGCTTACCTGGTCGTTTACAAGGTAAGGTATACTATACATTATATAATATATGTTTGTTAAAATTATACGCGAGGGATAACCTTAGTTTCTTCAAAATTACAGTTTTACTAATCCAATTCAATGTCAATAGAACCCTCGTAAACCGAACAGTATTATATAGCCAGGCGCGTAATCCCGGTGTCCCACGGGTTTAACAGGCCTTGAAGTCACGCACTGAAGTCTGACTCGGCCTACGCTCGCTTCCTTGCTTACTAAAATATATGTATATATAATGTTTTATTACTTTACACGTATAATTAAAATGCCGGAATACCTTTATTGTACACAGTAAATAATAATAAGTAAGCACTTAATGTATTTTTGAATAGGTTTTGATATACAAAAGCGTTCTTAGTTAATTTGGTATTAAATTTCGAGTAGGTAATATTGAAGAGGGATGGAAGAGTAGTGCGAGGAATTTTTACAACTGTAAATAACATAAATAATGAAAGGAACATAATATGATTATATAAGATTTATATGTTTTGTTATTATGGGGTTCTATGAGTGGTCCTAACACTATTATTTACTCTGTGGTTATTCTTATAATTGACGCATTAAACTGGGCTGTCGTTACAGAATTTTTTACAAACTTGCTTTAAAACATGCTAGTAATTAATACATTTTCATTTAATACTCAATTACACGATACCAGCGAAGTTACCGAAAAGGCATAGAACCTGCTATGTCGCACTCGCAGCAGTCGAACGGTCTACCGCCGCTGCACCGCCGCGCGGTCGCCGTTCGTATCGTTATTATCTCTATAATGTCCTATTGTGATATCGCGCCAACTACACGAGATCCTGTGGCACAATGTGCATTTTGTGAATACGACGCCTCACTGTGGCTATACGATGCCCGGCTTCCGCACGAGCCCAACAGCGCCCACCCAGATTCGTATACAAGTCTCTCGGCTTTTACAACCTACTAACAAGTACCTAATCACTCAGTCTGTTTACTAGTTCTCTTCCATGTATACTAACAAACATTCCTATTGGGGTGGGAAGGGACTCGATCTTTTAAAGAAGCTATCTACGTTTTCTTATAATAGAGAGCGCCAAACTGGTGACTACCGAATTCCGAACGGAAAATCTCTTTCACCCTTTATGGAAATTGGACCACAATTTAATAAACAATTAATGTTATGTGAATTTGTTTGTATGTTCGCATAAATAATAAATCATAGAACAATTGGATTAGACTGATTACTCACTTATACTTACGGTACATGATTTTGAATCAACCGACTTCTATGTTTTCCATATCATCGACTAGTACACTACCTATATAGACTAACTATACTAATGAATGGACCCATCTCTAATGAACATGTAAAAGGAGAAGTTCGTTCACAATCGGATGACCAGTACGGATCAGCAGCGCAACAAACACTTAAACAAACATTGATTCTCACATAAGTGCTATTAGATAGTCACTCCAGTTTAGTTTGGATTATTCGCATGTTTTAACAGCTAACACAGTAGTTGAGTATTGAATTGCATAAGGTAATTAATAATTAATTGAATAAGGGAGCACTGAAGGACGTGAGGCGTAATGTGTGTGCTGTGCTTTTGTGGTCCCTAGGAGCCCCGAGCACTCGTAACAAGTGACTCTAGTTGAAAGGAGCATTGCGATTAGTACTAAAATAATACTAATATCTAACCTATCAGTTAATATATCTAAAAGTTTAAGCATTTTACTTACCTACGTACATAAAGTAAAATGTTAAACCTTTTTTAAATATTTAAAAGCCTATGTTATTGGAACGATAATTTTTTAAGCACTACAATTATAATGTAGTGAGAGTATGCAAGTTCTTATTGAAAAATTAAAGTTTTGATATCGTGCAGCATTCTAGCAATTCATTGGAAATTTAATGAAATGAATAATGATGTTTCATTTACTTAATTTCACCAACTAGTACCTAAGTTTCAAACCAAAATTGATATAAAATTAATCGTAACTAGTAATATTAGATATCAATACCTATGTTTGAAATTTTAACTTTAATAACCTACTTGTGGTCTGTTTTGTGCAAGGAAAATGCTGTACTGTATTGAGATTGAACTTCTCTAGGCAAATACTACGTGGGAAATCTTTTACCTGAAGTGAGAAACATCGTGAAGTTTCTGTGATTGGGAAGTAGACCAAAAAGGTAGAACCTATTAACTATGCATATCTAGGTGATAGGTAATCATGCAAATAAGGAAATTGCAATTCCGGAGCGAAGATTGAAAAATATATGCGATGCAATGCGACCCATTTCAATCCTCTCTGGTCAATTACGGCACGTTGCTATTGCAATTTCATGGAAACTGATGTTCCTATTTATTCATGCTAATATTACGTAACAAACACCTACCAATATTTTTATTGAGCGGGAGTGAAATCTAAATAATCTCAATTTTGGAGTGTTTGGCGATTATAAACCAACTATATAAACTTGCAGATGACCTAGCTCAGGCCGTAATGGACGCCACAAAATGCTCGTATGTATATACCTAATGGCAACTGAGGTCGGCGAGGGCTTAAAGTGCTCACTGCTCACCGAGGCCCTCACATCGTCTAGTCTTAAGAATAAGTAGAGGTCGTTTACAACCTACAGTCATTTACTGACGTACTCTGTAACCAGAAGTCCCTTCGGAACTGCTGCAAATATTTAAATTTTTCGAAGAAGGAAGCAATCCAGGACATTCCAATGGTACCATTATCCAAGTCCATTAAGGAACTACTGTTTCAGTTCAATGGAACTACTGGGAGGAAAACCCAATAGTTCCATAATTGAACTAGACAATGGTATTACCGGGATCTCCCCAAATCGAGTGCTATGAGGGTTAGCAACATAGGAAACTGTGTCTTAACAACGACGTAAACGAAGGATCGCTCCTTGAATAGTTTTCGAAAAAATTGGTAGTGATTATACTCATTCCATAGATAATGCGTCTCGGTGGAGATGATCTGACAGGAACTTGTTGCACCATCCCACGTAGGTAGTTGGTGTAAAACTAGGATTATTAGATATTTCCGGGTTCAATTACCGGATCGTTTATAATGTTATTGAATCTTCTTCATCCTAGTGTTAATCCCAGTCGCGTCCGAAGCTTTGATGCTTGGAGTCTGGGGCTCGTTTTTTACCAGTCCAACTGCGGATTTGGCTAAACTTCGACGTTTTCCGTGAAGCGACTGCCATCTGACCTCAACACATTGCAGTTGGACCAGTTGTTAGACTTTTGAGGGCTCCAACTACCCATAACGACTGCCATAGATGTTAGTGTGGCAACCGGGACCGACGACTTATCGTGCTCTCCGAGGCACGACCAGACCAATGCAAATAGCCATATTCATGCATACAAATATTTGCACTGAGCGGAGATCGAACCCGCGTCTCCTGCGCAGCGGCTGCGTTCACTACCGCTACACCACGGCTGACTGAATGTTATTAAATATTCCGTCTGAAAATTCTAGTGGCAGTAGCTAAAGTGCTCGATTGACAAATCATCTTTCGGTTAGGGTTACTCGCATAAGTAGGTACCTACATATTGACATCAGTCACGTCACAAAATACAAGTCTCCACAAAGTCTCCCTACTCTGCGTAAGTATAGCCAACTATTGAAAACGTACATAGAGAAAATTTTGATGTGTACTTACTACATACACTATCACTATACCTATCACTTGAGGGACATACAGGCGTTGAAATATAGGTAAATAGGTTAGTATAGGAATGACATGTACGTGTTGTTCCAGCAATAAAAAGTACGAGTACACTTGCCGCGCATTATATTATCGCTAATTTACTGGCGGGCCATCCATTAAGTCTCTCATAAAGCGCTCAAGGTTACCCGTTTCCTATTGTATCAACACTACATATCTACTTAGGTACCTACCTAGCTACTCGTACCCATTCCAGTGATGGTGCACGATGCAGACCGCAGAAAGTTCCGCGCGTCTAGACCGGTTACTCACTGT
Source organism: Eilema caniola (assembly GCA_949126895.1). Classification (NCBI taxonomy): domain Eukaryota; kingdom Metazoa; phylum Arthropoda; class Insecta; order Lepidoptera; family Erebidae; genus Eilema; species Eilema caniola. The sequence continues at coordinate 15,762,633 of OX421460.1, read as the reverse complement.
GTTGTTGTAGAATTACGTACACCTCGTGCTCGCTGCTCGTATTACGTGGAAATTATGTCACATTTTGTAATGCTCCATGTAAACAAGCGGCGCGGTGCTGCCATCTGCATGTTTCGGAGAATAACAAAAGTTCGGCCTTCAAGTGAGTTCGTCACGTGCTGCAGAGCCCACTGCCTTATCGACGCTGAGCGTTTTCGCCAATAGCGTGCCGCGATCATTTTACCGACCGCCGCCCGAGCACCAATCGCGGCAATGTACACTTTGGTCACAGTGCGCACATGTGACCGGTCGCTGCGTTTATCATAATATAACTTAAAATTTCCTAACTAACTTATTTTAATGTTTGTTATATTTATTGTGATATAAATTTTGTCCAAAGACTGGGAAGACAATAAATTTTAGTGAAAATGAGCAGACACGGTAAGTACTGTAGTGGCTCTAAGTTCCTTTTTTAGCCACACTTTCACTCACGGCGCTTCTGACGGCGACATTGAATACTATTAGTCCTACGTCATATCTTTAACAGTTGTTCCTATGTTGCATAGATGGCGCTGTTCTCAGTTTAATAAATCATTATTATCTCATCTTATATATAAAAATGAATTGCTGTTCGTTAGTCTCGCTAAAACTCGAGAACGGCTGAACGGATTTTTCTTATATTTGTCTTGAAATGTTCGTGGAGGTCTAAGGAAGGTTTAAACGGTGAGAAAATATGGGAAATTGCAAACTTTTTTTTATTGATTCTGAGGCGGTACGAAGTTTGCCGGGTCAGCTAGTCAACAACAAATGTTTAAAATCTAGCTTTTAAAGAAATGTTAATAAAATATGGGATTACCTTGGAACGTCCAAGGGAGGAGCTTCTCATTTTGGTGGCAAACTGTACTATGGATTCCATTACAGATTATGCAAACTTAATTCACTGAATCCTTTCCAGATTAAATTTAATAACTAACTGGCATGGGTCGTAGATATTGCTCGGAAAAACGCAGCCGCGCACGTGGTCGCGGGAGAGAAGATCTGCCTCGGTGCGCAGATTGGTCTGTTATCACGTGTGGGGCGGCGGTTTAAGTATAGTCCAAGAGCCATTAGACATTGTAGGCAGGGCTGTAAGGTAATCTAAAATTTTGTTAAAAGTAAAGATATCAATCGAATAATAAATTAAATAAAAAGCCATACCCACTATTTCACTTTAACGGACAGGGCCCAGTTGCATCGGCATTCTAGAATGACACACAAGATTTCCATACAAATTGGTCAATTTCACATTTGGTCCACTTCTCACACACGTTGTATTGCATTATTATTGATTTACAGTTTGCTTCAAACACTTACACAGAAATATCTAACAGCTCAAGGACTAAAATCCAGCCAAAATCACATGCAATCATCTCAATGTGTCATTCGCGTAGAGGTGACACCACGCTTCCCCGCGCTCCGCCGCGTGACGCAGGGCAGTGTAAGAATTGCCTTACTGTTTGGAGGAACTAGTCAACAATAATTATGTAAGGTATCCTCCCTTGTATTAATCTGACGCGCTCGAGTAACTACTGAATTTCTTTTTTCTTTTGTCTACCCTAATAAACCCCGCGCCCCGCCGCTTAACGCGGAGCAGTGTGAGAACTATTTAAAACTTCACAATATGAATGATGCTGCTCTCTATATGAAACTGCTTGTACTACTAGCAGTCTTAACGAGAGAGTTTAACCAGCGTTACTAGTATTTGACACTAGATGGGGCTGCAACTGAAAATGATGTTTCTGTACCTATTTATTTTCCGATTTAATTAGGGTGAAAAAGGTAGCGAACTGGTACTATGTGATATAATGTTTTTTTTTTTTTTTATTTTAATTGCTGGCTATGAAATATGTAGCTGATTCATTAATGTAGCACCGCTAAGGATATATTTTAATAACTGTGACTCTACTCTTTTATGGGCCCAAAGTGAAAGTGTTATCAAATCACTCACTTTTCGCCACCTATTTTTGGTCTCAGGTAGGTACTCTTCTGGACCTGATTCCAGTCCCCCTGGACAAGAAAGGCGATGTTTTTCCCTCCCCCCTATATAACTGAAACTGCATCAAAATCGAACTGGTAGTTTTGGAGAAAAATGGCAACATTTATTTGCACAAACATCATCTTACCCCAAACCCTTAAATTGTCTCCCTTGCGTCACTTGTAAAAAAATAGAATAACGAATGTTTGGAATTTGAAGTATATGACAGGTTTCAATTCAACCCATGTCTTAAACGTCCAATCCCATACATTCGTCATTCTATTAGGTATGCGACCTTAAAAAAGCACGGGTGCAACGTACGGGCGTACCTACCTAAGGGCTTAGTTTTAAAGACCAATTGAGTTCGATTCAATAAGCATAAAACATAAGCATTACAAAATGAGAAAAAAGGTAAGTAATATTAAATTTTGTAAATTTAAATATAGAAATAAATTAGGTCTTGTCAATTCCACCACACACCCTGGCAGGCATTGTCATCGACGCCATACGATATGGCCATTTGCTCGAAAGCACAGATTAGTCAGGGATGCTAGGGATGAAAAAAAAATTGCTTGCAGTCGCTGTTATAGTCGCTTTGTGATCCGATATCGGACCAACACAGTGGTGTTAGCTCCAATAACCTATATCGGGCCGGACACTGTGAAAGACAGATACACTTGTCATACATTTGACTTCCTCCGATATCGGATATCGGATAATGTGAAAACGCTCTTAGGATGCTTACTAAAGAGGTGAAAAACGAGTTTCCGCACTTCATTTTAGTTAACCACTTACCATTGCAACGCATAATTTTCATTTTTACTTTTTTACATTACTATTTCACATATTGACTTGATATCAGAAACTTCTTCGAAAAAGAATCACATAATGGATTTATTAGTTTATTGAGGGACATACATACAGTACGTATGGTCGAACACAGTACCTTTATTATAATCGGCTTGAATGCACTCGAAAATATCGTCTGTACTTACCGCGATCAGCTGATAAAAGTAATGGTTATTTCTCCGCTGCATTTGTGGATAGAAATGTAATAGGTACATATAAAAATATACATATATAGTGTGTTTATAAGTGAGCGGTAGTTGTTTCTGTGTTTGTGTGTGCACATGATCACAAAATCCGTCTTGTTTGTAACAGACTACGTGACGACGTGTTCATCATTTTCATTAAGACGTATTATCCTGATTGGATCCGAAGCCAAGATGCCCTCGGAGCTCAGGGTCCGCCTTTCAGCCCTTCCTTCTCCACTTCGCACGATCTTGGGCGTTCCTGCTACACGCCGTCAAGCCTGGACTTCTTGAGGCCAACCCCCACTACCTGGACATTTTTACCACGTAGGTTGGTGGTTGCCGCAAGACTTGGCCGCACCAACGAAGGCGGCTCTCTTGCATTTTATCTGCGATGTCACGGGCATAAAGGCTGCTGTGGATGCGAGAGTTACTGTGTGACTACGCACATCCATCGCAGCGTTTTCTTCTCCATAACACGCAGCTCCTGCTTGTGTTACGTACGTGTCCACGTGTTAACATGCATATTACCTGCATGATTTTATGAAGTGTGCGTTATTTGTCGCCTGGCCTGTGGCAAGAGTTTAGAGTTTGACGAATTCGATTTTCTACTGATTCCCTTCCCGCGAAATCCTCTGTCCGCACGCCGTCTGTGGGTCGTTGTGCTAGGCCGAAGGTGAGGTTGTCTCGCGACATATCACTCGCACCCCGGCTGACACAGGGCCATTCCTCTCAGTCTGGCCCTCCTCGGGAGGCGGTTCCTTATAGGGTGTAGACATCCGCTACAAACGGATTTTAGAAAATCCACCAAACGTGGGTTGGAATTTTGTATAGAAGTCCTATGTTTTTGATGTAAGAGAACTGAAATTTAAGATGTAGGTATACTTTATAAATAGTGTGTAGGTGTACTTTAATGTATTCTTAGAAATTAGATCAAGACAGGGAATGTTAGTTTGTATGAAAGTCCAAGATTATTGAAGTTAAAACAAGAAGTATTGAGAACTACTAACGTCTAGTAATTCGAATGATATTGTCATTGTCGTTCATATTTTATAACAAAACCCTATACGTATTCATTCTATAACTATGGTGTTAGTCATCAATTTTAAAGATTAAACTAATATGTACTCCGTCTTCCGTCTATAACTATAATTTTTTAACATACATTTTCCAACGTTCCTTTCAGAGACTATATGATAGTTAGTACCCGGAACTTAGATAATTCATCTTGTATTTTTTTAATGCGCATTATCCCCACGAATACCTCTCCTCTGCCTCCCACCTAATAAATCTACTGTTGGACATAGGCCACTCTCTATGCGTGCCATAGTTCCTGATACTTCGCCTTTCGCATCCAATCTATCCCAGCTACCATTTTTAGGTCGCCAGATCATCTGACTGGGCGACCTATCATCCGTTTGCCTTCACGTGCTCTTTATAATTATATTGATCTTGCAGAATAATTCGTGTTAGCCCCAGTCGCATCCGTTATTTTCACCTTGAAGTCATGGAGTCGGCTTACTCCTCTACGTTTTGGTTTGGTCTAACATCTCACTACCTAAAGATACCAGAGCCTCGTTCCGGTGAAGACGAACAGTCAAAAGTCACAGAAGCCACAGAAGCCGTTTTGAAAAACGTTTATCCAGTAATAACAATATCTATGGCTCACAACCCATTCACTTAATTTTATATTTACTCAAAAAAATATTTATAAATAAGTATTTTTGTATTTAGCTCTAATTATAGGCCAAACATTTTTAAGTAACGGGCTTCTTTCAAAACTTTTAATTGTTTGGGTAAACTTTTAGCAAAAAGTCTCACAGTCCGTGCTGCTTCCAAAATAGCCTTACTAGAAAACCACTTCGGGAATAAACTTTCCTGTAAGTCCCGTTTGGCTGTCTGGCTTCATCTTAATGCGGTATTCCGTCCGTACGATGTGCAACAAGTTTCACAGTTCGTGCTTCTTCTAAAATAGCCTTACTAGAAAACCGTTTCGGGAAGAAACTTTCCTGTAAGTCTCGTGTGGCTGTCCGGCTTCATCTTAATGCGGTATTCCGTCCGTACGATGTACAGCTGCTACACGTGTTTCACTCGTACGCCAAGCACAATACCAAGCTATTACTAGAAATCTTCTAGAAATGTTCTTAGAAATCGTATCGTCGCATTTTAGAGGTTTTATTACTTATCAGTGGAATATTTAATTTTGATGGCTTAGAGGGCTGCCTACTCTGGGGATAAATCTTTTTATATCTTTATTTTTGGGAGGCCTATTTATAAGTAGGATTGTCAGAATAAACATTTTCCCATGTCAACATAAACGACGCCCACGAGTCGCAGGTACATGTGCGGACATCGCATGCATCGACGTACAATATTTAAATGTAAACGCTTCGTCGACCTAGCTCACGTGTAGCAATAAGCAGAATTTATAATGATTTAATCTACTCTAATACTATAAATACGACCAATTCTTGTAGGCATACAATTTCAAAGTGTATTTTTAAGATTTTTTCTAACGAGTGTGTGTGTTCTGTGGTTTGAGGAAACTCATAAAAGCCTGTGAGACATGCAACGGAACATGCCTCAATATATAATGCCAAAAAGAGCCAGTGTATGGTCTTTGGAGCTGTATGGATTACCTTTAGAAAGGATCAGTCAATTTAAGTACCTTGGACATATTGGGACAGACGACTTAAAGGATCATGCAGACATAGAACGTGAGAGAAGGGCGCTGTCTAGAAAGGTGAATATGATAGCATGTAGGTTTGCACCCTGCTCAAATGATGTTAAAATCACACTTTAAAGGCGTACCTGCTACACTTTTATACACGTGCAGCCTATGGGCAAAGTATTTGCGAGCTAGCTACAGCGCCCATCGAATACAATATAATAACGCGTTCAGAGCAGTCGGTTTGAGGCTGCCGCGCTGCTGCTAAAGCGCTTTAGGCTTGTTTGCGGAGGCGCACACTGACTGTTTCCACGCAGCGTTCCAAGCAGTGTGCATCCTTAGTGCGCAGGATGCGGACCAGTTCGAACACAGGTTTGAAAATGATTACAGCAAGGCCAGAATGTCTATATAAGTGAATGTAGGATAAGTTTTGTTTGTATTTCTTTTTCTTTGTTCAATTTCACTAACTATGGGTCATGTTGACCACCACCACCTGAAATAAATGAAATTTTATTTATTTAAAATTATATGTAAAAATATCGCCATCCCGTGAATCTCTGTAATATTTGGATCATTGGTACTGAAGCATTCATCAGTAGTTTAGAAATCAACACATTACTTTTCTTTTAAATCTTCAATTTTTTGTTATACTTATAATAAAGTAGTAAGATCACATAACGCGAAAGATTTATTTATATTATATCATATTTGTTTTGGGGTTTAGGTTTATTAATGATAGCTTATAGCGGCCGCTACGCAGGAGGCGCGGGTTCGATCCCCGCTCAGTGCAAATATTTGTATGCATGAATATGTATATTTACATTGGTCTGGGCGATTCATTCATCATCATCATTGATTCATCACATTTTTTTCATACATACATATTATACATATATAATATGTATGTATTAAAAAAATGTATCTAAGTATGTTTATCCGCATTCTAGTTTCCATAACACAAGCTATGCTTATCGTGGGTCGAGATAGCGTCGTGTGGAATGCTGTAGCAAATTTATTATATTTATTATTTATTTTAATTTCTTTTATTTGTTTTATTTTCAGATTTTCTCAGTCACGGGGCTAGTTTCAACAAAAAATACGGTTAGTAATTTATTTTGTGCTCGTGCGCAGTCAACTTTTGTGGCTGTGAGGCCTAATGGAGATGGTAGATGTAATGTACGTAAATGTTCGATATCTGTCTCACTCGCACACCGGACACATCCTCATCTCCGTTAGGTCTCAACTATTTCCATTATAATTAAGCACGGCTGAAGTACTATTTATGATTGAATTACTTTTCGTTTTTACGATGTTGTCACATTAGGATTTTTTTTCTTAAAAATTTATAAAGGTGTAATGGCGGCGTACATTTGTATTGAGGGGAAGAAGAGTAAAGCAGAGCGAAGATGTGGGTTTTCATAATCACGATTCAGTAAAATATCGATCACCTTCAATATTTAGAGTTATTTTTCTTATGTCGCACTAGGAGTAGGAGAAATTAATCACTTTCATTGACATGAAAAGTAATTTAATAAAATACTATATTATATAGATTAATGCGTCTTGAAATAATGTAGTAAATATTTCTGAATATTTCTTGTAAATTTCATACTTAATATCCACAAAACTTCGTTCTATAAATACATTACGTATCAATGGTATTTCATTGGACATTTTTAATGTTTATTCTATATTTAAGAAAGTATATTAAATTGTCATTGAATTGGAATTGACGGCTTGACACATTAGGATCTAATAATATAATTAACTAGCTTTTACCCGCGGCTGCGCCCGCGTGGAATTCAGATCGAGTTCCCGTCATGGCTTAACCCTTTTTTTAAATTTTAAGTAAGAACCATCCTCGTACTGCAAGGAATACTCTAAACTAGTTCTTTACTAGTGAAATCGGCCCAGCCGTTCACGCGTGATGACGTGACCAAGGGAAATAGGGATTCATTTTTAGTGTAGGTATATAGATTATTCTAAATTGAATTTACATCAAATAAATAAATAGTGCCTGGATGATCAAGCCTCGCTCGGTATTTGTTTTAGAAATTATATTTAAATACTAAAAAAAAGAATCCTAGCTAGATCGATTTATCGCTCCCGAAACCCCCTGTATACAAAATTTCATGAAAATGGTTGGAGATTCCGAGATTCCAATTATATATATATATATATTCAAACAAATGTTAATATTTGATCCGGAGGATCAAGTCATGTCTACGTCCCCTCGCCCAAACGTACCCATCAGGCTGGCAGCGTTTCCTCTTTGTATGGCCAGGGAAATATTCTGTATCTACTAAATATTGGCCCGACCGTGAATTATATTGCACGAATTATATATATATATATTGTTTGTGTTTTTTGTTTTATATATTCAAATATGTTCTATGACAGAAGTCTCCAGATTGATTTTTAATATTATTAATGAAGAAAGTACCTATTCTCGGTCTATAGAGACTCGTTATTTAACCGTTACTGCCTTAATTAGGTCAAGGGGAAAGTTTTCCTCAAAGCATGATTTGTTACATCGACTTAATTAAAAACAATTGTTTAAATATTATTGATTAAAAATTGTTGGAGGAGACGAGCTGGCATCACGTGTAGCTTTTCGAAAAGCTATAAAAAAATTCCCAAGAACGCGTAGAGAAGGCGTACAAACGAAAATAATTATCAGAAAAGTAAATTATTTCTGTCCGATACAACCTTTGTTCAAATTTCTGTGTATATTTATAAAGTGACTATATAATACAAATGTTTGCAATAAAACAAAAGTAAGCCAACTCGCCAACTCAATTATTCGAACTTGGATCATTTAATTTTCTGCACAAAAACATAATTTTAAATAAATTAAAAATTAAATATTGCAGTGACACTGTATAGTACAAGGTACCTGTAGCAATCATCAGACATGTAGACATCGACAAAATCGAGACATCTAAATACATACTTATTATACATAGACGCAGTGTAGGCAGGCCTCCCACACGGTGGACCGACGACCTGGTGAAGGTCGCGGGAAGGGCATGGATGCGGAAGACGCAGGACCGGTCATTGTGGAAATCCTTGGGGGAGGCCTTTGTCCAGCAGTGGACGTCTTTCGGCTGAAATGATGATACATAGAAACACCCAAAACAATGCAAATATACATATTCATGCATACAAATATTTGCACTGCGCGGGGATCGAACACGCGCCTCCTGCGTAGCGGCCGCGTTCAATACCGCCACGTCACGGAAGCTGTTAAAATGTACAATGTATTATTAGAATCATCCATTCAATACTTTTTAAAAGAGTGTGTGTTATTAGAGAATCGGTTAGTTTTTTAAAGAAAACATACAGTACCTACGTTGTCGATTCCAAATTAAATGTTGTAATATAGGTATGTAAACTATTACGGTCGCCCAGATTAGTATTAGAGATATCGAGATATTTACCATTGCCATTGTATTGTTGGAGTTATCGCCAATTTGGTGTTGTTGCAAGCACCATGATTACGGAGGACCTGAAGTACGAGTACAAGCCAAAACAACAACAGTAGATACAGTAAGCATCTTATATCGTGAACATGTTCAAGATTAAGTTCGAGTTTGTACTGAACCCAGTGTTAGTGCTGTTACGCGCAGCAAAGAATCTCGAAAGAGGGTATTGCTCAAGATATATGGACCTAATATTTGCTAGAACTGTACTCTATCTAACGCACAGTATAGTTACAGTCACCCGTTTAAGTTGATTAACACTAACATATTTACAAATCTTTTTTCTTGTAAAATATGTATTCAGTTTTCATGTTTTATGTATTTCGTAGTCCCCATAACACTAAGTAAATATTTTTAATGTTTAATTTCATTAAATTATGAGAGCATCAGCAGCCACAGTGATCAATAAATTAGAATTTGTTAAGCTACTTTTGGTGTTGACTGTATGTTTTTTGGGTATCTTTTGAGGATAATATGGGGTGCTACGATAGTGGACGAACTCTAATTTATCAAGCATAGATTATAAAAAACTGAATCTACGCGTACCAGGGCCTCGTATGTCTTACGATTCATGTCTAAAATACGTGTCCTGAAGTATAGATCGATATATTTACTCATAGAATAGGAATTCACAAAAAGTGTTATAACAAAATCCATATGAGCATCTAGTTAAGCTTTCCTTAAGTAGGATATGAACAGAGCATTAGTCGTAGACAGTATATTTATTAGATATTTTATATAATTGTCAACTTTTATGGAGTTCAATATAACGCACATACTTTCACAAGTGCGAGCTCATTCTTCTTAACCGAGGCCTTCCGAATGCACCGCAGCTCTATACCTTAATCCCCCTGTACGGCCACGGAGAAAAATACAATGGCCCTTGTTATATACTTAGATAAACCAAACAACTAGAATACAGGGTGGAAGATTTTAACCTTACCTGGAGGGAAAGTATTCTAAATACTGGAGATAGCGCATTTCACTCAAAGGAAACATTCCTTTATTTAAAAAAAGAAATAAAACGTCATTCAAAATTTTGTCAGTTTAGATTTCCAGGATTTTCTATCATTTAGTTTACTATGTTTCATAGACAGATTTTATTCTTATGAATGACACTATCGATTGATGCCATGAAAATACAGGATGTTACTTTTTGGGATTTTAGTCAGTTCGATTACCGGGTATGGCAAGTGAGTTTTCAAAAATCTTTGAAGGCAATTTTTTTTCTTTTTTAAAATAAAGAAATGTTTCCTTTGAGTAAAATTCGCTATCTCCAGTATTTGGAGTACTTCCCCTTCAGGCAAAATTAAAATCTTCCACCCTGTATATACCCTGAATCATTAGGGTGGTAGTAGGTTTATTACAAATATAACTTCATTTGGTAACTGTACCGATTGATGACTGAAAATAGAGATGAGTGGGAGAAACATAAATGTTGCGCCGACCCCAAATCAATTCGAGATAAGGGCAGGAGAATGATCAAGGTTGATGGTAACTGAACTGGTGGTTGCTGCCACGTGATACAGCAACAGTGACGTTGGTACGCGCATAACAACCGAAGCTGGTACAAATGAATAAATAGGCCTTTGATGTTGAATGAACGAACAGATTCGTATTATTGGCGATGAAAACATTACATGCTTGTACTTACATAGTTATTCTTACTCGTTATAGTTATTCTTACGTTACTCATATACAGGGTGTATTTTTGAAACGGGGCAGTAAGGGCAAGTACCTTAACCGTTGCAGTTACAGCAAAACGTTCTTAGAAGACCTTCCCTAACTTTTTGACATATTTTGAACTGCATTCACAGATTTTGTAAAAAACTTACAGTTGGCAAAAAAAAATGCAAAAAGTCCAAATTTTTTTTTATGCCAATCGATTCTATTTCATGTGGGGATCAAAAAACTCTATGAGACCATTTTAGCTTTCAGTACTAGGAAAGACAGAAATCGCCAAAAACGTTTCCCATACATTTCGGCAACAGAAACAAATTTCTACGATGGTCTAACTTTTTGTTATGGCCAGGAAGTGGGTAGAATTGACTGTAAAGTAAATAAAAAGAATTTTTACCCTCAAATTTCGAATTTGATTCGAAAATCTGTGTGTTATTCTTAGTTTCAGCTGAGAAACTTCGTATGAGTTATTAATTAAGGATTTTCGCTAAAATGTCTTCTAATCGTGAAAAAATTGACTTATTAGAAGCGTATTTTGTCAATAATCGAAATGCGGGAGCTGCATTAGTGTGGTACCGCAATAAGTATCCGTTGCGGCATGTGCCAACAAGAAAAGTTATTACAAATCTTTTGAAAGACCTGGAATTGCAGGGTTCTTTCAAAAGAAAGCGGCAGCCTCGTGTGGACATGGACACGGAGATTGCGGTTCTAACTTATGTCGAAGCATATCCAGAGGTATCGTCCAGGCAAGTCGCCCTTGAAGTAGGTGTATAAAGATATGGAAGAAATACGGCTACAAGTGTTATCGATATGGGCGCATAGTTCAAGTGTTACATCCGGGTGATGATGTTCGAAGGCTTACTTTTTGCAGATGGCTAAGAGGAAAAATAAGCAGAGATCATGAATTTTTAAATTACATACTGTGGTCAGACGAAACGAATTTTTCCAATAACGGTATGTACAACAGAAAAAATCACCACTATTGGTCCAAAGAAAATCCACTAAGAGTTACGGCAAGTCATAATCAGGTTCGCTTCTCATTCAACTGTTGGTGTGGTATAATGTCCAATCGAGTCATAATGGTGGAATTTTATGAAGGGAAACTGAATTCTGCCATGTATAATGAAGTCATTTTACACCATCTTGAAAACGAGATGGACGAATGGCCCCTGTTGGAATTGCGAAAAGTTCATTTTCAACAAGATGGTGCTCCGCCACATAACAGTCACCTTTCACGTTCCAATTTAAGCCGCCTATTCGGTACACAGTGGATAGGTACACATGGTCCAACACAGTGGCCACCTCGTAGCCCCGATCTAACACCACTTGATTTTTTTTTATGGGACTTCGTGAAAAACGAGGTTTATAAGACGACGTACACCAGTGTTCAAGAGCTCAAGGATGCATTAATGACCATTTTACGTAATATTCATCCCAGAACATTATTAGCCGCCATTCGTTCAGTGCAAAAAAGGATAGACTTATGTATTCGTGAAAATGGAAATCATTTTGAGCAATTTATTTCATAAACCAATTTCTTAAATGTTTAAATGATTTTTTTTATTTAAAAAAGTTCAAAATTTTACCTGACCTATGAGTTTCGAGTTGATTTATCATATTTCCGTACGAAATGTATGGGAAAGGTCTTTGGCGATTTCTGTCTTTTCTAGTACTGAAAGCTAAAATGGTCCCATAGAGTTTTTTGATCCCCACATGAAATAGGATCGATTGGCATAAAAAAAAAAAATGAACTTTTTGCATTTTTTTTTGCTAACTGTAAGTTTTTTACAAAATCTGTGAATGCAGTTCAAAATGTCCCAAAAAGTTAGGGAAGGTCTTTTAAGAACGTTTTGCTGTAACTGCAACGGTTAAGGTACTTGCCCTTACTGCCCCGTTTCAAAAATACACCCTGTATATATTGAAAGAGTAGACAGAAACCTATGTTTCTTTAGTTATGATAATATCGAAGTTTACGCTAATCTCGTACATTAAAATACCGTGCTGTAAAAAACCAAGTAAAGGATACAATAACTTCAAATTATCGGGAAATAATCTGACCATAAAGAACTTGCAGCTGGTTACACACTTGGCTCGATCCTCATCTTAATTTAGTCTTCTGTTTCACTCTAAGGTTTTTAAATTGAACCCTGATACTTAACAAGCCAAAAAAGTGCCAAATGTAGCGACAGATCCTGTGACGTTCTACGCGGCGCGTAGAGGCAGTGTAGCGCTTTTGCTACGGTTCTCTACATTACTACATCGCTACGCAAACTGAAACCGGCTATGCAAATTACATTCCAAACATACATGCACTTGCGTGAGCCTATGTACTCCCGCAGGGGTAGGCAGAAGTGTATTAATACTCACATTTCGGCAACTATATTTTCCAATCCCATGTTTACCAGATCATTGCCGTCAAAGGTAAACTTTTGAATGAAAAAGAGCAGAGATGAAGCGAATTCAATTACTGCTACTAACGGCTATAATTTTTTTCTCTTATGAAGCCAGGTGGACGAACACACAGATCTATGCACAAAAATATTTGCACTGACTTGGAATGAATCAAATCCGTAGAAACAAAATAAAATGGAAACCAAGCATTGAACGAGGCACCTTTTGCGTAGCAACTAAACTTACCATTTTTGCGTCACCCAGGCGAACATGTTCCCTTTGTATTGCTTTTGTCTGAGCGCTGAATGGTCGTCACAATAGAACTAATTGGACAGAGAGGCAATAAGGACCGTAACGTGACCTAAGGTGTCAAAGGAGTCAGACTTCCTATTTATATCTGACAGGAATCAGGTTAATAGTCCCGAAATTAAAAGTGCCTTGTGCCCGAGAGCTCGGTCTGGCGTGGCGTAAAAAGGTTTCACTGAGGCGGCTGAAGTCTCGGGTTCGATGTCCAGATCACCGCTTACATAGATACTCAGTGATAAAAAACCTGTCTAGTACGAATAGATTCGTGCACTGAAGGCTTCGTATACAACTGGGTCGAGAGATAAACTCAATGTTGCTGTGAGAAATTGTTACACTACTCATGTCATATCTAGGTAATGGACTGTAATAGGTATAGTTGATTGAAAAAAGCTTTCATCGCTTTTTTGTGATGTAGGTAGCTTATATATTTGCTGTTTTCTAACTTGTCCCTTTGCAACAAATTTGTTGCTTGCCAAATTTCATTAGTCCAGTTCGACCCTTTAGGTTTTGATTCTCGTGCGAGAGTCTAAATATGCTTCATAATCGGCTGTATCTTTTAATTGCGTTGACTATAAAACATCGATTTGTTCACCTCTTCAAGGGATTACAGACTTGAGTAGGTATTTGATATAAGTCTTGACAAACAGAAAGGCAAATGAATTCACTTAACGGAATTCAATTATTTTTGTACGGTACCCTAAAATGGGGAAAAAATAATGCCTTAACCAAGGAAGGAGTTCAAACAATGACCTATTTGATTCAATCTCATGTGTTAAAAGCACAATTCGTTCTAAATGTATGTGATATTCATATAAGTATTCCTATTCACTAGATTGTTGTACAATCAGGTTCCCTGCTATTTCATTCCTAGTACTGTTGGTCAAAGCTATTGTTTTTCTATTTACAGCTTGTGTTACCGACTATACAATTACAGTTCAATCGTCTTTTACATTCAATAGATGTCCGATCCGAACGACGCCATATTACTTTAATTATACAAATGTATGTCACTGTCAAATGCATACTATTTATTGCCCATCAAAGTCAATTTAGCAACATTGAAGAGACTTTAGCACTCCTCTTCAGTTCACAGATTTGTTGAAACTACGTGTCTCATCATTATCATCATCATGATTGTGCCAATCCCAGTCGCATTCGAAGCTTTCACCTTGGATTTGCCAGTCTAATTGCCCGTTTGGCTGAACTTCGATATGTTCCTTGAAGCTACAGCTATATGACCTCCACAACGCAATGATGATATCGGTTTTGCAGTTAAAATTAAATTCAAATTCATTTATTCCATAGTGACAATCTAATAAACAAACAAACCTATATTAATCAAAAAATAATAACGAATTAGGACATAATAGTTAGACCAGTTGTTACACTTTTTAAGGCTCCAACTACCTATAACTATAGTTCTTCGTGTTACAATCGGAACCGACAGTTTAAAGCGACAGACCAATGCAAATAGACATTCATACATAAAATAGTACCCATTAGCAAGAATCGGAACCGCGCCGCCTGCATAGCAGTCGCGAGTACTGCGGCCACGCCACAGAGGCTGTCGCTATCTATACGTGTCTAAGTGTCCCTAAACAATAATAATTTATATGAGCATTGCCTTTAGGCGCGTTAGCCTAATTTAATAAAAAGAATTCCACTTGGCCGGTGACCAGCATGTTGATGCGGCTTATCTACGGCTAAGCTACTATTTCTTCGGCTTCTCATCAACACATGCGAAGTGTAAACACCGCTCAAACTGACAGCCGTGTAACCACATCGAACGTTGCTTAGGAGAGCGAGTTGAACGCTGTTTCATATTACTTACGCCTGTTTGTCTGCATTGTAGGCAGTGACAACAACATACTTGATTTTACATTTCTTTCTACGGCATATAAGGAGAGAGTGCAGTTATCGACTGTACTATGATGCACTTTGTAACACAAATATTTTTACTATTGTCAATATTGCAGTATCATCAGACAACAGAAATGCAGTAAATAAAGCATAATTTGTATTATATGTCATAGAATAGGGATTTGAACTAACTAAAATATTTTTATATACAAGTAGATGCGTTTTACATATTGCAACACCGACACCACTGTGTGACCCCTTCCGATGACACTTGCACTTACGCTCCAACGTGGTTATCTCCTCGATGGCTCCAACATATAAATTAGTACTAATGTGAATCTCTCATGTTCCACGATAAACAGTGATGTTTACAGGAATATGAATTATGTTTACAGGAATTACGCTTGACCGCGGCAAGCACAATCTGATCGAAACGTCGTGTTCAGTAATATGGATCACGTGTTGCGAATATTGTTTTGTTTATCACTAAGGAAGCGTATAATGGCCTATGTAATAGTGAATATTATTCTTTGGCACTTTAACCACGTAACATAAAATCAAGAGGTAGTGTTCAACATAATTCGCAACGCGATTCGCTACAACTACACACTTATTTTGTAAATATGTACCTTTACACCGTTACACATGCCTATATTAGTGTAAATAGATATAAATAATCATGAGTTCGACTGTCATAGCAGACAACGGAATATAAAATGCAGGTAAATAAATAATAAAAATAGTCGAATCAGTCGCTATGCAATCTCGGTAAACAATAAGCCCCGAACGGCTCAAATATTTAACTGCCGGTAAGATTGTATATATTTACAACCCGTGTAGGTACAGTCAGCATCATTAAAATGTTGCTAACAAAAGTACTCAAAATAATCCAAATACCAAAATTCCAATTTTATATTGGGTATTAGAGTACTCAAATAGTTGTAAGTGTCCAGAGTGGTCCAACTATCTTAACAATCGGTCTTCCAGAATTATGTCAGTTAGTAGAGTATTCTTATTCATCTACACAATCACGCCGGTCGCTGGTATCCAGTCAAGTATAATTTCAAAAAATCTAGACATTGTAATTTAATCGCATTTTGTATCCTTTTCTTACTTGTAAAGCCATCCCTTACACACAATGGCGGGATGATAAGGGATGGGTATATGAGTAAGAAAAAGATACAAAATGTGTCAATTGACAATGTCTTTTATATTTTTTTGCCATGAACTATCAACTTGCGTTAGTGAGAAAAGTATGAATGTCAAGATTTTTTGAAATTATACTTGTCTGGATACCATCGACCGGCGTGATTGTGTATATGAATATGAATACTCTACTAATTTACATAATTCTGGAAGACCGATTGATAAGATAGTTGGACCACTCTGGACACTTACAACTATTTGAGTACTCTAATAACCAATATAAAATTGGGATTTTGGTGTTTGGATTATTTTGAGCACTTTTGTTAGCGACATTTTAATGATGCTGACTTACTTTAAGTTTGGGCCTGGTGTCGATGTCATGTCATCGACAACTGGAGTGAACGGATTGTAGATTTGTGTGCCTATTAAAATCGCGTCAAAAATATGTAACCGAGTTTAATAGAAGTTGATGTATAAATGACATCGTTTATTGCACAGTGCAGAAGGGCAGCGTCGCATCAAGGCTGTAATTATCTCGGCATCGTGGAGTTGATTCGACTGATTCGTGATGACGCGTCTCCGACGACGCACTCATTCACCTACAAATTATTACTCTGATCTGAATTAAACATCATGAAGTTTTTATTTGTTAATATGCTCAAATTAAGAAGTAGTAACGGTAAATCTCGATCGTATATGATAAGATTGAGAGAGCTGATACTTCTGTGGTTAAATAAACAGTGCTCGTGTCTATTAGATGTGCGGAACGATGACAGTCGTTAGTGTAAAACTCAACCAAATCATTAAAAGGAGGAGTAGAAGATTAGATCCCGAGTTCCAAAGTGCAGCTTTTTTATATATTTGGTCCATCAGTTGACTACACCCTGCCAAGCTGAGGTGCAGTCTAGGAGATACAGACAACCATTTCCGAGGCTGTTGAACTTCAAATGGTGGTCTCTGCCTTGACGACCTTGATAGATGCTTTTTCACACCCGCTTGCAGGTTACGGGACTCAGAAGAGGGAAAACATAAAAAGAATTTGTAAACAATCTGTTGCTAATGTTGTATGACGTCAGACGTCGGTTAAGTTCTAATGTTTTGCATCGGATTCGACCGGGATTAACGCTTGAATGAAGAAGATAAATAATAAGTAGCCTTTAGTAGGATGATAAAATATCTATACGCAATACACATTTCATTGGAAATCTAAGATCTACCTAAAAATATCAAATGGCAGGTCCGAAGCGCCCGCAGATACCGGACTGTTAATTGGTTTTATGACACCGACACCGCGGGACACCCGTTCGTGTTATTTTATTATTAGCTCAATACGCTTTTATTAACTGCACCTGTAACTATGTTAATAAAACTCGGGAGATGAATGATACCGCAATTGTTACGGTACTTAACTGTACAGTAAATCAGTTTATTCCTATTAAAAGTCCTAGGTGTCTAATCGAATGGAGGGTTGTTATCTCCGTAATCCCATATAAAAAAAAGACGGGTTGCACTCTGGGAGTGCCGGCAGAAGTGAAAACATTTTCTTTTTTCTTTCTTCGTTATATACGTAGAAAAACATAAAAAAGAACATAACATACCATACCTATAATATAGCGCTAATCATAGAACCTATCACTTATTTTCTGCTAATTTTCTGTCAGAAGAAATTAATAAATTATGAAAAGAAAACATAAACACAAAAAGTAATAAATTACAGAAAGAAAAAATAATCATAAAAAGTAATAAATTACAAAAAGAAAAAATAATCACTAAAAGTTTCAGAAGGCCAGGTGGTTTGAACCCGATACTATCTGAAACTTTAAGGACTTACAGTCGAAGTGCTTACCGTTTAAGCTACGACGCTATCTATGTTAAATTGCAAATAGATAGTCTTTATCAAATCTTGTATGACGTCAGTCGTCGGTTACGGTTCAAAGGTCAACTAATCCTGACGCTTCCTTAACATTTTACACCCATCCAACGCCGCTAAAGAAGTTTTCACTTCAAAAGGTCTGAATTTATATGTCGCAGCCAACTAGCTTAATCAGCCGTGCGATTAACCGCCTAGGTTCTTTAGCCTTCGTGGGTATTTGTTGAAGTGAAATTTCTTTAGCGGCGTTGGATGGATAAAAAGTGTAAAACTCGCGTCAGGATCACTTGACCTTTGAATCGTAACCGACGACTGAGGTCATACAACATTAGCAACAGATTGTTTATTTTGTTAGGTACGCTATGAAGCTCCGTAGCTTAGCGGTAATCGCTTCGACTGTAAGTCCTTATGGTTTCAGATAGTACCGGGTTCGAACCTGGGCTTCTGACACTTTTTGTGATTAATTTTTCTTTTTGTAATTTATAACTTTTTGTGATTATTTACTTTTTGTAATTCATTAATTTCTTCTGACAGAAAATTAGTGATAGGTTCTATGATTGGCGATATATTATAGGTTTGGTATGGTATGGTGTGTTCTTTTTATCTTTTTCTCTGTATATAACGAAGAAAGAAAGAAAGAAAAAGTTTTCACTTCTGCCGGGACTCCCGGCGTGCAACTTTTTTTTTTAAATTCTAACCTGACCTATCCGAATAGTTCTCAATAAACCTATCTCTTACTTCCCGTTTCATTTCGGGGTATTGCCTTATCATACGAATGGCCTAAGCATTAGTCAGCCAGTTCATTAAATGTTGTAATAAACGTTGCGGCTGAATTTCATTCAGGCCATTAATTGAATGGCGCCGTTTAGTTGATTTAGCTAGTTAGCTGTGACATTTACATGTAATGTAGGTAAGCCTATACAGCTGTTTCTTCATTTATATTACAGAAAGTTTCCCAATAGAATATATTAACAAAAATTTTCCAAATTTTCCGGCAAATGAATTCAGTACCACGCAATCGCACGTAAACGTACGCCGTGGGATCAACGACGTAATGTAATTCTTTTGCTGAAAGGAATAAAAATGATTCTACAGTACGTATATCCTTTTCCGTGCCTTATCCCTACTCAGGGTAAACTTTTAGCCTAACTACGATTTCAGACGGACTTCGATTATTTCGTGAAGCGACTGTTCTGTAACATTGTGGCAATTCCCATTCGATTATTATTTAAAAAAAAAAGACACGGCATGCTGTTATGCCCCAGAGGCAGCATTGGCTTTGCCAGGAAAGGGATTCCCGCCCCTGAAAAATACTTTCCTATTATACTATTATAATTATATCAATCTTAAGTATAATACTGTAGTCCATCCGTTATTGAGACTTGAAGCATACCCTTCCTCTCTTTTTCCCAATTCTCTCGTAATCCTTGTCCTCCCCGGTGTCTAAGTGGCAACGTACGCGTGATAAATTTGCCGTAATAGGTGTTACCATTAGGTGAGTCGTGCCCCAGTTTGCTACTTTAGTAGCGAAAATAAGTCTGTAAGGTACTCAGTGCTCAGCTTCAAGAACTTAGTAAACTATTCTTGTAGTAAATTGCAAAGTTTTTATGTGCAATTTTGTAATTTCCTCTGACTACATCAACTGGCGTTTAATAACATTATATTAATTTTATATAGGTGTAGTTTATTGTCCCATAATCATAACTGCTGCTGCAGATATTGGTCAAAGAAATAGGTACCTAGAATAAATTCCAACTGTGATCACAGCATCGTTCCCAAAATTCGTAGTCGTCAAAGCGTCTGATTCCAAAATATTATTCTGAAAACGCGTCACACTATTAATATAAAAGCGGGAACGCAAGGGCTGAAGAGCCTGTAGGTGTTGTGACCGCAACAGAGTCAGTACTGCGCTCGCTATTCGCGGAGGCAGAGGGTTGTGTGAACACGTGCCTACGAGCGTGCGGCGCGCACGTGGCAATGAGCGTGCTCGGCTCAAACAACGTCGGCTCCTTCAATCCTGCTGTGCGCTGCTCCGGGAACGGTCGCGTCTACAGTTCCGCGATTTCAGCAACGATTGAGTGCGTTAGGGCGGACAGGGGCGGCGGCTGCACGCGATGCTGGCCCGCACGCCGCTTAGACAAACACGGCTATATCGATATGGGTACGGACTCGGCGTATGCGGCGACCGGTGCTTCTTGGGCCAGCATGGACCCGGCCCAAACAGAACAGTGCTTTTTCCCTCCACCGCCTCCAGTGCCGCAGCCGCAGCGGCAATGGCATGTTCATCATCTCGCATCAACAGGTATGGCTTAACTCTACAGCATACCTGCTTAGGGTTCTTCAATAATTGATTGATAGTCTTAAGATTGTTCGTTGTTGATTGCCACCGTGGTATTGTGTCGAATTTGTTATCGGCTTCATAGCGAAAAAAGTAAAGAACACGAGTTACAACGCAGGTGCTGCGCTCCGGCCTGACTATTAACTAGTCTCGTGCAAAGTGATAGGCATGCCGACACACATATTTACAGAAAACGCACACGCTAATACTGTGTCTCGATATTGTACTACACATTCGTGTGATCTGTAATCAGTGAACGCGTCTTAAATAACCGATGTTGTATGATACTGTAGGTGCATGTGTGAGTACTGCAGTTCATAGTAACACTCGAAGAACTTGTCATATGTGATGGTGGGTTCATGTTATTATACAGGTCGTACATAAAATAATTTCAAAGCATAAAATGGCAAAATATTGACAAATTAAAACATAAGAGTTGAATAAAAGTAATGGCTTTTATTCAACTCTTATGATTTAATTTGTCAAAATTTTAAATTACTGGTACGTTCCTTTATAGCTTATTTCCAGATATTGGATTTATAGATTGTAGTATTTGGGAATGCTTACATCGGTTTCAATATTTATCCCCATGTAATTGCCCTCCAGGCCCTTTAAGCGGATGTGGTTGTAAAAAGCATTCGATGAGGCCTCCATCCTGAAACGCACTATTGTATCCAGCCAGCTTTTGGAACCTTGCATAGTCAGTCTTATTCCTGAGACTTTACCTTTAGCTTGCCATTAAGTGAGGTGAAGTCATGTTTACGTGACCCATATAAAAATATCATTTGTCTAAAATGTTGATGTGTTCCGTTTTATTTCGAATTAACATTGCTGGTAAACAGGAATTGAACGACAACCTATATATCGCTGTCGTTATTGTTATATATGTTACCGTTAGAGTGCGGAATCCGTCAATGTACACATTAACTAGGTAATCTGCAGATTACCTGATACGATCAGTTAAATTGCGAAATTTTAATTTAAAAAGCTCATTTCCGCACCTTATCTAGTTAATATGTATAAAGTGCGGAAGATGGTAAACGAAATACCTACTTGTGTTCCATTTATGCACACTCTTGCTAAAGCGAAGCAACGTCGACGGATCCCTGCTTGGCGGGGCTCCTATTTTTCTGAGCACGCGGTGTCCACGACCTAATAATATATGATTAAAAACATTGATTTAAAATGTTTTATTAGCAAAAAAAAACTATTTTATGCACATTACCGTAAGCCTGGTTGTTAATAGGCAGATTACTTAGTTAATCTGAAAGCTCAAACAATTTTTCGCACTTTAACTGACACAGACAGTTAATCTGTAGAATATCTAGTTAATCTGCACTCTAACTGATTTTTGCACTTAACGGTAACATATATACAAAATTCTCTATTTTTTGCCGTACCGCTAAGTCTTGGTACAGTTAGCCAGCACACGTATTTCCTTTTTTCTACAGTCCCGGATCCTTAAAGCGAGGCGTGCAAAATCATCTGCCAAGGCCGTCAAGCTAGGGATCGTCATTCTAGGATCAGCATCTGTAATGGCGGCCACTATTCTTCGGTCTGCAACTCAGCTTACCATCAGGTAGTCAATTTGTCGACCTAAATATAAAAAAAAATCTTCAAATCGAATTACTTACTGATAAAAATATTACTGAATACCACTTTTAATTTCGCTTAGAATCATACTAGATTCAAATGATCCGGTGGGCCTCGCGATAAGTAGCTTCTTCGCCTCAGACGAATAATCACCCTCCTTCAGTTTCAATTCGACAATAGAAGAATTGATTTGCCTACGGCACCGCGTGATCCCTTCATTCACAAATTTTGAATGCATTTTATGAAGTATTAGAAGGCATAAACCTTTGTGTATTCCTCGAATATTTCTTGTACAATTCAGCTGTAATGTAAGAATTAAAAAAAAATCCTACTGACCGAGATGGTACTTCAACTTGATGGCCACTGTAACTCATAAAAACATACCGAAACGCGTGGATTTTTGCAGTAGCATTTTAGAATTCCATTGTTTATCTCCAAGATCCATCATTATATCCACTTCGATATATCAAATTATAGTATTGCCATCTGAACTGCATATTCGGTACAGTTAATTACAAGTAGGTACCTTATCATTCTAAGAGTAGGCGAAAACTCGAATGTTAAGTTAAGCGCTCCTTTGTACAAGACTCGGCATGTACGTACTTATTGTGTTTTGCAAGACCGATATATTCTTAACAATCCATGGATTCTCCGTGCGGGTGCCGGGTTCATCGTCTTGCTGAGTTGGGAACTCGGTGCTTGGGACTTGCGACCCAAGCGTAGGTTTAGGAGGGGCCCCTTTTGTTGATGTGCACTCACCTTCACTACCCAATTTCCCCTCCCTGCCTAACCAAATTTGATGCGAACCTACTAGTGCCGCTTTAGGCATTTATTCTAGTAATAAGCTTATTGTAGCTCTCGATAGGCCCAGATCTTTAAGTAGGTTATAGAGAGATTGTGTTGATATACCTCTCGCTCCCACTACTACTGCATACATATTAACCAAAATAACCGTTTTTGATTAATTTGTTTGTGAAATCAAAGTAGGGGGTAAGGTTGCGATGATTGGACCACTTAAGTTTGAACGGATCTAAAAAAATATCTAACATATTTTAGGAATTCTCTGTTTATAATGTGGGTTTATATATTTACTTCAGATCATATTTGTAAGAGGTTACAATAATTAACCCATTAAAACGAAATAGTACAAAAAGTGACTACGAAGTAGTTGCATTCTTTGGGCCATGGTTGCATTCATTGGACCTTAGACCTGCCATGATTGGACTTCGATGAAATTCACCATTCGGTCCAATGAAGGAGAATTAAAAAATGAGATTTTTACCATAAGAATCTAATAATGTTCAAATTATAACTAAGCTGCGTTTATTATTTGTAGATATACGTTTATATTTTGCTCTTTAACATTATCTATCAGTCTCAATGTGTTTTTGCTACTCTAAATCTAAATATTCCTCAAAACTATTTCTCACGTGAGTACTGGCAATCTTATTATTATTATAAATTTTTTGCTCCCTACAAACATCAATCTTTATACACAAGTGTCTTATTAGATAGATTTATCTAATATCATATTCGTCTTCTAGCTTAATTATTAAAGGCCGATAATGCAAGCTACATACTCGCCTCGTTCCATTCATAGTATTGCCGTTTGGTTGGCATGCTAAATAAATTAAATATACGTTTAATTTGTTAATAATTAAATAAATATAGAAGTAATAGTGGTAATTGTATATATTTCTATATATTTGGACCAGTCCAAATAAGGGAACTAACAACGGGGCACTGATAGCAACTTTCCCTAATTTCGAAAATTACATGGCGAAAAATATACCATAAACTATTAAATAAATCTGTGTACATAAGCGTCTTATTAGATAAATTTATGTTAGTTTATAACCAAAAATAATTAATAATAAGGAGATTTCCAGGAATTACATGACAAATAGCTCCGAGGCATTTGTAGACTTGAGCATCAAAAACACTTTTGCTTTCATCCTTAATGCATCGCGACCTGTACGTCACTGGCAGTTGCGGGTTTTACTAGCAGGATCAAAAGCACTGATTTGCAAGGATCGGTTTACTTTTAAAGTAAATAGTTTCGCAAATACTTACCTAGTCCAAAGAAAGAACCGGTCCAATGATCGCAACCGTACCCTATTTATTTTTCTTTAGTGTGTGGTCCTTCGGTATGTTTGGTTCATATGTGACAGTTAGCTCCACAAGGACAACATATTTTATCGTTTTGGAATAAAGAAATATGTCAGGTCTAGATGACGAAACCTCAAAGTCCTCTGGAATTTTATAGCGCTTCATACGAGTCGATTAGGAGAGTCCAATCTGGGCAGTATGTAAGGTTGAATAAGGTTTGTTCCTAGATTTTATGGATGAACCTTTAGACATAAAGTTGATATGACGTCTGTTATTAGTCAATCCTTTTTGGGGCTCTAGCTACTGCCAGGCTCATTGCTTCACATATGATGATAAGCACCTTATCGTGGCGGCGTGAACTCTCCCATTGTCAACCATTCATTTTGGATTTCCCAATTCATCGCGTGTACTCGATATTGATTTTAGAAAGGACTTAAGTATATCCTGGTCCCTTTTTGGCTCTCGTACTCCCAACCCCACTCTGTTTGACTGGGCCCCTATCATAAATCGTTTATTGAATATGAGTCTAGATTCAAGCTCGGGCGCGTTATTATCTTTCGGGAGTGCCCTGACTGTGTCATATTGGGATTTACCTAAGATGTGGGCTTTGGTAACTCTAAGGTCCTCTCCGATGGTTTCTTTAATTTCATCCCAAAATTATTTTAACCCCTAAATAGAATAGAGGGATCAGCAGAATGCGCTAGTCCAAGCCACTATTTTAGTGATTTTATGACAATTGCATCTATATTCGCTAGTAAGGTTATTCGCAAGAAAAGGCCAAGTCAGACGTGATGTTAAGAGTTGTCATATATCCAAGCTTTTTTGATGTTGTATAGTGGCAGCTGATCTGTCTTATTTAGGTAATTTATAAACATTATCGACAACTTCATCTAGATATGGTGTGCGTCCTTTATAGTCTATTTTTCTACCAAGAAATTTAAATGGCACCAATTCAGCGACTATGGAAACTGGTTTACCCCCTATGAAGAGTCCCAGGTCGTAGGAGGTAAATTTGTTGTCCCGTCAACCCAGACACAGACTGGATTTTTGTGTCAGTGACACTTACTGGGCTTCATTTTCAGTCCATGAACACAACGAAATGAAAGAACATGAAATGTAACAGTGAATTTCAAGATCTGACTACATTGTAAGTTATCGTGTATGAATAAAAGCTTGTTTATAGAAAATAGTACATATATCAGTTTTATTGTGTTAATCAATTGTACCGTAGTTTGTCTTAAAAGAGGCTTCACAAGTACCCGTCGCATGGGGTTCAAATCACAAACTTTTAGTTTCTTATTCTTTATAGTGAAAAAAGAACTTCCTTTAGTAACTCTTAATTCGAAATAATAGGTATATTATTGCAATCTTTTTAATAAAGGCCTGCTACTCCTATTATATTCAAATATATTTTGCCCGACCTGGGATTAAAACGTGGTTCTTCATGCATAAAAGATGTCTGTTCCGAGCAACAAGTTATGTGAGTTGTCGCCGTGTGACGAATAGTTTCAAACTCGTGAGACGAACTAGTGGCCTTGAAGTTCCATGTGTATAAACGTTACAGGACTTATTTCGGCCTGGGCGAATTGTCGGGACAAAACCTTGACTTCTATAGTTATTCATCTTACTTCTTATAAACTTTCATTTTGTTTAAAATACTCGAGGTCCACTTTCTCACACCTTCCTTGCAAAATTTAGGTTGTTTTAGTAGTGTATTTGTAGTAGAATTTTATCTGTCAATCACCAGGTTGGGTCCCATACGGTAGTACTATTACTTATTCCGTCTCTGTAGTATCTACTAGCTGTTGCTCGTTCACCAGCATATATGTTTACTAAAAAACTTATATGTTACTAGGTGAAATCGGGGGGAAAAAGGGTGAAACACGACAGTAATTTGTACAAATATGTTTATTATTGTTTACTCATGAACAATTTTGTTAAAAAAGTTTCCCATTTTCTTTGCCATGCCTCAATGTAAAGTAAGACCTGCCAAAGAACCAGTTGTGACGAAATATATTATACTGCACGATGGGTTATGTCGTGTGTTTACTAGTATGTTTAGTAGGTACGCATATGACAGAAGATGGAAAAAGAAGTCGTTGGTGTTACAACCCCCCGAAGAGGGCCAGACCATGAGGGATGGCCCTGGGTTAGCCAGGGTGCGAGGGATATGTCGCATGACAACCTCACCTTCGGCCTAGCACTACGACCCAGAGACGGCGTGCGGTTAAGTTGGTTTGAGTCCGAAATAACCTCCCCCTCCGGCTCCGGAGGGGTGGGTATCCGTGGGAATATCCCGCACGTAAACAAAAAACACACTACCTGTGTTTGAACACACGAACTCGCGAATGGAAGTCGGTCTTATAGTGTTTAGGCTGCCGCTACTGCATTCTTTTTGTGTTATTAAAATTGCTAACAAGCATACCACCCATCAGGTAGTGATTACTATAGCCTTACTAGCTTAAATTTTTTACTCACGTCCGCAAAAAAATAAAATTGAGAGCTGCTTTGGTTTTGTGGCGTAATTTTTATGTTTTTGGGTGTGCTGAATTCGAAAATGATTTTCATTTTGTCATAGTACGTCACGTTTTTGGACAATGTACGTCAGTAGGTGTCAATTTTGAACAATTTACCATTTCTACCTATTAATGACTAAAAAAATAAAAGACTAAAATCAAAACTATTATTTTTAATGTAGCTAACATTCATTAGTAAGCAGTAAACGTGTTCATTTTTCCCAGTGAGTCTCATTTTGCTTGTGTGAAGCATCTGAAAGGTATCTCTAAAGCGTCCAACAGTAGTCTGCCATAATTAAACGCTCCGTCTTTCAGGTTACCATATCTTTTTGTTTCTTGATGTCGCTCACACAGGGCGTTCATTAGTTAAAAACTTATGATATTTGCATTCTGCATACATTTAAAAACAGTTATGAAAATAAAATTTTACCTATTATTTATGTTCTTAAATTCACCCAAAAATACTATTTTTCTAATAAAACTTAGCGTTTTGCACAAAAACCTGACGTCCTGTAATTTTTCGAGTATTTTTTAGTGCTCAGAACACCTAAATGCATGTAATGTTGAAAATATCCATGCAGTTTTTTTTTTTGTTGTAGACCTGTTTTATGGGATTTAGAATGCGGATACACCTACTAAAATATACTGTATGCTATATCTACACAGAAACACGCAGTTTAATGCGAATAAACATAATATTATCGTACGAAAATCGAATCCGTGACTTGCGAGGTTGCAGTCGAACGCTCTATTATTATTAAGTTTTAAAACTGTTTAAAATTCAATATTGAAGCGTCTTACAGCCTATGCCATAAAAACAGAATATTAAAAAAATGTGAAAGTCGCAAGACGCCTCGTAGATATGAAACGTCGAAATTAATTCACATTTTTAATTTAAATATTAGTAACAAAACAAACAAAATAAAAATAAATCATTTAGATAATTTTATAAATCATAAAAATAGATAAGTATTTTATTTGTAAACTAAGGAATACTTTCAACATTTTTAAACAATTTCACTTCAGGAAACAAAATGAAGGGAGGTACACCGATAAACTGGAATATTTTCTGGTACCTCAATAGCATAAAAAGAAGCTTAGACCATGATTACGTCACAAAAATGCAGGTTATATTTTTCTTCTTCATCGAGGTAATGGCTTATTCTGGTTGCTAGATATTGTCGGTCTAATAGCTGGCCACATACACAGCGTGGTCCTTTATCCCATTAGATATATAGTACAGCTTATTTTCAATCAATTTCAATCAATTAGCCTAGCGCAGTTCGCTGGTGGACTTAGGCCTCTCCCATTGTTCGAAGGTTTTGGCCTACTGCTTCCACGCAGTCCAAACGGTTTGGTTCATCATTGTATTTCAAGATTCACTTCTCTCGCAGTGATATTGTTTTTCATATTTTTCTCCAACGACACCTTTCGGGCGACATGGGATGATGATACATGTTTTCTTTTTTCGTCACCACACAGGTTTTATTTATTAACATCCGTCATAAATGAGACCGCGTGTCTCAAGCAACCACAAGAGCCAAGTGGCAGCTTGGTCCTACTATGTACCACTAGGCAACGTTAGACCCGCAACACGCTCTACAAGCTTAGTAATGTTGCGCAATATGCACGATGTTGTCAAAAGACGCATCAAACGACGCGGTTTGTGTATTCGACGATTGATCATACGTGGACAGACAGAATCCGCTTTCTTCCGCGGCTTTGTTCTGCTACAATGTTGTGTTGTCTGTAGCAATGCTTAGTGGATACTCGGCTTTACTTATTGCTACGAAAGTTTTTATCCTTTTCTTTCTCTCATTCCCTTACTCTCCGCTGGTAGAAATAAATGACTTGAATCGTTCACTGCTACGTCGCTGGAGTATTTTATATTTAGCCTTACTGGAGTATTTTATATTTAGACTTAGATGGGCATCACACACACACACACACACGCACACACACACACACCACACACACACACACACACACACCCACACACACACACACACACACACACACACACACACACACACACAGAGAGAGAGAGAGACACACAAACAAACACACACACACACACACACACACACGAATGCACAGTCACACATCTTATCCCATATATATGCATCACAATCTTCGCTATTCATAATAACAATAACAATGAAGAGAATGTCCATGTGAAAATAAACGGGATAAAGATATTTGAAAAGGGAAACCGATCACAAGCTTAATTATGTAAGCTTATATGCAATATCCAACATATTTGTTGTGCACTTTTATGTTTCATAATTTCATACACGAATTTAATATAATTCTTATAAAACGGAAGTAGCTCGAATTTTACAAACCTTGTGAGAAGCTTTTTAATTACTTGGAAAACTGCGTAATAGAGCATCTCCTATTGATTACATACAGTATGTTGTACTTAGAAACACTGAGGAGATATTGTTAATGAGGCGCGAAGGGTATTAGTGCGATTGAGCGATATAGATTTGAACTATGTACTTAGGACTGCTTTGTTGGTTAAGCTAGTGGCAATATGCAGGATAATTTGTTGAGGGGTAGTTCGGCTCGTATATGGTGTTGCCTTACGTATACGACTCGGAGTTCTTAATGATTTAGCTATTTATATTCGCTGAAAAGTGAGCACTTTTCACTCCATTCGTAATGGAAAACAACTAATTTCAGATGGTTTAGTTTTGGGTACATTAGCTAATTAAATTTGTAATTAGACACGTTTCAAATCAGAACAATGGCCGTCATTGAATACTAGATCTTACCAAACTGAACCCTCGTTAGCGCTGCGCTGCACACTTCTATGCCACTAGCGCCAGTCAATCGGATTAGATGGTTTATGAATTACTGCCGTAAATTTGGCATGAATATTTAGATTGACAAGATGATTTGTGAAAATGCCTTAAGCATTCTGTTCGTTGATTCGTAATAGCTTAAAAGTTTCACTAGTAGTATGATTACCATACTTTCGTTCTATCACATTTGTAGGTCATTTAAAATTGGCATTCATAATTGCCTGGCTCTATGGCTCAACGCTCTCTATACCCATTTCTGATGCCCATTTTCGGTTCCTATTTCTCATAGTTATTGCGATTATAAGTCAGTTAATTATATAATCAGTAGCAACATGAATTCTGGAAAAGGTGTGCCGCAGTGGCGTCCTATTGGCTTGAAGTGTTTGTAAAATCTTTACTTGGGCGTTGTTTTATTATTTATTGAATATTGATAAGTGAATGTTGTACAAAGTACATGCAAAATGTAACAAATATATATTAGAGGAAATTAAATGGAATTTCTTTGTTACAAAATGGGTTAATAATGAAAGAAAAGAATAGGTGAATGAATGTTATGCATCAAGTGAACTGTACCATCTCAGGACCAGTTACAACTTTAATCAAATCTGAGAATGTGATTTTTTGTTCAGTCACAATGCCTGAAATAGACAAGAAGATTGAGTGCAGTTAAATAACGTAAACAGACGCTGTCCGCATGTATACAAACATGTCAACGCACACAAACACGGAAAATGCCACAGTGGACGTGACGATTTATTAGCGTCCACACATCTACATGTGCGCTCATATTCATTGGGGCGTCGGTGTGCGCGGAGCACGTGACGAGTCATGTGTTTCTGAGGCGGCTCGACGAGCGCTCGTTCTATTCATTTATACTAGTTACATTAATATGACTGTGCGAAATCTATGTATCTTATGAGCAACTTCTGATCAAGCTTGTTGCGTTTTTTCACGCAATTCGATAATATGTTATTGACTAGTTAACATTGAAAATCTTATGCATACGTTTGCGTTCATCTTACTGCAGCGAGCAGATTGGATCAGGTAGTTCTAAGGTGTCACCAACAGATGGCGTGGTTATAATTAGTCAACACATACAACTACTAGTTATACCGAACTCGTGTCTTGTGGAAATTTGTTTTAGACTTTCGTGCAACCCTCTAAAATTTAATATTATTGCTCGTACTGTCATTGTTTACGTACCGTGCTGTGTAAAATATTTAATTATATATATTTTTGAACAGTCTAACAGTGAATAATGCACTAGAGAACAGGAACCTATTCAAACATATACATGAAATTTAATGAAAGTTGGTTCAACCGTGTAGGAGTTCAATGACACGAACCTACAAACATAACTATTACCGGTTAGATAATTTAAATTCAAATAGGTACAAATAAAAGAAATAAACCAAAAACATATACCTAATACCCCGTTTAAATGAACGTGAAAATTGATGATCAGCCCAAATCATTTGTATTCTTTAAGGTGCCTAGACGAACATACTAAAAGTCCCCGAAAGTGGGATACGAGCCGGCGGTGGGGCAGGGGGAGATAGGTCCTTTTTTCAGTTTTTAGCTTGTATTTTGCCAAACTATTAATAATATCTCTTCTGTTACTCCTCCATTATATACCTACTTTAAATTTCCTATAAATTATGTTTAAACATTATTACTGTAGGATCAACTTTAATAAATACAAGATGTCAAATGTCATAAGTCTTATTAATTGGCCATAAAATCAACTCGGCTTGACCACATTTGACGGCCTCTGTCGCGTAGCGGTAGAACGTTCGACTGCTACGCAGGAGGCGCGGGTTCGATCCCCGCTCAGTGCAAATATTTGTATGCATGAACATATATACTTGCATTGGTCTGGGTGTTTCTATGTATAATATGTTTGTATTTACAAAAACAAACTATCTAAATATGTTTATCCGCATTCTAGATTCCTTAACACAAGCTAATTAAGCTATGCTTACCATGGGTCTAGATAGCGTTGTGTAGAATGTTGTAGAATATTTATTTATTTATTTTTTACATAGAGATCGGTGCTTGATCCATTGTTTTTTTGGAGAATTCTTCAAGTATATCTAGCACCCAGTACTCAGTCTGCGATTGACAAATATCGATTCACCACCTTTACTTATACCAAGTCCACTCCTGGTCTTTCTTCCATCCCTCTTACCAAAGAGTCGGCGAAATATCACGATAATGGAGTATTTCCTTAAGTACAGACGTTTAGGAATCAACTGCCTCCTAAAACATGGGGTTCGAAGCGAGGAGTCGATGGAAACTTGGAGCTAATTACGACTTTAAATCCTGCTCCTGACGCGAAGAATTTTTGAAAACTTCACTGCTAATGTGGAAAAAAAGGGGATTAAAGTTTGTATGAAAGTCCGCCATTTTAAAGTAACCAGCATGAAACTTCGTATACGTACGTCTGATTAGAAATAAAAGAACACCTATATCAGCGTTTTTCAAAATTTCACTACTAAAAAGGCGATTAATGGCGAACGAATGAAAGGCGACGAATAGGCCTTAAACTCCTACCTAGGAATGTCTACCAGTTCTCCTATTAATCCGGGTGTTTGGTATAAGTGAAGAATCATCTTTTCTTTTAACAAATTATAGAAAAATCGCCGATCTCTCTGTGACCAAACTGACTTGATTTTGTCACGAATTATCCTACTTATAATAAAATGATAGACCCGAAATTTGTAAGTATATGGGATATGGGATGGATGGATAGATGTTTGTTTGTTTGGGACTCTTTCACGCAAAAAACTGCTGAATGGATTTAATAGAACTTTACAATAATATATCTTATACAAGTCGAAATACTTTTAATTGAAATAGCCAATTGAGTAGAACTGAAAATACTTCGAGGACGTCAACGCGGCAACCTCCTTTTTAACATAGAATATCACCTAGAATTCGTTTGTTTGGTACATACATCAGAATAACACATAGGCTACAATTTATAAAGATAACTGACATCCACGCGGGCGGATAGGCTATAAAATATTAATCCTACAGTAATATTGTTAAGACATAATTTGTATGAAATTTAATGCAGACAAATAATGTGGAAGTAACTATAGAGATATTATTAATAGTTATAAATATACCAACCAAAGACTGAAAAAAGGGACCTTCCCCAGATTTGTATTTGATTTGTAATTGTAATGCAAATTTTATGTTTGAGTAGAACTTGTTTATCAACTAGTACTTTTACCAATTTTATTTAGTGAAATGTTTCAGTTAGTTTTACACATTTTACGCAAAATAAAATAAGGCAAATATTTTATATCGTCAATTTTCAATTTAAATACACCACCAAAGTACACTATTGAAATTGATGTTGGTGTTGGATGGTTATAAAAAAGAACTAATAATAATACCTAACCTATCCAAGTCAAGGCGGGCAGTATTTGACATGGAACCGTTTAGGGAGTTACACCATCGAAATTGGTAATTAAATTGAAGCTGAAAGCAGAAATTAGGTTAAATGATTATATTAAAATAAAATTGCATTAGGTATTTAATAATGTAATTCTCAAAAATTATTACTTCTGCCTTTATGTTTTTTGTCAAAGCAAATCATTTGACAAAATGTTTATTCTCTAAAGATTGTTTGCTGTAATAAATCATTTAATTAAAGATCAAATTCCATAATGATAGTATCCTTGGTAATATTATGCCAAATAAAAATTTGACGAAATGAAAAAGCGCGTACTAAAATTATGACAAACATTGCATTAGTATAAAAAAAGGTTGCCAAAATTTGATCGAGTAGTGAAATTTTAGCAAATCTTTTCGGCAAAACGGCAGGCTTTTTGCCACAATACTTATTAACAAAACACGAGAAAAAAGTCGTCATAGCCGTGGCGACGAAGTTGACAATCCTCTTTTTTGATTCAAATTTATTTATTATTTTTATGCAACACATTTACCATTTTATGTCATGCAAATATATGAATAAGCTATACCCAGCTTATTTATTTATTTGCAAGCATTATAGATAGTATATTATAGGAATGAAAAAATTAGATTAGTACTGTTCTTCTCTTATCAAACTGGCCTATTTGTCATCAAGGAAATATAACTGCTGCACCACTACAAGCATTCAGTACACAAGGTTAATCTATAGGGCAAAGATAGTATTCAATTCAGATCGCGGAAGGTCAAGCGGTATATTCACTGTAAGTACTTAAAATTTCCCCGAATACAGTTAAAAACTTTCCCTACGTATCACTGGATTCAGAATTGAATTCACCAATCGCATCTGACCCCAATACGTCTCTCGATATACTTATATTTACTACTGCTACTTACGATTTCACTACAAAACTTTCATCATCTTAATATTACGAATATCAATTCGTATAACACATCGCCCAACGGTCTTCAGAAAAAGGAAAGAGAACCGTTTGGTGGAATGTATTTTTTTGGTAATTCTAACATGGTAACTTTTGGTACTTTTATTGCTTCGAAGGTATCTCCTATACATTTTTATTCCTTAAATTCTTAACTGTTATATCGTTTATAATATTATGATATATCATATATGAATATTATTCGTATGATAATAATTTTTAATTCATTACAATGTTCAAAAAGATTTATTATTAATTTGAAATGCATCAAAATTATTCGAACGAATAGACGGTGCCAATAAAGCAATTTACAGATATATAAGATCTACACAATTCTTTTTAATGTTGTAAAAACACATTACGCATAATGGCATTCAATTTTGTGTAGTATATAAATGGCGACTGAGTAGTATAAGTATATTGTTAATATTGTGTATTGTATAGGTAGGTAGTATATGTAGACTGACTGATATATAACTTGTTCTATATTTTACCTACTTATCATTGTTCCTTCTTTTAAAAAATGTACGCTACCCTATCATTTCTTTTGTTTCTATCCATCCAAAAGTTGCCTGGAGGAAATCGCTGTTAGCGATAAGGCCGCCCATTGTGCATTATATACCTATAAAAATTGTTATCTTATTATGGTGTAAAATGAAGAAAATCTTATCTTATCTTATCTTATCTTATTATTCATAGGAAATATTTAGACTAAATTACGAAATAAAGCTAAATAGTAAATCATAAATTAAGTGCTACTATGAAACGTGATTATAGTACGACCGACACGATGGATTCGTCAGATGAAACACTAGTCATCATGTTGTTATCTATAGCCTAGGGTTTACAAAGCATCTATTAAAGCGACTGCAGTTCCAATTGAGGGGAATGCAACTAACTCTCACAACTAACAGGATGTAATATTCCAATCACTGTCCATCCTGCACGTCACTGCGTGACGCGGGCGGCGTGACTTTGTCAGGTGTCACCACTTACCTAGTTGTTAGTAAAATAAATAAATATGAATACGAATGCTGCAATAATTAGCGAGCTCGGTCTGGGGCAGATACCCATTCAATAGCTTGCCAGTGCCACCCCTTCGGAATAGACGCCATATTTTCATTTCACTTCAATTCCCTGTCGGTTAATTTCAAAGTCTCTCCAAGAACGAACAGAGCCGTTTAAGCGCTTTAAAAATTTATATTGAAAGATGTTTTGCTATCTTTTTTGTTGTGCTGAAATTCCTGCAAATTTTTACTGCTCTCACCGCTGATGCACCACGTACCTATCAATTACGGACTATAATCTTCTGTCGTCTATTCTGTCCACATAACCGAACCATCTACACATCCCTTCCTTTATTATGGGTACTGCACCTTCTGCCATACCACAATGTACTTTTATCAGTCTGTTCCTCAGTTAGTTCTTCGACGTCACTCCGATAGCAGAAAGCGGTTCATAGCGGCAGTGTGCATCTCTGAAAAGTTTTGTTATTGAAAGATATTAAGTAGGGCACATTTTGTCAAACTGTGAAGCCGTAAGAAACTTTAAACTTTGTTACTTCAATGCGCTGTAATGACTTGAAGAATTTAATATGAGGTAGGACTCTACGGTATTTCATCGGCTTACCTCCACCCTACAGAATTCCGCGGCCATAATAACCTTATGTGGTGTTCCTGGCGTAGGGTAGCCAGAGCTAACTGGAGAGTATTTTGCTGTCAGTGGGAAGACCAAAGGCTATTCCTGCTTTGTCTTCTACACTGATGACAAAGAAATTCTCTGTGTTAACAGCGTCGGCAGCACGAGTGTGACTGCCCTGGTGTTGCACACGTCCATAGGCCACGGTAACCACTTTCCATCAGGTGGACCGTGTGCTTGTCTGCCACCTCAGTGGTATAAAAAAATGTAATTCGGCGTTATAAGCAGATAACATAATGTCATGCTAGAATCGGCAGTAGCTTTATCGTTAAGACGTAAGCATTTACAATATGCGGGTTCAAATTCCACTTAGTATATTATGCATTTCTGTCGAAATAAACACTTTAAAAAAATATTAATGGTTTTTAAAAATGAACAGGAAATTACTAGTAACTCGTAGTTGCATAATAATTATTAACCCCATTCATATATTTCCGACCTGGCAAAACTTTGCCAGTAATATATTTGATCCTACGTAATTTCGCTGTAATTTTTGATAGATAGGGACGTTGCCGTATGTTCAATTTTAGAAAAGAATTTCCAGGAAATAATAGAACAACAATCAATTAATTTTAATCAATTTTAATTTATTAGTGATATCTTATGTCCTTTTTATTTTCGTAAACAGAAATTCAATATAGGTTTGGACCCGTTTTACGAACAAATTAAACTGAATGCATTTGAAGACATAGTGGCGTAGCAGTAAACTGTTTGAGTGCTACATCAGATATGGCGGGTTCAATTCCAGCTCAATTCAAACATTTCTAGGTGTTTCTATCAATTATAATGTATGGCATATGCGATATTATTTCCATTCTATTACATCCATAATATATGAAATTTTATGACAATACACACTTAGAAATGACTTCTAAATGATTTCTATTGACAGTGCGACTGAACTCTGTTAGCTTATTCTAACATTTGAATGAAATTTTAAAGTATTTAGCATGCTAACTACTCCGATCCAAAAAAAATTCAAAGTAGAGAATCGATTTCGAAAAAAGTGTAACTTTAAGGAAATAAGTAAGTTCTTTTATATAATATTGGATGTATAGCCAAGTGGTCCCAAGCGCCGTCGTCGATACACGAGTACGCGCGCTATGACGTGTGCCGAAAACTGTGACCTCGATTCGTCAGCTCTCGTCCGGCCGGAGCTGGCGCCTCGCACCTCACGCCTGCAGCTAAGCGAAATTTCACTTTTGTTGTGGAATGCGCATCTAGACGCGAGATTGTTGCGAATAATTATTTCACTAGCATATCATTATGACATGTCGTTAAATCGTAAGATTTTTACGTCAAAATCTAGATTACATTGGTTACTTTTTAATACCGTATATTATACTATTCATGTGTGTATATTTGTGAAGCTGAACCGTAAATATAATTATAGTCTAGTATAAAAGTAGTTTTTTATAGCTTCAGCGGCAGAAATGGCAATTCAAGGAATCTAGAGATCCTCACAACGTGCGATGCTGTTTTATTTTCTTCCACAAAGAGTTCAGCAACACTACTCAAGTGAAAACTAATCGCGGTTGGCTATCGTTTGGATGCAAGGCAATTGAACGCTTTGTAAACAAACAATTCTGTGTGTCCTGTGAAAAGTGATACAAGTCAACTTATATCGAATTTGATATTATTTTAGTACCTTAATCAGAAAAAAATACTCTTTTTCCTAATCTAATCAACATTTTGATACGTCTATTAGTTTCTGAGATCGTGTGGTACATCTAAGACGAAATGGCGCGATTTAATAAATTATGTTTGTGTAAATAAATACATGTTGACATGTATCGTTCATAATATTTAAGTTAAGAGATAAATATTTGTGTGTAAAGATGTATCTCTAGTGATATTATTATTCACATATATTTATTACCTTCGAATAAGGTGTCATCTGATACATGTTTAGTTATATCAATTGACACAAAGTAAATTTGTACACTGCATTGATACAACTAAAGTTGTATTATTGCTCACATACATAGGAAAGTAATATTTTTTGTATTAAGTAATTCAACTAAAGTTATATCAATAATCACGCGAAAATTAAAACGGTTTTGATCCAAAATATGTGCAAAGTAATACATTTTGCGAACGCGAGCGGTGCGCGGGGTGCCGGGGGCGGTACTGCGAGACTACCGCCGCCCGCGCGGTGTCAGTGCCGTAAATACTACTGGACAAGGTGCTCGCCCGCGCTGTCTGAGCAATCCAACATGGCGCACAATGTACGTATTAGATGTATCATTTTACACTAATTCTATTTTATTTTTCGTATATTCATAATAACAAGAACTAATAACCATTTACACAAAATAATTTACTCCAGCTATATCAAAATACACGAAATCTATTTATTATTGCTTAAAAGTAAAAACAGTGCAATTCACGTAGATGCGCCCCAGTATTGCTCCTAACTACTTATAATATGTGCGTATGCTTCCGAGTGTTACCAGTACACCTACACTAAATTTTATTTACGAGTGCTCGCGCACACAGACCGCTGACAGTTGGCGAATGACGCTAGTGTCAAACGAACTGTACCCCGCGATATCCTCAACCGAAAATTGGAGCAACGCGTCTAATATAAGTGAATACTAGTTTATGATACTGTTATTATTATACTTTGTTATTTATGTTCTATGATGGTCTATAATGTAAAATATCATTGTTGCAGCGTCGTCCTTGCCGTGCAAAACGCATGTTAGACATGTTAAGTTACAGGAGGGGGGGGACACACATTTTACCACTTTGGAAGTCTCTCGCGCAAACTATTCAGTTCTAAGTATGGGGAAGCCCCAAAATTTATTGTTTTTTTTTTCTATTTTTGTGTGAAAATCTTAATGCGGTTCACAGAATATACTTACCAAAATAAGTGGCTGTGACATACGGACGGACAGACAGACAGACATGATGAATCTATAAGGGTTCCGTTTTTTGCCATTTGGCTACGGAACCCTAATAATGATTTAATTTCATTATTGCCATACATTGATAATAGTTATCATGATTATTATAAAAATTTAAAAACTAAGTCTAATATAAGAAATATTGATCATCATTTTATCTCTAGTGATGAAGACTGAAAAATATTTAATTATATTAGAAATATATTTATTAGTTTAGAAGTTGTTGATTTATTTAGTTCTACATGTTATTTGAATGGCCATTCATAATTGGTTTTTATTTACAATATGTACATTAAAATTATTTAAAAAATATAAAAACAATAAGTACATAATATAAACAAACCAGCAGGTTCAGGCGTCAAAGAATTCCTCCCCATCGATGTCAACTGGCAGGGTGGCCAGAAGGCTGGCGGCATTGCCACGTTGAATGGCAATACTGATCCTTTGCGCAAGGAATAAACCAGCCCTCTGGTCACGGGTAGCGTCCATTACCCGTTTGGAAATGTCTTTAAATAATAGACGGGCACTTAGACCCCATGATCCCAGTGTCTCGACCCCAAACGGCTCAAATATGTAATTATCACTTAAACTACGATATTTGCGCCGTTTGAGGGTCTCTGCCGAAGCAGCAGCAGCGCAGGCACAGTCTCCAGTACCTGGAAGATGTGAAGGCGCAAGGGTGTCAGCACATGTTGCATCCCACACCAAATGCCTTCCCATCTTCCAAGGCACCAAGGACATTCCATCCGGCTTCTTGCCATCATCGCGCACCAGACCAGCAGGTTCTAAAACGGCTGGGACCCCGGCGGTGACAAGAGCCCGACGGATTATGTCATTGATGTACGCGTGCCGTGAAAGCCGTCCCGCGCTCCTACTGCATGAGAGACCATGGTGTCCAAGGCTACTAACTTCTTCTCCACAGCGACATCGATGCGGAGAAACGCAAGGAGCACCTTGAATTATGTTTAATTTGATATGGAAGTTGAATAACATTTTAGGTCTTTTAATAAACGTTATTTTTATTATGTGATAGTTTTGATTCATTCTTGAAGTTCGAATATTTCGTCGAATCGAATTGAATTAAATTGAACTAGATATGAAAGTTCAAGTTCAGGTATGTTTATTTTTTTTTTTACACAAAGAATACCGAGATTTTGATTTTTGTTTAGTTCTTTTGAGTATGTATTAGAAACTATTTTTCGTCTATGCTGTATTGTTGACTTATGTCATTGATGCTTTTTTTCCTTTTTATCTAAATTAAAACTACTTAACTTACTTAACTTTCGAACTAAGCGTTACTCAATAATACCCTTAAAAAAATTAAGGTAATAATGCATTTTTATTTGCTTTTTATTGCTTTATTTTTATGCCTGTGTCTTTAGACTGTTTCTTGTATCATATTACACAAATTTGAGTTGAAATTTAAGTCTACTTATATCAAAAAACACGACTTTTATTCTAGAGTAAAATGATATAAATAATAAAACAACTACTTTTAAGAGTTTTGTGTCTACAGTGCTTTTGCCAACTGAATAATATTACTTGTTTGTTTGACAGCTATGAACAGGAGATGATTAGTTTCATATAAAACTACCTGATAATATAACAAATATCACCTTTCACCAAACCTTACATAGCGTGTAAATTGATATAACTCATTTAGAATCATCATACACGAGCATTCATTTGGTGTGTTTTGATACAACAAATAGTTTTTTTTAAATATCTCTTCCTACCTGTACACTCTTGAGCAGGAACCTAATAGGTTATTAACAATAACACACTAATATAAACTACGTCACTTGTTTCCAAACAAATTATTATTCTAAAAAAAATTATGATTATTTAAACACAAAAACTACTCTACTGTAAAGTTGACATTTTCAAGATGTACCAGTTTTCACAGGACGCACAGAATTTCTTTTGGCTGCTTTAAAGTTTTTACTTTAGTGAACCTAGTGAACAATATTCTGGTCGAATGTCCCGATAAATATAAATGTGGTAAACTTCAGACGTAACCAAAACCGGTGGGTTTGTATGAAGAGTATAATGGGAGTTGAGGAAATAAATGACGACTCCTTATTCTGGAAGGAGAAAGACATACGCAGATATCCCGACTATTCAATGGTTCATGTATGAATGGGAGGCAATAAAAAAGAAACCACGAAGGCTACTTTCGAGCCGCGAGGTGTCCACGTCTCATATTTTATCATAATGCCCGAGCACTATAATAATGCCCAATTTATTATAAATGCATTAAACTATCATGACAAATTTATGTAACATCTTTTGCCAGTGAATTTGATTCCTATGACGACACTCTCTTATGAGACGTCACAAGACTGCGGTTTTTAAGTTATAGGTAAATGTTCAACATTCAAACGGCATAAATTTATGTGAGATGTCCAAAACGCAAACGATATTCGTTCAGATAGCTACAGTAACAATATACATATATCAATGAACGGTCACAAAGCTCAAGACTAGACAGTAAGCTTCTTATAGTCGCGTTTTGTAGCATACAACAATTCTTCGAAGTTCAAAAATAGTCTCAGATGTTTATGTTAAAGAAACATAAACTAGGGAAACTTAATGCTCTTGTTATAAACCTTTTGAATTTTTCAACATATTATATACCTAATCAAACTATGTAATTACAAACGAAATGCATCAAAGTAAAAAAAAAAGACGGGTTGCACTCTGGGAGTGCCGGCAGAAGTGAAAACATTTTCTTTTTTTCTTTCTTCGTTATATACATAGAAAAAGATAAAAAAGAACATACCATACCATACCTATAATATAGCGCTAATCATAGAACCTATCACTTATTTTCTGCTAATTTTCTGTCAGAAGAAATTAATAAATTATAAAAAGAAAAAATAATCACAAAAAATAATAAACTACAGAAAGAAAAAATTATCATAAAAAGTAATAAATTACAAAAAGAAAAAATAATCATCAAAAGTAATAAATTATAAATAAGAAAAAACAATCACAAAAAATCCCTAAAGGCCAGGTGGTTTGAACCCGATACTATCTGAAACTATAAGGACTTACAGTCGACGTGCTTACCGTTTAAGCTACGACGATATCTATTGTAAATTGCAAAATACATAGTCTGTACCTAATCTTGTATGACGTCAGTCGTCGGTTACGGTTCAAAGGTCAACTAATCCTGACGCTTCCTTAATATTTTACACCCATCCAACGCCGCTAAAGAAGTTTTCACTTCAAAAACATTGAGGTAGGCGCTAGTTTGAACAGTGTCTGCTGATGACTGCCGAGTCTCTTTGTGTCGCGGCTTTTTCTCAGATATCGTCACTGATCGAAACTGAAACTTCGTCACTTAATTGCCTCTAAATGAAACAGGGTGTCATCGATCCTTAGAGATGAGATGAGGTTTGTCAAACGGGAGGTGCAGAGTAATCTTCTTAATTATTGGCCTCAGCGGCGTAGCGGTAAAGCATTGAACTCCTACGCAGGGGGTCCTAGTTCGACCCATAATACAAGCTAGTTAAGCTAGGCATAATTTGGGACTGGATAGCGATGTGTAGTATGTCTTAGTTAAATGTATATATAGTACATTTCTTTATGATTTTACTAGGCAAGTGGTGTCCTTAGGATGCCAGATACGGTTTCCGCTTATTTCAAAGTTTACTGTTGAATCCGTGGTTACAGCCCTTTTAATATTGACGGTCTATCGAAAACTCACGATAAGTTGTAATCATAAATTATTAATTGTCCCTTCCGTTCCTGCTTTGCACGGTAAAAAATCATAAAGATATCCTTTACCCCGACTGCAGTACTACATACCGGGTTCAATGTATCTATGACTTCTAGAGAGCATAAACCTTGACAGTTTCGGGGAAGCGCATTAAAAATACGTCAAACTAATATTGATCTTCAGATAGTAAACCTGTGTCTTCAGTCTGGTTTTGGTTCACACTAATATTATATTAATACTCTCAATGGATTGCGTGGATTGGATCTATTCAATTCAGATACGATGATACATTCAAATTCATTGTACCTATCTGTAAGCACTACACACTCCACCACCACGCGATTAATAAGTTCGATACTTGCCATTAACGCAATCTTGATACACAAACGAACGCAATACTGCTATTTATTATAGTATTACTGAGGTTCTACTCTACTGTGGTACTTCAGCCCAGATAAACCCGGCTAGCAGTAGGAATTTTTTTTACTGGTGACGTAAATTGAACTTACTACCACATGCTCGCAAATCCTGAATTTTGGCCACTACAACATTATTATAATTACAATTAAGGTAAAACGAATCTGCCTAAATTCATAATGATTCGAAATCAAGTTACCTCATAATGTTAAGTACGTTCACAGATGAAAATAGCGACAAATTAATGCGTGTCTCATTGAAGCCAAGGTATAAAACTAGGGTCGAGTATTATTAAGT
Source organism: Eilema caniola (assembly GCA_949126895.1). NCBI lineage: Eukaryota > Metazoa > Arthropoda > Insecta > Lepidoptera > Erebidae > Eilema > Eilema caniola. The sequence goes on along the minus strand of OX421460.1, from coordinate 15,719,419 downwards.
GATTTAATCAGGAAATTTTCCATAACAAACAATTTTCTTGTCTCTAGAAACGAGTCCGGTAACACTCCTGCAATAGACTTGCCTCCTGTGGCGTGAGATAAAATACGCTTCACCAACTCACGTGTTTCCGTCTTTTTATAATACCAGGGCCCTTAAGCGGGATATAAAACAGACAGTGCCAGTACAGGAGTGCCTGTAGGAGTGAAATCTTTGCCAATATTATATAGATATTTATATACAGAGGTGTTACAATTACTCAATCACCAACAGTGATGAAGTCGCAATTTCAGTGGTTTTTTCCTATCTTAAAAATGTTCTACGAGAAATTCGCAACGCTTCTAAAGAAGTTTACTTAACCATCTACATAGAGCGCCATTCTAAAGAAACCATTGATCATTTCTGATAAAACAAAAATTAGCTATAAAAAAGGTCCTCTGCCTATCCCTCGAAAATTAAAATAGTACTTATAAAAGCCTGCCCCCGGAGTTCCAAACATAACGGTGTTCAAGCCAACTCCTTTGTAGTTTTAAAACTAAAATGTATGTCACCACTTTGAGTAGAATTAGTGTATTGGCAACATGAAATGAAATGGACAGGCGCGTCATCGCGGAGAAAGTAGCTGCCGCGCAGCCTCGCGGTGAGCACATCTCGTGTTTACGAAGTAATCGTCAAGGTCGCCGGATTTGGCTTTATACGTTTGCAATCATCTTCCTAAAAGCATTAGTAATGCTTTTCTACTTAAGTTTTATAAGTATAAAAGTTGGTTACATTGTTACACAATAAAGAATTACTTGAAAAGATTTACCACACACTTTAGTACCCGACTGCCAACAAGGAATATTTTATACATCCTTTTTAACTCGCCTGAAATTGTCAAATTACGTTTGAAACCTAGTAAATGTGTGAGTTGAAGATGATAATGCACTAATTTAATATCGAACGTATGTGATAATGGAACCAGGAGTTAGTAGTGTTACCCTTAGTAACTTAACAGTCAACCACTAAAAATTGTATTGATGCCCTGATTAGTAATAATAGTAACAACTAACAAAACGTGATTGAAGTCATGAAACAGAAGTTGGTAGAATTCGTGTTTACGGACTTTTCGTCGTTGATACATCCTTTGGATGATATAAGTATCATAATATTAAAATAATCGAAAATAGGATATCAAATGGGTCTATTTTGTGACTAAGACTAAAAATAATATTTATGTATTGTGCATTTTGTACCTGACTGCCAAGAAGGGTTATCAATTAATTGGTATCGTATATCTGAAAATATCGACAAAGTGGGGTTGAAACCGATTCTGCTGTTATGATTTAATGTGATGTGTGAGTGGGCTGATATATTCGCTTTTTTTTTATGCCACTTAGGCGGCAGACAAGCACACGGCCCACCTGATGGGAAGTGGTTACCGTGGCCTATGGACGTTTGCAACACCAGGGGCGTCACAATCGTGCTACCGACCCTGTAGATACCTTCTAATACCCTTCTTGAAGAACCCCATATTGTAGTCGCTTGGGAAAACCACGGCAGGAAGTTCATTCCACAACCTGAGCGTGCGTGGGATGAAGTTCCTTTCAAAACGCACGGTGCGTACCATTTCCGGTCGCAGTGTGTGAGGATGAATTCCCTGCCTATGGCGAGTGGTGCGATGATAGAATGCAGCGGTGGGCATCATGTCAAACAATTCATCTGAGCACAAACCATTGTATAGGCGGTAGAACACACACAGCGAGGCAAAGTCTCTTTTGAGGCTGAGAGGTTCCACATCGCCTGTGAGTATGGGATTGTCGACGAGCCTCAACGCCCGTCTTTGCAATGAGTCGAAGGGGCCAAGCTGGTATGCAGGCGCTCCGGCAAAAAGGTGACAGCAGTACTCCATGTGGGGCCGAATTTGTGCCTTATAAAGCAGAAGTCGTTGCCCCGCAGTGAAGTACTGCTTCGCCCTGTTGAGCATTCCAAGTTTCTTTGAGGCCAGCTTGACCTTGTCCTCCAAATGGTTGCGGAACTGAACGTCGCTTGAGATGTCGACACCTAGGATCCCAATACTCGAAGAGATGGAAAGTGGTGTGCCCAGGAATTGCGGCGCTACAATAAATGGGGTTTTCTTAGCGGTGAATACACATACTTGTGTCTTAGTGGGGTTAAATTGGACTAGGTTAAGTCGACCCCAATCGGATACTCCCGAGAGAGTAGTCTCGATTTCAGACACAAGTTGTTCGCGTCTCTTCTCCACCTCGAATTGAGGGATATTTTCACGACCCGTGTAACACGTATCCCCGGTACTGTCGTCCGCATAGCAATGAATAGATCCATCAGACAGCATGTCATTGATATGCAGCAGAAACAGCGTCGGGGACAACACGGAGCCTTGTGGGACACCAGCGTTTATGTCCATGCGGTCCGAGCAGCTGCCATCGACGACGGCTTGGATACTTCTGTTGGACAAAAAACTGGCAATCCATTCGCAAAGTCCCTCGGGGAGTCCGTAGCGTGGCAACTTCGAAAGAAGACCTCTGTGCCAGACCCGGTCAAAGGCCTTTGCTATATCGAGGCTGACCGCTAGTGCCTCGCCCCGACTCTCGATAGCTTGCGCCCATCGGTGTGTGAGATACACAAGAAGGTCACCAGTGGAGCGACGGTGGCGAAAGCCATACTGTCGGTCGCTCAGTAGGTCGTTTCCCTCAAGGTATTCCAGGAGCTGTGCGTTAATCACACGCTCCATTACCTTCGAGAGAAGGGAGGTTATAGCAATAGGCCTGTAATTGGACGGGTCTGTCCTGTCGCCTTTCTTAGGCACAGGATGCACGAATGCAGTCTTCCACGAGGCTGGGACTTGTCTCGCGGAGTAAGAGAGCGCGAAAAGCCGTGTAAGTACTGGGCACAATTCGGGGGCACAGTGTTTGAGCACCATCGCCGGTATACCATCCGGCCCACTCGACTTCCGAACATCCAGGGACTTGAGTTCCCGCCGAACCACCCGTTGCGTGATTTTAATTTCAAACATGAAAGTACCACAGTCGGGGACAATAGGTGGCTCGGCATTCCCGTCGTTCATCGTCGAGTTTGACGCAAAGAGATTACCTAAAAGATCGGCTTTCTCCTTTTTTTCGACAGACTGACTATTAGAAGGTCCATAGGGCACGGTAACCACTTCCCATCAGGTGAGCCGTGTAATTGTCTGCCACCTAAGTGGCATAAAAAAAAGACGGGTTGCACTCTGGGAGTGCCGGCAGAAGTGAAAACATTTTCTTTCTTTCTTTCTTCGTTATATACATAGAAAAAGATGAAAAGAACATACCATACCATACCTATAATATAGCGCTAATCATAGAACCTATCACTAATTTTCTGCTAATTTTCTGTCAGAAGAAATTAATAAATTACAAAAAGAAAAATAATCACAAAAAGTAATAAATTACAAAAAGAAAAATAATCACAAAAAGTAATAAATTACAAAAAGAAAAAATAATCACAGAAAGTAATAAAATACAAAAAGAAAAAATAATCACAAAAAGTGTCAGAAGGCCAGGTTTGAACCCGGTACTATCTGAAACCATAAGGACTTATAGTCGACTACGATGCTATTTATCGTATCTTGAAAAATAGACAGTCTATAGCTAATGTTGTATGACGTCAGTCGTCGGTTACGGTTCAAAGGTCAAGCGATCCTGACGTGAGTTTAACACTTTTCACCCATCCAACGCGGATAAAGAAGTTTTCACTTCAAAAAAAAAAGACTGATCTTGTAAAACTATTAAAAGTCAATTACTTAAGGGACAGTCGCAGTGGTTTTCAGCTGCAAACTTGTATATAGCACATAATATACATATATGTAATTGAAAAAGCAATAAATAAATAGTAGACATAATGATATAATGTGAACTAGGAGTGTAGAGTACCTATACATTTAGAAAAATAAACACTTAATTATATGACCACCGAGGATTAAGTAGTACACCTCTTTTTTCCGAAGAATTGTTTACCAACAGGCGTGTTTCCTTCTTCCAACAATCACTGATCAATTTAGCCCATGCATGTGCGTTACTTCTATTATATTGTAAGTAGTTGAATTTTGAATCGTAAATAGAGCGGCCTTCAAGGTTAGTGCATCAGTCGAAGGGTGTGAGCAGTGCGCGCGCGGTGAACAGGTGTCGAGGCGTGTACTGTAAACACCTATGTTATTGTGCTGAGTCCGCGCACAATGGCCCGATAGCAGCGTCGGCGATAACGCGCCGGCCAGGTGACAACCCTGACATTGACCAACGCGGGCCGCGGCTGCGCACCGCCAACCGCCAAAAGCCTTACGCTTCTATTATCTACACGTGCTCCCATTACAACCATAGATCAAACATATCATCATTTTATCTAACATCTATTGTTTCAAGAATATTATTCTCCTACACTAGGTATTGTCGAGAAGTACTCGTTCAGAAGTTCCAATAAACTGTTTTGTATAGAATTCCTCGAAGCCGCGGTAGTGACATAACCTGCACCCCTCTCTGTGGCGAAGTGTGTTCTGGATCCAATTTTCCCAGCAGTTATATGATTTATTGTCGGTTTAGAAAGTGTGATATTGATAGTTTGAAGCCTACACATGCTAGTAGTCGGAACGGTCTTGATAAGCATATTTATAGTTAGAAATACCATTGAAATTGCTGCAAACCTTTGATCGATAAGACTCAAATTGAATGCACGGAAAATGTTATTGGATACACACAATTCTGAGAATAATAATTCGAACATTTTTAAGGGTGCCTGCCTCGCCGATCGTTGTTTATTTTTATATGCTATGACCGTCACAAGGCTTAAACAGAGATAGTGTCGATTAAACGCATGCGTCTATGTTAATGCTCTTTCGGCGAAGTGGTATTTTCGCGCAGGTTTCGGCAAAGGTGAAAGTGTTCGTTCGCGTTTTTGTGAAAGGAAAAGTTGCTTTTTTTTGTGGTAAGTGGCGAGGCGCGGGCGCGAGTGGTGGACCGGCCCCCTCTCCGCCCGCCCGCGCCTCGCCCGCGCTCCCATGAAAGTGAAACCTGCCGGTGCTCGCCTGTTGTCGACTTTTGGCACTCGTACTTAACTTTGTATTGCTTGAGCGGCTATTGTCATTACTTCTATAGCTGATACTCGAGTTTGGATAGAAACTATTTAGACGTACTTATAATAGAATTGTAACTTTATGTTCTCATACCTACGTATTAGAGGGTTATGCAGGAGTAAGTTACACGTTCACATTTCATCAACTGTATTATTGCTATTAGAGCTAATAGAGGAGTGGATTCCTAATAGAAAGACCAAGTAGGTACCTAGCACTTGGCTCGACGCGGCAATCAATGCTGAGGCCCAATACGGAATTGCTACATTAAACGTAGGTAGATTAAATTAAATGTAAATATTGCCATTAGGTTCCGCATCAACACCTCGTAAAATATGTATACCCAACTAAATATACTAATTATGTATATTGATGACATATTGATGTGAACCACTTGGCCGACGTTTGAATACATATACATATGGCGACCGTGTGGTTAGGATCAATTTCTTACAGGCAACCGTATAGTGGACAAAATCCACAACAAATCAAATAACAAACTATTTAGTTACATACATAATGCACTAATCTAGTCCTTCTCCATCCAGAGGCGAGCTCTAAATCCCCTTGTCTACTAATGTAGCAAATAAACATACTAGTTACCTTATGCATGGTATGTGATTAACGAGGCCCTATCTCAAGTGCCACTTCAGGTGGCACAGCACTATTCAGAGTGCGGATGGAAAATAGAAAAACTAAGAGCAGAGAAAAACCAGGCAGCACCAGTCCGGTGTGGTTACCCAACTATTGAGAAATCAACAGCTACGTTAGAGGTCATGAGCTTGATTCCCATTAAGAGAGGTGGTATATACCTGATGCTTTAAGCCATTCGTGCTGAAGCAAGAAAAAGAATGCAGAGCTTCTTCTTAGTCATTTATATTTTCTATTATATATTCCAATTTGGTCAAGGTATATTTTCCATAAATACATACTATCCTGCCTGAGTATACTCAAAGGAGTAGGGAGTGTTAACACTCGTTAAAGTTCACATTTTGCCAACATTTTTTATCTATATAACGTAGAGGGCGTAACTTTCACATAGACTGTTAAGTTAAACGTCGGAAGGAGAATAAGTCATATTTCGTCACTTGTACGGTAGTACGACATTCACGTTAGGTAATATTCAGATAAGTGGACATGATTTATGTATTCTAAATAGACGGGGACAGAGGGAAAACGCTATATGTCACCGTATGTCATCTAGGTGAGCTGCGTGTGGGCAGCCTAAAATTGGTAATGTATTATCAAATATATAAATATGCTAGTTCAAGTGCGCGCGCATCGATAACCTGGGGTTATCTGTAAATGCGCACGCTCAATGATTATTACATTCAACTAATAGTTGTTAACGATTTTATTCGCGATTCATGAATTTAAAAAACAAAAAAAAATCTTTTTATTTTATATATATTTTTATACTTATTCATATTGAAAGAAAATAAACCTGCTTATTCGAGGGCTTCCTTAATTTAGCTGTAGATCGATGGAACTGCCAGCGTGCACCTACTCCTGATCAAAGCATTTAGTTCAAGCAGGAGGTGCTATCGAGAATACTGGTTCGGAATTTCATTTGATGTGGTATTTGTATTTGCAATATTATGAAACAGTAATTTCGGGTGCTAGTAATCAATAAAAAAATGAATAAAATCAAATAAAAAATAAGAATTAATGCATTAACATTTACAGCTTTTAGAATTACACTCACGCTTCTTTAATGGGCCGGCTTAGCAGAGAAAGACCTTACGTATCAAGCATAACTAGACATAACTCAGTTGATTATTTAGTTTTATATACAATCAATTTTTCTCCTTCCAATCGTCTATTACATTTGTCGAGTCTTGCTACCATTCGGAAGTTGTAGTCACTGTCTCACAGACCAGGCATTTGCCACATCGTATATAAAATTTATGAAACAAATTCAAAAACATCAATATCATGACGAACGAAAGTGTTCCGTCTCGAATGAAAAATGGATTACGCAGAATTGGCCCAGAATTTGTGGTGAAATCCGAGTACACACAGAAACGCGCCAAATTGTAGATCTCCTCCTTTTAATTTTAATACGTTTCTGCCTAGCACTTCAGGTATAACCATGCGAGATTATATGGATGTATATGTATCGTTTAGGGAAAGTAAATTTCTACAGCTATGAATATAATATAATTTAATCACCACAATAAAATATCGTTAACCATCTCGTCCGCATTAAAATATCAAACTTATAAATTTTAAGGCACGACGAATTTTGTCTTACAGATAATTTTTTGATAATTTCATTTATTATTATTTTTATTAAGTAAGGGGAACATAATAAAAAAAATATTTTTATACAGAACTCTAAACATTGGTTGAGTAGTAATTTAAATACCTAGTTGAATAGACTGAAGCTAGATAATTATGAATGAAATTTTAAAGCATTTTGCATCCTAAATATTCAAACCGATTAATTTAGGCAAAATATTGAATTGGTCTAGGCGAGGTTTGAACCCGCGATCTTTGCCTTACAGGGGTAATGCTTTGACTACTAAGCTACGAAACCTAGCCAGAACCAATCCAAATTTCTCCTTTATATCCGCCTTTGAGTCGACGGTGGAGGTGTTTACCGATATTCTAACGAACTATCGGAAATAATGAATGAATTTTTAATCATTTTTAAACATTGATTTTTGACGGCCCCGCCCAAACAATTTTAATGAAATTTTAAAGCATTTTGCATGCCAAACATTCAAATTGACTAAGATAGGAAAAATATTGAATCGGCGTTTGAATTATGAGGTCTATCATCATATAATCATGGTAAAATACCAATTCAGCGTTCGGGGAATCGTTCCTGCGCAACATCTGACGCCGAAAAACGGCATTTATCAAAATTCATAAATATGAACGAAATAACCGAATAGGAAAGTGTATGAGATATAATCCAGTAAAAGCAACTCAACGCACTTATTGCAGACAACTTAATTGAATAAATCGAGGTGGTTTGATTCTTGTGAACTTTACTAAATACATATTTTATTTTGACTTCAACTTGTCTTCTTCATCAGTTTCTTTATATCTATTCCACACTTTATACTTCAGGTTCAGCGGGTTAGATGTAAAAAGTTAACAGACAGACATATAGTCAGTTTCGCATTTATACTTTAGTGCGGTTGGACCGGCACGGAACCACCCCGTCCGTCGGCCGGCCTTCGCGCCGCCAGCTAGAGTAGAGCCGCAGATATAACATAATCGGCGGCGTGACAATGTTTATAATATCAATCAAAACCTCTGACCGTAGTCTCGGATATTTTTATAAGTTTCAAGTTTTACAATAAATATGAAGTCGATTGACGTCACAAGTTTATTCTAACACGCGGAGTATAAAAATAAACTTTACCACGTTTTTATAAATATGGGAGACAGATGTTTTATTAACCGACTCGAGGAGGAGATTGTTAATTCGACGTAATAACCATTTTTTATGGTTCATATACATAATTTCATACTGATTTCAATTATTAACTCATTGCCAAGATTTCAACAGCTTCGCCTGTAACTATGTTTTTAAGTATATAAACAAAACCTGGAAGTCGATGTTAACTAATTATGGTTGTTTCTAATTAGGGACAAGCCTAGAGTCGTCAACCTGAAGGGCTTAGCGCCTTCTATTCATCAATTATAAATTCTATTTAATCGAGCACTTTTCTTGAGCTGCACGTTTACTATGGAGTAGAAAATGTGTCCACTAGGCAAAAATGAGCGCGTATGAAAAAAATATTATGATTATTGTGTTGTATGGTGACTTTCCCCAGTACTACTAACTCATGCATATACAGCGAGGATGTTGAAAAGTATCCTTAGCAAAAAGCGGACATCGCAAATTCCGTAAAAGCGTTGACTCGTACTAATTGCCCCAAGTAAATTCGACACCGGACTGAGTCCTCATAAGTACGTAAGTTGTAGTTAAGTTTACTAATATCTTACGGTCCGAATTATACCCAGTCGTTGGTTGTTACGAGGACATTTTGTGATAAGCAAATCCTATTGTGAACGTCGAAACAAAGAGTTTTTGAACAATACATACGAGTGAAGGAATATTGTAAGAACGGCCTGTTGCGTGCAAGCATTGCAATTCTTTTTCTTATTAATAGCCGCTAAGGGCCGTTATACACAACACCATGCTTAGGCTAATTTAATAGTCTTATTACAAAAAGAAAAACAAGGATATTCGGAATATAAATGTCATCAATTTCTGTTTTATATAGCTACTGAATTTTTATGTGCCTCCTGCACTCCATACGTTTGGTCGCAGTTGTCTTAGGCTACGTCCTAAAATATTTAGTGAGCGTGTATTAAAATCTATGTAAGTGCAGTTTATTGCTTACACGTTGCCACAAAATATTCGGATGCTTACTTTGCACCACCATAATACATTACGCCGGATAACGCTAGTCGGCACGCACTTTAATGGACTGCCGGTCAGCTTGAAAAAACATGCATGTTCTATATAGCTAGTTTATTGAACAATGTTAACAGGTAGGTAGGTATAACCCCACGCTAACACCCACAAAAGTTGAGCTAGATAAATAATGATGAAATCATTGCTCGTTTCTTTAACTGTACCATGAACGGATATTGCAATGGCGATGAAAGCTATTGTATCGAAGCACTTGACACTTTGACTTTGACTTTGAGTTTTCAAAAGTACAGTTCATATCCTTTGTGCTGCTGAAGTTATTTACAGACAGACCGCAGATTATACTCCTTTACTACAAAATATAGAATAACTAGCTGTCGCCCGCGGCTCCGCCCGCCTGGATGTCGGTTATCGCGAATCGGACTATAATTTGAGATTTAAACTATCCTATCTCTCAAGTTGGATCGAACTGCACATGGCGTGCGAATTTTATTATAATCGGTTAAGTGGTTTAGGAGTCCATTGAGGACAAACATTGTGACACGAGATTTATATATATTAAGATATTGCAACTTCGATACAACATTCAAGCAAATAGTTTTTCGTGCCAGCGTGCAATATAGTGAATGATATTCTCTCCGTCACTTGATTCATTACTTGTGTTTGATACTTTTATTCTTGCCAAATTAAATGAATTTAGGTCATGTAGAAGTGCCCCTAAAATGACAATCCAATGACATCCTAAAATGATCATAATTTGTATCTCTCAACTATAATAGCTTTTTATTTTATAAATATTCAACTAAGAATCAAAGCTATTGACAAATTATAGAACGAGACGAAACTGACTTTAGTTATTACCCCTGAAATGCACTACTATAATAATAATGTTTGATAACATAACAATGAAGGATATGCAAAATGCCCTTACTGTTTTATTTGAGTTCTGCCTTCTTTCAACTTACAAGGTCTTCCGAAAATATCATATTTAGGTGTATGAGGTGGATAATTATGAAGATGAAAAATAAAAAGTCAATATACAAGTATATTACTGGTAAGCCAACCAGCCATTTTTTCTCCATGTACTTAAACTAACAAGTAGGGATAGTCCATAGATAGAGTATAGGATCACAGAAGCAAATCAAGAATCTAATCGATTAAGTGAAAATCGAGTCGATGGATAATGTTTATCACAATTTAATAAACTTTAATGTCCTCTTCGGTTTTTAAAATGAAAATCAAGTCAAAGAACCTGTTTGGAACTCTCACCTCTGCGATCTCACCAGTCCGAGGCGGACGCGCCGCCACCATGCCAGTCCTTTGAACCGATTTTCAATATAGACTTTACATTCATTTTTGACCCACTTGGTTTTCTTTCAGTTTGCTAATCTTTGATGTATATTCAGGGAAAACTATTTACCACTATATCAGTATTCAGATATTTTATACCTGTTTAAGTTTGACCAAGGTCTGATAATGGGATCTACGTAAGAAATATTTTTTATACCTTACTATGTAATTTTTTTTATAATATCTACCCGAGTATGCAAGCTATGGTGTTTGATAGTTTATCCGAGTATGTAAGGTATAGCTATTGATGAATGGGTGGGCTAGCTGGGGTCGACTTCGCGATCCATACACTCACCAAATAAATAAAGTGTTGAAAATGGGCACGTGTGTGTATACAAACAGGCGGGCTTGCAAGAAAGGTTTAAGCTCGTGAAGTACGTAAGGATGATCAAATGACGGGTTGTTATCTCTGCCTCTCTTAGAAGGGAGGGAGGGAAATAGGCGTTAGCATATGTATGTGTTGATACTTTACAAAGAGTAGTTGCTTCGTCGAACTAACTACGAATCGCGTACGGCACCCACCCCAGTGAACTGGAAAAGTGATAGCCGCTAAAATATTCTGCCATACGCTTCACTATGTTGAGCCGGTCATCTGTAAATGTCGATAATATAATTTGTTATTGTTGGATTTTAAATTTGTGGACAGCTCTTCTCTCTCGTCTCTTGTGACTATCCAAGTTTTTCCTGGATCAGGCAAATAGCGTTCCTAGGTTGGGAGTTAGGTAAAATTGTTCAGCTAGGAGTGAGGCTTCAACAAGATCATAGGGCTCCGTGACGACACATGAAAGCCGACACACATGTTTATCGACAGATAAGGTTCTGTTGTAGACTTCTCGTAGAAGCTAATCTAAATTCCTTTCTGTTCGATTGAGCAGTCCAACTGGGGAAGTACCTCTGCCCAACAGAATACCGCGTCCATTGTAACCTCGGGTTGTGAGTAAGATAGTCAAAGCTCACTATAGAGTTATTGTGCCGTCAGTGGAAAGAGCAAAGGCTGGTACTGCTTTGTCTTCTACACTGAAAGCACAGAAACTCTCTGTGCTAACAGGGTCGGCAGCACGAGTGTGACTCGATGATGTCTCTGAGCCACGGTTACCATTTTCCATTTGGTGGGCCGTGTGCTGGTCAGCTACCTAAGTAGTATTTTTTTTTAAATCTTAAGGGAGAGAGAGAGGTCCTGAAGCTCTAGAATGCGAAAAAATTTAAGTAGACGAGATTTATGCCTACCCCTTCAAAAGTGCACATATGAAAGAAAAATGTTATGTATATGTAAGCAGTGTAGGCATTCGGTGCGTGGTAGTAAGGAGAGGGGAGCGGGGCGGCGCGTGCGCTCCGATAGCGACCACAATGATGTTTACCCGCCGCACCTCGCGACAACACCAGCTGCCCACTGACTCACACTGCTGCAGCTCTAAGAGGAATTTCACAACAATCGCCTCTTGTACGTTGGTATAAGATGCACTTCAGAATTAGGGTTCTTTCTTGCTGGGATTAATTAGGGATTATTTTACCCAGAAAGGAAGAACTTTCTTATTTGTTGGTAGCAACACGTGAATGTCCCGACTGTATCTATGTCTGAATGTATTTTATCGATCTATTTGGTTACCTTGGTAGTTGAAAAATTCGACTGACTTATAATCACTCACAATTTCATTTGATGTGTGATGATCCTCCTTTGCATGTCCCTTCTATATGTATGTCTGTATGTATTCATCGTTCATATTCATCGATCTGTTTGTTTACCATGGCGGTATAAAAATTTGGCAAGCTTATAATCAAGCACATTTTCATTTGGTGTGTGATCGTACTTTACATTTCCATACCCTGTCTGTATGTATGTCTGTATGTATTCATCGATCATATTCATCGGCATGTTTGGTCAAATTCAGCTAACACATAATCCTGCACAATTTCGTTTGGTGTGTGTCCAAAGGTAACTTACTTGCTCATATTTTGCTCGTTAAAGGATGACAAGTCTTTCAGTTCATTGATGCAATCACGGTATTAGTAAATGTTAGGCTGGGACTTCTGCGGTGGATTTGTATGAATACTTATTGCAAGCTATATCTACCGTTGTTTTAGTAGATATAGCTAACAATACGTTCTTTTTTTCGTCTTATGGTATAATCACTTACTAAAGTTTTATCGTGACAAGAAATTAACCTATAAATACGAAGCTGATCTTTAGGGTTATATGATTTTTTTTGCGAGTGAAGATGGCGCGGAGCGAAAGACATCAACGCGCGCTTGTTCATTTGTGAACGCACGATCGTAGTCGACCCTGAGCGTATCCCACAGGCAGTCTGTGGTACATTATATCCATATTTTAGTGCGATCACTGAAAAACGTGATAAAAAATGTCTGCTCGACCCAGTGACTGAATTTAAAATCACTTTATGTATGCAACATTACCTATACTTAGTTGAAATAATTTAATAGGTGCATTATGACAGATTCCCTAAACATAAAACTATTATAATATAAGTTTAATAGTTTGGAAATAGATAATAATTTATGATAGTATTTTAAAAAAAAAATAGCGTAACTATATAACAGCTTAAACTGTTTTTTTTTTTAATTTTAGTGTTGTAGCTATGTTATCACCGGTGATACAGCTGGTGAATTAGATAATTAATGACCAAATGCGATACGGGTCGAAAGTAACGTACAATGTTACAAAAGTTGCATTCTGGCAAGTACTCTTTTGTAACTTGAATTGATTATTCTCACAACCGATTTAAGACACTCCAACCCTAGACTACAACAGAACTAAATGCACCTATTAAATTATTTTAACTGTAGATTTAAAATACGACAAAACTAAAAAAAAATATATAATGGAAAAGTTACTGATGCAACACCCTCAATTCAGACCTAATGAGCGTCGGTAGCTTAGTGGTTATGGAGTCGGCCTCACGATCGAGAGGTCCCGGGTTCGAATCCTGGCCATTACACTACCAACGTCAACCCACTCCTAGCACAAGCAACCTACCTACCAACCAACCTACCAAAACCTGTTCACTTTTCAGTCCCAAGTGAGTTTGGAGATAAAATTAGGGCAATATTAGAAGGTAAAGGTAAAAGGAAATGGGCGTATATTTCGTTAACTATGTTTTTCCCTTCCGAGTATCGAAATAGTCGCTATCTGACGTATACTTGGTCACGGGCTGTCGAGTCTTATTCAGCATCCACAAATATGGGTGGCCTTTGAATCACTCCATCGGGTGGCAATGGATCAACAAAATATACAAAATGTGCATACAGGCACACTACGCGCCCTCCGGGCTGGGCATAAAGCGTGCAGTTTCTTTATTTACTGAAATAAATATGAAATGTTGGCAAGTTCCTCATTTTAATGCATTTAACTATAATTTACTTTCAAAACGTAACCAAAAAAAGAATTGACAAAGTATCTCAGTAATTCGAAAATTACAAATTACAACGGTATATAACCAGAAATCGTCTCTAGGAAAACTTTTTTGAAGACCATAAATGAAAAAAAAAATCGAAGCCTGCGTATTATGCGTTATTCGAGTTTGCCCACATGGGTATATAGCTGGAGTCTGATCTTGGTATTCCAATTGTTCAGAAAGGGTGTTGAGACGATCTAAAATACAGGCGCATGTGATGAGCCCGCGGTGCGTGGTCGGTGGTCGGGTAACCCAGTTGTCGGCATTGTTTACATGCGCCGGGCGACACGTGCACTCTTGTGTACACACGACATGCGCGCGGGCGGCCAGTAATCACTTATCGGCGGCGAGAGTGATCGCGCAGCGCGATTATGTCACCGCAATTAAAAAAAAATAAAAACTATGTCTTGCGTGCGAGGAAGTATCCGAGTGGCGAGCGCCGGAGTGGGGTGCGCTGGTGGGTGGGGGGCTCGCGCGGGAGGGAGCGGGCCCGCGGCGCAGAGCCTCGGCCAGTCGCGCGCTGCACGTAGCCGCGCACGCACGCCGCGCGCATATCCCGCGCCCGCGCCGCGATGAGTGATCACTGAGCGAGTGCGTCACGAGCGCCTCGTCCACCCCATGGAGTACCAGCACCAGCCCATCCAGCCGCTGGGGCCGCCGGCGCCGCCCCCGCAGCTCCTGCCGCCCGCGCCGCCCCCGCCCCTGCCCTCGCTGCCACAGCTGCAGCACGGCCACGTCCAGGACGACGACCGATGGAACCAGTACCACATTTGGAGGCAACACGTCTTCGTCAACGGTCAGTGCCTACCCGGTGACACGAAGCAAGCGCCCGCGTACTTTCTCCGGCAAGTCAAAAGTCCTCAGATTCGTGATTGATACTGCCCAGGGGCGTGAGAGCCGTGGACAAAGAGAAAGTACGCGAGCGCCAATATCAAAAGTTTTCGGTTGATCGAGAGTTCTTTGTTTCGGCAACGGAGCCTTTCACCCGCGGTCAGCTGCACGAACCCGCGGCGGCCCAGCCGCCTCTCGCGAAGCTCATCAGCACTCGGGCGCAGTTCTTGTTTTTGTTCGGGTCACTGTAATTAGATAAAATATTATGTACTTATCGATAACGCGAGACGCCGTAGTCAAGGCCTTGACATATGTCGCGCTGTCGTCTAGATATTCGTGATACTGATCATGTTGGTGTGCCGGCTGCGGCGGCTTTCGTGGAGTCGGTTCGGGCCTCTTATCTTGTCGAAGCACGTGATCTCGTTCTGGGACTGATATCTGACCCGATGTCTTATTTTGGCTGTGAGTGTCACGTATCGCAGATCTGGCCGAGTTGAACATAGCAGTAAACCGATAGTATTGTCCGAGCATACCTACATGCGGAAGACACTTCGATAAACCCGATTAGTTCTAAAGGAGGGAAGCCGTAGAACCGCGTGAGTATCTACCTGCTCACACTTTCTGACCGGAATCGCTAATGGCATTACAATAGTAGCTAAAATACATTTGTTAATAACATCTTAGTAAGATTGATAAGTATTTAAAGTGTGCTGGTAATGTAAACCGCAACTTGATTAGAGCATGAGACAGCTAGGGCTCCAGTCAATAAGTTACATATAATCAAAGATCTGGAGCACGCATATGCTCTATTCTCGCGTCATATTCTTTGCCGGATGAACATAACACCTTCATAATTTTCATTTTGTAAACACAAAACCTCTAACCTCTATAAAAATACAATAGGTATAATTCTAACATTGCTATTGTAATGAAATTTTGCGTCGCTGTTGATAGCCAACATTTTACGCAGCTTGGCTAGATGATAATTAATTATACTTAAATAAATATAAATTAAATCCACCTATATAGTTATTTCAATGACAACTTGAGCAATCGGTTTTGTTATACACCAATTTAAAAAACTACTTACTCCCATAAAAATTTAGGTCTCATACAACATATTTGCCAAAGGCGACGAATAAAAATTTGTGAACATGATTGCATATGATTATAGACAAGATCAGACTTTTCTCTCAGGGTTGAGGGATTTGATGATAATCGCTCCCATAAAAGATAAAATAAACGAAATTAGAAAATGATCCCAGGGGTTCCTAAGTGCAAACTTTGAATAAAATCGAAAGAGTAGAGAAATAGAAGCTGGACGAGTAACAAACAATACTTAAAGTAATTCGCGTTTTGAATGACTTCTTTCTTCGAAGTTCAGGGAGTGTTCAGTGTGTATTACACACATCAGACATTCCGATGACAACTCGGTACTTGCAGTCATTACGTGTTTATTCCTATGCGACTTTGAAAGATTGTGTCAGGTCAGGACAGGTTATTAGGTCCAATCCTGTGATTGGATCTATCATCCTCTATATAAATTAACTTAATTTTCATCTTGACTCCTATCAGGTGTAAGCAGTTATGCAAGCGGTGGTAACCCTCACATAAACAATGATATAACAGCGAAACTGTGAAAGAAGAAATTAAATAATTATAAAATGTTTCCATACATAATATATCAATATTGCAGTGTTTTAGAACACTGTCTAAATATTTCAAACGACACTTCTAAAAATTTTATATGTTCTTTCCTCGTGCCCATAGCTTCTCTGTCTCTAGTTTTTGCAGTACCCCAAACACAACCATTGTAGATATCTAATAAGAAGGACTACAAAATAATAAATTATAAAGTTTATTTCCCTCTTTAATGTACTTACTTTTAAACTCTTGACTAAATATTAAGAGTATTCTAAGAACGAAGAAATTTGTAAACACCGAACTGTTGTACTTATTAGTAAAGTTTAAATGTTAGCGATGATATCAAAGTTGAAAATATTGTTCGTTAGCTTTTTCCAATAAAAAAACTATAACTTTGATTTGAACTGTACTAATTTTGATTTAATTAGTCTGAAGCAACCTGCATCTTTTCATAATTATTTTCTATCTACTGTTACCTACCATCTGCTTCTACCAAATTCCTGAATTTGCTTTTGAATTTTTCTATTTTCAATTAAAATACAATTTCAGATGTATACCTATTGGTGCTCGTCTAATGGCAAAAGCTTCTGAGGAAGTTTGTAAACCACTGCGCAAGTATTCCGCACCATGTGCTCTTGACATTGTGTTGATATAATACGCGGTGTATTACGTCACCAAGTATGTCGGCGTGTGAACCGTGGTGGTACAGTCCATCATCGCAAACCGAAGTATATCGCCCTAATACATAATAAATTCCAACAACGCTGTTCTCAAGCGCGGTTTGTGACCATTCATGCCGAACAATTCCTACCTGTTCAACTTTCTCCAAAAATGACTCGTGCGTCTGATGTTTTATCATGAAAGCAACTGTAACTGTTATTTTGCTTTTTATTAGAAAAAGCTAACGAATAATATTTTCAATTTCGATATCATCGCTAACATTTAAATTTAAATTCGTGTAGTTGTTATGAAAAAACTTCTGAATAATAGTCTTCCGTGCATATTAAATGATATACTTCAACTTTTACAAACTATACCGTAATGGAATTCTATTTCACAAATTATTGTTCTCTTTATTTTAGTGCCAAACAATTTATTCTTTAGGTCCAACATAAAGGTTTGGCAAATAAGCTTTTCTCCGAGATTTTGGTCTATAGAAGGTGCAAACTGCATCTTGTTTGAAATAAAATCATTAAACTGTCGAGCGTCCTGGAAAAGATTACCTAATTGCATCGTCACGAAAGGCCTTGTTCAGACCATAATGGAAAGCGAGGATATACACAACTACGAGCTACAATTTAGGCAGACGGTAAGGCAGTTCGGTTTCGCGCTAGTGGGAGAGGGGATGAGGTCCGGGGCACGTCATCGTCGCTCGTATCTTTTTGATCAATTCGAGCGCGGCCACGCGCACTTTCACTCCGAATATTTGGGAAAAAGTGGCGACCTTTTCGCGACTTTCTCCTCACCCCTCGCCTCGCTGCGCTCCCCGCTGGCGCCCCGCACGTGCTCTCTTCCGCATGTGCGTGGGCACCGGCCACTTTTACTTTTAAAAGTTAACAATGCTTTCTTAGCTATTTAGCGGTTTCAGTATTGTGTTATTGGATTTTTTTTGTGTATTGTATTCATTCTCTATTGACCAAAAACTTTTAAATTGTGCAAAACATTTTTTAATTTTTGTAATTTTCGCAATTATCTAATCCGTTAGGAAACTTTCATACATTGTTAAAATTAACTTTCGCTGTTTTCTCACAAGGCTCTCATTAGTATAAGAATCTTTATAAAATAGTAAATTACAAAATCTTCAATGTTCAAAATGACTTTCTGGTTGCTAGCGTTCGTTGGGGTGGTGACTAGTCCTCATGTCACATTTCTCTCTACTGTTATGTGTATAGTTAAGTTCTGCAGATATAAATAGGAATGCAGTTATACCAAGTAGACCTGAAAGAGGTTATATTAGTAAACCTAAGCACGTAGAGCGAGTGAAACGAATGAAACTAATGTGATATTAAAGGCAAATGTCGTGCTCGCCTTACACGTCGATAAGAGTCCACCTGAAGTCGGTGTTGTTATTAAAATTCAAGCAAACTTGTATGAGAGATTTAAGGATAGAGAGTAAACTCATAGGGTAGGTAAAGTCATAAGCAATTTACAGGCAGTTGTTTCTACCTTACCCTGGATGCAGAAAGATGTGAATGTATGTATGATTGAAGAAAACATTTTTTTATTATTTATAGAAGCCTACAGTATTAGTTTAGATGCCTGTTGCATAACTAGTGAGTACTAGTTCGTGCATGCAATGAGCGGTATTGTACGGTAGGGGCGGGTGTTAGAGGGGCAGGCTCGGTGCGCGGGCGCAGGCTCTCAGGCGAGAGTAAAAGTAATCTTCCGCAGCGTTTCCGCGTTGCCCCGCTCCCCGCGCGCCGCGTTCGCTCCGCACTAACACCTTCCGACTTTTACTTTTGCGATGACGTATGAAGTGCCGCGTCGCCTAGCAAAATCAGTAGCCTCGCCGATCAAGGCGGTGAATTTTGCATTTTTGTTAGATTTGTTGTATTACAGGCCGCTTGGGCGATAGTCGCTGTATTTCTTGTTTACGATGAGTCCGAGAGAAATGTAGGTAAAGTCATTTTATCGGAGAAAGTCAAATTTTGCAATCGTTTAATGGAACATTGGTTTTTGTGCAACTATACGATTTGAGAGTTGCCCGTGAGTTCAACGTCGTATATTGATCACATATCGACCGGAACCCGCTCCTAACAAGCAATTTAGTTTAATTCTCTATATTTAAGATTTATGTTATAAATATATTCTAAAATCTGGCAAGCGTTCTAATACATTTTAGCAGCAGATTCTTGATCCTGTGCTATAGAGGAGGGATCGTACAGAAATTAGGATGTAGAACCATATTTCTACTGTAAGATCTGTGTGGCTCGAAAGAAAATGCAGAGCCGGGTACGAATGGCAAATGAAATTAAAACCTAGAATTTGAAGAAAAATGTATCTAGATGGAAAATGGTTTGAAGTCGACAAAATTACATTCTAAATCCGTAATGATCTAAAAATAAGACCAGTCTGTGAAACCATAACCAGCGGCTTGTACGAAAGATTTAAAACGTTAGACGAAGCTCTTGAAGTGCATGAAGTTTAAACAGAAAAAAATACTTGTCATTTTCCTCTTCCAGTTACTTCTTACTATTGAATGGGCTGGGCACTTATTCCCCATTTTAGTGCTATGAAACAAAGAACAAGAATGTATAAACTTTCACGTTACATAAAATACAATAATGTTAACAGGAACTAACGCGATCACGGTGACCTATCACCACGTGTGGCCTATGCCCACGACTGGTATAACCTGATCAAAACGCAATTCAAGGAAATGTATATATCTTTACCATGATCGCTTTAACTACTATCATAATGATTACGTATAAAGCAAATATGTCGATTTAAAAAGTATATCATAATAATTTTATAAGACGTATAGAAACTCAGAGAAAGGTAATCTCTAAGAAAACTTATAAATCGATTCCGTGATTGCGATGTGCTATTAGTAGGGGTCTAGTAGTTCGACTGGTATTCGTTAGATGGTGCTGGATGTTTGTAAAGTCGCCACATGTATGTTATCTACCCTCACAATTTATTTTTTCCAGTGGCACTCCCCACTGCACTGATGTGGAGGCTTGCAATCGCACGGCTAGTGCAACCTGGATGGAATAAGCACCCAGTTCTGGACAGAACTAAGTAACTAATTATTAATGTTTATGAACCAACCTTGAAGACTCTTTACGTTATTAATCGTGACTAGAATTTAGTGCGGAACTAAATACTTACCCAAAATCTTATGTAATATTTAGTTTTTTATATTTAAAAGTCAACCTTATGATGTTTAAAAGAAGGTAAAGTTAAAATTTACTATATTATTATTGTTATATTTATTATTGTAATACACGTGTTATGGCACGAGTCTCAATGAGAAGCGTGTCCACGCTTGCGAGATAATAATATATAACCGCGATTATCACCGAGCCAGCAACCCGCGCGCACATCTAATAACTTACATTCCACGTATACGATACCGAGCGATGGACTTGTCTCTATACTGCTAAGCTTGCAGTTTACGGTAGAAATTTTATTTGCCCTATCATTCAATGATTCTCAGAGACACACAAGCTCACTGGTGGATAAGAAAATTTTGTTTACATTTCATTAATCATATTCTGTCCTCCGTGGTTTTTACCAATAGAAAAATATGCTAATAATATGTATTTTAAATGACATCTTTTAAAGAATGCTTCTAATTTACCCATCTTTGAAAACATTATTCATTGTCCTCGATGGACCTGCTCACTAATATTGGCCTATATACCCTACATACTAGATTTTTTGTCATTTCCACAGTACTTACCTTTAGCCTCTACTGTCAT
Source organism: Eilema caniola (assembly GCA_949126895.1). NCBI lineage: Eukaryota > Metazoa > Arthropoda > Insecta > Lepidoptera > Erebidae > Eilema > Eilema caniola. The sequence goes on along the minus strand of OX421460.1, from coordinate 15,698,263 downwards.
CACTACATATTATTTGAGAAGCTCTAGTGTATCTGTATTCTTGTCTCCATCAATCGATCCTACTCCATACCTATATACTACGCAGTGGTCGTGGCATATCTACTTCAACCAACATTACTTACGTCTCTCTACTTACGTTGTACAATAAATTGTGATTTAGTATTTGTAATTGTGTTATAGTTCTAACATTAAGATCAGAAATATTAAAATCATTTATTCATTGTTTGAACAATACCTCCTTTACAGATTTTTGAAAATAACTAGATCATGTTACACATGTTCATAGGACGACTTGTTTTTTTGATCGTTATTCAATTCAATTCCTTTTTTTGCAGTTATGTCATAAGATTCTAGTTGGCACCGTTTTAGCTGAAATATTGACAAATATTATCGAAAACTAGATACGTGGATTCGCGGAATTCACGTCCCTGCTTAATAAGTCTGCCCTAGGCAAGCCGGCATCCTTACTTAGGCCCGGATTCCAGTACGATATCTATTACCTGAATCTCGATGTACAACTAGTATTGAGGACAGATTATCAATGATTTTACTGTTTATCAAATCTATCAATGATAATCGATATTCAGGACTGAGTATCGTTCTGGAATACTGGCTTTAGAGTAACTCAGGCAATTTGCCTGAGAGAGGGTTTACAACCAATGTCATGGGATGGATAACACAGTGTCTATTCTGCCTTTTCGGGGATATATAGACATTTTTTTTTTATTTACGTGTTAAAACTGTGCGTGTTTATACAGTACGTTAATTGCTCACATGCGGTACTGCCATTGTTCATGTGATAACACGGAGATCAGGAAGAGAATGTACGTATAATATTGTCGTGTTTCTTTCTCTGCCTATTGTTTTCCGAATGTGGAACTAACTTCAGCCTAAGTGTTCTTTAGTGACCCAAATAAGTATATCGGTAATAAAAAATTTAAGTAAGTACCTAAATGAAAATTAAATTTCGCCTTACTACTAACAGGTCAAAAATTTACATAAATAATATTCCAACGAATTGTCACGTGCATCCTTCTTGATATTTTTTACCTTCGTGTTTTGCACTTACATAAATATAAAATTAAGAAAATGTTCAGATACTTACACTTCATCCACTTTCCATTATGGAAATTTCATAAAGTTATGCAAACTCACATCTGTATATTCACACCTTTTTCCCTCTGAGATGGACAGAAACAGCAGACCGTCATCTGATTCACCGCACAATTCACGACCAGGGAGGTCGTGACCACGGTCAATAAACCTTTTATATAACGATGATTTCAAATAATTAAAAAGGAGAATTGATTTAGCTTTGTAAAGACTTCAAGAACAGAAGCAAATTCATCCTTCGCTGTAACTTCTTTTAATTGCCTTTTTACCGTGTTTATTTATTTGTCAAAAGGGGGTGATGATGCGGTAACTCAAGTTACTAATAATACGAGCAGTTTCCCAGTCCCATAGCTTTAGTTCATTGAACTACACTTTACTAAACTCCTGTCCAGCTTAGTTATATAGTCCATATTAGTATTACTAGGTAGAACTGGTAAAATGAGGACACCCTCAACTTTAACTTACAAGTAGACATTTCAACACTGCCGCTTGTCAAATATATACCTATAGACCTGATGTCTTATAGAACATAACCAGAAAATATTATCAAGAAACAGTACAATACTATGCATTGTCATGATGGGTTCATAAGTAAATGCTGAGCGCATCATTTTAAGTTCTGAAATTACGACTTTCTCGTTCACTTTCGCTCAATTCACACGTTTACGAAAATGATCGCGCGTCGCCGGAAAACGCCTGCTTTCTCCGTTGCGCAAGAGCACAGCCACTTCCCGCTCGACCGCCGCCCGCGCGCCCCTCTCCGCCGACACCCTACTCCGCAGGCCCTGCAGTTGTCGCCACTCGCGCCATTCACGGCACTCCTCACCTATTTTCCGAGTAGGAAATGAGTATGTTACGCAATATCAGCTTTCCACAGGCGCCTACGCAGCATTCCGATCGCGACACTAAGTTGCCGCCAATACCTGCGTTACTTTATGACCTCATATGCGCCGTATCCTGGTTTCAAAGGGATAATTGCCACCAAGACAAACAATGGTAGGTAAATATTCAATGACAGTAATCGCCCTTGTTATCTCATAATAATCGTGCTCTACTCACTGCGTCGAATGGTTCACGCCAAGTAATAACGTTTGAGAAATACCAACTATGAAGATTGTGCGTGGGTGCATGTTTTAGCATGGAGAATAGATAATTCGGAGGCGCGTCACTTTCTACAGCTGTAACGGAAGAAAGTGAGAGTAAAAGCGTCACTTGGCGCGGAGCGCGCGGAACTGGCCTCGCGATTTGGACACTTTCTCTGAACGCTACTGACGAATTTACATTTAGACTAATCCGCCCCGTGGATATACTCGTGTTATTTTTTTTATAAAAATAATCCGTTTTGTTTGTCTGATTTACTCATAACCTATATAAATTCGGTCTATCTGTTTTAGCGAGAACGTATGAAACTAAACTACTATACGTGCATGTACAAACTTTCGTACGTCCATCATTAATAGGATAACAGCCGTGAAAATGTCAAGTACAGTCGCATAAGATCTCTTTTCTCGTATAAGTGCTAGTTGCCAAGATTTGTGTGGTGTGTTTTGTTTATTGTTGTCATAGACATGGGCAGAATATTTTTACTTTCTCCAAGTTCGACGAAAGTGAGAGTGCGCTAGCCTATCGGCGCGCTCGCTTCTACTATGATGCATATAATATTTTTTCGATTAACATCTGAAGTACTAGTATCGACTGCACAAAGTTGAAGCAGAAAACAAAATGTTTTATCGCCACAAAGGTTTCCTTTTACATAGAATGATCACAATTTATTTGTTAAACTTGAGCATTATATCGATACCTACTACATTATTTTGGTTGTTAATTGGAGAAAGTTTACAAACTTATTCTGTTGGTGTGATTCGATAGACATTTCTCGTCATAGTGTTAACGTTTATTCCCAGCACAATTATTTGTGTGTAGACAAGCTTCAGGATACTTTTGCATTATAAAAGGAATTTATTTTAATGTAAATTTGTTCAGTGAACAACAAAAGTGCAACAGCGACATACATGGTACCTACCTACAACAAATAGTTGATAGAGATTGCACGATCAATTAAATATGTATTGCAATCAAATGAACGAACCATAATAAAGAGTTTAAGGTTTTGATCATGTTTTGACCCACAGAACTTTTATTCACTACAAAAGGTAAAAGTGCGTATGTTTTTTGCTAATCACGTTTATCCATCGAAAGTATATAATTCAATTTTAAAGCTACATACCGCCACTTTATTTTAAAAGCGGCAACGTTTTTCTCCTTTCGTAGCTAATTTAGCTATTCTTAACCGTCAATAGGTCCTAAATGATAACAATATTTATAACTATCCAATTTGCAAAAGAAAAATAGTTTTCTTCCGTGCTATCGTTAGAAACAAAAGAATTCTACTGAAGAGCTTGTTCTTTTCATATACCGAACACTTGCAGTAGTGACTGCTGCTGTAAAAAGATTCAGTCATAAAAAAGCACTTTTAAATTATATAGATATAGCTTATTAACATAAACTTGGAAAATCAACAAGAGCCTTACAGCTCACTGGAATCTGTTGTATAACATGTTTGCATATGTATAAGTGAGTGTGCGTGAGTGCTCCGCACGCTTCAAGCGCACCGAGGAAAGCGTAGCGCGCGTGCGACGTAACTCCGGCAACTGGGTTACTTCCCACTTCCTGGCAACGCGCACAACCAAGCGCGCAAATATATGTTTTTTAAGAGGAAACTCGCGCCACCTGCGATCGCGTGCCTTTCCCACGATTATTGTGTCATTGTGTTGAGCACGTTACGCATCCGCTGCTAATATTGACATTTTCTGGGCGATGAGAATGCAACTATATGCACTGAACTTGCCAAGTTGAAAATGTCATTTTCTCCCAAACCCTGTACTTGCATATAAACGCACACGGTTTTCAAGCTAATATTAATTATTAATAAGACAGATAAGCTGTGGCTTTTAAAGGTTTATTTAATGGATGCTAACGTCAAACTGATTCTTGAATGTGACAGCACCATATCTAAATTTAAAATAGAGAAACATTAGGGCAAAAATTCCCAAAATATAAGAAAAGTTTCTATTTATACCTCTACAAAAAAAAAATCTGATAATTAACACTGAGTACCGCACATAAGTTCCCTAGAAATTTTAATACATATGGATTGAGTGGAAACCGAACCCGCTATCTTTGACTTTCCAGTCGGGTGCTAGTCCATTATACCAAAGCATTTTCTTGAACCATTCAATGATTCATGACAAAAACGCACCGATTAAGTAAATGTATAAAGTCATGACATCAGTTTGACGACGCCATTGATGCATGCTGTGGATTCTGTATTCTCTCAACTAAGTTCGTCAAATTAAATGAATTGAACGTACCTCTTAAGAACTGATTAATGTCTTTCATTCGCCAATGCCTTTAAACTCTCTATTACGTTGATTAAACATGTTGGTATAGCGAAATGTGGATATTATTTACACTTCGGTTATCGCATAGTGCCGAGTCCACGCTTTTTTTCTAAAATAAAATTAGCTTAAGTTACTCCTTATTACATCAGCTACCGGCCAATGAAAGTCCCGTCAAAATCGGTCCAGCCATTTCAGAGATTAGCCGAACAAACAAACAGACAGACAGACAAAAATTATAAAAACTGTTATTTTGGCGTATGTACCGTATTATATTCATATGCAGGTTGTAAAAAACGGTTATTTCAAAATTACAAACAGACACTTTAATTTTATTTATGTTTAGAGAATAGATGTAAAGATGAATGGTAACTAGTTTATAATTATGCGTTTGTCGCATGGCACGTATCTTCATGTCAATACTCGCTGCAAGTAGCCGTTCGTAATAGATGTTGCCCGCGCTTCAGAAGCGATATGTTAATGCAGTGGCTTGCCTTGACGGCAACTGGTCGCAGGCGCCTTTCGACACATACACGTCCATCGCATGCGGCGAACCCACGACTGATAACACGATTACATAGCTATGGAATCGAACATGCGAAGGCTCAACCTTTTAGAAAAATATATCTAGGTTTATTGACATACAGACATTTGTCACATTATCCTGGCTATGAGTGCAGGGCCTACGCCGTTGAGTCGACACACTCAATGCCTTTTAAGAAGCGACGCTTAATATTTACGTTTATTATACCTATCTAATATGTGTAGTGCACACTATATAATCTTTTCGCTTTTGATATACGCACGCAAATATCAAATAATCTATATGTGTTCAAATGTTAGGAAATTATCGCACGTCTTCGAAAGAATCTCAACCATGAATACTTGAACATCAACCCTTAATAACAGCGTAATTGTTTCGTGACCCCTCAAGGTTGTGCCTTTAATTGAGCGTTCTAACTAACAGAAGGTTTTGTTAAGAGTATGCGCTCGCAGAGGCTGTTCGCGCGCAGCCTCGTGCGCGAGTCACGCGGCGAGCAACGCACATCCCTGCCGCCCCCGCCGCCTCCGCCGCCTCCGCCCCACCGGCTCCTCGCGCCGGCAACGTGCTCGCCCCCTAGACGGCTTTAGCCTCCCGAATTCAGTTTTCATTCACGTGGATCCCTATTTTCACGCATAGAACTATTTTTGGCTTCTAATAAATGATTGGTTTAAATTTAGTGGCAAACTAATTCGGTGTTATTGGGCTATGTACACGAGGAATACACGTATTATATCTATTATTGTTGTAGAGATATGTTGTATCTTGCTTCCGAAACATGAATATAAATCAAAATTGTAAACATGACTATAATCTCGTTCTATTCATTTGTAATCTTTGTTTCTCTTTTATTATTTTTTGACGGTGTTGGAGACATAATGGACTATGTAATGAATATGCAGAAGTAAAGCCGATAAAATACGTCATAATTAAAAACCGTGCATTATTATCGTTAGCGTGTGTCGAAACTAACTGTTGTTTGAAACGAATGAAATAAGGAATTCACAAGAACTAGTCAAGTTAAAACATAGAAAATATATGTTTTTAATAAATTACGAAATTGACCACATACTTAAATTATTATTAAATTTATATGCCAGCTGAGGCTCGCGGTTTCGCCCACGTGGAGGTCAGTTAATTTTCGGTTCTACTCAATCGATTGCGATCAACTTTACTTTGGTATAGATTTCAAGTCTGATCAAGACTTTATAACAAAAAAGAACCTGTAACATCCATCGCGAACAGACAAGAATTTCATAGTGCTCAGAATCGTTAACATAACAAAACTCAAGTAGACCTAACTATACCATATTTTTAAATATGTATCTCCAATCTCCTATGTACAGATTATATCATAACAGTAATTTAACGAAATAGATATTTTATTATTTTCAAAATAAAAACCAAAGCGTTAAATTGGACGTCAATAGAGTGAGGCAAATATATGTAGGCTAGGCGCGATCTGGCAGCACCTAGTGCGGCCCAGTACCTACGTAGGTATACGAGCCTGTCAACAGCAAGCCTCAGTGTGATTCGGAGTATAATATTATAGTACAATTAACATTATAATCACCGGCAGCCTACTAGATCTGCACGTGATCGTTCGGATCGAGTGACAGCACCAAGACATGTTTCTATTTTTTGGTATACAAATTGTTATTTCTCAGAAGAAAACTGTTTTTGTTAACACCCTACGTACTTACTTCTGAATTTATATTTTTCTGTCGTCTAACATTTCTTTTTTTATGTGACAATATCTTTATTATATTATATTGTATCTATATAAAGCAGGCGTTTATCTCTAATATGTTAATTTGCTGTCGCGAATATATCAGTTTGATTTTCTATATCGGTGTGCCCACGCTCGGCGAACGCGTACACTACGTGTGTGTGGCTGGCGATGATCTATTTAATATATACGTTGCCACTGTGATACAGCACGTGTTAGATTGCAGTGGCAACCGTGTTACGGCCGACGAGCGCGGTCGTGGCGGCGCGCTGCGACCCCGCCGGTCACCGGGCTGACGCCCTTGTCATCATTGTTTCAGGCAAGTCGGTGAACAATAAGGACCCGCTCGAGGACAAGAAAGATGACAGCGACCTGTGGGAGGCGCAGGCTGCCTTCCTGGGACCCACGCTGTGGGACAAGACGCTGCCCTATGACCCAGATCTGAAGGTACAAGAAGTCAGTACTCGCAACTTTGTTACCTACTGCGTGTTGCGTGTCGTGTGCGTCTTTCACCGGCTTTCCTAACGTCGCTGCCGCCCGCACTAGGTAATAGAGTCGCTAGCTTGCCTACCCTTGCAACTCTCGCCCCTTGTCTCCCATCAGCACCTTTGCTTTTTATGCATCAGAGTGTTGTCTATAATTTATTTTATGATTTTGAGTTGTGTAATGCCGTCAGTTTAAAACCTTTGGAGCCCCTGCGAATATGCACAAAGCGAATGTGAATGTTAAATCTTGGTATGAACGGCGCTTTTTGCGGCGCGGGAGTCGGGACACGCTTGCGAGCGGGCGGGCGAGCGACTCGAGCGCAACGAACGGGGCCGCGGAGCCCGCGCGTAGACGCGCTTCGTGACGCGTGCTTTTTGTGCTGTTGCAGTATGCTGACCTTGATGAGTTCCTGTCGGAGAATGGCATGTCCGGCGAGGGTCTGGGCGGCGCGCACCTCGGTGGCTCGGCGTTCGGCCCCGCGCTGGGGCTGCAGGCGCCGGTCACCAAGCGCGAGCGCTCGCCTTCGCCCTCCGACTGCATGAGCCCGGACACCATCAACCCGCCGCTATCACCCGCTGACTCCAGTGAGTGTCAATCACTTATATCACTTGCATGAAACTATGTAGTTGATTGTCCGCTTACAGAATGGTTCCTACTTTCTACTAAACTAGCCTCTGCTTAGGTCACCTTATGAGAAAGTTATGAAAATAAAGAGATTTATTTGAGATGTTGCATAATCTTAGTTATTGTGGTATGGAGCTATTAATAAAATATTTACCTGAATGAGACGCTTTAAGGTTTGAAGCTGTGATGGATGATATTGAAATAGTTTCTACGTGATATCGATTCCATTGTTTCATAAAAATTAATCATGATCTATTACATCAATAATAAAGCCAGAGGTCTTAAGTAAATATTAATTTAATTTAAACGTGTTGTATTAGATCGCGTTTTATTTAAAAAATGGAATATTGGACCATTTTGCACTTACGCTCTTTGTACCTTGAGCTCAATTTGTGAGACAAAATAAGGCGCCAGAGTGTGAAGTTTCCTTTTGCCCCTCCTATTCCCATGGTTATTCCAGTTGTTTCGAAGGCAAGTACTGGTAATGATAATATTACGTAATAATTCCAGCGTTCTCAATGGCGTCATCGGGCCGCGACTTCGATCCGCGGACGCGCGCTTTCTCTGATGAGGAGCTGAAGCCGCAGCCCATGATCAAGAAGTCCCGGAAACAGGTAAATGATGTTAGTGCGCTGATCATTCCTAGCGGCATGCTGCGGACCGCCTTGGGTGCGGCGCCCCTGCCTGCGCCACCGACCTACGCCACGCTGCTCGCCTTTTTACGTAGAAAATTCAAATTTTCTCGTGGAAAAGCGAGCTCGCGGCGCTGAGCGAAAAAGTTAATTTCTTTGTCATACAGATCTCATTTCGTACGCACAGATCTTTTCTATCTTTATCGGATTCCATAATGAGATTTACGTGGGCCTGATGGCTGTATTGTCGCGTGCGAAGCTAGATCTCATGACTAGAAGTTCTCTCACGGCGCGATGCTCCACACACGCTTGATTTTAACAGCTTAATTAACACTGTAACATCTGCCCGCGTCACTTGGTGCACACGCACTTGGTTCACTGAAGGTTACTGTGGCATTAACGGCTTCTGCAGACTAACAGATCTTTGATGGGTGGTTTTGGATAGTTTGACGTGCCGACGATGCAGTTATTTATCGAAATTACACTACTTGGAGTGACAGTACTCTTGCCGATATATTACTGTATTCTATGCGAAATTCTGCCATAACTTTTGTACATATATTAATTTATGAAAATTTTACTAATATTCAAATACTACGTAGGTACTTACATAGTTTTCTATCTACAACTTGGCAAGATTTCAAAAGTTTTCAAATCATTTTTCTCTTTCGCACTTATCAATATTACATTTTATAATAAAGTAACCGAATAACAAAACTTAGTGAACAAAGTTAATTTGTATTATTCATGTTTCTAAAAATTTTAAAATTAGAAGGGGTAATTTAATTTTACTCTTTTCTTGTTGAGAAATATTAAATAGGAAAATAATAATAGTAAATTATGGTACAAGTGTGTAAAGTTGGTGATTACCGCTGACGCGATATTGAGCAGCCAAGCCCTCAGGCGAGGGTCTAAAGAGAGCTGTAGACAGTAATCAAGAATACACACGTGTATCATACGACGTTTATCCTTTCACTTGTGAATAATATAATTCTAAAATAGATAGTTTTTAAATAGTAAACATTCCATAACGTTAAGGACTTCACATCAATCACATCATATATCGGACGTTATAGTATATGTGTAGATATCGGGCGCTGTACTAGGTACATAAATGGTTTTCTTTAAACTAATACATACTTGTAGACATTTTAATTGATAAATAACTATAATTTCACCAGTAGAAACGACTTGCGAAACTTTTTGGTACTGTACGGGAATAATAAAAAAGAACACTGGCCACAGACTAAAAGAAAGTTTTAAAAAGAGAGAAAACAAAAGTTATATTTGAGTAAAAGTTTTGTTTATTATACACGTACAAGATTAAATGTCCTATTTTAGTATGAAGTTGCATGAAATGAACAAGCTGTGGGTAGGTATATTAATATATTTGTTTTATTGAAAACGATCTTCTTGTATCTATTTTTTTTTGAAGAATAATGCAACTTAACAAATAAAATCAATATACCATTCGTGATTTTATAACAATCAAAAAAACAATCACAGTTTGATAATAAGTATCATTATGTGCCTAATTTTGGTGAGGTTAGTATTATAAGCAAGTGAAATGAAAAAATATTTTTCCACTTGAATAATAATTATATTTTGGGGGCCCAGACTTTATATGCGATCATTTAAATTCCCCTTTTTGGTGCGTCCTGCTATGTAACAAAATGTAATATTTTGGGTGAACAATTTAGTACGGTGCCATGTTGGTTCCCGGTGGAGCAGAATAGGGCCCCCGTCGCTTCCTGTGGGTGACGTAGAAGGCCACTAAGACACTGGGCTTTTCTCCATCCGACATTAAATATACAGACCAAGACTGTGCCCGCTTGACGCCAATACGCTCTCTCCTTATTACGTAGGACTGAAAATCATATTTGGCGAAATATGGGTGCTAATACACCTTTGCCTACCCCTTCGAGGATTGACAGGTGTGAGTCTATATATATGCATATTTCACTATGACAGAAACCGAGATCGTTTAAAATTAAACTACATTATAATGAACAAACGGCTAAATGTATTCAAATAATCTTGCAATCCCACAAGTCATGCATTTACACACGCGCGGTGTGCAATGCATGCATCTCACACGGATGCACACTCACGCACAGAATAACATACACAGCACACACATACCCTGTAATTTGTGCTCGTCCACATAAGATGATAACTAATAATACAATAACCTATACTTATAACGGTACTTTTTGTTTCCTAACCATACGAATAAATCACATTTTTAAATGAATCATCAGCATCATCATATCCGCGACACATAGTCCACTGCTGAACATAGGCCTCTCCGATAGACTTTCAGAACGACCGATCTAAAGCAGCCCGCATCCAACGCTGCCCGGCGACCATGATGATAAAATGAAAATTAAAATGTCAATATTTATTATATGAAACCAAAAAATCGCTAATGTTGGTTTATTCCCTGTCTGCCGTACCTCTGCCTGGACCCTAATGGAAATACAGGCGCATATACAAGCTAGAAGCTAGAGCTTGATGCTAGTGTATATTCAAAACCACTTACTACATAGGAACGTTACCAAATTAGTGCGACCGTTCTGAATGTTTGGATCGGGAAAATTCTGATTAAGGTGAGATAGTCTTTCCTGGAGCCAATTGAATAAGATACATGTTTTTTCTTGCATGGAGTACTGCCCTCACTTCTGGAAAGACTCTGGATAAAACGCACTAGATATCCTCAAGAGGGGTCTTTCCTGGAGCCGATTGAATAAGATACATGTTTGTTCCTACATGGAGTATTGTCCTCACTTCCGGAAAGACTAGATCAAATGCACTAGATATCCTCGAGAGGAGTCTTTCCTGGAGCCGATTGAATAAGATACATGTTTGTTCTTGCATGGAGTACTGCCCTCACTTCCGGAAAGACTCTGGATAAAACGCACTAGATATCCTCAAGAGGGGTCTTTCCTGGAGCCGATTGAATAAGATACATGTTTGTTCCTACATGGAGTACTGTCCTCACTTCCGGAAAGACTTGATCAAATGCACTAGATATCCTCGAGAGGAGTCTTTCCTGGAGTTGATTGAATAAGATACATGTTTGTTCCTGCATGGAGTACTATCCTCACTTCCGGAAAGACTCTAGATCAAACGCACTAGATATCCTCGAGAGGAGTCTTTCCTGGAGCCGATTGAATAAGATACATGTTTGTTCCTGCATTGAGTACTGTCCTCATTTCTGGAAAGACTCTGGATAAATAAAACGCACTAGATATCCTCGAGAGGAGTCTTTACTGGAGCCGATTGAATAAGATACATGTTGTTCCTGCATTGAGTACTGTCCTCATTTCTGGAAAGACTCTAGATAAAACGCACTAGATATCCTCAAGATGTTGCAGGAGCGGCAGATGAACATGCGTTTAGGAAAGGGTGCCAACTCTTTCAGCCTCTTTCTTGAAAGTTGTTTCTGACACGTACAGTCGCGTGTAATATAAAGTACAAATCATTTATTATTTGTTTAGCTAGTATTTCTTCGGAAGTGTACCAAGACGTGTTCGAGTAGCAACGTCAAAATCGCGTGACGATCATCGTGATCAACTACCGTTGTACGTAAAACAATGGTATGCGTAATTTAAGACAGTAATTGGACAAAGTGTATCAGAATTATAATGGCCGATGCTTAAAAATCTGAAATAAAGTTGTGATTCGATTCTCACAATGACATTAGAACTGTCATCTAAAATACAATGTGTCCTCAGATCTAGTTATAAATCGATATTCAAAACTGAGTATCGTTCTGAAAATGGCACTTAGTCTTATAAAGTTCCAATTAGTACTATGGCGCTCATTAGGGGAGGCCTATGTCCAGCAGTGGACTAATATAGCCTGATGATGATGATGATGATGATGAAGATATTTTTGTACGACAATCCGCATGTTCTAAGGTTCTACGGGAAAAGTGATGATGACGTTGAGCACGTGTGACGAGTGACGACTGAGGGACAGAGCTGTTTCTCTATCCAGAAGTAAACATACACTTGCTTGGGAGGACGTATATTTTTCTGTTTTTTATAAGAATATTAGCATCCAAAACCGTCTCTTTGGCGTGGAGATAGTGAATCCATTTGAGCAGTCCGACTGGAGAAATACCGCCGCCCTACAGAATACCATGGCCATAATAACCTCGTATTGTGTTCCCGGCGGTGAGTAGAGTAGCCAGAGCTCACTGGAGAGTTTTTGTGCAGTCAGTGGGAAGACCAAAGGCTATTCCTGATTTGTCTTCTACACTGATGGCACAGAAACTCTCTGTGTTTACAGGCTAGGCAGCACGAGTGTGACTTCGCTGGTGTTGCACACGTCCATAGGCCACGATAACCACATTCAATCAGGTGCACCGTGTGCTTGTCTGCAACCTCAGTACTATAAAAAACACTCTCAAAAGTTCGACTAGTCTAACTACAGAACTTCGATATCGCCAATTGGTTGTGAAGGTCAGATGGCCGTCGCTTCACGGAAGCTATCGAAATTGAGTGATCAACTGAGTTGGGAGAATGCCGATAGCAATCGAAACGATTAGTATTCACTCTAAAACCTCTGCAGCTAAGCTAAATTACTTGTGTTTGGAGTGTGTTCACCTCGGTAGTGTAATGACCAGGATTCGGACCCGGGACCTTTCGATCCTAAGACTGACTTCGTAATCACTAAGCTACCGACGCTTCACATTCGTATTGATCTCGTCGCAAATCAAAAATTTAAACCAAATGTAAGTAAGCAGTTCGAAGGAATCTAATTATTCGATCTGTATCCTGTAAATATTTACATTTAGCAATAATTTGTCCTACAAAAGCGATCACATGATCCAAAAGATGGTACCTAAACCAAAAGGTTTTTGTGGAGAATTTAACTACTTATAGTTGAAAGAGCTCCTGAGGTGTTTAAGAGGCAAATAGTGGTCTGTTGTCTCTTACTTTACCGCGGGGAGTTCATGTACTTGTGTGGCGGTATGACTGTATGTAAATGTCCAACGCCAATTGGCACCACGAAACTCACATTATTAATGTGCTTGCTTATATATTATCACACAAAACTTGCGTTGTTGTATTGGTCGGGAAATATTAATAATAGCAGTTATTTAATAGAGATTTGTGAGAATCTATGTATAGAAAAGGAGACGTCTATTTACTTACCTGCACTCTTGTAAAAAAAAATTAACAGATAATAACAAGTACTAAGTCAAGAAAGTATTGGGAATTGGTCAATGACACAGAATATGTATTATTCGTCAAAATTTTACTGAACTGCCCCTAAAGTAGACTCCTTCCGAAGTCACACATATGTCAGGCAATAAAATATTTGAACACATTTTGAGAATCGACTTGAACACTCACCGTGAATAATGGATACTCGATAAGTTTTGTGAGATGGTGCGATATCGTGATAAAGAATTTTCTTTCCACAGATCTCATATTTTTTCTCGTTTAGCTACGAAGCTCAGATAATGTGCTTTGTTTCCTAGTTTCACTTTTTCGAGCGTATAAGTCCTCTTCTACATTAAGGTAATCGAATTAAATACGGTTGAAGACGTTGATGTTGACTGTCTTTAAATAAAATTGTGAATGATCGATCCCCGTTACTTTCCTGACAATGTGTAATTAAGCAACTTCCATTCGCAAGAAGTCAATAATACAGATATTTGAATCAATTAAATTTTTCACTACCTAATATCTGGGTTCGATTCCCGGATCGACGAAATTGATTCTCAGTTTTACTTCTAGGAAGTAACCACAACAAGTCTGGAAGCATACATTACCATGTACGCTTCCAAACTCCGTGTGAGCCTAATGGGCTCACCCACCGTTCTTCACTATTATATGTATAGACGGTGACATTTTGTTTGTAACATTTCTGCAGGCGAAAATAAAAATTATATTCGCATGCGGCACCTTGATATTAAGGTTTGCGTTGAAATACCTAATTTATGATATGATGCAAAGATTTTTCGTAGATAACAATAAACTATTATCCACGACTTTATATTTATAATTGGATATTTTTTTTCCACAGGAATCTAATACTGGAACAGAAAGTTTCCTATGTCCAGGCCATGGTCTAACTATTTGCCATATTTGAGCCAAATCTGTACAGTCGTATTTACGTGATTAAGTAACACACAAACGTACAAAATTACACAAACAATACATACGTAAGAAATGACAAAACAAACTAATGCATGTTTTGCGGGGTGAATCTTAACACTAGCAATGGCTTCACGCCACGTGATCTGCTGCTGACAAGAAACTATTTTAAACCAAATTCCGTCGATTTTTTTCTTACTTTCAGTAACTAAACTATAAAACCACAGTACGGGGCACGGGGTGAACTAGTTCAAAAAAGGAAATTTATAAAAAGGGTTATGAGTATTCTCAAGATGAATATAGTTCAAACATAGAATTTTGCTTAAAATATGAATATTTCGAGGATGAAAATAATTCATAAGATGCACAAATAAAAGGGGAAATATAATTCAAAAGGTGAATGTAATTCAGAAGATGAATAATAAGTTAGGTAGCCAGATCAGCAAAAATAATTTAAAAAAAAAAATAGTATTTAATTTGGTGAACGTGAAATAATGTGCTCAAATTTAACAAAAGATTCTCATGTAGCAGTTCTCATGCCTTGGAGTTATTGCTGGAATTCAAACCCCTGTACTATGAATCTCAAGTATATGCACTAATGTGTTTAGTAATATAATAACGACTCTAGACAATTGTTCAACCATCAGCCTTGGAACGGTTGTATATAATATTATGACTAAATTGGCAAAAAAAAAACCTTGAATCCGCCGTGTGGCATGCGGGACACATAGTTCGAAGTAAAAACTGGCTTGTGGTTAAAGGATTGTCTACACCTAGTTGAGTGGTGTATTTTAATGTAAACTTAATTCACACAATGCAAGTGTCATCAAGAAGAGTCTTTCTTCTCTCAATGTATTGCCTTTGGCTGTTTTTACTGTTTTTATTTCAACATAAAATTTGCCTGTGTGAATCAACTTCTTTCAACTCGTTTAATGCAGTTTAAACAAAATATCTCATAAATAAAATTGTCGTTTCAATACAACAGTTAAAAAAGTAGTCTCGGATATTTATGATACTGAAAATAATGCCCACATTATAATTGAACATTTACCCTAACTGTCAGTGGAATAATAATTTCAACGTATATAACTTGCATATACTCAAATGTCAAATTGAAAGCGTAGTGGAGAGCAGTGACTAGGTGCATCGCGATTCGCGTGGCGCACAACCAGCGATGAAGCAGGACAGTGGGCGTGTGAAATACTTATTAGTATTAAAATATAATTATTATGAGTAGGATGCTGAGATGGTTCGGACACGTGGAGAAGATGGACGAAAGTACACTGACGAAACAGATTTATGAAGCGAGAGTGAATGGGCAACCGGGTAGGGGCCGAGCTATACATACGTATGGCCATCAGATCGAAAACATTTTAAATGAAGTGTCAAGTGTAGTCGAAACCGGTGAGCATGAATTTATGAAAGTAGAAGAAGCTAAAGATGTGTGCAGGTGGAAAACTGTGCCTACCCCACTGGCAAAAAGGCGTAACTGTATGTATGTTTGTATGTGTATGAGTAGGATAAAAGTGTATGACTTATAACTCCTTCAACGTAGTCAGTCGTTCGCGAAACACACAATATCACTGCATTGACTCTTCAATTTAATAACAATAATAAAATTGCATTAAACGAGTTATTGAGCGGCGGCGCGGACTGTACTTCTCAGTAATGGCATCAGTCGTCGCCGTCTGTCGAATCCCAGTCGCGTACAACTCGCTGGAAATATCTATGGTACAGTCAAGTATAAATCTCTCGTTGAATTCGAGGAGATAAAACACAAAGTGTATTCCTGAATTCCGCAGATGTTTCGAAAAAGTTGCACGTTGTTAATAAAGTGAGTGGCCACACTAAACGTCCGCGGGTGAGCGTTCAGTGTCGACCGCGCGCTGTGACCTAAATCCCACGGTGGGTGAAGGGAGGTTTGAGTGAGTGGCGCGGCGTTAACCCCATGTCATCATCGCCAGTTCGTGCCCGATGACCTGAAAGACGACAAGTACTGGGCGCGCCGGCGGAAGAACAACATGGCGGCGAAGCGCTCCCGCGACGCGCGCCGCATGAAGGAAAACCAGATTGCCATGCGGGCAGGGTATCTCGAGAAAGAGGTATGTGTCTATGTCATTGTACCGAAGACCATCAGAGAGATTCATGCAATGTTGACATTGAATGAACATTATCGAATATAATTAAGTTCCACCATCAGTATGTCCTGCTACGACAACTTCGATTTAAAACTTCGGTGTACCTTCGGGTTTCGCCCTTTACATCCAGATATACTCAAGAGCGACTGGCAACTAGGCTTCGTTCTTGTATTGAATCACTAAAAACAGTTTCACAGCATAGGATTTTTTTAACTTAATTTTAATCACAACAAAACGAGTGAACATTTCGGCTCCGATATGTTTCTTTTTCAATATACACCAATGACATTATTTTCTCTTTGTTTTTCTAGAATATGGGGCTGAGGCAAGAGGTGGAATTATTAAAGAAAGAAAATCACATCTTGCGAGAGAAGTTATCCAAATTCGCGGATGTTTAAGCAGCCTTGAGCCTGCACCCACCAACACCTTTCCGCATAGCACAAACACGCCAAACGACATGTAAGCCAGAGCTTCATTTATGTAATTATTATGTTTTGAATGGTATAAATGTCCAGTATGTAGAGATAATGTGGCATTGTACTTGGCAGGTCGCGGGCGCACCGTCAGCGCACGCACCCTAGGCCGCGTCGCCGGCACCGGACACAATCCTCCGCCACCTCGCGCCGCGCCCGCCGGATGGTGCACGCGCCGCGCGCCCGCGGGCACTGCGCGGCGCGTGCGTCGGCGGCCGCCGCGCGCGGCGCTGTACCACCGCAGCCGACGCTGCTCTGAACCTTGCTACCGGACCTCGCCACAACACCTGTCGCCCCAGTTCGTACTCACAAGCCTCGGTCTCGTAGCAAAACTCTGATCTCGTCGGTCAACTCCTGTATCTTGTTTGACTTGTAGGTTTAATTGATACTGCAGTTACCGTAAGTTTATCTACTTAGTTTAATAGGAAAATCTTAACCAAAGTCCCGTTCTGATCTATCGTCGTCTCTAATTCCTTTCTTTCGGACTCAGTCCGACTCTCAACAGGGTTAGTCATAGACGTACGGACCAAATTAATGGAAAATTGTTATTTTTGAACGGTATTTGTTGTGTCCCGTACCGAGCGTGCGTAGCGCCATGTAGCGCCCGCGTCGCGCGTCGTCCGCGGCGACTGTCCGACGAGTGCGGATATATGTAATAAGTTAATGTTGTTGAATATTTATGTATCGATACCGGCCACGGCGGCGGCCCGGCCCGCACGCATGTTTGCTCAAGTGGCTCGCGTACGCAAGTGTAGTGGCTGCGTTGTATATAGGTAGTTTTAATAGGGTCTCGAGCCGGCCCCGGGCACTCGAAGCTACTCGAAATCTGTATTATAAACGTTGCTGTTGTAAACTCTGACCTCGTCCGTCCCTTGTTTCCGAAATGTTGTACAATCCGTTCGGCGCGCGCGCCGCGCGACGTGTCCGGGGCTAGTAGCCTCGCGCTCGCCGGTCTCTCACTGTAGCTCGCTTCGTAGGACTGCTCCGTATGAGATTAGATCCTGCTGGGGGCGAGGGGGCCGTCTCAAGCATGCCCCGTGCCCCTCATTACCCTGTCGATCCAGTAGTAAGCGAACACTAGTTTCGTTTCAAATTTACTTAGTGGATAGAGGATAGTTAGTTTTTAGATTACGTAGTGTAGTTGTCATTAGTCTATTTTTGTTATGGCTGTAGATGTTAATGTTTTTGAAAGTTTATATTATTTTTTTAGTTCTAAAGAGACTCGCATTGTAGTTTCGACTGGGTAGGACCCACGGACATATACTTAGCTCCGGCGCCCGGCGACCGGCCCGCGTGGGCGCGGCCCGGCGCGGTCGGCCCGCCACGCGCCGCCGCGCCGGGCCGCGCTTGCCGGCGCCGGGCCCGCTCGGCCGCAGGTGCAGTCTAGCGCGCCGCCGCGCCGCGACCACTTCACTACGCCTACGACGACCTCGTGGCGTTTCCTCCGCACTCTATTAGACTCGTGCTAATGTTATAATATATTTTTGTAGGTTTTTGTCGTTGATAAATAAGTCAATTGAATGTTTAATGAATTGAAGAAATTAATGTTTATAAACTAAGACTAAGAAGTTGTTGCATTTGAAAGTATTTTATGGAGACAAAGCGAGAACAATAAAATGTTTTTTCTATAAAGTTTACATGTGAGGGTTACTATTAAAGGTGTGGCGGTTGAACTTTGAAATGCACTATTTCATATCAAACGATATTATTGTAATGAACTAAATGTGTAACGGCCGCGGCAATGCGGCACAGCGCCCACGCGGCTTTGATATTCCATCTTGTTTGTTATATGATATACATTGAAATTCTTTCTGTATAAATGGTATCTTTATATACTTCATAATATATAAATGTTTCGCTGAACGTTGTAACAAGAACTTTATAAATAAAACTTATATTTAAGTGTCGTAGTAAGGGAGTCCTATGTAAAATCATTGCATGGTAGGTGTGCCCGTAATCGGCGCGGAGGCGCGGTAGCAGTGTGCGCCGCGTCCCGCGTCGCCCCGCACCTCTCCTCTGTGCTTCGGTAATATTTATTTATTTGTTATCACACGCCCTCCGTGCTAGGAGGCTACTTGTGT
The DNA here is from genome assembly GCA_949126895.1 of Eilema caniola. Taxonomy (NCBI): domain Eukaryota; kingdom Metazoa; phylum Arthropoda; class Insecta; order Lepidoptera; family Erebidae; genus Eilema; species Eilema caniola. The sequence continues at coordinate 15,678,935 of OX421460.1, read as the reverse complement.
TTGTAACTTAACTACATTGCAACAACATAAAACCATATTGTATACATGTACGAGTAGTAATTTGTTTGAATTTAATTTATATATGGTTCTATGGATTGAAAATAAACGTTAATTGTTGTATTTTATACCTAGTTTTCTTTTTGTGTGCGAGACGGGTGCGGGCGTACTATGCTGCCCGCACATCTCCGCACTCCTGTGGTACGAGTTGGTACTGAGCGGCCATAGCCGACTGCTAATATGCTATCGCCCATCGAACGCCGGTAGCCAGCCAACGTGCGCACGACCCATAGTGATCGTGGTACTGCTGATACGTATCTTCGATGTTTTATGTATCCAATAAATCATCGATAAAATACCTTGCACATTTCACGAGTTTTCATTACTTTTCCCTGAAAGTTCAACTCCTTCCAAATAAACACACTAACGCAGAGTAGATATGGTTTAATAGCTTACAGGTAGATACGAGGAAATGGCACAGTGCGTCGGTCGTGCCTTACCGTGCAATCGTAAAAGGGTCAATCACCACTGAAAGAGCTGGGGCGCGCTGCAGCTTTTTGAGGCAAAATATTACTTACCATTTTGAATCTTAACTATGGGAGAAAAAGATCAGTCGTTTCTAGTACAAATATCAGGCCGCCGCCGGCCGCTGCCGGGGGAGGGGCAGTGGGTGGAGAGCGCAGGTCTCAACTTATAGCGCACGGGTAGTACCCAACAAGCAAAATCAGTACTTAAAACGATCTTAAGACTACTTTTATTTGCACTTATAAGAAACTTGTAGCACGCTACATAGTTGAATTTGGGCGCAGTTATAGTAGCGTTTATGCCTATAACTATCTTATAATCAACTTATAAAATGTTACTAAGCCCTATAATATACCTACCTAAGCCGGCTGGTAGTCCCGGTTGTTTTGTGTTAAATAAATACTTAATAAAAAAGTAAATACAAATTTATATTACTATTATTTTCATTATTGTAGAAAATTACTAATAACAGTAATATATTAACGGAAATATAGTGTGTGAACTCGGGGGAACATTTTTACTGTAAATGTTTACCACAATTTGATAAGTTCCACAATGCCCTTCGAAAAATAGCATATTAGTATATTGTTGTAAAAAAATAATTTCATAAATTCTATGATTATCCGCCATGTTCTAAAATTGCACTTCTTAAAGTACTTTATAGAACCATTATAGGTAAATAAGTAAGTCGAATATGGGAACAAACAACACTGAATCTCAAAAAAATGGCTGACGTTTAGTAATAAAGTGATTGATCTAGTTGCTTTTAAGCTTTTTGATCTTATAGCGCTCTTACTAAGCACTATTAGATTTGAACGAGTCTCGATCAAGACTATAACGACGCATACTCATAGTAATCTCAGCTAAGGGTGTTATAATATCTTGTCTCACCAAATGCTACTATAGGATCAAAATATTATTCAGGATTATTTAGTCTTACTGCAAACAATTATAGGAGTCTTATGCCTAAAAGTGTCCTAGGACCTAGACATGGAGAAGGAAATGATAGCGGAGATGTTACAAGGGAATCGAGTCGCGAGCCTTCCATATGTCAAAACGACTCAATTGGTCTGTGACGTCACCATCCAGTTCTAGTGAAACGTCCTTGCGTTCGGTTGTCATTTTTGGTCAAAAGTTCAAGGATAAAAATAGCTTTAACCTGGATTAAGATTGAAGTGTACAGTACAAGGATGTACAAAGTGTAAAAATAAACAATTTCAACATTTTAAGGGTATAACATTTCATCAGTAAGTCCACTATATTTAAATTTTATTTTTTCCGAAAAAAATGTCTTAACAGAACCATCTACATAGCGTAGAGAAGAAATAAGTAACCTAGTCTGGCATGTATACTAGTTGTAATAATAACTCAATTCATTTTATGAAAATGATTACAATAATCTCGCCCGACTTCATTAGCAATTTCAAAAATGTAATATTATTTATTAAATGGAATATTTTGCTAAAATTGAAAATTAAAGTAAAAAAAATTGGGCCATCTGTCGGTATAAGGCCAAATCATTTAGCCCCCTAAATGATTTTGCTATAATCCAAAAGATGGCCTTATTTTTGAAAATTATTTCCTTAAAATAGATTATTCTAGAATTCTGTGTAGCGCTTAGTGGCGAATAGTCAAACTATATAACAAAAATGACAAGGTCTGTTTCTGTTCGGTTTCGCTATGACGCACTAGATGGAGACGTGGACGAGGTATGACGTCATGCCCCCCGCGTCTCCCTTCCCACCCGCATTTGGTCACGCGTTTTTCTTAAGAGATATTTGACTGTGACATCTCCGCTACTTAATCATATTCTGTCCTCCGTGGACCTAGACTTGTAGCTAACTATAAGACTGATATATGAAAGCAAATGCTCCTGAGTGTGTCTACGCTTGTGAATTGCTATTACTAGTAAAAGTGCCCTATAAATGTTCTATAGGTCAGTCTTGTAGCGAACTATAAGAAGGAGATGTAAAAATTAATGCACTTGAGTGTGATAAGGCTCTTCAAATGCTATTATAAGTTAAAGCGTCTACCCCAATGCCTTTATAAGAACCTTATTAGTAGTGCCAGACTTATAAGCTTTCTTTATAGGATTACTTTGCTTGTTGGGTATGTTCCCGGCAACAAATAGTATTGTGGAAGAGATATGTCATGCATGACAGACATAGGTATATCATATGACAAAAGTCTTATACAAAATATACAAATTATGTTCCCGTAAACCAATAATATCAGCTTCTTTTTTTATTCTCTTTGTCCTTTTTCTGTTCTGTGGTCCTGACTGATTGACTTAGAGACAACGTATAACCTAAACCGCTGGTCTTAGAGACTTGAAATTTGTAGAGAATGTTTGTTTTAGTGCGTGGAGGTGTATTAAGAAATGTTTTTTTGAAATTCAAATCCTAAGGGCCTAAAAAGGGCAAAAACGTATTTTCTTATAACTCTAGAACGGCAGAATAGATTTTGATGATCTTTGCTTTATTGAATTTGTCGTTGTTGCCAAAAAGCAACTACTTATCACAATTAAAATGTGATAAAACCACGTAATAACGTAATATCAATAAAAATACAATGTATTTGGGCGCAAATATCACTTATAAATCTGTGTCGTGACAACGGCAACTACAAGAAAATAACTGTCACTTTTGATCTGCCAAATGATAATATTCCTATTTCATTTCTGTCAGGTATAATTTTGTATAATTCACAATAATTTGTAATGAATTAAAAGTGATGTACTATGGTTTCATCTGTATGAATTGATTAAGAATTAAAATGAAAAGCTTTTGGGACGGAATCGCTTCGATGGAATCTCCAGTCCTCAATAAGTTCCACGGACCCCGAAGGGTAAGTATCGGAAACGTAGGTACATACAACATTTTTCCTGGAGCATTTAATGCTTAAGCTACCCCTTATACGCCGGCACCCTTATACGACACCAACCTGCAGTTCCTGACATATCACCAGGAGTATTTGGTTCTCAAACAGTAAGGTAATATGTGAAAATGTGCGAACTTCTACTAAAAAAACTCCATTCTTTTCTTGACGAGGACTTCTATGAGTTATAATCAGTACTAGCTGTGGATACAATAATTATTCAAGTCATTGCACTTCTGATTAAAATGACAAATCACGAGGAACCTACCTGAAAGTAATGAAAGACTAAAAAACACTACAAATTAATATGTTATTTTATTTATAATCATTTATTGTCGTAGGTATCCCATATTATATTATGGAACCTCAGCTCGCGAAAGTAGAGAAGATGGCCCGAGTCTAGGGTTATGGTGTCCTTCCCTTCTCTACGGACTTCACATAACCCTAGAACATGCCATTTAATGTTCTCTAACTCCACTTCCAACTGCGCTAGATGGTGGTCAAGCCTCAGAGTGCATCCGTTAAACGTTGCCAGGGTCAGATTTTTGTGGCAGCCTACCGTAACCCGGTGATTCTTCGCACCCCCTGCCTCGCCGTTACCATGGCCGCTGCCATGGCCAGAAATAGCGAGGCGGCCGGGAACTGAGGGCCATCTTTTTTGTCTTGCCATCTTAGAGGGGTAGTGCCCATAATCCCCACGCTGGGCATGCGGGTTGGGGATCGCAGTTTGGTTGTGGGTTTGCTCTGCAAGGGGCGCTGCTGCCCACCCCCCGGTTTTGTGTCCCTTAGTCGCCTTTTACGACACCCGCAGGCAGACTTTCGCGAGGGGGATAAGAAATCCCAGGGTGGCGTAGGTTTCCTCGTCAATAAGGCCCTCTCTAACAACGTTGAAGAAATCTCCAGTGTGTCGACCAGGGTAGCGTACCTGATCCTTCGGCTGTCCAAGCGCTACAGCATGAAGGTCATTCAGGTTTATGCACCGACCTCGACACACCCGGATGATGAAGTGGAGGATATGTATGAAGACATATCCAAAGCCTTACACCACACCACCAAGGCCCACTTTAATGTTGTTATGGAAGACTTTAACGGCAAGTTGGGAACACAGACTGGCAACGAATCCCGTATAAGTCCGCATGGTTATGGAGTTAGGAATCACAGGGGGCAAATGCTTGTCAACTTCCTTGAGAAGGAGGAACTGTTCTTAATGAACTCTTTCTTTAAGAAACAGCCTCAAAGACAGTGGACATGGAAAAGCCCCGACACTGTGACAAAAAATGAGATCGACTTCATCATGACGGATAGCAAGCACATATTCAGAGATGTCTCAGTGATCAACAGGTTTAATACCGGATCTGATCACCGACTTCTCCGAGGCTCTCTGAATATCAACTTAAAGCTTGAAAGAAGCCGACTGATGAAGTCCACGCTCCGACCTAACCCAATCCATATCATGGCGCGTACCGAGAAGTTCCAGCAGCTTCTCGGGCACAGATTTGTTGCCTTGGAATCGATCGACGACGTTGACGAGAGCCTACACAATCTGGTCGAAACTCTGAGGGATGAGGGCATCAAGTTCTGTAGAACGCAGCGGACTGGCAGGATATCCAAACTCTCGGCTGAGACTCTCGGGTTGATGACAAAAAGACGGGAAACCACCCAAGCGACTTCGTCGGAGAGGTCAGACCTGAACAAGCAAATTGCGAAGATGGTACGGCGCGACCTTCGGAGCTCCAACACACGCCTTATCGAAGAGGCGATAGAGCGAAACCGAGGGTCTAAAGTATTCACTCAGCAGCTTGGCAGGAGCCACTATACCGACGAACTGCCTGACATCAGTCAAGACGAGATCGTGTCAGCTCTGAGGCAGCTTAAAAATGGAAAAGCCCCCGGTGAGGACGGAATAACATGAGAGCTTTTGAAAGCTGGAGGAGCCCCTGTTATACAGGAACTACAGAACCTCTTCAACGCCGTCCTTCACAGTGGGAGAACGCCAAAGGCGTGGAGCAGGAGTTTGGTGGTGCTCTTTTTCAAGAAGGGTGATAAAACTCTTCTTAAGAATTACAGACCCATCTCGCTCCTGAGCCATGTCTATAAGCTGTTCTCACGAGTGGTCACGAATCGTCTCGTCAGGAGACTCGACGAGTTCCAGCCGCCGGAACAGGGCGGGTTTCGCGGAGGATATGGCACCATAGACCACATTCACACAGTGAGGCAGATTATACAGAAGTCCGAAGAGTATAATCATCCCCTGTGTCTGGCCTTTGTGGACTATGAGAAGGCCGTTGATTCTGTCGGAACCTAGGCTATTCTGGAATCCTTACAGCGATGCCAAGTAGACTATCGTTATATTGAGGTGCTGAGATGTCTGTACGAAGCCGCCACCATGAGTGTCCAAGTACAGGACCAGCAGTCTAAACCGATCCAGTTGCGCAGAGGAGTGAGACAGGGGGATGCTATATCCTCGAAACTGTTCACCAGCGCGTTGGAGGATATGTTTAAGACGCTGGACTTGAAAGGAAAGGGCATTAACATAAACGGCGACTACATCTCACACCTACGATTCGCAGATGACATAGTCTTAATGGCGGAGTCGCTAGAGGAGCTGAACCAGATGCTGGGCGGACTAGCTTTAGCCTCGTGACGTATCGGTCTTGGCATGAATTTGGACAAAACCAAAGTCATGATGATCAATGGCCACATTGATCCGATACCGGTCGTCGTACATGGTCACCCTCTCGAAATCGTTTCTGAGTACACCTACCTGGGGCAGGTTCTGCAGTTAGGTAAAAACAATTTCGAGAGGGAGGCCAAGAGGAGGATCCAGCTGGGCTGGACAGCGTTTGGGAAACTACGCCGAGTCTTCTCGTTATCCATACCGCAATGCTTGAAAACGAAAGTTTTCAATCAGTGCGTCCTACCCACGGAGGAAAGAAAAGTAGCGGAGATGCCCCAGTGAAATTTCTCTTAACAAAAACGCGTTACCAAATGCGGGTGGGAAGGAGACGCGAGGGGAATGAAGTCGTACCTCGTCCCCCGCGCGTCTCTTCTCCTTAGTCTAAACTTTTCAAATCCATCTAGTGCAGAACCGAATGAAACAATGTTCATTGTAGTTTGACTATTCGCCACCAAGCGCTGCACAGAGTTCTAGAATTATCATGAGTGTCATAATAAGCGGGACCACTTACCTATGGACCACTATATACTAGCTGTTGCCCACGGCTTCGTTTTGATATAAGGATATAAATTCAAATTCAAGTTCAAAAAATCATTTATTCCTTAAAAATATTAAATTTGTTAGTAGTATTAAAACGTCGTCATATATGTACAATCATTTTCTTGTGTTGACTTAGAGCTACTTAATTCCAAGCATTTTTGTCATTCAAATAGTCTGAAATGTTATAATATTTGGCCTTAATTGTTGTTTTAAATTTATTTATGGACAATGTTCTAATTTCATTGGGAAGTTTATTGTAGAATCTAATAAATTGCCCCATAAAAGAGTTGCTTATTTTTTCGAGACGAGTAGTATGTAACACAAGATTACCTTTATGTCTAGTATTTATACCATGTATATCACTCTTTTTAGTAAAATAGCCTACATTTTTATGCATATAAAGTAAATTTTCATAAATAAATTGCGAAATAACCGTAAGAATGTTTATTTCTTTGAGCTTTTCTCTAGGAGACATTCTAGGACCAAGTTGGTATATTGCTCTTACAGCTCTCTTTTGCAATAAAAAGATGGTATTAATGTCCGCAGAATTACCCCAGAGAAGAATTCCATATGACATAACAATAAATAATAAATATTCCACAACATTTCACACAACGCTATCTAAACCCATGGTAAGCATAGCTTAACTAGCTTGTGTTATGGTATCTAGAATGCGGATAAACATACTTAGATACGAATGAATGACTGTATAACAAACCATGTTCTGCGAAATGAATTGCTATTCATTGCTAAGCGAAACAAAATTCTGACATAAAAAATTCGGTAAAACAGGGGGAACCATTTATTTTTGACATAATATCTTACCCCTACTTGACAGTTTGAGGTATGTGCAGTTCCTTCAGGCACATTATTTCCTTCAGATTCCTTTAAAATAAATAGATTATAATCATTTATAGAGTTGGTATTGTACCTAGTATGTCGTGATAGGGAAAATTACATTTTATTTTTAAAATATTTGTAGATAAGAGAAATTGTGTAATTTTAATTTAAGTATTTCAATTAGGTATATCAAGTTTAGGTAATACACCTTGCCGTAATTTTTTATACCCGTTTTTAGTTTTGTAAAAATCTTCTTCATTGAAGTGATTGGAACAGATTTTCAAATATTTTGTGGGGTACCAGCTTGAAGGTGTATTTAAAATACGTACCCACGCATTTTTAATTTCTGGATTACTGGGAAACCTAAAATTACATCGTAATAACCATAATATAATATATTGAAAATTAGCTAAACCTTAAAATAATGTGAAAATGGTGGTCTCGCTATAATGGTGGACAACATAATTTAAATAAGGGTATTTTTTTTAAATAAGGCCATCTCTCAGATTATAGCAAAACTACTTCGAACCCTAGAAGATTTGGCTTTATACCGACAGATGGCCCAATGTTTTTATTTTCAATTTCAAGTACACTATCGATTTTATCGCGATTTATTTGTTATTTTTTACTTTTAGACCTGCTACTTTTCAGCAGCCATGGTCGCGCTTTGACTAAGGATGATTGGATTGAGTTATTATTACAACTGTTATATATGCAAGACAAGATTACTTATATCTTCCCTCCGCTAGATGGTTCTAAAAACACTCTTTTTATCTAAAAATGAAAATAAAAATATAGCAGACTTACTGATGAAATGTTATAATACTAATATGTTTCAGTTGCTTATCTGTACAATTCGTACACCCTTGTACTGCACACTTCATTCTTAAATCTGGTTAAATCAATTTTTATTGTTGAACGTTTGAACAAAAATGACAACCGTTCACAAGGACGTGACACTACAAATGAAATCATTTGTGACGTCACGAGGAGTCATTTTGACGTATGAAAGGCTCGGGACTCGATTGCTTTGTAACACCTCCGCTACTTTTCTTTCCTCCGTGGTCCTACCCGTCATGACCTACGGAGCCGAGACATGGACACTCACGGCAGGGTTGGTCCATCAGTTCAAAGTCGCTCAGCGAGCTATGGAGAGAGCTATGCTCGGAGTTTCTCTGAAGGATAGAATCCGCAACGAATACATCTGACAGAGAACCAAAGTTATCGACATAGCTCAAAGAATCAGCAAGCTGAAGTGGCAATGGGCTGGCCATATCTCACGAAGAACCGACAATCGTTGGGGTAAACGTGTTCTTGAGTGGAGACCGCGAGTCGGCAAGCGTAGTGTAGGACGCCCTCCGACCAGGTGGGATGACGATCTAAGAAAGACTGCAGGCAGATGCTGGATGCGGCAAGCTGAAGACAGGGCGCTCATTGGGGGAGGGCTATGTCCAGCAGCGGACTAATATAGCCTGATGATGATGATGATGATGAACCTCTGCTTACAGCAGCAACCGTCATAGTTATGCTATGCTGATGATACCGAGCTGGCGGGCAGAGCTCTTAAAAGCAGGTGGCATTTCAGTTCTAAAAAAGCTAGCACATCTCTTTAATTCCGTCATCCAGAAAAGCTTAACACCTAGGACATGGAGAAGAACAGTGGTGGTACTGTTCTTCAAAAACTATTAGGCCTTGCTGAATAAATTTAGACCCATACTCTTGAGTAATATCTACAAGTTGTTCCTACGAGTCGGCATGAATTGTCTCGCGACCTGAGAGTGAAATCGTAGATAAAATGCAAGAGAGACGCTTTCGCAGGTGTGGCCCCATCTTGCGGCAACAGTCAGGCTATGTAGGAAACAAATACCTGGCAATGGTGCCTCACCGGGACCAGATAGAGGGGGTAGGCCCAAGAAGTCAAAGTCAAAAATCATTTATGGTCACCATGGACGCCCAAGATCGTGCGAAGTGGAGGAGGAAGAGCCTAAAGACGGACCCTGAGCTCTGAGGGCATCACAGCCTCGGATGCAATCAGGATAACGTCTAAATGAAGATGATGATGATGATAAATTGCAATCTGCTGTGGGTGGCATTTGTAGACTACGTGAAAGCCTTCGACTCCATCGAGACCTGGGCATTTCTAGTTTCTCTGTAGCGGTATCATGCTGATACATCCTAGTGCTCAGGTCCTTATATCATACAGCCCCAATGTTCGTCCAGCTCCAATATTAGAAGGTGAAGCCCAAAAGCCTACAGGGTGGAATAAGGGAAATAGCCATCGAAAGTTCAACATCTGAAGTTTTTCAAGAATAGTAGCCCTTAGGTTACCAGTAGAATCCTCGGTTGGGCAACATTGAACACAATTTCCTCCGTCAAGTTTTCTTCCACAAAACTTGCAAACAAAACTCTCAGAGCCGAAACATGGAAACTAACAGTGGATACAGAGGATCAGAAAATGTAGCTAGGATATTGAATAAGTAACGTGGCGAATTGAGTGCTATGGTACACATTAGGTGAGACCTAAGACCAGCAGTGGACTGCAATGGGCTAATTGAATGATCAATAATCCAAGGTATTCGCTAGTAAGCGTGAAAAATCCTACTATCATCCTCATTGTTTCTTCTGCACCATTGTCCAGCACCATTAAAGGTGCAAATTGTGGAACTAGTCCACGAAATGTGCACAAAATGTTATAATATTATGTGCTATGATTTTTCTTCTTGCCATTCACTATTGATATAAAGATTTTAACAATATTTTTATTTTGAAATAATTTTATTAAAACCTAGTACAGGTGTAAAAACAGTTACACAACAGGGTCAATATTTCGTACACTCTACATTTGATGCTTTGAAAAACTAGCTACTGAGATAATGAAATAGGCGTTAGAAGTCCGTCAGTTTAGAAAAAAATACATTTAGAGGCGATAGCCGACATCCACCAAGCGAAGCTGCGGGGGAAAAGCTAGTTGTAAATATACCTATGTCCATAATAAGAGACTGTTAATAACTAAACATTGCCAGTGTAAGTAGATTGAGATGTTGTTGCATGTACTAAACATGGCCAGTGTAATTTGATTAGTTGTCGCGTGTAATGAGCAGTTACAGAGATGGAACAAAAAGAAACAATGACATGACACATATAAGCAAACATGATGGGTAGGTACTATACTCATACATGATTGCAAGCAATAAAAGATGCCACCTAGACCTGCCTTGACCCGACCTGCTTTGAAGGGCGTGCCTTAGAACAGATTTTCAGAAAATGTTGCAATTTTGATAGGTGTACGATATCCAGATATGTTTATGTACTGTCGCATATATATAGAGGCGCATTATACTGCAAGCCGTCACAGCGTGTCACTTAACTTTTGTAGGTAGATACTACAATCAGCGTCTCAATATGATTTTAAAACTAAGGTAAGAGCAGTCAACAGGAAGAGGCGAATCATAACAGTACACGCACGCATGCCGTTTTTTTTTCTGCTGCGACAATATGACGTATGACACGCTGGATTTTAATACTTTGAATACGCAAACGGTACTAGTCTACAAATGTGGTAGCGCAACTCGCACCCTGAGTTTGTAAGTATGTAGAGAGGAATTGTGTTACAGGATAACTTGCAAGACTGGTTTCACCAACGAGCTATATAGCCGGCTAGAGGACAACAAAATCACGATGGTTTTGTCCGCAGAACGTAAGTGGTTTTTATACTATCTTCTAACGTGAGGCAAGGTAAAGTGACACGTGGCATTGGTGCGAGCCGGTACGCCTGCTGATTAACAGACGATCCCCTGATACAGGTTTTCCTTTGGTGGTTAGGGATAGATGGCAGCCGCAACCGTAAAACCTAAAATAAGTCACAACAGGATGAGAAATAGTAGGAGACTGGCACCTGAGCTCTGAATCGCTAGCTGTGTAACGGATAAAACTTCGACAATATCCCCTAAAAGTTTTAAAATGTGGTTCTTAACACAACTCAGCTATTACTGTAACAATAGGATACCATGGGAAATTGTAGTACAGCGTATGGCATGTATTTATAACGAAACAATATTGTTAGTGTGATTACTTAATCGAATATAAAAATAATGAAAACGTCATCTGATGAAGTAATTACTATAATTCAAGAAAACGCATTATAGGCACACATGGTAGGCACACAAATGTATTTAAAATAAAACAAATACAAAGTTATACCAATACAATTCAATACTACTACTACCACTAATAAATTATAATAATACAAAATTCGGTCGTTCTGGAAGTCCATAGGGGAGGTCTATGTTCAACAGTAGGCTATGTGCGGCTTATATGATGATGATGATGATGAATACAAAGTTATAGAAATACGGCGACACAAGCAATTTCTTTGTGCCATGGTATATTTTTTAATTCTGCTTAGTTCAAACATTTTGTTACTGTACTATCTTGGACCTTGCCCTGTATTCAGTAAATTTCATTTCAAAATTGAAATGTACATATGTGATTACCTGTGGTTGAGACATTAAGATCTCAGTAGGTAACTGGTCCTAACTTTGGTAAGGATACACAACATAGAATTGTTTTGTGGAGTGATCAGAATGAATAAGTTAAGGAATGTTTTTATCAGAAGTTTAAAAGTTGCATCATTGACAAAAATGATTAGGAAATATGGAGCAAGAAGAGAACTAAAATATAAATATACAATAATACAAAAATAGAGGTTGAGAGTTTTGTAAGAGCGCGCAGGACAAGCGTTATCTTTATAGTCAAAAAACTCAACCAATCTGTATGTTAGAGCCAATTAATTTCTTCAACAGATTTTATTCACAGCGGATAAAATGAAAGAGGTATATGTAGTATTGCCTACATATACCTCTTTCATTTTATCCGCTGTGAATAAATAAAAGGTCGTGTTTTTACACTATTATAATTTGATACACTACTTCTACCTACATTTGGTATAATCGACTCTTCAACTAAATTAGCCAGGTATTCAATAAAAGAATATTTTATATTCAACACAATAATTAAATCTTAACACGTAATTTGTATCTCAACTAATCTTAAATATATGCAATGCTATAGTAATGTTAGAACCTATGAAAATAGAGCAATAAAATTGAGTAGATATAATTTATTTCTGTTACTGTTCTATTAGGTGCACAATTTCATTTTTGTATCCGAAAAGCTTGCTACTATGCCTCGCAGTAATTACGCACTCATCTAAATTGTAGCTTACCTTAAGCGTTTGTGGAAAACAGACTAAGTATTCAGCTTACATAGTTTATTTGTCTTATTAGCAAGCATATTATTTTTTGTCCGAAGCCCAGAAGGCACAGCAAGGCAAACGAATCATTCTAATGTAAACCTTTGTAATACCAAACTCAAAGTTGTTGATTTCTCACTTGAACTTTCTTAATATAATGCTCAACATATTTAAAAAGGGAATTATTATTTTAACTTTGCCCCTCACATCCTACAACATGAAAAACTATATTTTTTCAGACAATCTTAGACCGCAATTAGCAATATTCTTCTCAGTAGAATTACTAAGTTTTTTGCAAGAACTATTTAGACTGTGGAAAGCACGAGTATAAGTTTGACTTTCCACTTAATATTGGAAAAGAAAGTACCTACTTAGACAATAACGATTTTAGTATGACTTAGTCAGAAATTGACTAAATTCAAATTAATTTGTCCTGTATAATCCTCACAATAATGTTTAAGCTACAACAATAATTATATTTCTTTAGATCTGGTCTGAAATAAGGAGACTTTTTGATTCTTCATATTGAGGGGTGTGGACGAAATATATGATATAATTATATTATTTTTGATGACACCCAGTAATTCTCGTTAAATGTCTCTCTAATTTTAAATTTATTTTTTTCTGCCTAAAGTATTAAGTATGGTGGCAATTAAAGAATTTTCCAACGGCCGCTAGGTACATTTTGCCGAAAACATAGAAAAATAAAAGATGCACTTTAGTTGACTTCCTTTATACTCATATTTATAGAAATAATTCAATTTCCAAATGAATGCATAGGGTATAAGACGAATAGAATTCGATAGGTAAGTAAGTAAAAATGATTAGACATTCAGAACCCCTTTTTTTAATCAATTTTCCTTTACCAAACTGTTAATAACATATTTAATGGTTCATATGCTCCACAGTTGCTATTCATAATGTTAACAGGACAAAACGTCTGACCATACACATTTGTATTCACCTTTCAACTTCTATTCACTTAATCCTACCGATATACAAAAAAAAGTAAGAATTTTTTTTCTTAAAATGTTCTAATCATGGTTACCAAAGAGGTCCAAGTACCAGAAACTAAACCAGTTAAACCCAAAAGGAACAAAAATATGTCTTTCACCAAATATATACGCATTGGTCCATACTTGTCCGGATAGAAGTTACAGATTTCCATAAATGCTGGGAAGCAGATGCCCAGCGCCGAGAGACACAGCGCACCAAACAGTGAGATAAACAGGCCGAGTTTCGGTACCGCCAACGTCACTACAACTGTAATATTTAACAGGACTTTTAGTATTTATTGGTTAAACACCAGTTGTCATTTCTCATCCGTTGTCCTACGTGAGCGACGCAGCGACGTGTCGCGACCATACTTCACTTGACGTATTCGTGCGACACAACGTAGGCCACAATAAAGAACATCAACTACTTGATATTTTCCCGTCGTGTCGCATCGCGTCGCGTTGCCGCACTTGTCGCTCACGTAGGACAAGGCCTTAGCCATAGTGTAATATCAAAAGACGGGTGGTGACCTAACGAATTAAAAATAAAATTGTACTAGCTTATCTTTTATGATTATAGCAAAGAGAGCTACAGCGCTACAGTAAACCAGAATTAATTAGAAATAAACAGTTATGTTTAAAAATCACCTAAGGCATAGGCAGAGCGTATCATGGGTACAGACCATCAATAGCAAAATCACTTCATATCATAGCGCTCACAGACGATTAACGCAACCCACCATCGGGTGAACCGCAATCTTATTTGCTATGTTAGTATCTACTATGAAAATTGTGAAGATGCTAAAACTCCGGGATGTGTTCCATACACACCATTAAGACCTTCGGGTTCCAAGACGATCCGATTGGACTTACGAAGCTCTGACGTAGAGCGTGTAGAGTGAGTGTAGACCGTAGAGACAATAAATAGAGAGCGACTCTATTGCAGTCAAGCGCACGCTTTTTCATTCATACTAATATTATAAATTGAGAAAGTAACTCTGTAAGTCTGTTTTTCTATCTGCCTCTCTGTTACGCTTTCACGCCTAAAGCACTGAACCAATTGTGATGAAATGTGGTACAGACATAGATTAAACTAACATTCATTGCAATACAATTTTTATAATTTGGTACGGCAAGCTTTGTATGGATGTAATCGTACGTAAGTCGGCGCCTCTGCGCTCTGATGAAAAAAAAAACAGTGAAAACGTTTATCAAAATAGCTCAGGTTTTGTGAAGGTGTTCCAGCGATCCGTCAAACTTACAAGTGAACACACATAACGTGATGCGGAGAGCAAACAGGCAGAGACGCAAGCGCGTGTGCTGCACGCCTCTCGCCACCAGCCGAGGCTTCAGGTACCCGCGCCACAGGATCTCCACTGGCACATAGCATTGAAGCGAGTAGCTAATGAAAATAGCGAGTACGAAAAGTACCTTCACTATTGTAGGCAACCTAAAACAGAATATTTATTTGTTTTACAAGAGTGCAAAGTTGCTTTTTAACCGCGTGCTCATTTTTGATGACCGAGCAAGCGAAGGGTTTTGATGAATGAATCACGAGCGCAGCGATTGATTAAAAAAATAGAATCCTAAACATCAGCGAGGGAATTAAAGGAGTACGACGAGAAAAATCTTTGCACTCAAGTGCAACATGAAACTTTCCATCCAACTTTAACGAGGAAATGATAAAATGGCGCGTGCAAAGCAAAGTAAAAATAAAATAAAATAAGAAGGTTCAGAGTCTGAATTTTTAACAAAATAAAAAAAAATGTATGATGAATTCGACACCATGGAGGTAAAATTAAATAGGTTTGATGATGTTGTGTCTTCACAAAGGATGAAGAGAAAAACCGTGCAGTATTTTAAGTATTTTGCCGAAATTATTGTGAATTCGAGGTTTTTTTTTTCGACAACGCACAGGAAAATGGCATATTACAGGGATAGTGACTTTAGTATTGGTTCCAGATGTCCCTACAAAGCAGACGACAATCATGTCATTGATCATCATCATTAAGATCAATATCGTCAACTCATCATCATCAACGATAATTCCAACTAAGATAAAAATAATAAACTGATGACAACGCAGCATGGTCATAGCACCATAGCCTGTTTCGAATAGAACGTAAGAAACAAATAAAAAGAAATACTTCTTTTCTATAAAGATAAAAACGACTTTTCCACTCAGATATCGAAGAGTAAAAACACTCCATCCAAGATGGTTCGTAAGTCTATTTCACGAAACGCATCTTATGCAAGCGTCTGCTACTGCAGTCCAAGGGAGGCTATGAAATCTTACCTTAAGTATTTGTTTTCTCTGGACTTTACATAGGCTCTACAGAATTTGATATTAAAATAATAGTAAATATTTTAGTCGTTTGAACAAAATAAGGGGTAACTAATAGTGGGTTCCTTAAAATAAACTACATACATTTAGGACATTAGAAACACGACTATACGACTACACAATAGCATTTAAATTTACTTAAATTTCCAATAATATCAATAAAAACAAAAGTACTACTTCTAGAGTTTTTTTTTTCTAGCACCTCATGGCTGTACTGAACTGTCGCCAGAGCCTACTCTAGACAATGCTATTCTCCTCCTAGTCTTCTATTCCTTTTCTACTTCTAGTATTACACTTATCTACAGGATTAGAACTTGACTAAAATGTGAGAACCATTTCACAGATATCTTAAAAGCTATTTTCAAACCATGGAATATCACAATACAGTTTATAAAGTGCAAACTATCTATTTGTAAGATGGAATGCACTCACACTCCACTCGGTAAGTCAAGTGTTATGGTATCACTGCACTGTGATACACAGTAATTGTATCCGATGGCTCCAATGAAGGTGTACAGAATCAGCACACAACCCATGCTGAGGTTGAGCACCCCCAGCGGTTTCCTAAACGACTCAGGTGTTTTCATATTGGCTTCTGCTGTCACGACCTGCGTCATACATACTACATTATTAGCTAGAGATTAAAGTGTGAGGTGTGAATAATAAAATCAAATGCTTAGTTAAGGTTATATGCTCTGTTATACAGAGCGTGACGCACGAAGACCAACTGAGACACGAGTTAACATTTGACAACTTGTGAGTCGTGTTAAAGTCAGACTGAAGCACATTCGAGTTAATGTGGTCGTTAATTTGGAATGTGTTACAAATTATTACTTATTTATAGTACCTATTTATAAATAGAACACAATGGAACTCACCACACCCACAGACACCAAAGAAAACAGCACAGTTCCCGCGTACAGGGGAAAATGAGACAGAGAACCTGTCAGCTCGACTGAGGACGTCGACTTTCTCGAAGCTAACAAATAATACACGATGATAGCAATGCCAGTAAGGGTAATCAAGTTGGCGAAGGCTGTCAACGGTGCCAGAACCTTCAATGATGGGATTAAGTTGAAGAACAGCAGTGGGAGTAATATTATCAGTATGAAGGTCTCTATCGACAGCGCCTGTATCGGATCAAAGATCTGAAAAGCAAAGTTTAGAGCCAATATTAGCTTAACCTTTATCTATTTAATAGATCTTAACGAATTTTTTTTTCTAAAGCAGGGAAACGCTCAGATGAGATACCAGCGGTCACTCATTCAAATGGCAAGATAGCTTAGCCGCGCTTAGGTAGCTTAGCTCATTGATCGTTTACCAAACAGTAAGCCCACCTGGCCTCGAGCGCTTCACATAACATTGTAATGGCCGCGAATTTTTTCAACATCGATGAATATATGTAGATGCGCTTTCTGCGAGTGCCGGACGCCTCATTTCTTTTTACGATTTTTCTCACCTTTTCTCTACAGTTGTAAATATATGTACTTTACATATGTATACAATTAGTATTAGCCCATAGTTACACCGTCTTTACATCCCTTTCCTACTGTTCTCGGCATGTGGCTTGAATTTGATTTGTATTACCTATACTAACGAATTTATCTCTGTGCTGTACACAATTCATGAGCTTCCTCTATATCAAATCAAACAAATAACGACGTAGCAACAACAACATCAAATAAATCTAATATCAGATCAACCAAGCAACCTTCAGGCAACATCCGAAATATACAACAATGTTAATTACAACAATGTTAATCAAAACAAGTATATATGTACGTATACCATGATCGCGTTAATTCCCATTAACATTATTATATACCATGGAACGCGATAGTTTAATTGTACATTATGGTACAAGTGTGGAAAGTTGGTGATTACCGCTGAGGCGCTACTGAGACCCGAGCCGTTAGGTGAGGTTCTAAAGAGAGCCGAGGGTATTATTCATCAATACACACGTATTTCATACGACGTTTTTCAACAAACTTTTTGAATAAAATAAAACTGAGGAATCACTTTATCTATATACTCTTATAATGAAATGTAAACTTTAAAAGATTAAAAACTAAACTATGGCGGTCTTTACTTCTTTTTTTGTTTCTTTGGTTGCTTTCGGAAAGGGCTAAAGTACAAAACCATGCTTCCTTATCATTAGTGAATGACGGTCTTTACTCACAGAATTTCAAAATAAATTTTTAAATTTCAGCTGGAATTTTCCACATAGTCTTTGGATGAGCGCCCGCGATCAGCAATTCTATATAATTTCTATCATTCTACCCAAATTATATTAATTATTTCATGAGATTATATATATTAATGTATGAAACTGCACATAATTTAGTTTGAAAGTACTCGTGTGATACTATAAAAAGCTCGTCTACGTCGCGTTTCTAAACTCACTTTCGTATTTTAAGAACCTTATTCCTGAACTATTTAAAGAAACAATTAGTAAATGTGCAGTTAATAAAATTATAATTAATTGTTTGATGGCATAGTTCTGTTTTTTAAACACGTACAAGTTGATATATCTACAAAGTTGCATGAAATGTGCAAGTAATAGGTAGGTAAATATCGTACTGGTGAACACGAATTTTTTGTATCGAAACTTTTTGAGAACAAAGCAACTCAACCAATTTTCCTTTTTTAACTCACTCGTGAATTATAGCAACGGCAAAGTCAGTTTGATAAAAGGTGTCATCATGTATCGAATTACGGTGAAATTAGATCCACTTTATGAGCAAGTATGTTGAAAATTTCTTATGTCATCCGAAATACCGATATCAGATAAACATGTATCCAAACTTAAGTATTTATACTAAGTATAAATACAAATACTATAGCAGTTTTCTGGAAACTTAATATCTAATTATCAGTCTTACTCGCTCTCGTCGTTATCATGTAGTATATTCTCAGGTAGAAACTAACAACGGTACTAGGTATATTAAAATAGGCTACTCGGTAGTTTAATAAAATACATACTTTTTTCAAATTATTTGCCATGAATACGATGTAGACGCAGCATGCGCCTAGCTGGTACACAACAAGGAATACGTCAACAGTGATGCCCATGGGATACGCCAAGCAGCGAAACATCGGCGGGCCCTGATGTACCAGGTACGTCATAGACATCCTGTACGTGAGCTGGGGCACGCGCTTGCGCTTGCAAGCTGCATGCTCTGAACGTATCTGCAAGAATTATTACCTATAACACTATTCAATGAGCCGAATAATCGACTCCTATTACGTATCAGCATATATTGTTCTACTGTGTATGAAGTAAGTCATACACAGTAGAACAATATATGCTGATACGTAATAGGAGTCGATTTTATTACCTGACAGGGTAGTTATTGCTAAATTAGTACTAATTTGTTAGATAACTAGCATTTGCCCGCGGCTACGCCCGCGCTTATGACGGATTTGTTGACATTAATGATCACTGCTCCGCTCCCTTGAGTAGTAGCGTGCAGATGACCTGTGTGTTACTCTGATGTATAAGCTATATTATTGTAAAGTTTCATTAAAATCCATTCAGTAGTTTTTACGTGAAAGAGTAACATCCATCCATACTCACAAAGTTTCGCATATATAATATTAGTAGGATTTCATTAAAAGTTTTTTTTTTTGCTGTACAAAATGCAATATACGTTACGGATGATGACCAGAGTTTGACAGTACTTACCAGCACATGCAGGCTATGTGTAAGGACGGTACCAATTAATATTGTACCTATGCAGCCAATAAGTATGCCGGCATATGAGAATGCCTGGGGTATGGCCAGGATACCAGTACCGAGACTCGATTTCAGTAAGTTTACAAACGTCTCGAAATTTCTGTAAAGTATATACTTCTATGAACTATGCGATTTTTTTAAACAAAGGTCGTCAACAAATTTCTTGGGTACAGTGTGAAGGTTTTATTACTTCGCGAGTTTAACCTCTTGTTCTCGTTTTGTGTTCATTAACTCAGTAACAGTTAAAGCAACCTCGCCTGCAAGCCGGTACAACTGCTGATTTATGGACAAAGCTCGGGTGCAGGCATACTTCTCGGGGTTGGAGAATTTGCTCCTAAATTAATTAAAAAGCCACCTCAGACCGTACCCGATGCAAAAGTGCCCGTCACATTCCACGCTTGATTGTGATGACCAGCCTTTGCACCAAGTAATAGTCCCCGGTTGTCTGGGTCGCTATCCTAATTTTTTAGGACTCTTTTTTTAGCCTCCTAGTCCAGCTTCTCAGGGTCTGTGGGTTATGTAAAATTAACAATTTATATTTACGTAGTTGGGTGTTTAATCTTCCGGTAGAGATGCGGGTCGTAGTCCTCTGGGGCCGAGACCTGCGCACACACAACATAAATGTACTCGACCCGCTCACGTCACGGATGATCAAAGACTTAGTACGATTTGGTCGGTAAAATTCTAGCACATTTGATTTTTGTGATTCAAACCAATACCACCTGCAAACCGGTACAATTGTTGATGGACGGATCAGGCTGAGCAATGCAAGCTTTTTTTCAAGGTTGAGGTTTTCAGATGGTTATCACTCCCATAAAAAGTGCCTAAACCAAACTGTGAAAAATAGAAATAGGAGTGAATCTTTTTTTATGAAGAAGGAAAAAATTTAGAAGACTTCTATGAGATATAGTACAGGGAGCATCATAAATATTCATACATCTGTATTTTCAATGTTTTCAACTTCTTTTTCTGTTGTCATTTGTGTGTATAGTATACAAATTCACTTTTTAATTGGCCATTTGTTTAAAAAAAATTAATTTTATAAAATAGTAGCTTCTCTGTTCTACAGTTTCATGTTTTTACTCCAACACTGTTGATTTACAAATACTTCGAGGCTTCAAGACAACGTTGACACATCAAGACACATCAGATACCATAGAGAATTTCATTGAACGTAAAAATAACACAAACAGAAAAGGTTAAGGTTAATTTATGTTTTCTTTTATTGTGGATACGTAAAATTCAAAGTGGGCAACTCAGCTGCTGTTTTAGGTTTATAAATGACCCAGTTTTATTCGTATAGAATCCATTGCATTTCTTATGTCAACACAAAGATATTTAGTGGATAGGTTTGTTTTTTTCCTTCAGACTAGCTCTCTCATGCTTAAAAAGGAATCACTTTACACTTAAAAGAAAAAAAATAATGCAAGATTTTTTGCACTTAAACAATAACAAATATTTATTTCATAATACAACATAGACTCTAACAATAAGATGTTAACGTAGAACTGTATGAAAACAATAAACATTTAATATAATACAGCTACTTTTATCAATTTCAGTCATCAGACGTCAGACAAAGTACCTACGGCGTACAAACAGTAATAGCTCCAAAATATATCTTGCACAAAATGCATCATTTATGCTTATATAATAAAATGGTTGTGTAAATTTTTCGTTAACGTCTTGCAGGCTATAATATATCTTATATATCTCACTGGCAATATTCATTCGTTTTACCGTGTAATGCCACGTACACAACAACCAAACGAAGAAGAATTAGGGCGAATCAATAGGATTCGTCGATTATTTCCGCTCGTTCTTAACGTTCCATCTTCGAAATGTGAATATTTTAGAATTTTGGCAAACTGCAATGCATTGAATTGCACCATTCTATTGTAGAATGAAAAGCTACTGTAATAATGAACCTGCCAGAACAATGAACGTGAATAATAATGTTATAAAATAGTCATTTATAGATCATTCGAAATTGACAACTTTGCAATCGTAAAGACGTCCTGCCCCCTAAAATCCAACCACACGTCCTGATCGTCCACCTGAATCTCGTGGGGGGGCGGACACATGAAAACAAATTAACTGGCGTGGCTAACGTGGCTCTGGTACACGCGACATTGGCGTTTCGCCATTAATAATTTTATAATACATTTTAATTGACATTGGCGAATTATGGCGATTTGCTGCAGAGACCATTTTGAAGAAGTTGAAGTTCGTAAAGACGTCCGTTTTGAGCACCTACAGGTGCACATACAAAAGACTTAAAAAAAATATATTATGACTGTGAACATAGACTGAACATAAGAAAAATAACTATGAGTATCATACGTAGCATATTAAAGCCACCGCAGTACGGCCAAAAGGCCAATAATGTCAATCGATTGAGATTGATTAGTTTCACCGTAATGTTTGTCTTTTTTCATTTGGTTGAAATGTGTGCGACAGTAGATAATTTTAGTAACATTGTAATATATATCAGATCTTAATCTAAATGTTTTCTTTTTCATAGCGGTAAATCACAGAGACTGGTGAACACCAATTAATTTTTGATCACAGTAGGTGGCGAAGCATTCTAGGTGAGGAGTGCTGCTCTTATCTAAGCGTGGACTTCTATTTCTTGCTTCACTGGTATGAAAGACCGCACGATGCTATCTAAAGCTGTGTAGGTACCTACTACTAGCCCCACTATTCCCACAATAAATAGGAATATATCTTTGAGCAGACGGATGCGGCCTGGACCGAACTTATCGGGAAAGGAGACGCACATCTCCATCAAGGCCGGAAAGCAGATACCCAAGGCTGATAGACAGAGTGCGCCAAAGAGTGAGATGAAAAGACCCAGCCGAGGAATCGCCACCGCTAGGACAACTGAAACATTGAAATATTTTATTAGTTTATGATACATACCTACAGAGGGCTTATTGATTGATTGGATGATTGATTGATACATAATAAGCTTGGACGTCAAGCCATACATAGATTTGAACGGTATCATAGGGTAACATACTGCGTTTATTCAAGGTTTTACCTATGACAAACAATAGATAATAGTCCTATGAGAATCATTTATCCGTTATACTGCACTGTTATTACGAAACGTTAAGCCGGGTTGCAGTGCGACGTCCGTACTCGTCGCGCTGAGTAAAATAAAAATAGTAAAATCTGCGAGAGAGAGAGAGAGAAAGAGAGAAAGAGAGAGAGAGAGAGAGAGAGAGAGAGAGAGAGAGATGGCTGCAAGAGCTTGCATGCAGAGATTCAGAGGATTTTTGTTTTAAAAAAATATTTCCGTGATAAAATGTAACTTTACCAGTCCCTACATATTTTAATGATCAATTTCTTAGTACAAACTTCGACATTATTTAATAATGACATCTCAGTTTGTGTTTGAAATAGCGATTTTAAGCATTTTAAGCCCATGTTTGTCGCAAATCTATCTCTTATCGCTCTTTATCGAGGCAAATATTATGACTCGTGTTTCTCTCTTTACACGTCCCTTGACGGTTTAGCCTACTTTATAAATGTGCTTTTTATTTGTAGAAATTTCCTATAAAACTTGTTTAAAAATGTTAAAAGCGACTGCAACCGGGACTTTGAAATTTTGTATCATGTATTTATACATGCTTTGCAATTCATGTCGAAATGGATCTATTTTGTTCTTACTTGTTCTATGCGTTTGATTGCATAAGTGATGCTTTGTGAAATGTATTACCTAATAAGATGTGTTTTACTGAAATTATATACCTACGCTTGGCCCACATCGCACTTGCGGGTACTCGCATTACAGCCGCACAAGGCTGCTCGCATGTCTACTTTATATTAAAACGAACCACATACCGGAGCTGCATATAAGCGTGTGTCACTAATAAGATGGAATTTTCTACAACTTACAAGTGATTAAACATAGAGCAATCCTCAGTCCATATTCTGCCACGCGCAGTCTAGAAGGGGGCGCGCCCGAACGCTGCAGCCGAGGAAGGAGATAACCGCGCCAGACGACCTCCACTGGGACGTAGCAATGGAGACCATAACTGATGAAAATCGCTATAGCAAACATCCCTAAAACGCTCGTGGCTAATCTGTGGAAAGAATATCGGATTATTATATAGCGCATTAGCCAAAGTTACAGTCAAGAAGTTTATTTTACAAATTTCTTGGTATATTAGTGAACAAATGTCGTCACAAAAGAAAGCCTTGGACTGCGATAGGTCCATAGCTTTTGACAAAACGAAGTTTGTCGAAGCCTAAGGCTTCCTTTCCACTTGAAACGTACTATGCTACGTTGCTATGGATGCATTTGATATCCACCAATAATATTTCTTGGTTCACATAGCATAGCACTATTGGAAACGGATTCAGCTTAGCTATGTTTTTTTTATATAGAAATATGCGTGCTATGGATGTGTGATACGAAGTTTTTATTCTATACGGGTAAATTATTCATGTGATTGATACATCGCATCGCTCGAGCTGCATAACTTCATAGCACATCTTACTCGCTACGCTACGTAGTATAGTACAGTGGAAACGCTCACATTATTTCATAGCTTAGCTTTTACATCCTCGTAGCATAGCTGCATTGTACATATTTAGTTTAAAGGCAGCCTAATGTCGGAGCAGATGTAAATAGATTTGCCCGCCATGCAATAGTCATACTGGTCATACTATACGTTAACAAGTTCATTCACTTGCCGAATGAATGAAAAGAATGTTGTACCACGCAGAGGTCAAACATTGAAACGATGGTCAGCGATATAATTGCCATTATTGAAAGGCCTTGAAATTCTATTTAAATAGTGATTGATAGGGAATAATGTTTTTTAAAGTAACGTACCTAGGGAACTCGTTTAACACTGAGCAAAAATGGATAAGAATAGTTTTGGTTCAGTGTCTTCTCTTCGCCGCGTCTTAAAAGTAATAAAAAATACTTTCAAAATCCACTGCAAGCTCGCCTCGTTCGATAAGTGCGTAATGCTTTCTGTAGTTCCTGGGAACTATCTCTAAAGTTTATACGTTCCATTCCTCAACAATCCTGTGTCCTAATTCTAATTAAAAAAATAAGTTTTTGTATGTTCACTTAGGCCTGAGGTTAGATGGTTGGCAAATAGGCGCACTTGTGACTTTATACAATAGATTGCAATTCGACGAATTCGAATTACGTCATCATATATGTATTAGATTCAATAGCATCACAGAAACCTTCGCAGTTAATGAATGCTATTTCTGTATTTATTGTATCATAATTTTGTGTAACTGATATACCCACTTGTGTGAGGAAAGTATTGCCGGCGTCACGATTTAGTTTCAATAGAGGTTCTTATTATTTTATTCAAAACTGTTAATTAATTTTAGTAGCTATTAGGGGTCTATACAGTCAACAATGCAAATAAAATATTGGGATAGTTTCATTTTACTTGCTCTAAGTGCATCCCTTTCACTATTATTGAATATATACTCACGGTCCTTGAGGTAAGTCAAGAGTGATGGAATCACTACACTTTGACACGCAGTACACGTAGCCGAGGGCGCCGATGGTCACGTACAGCAACACAATGACGGTCATACCCGTGTTGAGCACACCACATGGCGTCCCGAACGTCTTGGGTGTCTTCATGTTGTTTTCGAGCGCAATCACCTGGAAAATGGTAAATAGCTGGAGACGAACATTCGCACGCTGCGTGTTAGTATATTTATTTACAAGTCAAGCTAAATATTGGTAATAGTTTACACAACCTCTGCTAGGGGTACAGCTTATAAAAATCCGTAAAAGGTTAAACTATTCATAAAACAGAATTATAACTATTTTTTACCATAATCTCCTAATCTGATCCTAATTTTCTCAGGGTAAAGGAGCGCGCGTTGGTGTAGGACGAAATTGAATTAATCAATAATTCTAACTGAACTGGGTTTACACATCTTACTCTATCAAACGATTGCTAAAAAATGAAAACTCAGTTGAATTTGATATGATTTTGGGTCTTAGCGTTAATGAAACCCGTTCCTTTAACTTTTAATTAATGTTAACTCCAACTAAGAACTCACATTAGTGAGTTAGGATCTGTTTTATGAATGTAGCTGAATGTTGTTGACTTTATCGTTTATACCTTAATAATAAAAAAACAGCGCCATCTGTAAAGTTATTTAGGGTGTGAGGTGTGACGTAAGAGTACAGGGAAAAGCTTATACGTGCTTTCCTCTGCTCATTTATAATTTTTTTAACGAATAGTAACTGAAGTGTAGTGTAATGTGTAGTGTCTTAGTTATTAAACTGTCCCCGTTAAAGTATAGGCACATATGAGAGTTATGTTATCACATGGAGAAGGAAATGATAGATCACATTCTGTCCTCCGTGTGTTATCGACATTCACAACTTATATACGAATATCTCTCTTGTATAGGTACATGTAGGGACAACACTGTTGCTAAGATAATTAGTGAAAAAACCTAAGTAATGTTCTTTTCTTATTCTTCATTTTGAGTTGCCATTATAAGTTGCATACTCATACATTTTGAAGCTCCCAGTTCGAGTGATTTCATGCAATAATACAAGTACCTACATATGTAGTAAAATAGGATTCTCTTCTAATCTGATCTATTATAGTTACACAAACTAAATGTGTATGAATGATTGTCTCTTATTTACGGGTTTGTGTATGCATTGGTGTTAAGTTTTAACGTACGTAAGAGAATACTAAACAACGGACTCGACTCACCACTCCAACCGCAGTCAGCGCGAACAAGATAGTCCCGAAAAAAAGTGGAAATGTGGCGGCCGAACCCCACAAGTCCAGCTGTTCCTCCACAGGAGCCTTCTTATAGGCGATCATATAGTACACGATTATACCCAGTCCCACAAAAGTGAGGACGTTGGCGACCGCTGAAAACGGGGCCAGAAGCTTCAAGCTCGGAATCAGGTTGAAAGCAATCAACGGAATCAGAATTATCAACATGTGGAACTCCACTGCCATTATGTAATGGGGATCGACCATCTGAAAATGAAAATAATATCTATTAAATATTTCCATTTTTGGGTAATTTTACTAAACCACAAATTGATGTACCTACTCGAGTTCAAATGAGCTAAATTGGGTAGAATTAAGATTTAACATACATACATATAATCACGCCTTTATCCCCGGAGGGTTAGGCAGAGGGGAATTAACACCCACATTTCACCAAACTGTATTCGGTCCCACGTAATAGGGGGTGAGCCAATTGCCGTATTCCGGGCACTATTGGTGACTCGAGCCATGCATCTGAGGCTGAGTCTGGGCTGTACATATCTGTCTGATGTTGAAGTTAATCAGCCCTATCCCTTAGTCGCCTTGTACGACACCACATGGGAAGAGAAGGGGTGGCCCAAATTCTACTCTGCCGGGAACCACGCGGCTAAACCTAAATATAGTAAGCTGTCATGACTACCTAAATAATATTGCCTAATTAAAAATCGATGTTAAGTACCATTTAGAGGACCATGTGCATGTTTATAATACCTTACTGATATACAAATACAATAAAGGAATATCTGGCTGTTTTAGTGGGGAATTCAAACTAATAAATAGTTTAGAGTGGTCCTGATTGTAACATTCTGATACTTCACATTAATAGTTAGGAAACAATTCATTTTAATTGGCTGAGTATTGAATACTCAACGGTCATTCGTCGGTGCATAGATCAGCGGTAAATAATATTGATTCATTTTCTAAACTGTACTTGTATCTTTAAAAGAACACCCATTTATGAATGCATAGATATATAAAGAAAACCCCATGATCATCATCACTGCCATGATAGAGTTGTGTTCAGATTTTCCTCTTCCACTTCGCAATCGCAATATGTCATCGATGGCACCGAGACAATTTTCACATATGTCATCTTCTATGACGTCAAGTCAAAACGTATTGGATCTCTCACTATTACCAGATCCGGCGGCACATTCATCATCAACCTAGCGTGTCTCCCGTCCGCTTTCCTATTTAGTCTTTTCCACGTGCCACGGCGGCACATTAACCGCAGTTTTTTCCTATCCGAGATACGAAGCTTCTACTTATGTAACTCCAACAGCGGCCACACTTTACAACTGTGTAAATGCACAGGCCTAATAAATGATAGTTTTACAGACCTACCCCTTATCTTATCTCACACCTCTTGGCCCACGGGTGGGCAATACTTGTCCGGGCGTGTCCGTGCTGCAACCAAATTATCGCCTAATGCGGATGGTTGTGGGACCTCATAACCGCGAATACAAGTTGTATCATAAATGTAACAAGGTAAGCTAAACATTAGAAACTGAGGGTTTGGTTTGACAATAACAGCAACAATCACACGTTGCGCAAACATGCAGCTGACGCATTACTCGCAGATGAAAATTGACGTAAAGATGAGGCTACGACACAACGACGTCGGCCCACTTGAGTCAATTGCAAAGAGCCGAGGTATCGCAGCGCCGCGTACTCTGGGCCCGCGGCCCGAGACTAGTTCGCATACTCTGAGCCCCACGTTGAGCTAAGTGCAGTCCTTACAGGAAGTTTCCGCAAGGTCGTCTTGAGTTATGTAAGATCAATTGACCTACAAGACAATATATTTACTCATGTTTGTTTGTCCATCGATAGCAGTAGCGCAATTACCATGCACTGTGTTCAGAAAAGATTTGAAGAAACTAGCCCAAATAAATGATTCGTTACTCCCTTGATTATCGTCTGCAAGATACTTCTCTTCGCTTTTTCTTTTACATATATGACTTCTCTTTAACATAATCTTTACAATCGTTTTGCGGTAACTTGCCAGAGTTGTGATCCAATTTAAGACAGCAGTTATACCTTCCTACGCACTAACTCTATTTGTTCCAGCTGCTATATTTAACTTCACACGTTTCCAATTCCATTTCAATTTAGCTATCATTTTAGAGTTCAGTTAGTACATGATTAGACTCGGTTTGTTCGATTCTCGAGCAGGTATTTAGCGGAATGTATAGTTGTGTACTGTCATTGACCTCGATTATAAATAAAGTACTAAGTCAACTAATTCTTCGGGTTAATCCAATACAATTCTAGGAAAAGACTACTTTAAAAGTTCCGTCAAAGACAATAATTAATTAATCAAATCAATCAATTATTAGCCCATTGCAGTCTACTGTTGGACCTAGGCCGCTCCCACTACTATCTCACGTTCTATTAACACTGCCCAATTGCAAATTGTAAATGCTTATTTTCTCCCAGATTTATTTATAGTCAAAAAATAAAGTTATCAAATAATACAATAAGGGCACTCCTACAGCAAATATCTGACAAGTTATATAGAGAATACTTAACCAAATAGTGTGGAATTGCCGTATGAAGATATATAATGACTAATTATAATCGGCTTATTTCGGGAGTCGTGGGACTGAGAGTAAAAACCATAAGTAATAACAATAGTTTGACGAACAGTCAAAGTCAATTGAAACTTAATAAATATATACTAACCTTTTTGATATTGTCAGCGATGAATACAATATAAACGCAGCAAATGCCAAGTTGATAGACCACGAGGAAGATGTCGACGGTGATGGCAAGCGAATGATTGAACTTCCGCAGTGGCTGTGGGCCCATCTCTAGGGCAGTGCTCATCGACTCTGGGTAAGAGAGCAGAGGCACCCGAAGTCGCTTACAAGTCGCGTACTGCGCCTGCACCTGAGTGGTGGGTAAGTAAAATGTCCTTAAAATCCGATTATATCTCAGGGAGCAAAATTGACAATAGTGCCTGTATTCACTATTCAGGTTAAAATTAAATAGGTACAAGATTTACCCTATATCTTCTCGCAGATTTGTTGTTGTTATATGCACTTTGTTATGCCTGAAGGTGGCGCCCCCTATGACGTGGTAATGAAATATATAATGACAGCAATTTGGGTGAGTATAATTAGGTACCTATTTGTAAACATAAACTTACCTATGCACATGTTTTTCTTCCCTGAGGTATTCTGTTGCTTATAATGGCCATGTGCACTTTTGCATCATATGTCAGCCTGAGAACTTTTATTAATAATAATTGTAACTATCCTGATAGCTCAGTCGATAGACGTATTTGCCATAAATATGTTCTACCGAAGGTTCAAATTCCTTCCTAAACGATTTCTACAGTTTCTTATACAGGACATTCTGTTTCGACTAATAGATATTATACCTATTATTATGATATTATGATATGACTATTATGATATATTATTATTATGATATTATACATTAGCATGTTTATTTTTGAAGTTAACCTTGCTGTAATATTCATTACTATACTTCGGTCAAACTTCCACAACACACTCTGCTTTACGATTATCGTGTCCCACATACTTCACAATAATATAATTTCTTAATACTACACAGTAATCTTTCTAAATCTCAAAAAGTTGAAAATTATTTGTGTTGGTTAGCCCAACACAATTAATACGCCTATAATATTTTGATTCTAGCGTTGCCGTGTCCGTGTCATGTGCTTCACCAGTGGGTCCGTCCCCCTTTATATGGTTACTCAATATTGCTATTGAGTAGTACGAGTATTAAGACGTCCGTCACATAATTACAATTACAATTATGACCGTTAAGAAGACCGGTGCGGTGGCCTAACCTCACCAGACATTTCCCTACTTTTTCTCTTTCTCTTCGACTCTTTGAAAGGTTTAAATTGGT
The DNA here is from genome assembly GCA_949126895.1 of Eilema caniola. Classification (NCBI taxonomy): domain Eukaryota; kingdom Metazoa; phylum Arthropoda; class Insecta; order Lepidoptera; family Erebidae; genus Eilema; species Eilema caniola. The sequence goes on along the minus strand of OX421460.1, from coordinate 15,648,477 downwards.
TTTATGCATTCATGAATGAATGAAGTAAGAATGCTTCGCACATACATGCAAGAAACATGAAACGGTGGGCTGTGTGCTTGTTTGCCCCCTAAGTGGTATAAAAAATGTTAAAATTCTTTCTTCTTCGGACACTTACCAAGACATGTAGACAGTGCGTGACCAGCGCGCCCACTACAACCGTCGCTATGACCCCTGTCACCAGACCAGCACGTGCGAATGCCTGCGGCATCGCCAGGATGCCGGTGCCGAGACTGCACTTGAGTAAGTGGACCAACGTCTCCCAGTTGCTGCAAAAATATTTTTTGTTACATTCATACTATGAATAAAGTCCATGCATAACTCTCAACTGACTGCCTCTGTGGCGAAGCGGTAGTGCGTTGTATAGATTTACTCGAGAGCTACTCCAGATAAACTGGCGGATGCTATCGGCATAATTAATAGGGATATACAAGTAACTGCAGTAAATAGTATGGTCTTAAAGTGAACCCATCTTCTAATACCCAAGTTATTATCACTGGTAACTCAAACTACATCTTTAAAATCGTCTGGTCACTGCAACTTCAAGTATGCTGTGATGGGACAGTAATAAATTATAGCGATAAGGTGAAAAATCTAGGTGTATATGCGGACAGCTGTTTGTCACGGAGTCCTCAACTTCAAGAGATTAACCACAGGATGTTTGCCTCCGCGTAGGCTTCAAAATTTTCTACCTATTACCATAAAAACTGCGCTTGCACAAACTCTTCTACACACATTTTACCACTTTGGAAGTGTCACTCGCGCAAACTATTCAGTTTAGAAAAAAATGATATTAGAAACCTCAATATAATTTTTGTAGTCCTATCCGGAAGACCGATTGATAGGATAGTTGGACCACTCTGGACACTTACAACTATTTGAGTACTCTAATAACCAATATAAAATTGGAATTTTGGTATTTGGATTATTTTGACTACTTTTGTTAGCAACATTTTAATGATGCTGACTGTACCTAGTAAGTATTAGATATAAGTATAGTAGCATGTATTATGTCCATAACTATATAAGATTTCAGAGTAGAAATAATAATATAAAATAAATAACTGCAATGCTTCGATATCGCCTTTGGGTTGTCGAGGTCAGATGGCTATCGCTTCATAAATAAATATCGAAATTCAGCCAAATCCGCAGTTAGAGTGGTAAAGCAGATCCCAAAAACTAAGTTGAATAAGCTTCGGATGCGACTGGGATTGATAGTAGGACGAAGAAGAAGAATATAACCTCCCAAGTATGATTTTTTGAATTTTGGATTCGTAATCTAAATAATTCTTTCTGTGTAAAGGTCGTGGTCATGGGTTGGCTATTGCCACCATAATCGCGAGACCGGAGTCAAGTAAAAGTGTTTGGTTGACGGCAAAAGATTTGCAACCTATTATGTTGATCAGTTCCAAAGGTACAAAACGGAACTTCTTCAAATCAAATAAAAATTGTGAAACGTACGAGGTATAGTTAGGTCTAGGACCATCCGAAATACGGTACATAGCTTTTTATTTCACTTCTTGATTCAATTTGTGCTACTGTACGGTTTGCGAATCTTCATTACATCTAAGAAGTTTCGCTTCGTACACTAATAAATTTAGTTTGTGCGAAAAAGCAATAAATTATTTTTTACATACTACTTTAGTTCGTACATTTATATTGTAATTACGGTCCATTCTGTATTCGTGGGTACCTAGACTCCGCGAACACCTCTCGGCAAAAATATTCATGGGTAAAGTTTCGTGGGTACGAAACGGAACCACTCAAATAAATTGATAGAAACATCCACGACGTATTCGTTTGCAAAATAGACGATAATGTCTCACACTCGCTCGATATCGAACTAGTTGTAGGTAGTTATCGACACAGAGCAATGCCATTTTTTTTTACTCGTTGAAACCCCCACAGACTTCACCCCATCGGTGCCGACGATGGGGTGGGCGTGTCGGAATCGGACCGACTAAAACCACACGGTGTCCTTCCCAAGTGTCCATTGCCGGGCACCCCGAGTAAGCCCTCGAAAGGATAACCCCAGGGTTACCGATGGACATTGGCCGCCACCTCGGCCTCGCGTGGTGGGGTCGGGTTTTATCCCGCGTCGGTGAGTTGGCAGGCGTGTGTAGGACACACACGACACGCCTCCGCCACGGCCTGCTTCTGTAAGGACGGCGAGTCGGCCTACTGCCGTCCTCAGGCCCGATCATGGAGGTCGTTAGTCCCGGGCGTAAACGAGTCTGCGGAACTCGGGGGGCAGGGTTTTCTCCCGCTCTCTCTCCGCCGCCTCTTTCGCGCGCATTACCTGCTCGCAGAAAGAGGCAGCGGCGTGCCACTTGCTCCCGTCGGAGACGACGGCCCTCACCACAGTCTCCAAAGAAAAAACGTCCACGCCCAGGACCGCAACGAGATTCCGGCGTTGACTCGCCCACGCAGGGCACTCCACTAACGTGTGGAGCGCCGTGTCTTCGCCAGGATTCTGGCACTGGCACTGCGGCGTTGTCTCCCGGTGGATGCGCCATAGATACCTACCGAAGCACCCGTGCCCGGTAAGTATCTGGCACATCCGGTAGGACAGGTCACCGTGATGCCTCTCCAACCACTCCTTCATGATCGGTCTCACCGAGCATGTTCCTCCGCATATGGCTCCGCCTCAGGCGCCTGACCCTGATAATAGCGAGAGCGATGTGCCAGAGCAGTGCCATAGGACATAATAAAGTTGTAGTTGTATGACCAGTTTATTTGGGGTCTCGTTTTAATTTATAGCATACGTTGATAACTAAAGATGATTCTTGATGTTCCATTTTACGTTTTTTTTAATACCACTGATGGGGCAGACAAGCACGCGGTCCACCTAATGGACAGTGGTTACCGTGACCTATGGACGCGTGCAACCCCAGAGGAGTCAAACTCATGCTGCCGACTCTATAAAGTCAATGCAGGAATAGCCTTTGGTCTTACCACTGACAGTAAAAAAACTCTCCAGTGAGGTTGGGGCTATCCTACTTACCGCCGGGTACAGGGAACACAACACGAGGTTATTATGGCCGCGGTATTCCGTAGGGCGGAGGTACTTCCCCAGTCGGACTGTTCAATTGGACGAAAATACCGTCGTGTACTACTTCATAGAGAAGGGTAGACAAATACAAAGTTTACCATTAGTTTCTGGCCTTACAAACTTTACGAGCTTAACATTTCATGGAGGAGTGCATATCAACCGGGAGTGGTGATACGCTGTTTATATAATACAACAAGAACTTTACTTACTTAGTTGGCTTTGGAAGTTGCCGATGCACATGAGGGTCGTAATCATCAGGCGGCCCAGCTCTGCAATCAAACAAATACATTGAAACCTATATTATATACTACTTTGAGGTTAAGTATATGAGCAAAATCACCAGCTTACTACCCACTACACCTATACTCAACTTTTTTCTATAATAGACCCACTAAGCAGGTGTGAGCTACATTTGTGACTTTTTCAAATCAACGAATTAAGTACATACGAGCTGAATGAACTCTACCTGACATCCTACTTAAACTAACTAAAGAAAAACATTGACCTGAATCTTTATGCTCCACAGTCAGAGATGGTATGCAACAAATATTTAGTCAAATTATTACATAGTAAATTGAATGCAATTGTTATAAGTGATTCATTACACCGCGTCTAGAATGCAAGAATGTCAGATAGAATTGATCTATTTTGAAAACAAACTATCTTAACGGATGTTTTATGTTGATCTATCTAATACCCCCTTTTATATAATGAACTCTGACTTGAGTCTTTAACTCTTTAAAATCAATACATACTTGAGTGGTTCCTCGGAACTGTCTCCCACCGGCTGCATGTCCACCGTTTCCATCTTTGTGGTCTCCATTTAACGATCACACCTGTTTAGTACGAAATAGTTCAATTTTAATTTGAGAGGAAATTAATTTTTGGAAGTGGTCATTCTAGTGGACTTTTTTACAGTAGTTCCATCGAATTGCAATTTTGGATCATAGGAATCTTTTGTTTTTTATTTTAAACGTCCTTAGTGTGAGTAGATGTTTTAGAAAAACGCTGTTAATATTAAAAGTTATCGAGAAAATAAAAGAGTTCATGAATACTACATTAGTAGATATCAATGATGAATCATATGAATGAGAGACATATATAGATTGATATAAATATTACTAAAGATCAAACCATAGAAATAATACATAAAGCAAAAGCATTTTTACACAAGTAAAATAATTATTATACGGAGATCAACAAACAGTCGCTTAGCGTATAATTCTCAAATACAACAGACCTTCTGGCCATTCATGGTTACAACAGACTTACATGGCCATTCATTGAACACCTGGGTAAGGTACAGAGAATTGGCATAGGATAACAGTTGGACCGATGACCTGAAAAAGGTGGCTGGGACGGACTGGATACAGAAGGCGGAGGATAGTACGAAATGGCGCACATTGGGAGCGGCCTATGTCCAGCAGTGGACTGCAATGGACTAATTGATTGATTGATTGAACAGTACTGGGCCCTTTCCATACTCTTTATGTGGTATTTTGGACTCGATAGAATTTTGGTTGGATAAGTTTACAAAACCCATTTAGTTCAAAAGTTTGTTTCAAGTATTTTATGTGTGGAAGTTGATTTACATATTTAGAGTGCCTAGGTACATCCGGTTGCCTTAGAATTATTAAATTACATGAAATCCACGTCTATAGCACAGAAAGGCAGGAAAACATGTAAATTTGTGATTTAATCACATAAAATCGTAAATATTAGATAGGCACCTATCAGTCAATCAATATTTGCTATTCGCCTGCAGTGTGATACGTAGTCTATCCTTATATCACCCAATCCTACCCCTATAGTATCCAGCACCTGCCTATCCCAGATTTCCCTCTATTGGTATATAAAATGTGGAATATATTCGGCTAGACTTGGTAGCGGATGTAGGTAAACAGATAAGAATGAAATTATGTATAGCGTGACCATCATGGTTTCATTTTACGTCTGTGGGTGGCGATCAAATTTAACGTTCGACCAGCTCATACTTCATTCGCACTTACTTTTATTGGTATCATATAATAGCTATGCATAGGCACATAACGCATCGCTAATATCCACACGTTGTAAGATGCAATTCTATGTTATATGAGCCTAGTGTTTATTGCGTCAAAGACCTGGGTACCTATAGCAAAACAACAACTGTTACACCACCTATATATAAATATATGTATTTATTTACCAAACTTGACTTCTTTTTCAGAAATGATCGCATATTTACAGAGCTTAGGTAAAGATTTCGTTTTGATATACGACAACGACCGGCCATAGGCAGCGAGGTTGAGTCAACAGTGGCAATAAACCGAGTGTGTTATTGCGGTCACATCACTTACCGCATTTGAGTTTATGGTACTCAGGGCTTGCCGGAAGTACTTACAAGCTAATAGCTGTGAAGAAGAAAACGAATGACAATTACTATTCCTTAATTTGAATATCGATTTTTATGTGGTCCTTGAGCCAATCTATTCTATTAAAAATTGTAAAGTGGTCCTATCTGTTCAGAGGAGATATTTAAAAAACATACTTGGTTTATGTTACGTTAACGACACTGAACACAAAAATCTTTTTCTTGAATTATTGTTTGTTTGAAAGATCTTGGCCAAACTTAAAACTTACGTTTGTTTTATCGCAAACGCTTTTTTCGGGGTTGGCAACTCTTATTGTTGGCATCCTCTTTGTGTACTTACTTAGTAGTATTAAAAAGGTATATAAACAGAGCTAATGTCACAAATCACACAGTGTGTGCTCACACTATTGCCAAGGCTAGTTCATTTATCTTCTCAACAGTTCAACTCAGACAATGTGTGTTATGTTTCTGCGTTCATCCTCTTTCAAACATGGCCCTGGCTGCTAAGAAAACAACGGCGTTATAAAAAGTAATTTCTGAAAACTAGATATTTAAATGACAGCCTCTCCGGTGTAGCGATAGCGGCTACTTCGCAGGAGGCGCGGGTTTGCTTCCCTCTCAATGCAAATATTTGTATGCATGAATATGTTTGTATTGGACTGGTCGTGCCTTGGCGCCCTCAAAAATCCAACTACAGGTCTAACTGCAATGCTTCAACTTTACCTTTGGATTATGGTGGTCAAATGCTAGTCGCTTCACGGCAAATTATCGAAGCTCAGCTAAATATGCAGTTAAACTGGTAAAGCAGACCCCAGACTAAGATAATTCCATTAAGTTCTTGCTCCTTAATAAAGGCTCATAATAATTGTATAAAGGTTCTTTTTGCTTTTGGGACATCTCAAAAATTTACCATGTTTATTTCCATCATAAACCACCCCTATATAATAAACCCCCATATAATAGTTTCCTTTAAATAAATCTTTGTTTTTTTTATGTACCTAGTTCTGAACCATTCACCCAATTGTGGTAAACTTTTGTCAGCCTAAAGCTTGCACAGACAAAATAACTGAACCCGATATGAATCTCAGTCCTATTCCTATACCTACGATTAGGACACTAATTTTAGTAAGTAATTTTATACAACATTTTCCCTTAGCCGAGACCAGTGCCGAACTGGTTTTCTGTACAAAATGGTTTGAATGTTTCGCACCTGCGTCTCAAGTCAGTTATTATTTTTAAAGCCAGCAACAGCCATAAACGAAAAGTAGACAATGGAGCAGCCGACCCTCCGAGCGCTCAGCGGTAACCAAGGGGGAACATAAACACATACATAACATGTCGATCAGTATTAGTAAAAAAGTGTGTACAGGCAATTTATGTACAATCAGCATCAGATCAATCTTGATGAACAAAGTACTCAAAATGATCTTGATGAACAAAGTACTCAAAATGATCTTGATGCCTTGGTGTAACTCCGTTTCTGTTAACTGATTGTTTTGATAATTATAAGCCTGTAAAATAGTTTGATTTGCTCTTAATACGACAGTTTTAAGATCATTTTGAACTTTGAAGTCAACATATTTCTGACGCTGACTGTACCTTACTTACCTATGTGAAAACATATTTATTCGTATAATATAAGCCATGATTTAATATAACATGTAATATTGAATAACACAAAACATTTCAAGTGACATCAAAAACTTACAAAAATTTTTTATAAGGAATAAACCACTGACATCGAACTATATGAAACTCTTCTCTTAAGATGGTCAAAATTTACTTTCGTACTACATTTATTATATTGTACCTATATATTTTATTGCCTGGTTTAAAAAACAGCCACGCAATATAAATTTCGCCAGTGTTTATCAATCGCTCCATTATAATGCGATATTTTGTAGAAAATGTAAGCAGTTACAACCAATATACTGAATATCAGAATATGAATAATAATACATTTACTAAAATGATATGGTACTTTACCTAACTTTACTTACAAAACAACATAATTGTAATCTTCTCAAAAAAATTGTATACCTAATAAATTTATGTGAAATATAAAATGTTACGCAGCTTGGGCTCTTTACTCACATAAATTCCGATGTCACTTAAAACCCGTCGATTTATATTAACAACATGTCATCCTGTTAGTTTATAGGGAACTAGTGACACCGCGATGGCCTCGTTGAATACGTCCTACAGCTAATGTTGTTTGAAGTTCAAAAATTGATTTGTGAATAGGAAAATATATTGGTTTGTAGTTAAAACACTCTCTACACAGGGCTAAAAATATTGATAACTAATGAAATTGTAAGCTCATAAAGTTTACATCGAACTAGCCTTTCGGGAATAAGTAGTAGGTTTAAAAATACATTCAGTTATCAGAAACCGTTACGAATTTTTCTTATAAAGCATAATTAATGAAGTTCTGACAGAGTTAGCACACCTCTTAATAAAAAAACGTTGATTTTGCTTCACCACATACATACACACCTATTCAACTATATTCAAATCATTATTATTATAGACAGTGTTATACAAAATATAGATTAACACAATATCGCTAGAAAAACATAATAATACGTACACGCGATTCGGTTAACTTCACTAAAATAAAACTGCTTCAGCCCGAATTTCAGCGTGACGTAGCGGGGCTCCTTCGGGCCGAGTCGGGTGCTGCACGAGCGCCGTCCGCGAACACACTACACGCACCCGATGTGTTGACCCGAACCGCACGGCGAGGCGGACACCCATCAACTTCAATTACAGTATAGTTCGAAGAGCAGATGTGACGCAAAAGGTCGGTGAAGTGGGAATCAGAGTCCTAGCTTTGAATGCTCGATTAAGGAACCATTATGCATCGCATAGTCACATTTGATTTTATAGGAACGCAAAAAACTTCATATGAAGAGATGCCTCATTTGTCTGTATTATTAAGTTTCGAGATAATACAATACAAATTAAGAATACATACGGGAAGGCTAGAATAGGTAGTCAAACAAAATTTCCGTACTTTGTAGAATTAGATGCATTACGAACGACACCCTTTTTGGGCGATGACTTGGTAAGGCGCGCAAAAAGTTCAATCACGGACTTCAATCATTTTATCAGCAGAACTGTATGGACGTACACGGTATAGAAATACAGAGATTGTCACACTATTGTTACTGCATAATAATTGCATAAGTTCTATTTGTACAGACTAAAAAGTTCGCTACGGATAGTCTGTCGATTACGCCTTTATGATTGCTAAAAGTCGGTACTCCTTTTCTTAAAATAAAAAAGCGATTCGTATCTTCTTATTTTAAACAGACCTGGTTACGTTTAAAAAAAACGATACAGACAATCGCTCCCCCCACCCCTTTTTTCTCATCTGTTTTTTTTATAACGTAGGTTATGTTTTCACCTGTGAGGAATCTTGTCCTTAATGTTTCAGAAAAAAATTATCAATATTCGTTTACAAATAACGCGACAGAAGCTTCCCTGAGTTTCCCCCTATTTTCCCTTGTTGTTGAGTTGAGTTTAAAATCATCATCAAGATTGTGTGCCAAGTCTGGAGAAAATCGATTAAGAAATGAATCGTCCGCCACCTTACCAAAACGGAGATCTCGCTCTGTCAAAAATATATATCAACTGAACTTCGCCTGAATCTACCTAATTTTTTCTTTATATCCATCATTAGGGGCGGTGGGGCCATCTAGCGACACTCTTAAGAACTATCGGAACCAATGAATGATTTTTTAATCATTTTTAAACATTGACTTTTGATTATTCAGTGGTCAGAGCATCGCGGGTTCGAGTCTCTCCTGAAACCATACAAAAAACTCTATCTTAATCGAATTGAATAGTTAGTATGCTTTAAAATTTCATTCAATTGTTTGGGCAGAGTTATCAAGAATTACACGAGAGTGTAAAGAAATTAGGGTGTATCTGCATCAGATACACCAAGATTTTTGGGGCTAAAGCCTCATTTGCAATAAAGGACGAGACACAGGCTTTCTTATCGCAATCGGGCGTTCAATGGTAACCATGAACTTAAAATGAGGAGCGTAAACGGGCCCTATAGTGATCTAGAATTGTCTAAAATGTAAAAAGTGCAAATAAGACAGTGTATCAGTGTGAATGTTGTGCTGTTTCGGAAATTCCAGGGTCGTAATAATATGCTCACGATTTAGAATGATTACCAATATCGCTATAAAGACCATTCTGGTTGTCCAATAAATATAAAGATTTACATTTCTTCTTCTTCTTTTGTCAACCAGGTTTCTTATTTTAGTGTTTCAAGATATTTTAAACCATTTAGTATGCTAAGTATTCATGTGCATTTATCTACTTTTCTAATCAAAATGAAAATTGTTGCGTAAAGTATAAAAACATTTCAAAAACAGCCTTTTTAGTCGTAGCGCATGCCGGGTGTAAGAGGAGCGCCCTTGATAGTACTCCGGATACACTACATGTCGTCATTTTTCTTTCCAAATGGGGTTTTTTTTTTATTCTCCATCTTACTAAAGCTCAATAAAACGTAATATATTTAGGGATTTTTATTCGTTGTACTTCATGCCACTTACCACTACAAAGGATATCATCTTCACAGCGTTTGTAGTTAATCTACAAATTATTTTGTAGAACATCCAGAACAGAAACTCTCTGTGTTTACAGGGTCGGCAGTACGAGTGATTTCCCAGGTGTATTGCACACGTCCATAGGCCACGGTGACCACTTACCATCAGGTGAGCCGTGTGCTTATCTACCACCTCAGTTGTATAAAAATATCTGTTTCAAATATGGTTAGATACTGTTATTCTCAAATAAATAAAATAAACCACGGATTTTAAAATCAGAAGGAAGTATGTACTTTGAAATGAAAAACATAATAATTAAGTAAGAAAGATTATAATTAATTAACTAAACTTAACTAACTTACTGACCACTGATTATAATTAATTAATTAAATTATAATACATTTTCATCCTTATATTATTAACCGGTAAAATTGTTTGTTTCTTTGGCTCATAACTTGATCTGACAGAAGTAGCGTTAACCGTAATCTAAAATACTCGCACCTCTAAAGATGTCAATGATAGTGAAGTCAATGAGGGGCACCTTATTTTTATATAACATGTCTGTTGTAACTCTCACACTGCTTGATGTACTAGATTGTTGTGACATAGTATCAGGGGGGCCTGGAGATCTGTCATACAGGTGTCACACTTACTACGGACTCCAGCACTCTCAAGGTGAATCAACGTTGTATAAATTCTATGAACTGTAATGGTAATGAGAGAGAAATAAATTAATAAATAAATAAAAAAAAAATTAAAAAAAACTACGAAGTATCTCCCGCATATAAGCGACACGTACTACATGCCACTTCAACACAGAGTACTTTGCTATATATGTAAACTTCAAGTTAATAAAAAGCGAGAGGACAGTTACATCAAAGCCAACGTTATCAATCATTTATTACGTATATGTTACCAGAAATGAATGTAATTTTGTAATTTCCTATAATCGCACGGAAATGTATAAAATAAATTAAGTATATAAGACAAATTTCCTAGGAAATCTATACATTGTCTAAATGGCAATCGGAAATGTCAATATTTGAGATATTTGAACAGTCCAATAACTGAATGAGCGGTTCGATAAATAGTTCGGCAGATCAAATTAGTAATAGGTTTATTGTGATAGCTGCGCAATCCGACTTGGTTAGGTTAGGTTAGTTAGGTTAGTTAGGTTAGTTAGATGGTTATTCATATACCCTATTTTATAACCATGCAGTTATAAGTATTTTTTTGCCCTTTTGGGTCCTAGCTAAAGAAGTGCCAATAAACAGAGTGAGACGGTTTTTCACGCTGGAGAAACGGTGTCTTATATACAAGACACAAATTCGTTCCTGCGTGGAATACTGCTCGCATCTCTGGGATGCATACGCAAAGTACTTATTAGATGCTCTCGACAGGTTGCAGCGACGTGCGGTCCGCATTATCAGAAATCCAGAGGTCACGAGTACCCTCGAGCCTTTGCAGCTGCGTAGAGATGTTGCTTCCTTGGCAGTATTTTACCGTCTCTACCATTGCAAATGTAGAGCTATTCCAATTAGTCCCACCCTCTCCTTTTCTATACAGGACGACACGTGCAGGACTTAGATGTCACCCGCATACGGTGCAGAACATTCCTTCAAAAACCAAGCGTTTCGGTGACTCTTTCCTTTGTCGCACAATTAAGACCTGGAATTCCTTGCCAGCTGACGTGTTTCCCTCTTCCTACAGTCCCGGGTCCTTTAAGCGGGGCGTGAAAAAGCATCTGATGGGGCCGTCAAGCTGAGTGCCACCATTTTTAACATGGCACGTGTGTATAATGGTGGCCCTCTCTCCTGAGACTTTGCCTTCAGCTTACCATCAGGCAAGGTAAAGTCAAATGGACGTGTCCTATATAAAAAAAATATTAAAAAAAATATTCTCATTTTAACAACGTGTTTTATTACAGAAAGCATTATTTATATACATTTCCTAATACGAATTTCTAGAAATGGTGCACGTTTCCTAGGACATTTATGTATTAAATAGTTTTTGAAACAATATTTTATACATTTCCTAAATAGCTTCGGAATAATATAAATTTCCTAGGATTTGTATACAATTTCTAGATTTTATACATTTCCGGAATCATTAAAACGGAACATACATGACATCAAAAATACAAAATAACAAAAAAATCAGCAAGTTGACCACTCTGCTACCAAACACAGCCTCGACCAGAGAAGGCTGCAACAAACTCAGTGGTCTTTTTTCCCTGATAATACAAAGAATATGCCAGCCTATCTGAGACATTAACTATGAGAGTCTAAGTTGTAGACGTGTGTCGTCATCGTGCATTAACCCCGGCAACCCTTGCAGTGCAACTGAAATTACAACTATTTATAGGTCAAGTGCTCAGTTGTTACTGTAGCGTTTGTTCTATAAGTGTTTCCTTCAGTGCCCAATCCAACCTTCAAAGCCATGCTAGCCGGTACAGCTGCTAATCAGTGGACTCCCAGCCTTGATAAGAAGGGAAGAATTCTATCCTTTCCGAATTGGTTACTCAGACGTCACTCCCGCGATAGTCAATATAAGCTAAACTTGAAATATGAAGTGGACGTGGGATTCGAGCTGAAAGCCGGATGTAAATGAATTCAACAATGGGTGAGATGAAATAGAGATCGTTTGATATTATAGTCCAACATACTTTGCGACTCGTTAGTATTGTTTCTTAATGTACCTCACCGACGATATAACATCTTACAATAAAAATTAAATGTATAAAAATGTAAGTACCTACTGTGTTATGTGATGAAGTTGTGTAGTTGAAGAATATTTTTATCTAACTTTGGCCTTAAAATTAGACAAAAGCAATTTTAATTCGGTATTATACATTATACCTACTTGTTTACAATTAAGCTATCCTTTTAAATATACCTACACCATATCCCGTCATCTCTATTAATGTGTTCCGCTTCTGTTGTAGCATACTTACATTGAATAGCATTTACATTTAATTTATTATATGAAAAAAGTTCAATGAAAAATCTGCATTTCAAAAATGAAAGGAAGAAACATCCAATTCTTGCATAACGATGTTCCAATTCATACGTCACATTCCATTCACCAAGCTTCATTTACAAAATATTTAGATATTCCAACTTGCAAACAATGTTTCCTTAGAATTGTGTCAGTTTCTCTGCAAACCGCATGCGCGCAATACGCTGCCGCACGCCACGCGACCAAACGACCCACGAGCACCGACCCACGACACCACACTCGACACCGCTTACAAATTGTATTAATACTTATACCATCTTAAACATTAAACATACCTTTCAATAATGTCGCCAAAATTAACTCGTACAAAATTGAAGTACACCCTCACTGACATTACATAACTTATCCTATATATTTTTTTAAAAGGACGGAACGCACAACGTTTGTTTATGAAGGAGATTGTGTATGAAACAGCCTTCAAAAGAATATCCTAGTAATAAGTAATCAACGGCGAAATTTAATGCCGGATGAATGTCTGAGAACCGCGTTAAGTTTCTTCAGCGGCTAGCGACCGAGTGACGCTAGCGAGGGTGGCCGGGTTCCTGCCGCGCCGCCGCACACACCCAGGCATTTGACGCCAGCCGTCAAGACAGTAACCTGCATGGCGCCGTCGTTGTCAGGGACTCCCGTTTCCCCTACTGTAGTTTCCGGGACGGAGAATCCTCTTCGGAATATTGTATTAACTACAGGCTGTATTTCTTCACGGTCATAATTTGAGTGATTTAGTAGACGACATGTAGTAAAATGCTCTCGCCTGAATTGGCTTGCAGCGTTAGAGTATATTTCTAGTGACTTGATTCAATTTAGAACCGGTTGACCACTCAATGCGGACGGTACCCTGAAGAAAACTACAGACCAGTAGCTGAAGCCGGCCGCTGAAGGGGCATAGTTATCAGTTTCAGGTCGACGACAAACAGCAAATAATAGGGGTTAAAGTATGAAATTGCCGTTTCATTGTAATAGGTACTTTGAATTGACATAGAACCTTCATGGTTTGAGATTTTTGAGTGAAACTTTTTCCACATGGTACCTATGTAGTTCTTCATTTAAAGAATCAAAGAATCAAAGAATCAATTTCGTTTATTCAGTTTAGGCACATAAAGAGCACATATGAACGTCAAAATTTTACAATAATGTCAAGAAATTACTAATATAATATTAAATTAAGTAAATAAATCATTTGAAAATGATTCTTTCGCTGGTTCGGTAAGTTGGTTCTACTGAGAAGAGACCAGCAAGAAACTCAGTGAACAATTTTATAGTTTCTTTTTTTTAAACAACTTGTTTTTTTTTTTTTCATAGGTTTATATTGTGCGAGCAAGCAAAGAGATTAGGATGACCATGCATTTTTATCATTAAGGTATTCGTTTACTTTGTAATATCCTTTTTTCATTAAAGTCTTTTTTACTTCGATTTTAAACTTATTTAGTGGCATGTCAACCAACTCTTGAGGAATTTTATTAAACATTTTAATATTGTTACCTACAAATGAATTACCAACCTTTTGAAGTCTGAGTTTTGGCACTACAAGTTTATTTTTATTCCTCGTATTATAATTGTGTACGTCAGAGTTTTTTTTGAAAAGATCTAGGTTCTTGCGTACATATAAAACATTATCGTAAATGTATTGGCTAGCAACTGTTAAAATATTAATTTCTTTAAATAGTTCTCTCAGCGAGTCACGGGGTCTAAGGCTATAGATTGCTCGTATCGCTCGTTTCTGTAATATGAAAATAGTCTCAATATGAGCAGCTGAGCCCCACAGCATCAGACCATACGACATAAGGCTGTGAAAGTAGCTAAAATAAACTAATCGTGCCGTTTCCTCATCAGTAAGTGACCTTATTTTTCTAACCGCATAGGCAGCTGAGCTAAGTCTTCCTGCCAAGGCTGCGATATGAGAACCCCATTGCAGTTTACTATCTAGAGTCATACCAAGAAAAAACTGTGGTATCAACTATTTGAACAGACTCATCGTTCATTGTAATATGCGTATCTATCTGTCTTACATTAGGCATAGTAAACTCTACACATTTTGTTTTCTTCGCATTGAGCAGCAAGTTGTTACTTGTGAACCAATGCAATATTTTGGAAAGGTTGATATTCACATCGTC
Organism: Eilema caniola; assembly: GCA_949126895.1. NCBI lineage: Eukaryota > Metazoa > Arthropoda > Insecta > Lepidoptera > Erebidae > Eilema > Eilema caniola. The sequence goes on along the minus strand of OX421460.1, from coordinate 15,633,357 downwards.
AGGTAATTCTTTATGTCTACTATGTGCAACATTCGATTATCGACTTTCAGTTGTTTTTTTTATTCAGCTTAGACAAGAAAGATGGATACTTCGAAAATTCGAGTGATTTTTGAATACGAGTTCCGACGCGGAACTAACGCGGCAGAAACAGCTCGCAATATCAATGTTGCGTTTGGAGAGGGGACTGCTAATGAAGGCACCGTGCGATTTTGGTTTAAACGCTTTCGTGATGGAAACTTTGATTTGAAGAACGAACCACGAGGAAGGCCGTCCACACAGGTGAATAACAATGAATTGAAAGACATGGTGGAAGCCGATCCGAGCCAAACTACCCAGGAATTAGCTGCATGGTTTAAAGTTACCTTACCAACAATATTGACTCATTTGCGTCAAATCAATAAAATAAAAAAATGTGAAAAATGGGTACCTCATGATTTGACTGATCTGCAGAAAGAAATGCGTGTTGAAACTTGTGTTGCCTTGTTGAATCGATACAGAAATGAAGGAATATTGGATCGAATTGTGACATGTGATGAAAAGTGGATTCTTTACGATAACCGTAAGCGAAAAATGCAATGGCTGACCCCAGGTGAAACGCCACAACAGTGTCCTAAAGCAAAGCTTACCAATAAAAAGGTAATGGTAACTGTTTGGTGGTCTCAGCATGGTGTTATTCACTATAGCTTTCTACGATCTGGTCAAGCAATAACGGCAGATGTCTACTGTGCCGAACTCCGAACAATGATAGCAAAACTAGCAGTGAAACAGCCCCGACTCATGAATCGATCTTCACCATTATTGCTCCATGATAACGCGAGACCTCATACAGCACGAGAAACCGTTTTAACTCTACAGGAACTGCAATTAGAAACTATCCGTCACCCTCCGTATTCGCCAGACCTTGCTCCAACAGACTACCATTTTTTTCGTGATTTGGACAATTTTCTATGTGATAAAAAGTTTTCTTCTCAGGAGGCAGTACAAAATGCTTTCACACAGTTTGTCGAATCTAGATCACCAGAGTTCTATCGCAAAGGCATAAATCACCTTCCTACTAGATGGCAGCAATGTATAGTTAATAATGGTAATTATTTTGATTAAATAAATACGTTAAATTAAAAAAAAAACGAATTTCAATTTGTCAGTACAAATCGGCAATTTCATACTTTAACCCCTAATACTTGGCGTTTTGACCAATTGTGGCAGGTCGTTTATTATAATCAAGAACTCCAATGGAGCAAGGTTGCTGTCATTATTTACTCTTGACCTTGTAAAATAAGACTGATGTGCGTCTCGCAAATTCTATAATACGTGTTGTTGTTGCCTATCAGTAATTTACATACTTTACGAGAAAGTACAGTAGGTAGATGTGAGCTTTAAGAGACAATCTCTTTTCACTTGCTACAGTTCTGGCATACACCTTTCGCGTCTTTTACATTAATAATTAGTATCGTCTCCGTTTCGACAAGGTGGTGGCATTTTTTAAAGGATACCAGATTTCAAAGGTGACTGGCAAGGTCTTCTGTTCACAGGACTACTAGTTATGCATATGTTGTCTCAAGTTGGTCTATCATCAAGCAATTTCATTAATAAAAATCTAAGAAATACGTATTTTAAGTCTTACCTCCATAAGATGTGCAAGATTTATATGTAGAGGTTTTTTTTATTATGAGTACCCTACTTTCTTCCTCCTATCGTTAATCCGAGTCGCATCCGAAGCTTCAACTTGGTCTCTGGGCTCCGCTTTTACCGCTAACTGCGGATTTGGCTGACCTCCACTACCCAAAGGTGATATCGAAACATTGCAGTTAGAACAGTTGTTGGATTTTTGAGGGCTCCAACTACCCGTAACGACTGCCATAGATGTTCGTATGGCAACCGGGACCGACGGCTTAACATGCTCTCCGAGGCACGACTAGACCAATGCAAATACCCATATTCATGCATATAAATATTTGCATTGAACGGGAAGCGAACCCTAGCTTTCTGCGTAGCGGCCGCATTCATTACCATAACCCTACAGATGCTGTCCTATATGAGTACACTATAACTGATGATAAATATGAAGCATTAATTTCCAACTCATTAGTTTTAACAAAACCGGCTACCTATTTCCAAGAATTTACTTCATAAATATACTTGACGATAGACCAATTGGAATGGGTCCTCTGACGATTATTAATTATAACCTTTTCTATCTAACGAAGAAAACTACACACTGTTGCGTTGCTTCATTATTTTTATCAGTTTCATCCAGAACCTTACCGCACGTTTGCTACTGCGTCACGGAACCTCGATTTCATGTGTACATACCCATGCCTATGCTTAGGTACTACAATTAACTTCACATTTCAATGCCTCTTACTGTTTGATCATCACATACAGCTTGAATACACACCCAATAGATTCTCAAAATAAGTGCCACTAACAAGCGGCACGTGCTTGTCCCTTATAAGCGGTCTTCCTGTACTTGCTTGATCGGAATAGTATTACTAAACTGCTCAGGACATATATCATGGACCTAAAATATGCAGTACACGTCTACTTTGGTGTCTTTTGGGGATAGCACAGGAGGCTACGACGACGGTACGAACTCTAATTCGTCAAGCATAGATATTCAAAACGTTATCTGCGCTCGCCAGGGCCTCATAGGCCTCGCGATTTGTGTCCAAGATACGTGTCCCTTACAATAATTTCGACGTTTATTAGCAGTATGAAGCAATACGTAAGGCTTATAGCCGTTTTATTAAGTTTTTTTTTTAACTTTCTCAACATCGCAAGTTTCTTACTTACCTATTCGTTTTGTATTGTACGGTGCAATCTGTTGCACGTGTTCGTAGTCACTGCAGCAGAGTAGCTGCAATTGATAGTCTTTCGCAAGCATGGCCAGCAACCAGCAATAATAAATAGCTCGGAGTTTGGAATAAATACCATCCTGAGATTTATCATTAGATCAGCCTCATCAGTATATTTAGTCGCGTAGTTATATTATATATGCGAAACTTTGTGAGTATGGATGGATGGATGTTTGTTACTCTTTCACGTAAAACTACTGAATGGATTTTAATGAAACTTTGCAATAATTTAGCTTATACATCAGAATAACACATAGGCTATATAACACATAGGCTTATACATCAGAATAACACATACGCGGGAGCCCCTTATTTCGTAGAAAGAAATTTCATAGAATTTCGTTTCACAGAAAATGTTTCATATACCTAATATTTGGTTCTTATATTTTTATTTCAAATATTATTGTTTCAAAAACAATTTACTACAATGAAATATATTTCACAGAAACACAATTCAACGAATTTTTAATCACATTTTTTTTGTTTAACAAACTTATCAAACTGTAGAATTATTTTTTAAAGAATATTAAACCACCTTTATAATGTTCCAAATCACATTTATTTTTAACTGCAACATTTACAATTTTAACACCCCGACTCAGATTACCCCGACTCGGATAGGTTAGGTTAGGCTAATGCGGGAGCTTCGCTACGCTCCGCTCCCGCATTAGGCCTTCGTGGTTATTTTTTATAAACCACCCAGAAGTAGGAGCCCTGCGCAGCGGGGCTCCGTCGACCTTGTAGACGCATCAATTGTTTAGTTTATAAAAACCATATAAATGATAATATGTTATTCTTTGTAATAAGTTTTCTATTAAATAAACAATATAATTAAGAATATTTGATTTGATATTCTATGAAATGATTATTCTAATGTTTAACTTTGTATGATACAAAATTCAATGATATAAAATTCTTTAAAGTAATTATTCTGTGTATTGATTATTCTATGAAACGAAATTATGCGAAACATTTTCTGTAATATGAAATTATATTAAACAATTGTCTATAAAACAACGCACACCCCACATAGGCATCACGCTACTACTCAAGGTAGCGGAACTCAGGGTAACAAATCCCGCCGGCCTAAACAAAGAAGTAACAATTTAGTTATTTCTGTTGCTAAGAAACGGCGCTGTGCATCGTGCAAGCGACATCAATGCGGGTGTAGCCGCAGGCAACAGCTAGTTAATTATAATAGTAGATTGTTCAACAAGGGACTAAAACAAGCCATAACGACACGAGATGTTTTAGCCACCCGAGCGAAGCGAGGGTTGCTCATAGTTCGAGTGTCATTATGGTTGTTTAGTCCCACGTTAAACACTCTACTTTTCACTCTGAATGCGAGGAAAAAAAACAATCAATACAAAATTATAATACTTATAATAAAGTTTCTAATTAATAAAAAGAAAAAAAGGTAATTGGTGATTACAACGCAAGCTTAATACGAAAAATCTATTCAAAATTCAAATTGCAAAGAAATTTGTCCCGCAGTTTTTTTTTTGTTAAGTGACGTACGCTTTAAATGCTTGCATACATATTTAGCCAACAGATTCAAACGTGAAAAATAATTTATAACTAATTGGAAATGCATAATAAAATGAATAAATTCTTAATACTTACATAATACTTAATTAAATTAATATCATTAATAGTGTTTCACGAAATTAAATGGGTTTTTTAGATTTTGACAAATGTCATTTTGAGGTTATTTCTATACACGATCTTTTAAAAAGGTGATAATCCTCCCATTCACAAACACCGTAATTGGCTGTTTAGGAGATTTCAAAGTAAATTAAAAAAGAAAATTACTTTATTCCCTAGAGATTAATAAGGAACAATAGTCCCGATATGCAGAGAATAAAGTAATATTTTAAGAGCATGAGAAGTGAAAAGATTATTCTATTTTTCGCAAGCAAAACTTGGGATACTGGCCATTTTAATCGTTTGTGCAGAACTTGGGAAATCTATATGGTTTCACCGCTATTAGATACGTTTTAGCGGCGCGCTCAATATAACTCCTATACTCTCATAATAACCCCTATACTTATTAAGTTTCTTATAGATGTATACATGCATGCATGTGTTCTAAGGATATTTACATTGAGAGTTCGCAGAGCCCCATTTTACACAGCAGCAGCGCCCAGCAGGATGACATTTGTTAAAAAACTAACTTTTGCGACTGTAAAAATATTATTACAAAGATAAAATATTATGTAATTATATGTTACATAGCTACAGCTTTTACACAAATAAAGAAATTGTGCATTGGCTGTGATTATATGCCTATTGATTTCGTATCTGCTTACATCGCTTACCCATATTATAGACATTCAGAAACTGTGCCTTATTGCAAAGCATATTTGCAGACATTGTACATATACATGTTGTATGCAGAAGCTAATTATGTGAAATAAATATATTCTGCCTTTCTTTTCACTTAACTCGAAGAAATATATTTTCATCTTAAGATATATCCCCCTTCGCCCTTCAAGAATACCTTGCTCCAAAATGTACAATCAGCACCGGTGAATAAAGTGCTCAAAATGATTTTTATTTCTGGGATTAACCTTCCCTCCCCCCTCCCTTTTGATTTCTTGTTTTCTGATATTTGGTAACCACCTAGTTCGAACAATAATACAATTTAAATCAACATAACAGTTTGATTTGGTCTTAATACCTTGGTTTTAAGATCACTATCAGGGAGCATGTCATAACTCCACCGCCTCACTAAATGAGCTGCTCGTTTAATTCAGCAGTATGAAAATTGGTTGTCGCGTGGATGACGTCAGTGTCAACAATATCGTGACATAGAGAACGAGGTACTGCTCAGTCCAACTATCAAAGCAACTAGAAAAGTGCTCCAGATACTGCACATGTTCTCATGTATAGACAAAAGTAAATACTTGGTGCTTGAGGCCTTTGGTGAAAAGTGCCGCTCTTCTGTGCCTAGCAATAAACTCTACGGGTCAGATCTTAAACGGGTACATACTTTTAAATACTTTAGATATTTTTTTACCAGCGACCTCACACAGACAAAATTGATATATGCAGTGAGCGTACGGCACTAGCGGTGCGCTGTAAGTGTAACTGACAATATTCAGAGTATTCTGCCAAACTTTCTACACTTTTGCATCAATTATTTATAAGGTAGGCAGCAGCGCAGCTATCGCGCGCAGCGTATCCAATACAACAACGCCTTTAAAATGTTATTTTTTTAGCAGATAAGGCATGTTCGCCCAGGCTAGCGTAAATGATTTCTTGAGAAAGAAAACTGTCTCATTGCTCAGCAGATTGAGGGACAGCTGCAAAACTATTTGGAAACTTTCGCAGGTCAGTGGATCTCTGAATGTATTTCGGACACGAGATTAGTGGCTAGTCCCTACTTAGAGAGTGTCTTGTAAGTGAAATAATTCACAATATATTTGTAGTTTTATTAATTCTAATAATTAAATGATGTTGATATATACGAACATTATTCTATATAGCGACGCAGCGATAGCTGGTGACGGGAGCGGGCTAACACTTCACGCTGACTAATTATAAAGCAATGTATTACTTACTAGCTGTTGCCCGCGGCTCCGCCCGCGTGAATGTCGGTTATCGCTTAGCGTTGATCCGACGCTGTTGAGCATTAAATTCACCTCTCTACTCAACTTTGTCCTCGACTATGTACTCACCTCTGTTCTCGACTTTCTACTCGCCTCTATATTCGACTCTCTACTCGAGTTTCTACTCGCCTCTATACTTGAATTTATACTCGACTTTCTACTGACTTCTCTGTTCCCCTCTCTACTCGACTTTGTACTCTTCTCTATACTCGCCTTTCCATTGGCCTCTCTACTTGCCCATCCATTCGATTCTCTTTTTGCCTCTCTACTTGACTCTTCCAACTCGCCTATCTATTCGCACCTCTCCTCAACTCTCTATTCGATCTCTACTCGCCACTACATTCGTCTTTCCACTCGCCTCTCTACTCAACCCTTTACTGCATTCTATTTTATTTCTATACTCGCCTCTCCACTGGCTCTCTAGTTGCATAGCTACTCGCCCCTGTAGTCGACTCTACTCGACTTTCGACCTTCACACGCCTATCTACTCGTCCCAATCACAATCTGTACTCGCCTCTCCACTCGCTTCTGTATTTGGTTCGATACTCGACTTTGTCCGTTCCGAAGCTCTAATTCACCTTTGTACCAAATTTCATAAGGGCATCTTAAAAGATATTCTTAATATTTATTGCCATTGTAAGATGAGAAACTTTAATCCCATAGCCCTATTCCCCTTCCCCCCTCCCCCTTCTATCCCTTTTATTCGCGATAAGGGGTAGCCTATGACCATTGCCAAGCTCTAATCCATCTCTATTCTATAGCATATGTCCGTTACCAAGCTCTATTAATCCCTGTACCAAATTTCATCAGGATATCTTCAAAACTGTCAAACTTTAATTCCCTATAACCCCCCCCCCCCTTTAACCTCGTCTTTTGCGGTAAAAGGTAGCCTATGTTCGTTCCCAAGCTTTAATCTATATCTGTACCAAATTTTAACAGGATATCTTCAAAAAGACAAACTTTCACCCCATAGCCACATTCCCACCTCCCCCTTCTACCCCTTTTTGTGATAAAAGGTAGCCTATGTCCGTTCCCAAGCTCTAAACTATCTCTGTACCAAATTTAATCAGGAAATCTTCAAAAATAACAAACTTTCATCCCAAGGCCCTAGTCCCCCCCTTCTACCACCCTTTTTGCGATAAAAGGTAGCCTATGTCCGTTCCCAAGCTCTAATCTACCTCTGTACCAAATTTCATTAAGATATCCTTAGAAATGACAAACTTTCATAAAAACTTTTATCCCCTATTTCCCCCCTTAAATCCCCTTTCTCGTGATAAAAGGTAGCCTATGTCCGTGCCCAAGCTCTAAACTATCTCTGTACCAAATTTCATCAAGAAATGTTCAAAAATGACAAACTTACATACCAAGGCCCTAGTCCACCCCCCTTCTACCCCTCTTTTAGCGATAAAAGGTAGCCTTATATCCGTTCCCAAGCTCTAAACTATCTCTGTATCAAATTTCATCAGGAAATCTTCAAAAATGACTAACTTTCATCCCAAGGCCCTAGCCCCCCCCCCCCCTTCTACCCCCCTTTTCGCGATAAAAGGTAGCCTATGGCCGTTCCCAAGCTCTAATATACCTCTGTACCAAATTTCATCAAGATCGGTTCAGTGGTTTAGGCGTGAAAGCGTAACATACAGACAGACAGACAGACATAGTTACTTTCGCATTTATAATATTAGTATGGATTGCTAACATAATATTTATGAATATATTTTTATTAATAGACGAAGCGTAGGGAACTTTGATACCCGAATGTTGCAAGTGACGACAGAGGTGACCACTTACTATCATGTGAAGCCGCACGCTTAGTAGCTATTTATTAACTAGCTATAAGATAACAATACAATTTAGATTTTTTAATAAATTAACAAGCGGTGTGCTGAGTCAGGATACCGGAACCGAATGCAATGTCCGGAGTCTGCACTAGAACGCTATCAGTAACTGGAATGTTCGGTACAACAAATCTGCCCAACGTTATTGGTATGGTTCTGAAACAAAATAAAAGTGTGTGTAAGTTTTAAGATCTTTTGGATCGGTACAGTGCGACGTAAACTATTTCTAATAGCGTGTGTGCCTCCCATAAGATATCTTCTTTATATTTTTTATTCAATAACGCTTCACAGCTGAACGAATCTGGCTAAACATTTGCGGATTACAGTCAGTAATACCACGGGCTACTTTTTATCCCGGGAATAGGTTCCCTTAGGTAACGGAAACGGATCAACAGTTACTGAAAAGAACAAAAGTTATGTGTCATCTGGACTATCTAATAAGTAAATATTATAGTATTGATTGAGACACGTGAACAATTTGTAACAGATCATTCAAGGATTAAGTAACATTACTGTAAAATATTGAACACTACTCATAGTATCTAGTCTACACACATCCGACCACACGCCCGAGACGTGCATATTTGTAGTTTGTAGTACAACATGTCCTAAATAGCCTATAGATCAGACATTTCATTTAGGGCATGTCTTACCTTATCACACGAATGTCTTTGCTATCCTATAATTCAAGATATTTTGCAGTTCCGTTTAATTTGGGTGCAAACATAATTGAGTTGAACCCACGTTAGAACTTGCTGATTCGAGCGGTAGCACTTTAATCGGGTAGGCACCTACTCCTCACAAAAACTACTTTACACTTTAAAATTAAATTGAATAATCTTTGGCTACAATATAATAAATTCAAAAATGTAATAAAAGTTGCTGTTAGCTTAATGTTGTCTCATTCATATACAAAAAAAAAATCATAATATTTGGATTCGTCATGATTTGTCATTTCACACAATTTCTTCAATAAAACGGCAATTTCACATGTAACGACCTAATATTAAACCAATGGGAATAAATTCCTTACATATTCTTCCACATTCGTACTAGGATAGATGAACTGCCCACTACTATAAATTTAAATAGGTGAACTGTAGTTTTGGTTTGTTTGCAAATAATAATTAGATATGTATGTATCTAATATGGTGTGTAGTGTGTATGGTGCTTCTCACGTACCTATCGCCATAACCCATCACTGCGGTTGTACCCATAGTAAGGGCTTAGTTACGTATGGATGTCTACACAAGGCATTGAAACCTAATGAGAATGATTTGAGAAATGGCTTCTCCTGCGAGTCAATGACTAATAATATTCCAGTGTCTGGTTAGTTTTTATAGGACTAAAACTTGGATATAGCCACAGCGCTGTTCGTTGCCCTACACAGAAAGATCTTCGGCCTTCACTGTTGCTTGTAAACGAAATGTGATGATAACTAATAATATCGCATTTATTTTGTCTTTAGCAATTTGAGTAACTAGCGTCATCTAAGAGGAACTGTAAAGGTTATTAAACATGTTGGCCCCATGGTTAGCACTGTGAAAGCGTTTGTTCCGCACAAAGACATAGATGGCGCTTAACTAAATGAATTCATAATTTCTGTGGTGGTAAATATTTATTTATTTACACACACTGACAACTATCTTTACAGGTAGGCCCTAATACGGTAGTGCCGTAACTTAAAATTAACACCCTAACCCATACATCTCTACGTTAATTCAGAATAAGCTGCCTTTGTGAATTCATTCAGACTACACGTATATATTCGCTGTGACACCGCGTTGAGCGCATGCAGAGCGCGAGTCAGTGGCCAGGATCCTCTTTCTTATTAATGTAACATATGTAAAAGTTTGTGAAGATGTTTAGATATTTTGATGTTTGGATGTTTGATACTCAATCACGGAGTTAAGGTCGAACGGCTGAACGCTGAACGGCTCTAGCTGAAATTGGGTACAGGGTGAATTTTATTGCAGTCTGTCTGGTATAGTTTCCCTTGAATTATGGAAAGGAATCAGCATTAAACGCGCGACGAACTGCGATCAACAGCTACTGCTTTGTAAAGACTTGATGTCTGCGTCAATTGTATCCTATTGTGAAATATAATTATCGTCTAGGTTTAGGCGGGCCTCCTTTCTTCAGAGGTGACAGCACGTATGCTACATTTCTTATTTTCAAAATAATCACTTACCATAAAGAAGCCATGAGCTTGTTCACAAGTAGTTTAGAAACTATAAGCGGTTATAAAGCAATTTTCAGAAGTCTTACCTCCGTATTTCTAATATCCCTTAGAGCTCCATCAACTCGTAGGATGGGCTCTCCGGCGAAGGAGTTATCCAACCGGGGAAGTCTAAAGATGAATGCATATTTATTGACTGGCGAAACGCATAGGCAAGGGGATGGAGTTCTTCAGGATAATAATCTGAAATAATATAATTAATTAGTAGTGCCCGACCAAAGCTTCGACTTTGGCCACCTTCTGCCAAACCTACGGCTTCGGCTAAAATTGGCCGATACTTTGGCCGAGGCCGAGGGTTTGCAAGTTGTCTAAATTTGGAACTGAATGAATGATGCTAAACTACTATTTCGCTGACAAGATCACATCACAACATAGTAAACAAAACAAATCGAAACAAGTTTGAGAGTGGGTCCTAAAATCTGCTTTGGTGTTTTCTCAGAATTTGTTATTACTATTAGGTCCTTACGTATGAAATTAGCGTTTTATATATAATTAATATCTCCTCTTTGGTTAAGAATTCCAAATTCAAATTGATAAATTCATTTAGCTGGTTTTTTTTTTCTTTGTAATACAGTCATTCATTTGTTATTTTCCTCATTATTTTTTCTTTGGCGTCGCTTATTACCGCGCAATAGAAAACATGAAATATCGGTATATTTACGAGTACGAGTTCTACCGTGGCACCAGTGCTGCAGAAACAGCTCGAAGAATTAATGATGTTTACGGCGCTGGTGTCGCTAAAGACAGCACGGTACGTTTTTGGTTTCAACGTTTTCGTTCTGGAAATTTCGACCTTAAGAACCAACACCGTGGACGGCGGGAGATCAAAGTGAAAAACGAAGAATTAAAGGCTATTGTGGAAGCGGATCCATCACAAAGCACTTCAGAGATAGCAGCAGGCTTCGGGGTAAGTGACAAAACTGTATTAATCCACTTGAAGCAAATCGGGAAAGTAAAAAAACTCGAACGATGGGTACCTCATGAATTGAGTGAATCGAACTTGCAAACACGGGTCGCCTGCTGTGTTACTTTGCTCAACCGACACAATAATGAAGGGATTTTAAATCGAATCATTACTTGTGATGAAAAGTGGATATTGTACGATAATCGAAAGCGCTCATCGCAATGGCTGAACCCTGGAGACCCAGCCAAATCCTGCCCTAAACGAAAATTGACTCAGAAAAAGTTACTTGTAAGTGTTTGGTGGACTAGCGCCGGTGTCGTTCACTACAGCTTTCTTAAATCTGGCTAATCGATTACGGCAGATATCCATTGTCAGCAACTGCAAACCATGAAGGCAGAACTAGCTGTTAAACAACCAAGATTGGTCAGGCCACTGCTGCTCTACGACAACGCAAGACCACACACTGCACAACAAACAACCACTAAGTTAGCTGAGCTACAATTGGAATGTCTGCGACATCCACCGTACTCCCCGGACCTTGCTCCAACAGATTACCATTTCTTCCGGAATTTGGACAACTTCTTAGAAGGAAAAAAATTCCACTCCGATGCAGCAGTCCAAACCGCCTTCAAAGAGTTTATTGACTCTCGCCTAAGATGGCAAAAGTGCATAGATAACAACGGTGCATACTTTGATTGATTAAATATATTTTACAAAAAAAAACGACTTTTTATTCTTCCCGTACAAAACGCCAATTTCATACGTAAGGACCTAATATTTTATTTTATTTATTACTGTGAGTAATACCTATGGTGATACGTTTTGTATTTAGTCTGGGGGGTTTGTCTTCTTGCTAGGTCGTCAGAGCAGTTGTCCCAGCGCTTAGCACTGCTTAGTCAAGAACCGCGGCTACTGGAGACTGGCCAAAGCCGTGCAAAACTGGCAATAGCGTAAACTAGATTAAGTAAGACGTTTTTTCACGCTGGAGCAGTGGTGTTTTCTGTACAAGACACAAATTTGTTCCTACGTGTAATACTGCTTACATCTCTGGGATCAGGTTGCAGCGTGGACGTGCGGTCCAAAGTCATTATTGGGAATCCTGAGGTCATGAACACCCTCGAGCCTGCTGATGTTGCTTCCCTGGCAGAATTTTACCGTCTCTACCATGGTGAATATTTTGATGGGCTCTTCCGAAAACTGTGAAAACCGATTAATCGGCTTCGGCTTCAGCCAGAATTGCACCTTCGGTCGGACACAATTAATTCCTGAAGTCATGAACACCCTCGAGCCTGCTGATGTTGCTTCCCTGGCAGAATTTTACCGTCTCTACCATGGTGAATATTCTGATGGGCTCTTCCGAAAACTGTGAAAACCGATTAATCGGCTTCGGCTTCAGCCAAAATTGCACTTTCGGTCGGACACAATCAATTAGTTCATAATTTGGGAACGATAGAGGCACTGGTCATTTATGATAGGTTTTTATGACAATCAATTTTAACATGCGGAATACAGGCGAGGCTCGTAAAACAGTCAACAAAAACAATAACTAAGTGCACATAAAAACTTTTGTAGTTTTGATGTTAGTAAGTTATTCTTTTTCATTCAAAATCGAAATGGTAAGTTCAGCGTTGTAGTGCCTGGGGCCCTGGCTCGTTCCGATAACGTGTGAGAGTACTTTACCAGAGTTAGGTGTCCAGAATCAAAATATGACAAGGTATGACTAGGTACCTATATCAAAGTTAAAGGGCTAACCAATAGGATTTTTTAAATTCTTCTATGCTTTTTCAATTACTTCCGAACCGTCGTGGGTTTTTCAAAATTTATAATTTTGCTTTTTTTTACTTTTAGAGAGCATAGATATTATGTAAATAACGTGCCGCCCTGGGCGTTTACTCGAATTACCCTATTGGAGATACACCTCTGCTACAGTAATTACATGCAGCGCTCCTAGTGAGCTACTATCGTAACATCAATCTAAGAACATGCTACAATCAAACCCGAACCTATAACTAAAAACTGCATCATAATCGGATTTTTCGGAGATAAATGGCAACATTATTTTTGCACAAATAATGTTCACTGCAGCGACCCCTGGTGAGTTGTAGATCATGCATGCACCGATTAAACTGTAGCTTCCAGTAGTGGCCGGAAAAGGGACTCGATCAGCAAGCGAGAGATGCCAATGCTTGAAACCACACCTACTAATTTGCTAAATCTTTGCATAAATGAATACTAAAAAATTTAAGTTTTCAACTGTTTATTTTAACGGGCTAGTCTCTCGGGCTTTTTTAAAACTCTTTATTTATTTATTTAATTGTTTTATTAACATTAAATTAATTGAAATAAATTGTAAATTCCGAGGCTAAATGATTACATTTTAATATTTGATCCGAAGGATCAAGTCATATCTACGTCCCCACGCCCAAACGTGCCCATCAGGCATCCAGCGTTTCCCCTTTGTATGACCACAGAAACATTCTGTATTAAATATTGGCCCGACCGCGAATCCCTTCCCTCCTCCCTCAATTTCCCTCCAAATCGGCCAAGAATCTCTTGGCTTCGAGGCCCCATGGACCCGCCGTCTCCACCGCGAACGACACGAAATCGTACCCCGCGACCTCCAGGGTGGCGTACTTATTATGTTTCACCAACGATTCTCTGGTATCTAGGCATAAATACCTATACCTCACCTTTTACAATAGGAATATGAGTTATTGTTATTTATTAGTAAAAACGTAAGCAAGCAAATTATAAACACAGACAGTCGACCAGGACCATTTGCTTTACCCACTCGAAAGGCGCGAAATTATTCGTGGCATCTGGCATTACATGAACTGTCAACTAATTCGGCCGAGTTTTGCTTAGGTGTAAAATACAGATAAAAAAATCGTAACTTTATTTTGTAAAAAAAAAACTACTTACAATTCATATTTCAGTGAAATAAATTTGTGTAGTTATTATTTGTATATAAGCTATCAAATCTAGTAAATTTCATATTTTATTGTAAAAGTTGTCAAATACTCAATTATCAAATTCAGAAAATAATAGTCATTATAAAATGAAATAAATTATTAAAAATGAAAAACCCGCGGTTTAAAAAAATAAATATCATTTATTTTGGACCAGAATCCATAACGTGTTTGTAACAATAATCTTAATATAAGTGTTAGTGCTCAAGATGCTGTGTGAGCTCCCCCGTACTCTCCGCAAGAGGGAAGCACTTCGTTTGCGGATGATGGCATGGAAGGCATCGACCCTCGGCTCTGTAAAAATCCCGAAAAGCGTTGTGGCCCAACCAGCATCTTGAATGCATTGTTGTACTGTACACGCAGGGCGTTGTATACTCTCCGCGTGTATATATATATATATATAATAAATATAATTATAAAAAATAAATATAACTAAATATAAATAAATAAATAAAGAGTTTTAAAAAAGCGCGAGAGAATAGCCCGTTAAAATAAACAGTTGAACTCTTCAGTTTTTTAGTATTCATTTATAGCCACGCCGTCAATTTGACAACCGATTTTAGTGTTGCTGAGTTCAACGATCAGCCGATTAATATACAAGTTGAACAGTCGCGGTGACGTTATCCCCCCTGTCTCACCCCGCATTGCAACTGGTATACATCTGATAATGCTCCCGCCCATTTAACGTTATTAGTCTGATTTTTGTACCAGTACTTAAGCAACGAAATCACTGAATCAACAACGGCGCTTTCTTGACGAAGATTTCTCCAAAGTGTGTCATATGACACCAGGTCAAACGCTTTGGAGAGGTCAAGAAAGCACGCGTTAACTGGGGTCTTCCTAGCCGCTTAGTACTTGACAGTCTGCTTGAGACACATAATGGCGGTCTCTGTAGATAGGCCAGGCCTCAACCCAAATTGAGTATCGTGAAGTGGAATCCGACTCGCCATGTGTGTATCAATCAGACTGTCCAGCACTTAAGCTATAGTGGTAGCTAAGGAAATCGGCCGATAGTTAGTCGGGTCGCAGGGTCACCCGTTTTGTTCTTTTTGATTGGCACTACGGTCGTTTTCATAAGATCACCTGGCAAGTTTTGCTCCAACAACTCGAAGGATGGGCTCTCTGGTGAAGGAGGTATCCAACCGGGGAAGTCCAAGTCAAGGGGATGGAGTTCTTCAGGACAATAATCTGAAATAATATAATTAATTAGTAGTGCCCGACCAAAGCTTCGGCTTCGGCCACCTTCTGCCAAACCTTCGGCTTCGGCTAAAATAGGCCGATACTTTGACCGAGGCCGAAGGTTTTCAAGTTGTCTAAATTTGGAACTGAATGAACGATGCTAAACTACTATTTCGCTGACAAGATCGCATCTTAATCACATAGTGAACAAAACAAATCGAAACAAGGTTGAGAGTGCGTCATAAAATCTGCTTTGGTGTTTATCAGAATTTGTTATTACTATTTTATTTTATTTATTACTGTGAGTAATACCTATGGTGATACGTTTTGTATTTAGTCTGGGGGGTTTGTCTGTAATGTTAAAGACAGCACATAGGACTGCAAGACGGCTAGGTCGTCAGAGCAGTTGTCTCAGCGCTTAGCACGGCTTACAGTCCGTCAAATCTAAGAAGTACCGTTTGACAGTTCTGACAATTGAATTATAGGGATGGGATGAAAAAATCGATTACTATAATATCCGAACTTTAAGAGATCGATTACTATAATATCTGAATTTTAAGAAATCAATTGTTATAATTAAATAAAAGAAATGTTTAGGATATTTTTTTATTCACTACTAGTACTAGTATCGTCGTCTTCGTCATCATCGTCATTTAAATTAATGACCAGTTGATTGTCCATTACATTATCAAAGTGTACGTCTCTTTCGAAGTCGTCCATTATTATTTTCTTTGTTTTTTGTACTACTTTACTCCAATCTTCCTGTGTAACTTGGGCACATGCTTCCTTTAATAAACCTTCCATTTTCTTGACACTGAAGGGTGGTTTTGTGTTGTGTCTTGCTGCATAACCTGTAAAACAATAATGTAACTATTTGATAGCAGACGAAAACCATTGTTTAAATTATAAATGTTAGAAGTACTCGTGTTATTATTATAATATTATAAAATATTACCTTTAACTTGGGCCCAAATCAGTTCAATGGCATTATATTGGCAATGGTACGGAGGAAGTCGTATGACTTTGTGCCCGTGCTCTTCGGCCAATTGGTCAATTACATATGTCGGTTTTGGTGGTTTATGCAATTTCACTAACTGTAATAATTCAGCTTTTAATAGTGACATGTCGGCATCCACTCCTTTTCTTTGCAGCCATGCCACCAAATCTGCTTTCTTATTGGCTGACGTAGGTGCTTTATCAATTTGCACAGAGTGGTATGGGGCATTATCCATTATAATTGTGCTGTTAGGAGGGATATTCTGTAATAAATTTAAGAACCACTCTCGGAACCTTACTGCGTCCATTTCTTCATGATACTCTTTAGTGCTTTTGGATTGGAAAGCTAATAAAGAGTTTTCCACGAAGCCTGTAGACGCTGACCCAGCATGGCATATTATGAGGCGTCCACCTTTTCCTATCGGCACCTTCGAGCACGAAGCTTCAGAATCATCAGTCCATGTTTTCGGCACAGAATGGTTGGAATTTAGCCAAGTTTCGTCCAAAAATATTACATTATCCCAGTTTATAATTTGTTTAACTTCGCGCAGGAATGTTAGTCGCTGCATAATTATGTCATGTCGCTCCATAACAATTTTTCGTTTGTCAACTTTTTTGTATCTGAAGCCAATTCCTGTTATTACCGTTCTCAACGACTCTATGCTTCCCTTATACAGCCCGGCATCTTTTAAAGTTGCACATAACTTTGCCAATGTTGGAAATTCGCCTCTTGTAAAATACCCGTTTAAATGGTTTCTAATAGCATAACTATCGAATTCATCGATGCCTGTCACAGGTTTATTTCTTTTTCGTTTTTTCGGTGTGTGAAGTACGTTACTGTCACTCCCCGAAGGCCCATATTTTTCACTTAATATTTTGCCAACGGTGCGGCTACCAATACCGAGAGCTTCACCGACGCGATCCCGAACTTGTGTAACTGGCAGTAGAAGTCCACCATTTTGAGATTCACGCTCAAAATACTCGTGTAATTTCACCACCAATTCACGAGCCTGGCTGTTCAAAGTACGTCCTCTTTTCGACATTATTAATAAACACTTGCTTAGTTCGGAGTCCAGTATAAATATTGCCAAGGTAAACGGATAAAGAATGATCAGTCCAGAAAAGTAATAGCCAAGTCACAAATTGTAAAACACAAACGAGAAAGCAAGTACGCGCACAGTCAGCTTCCAAGATGGCGAGAGACTGCTGACGCCGAACCGACCGAGCGGACCGCGTGCGCTTGTAGTTGGCAGTGTTGCCAGAAAAAAAAAATTGTAGAGACTTGGACACCTGCGATTTTGCCTATTGACCTAAAAATAATTAAATTAATTTATTTTAGGGTATCTGTGTATTCAGTGCATTATGCGGTCGCGCAGTAACGTCGTTAATTTATAACATCAGGCAACAACATTTTTGTGAATGGGTTCTACATACCTTATTTTTATTAGTTTTAGACGTAGAAATAAGACTTAGAAGAAAAAATTGTAATTGTAAAATCAATGGATGTGCTTGTTAAAAATTTGTTTATTTCTCTGTAATATGCAAACCCATACTATCATACACAAAAATAAATGTAAAAAAACACTATCCCTGACTCCATTTACTATTTCGACAGCGTTAGCGCGAGAAACCCCGACTTATTTGGGCGCGAAAATCAAAAATCGACAAATCGCTTTCGACAACTTTTTAAAGAAGCAAATATATTTGATTTATAAATACGTATTTTTGGTGAATGGGTTTTATCTCATATTTTACGATTACATAACTATTTAGTTATGTAATCGTAATATGTGAGATAAATCCCATTCACATGAAAAAATATTTGTTTGGTTGTCAAGTGTAATTTTTAAATAATACATTCGATTTTTCGTATATGTAAACGATTTTTTTGCATACAAGTGTATCCGAAGAGTCGCAACACTACGTGCAGTGACCTAACTACGTAACTTTGTAATGCGGTCAAGAATATAACTATTAGAAATTATTTACTGTGTATATATGTGTTATTTTGCTTTGTTTGAAAGTTTTCAATTACATTTAGATATTAAGAATTGTACATTTTTAGATACAATAATGAAATCTTTCTAAATTCATGGTTTTATGAAAAAGGTTATCGAAACTGAATAATGTACGTATGAACAAAGTTGTTTCGGTTTGAAAAATATGAAACGTCAAACGGTACCTCTTAGATTTGATGGACTGTAGTCAAGAACTACTATTACTACTAAGGGGGAGAGGGCGCTACTGTGCCGCCGTTCACATCGGCTCTGTGTTTGAAAAAGTTTTTAAAATAGAAAAAGTGACTAAAATAAACAAAATACTACAAAATCGGGTATAAAAAAGTAATTTGCTAGAAACAAATATAAAGTGGAAAGTGATAAGTGCATAATTTTTAAATGAAAAGTGAAAAAAGACCAACGGAAACTATTCAAACAAAGCAGAGCTATTTATAGAAGTTGCTAAAAAAACCGGGTACGAAATTTATCAGTAGCAATCAAAAATATGGTGACCATCAATAATATAGTGAAATAGTGGTGATAATACAGTGAAAAAAGTGATTCATCAAAAAACATTATACACTCAAAAACTGTTGAATCATTCGCTGTAAATATAAGCGCCATCTATAAAAACTGAGTCACACTATTTAAAGTGTAGGTGTAAGAAGGATTGGTTATACAAAAGAAATTATTAATCGCCGCCAGAGAGCACAAAAATAAATTTCATAAACTCAGTACACAAGTACCGAGTTAAACAAGCAGTCTATAGTTTTGAGCATAACTCCTAATGCAACGGTGGCGTGGTGTGTACACTCCCCGATCCAGATTTTTGAGCGAGGGTTCAAATCCAGTGGAATTGTTGAAAGACTTTTTGAGATTTAATATTAATTTATAACCAAGTTGAAATCACTTAAGTCATATTAAAGTTCGTCGTCTTCGTTCATCGTTGTATAAAAAGAGTACAATCCACGCTGCGAAAACAAGAATCTAAATACACATTAACCAAAACATGGAGAACGTAACATTCCGAAAAACACGCAGGTTATCTTGTGTGAGCTGTTCAAGTGACGACAGTTCTCTAGACGAATACACTGAATACACAGATAGCATGTATACTAGTCTTCCCGATCTTGACAAAGTACAGCAACACGAGCAGATCATTCAATTAAAACTAGAAATAGAACAACAGAAGATTGAATTGAGTAGTGCACATCAAGAAATTGAATCACTATCTCTAGCAAATGTGACGCTGAGGAATCAAAATCTAAATTTAAATAAAACAAATGATTTGTACAAGACTGTAACTAGCAGCCCCACACAATGGTCTAGGAATAGGACACCTATAAAGAAAGGACAAAAAAACAAATACACTCAAGCGGGGCCACCCCAAAACTCAAAAGGAAACTCTGAGCAAACAAATAAGGATTTCACTCAAAAAAAGGCCGATAATGGCTCATGCAACATCCTAAAAAGCACTAATAATATGCAATGTGGAAGAAAAAAGAACAAGTTGTGTATCATAAGCAGCAATAAAACAAATAAAGTATTATCTCTAGCAGAGGAAACCTTCCCAACATTTCAAATATGTCACTACCTAACACCAAACTGCGGCATTAAGAACCTGTTGAGAGATTTAAATGTGAAACTTGCTGACTACTCAATGAGGGACTATTGTCTTGTTTTTATAGGAGATGAAGATTTTCGTAGTAGCAATAATTATTTTGATTTGGTAATAGACATAAGAGATATATTGCAAAAAGTACAACATACTAACGTAATTATTTGTTTGCCAACTTACAGGCATAGTAAATATTTTTCTATGTGTAATGGAAGAGTAGAAATCTTCAACAATCAGCTCTATCTTGACATTTACACATATATATACGCACTATTACTAGATTCAAATCTTGATCTGTCTTGTGACTATAGCATGTTCAAACGAAATGGTTTACTCAATAATAATGGTATGAAAAATATATTCAAACACCTGAAAAATATTGTACGTAAAGAAAACAACCATACTGTATCTGACACAAATTCAAATAATGTAATTGAAGAGACTGACCGGTTATTTCGTGCATACTAAACTGTGTATATTTCATCAAAATATTAATGGACTTATAGGCAAATCAAATTTACTAAGCATACATTTAAATGAGTTTAAATATAATATCGACGTAATATGTATTACTGAACACAGAATGATAGAAGGGGATCAGCAATATTTAAATATACCAAACTATAATCTAGCCTCTTTTTACATGAGAGAAAATAGATATGGAGGTTCGTGCATTTTAATCAAAAATGGTTATACATTCAGAGTAATGGACGAAGTAAGCAAAATTTCGGTCCCAAATATATTTGAATGCTCAGGAGTAGAACTAAATTTGCATGGTATTTGTATTGTCTGTATATACAGGTCACCAAAACATGATCTGTATTCTATAAAAACTTTCTTTGATAAACTAAATACACTTTTATCTATGATTCACAGAAATAAAAATAAAAAAGTCATACTTTGCGGTGATTTTAATATTGATTTGCTGCCACGTAGTAAGTTTTCTTTAGAGTTTGAGGACATACTAAGTGCGTATCATTTAAAACCCCAATTTAGGGAAGTAACCAGATTTATAAGCAAGACATGCATTGATAATATTGTTCACAATATTCGAGGGTGCAAGGGTAAAATAGTTGATTTATGTATTTCAGATCACACTGCTCAAATACTAACTTGCCCAGTGCAAAAGCAATGTCTTCTCAAGTTCTGGTACACAACAAAAAGAGATTTTTCGACAGAAAATAGAAAAAAAATTAAGCTTTACATGGAGCAACTGAGTTTCTCTGACGTTTACCAACAAAATGATGCAAACGAAGCCTTTAATAATTTCTTTGAGATATTTAAACTTCTCTATGATCAGTGTTTCCCATTAAAAAGAATTAAGAGATTAACTAAAAGTAAACCTAATTGGATGACAAAAGGCTTGAAATTATGCAGCGCGAGAAAACGTAACATGATGTGGCAGTGCAGGAAAGCACCAACGTCAGAAAACAAAAACAAATATAAATGTTATGCTAAACGACTAAAAGTGATAATAAGATTAACGCAAAAAGCCAAAAATGCTCACTATATTAAATTATCAAAGAATAAAACTAAAGCGACATGGGATATTATAAATTCAACAAAACAAAACCCGCCTAAGACTAATATAGCTAATATAAATTTAGATGGTACATTAATCAATGATACAAAACAAATCTGTGATGCGTTTAACAACTATTACATTGACATGGTAGACGAAAAGAATCAAGTAAAATCCAATGACATATTAAACTATATTTGTAATTCTATTTATATGGCGCCAGTTACACCGAACGACATTTTAAATATTATTAATTCTTTAAAAAATACCAACAGTACAGGATATGACGGTATTAGAACAGCAATAATAAAAGATGTGAACCATACCATTACACCTGTTCTATGTCACATCATCAATATGTGTATCGAGCAGGGAATCTTTCCGGAAAAATTAAAAATGACTGTCGTAAAACCCCTATTTAAAAAAGGAGATAGACAAGATATGGGAAACTATAGACCAATAGCGCTTATCCCTACACTTGCAAAAATTTTTGAAAAGGTGATTTTTGAGTGTTTGTATGGTTTTCTGGAGAAGGAAAGTATTCTGGTAGCCGAACAGTATGGATTCAGGAAAAACAAAAATATTAATATGGCAATTTATAATTTTCTCAAACCTGTGATGTTTGGTCTGGATAATAGGCTGCCAACGATAGGTATGTTTATGGACATGTCCAAAGCCTTTGACTATGTCAGGCACGATCTACTATTGGATAAACTATATCGATATGGTGTAAGGGGTAATGTTTACAACCTACTGAAATCATATTTATCCAATAGACAACAAGTGGTGCATATCTCCAATATATGTCTTAACACAAAAACTGAAAATATACATCAGTCAGATCCAAGAATTGTTAAATTTGGCATTCCACAGGGTAGTATGCTTGGGCCTTTGCTTTTTATTACCTATATTAATGACCTACCTACAACTACGACATACAATATGACCTTATTTGCTGACGATACCACTATTCTTTATTCAAATAAAAATATGACATCACTCCAAACTGACATCAATAATTCAATTAACTCAATTATGCAATGGCTACAGGTGAATAATTTAAACATTAATGTTAAGAAAACTAAAATATTAAATTTCAGACAGAGAAAGATTGAATCTCATATAGATATTAATTGTAAAAATCAAAAAATTACAGAAGACAATGTAACTAATTTCTTAGGAATAAAAATTGATAATCAATTGAATTGGAGCGCCCACATAGACTATGTTTGTAACAAGGTACATCAGCATGCTTTTGGGCTCTATAGATTAAGAAATATAGCGACTACGCCGACAATAATAACAGCATATCATGGAATGGTCTCCTCAACACTACGATACGGAATTATATTCTGGGGGAATGCCACTGACTGGCTACGTGTCTTCATAGCCCAGAAACGTTGTATCAGAGCCATATTCAGCCTCGAACGTATAGATTCATGTAGGCCATACTTTCAAGATTATAAATTATTAACTGTGCCCTGTATTTATATATTAGAATGTGCCATATTCACAAAAAAACATTTGGAACTGTTTGAGAGAAGAACAAGGATACGCCACGTTGAAAAGCTATGTGTCGTACCTTGTAAAACGGCCTTAATGCATAGAAGTTTTTTTTGTATCGCTCCTCATATTTATAATAAATTGCCTAAGGAGCTAAAAGATCTTCCGAATATAAACCTCTTTAAAAAAAGACTGCAAAAATTCCTGGTCAATAAATGCTATTACTCATTGCACGAATACTTAGAGGATAAATCTTGCGAAACATAATAATTTTGACATTGTTGACCTCATATTTGACATTATTAAATATTACTATGACATTATTAATTATTACTACGATATTATGAATTATAACTATGACATTCAGAATTATGTGATACCTATTATTATTGATTTTTTGTGATAACCTTCTCTCTTTTTTTTTTTTTTAGACATTCTAATTTTGCATGTAATGTATTTATAAATTTGCACACCTGTCAAAGGTAATAAGCAGAGCACTTGCACTCTATTATGTATTTGTCCAACTCTTTGTATACCTGTTTTATGCAAATAAAAATAATTTGAATTTGAATTTGAATTTGAAAGAGCTACTGGAGACTGGCCAAAGCCGTGCAAAACTGGCAAAGGCGTAAACTATATTAAGTAAGTCGTTTTTTTACGCTGGAGCAGTGGTGTATTCTGTCCAAGACACAAATTTGTTCCTACGTAATTATTTATTAGTAAAAAAAAAACTACTTACAATTCATATATCAGTGAAATAAATTTGTGTAGTTATTATTTGCAATAAGCTATCAAATCTAATATATTTCATATTTTATTGCAGAAGTTGTCAAATACTCAATTATCAAATTCATAAAATAATAGTCAATATGAATAATGAAAAAAATTATCAAAAAATAAAAAATCAAGCTGTTTAAAAAAAAAATATTTATTAAAAAAAATTAAAAAACACGACTGCCCAATTTACAAAGGTCTAAAAAGTAAAAAACAAGAACGAAACAGATAAATATAAATTTCATTGCAGTCGGGGGACAAACAGAGATTAACAAAGTTCCAGAGAACTGTCCCCCGACTGCAATGAAATTTTTATTTATCTGTTTCGTTCCTGTTTTTTGTTAGCTAAGAAAATCGGCCGATAGTTAGTCGGGTCCGCCGGGTCACCCGTTTTGTTCTTTTTGATTTGCACTACGGTCGTTTTCATAAGATCACCCGGCAAGTACGAGTGACTCATGAACAACGTAAAAAACATAGATAGGACTCTTGGCAAGTGTACCTCGGCATATCGCAGGTGCTCAACACTAAGGTGATCATGTCCTGGAGACCGTCCTCGAACCATATCTTTAATCAATTTCGTAATTTCTCTAGCAGAAAAAGTTATACTAGTATTCCCAGGAATGTCCCTCATGTCAAACCCCGACGATACGGCTGTCACGGCTGGCTTCAAAGGAGATCAACTTTGAAGGGTTTCATAAACAGATTAGCTATATCTGTGGGGTCACACAGTCCCACCATACTCACTCGGAAACTTTGCTTGGGATTCAATTTATTTGTACTTTTCCAAAATCTTGAAAAATCTTTTAATGCATGATTTTTCGCAATAATATCTAGTTTAATTTGTTAATTTAGTTTTAACGGTATTACGCATTTCACGCATTTCACCAAAAACATACCCCAGGGACGGCCTACCATACAAGTTCCACATTTGAAACGCAAGCCGAGCCTCGCAGTGAGTGCTCCGTACATGTTTATTCCATCCTATTAGAGATCGAAACAAGTTTGTTAGCAGGAATTACCCATTCGCCAATCATAAACCGAAATCAAAATATTTGACATTTTCCTCATGGGATGACGCCTTGGTGACCTTGGTGACGGTTTCTAAGGCTTTGTCTCTATTCCTTTTATATCTCTATCCTTTTCTAACACCGGCCCGAGTAAGGGTAGTTAAATAAAAAAGACGAGTTGTACTCCGGGAGTGCCGGCAGAAGTGAAAACTTTTTCTTTCTTTCTAAAGAACATATCATACCATACCATACCTATAATATAGCACCAATCATAGAACCTATCATTAATTTTCTGCTAATTTTCTGTCAGAAGAAATTAATAAATTACAAAAAGAAAAAATAATCACAAAAACGTACGAAGCTTCTTAGCGTACCTAGCAAAATAAACACTCTGTAGCTAGGAATGTTGTTTGACGTCATGTCGTCCTACAAAGTCGTCGGTTACGGTTCAAAGGTCACGTGATCCTGACGCGAGTTAACACTTTTTACCCATCCAACGCCGCTAAAGAAGTTTTCACTTCAAAAATGATTGAGATTGTAAGAAAAGCAATCTTATGTGTCTTGATTTTCAAAGTCATTTATAAGCTTAGATAGGTCATCGTGTGATTAGGTAACTGCAATTACTTGATTCTTTATATACAGGGTGTAATCGTTAAGTGTGTCCAGGCGATTATTCCGTAACTATTACAGATATCAAAAAACTTTAAACTGATATCGGAAGTACGTTACCTAATGAGTAAAATGACATCAATAACTTTTTTTTAATCTAACGAGAGGTATCTAACATTTTGACATTAAACACTCCCATACATTTAGTATGAGATTAGTAGAAAGGTTTTAGTTTTCTTATTTAAAGTGATCTAGTTCCCATTTTACCTTAATCATATTTTATGATTACGTATAATATGACAATGATGATGTTCAAGAAGATACATGTGTAAATTAATTATCTTACCACTTCAAATTAGTAATAAACCGTGTTTCAATATCGCATTAAGTAATTTGAGCTAACTGAAAAGCAACACTACAAAAAAAAAGATACTCTTTGGTGTTCGTTCTAAATTCAAAACTTTTATCTCGGGTTGTTTTTTTTTATTTTGCGTTAATAATCGTGATTGTTTCATTTTTTGATTGCAAAATGGCATATTCCAAAAGAAAACAGAGAGATAATGCTAAAAAATTACTATAAATATGATTGTAACAAAAGAGCGGTCATTATCGCCTACACAAGAGAGTACCCAGATAGAGAAGTTCCTTCTGGTGTACGTACCTAAAACCTTTCTACTAATCTCATACTAAATGTATGGGAGTGTTTAATGTCAAAATGTTAGATACCTCTCTTTTGATTTTAAAAAAGTTATTGATGTCATTTTACTCATTAGGTAACGTACTTTCGATATCAGTTTAAAGTTTTTTGATATCTGTAATAGTTACGGAATAATCGCCTGGACACACTTAACGATTACACCCTGTATATATATACTATCCCAACTCCCGCGAGTTCGGAATAGCTTTTGAGCTGAGTTAAAATTGAATATATCGAAAAATAGTAGATTATGGTACAAGTGTGTAAAGCTGGTGATTGCCGCTGAGGTGATATTGAGATCCGAGCCATTAGGCGAGGGTCTAATGAGAGCCAGAGAGGATAATCAACTAAACACACGTGTATCATACGCCTTTCATTTCACTTGTGAATAATCTTAATACTAATAGTACATTATGATACAAGTGTGTCAAGTTGGTGATTACCGCTGGGGCGATATTGAAGAAAGACACACACGTGTATAATACAACGTTTTTCATTTAACTTGTCAAGATTATAATACTAAAATAGATATTTAGCCTTGCAGTTTCCAAATAGCAAAACATTCCATAACTTTAAGGACTTCACATCAATCACATCATCTGTTGCAATCCCGTTGTAGACTAAGTGTATTCTCTTCTTCATAACTAGTACATACTTGTAGACATTTTAATTAATAAATAACTATAATTTCACCAGTAAAAACGAATGGCGAAACTTTTTGGGACTGGCGGAAATAATAAAAAATACTAGCCTCAGGATAAAATAATGAGGTTTAAAGCTTTAAACAGAGAGAAAACAAAAGTTATATATGAGTAAAAGCTTTTTTTATTACATACGTACAAGATGAATTTTTCTATTTAAATACAAAGTTGCATGAAACGAGCAAGCAATAGGTATATTAATTTATTTGTGGTGAAATTGGCCCTGCTGGGAAATAGGGACTGGACCACCCCGTCCAGCAACGCCGGCTCGAGGGTCTCCGACACCGGGATCCAAAGGGGCGCAGTTTGTTCCGCGCTGTCTTATAAGGCCTCCCGAAAGGGTCTCTGTCGAGACCCTCCAGCAGCTCGGCTCGCGCCGAGTCCTGCGCGGCAAACATCGCGGACCCGAGGACCTTCTTTGCCTCTACGTACAGGTTGTAGAGGCAGTCCTCATACGCCTGGTCGCGTGTTCGCCGCCGCCGGCTCCTGGCGTACTCCCGTCGGGCCGCCCAGTTTATTCGACCTAGTTCTACCTCGAGTTCTGCGTGCTGATCTAGGTCCAACCTAAGCAACCCCCACCTCGCTATTATCCGAACCGCTACCATGGCTGAGAATAGCCACAAAAATTGCAGTTTCTAAAATCACCTAAATTCAAAATCAGTTCACCGCATATTATCTTAACGCGCTAGTTCTAAAGTTATTTTCTAAAGAAGAATTCATTTTCATGGTCTTTATGAAAATTAATGTAATTTAATTCACGAATTTATTTCTGGGCGTTCAGTTCATTAGACAAGATGCATTTAGGGATTAAATTCTATGCCTTTACATACAACTTTATATGAAAAAGTGCAACCGTATCTCCTTTGTCGACTGTACATCGATATAACTAAAAAACATGGTAATTATCTCGGCGAGTGTTTCACTATCAATATATTGTTGTAGTTATGTGTGGGTTTATATGTCACAATTACAACCTGTTTTAAGGCACAACACGTTTTAATAAGTTAAAGTTAGCCTGATGCTCAAAATTGAATATTGGTTAAAACAACATTCTTTCTGAGCAAAACGCGTTTGTAAGTCAAATAATTTTGGAAATGGTTAGGTTAGGTTAGCTAGCTAGTTAGCTATAACTGCGAATGTGAGTAAGTGAAGCCACCGGGGCACGGAAGCAGCTGTCGAGCGCCAGATAAAAAAGCATTTAGTATAGTACCTAGTGGACTTGCCATCTGGCCGTTGACTCCCTGCGTGGCTATTAATTGCTGGAGCGCGCCATTGAATACGTCTTGTTGGGGCGTTGAAATGCGTTGTAAAAAGTCTGGAAATAAAATTATTTCTCAAATACTTAGTACGTATCACTCTTTTAAAAATCGAAAGGTTTTTCACCCACCCTCGCCTTTCGTACACAGGACAACACGTGTAGGAATAAGATATCACCTGCATACGGTGTAGAATATTCAATGAAGAACTAAGTGACTCTTTTCTTTGCCACACTACATATATTTTTACCAGCAGACGTGTTTTCTTCTTCCTACAATCCGGGATTGTCCTTTAAGCAGGTCGTGAAAAAGCATCTGATGAGATTGTTCAGCCATCGTTACATGATAGGGGTAATAGTGACCCTCTTTCCTCAGTCTTTACCTTCAGCTTACCATCAAGCGAGGTGAAGGCAAATTAACGCGTCCTTTAAAAACACAACCTCGTTTTGTGAGTCATTTTACGTTATTCACTACGGTCCTTGAAAAATAACTTAAAGAATTATATTAACCACAGTGCCGCGTCGTTGCGGTTTTGTTGTATTTTGAATTTATTGCTTGCAGGTAAATGCTGGTGTGCCGCAGGGGTCCATCCTGTCCCCTACTCTCTTTCTTCTGCATATCAATGACATGCTGTCTACCGGCAGTATTCATTGCTATGCAGATGATAGCACCTTGCACGGGAGTTATCATGGACGTCCTGCGGATAAGCAGTCGGATATCGCAGATAAAAGGCAGCTTCTTGTCACTGAGCTTGACCGGATCCTGAACAACATTTCCCAATGGGGCTCTGAGAACCTGGTCGAGTTCAATGCCAAGAAGACACAGGCATGTGCGTTCACAGCAAAGGTATCTTCTTTCCTTCCCCTTCCCACTCTTCAGAGCACTCCACTGCCACTGCAGGACAACCTGACTATCCTCGGTATGGATGTTCGCTGCAAACTTAATAATAAAAACTACATCGAGAGTATCATCAAAACAGCCTCGCGTAAACTCGGAGTCTTGAACAGAGTGAGACGGTTTTTCACGCCGGAGCAGCGGTGTCTTCTATACAAGACCCAAATTCGGTCCTGCGTGGAATACTGCTCGCATCTCTGGGATGGCTCCGCAAAGTACTTATTAGATGCTCTCGACAGGTTGCAGCGACGTGCGGTCCGCATTATTGAGAATCTCGAGGTCACAAGCACCCTTGAGCCTTTGCAGATGCGTAGAGATGTTGCATCCTTGGCAGTATTTTACCGTCTCTACCATGGTGAATGTTCTGATGAGCTCTTCCAACTGGTCCCGCCCTCTCCTTTCCTACATAGGACAACACGAGTAGATGTCACCCGTATACGGTGCAGAATATTCCTTCAAGAACCAAGCGGTTTGGTGACTCCTTTCTTTGTCGCACCATTAAGACCTGGAACTCCTTGCCAGCTCACGTGTTTCCTTCTTCCTACAGTCCCGGGTCCTTTAAGCGGGGCGTGAAAAAGCATCTGTTGAGGCCGTCAAGCTGAGTGCCACCATTGTTAACATGGTACGTGTTTGTAATGGTGACCCTCTTTTCTGAGACTTTGCCTTCAGCTTACCATCAGGCGAGGTGAAGTCAAATTGACGTGTCCTACATAAAAAAAAAATCTGAGATTTTTAACAACTTAAATAAATGAATGGTGCTCGGCAAGAATTAAAATCTTAACTTGCAACGTTCAATTTAGTTTTGTTTCAACTTTAAACACCTTATTTTATTGAAACAT
Source organism: Eilema caniola (assembly GCA_949126895.1). NCBI lineage: Eukaryota > Metazoa > Arthropoda > Insecta > Lepidoptera > Erebidae > Eilema > Eilema caniola. The sequence continues at coordinate 15,603,352 of OX421460.1, read as the reverse complement.
CTTCGTACACGTATTTCCAATTTTCAATTAGCGCCATTCGTCATTCGCCTGTCTTTCACACATTCTTCCTCTCTTTCACTTATACGCTTCGTTCGGATGTGCACTCAAAACTATCAATCCCACATAAATGTAACTAAATTTTAGAGTACTTACTGCTAACGTCTAAATCTAGATCCCTACGTTCAACCTCCGACAGCAGAACTGCATCTGTACATCAACGAAGTTTCTTTAGTTGTGCTATAAGGCTTTTCTTCTTGCTAAATTTCATTCTATAGCTCAATACAAAAATCCTTTTCCACATCGAACGAAAACACGTAAACCAGGCATTAAGTAATCGATGTAAATACATAAAAAAATATTCATCGAATTGAGAACCTCTTCCTATTTGAAGTCGGTTAACAATGCAATGTCAGTAATAAATTAGTGACTAATCACGTATTGCTATTGTCTAAGTAGGGAGTTGCACTGAGCTGCAGGTCATCATAATTATCATGCATGATGCCCTAAAAATTCAAATCCAAAAGAGAGTGATGATATTCATAATCGTATAATCAACTTGAGTATCTAGAAATGTGTTCGTGAAACTTACATCTATCAGTGAAGTGTCCAGTATCTGGTATGTGTAGCTCGATCTCCAGATCTGTACACCAACATGTAAGATTAAAGGTGTCTTCTTGTTGGTCAGTCTGATTAATATTTCAGATATGAGTACATAGAAGATGTATGAAAACTTGTTGGCTATGTGCTACAAACAGCGCAAACAATACTAACAACATAATATAATATACAAAAATTAAATAAAAAAGGGAGAGACTGCAACTTTAGGCATCGAAAAATTCCTCCCCATCTATTTCTACCAGTACCGTGCCCAAAAGACTGACGGCATAACCATGCTGAATAGTGTTACTAATTCTTTGAATGAGGTGAAGCCCTATGGTCACTGAAAGATTCGATTAGTCGCTTCGCTAATTTTTTGATAGCGCGCGCGCGCTTGTACCCTACGGATCCAACATTTTAACTCCAAACAATAACAAATATAATTACCAGTTGAATTGAACACAACATTTGCACCGTTTTAGAGTCTCCGCTGATGCAGCAGCAGCGCATACGCACTCCATTGTACTTGGAAGATGGGAAAGCGCCAGGGCGTCGACGCAAGTTGCGTTGACACAAAAGGCCTACCCATCTTCCAAGGTAGCCACGACGACTATTGTTAAGTATTTTAATAATTGAGTTATTCAAAGAGGTACCCTAATATCTCTTTTAGACTATAAGGTCTTAGTCACGAAGTCAGCGGTGGGTGATCTGGGAATTTATCCTGGCTATCTCTCTCTCACTGTCTCTCTCTTCGTCCTTCTCTCTCTTTGAATTGCCACCCCGCTGATATATTTTAAAGTACAACAACATCTTATTCTACAGACAATAAAACACTCTTAAAACACTTACCACATGACGGCGGATTATGGTAACCCCCACACCAAATAATATGACAATAGTCACGATGAGGCGGCCATTTTTGCCAAATGCCGGGTGACGCCAGCCTGTACCCAGGCTCCACGCTTGGCCTTATAGATGGATCCACGCTTGGCTGTAATAATAATAATAATATAACTCTTTATTATTCACCAAAAAACATAAATTACAACTCAGAGGTACAATTCACGTGATACACAATTGGCGGCCTTATCGCACTGAGGCAATCTCTTACAGGCAACCATAGAATGGAGAAAGAAATAGGCGTAGAGATTTGGGGCAGTTTGGTGTACTTTTATTAAAATAATGAGTGGAAGTGATTATATATAAATAGGTTTTGAAGGTACGCAGATAAAGGTACATTATATAATAAAACAAACATACTAATAATATTATACAGGACATCGGATATATATAGAGTAGTAAATATTTACATAGACTTAGGTGCATAGTTATAAACTTCCTATACATATAATAATTAGTCGAATAGTACATAAATATTACATGCCATTGGACATAATAAGGATATAGTTAGGCAAGACAGAGAGAGAAAGGTAAATGTATGTAAAATAAATACAATACATAAATGTATAGATTCATTCACCCTTGCCATGACGATCAAGTCAGCAGACGCAGCAGACGGTGGCAAAACGTGCACCACCGGTACTGGTGAAACATTGGGATGGACGTAGCTGAAACACATAATAGTAGATTGTACACCAAGGGGATAAAGTACTGTATTATGTCACGGGCGCGATATTTGAATCCTGAGCGTAACGAAGGACTCCAGATTTAACTCCCGAGCGTAGCAAGGGGGTTTTGAGTTGGTTCCCGAGCGAAGCGAGGGAATTAAAATGGAGTCATGAGAGCAGTGAAGGATTTAAGCGCGCCCAAGGCAAAATCAGTTTTATCCCTGAGGAGTATACTCTACTTTTCTCACCTTTTGCGAGATAATAAAAACCAAGGCTACTAGAAAAAGTATTTTACTTATTAAAATACTATTTTCATTACTAATTATATATAATTGGCACAGTAAATAACAATAAAAAGTAAATTAAAAATTAAAATTGATGTTTGATACATTAGTCCAGTTATGTTAAGATATGGTTATTGAAATACTCGCGGCTTTTGTTTTAAGTATTGATTTTTTTTAGTTCGGCATGCCGTGGCGTGGCCGGCTCGATTTTCGAATAAGTTCGATTTTCAAATACCGCGCGATTTTGACGAAATTAGACTTTAAATGCATAACAATAAAAACTAAACGAAAGAGAGAATCACATTACTGCCCGGCGGGTTATAATGAAATTCAGTACAACATTACACCCCGGCAAAAGACAAGGGCTATAATGATTTACTTTGAGTAAGGTTTGCATGATATATAATGATATAATGAGCCATTGTCGAGCAGGTGGTGTGAAAAAATAATTAAATTTGTGTCGGCAAACATTAAATTTTAATTTTACATTATCTCTTCTAGGTCTCTCATACTCATCAAGCAATATTTCCATTCTCAGTTAAATCAAATCAAATAGTATGGATGATTTTCAGGCAATGAGACATCTATTCCAACATCATATTGAATAAGATCGTTTGGACTTTACTATACCACACTGAAATAAAAATAAATAATTAAAAAAAATTAAAAACACGACTGCCCAATTTACAAAGAACTAAAAAGTAAAAAACAAGAACGAAACAGATAAATAAAAATGTCATTGCAGTCGGGGGACAGCTCTCTGGAACTTTGTTAATCTGTTTTGTCCCCCGTCCACACATGTAAATCGGTACAGGTATTTAGGAGATATAGTGGCACAAGGAAAGTCACATACATACATACGTGAATCTTAAACACAATACACTTCTTTTTTGGGCAGTCGTGTAAAAAAGAAATAACCGATCTATTTCGGCTATATTTGAAATAGACAAAATTAGTCTATCAATTATCACATTTCAGTTGAATCAGCAAAACCGATTTAGTTAGTACCTAGTAATGAAGTTACTTCGGTTACTTTACGTTGGTTTCTTTGCAATAAATTTTTCATATTTCTATAACCCAATAAAATTATTTTAAATGAACCCACTTTATAACGTACAGCATAACATTGTATCTAATATAATCAAAATCTTTAGTATTATAATGTCAATCTATGGCCTATAACTAGCAAAAGTAGATTTTTTATATATAAACTAGCTGTCGCCCGCGGCTCCGCCCGCGTGGATGTCGGTTATCGCGAATTTTGGCAACGAAAACTGGGACACGAGAATTTTATATATTAGATGACGTTTTGGTAAGCTATTACTAAAATACTTTTATATGAAGGCGCATGGGGTTTACTTCGGGTCTGGGGCCTCTTAGTAGCCCATTGTAGGCTTGCACTTACAGTCTGCGTGGATTTTACGGGCGAGGAGATAGGACAACCTAATACACGAATCACCACATTCTAATTACATCAATCACTGACTACACATTTTACAGACACACTCGCGATCTTTAACCAAGTATATTCAACCGAACTAGGAGCGTTCTGCTAGACACGTAGTGCTCGGTCGAGGTTCACAGCGATACTGATCACGATTCTCCGCGCGCCCCACCAAAGTCAATGATCTGTCAAACTCAAATTGACCGAATGAACGAATGACGTCACACTCGACCATAGAGCACTAGAGTCCTGCATTACGCCAGAGTGAATTTCATTCACTCTAATCGCACTAATTATTAACGCGCCGTCACGGCCAGACTGACATGTCGCTCGTCCTCGTGCGACCAATGCCAGAGATCCATTTGTGAACAAATGTACGAGGTTTTAATTCTTCTCGCACTGACACGCTCGTCCATCACTGACTTCCATCTAAAAAAAATAAAGTGCCTAACATCACTCGTTGGCGTTCTTCTGCCACAAACGAGCAAAACCGGGCAGGCACTCATTGGTGCCCCTACGACTATGAAATAGTCGGACCGGGCGACCACTCATTGGTGCCCTTGCGACCATAAACCAGTCGGAACCTGGGCGACCACTCATTGGTGCCCCTGCGACCATAAACCAGTCGGAACCCGAGCGACCACTCATTGGTGCCCCTGCGACCATAAACCAGTCAGAACCCGGGCGACCACTCATTGGTGCCCCTGCGACCATAAACCAGTCGGAACCCGGGCGACCACTCATTGGTGCCCCTGCGACCATAAACCGGACGGAACCCGAGCGACCACTCATTGGTGCCCCTGCGACCATAAACCGGTCGGAATCCGAGCGACCACTCATTGGTGCCCCTGCGACCATAAACCGGTCGGACCCCGGGTTACCACTCATTGGTGCCCCTCCGACCATAAACATGTCGGACTCTGGGTAACCACTCATTGGTACCCCTACGACTGCAAACCAGTCGGGCCGGGCAACCACTCGTTGGTGCCCCTACAACCACCTACACTGTCCTCCAAAGCTAACAACATTACATAGTTCGAACATCGACCCTCGTGGAACCAGTCCAAATATGAATGTGAGTCTGGACCTACGTACAACCACTCGGTGCCCCTACAAACACCTAAACTATCCTGCAAGGCTAGCAGGATTACATCATTCGAACATCGACCCTCAAGGAGCCAGTCTGAACATGAATGTGAGTCTGGGCCTACCTACTTACAATATGCATCAAGATCTGTGGAAGGTGGACGAGTAGTAATGATGTGAGAATTAATCGCTGAGAATGTGTCGTTGTCGTGAATTCTTCCTTCGTTCTGACTATGGACCGCCGTCTCGGCCAGCTCTTTGTCAATTTCTGCTACAGTGGTATGACTAATCTCTCGAGATCGGATTGAGGCATTGGGGTTCGAAGCTAGGAGATGAAATGTACTGAAGTCTGCCCAAACACGAGGTGTCCCAGCTCTATCCGCCATATTGGAAGCGAGTAGCGTCTACATCCTAGCCCAAGCCGCGGCCAGGCTTTATTTGAATAGGTTTCCAACGTAGTAGTAGTAAGTAAAGCAAGACTGGAAACCAATAAACCAACACTGACTATACTCCATTTAGTGTTTTATCCGCATACAATCGAAACCGATTAATTAAAACACACTTATGGTTCCGAATTAGTTAGGGGCCAATTTTGTTACACTTTGCTTTCCTGTACAAAACTACCATACGCGCTTCGCAGCATCTGCAGACGCTCTCGTAACCGCTCCATTACCCTGTCTATTCACGAGGTCACCAATCACGACTACGCTTCCCCGGACCATTGGCGGAGTCGCACGGATTGCACATCTACGCTGTTACTTTACATCACTCAATCATTAATAAGGAGCGAAATAAGACGCATGGAGGAGCACACCGCCCTCCCACCAACTGGAACGGTTTCATTACCATCCTGGCCATCATTCGTGTATTGATCCATCGTAGTCACTATTGGATCGGCACGATCGGTCGTGGAGCGAACATATCTATCACACTTACGGGGAAGCTGTCACTTTCATCTAGCTCATTGATTGCCTATTAAACAGAGTATCCCTATGACACCTATACTACCCTGTAAAGTAAGAGAAGTCACCCAAGCACGCGTCTGTTTGAAGTAGTAATCCTCAACTTGGATGCCTCTGCCAATGCTTGTCAGTATCTGGAACGTGAGGTCTTCTCCTGTTCTAATTATATAACATAGATAACTCATATCCATGTAGTATTTCGAAATGGCGCACATTGGGAGAGGCCCACGTCGAGCAGTTGACCACGGTGGCCTAGTTGGTTGATTGATTAATCGATGTAGAATTTCGTCTATGTGACCACGTACGACGAGAAACCGTTACTTGAGATAACAATGAAACATTACTTGCTAATAGAACATCTTTCCCCAAATCTTAGGTACGCGAGGGTATTGAAATCAAAGACGTCCTAATTTCACCAAATGAGACATCTCAAAGCAAAGGCACAAAGCTTGTGACGACTCCATCACTCATACCCGAGAACACAGTACTAAAGCACTTTATTTTCACTCCTTATACACCACTTACTGATGTGACGGATTACAGCCTCTTCATCTGATTATAGCATGTACGTCAACTTCTGCATGACATCTGATCAATGACTCGTACTTAGACCCAATCTTGCCTGAAATTTCGTAACAGTTAGAAGTATAGGCACCTCACCTTGTCCCCGTGATTGCAGTGAGTCGGGTTCAGTTTTCATACCACCAAGAACCATCTAGGCAATAACCTAGTGTCAATTTGTTAGCATTCAGACAACGCGGAATCAGCTGGTAACCATTCTAGTGGTGGTGGACCCGTAATTACACACTTTACTCCATTTCATCACAATGGAGGGTATATGACGAATAACTAGCAGCAACCGCCGCTTCTAGCAATCAACTCCTAATTACGCATTCTATCGTCATTCTCCGAGCTCCTTTCTCGACCTAGTTGGTCTCGGCTCTCCAGAACAAATGCGGCGCGACTGGATCTCGAAACACCCCGCGAAGCTACCGCCATCCGATCCCCACAACCAAGCGGCGCACCGAAGTTCCACAGCTACACCAGTTGGACCCCTGTGAGCTCCGATCACCCGCAGCGACCGCCACAGACGCTCGCATGACAACCGGGATATATGACGCAACGGGCCCTCCGTAGCACGTAGACCAGACCAATGCCAGCAGACTCATACGAGCACACAAACACCCGCGCCGACCGGGGATCGATACCGAGTCCTCGCGCAGCAGCCGCACCGACCACCGCCACGCCACAGAGGCTTTCACCAGAATGTAGATCATATAATCGCCCATTAAGACGAGAGGCTACTCGGGGCAGTTTATCGGCCGCAATTTGCCAATTTGGCGACGAGAACTATTCCTTTAGTCGACCCGAAATATTTGGTTACCAAACTGTTGGTTCGTGTATTCTTGCTAAGGACCCGCCACGCCTTTTCTACCTAGGTACCTACACAATAGTGTGGCCTCAAAGTAAAGTACACCACGTTGAGTCTACCTACTACCCACTAATGAGAAATATTACACGAACAAAACCCGTTAGAGCTGATACCGCATAGCTCTTCTTTGCTACTCAGCATCACAGAAATTAAACTGACAAGCCGGCACGCGATTATTAACAGAGTTCAACCTTCTTCATAGGAAGCTATATCTTACACCGTACAGCTACATTCACCTATCTGTCCACCAACATTTAAACACAGCTCGAGTCCTCCGAGGGACCTAAACATCTCAAGACAAGACACACCGGGTCAGTACCTGCTACCAAAAAGATATCGAAACCAAAAAAAGCAAACGCAAAAACCAACACGTATTACATCGTGATATAATCAGAATTGTCCTTCGTTAGTTTTTACTGCAAACTACTCACTTTTACGTAAATTAGGTCACTTAAATAAAAAAAGATTATATCGAGAACTGGTTCCTTTTGTTTCACTACCATCGAGAACTGGTTCCTTCTGTCTCACTACCTCCCCACTCAATGGAAGACGATTTAAAACGAGCCTTTGCACTATGTTGACATGGCATCTGCGTACTGACAATAATGAACTCACCTTTTAATATAGGGTAGTTCGTTAAAACTTATCGTTCTCACTTCTTGGACGTACTGATTGCGTCACCGCATTCTAAGCTAATCTAAGCAACCACAGTAACCTTTTGCAGCGTACCCTACTCAACTCGAATAAGTCTTCTCACCGTATCAACAGCTACAGATAGTATAGAATCTAGCATAGTTAGATATTCGGGATATTTCGAAACTTTCTCGTGTAATGACAATTTACTTTGCCCCTATATAATTAGGTGCAAACTCCGCTACCTCATAAACCTCTGCTCACGGATTGCCCGAACTGCTATCGTCTCTTCTGGCACTACATGGAATAGTAGAAATAGGATAAGACTTTATTCAAACACGAATTTGTACCCACGAGTAATACCTTTACAACAATATCTTTCCCTGGAGGGTGGAATGCGATATTCCGCTACCAGGAAATTATTTGGTTATACCACTTGTTTTTAAAAAATAAGCACACACTGTCTACGAAATAAAAAGGAACGGGCTCACCGGGTCTTCTAGTCGGGATGCAGCCAACAATCAGGACAGACACAGTTTCACGTTATTTCATGTAAATCGACTAGCGAATCTTTAGGTTGCCACCGCTATTCTCCTCAGCTTGTTGCCCCGGTATCCCACTTCTGATGAAGGCGCATGGGGTTTACTTCGGGTCTGGGGCCTCTTAGTAGCCCATTGTAGGCTTGCACTTACAGTCTGCGTGGATTTTACGGGCGAGGAGATAGGACAACCTAATACACGAATCACCACATTCTAATTACATCAATCACTGACTACACATTTTACAGACACACTCGCGATCTTTAACTAAGTATATTCAACCGAACTAGGAGCGTTCTGCTAGACACGTAGTGCTCGGTCGAGGTTCACAGCGATACTGATCACGATTCTCCGCGCGCCCCACCAAAGTCAATGATCTGTCAAACTCAAATTGACCGAATGAACGAATGACGTCACACTCGACCATAGAGCACTAGAGTCCTGCATTACGCCAGAGTGAATTTCATTCACTCTAATCGCACTAATTATTAACGCGCCGTCATATATAACAAATGTTTGAGAATTATCAGTTTACTTTCCAAGTCCACACTCAGTAAAAACGAGTTGTTGTTAATATACAACAAAATATTAGCAATATAGAAAAAAATGCATAACAAATTTACAATAAATTTTCTGTAGTCGTAGCCTTATCCGTTAGTTTCCATACAGCAGAAATGTTGTTTCACGCTGATCAACTCTCGGGAGCGGGGTCCGCGGGGTGAAATGTGTATCTGTGGGTGGGTGAGTAGGTATCGTATCAACGAGTTAACACGTTCAGCGCCACTACAATTATCGTGATGTTTTCAGGGATGCGCCGCATACATTTCACATTGAGCTCGCCAGGCGAGTCGCCGGCACTATAATATAAATTGAATAAGCTCGCCACGCGAGCTCACTGACATTGTGTTATGATAAAATTGGATAAAATGTATATTTTGTTATTTTTGTGGCCGTCTCGGCGACCGTAACGTTTGTATCGGAAGTATTAGTGTTTGACGGTTATTTGGCGTGTGTTTCAATTTTTAACATGGCAAAAAGCCCCAAGGACAAAATAAAAGGTAGATTTGTTGCGTAATTTATCCAATTATTTTCAATATTTTATACAATGGTTATTGTTCAGGTTATGTAAGTATACATAGTTGGAGTAGGCACCGTGGTTTAGAAAGGTATATTTTACGTTGTCTCCTAGTTCTACGAATATGATATCAAATATTCTATAAATATAGGTACATGTAGGAATTTTTATTTTTTAGTGCAATGCTAATAATTATTAAACTTGCGGATGATTAAAAACAATTTAAAAATAATTAATAATTATTCATAATATCTTTAAAAAATTGAACGATTTTTTTAGATTTAACTCAAATAGAAAGTCCTCCACCTGCAAAGCGATCATGCATAGAAGGTAAACTGTTTTCTTTTTATTCATTAATTTAAAAAAAAAAACTGGATATGGTAATGAAGTTAAATAAACCCCAAATAGTTCGGCGAACACAACATAACCGCCATAACCAAACTGTGTTTTGTAAGATATTACCGCGGTTCGGTTGTCACTGGGAGCGTGTAATATCTAAACAAAACTTTGACTTCATATAATGATCTTTTTTTTTCATTGCACTATATTTATTACTCGACCTAACCGGTTTCGCTTCACGGCATTCTCAAAGCTTGGTTTGGCGATCCCGATTCGGTTTGGATCTGATTACATAACTCACACTATAAAATGACACAAAAATAATAATTTAAAAAAAGCCCCATGACTATGTGTATTTTTAACCAATGTATGGTTATGTTTGTTAAGAATAAGCAGTGTGGTAAAGCCATTCTGCATGAAATGCAATAGTTATTTACGATGTCAGCCATTCTCCTATCCAATCCAATCCCGCAATTTAATTGGTTCGTGTACCGGAACTAGAGGCTTATCGTAAAAGAAATCTCGGCGGTGGGCCTTTACACGAGCAACTGCGAGCGCCGTCCGCGCGAGCAAGCAGCTCCAGGTGAGTACACGAACCATCTCAGAATCTTATCTGATACCCCGGGAGCTGGTGACATCGTGAATATTGCTATCTGAGGGGTTTTAAGTATATTGTACTTCCACCCGCGCTTCATATTCATATTCAATCATAATGATTAAATAAATATAAATTATGTGAAAACAAACGTGTTTTACAAATTGGATATTGCAAAAAAATAATTAAATGAACTACCATTGTCCAATTCTCTCAAAAGTCAGTAAACCAACTTCAATAAAGTATAAAATAGGCTGCTCCAGCAAAAGCGTGATCTTACACTACATGAAGAATTTTAATAGTAGATTATGGTACAAGTGTAAAGTTGGTGATTATCGCTAAAGTGATATTGAGACCCGAGTCGTCAGGCGAGGGTCTAAAGAGAGCCGAAGACGGTAATTAAAAAACAATACACACGTGCTTCATATGACGTTTTTCATTTATCTTGTGAAGAATATAATACTAAAATTGATATTTAGCCTTGCAGTTCCCAAATAGTAAACATTCCATAACTTTAAGGACTTCACATCAATCACATCATAAATTGGACGTTGTAGTCTAAGTGTATATATCGGACGTTGTACTCGGTACACAAATCGTTTTCTTCAAAACTAGTACATACTTGTAGACATTTTAATTAATAAATAACTGTAATTTAACTAGTAAAAGCAAATTTCGAAACTATTTGATATCGACGGACTGACGGCATATATAAAAAAATACACTGGCCACAGAATAAACAGAATGAGGTTTCTTTTTTTTGTGTAATAAATGGTAAATTTACTTAAAGTTTTAAACAGAGCGAAAATAAAAGTTATTTTTGTGTAAAAGTTTTGTTTTTTATACACGTATGAAATTTTCTATTTAAAAACGAAGTTACATGAAATGAACAAGCAATAGGTACAATTATTTTTTCTAGTGTACACGATCTTTTTGTATCTAATTTTTTTAAGAATAAATGCATCTCCACCAATAAAATTTAAAAAAGTTATTATTATTTTTGAATCACGAGTGGGACTCGTGATTTAATAACAATCAATAAAAGCCACAGTTTGATAATAGGTATCATTATGTGTCTAATTTCAGTGAGATTAGAGCCACATTATGAGCAAGTATTATTTTTTATTACTTTTAAATATTTTACACATTTTTGGAAATAATTGAAGCGTTATTGAGACCCGAGCCAGTAGGTGAAGGTTTTAAAAGAGTCGAAGACGGTAATCAACAATACATTCGTGTATCATACATTGTTTTTCAACACCCTTTGTGAATAAAATTATACTAAAAATCATGTTTTAATACACTTGCTCATGAAATTGCGCTAACGTCACCGCACGCGGGACTGGCGTGTCGTGCGGGACTGGCGTGTCGCCGTGGAGGTGGAGACACTATCGGATCACCGATACGTTCGGTTCGATGTCTCCCCTCCTGCGGGTGATGCGCCGGTCATATCGGCCCAACGCGAGCCGCGCTGGGTGTTGGGGCGACTGAATCGGGAGGACCTCCTGGAGGCCGCCATCGTACAGGCCTGGGCCACTGCGCCGGACAGGCCTGTCGACATAGACGATGAAGCGGCCTGGTTCCGGGAGGCCATGACACGGGTCTGCGATGCGGGTATGCCTAGGGCTCCAGCCTATAATCCGGGGCGTCGGGTCTACTGGTGGAATGCGGAGATCGCGAGGCTGCGTCAAGCCTGCGTGATCACGCACCGCCGGTGGGCTCGACTCCGTAGGAGGCGTAGCCGTACCGCAGATTCGGAGCCCCGACTGGCGGAGCTTCACGAGGGATACAGGGAGGCCCGGAATGCCCTCCGAGCGGAGATCAAGCGGTCTAAGGCCGCTTGTTACCGGGAGCTCCTGGAGACGCTGGAGCGGGACCCATGGGGGCGGCCTTACCTTATGGTAAGAGAAAAGCTGCGCCCCCGGGCCCCTCCGCTGACCCAGGTGCTCGAACCGGCTCTGCTCGGAGGAGTGGTGGAATCCCTGTTCCCGGCGCGAGCGGAACATGTTCCGCCGCAGATGGCTCCGCCGCCTCGGTCGCCTACGGCGCCCAGTGCGGTGATTGACGACGACGTGCCCGAGGTCACTTGGGTAGAACTAGAGCTGGCGGTGCGAAGGCTGAGAGCCAAGAAAAACACCGCCCCGGGACCCGACGGCATTCCAGGCCGCGCGTGGGTCCTAGCTCTAGGGGAAGACGGTCTCGAACCCCGACTGAGAGGGTTCCTCAGCGCATGTTTGGAGCGGGGCCAGTTTCCGAAGATGTGGAGGACGGGGAAACTGGTCCTCATCCGCAAGAAGGGACGCCCGGCGGACGAGCCGTCCGGGTACCGGCCCATAGTGCTGCTCGACGAGGTGGGCAAACTCTTCGAAAGAGTAATTGCCAAGCGCCTCGTCGAGCATCTCTCTAGAGTGGGGCCGGACCTGGCGAATACCCAGTTTGGGTTCCGCCGGTGACGTTCCACTGTGGATGCCATCATGCGTGTGAGGACTCTGGCGGAGGATGCGGTTGCCCGGGGCGAGGTGATGTTGGCGGTGTCCTTGGACATCTCCAACGCCTTCAACACCTTGCCCTGGAGTTGCATCAGGGAGGCACTCGTGTACCACGGTGTGCCTCTCTACCTCCGCCGCATAGTCGGGGCTTACCTGACGGAGAGAGCCGTCGTCTACCCGAGTTCGACCGGAGTCGGTAGGCGTGAGATGTCGTGCGGTGTTCCACAGGGATCGGTTTTGGGGCCGTTACTGTGGAACATCGGTTACGACTGGGTGCTTCGCGGTGACTTCGCGTACGGTGCCACCGTCACGTGTTATGCGGACGACACGCTGGTGACGGTGAGCGGGGCTACGCACCGCGAGGCAACCCTGAGGGCCACGACCGCGGTTGGCCAAGTCGTCGAGCGGATCCGGCGGCTGGGTCTCGAGGTGGCTCTGCACAAGTCCGAGGCCATGTTCTTTCATGGTCCTCGGCGCAGGCCAGGCCCGGGAGCCAGCCTTACAGTGGGAGGCACTCCCATCGACATCAAGCCCCAGCTGAAATACCTGGGGCTCGTGCTTGACGGTCGATGGGACTTCGGACAACATCTCCGAAGCCTGCGCCCCAAGTTGGTCACCACGGCGAATGCCCTGAGTCGGCTGTTGCCCAACTTGAAGGGCCCAGGGGCCTCCTGCAGGAGACTCTACGCGGGTGTCGTGCGGTCCATGGCCCTATATGGGTGCCCCGTGTGGGCGGACACCCTGGGGGCCAGATTCCTGCCTCTGCTCCGTACGGCGCAGAGGACGATGGCCTCCAGGGCCATCAGGGGATACCGCACGATATCCTTCGAAGCGGCGAGTCTCCTGGCCGGATCGCCACCGTGGATCCTGGAAGCGAGGGCCCTTTCGGCACTATACCAGTTCCGAAAGGAGGCGCGGGAGCGGGGATTCGATCCCGAGCCCGAGGACATTCGGGCCGAGAAATCCCGGCTCCACCAGGTCATGGTGGCCGAGTGGGAGCGACGACTTGGGCAACCACGCGCAGGGCACGCCGTGATTGCGGCGGTAAGACCCATCATGGGGGAGTGGCTAGAGAGGCCACACGGGAGCCTCTCGTACCGTCAGACGCAGATGATAGCCGGGCACGGTTACTTCGGGCGGTATCTGCATCTGATGGGTATTGAGCCAACGCCCGAGTGCCATCACTGCGACGCGAGCGTGGACTCGGGGCTGCACACGCTCACCGAGTGTCCGGCGTTTGAGGCGCCGAGGCGGGAGCTTGTGCAGGCCCTGGGGGTGAGAGAAATAGAAAATTTCATCCTGTACGTGTTTAATAAACATAACTTTTGGTTTCTCTCTGTTAAAACTTTAAATTTATCGTTTTGTACGCGTAATAAACAAAAATGAAATATTATTCTTTAGTTTGTGGCCAATGCGCGCGTATAGGAAAACTAATTCATTTTTCCCGCCAGTCCGCCAGTACCATATTGTTTCACAATTCATTCTCGCTGTTGAAATTCTAGTTATTTATTAATTAAAATGTCTACAAGTACTAGTTATGAAGAAAATTATTTATGTTGATTTATGGTGTACACCGCCTACGGCTCGTTTTTTTAACTCACATTTGTATTTTGTGAGCCATTTTCATTTTATAAACTAGTTTCAGAAACAATTGGTGAATGTGCAGTTATTAAAATTATCACTAACTGTTTTTAATGGCATAGTTTTCTTTATTAAACACGTATACGTTGAAATTATCTACGAACTTGCATGAAATGAGCAAGTATTAGGTAATTATTTTTATTTATTCTTCTTACCAATAAAATTTAAAAAATCATAAAACTCACTTGTAAATTATAGCAATGAAGGTTCCAGTTTGATTACTAGTGTCATTATGTGCCTAATTACGGCAAAATTATAGCCCGTTTATGAAGGACTGTGTTGAAAAATATTAAATAACGCTGATTTTATTCCCTTTATATTCTCTATTACTTTTATTTAATTATAAATTCTGCTATCAACTTTGATGTGTCAAAGTTCTGGTAAGTTTGAGTCTATTGTAAAAGCGAATAGTTGTAGAAGAGCTAAAGAGGTTAAAACAAAAAGGCAGGCCGCGTAGATAGTCTACGAGCGAGTTGCTACGAGTGTGTAGCATAACGGCTACACGGGCTACACAGATCGACGCTTTTGCAGCTACGAGCAATTTACACAGCAGCAGTAGCGGACGAACGCCCAGGTCACACAACGTATACATTAGGAAACTATACATATAGAAAATGACTAGACTTTATTCGCGTATTATAGAATCGCAACTAGAAACTTGTTCACAAGTCAAGGCAAGGTACATTACGCTACTGAAAACTAAGGTATTTTCTTAACCTCGTGGTGCATATTGAATATTAAATTAGACGGTTTCCGTTCTCAACCTACGAAACTCTGCCTACGATTTAAAAGAATAATAATTATTCCTATGACTGCCTCCGTGGCGTAGCAGTAGTGAGGCGCAGGAGGTGCGGGTTCGGTCCTTGCTTACTGCATATATTTGTATGCATGAATATGAGTATTTGCATTGGTCTGGACGTACCTCGGACAGCATGTTTAGCCTTCGGTCCCGATTGCCATACGAACATCTATTGCAGTCGTTACGGGTATAGTTGGAGCCCTCAAAAATCCAACAACTGGTATAACTGCAGTGCTTCGATATCGCTTTTGGGTTGTGGATGTTCACGGAAAATGTCAAAGTTTAGCCAAATCCGCAGTTAGACTTGCAAAAGCGGACCCCAGACTCCAAGTTGAAAGCTTCGGATGCGACTGAGATTCTAGGATGAAGAAGAATTATTCCTTTTTCTACCACTGCTGCTCTTCCATTTTGCCGACACTTTTTGAGACGTGAGTGAAGGGACTTTGGTGAAGGGAACCGCGTGCGACTGACCCAGCGAGTTTTGTGCCTTGGTCATTGGGTTCTACGGTGTATGTGTTCCCATTAAAATGTATATTAGAAACTCTTTGGTGAACTCGCGGCGATACTAGATCGCGGCTCGCGTCGTCTGAAAGTTGCCTGATGTAAGGAGGGTTTCAAGGTAGGAAAGACCGCTTAGTCGCTACGTGTGAAAAAATATCAAAGGTAGCCGCGAAAAAGCATCTGTCCAGGCCGCCAAGATAGAGATCGCCATTCAAGGAGCAGTATCTGGAAAGATAGCTTCCACATTTTGATTTCATTCCAGCATACCATCGGGCGGAGTACAGTCTAATTGAGGGACCAAACTAAAAGAATAGAGTATATTTTTATAGTTACTTACTTCGATGGGGCCTCTGAAAATGAACTCGAACAACCAGGAACGGCGGGGTCCATTTCGCAGGTTGGTGGAGCGCTTTGCCCGCAACCTAGAAATAAAAGGTTCTAGTTTGATTATTTTCTTCTTGTGTTATATTACTCTAGTATTCACTTGGGTCCTTGTTCTTCCCGCTACAAAATAAGCGGAACAGATTTTAATGTGGTTTTTCTGTTTGAAAGGTCTTGGTCAGAATTGAAATCTTACGTTTATTTGATCACGAGTGATTGAGGAGAATTGCGTTGACCTACATCCTCACGGGCGGAACTGGAGGCGGATGGCTAGTAAAAAATGTACAGTTGAAAACAGTTCTAGATTCGTAATTTTAAATTAATTTTTCTCGTTAATCCCCATACAATATCGAATAGAGCGCTTAATTTATTCCCAGAACTGGGGATATCAAAGTTATTATAAAGATTTTAACAAAATCGAAAACAGCTCATTTCTCTATTACGAAAAATTTCCTTCAAATAAAATATATACAACACGGTACTTATATAGCTATTTTCATGTAAGTAATAATCTGTACGATGGTGTTAATTTTTTACTTTTTGGAGGTTCTTTTGTGACGGAGGTTTTTAAATTTTTATATTTATTTTTTATGTTATATTTAAACAAATTATCTGATTCAACATAAATACAAATACCCATATTCATGCATACAAATATTTGCACGAGCGGGGATCGAACTCGCGCCTCCTGCGTAGCGGCCGTGTTCACTACCGCCACGCCACGGAGGCTGTCAAAATAGTACTTGTGTATTGCAATTTCTGTATTCCCTAATATAATAACTGGTAGATAACTAATACATATATGTACATATGGTCTGGGTGAAAAAACGAACTTTAGGCAAGATATTCTAGCAAATTGGTCAAAATTAAAGATATACGTTAATAAGTTTGGTTATATTCAAAGACATTTACTTTCAATAAATAAAAAATAAATATTCTACGACATTCTATTTATACATACATAATTATAATACACAGTAATAATAAATGCCAAACAGGCATATTCATACGTGCACAGGGAATCGAACCCGCGCCCTCTAGCCACGCAGTCGAGCACTCTACCGCTACGCCTGAGAGATATTATTTACCATCTCTCCAAAAATGTTCCAATACCCCCAATTGATTATCATATTAGTAAAAGTAATCAACATTTAAAAACATCACTATCTTGGAATCCATTTGCTTTTAGTAATTCTGTAAAATCAATATCAAATCATGTGGTAATAGCTCGAGCCGTTCTTATTATAGAATGAGAGAGAGAGAGAGAGTTATAGTCAAATTAAAAATATTATTCTTCATAACATAACTTTCGCGATGGTTTCAAATTAATCTGTTACACGGAAGCTCTATATCAGCTACAGACCACTCAATGGCCTAGTTCACTTTGCTCATATATTATTGCTGAGATCCAATAATACTTTAAGGTTGGCTAAAATGTCACTGCCAGAAACCTGTCGTAGCCTTACCAATTAAGTGAATTTTGTAACTATACATACTATACAATGGCCATGACTCTTAATAGTGGACGATTTTTTTTATACAACTGACGTGGTATACTAGCACGCGGCCCACCTGATGGTAAGTGGTTACCGTGGCCTATGGACGTGTGTAACACCAGTGGAGTCACACTCGTGCTGTCGACCCTGTAAATACTGAGAATTTCTATACCGTCAGTGTAAAAGAAAAAGCAGCAATAGCCTTTGGTATTTTTACACTGATAGCACAAAACTTCTCCAGTGAGCACAGGCTAACCTACTCACCGCTAAGTACACAACACGAGGTTATTATAGCCGTGGTATTCTGTAGGGCGGAGGTCCTTTCCCAGTCGGACTGCTCCATTGTTTATTAAAGATTATTATTATTATCTGATTATTTAAGAATTATTTTTTCAACAAAAATTACAACTACACATTTACTAACTCATAATTAGGTCCCTTTGCATCATAATCTCTAACAGCACCTCTCAATCGAATACTTAAAATGTTTCCATTTGCATCCGAAGAAAAAATACTTATGTGAGTAATATAGAAAAGCTAGAAAACTTACTTATTTAAAACGTGAAGAAATTGTTCCTTCAGGCGCTGTTATTGTTTGATTATAGCTCAAACAACACTATTTAACGAAGAGGTTGAATCAGGACACCAAAACCGTGACGGGTCCAGCAGCGTGACATTTAAGTATAATGGTCTCGCGTGAACGTCTGCTATCAACTACCTTAGCGATCTATCTGCGCCGCTAAAATCGAAACCCACGTAGCGTATTGTACTGGAGGGTGTGTAGAGGTGCATTTCTGTCTATGTTTCAATTATTTACACATATTATATTTAATCTTTCGACAAAATAAATTAAATCATGCCACCTAAATGCTAATTGCTTTTAGTAATTCTGATGTTTCTGAGATGAAAAAAAAAAAATCAGTTCAAATCAAATAACCCACCCATCGCTTCCGGTGCAAAGGTTCCCATCACACTTACCGCGTTTCTACTTACGATTACGATTATTTTATGATCAAATTATATAATAATTATATCACCAGCAATGTGTATAATTCAGGAATTCTATACCATGCCTAGGTATTATATAGAATACTGGGTGTGATCAGGCAAGTGAAGATTTTATTCCATATTAATCAATATTCAGCAGCCTACTTATCAAGATAGCTTTGCGGAAATTCTATTTCTGGGTGGTTATAAAAAATACCACAAGGGTATTGCAGAAGCGGATTAGCCCACGTGGTGATTTTTAGGGTTCCGTAACCAAAATATAAAAAGGGACCTTATTACGGAGACTCCGATATCCGTCTGTCCGTCCGTGTGTCCCCAAACTGTATTTCAACCGTGCTACCTAGACAGGTGAAATTTTTACAGATAATGTAATGTATATTTCTCTTGCAGTTAAAACAACAAATAATGCAAACAAAACAAAATAAATGTTTAAGGAGGCTCTCATACAACAAACGTGATTCCATTGGTGTTTGTCTGTATGTCACCGAGCTTAGCTTTCAATATCGCCTCAGCGGTAATCACCAACTTTACACACTTGTACCATAATCTACTATTAAAATTACATCTAATGAATGTCATATAACTTCTAATAAACACAAATAACTACTTAAATTTTATATTTTAATTTAAAGTATATATAAGTATATATATATATATATATATTTCATGAATTATTGTAGTTGTTTTATATTTGAGAATGTTATCCTTTAAGCTACTTTGACAAATTCAACGGGGCGACATTAATAGAAACTTACAGTAACAAATGGTGCGAAAATATAAAAATCGCCGGGCACCAGAAATTATAAGGTAGATATTTCTGTGATATAAGACTTGTTATTTGGATGTTCAAAAACAACTCATAATGTATTAAGTGAAAGAAAAAAATATTTTCTATGATTTGCTCCTGTATGGGTTACATTTAAATGCGATTGGAAAAAGTTGAATGCTTTAGGGGTCCCACCAAGATCTTAGGGACCCAAGCCAACCTCACCTGCAAGATGGTGCACCTGCTGGAAAACGGACGAGGCTATAGCGCTGGTTTTTTCTTTCGGGGTTGGGGGGTCAGGTGGCAGTCGCCGCCGGAAGGGCCAAAAGTACGCCAAACAAAATATGATCGGAATTGTAAGGGATTGCGCAAGGGATTGGGTGCCGCCGTCTTGTGATAAGTGGGCGAGGGCTACCGGGCCTAAGCCAGGCACGGCTAAAGAGGATAGGCCAAAATCGCAAGCCCCGAAAACTTCGCTTGCAACGTGGAACATCGGCATTTTAACTGGTCGCGCGAGGGAGTTAGCCGTACTCTCTAGGCGGAGGGTGGCCGTGGCATTCCTGCAAAAGACTCGGTGGAGTGGCAGAAGCTCGAAGCTCATTGGAGACGGCTACCAGCTGATGTACACAGGTGCACCTGATGGGCAGGCCGGAGGGGGCGTGGTGCTCTCCGGGGGGCTTCTGGATGACGTCTTGGAGGTAAAACGCTATAGCGCCCGACTTAGAGGTCATAAGGGTGCTTATCGATGAGATTATTACTCACCTAATAAGTGCCTACGCTCTACAGCCGGGCTCAGCGAAGCCAAAAAGATCTCGTTCTGAAACCAGCTCGGGGAAGTGCTTAGTGGCATTACGCTGTCGCAGGGAATTGTTCTGGGTGGTGACCTGAACGGTTATGTGGGTGAAGGGTGTGAGGAGTTTGAACTTGTCCACGGCGGTTTTGGATACGATAGCCGTAACCAAGAGGGTAATCACATTCTTAGAACGTGTGCGGCTGCCGACCTTTCCATCGTGAACATGCATTTCCAAAAGAAATCAGAACACCTTATCACCTGCAAACATGGGGGATCTACCCAGATCGATTAGGTAGCAAACTGCAAGGTCATACTCGGGAAGAGTCGTACTACGTAACACCGTTTCCTTGTCATAGACCTCTGTGTGAAACTAAAAGGCAAGCGTGTTGAGCGCGGCTAACGCAAAATCAGGTGGTGGTTGCTTAATGAAGCTAAGTCCCAGAGTTTCGTTTCATCCATCTGTGCCAAGTGCGCCGATGCTATAGACGGACTAGATTGCTGGGACCAGATTCAGTCAGCTATTCTTGAGGCGGGAAAGACCGTACTCGGTATATCTAAGGGTGGACGCAAGTCTGACAAGGACACTTGGTCGTGGAATGACACAGTCCAGGGAGAGCACGGCGAAGAAAGCCCCCTTGAAAAAGTGACAATTGTCTAAATCTCCCGAAGACTGCGACGTGTATAAAAATGGTAAACGCGCCACTAAGGCCGTAGCCGCTGTACTACAAGTTAGAATCGTCTGAGGGGCAAAAGCTCATCTATAAGTTGGCGCGTTCCAGGGTGAAAGCGGCGCAATCTATATCCAAGTGCCGCTGCATTAATGACCCAGGGGGCAATTTGTTACACGAGGAATTCGCGGTGAAGGAGAAATGGCGCTCATACTTCCACGAGCTACTGAAGAGGCAGCATATAGACATCCCTCTAAATCAAGGACTAGTGCCACTGATAACGCCTGCAGAAGTGCAGACTACCGTTCGACGCATGAAGAAACGGACCCGACGATGTCCCCATAGAGGCTTGAAAGGTAATGGGTGTCCGTGGTTACAAATACCGCATGGACCAGGTTAAGTACCTGGAATATGTACTTGTCGTGACTGGTGACATCGAATGCGACGTTAAGGCACGTATTGCTGCCGCGTGGGCCAAATGGCGGGACATGACTGGCGTCACATGCGATCCTAAAATGCCAGTCAGGTTTAAGGGGCAGGTCTGAGGGGCAAGACGATCCTTAGGCCTGACCTTTTATACGGCTGTGAGGCATGGCCGCTGTTGGAGAGACACAAGCAGGAGCTACGTGTCACTTACATGAAAACGTCACGCGTAAAGATTGAGGAACTCTCGCATTACGCACTCTCGCACTACCATGAACGCCCAAGATCGTGTGAAGTGGAGGAGGAAGAGCCTGAAGGCGAACCCTGAGCTCTGAGGGCATCTTGACCTCAGATGCAATCAAGATAACGTCTTAATGTCGATGATGATGATTTAAATACTATTGAAAAATCGCTAAATATCAAGTGTTATTAAAGTGACCCCACTAGTCGTTTGAATTAAAAAGTGACATTATTTTCTGCAAAACGGTTATGTGCACTTTTTACCCGACTGCCAAGAAGGGTTATGTTTTTCGCGCATATCTTGTATGTATGTCTGTAATATTCTTTATTACATCACATCTACTGAACCAC
Organism: Eilema caniola; assembly: GCA_949126895.1. Taxonomy (NCBI): domain Eukaryota; kingdom Metazoa; phylum Arthropoda; class Insecta; order Lepidoptera; family Erebidae; genus Eilema; species Eilema caniola. Next base: position 15,581,242 of record OX421460.1, on the reverse strand, counting down.
CGTACGGATTTCAATTATTCATATCTGAAATGAAATATAAACATATTATTGCTTGTAATTATAATGTATCTACTTAGTTCAAAACCTGTAAACGCTTGTCGGTACAATAATTTTTTGATCTATTGTGAAGCAAACCATAGGGAAAGTGACTGTAGCTCCTTACTTCAGGTTAAAACTAACCTATCAAGGAAAACAGAACTTCATCTACAAGATTGTAACAGAAAATAGTTGTAAGACCTACCGTTACGTTCTTATTTGTAACTGCACTCACTTTTTGCAAATAAAACATTTATTTATTATTTATTTATTTAATTGGATTTCATTTGGTCAGCGACATCTTCACTAATTATTGTACATTTTATCATTGTACATTCCATTACAGTACATTTTGTTAAGAAGAAAGTAACACCCATAATACCAAGAGCCACCCACTCCTCAATGCTCTCGTTAATTTCGTACAGTGCGACTAGTAAGCATACAGTATCTGGAAAAATATCCTATTAAGAGCAAAAGGCTTGTGCCTATCATATAGTGCTAAAAATATAGTTAGATAACAGATGGAAATTTTTTATTTAAAGCCAATCAAACTAGTGCGGCGGCGGGGCGTGAAGTTTGACTGCTTTGTGGTGTGGCAGTGGTACTATGTCAAAGGTAGGAATTCGCACAGAGCAAATATTTTTAATATAAATATTTGCTCTGTGCGTCTATACTCTGTCCACTCGTTTATTTTCTTTTGGACATATTGACGTAGTGTTTGACCAAAAAATTTAAAATATAGATTAATAAAAACCTAAATCGATTAATGCAAATGATTTCATGATTTTATGTTGCGTTTTATTTATTATCTACCTGTAATAATAGTAAAGCCGGAGATATTTCGTGTCTGTACATTTTATATATTTATCATAAACCGATTGTGGGCCATAACGCACACGGTAATCTCCAAAACATATATCTAATTCACATTGTGGAATATATCTTTGGTGTTTTTCGATTTAAAAGACAGCAACGCGACTTCAATATATCCTTTCATAGTGCCCGCGTGACATTAATTGTCACAAAGTCTTAAATCAATATTATGTTAATAAAAAACCGGCAGTAATGTAATAATTTACCTACTACAACAAGAAAATTAAAAAAAATGTTCTATTATAGTCGATTTCATTTTCAAGTTATATATATAAAAGTGAAGTCGGCCGCTACGCAGGAGGCGCGGGTTCGATCCCCGCTCAGTGCAAATATTTGTATGTATGAATATGGGTATTTGCATTGGTCTGGTCGTGCCTCGGAGAGTACGTTAAGCCATCGGTCCCGGTTGTCATACAAACATCTATGGCAGTCGTTACGGGTAGTTGAAGCCCTCAAAAATCCAAAAACTGGTCTAGCTGCAATACTTTGATATCGCCTTTGGGTTGTGGAGGTCAGTGGCAGTCGCTTCACGGAAAATATTGAAGTTTAGCCAAATCTGTAGTTAGACTAGTAAAAAGCGGACCCCAGACTCCAAATTGAAAAGCTTCGGATGCGACTGGTATTAACGCTAGGATGAAGAAGATATATAAAAGCGAAGTCGATCGACAAACTCCATCCCTAAATTTGCTTTCTGGTTGACGTGGCCTCGTCAATGAATGGCGCCTAATTTTTGGTCGGATTTTTAGGTGTTGACACTAGAACAAAGTTATTTCGACCATTGTGTGTGTTGACAGCTCGTCAAAAAGAAAATAAATGAATGGGCAGAGTATAAGGTGTCAAAATTGATTTTTTTTTACGTGCGGGATATCCTCTCGGATACGCACCCCTCCGGAGTCGGAAGGGGAGTTTATGTCGGACACGAACCGACTAAACCGCACGCCGTCTGTGGATCTAGTGCTAGGCCGAAGCTGAAGTTGTCGTGCGACATATCCCTCACACCCCGGCTGAGCCAGGGCCATCCATCTCGGTCTGGCCCTACTCGGGAGGGGGGACCTCGCGGTCCTCGACTCGCCCCGGGTATGGGGAGGCGCGCATCGTCCCGCGGAATTCACCTATTTATATAGCCGATTGAATTACCTCGAAAGCAAAAATATATATAATCTACTAGCTGTTGTCCGCGGCTCCGCCCGCGTGGATGTCGGGTTTCCTGAATTTTCTTTGCTATAAACCTCACGGAGCCCGAGACCTTTCCAACGAATGCAAAACCATGGAAATCGGTTCGTGCATTCTGGATTTCTATAAGTCCAAATAAGTCGGGTTTTCCTTCCTGACGCTATCGTCAGGAAGGTAAACCCGACTTATTTTTATATAGTAGAAGATTACGCAAAACTGAACAATAACGCCTATTGTTGATCTTTACACGGGAACATATGCATACATACCCAAGAAAGAAGGTGAAGCTGGTAGAAGAATCGATGATGAGTCTGACCTTGACAAAGTCAAAGAACATATATATATATGACTAGGATACGCGACATCGTAAAAAAAATCCAATATCCTAATTTTGTGCATGTTTTCACATTTTAATTCACTTTTTGATTGTTAGTAATAATGTTGTATCGATTATTATAATTAATTCAAATTGTCATTGTAATAAAAAACTACTTATAGTCCAATCTAAATAGCAACATTTTAAAATCTTTATCACTGTTGTACTATGAAAAAATTACCAAGCACTGTACTTTCTGCAACACACAAATGCACAAACTCAAATACACTCACATTTGTCGACCCACGGCCCACAACCGTATTTCAAAATTCATTCAATTGGAAAATTGGAAAAACTACTTGTTTTAGAATCTTAACAAATCGAACTTTCTTGATTTTGTCACTCACTAACTGACCGGTCATCAAAATTCTAAGGCATTTTTAGTAGATGTACCTTTAAGCTAATTCGTTGTTGGTATATATATATATACCTGCAAGAAGTGGAAGGTAATGGAATGGAATAAAGTAGGACTATCTACAAAAAGATAATACTTGTCGAAAAAAATACTACTTGGGACCTTCTGTCTTAACTTGTTACGTAATTATCTAACCTAACAACATCTTATAGTGACCATTTCCAAATAATCTTTAAAATTTTAAATATATAATGGTACATTGATGGCAATATATTTATTATTAAATATTTTATGCAGTTTTGAGTGCTAAAAATAATGATTGAAAGTTAGAACGGAAAGGAAAGATAGGTGCGCGAGTTTGCACCGGTTTTTTAAATATATTTGTTAAGAAATTTGATCTATAAAATCATTTGAAATTACTCCCACGTCTGGGTAGCATTTGGCCAAAATGGTGTGAATGTCCTTTGCTTAAAAAAATTACAGATGAAAGTGCTCATGACTTTCTGGTACATTGAAAATGCACTTAGATAAGGCAAACTATAATGAAAACAACTCTTTGCGCACTAGATACACAAGGGTTAGTAGCAGGTACCGGCGAGTACCGTTATTTTTTTCAATACAAGATCACTCTCATCTCCCTGCAATAAGGCACATAACCTATAATCAAACTGTGGATTCTTGATTGTTATATTTTACAAGTGGGTTATAGATTTTTTATTTAATTTTAATGGTTGCCTTGCTTTATTCTTAAAAAAAATCGACACAAATAAGATTTAAATTAAATTTAGAATTAATATACCTACCTATTGCTTATTCATTTCATGCAACTTCGTATTTAAATAGAATACTAAAATAAATACCATTTTGTACACCTGATAAACAATCCCTCACCAGACAAAATGTATCGTACACAGATCATTCTTCTAAAATTAAATTTTTAATAATTAAATTGTTACTAAAGTAACAATTTAAATCAATGTTCTAATAATATGTAAACTTATGTTGTCGTGTGAGTAATTTTATATAAAATGAATTATTAAAAATAAAAATCCCGACTGATGCTAAAAAGATCGAAACAAGCTTTAAAGCAGGCCAGACAATTATACATACATACATAATCTCGAGAAACATAACCCTCCTTCTGACGTAGTCGGGTAAAATGGACAGGTCAGATGTACTCGAAACCGAATCGAAACGATTAATAAGAGTAGAGCAAGCTCGTGAAGTTTGTAAGGATAAAGTCAAGTGGCGGGCTGTTGTCTCTGCCTACCCCGGAGGCAAAATCGGCGTGAGTGGATGTGTCATGTTATAATTTTTTTTTTCAGTAAGTTAAGGTAAATAATTTATTTTAGCTATAAGAAGTTACTCAATTAAGGAAAGAGATAGAGTGAAGCCAGCACTCATGAGCACTCTTGGCAGTGAATAAATAACGAAGGGCGCATAAGAGTATTGTCAGTAGACAGCAGTATATTGTAGCTCGGGTGCCGCGGCTATGTCCTCGTAGCACACCGTTACGTAGGCGAGCTACGCTCATCGCAGCTGAACCGAACTATATTACATTGTGAAGTTCGCCCACAATCAACCGCCAACCCCCATCGCTTTACTTAAGAGCCCACTTGTTGCTTTATACACGCCTTTGTTATAGAAAGTATTCCTTATTCACAATTGGTCCGAGAAACAATTGGTCTTCCAGAATTGTGTTAGTAAAGTATTCATATTCATATACACAATCACGCCGGTCGATGGCATCCAGTCAAGTTTAATTTGAAAAAACTACACATTGTCATTTAATCGCGTTTTGTATCCCTTTCTTACTTGTAAAGCCATCCATTTCACACAATGGCGGGATGATAAGGGATGGGTATGAGTAAGAAAAAGATACAAAATGTGTCAATAGACAATTTCATTTGTATTTTTTATACTTGACAGTTGCATAAGGCATGAACTAATAACTTGCATTACTGAGTAAAGTACGAATGTCTAGATTTTTTGAAGTTATACTTATCTGCATACCATCGACCGGCGTGATTATGTATATGAATATTAATACTCTACTAACTGACATAATTCTGGAAGACCAATTGTTAAGATAGTTGGACCACTCTGGATACAACTATTTGAGTACTCTAATAACCAATATGAAATTGGAATTTTGGTATTTGTATTATTTTGAATACTATAATAGTAAGGCTATTTGGTTTAAGCGACATCTAGGGCGATATTGAGTTATAAACATATTCGGAATCAGCGAATTTTTTTCCGTCGAATGATGCCGGATTCATTAAAATCAGAGCACTTTTTTGGCGTTTGAAACAATACTAGTTTTGGGTTGTTTCCAAAGTAGCAGTGTGTTATCCGACATGGATTTTGCATATTTTTTATAGTAATGTATTTGAACCATACAATGATATTAAGAACCGAGACATAAACCATTTACCCTTTCTCAGATCATTAATTCAATAAGAGTTAAAGCATTATTCCTGTTTCGAATTTTTATAAAGACGTAACATAAATCATTTAGACTTCCAACAATTATACGGTGTGATGTCACTTAAACCATTTGTCCGTCACCCAAATACGATACGAACGATAAATAATTTCTTTTTTTCTTTTATTTGGGCGGAGTCATCAAAAAACAATGTTTAAAAATGATTGCAACATCATTCATTGTTTCCGATATTTCGTATTAATGTCGGTAGATGCCTCCCACCGTCGCCCTAAGACGGTAGTATAGGAGAATTTGGATAGCTTCAGGTGTGGCCCGGTGGCTCAGTGGTCAGAGCATTCCCCCTGTAAGGGAAAGATCGTGGGTTCGAGTCCCACCTGGGCATTCACTTTTTCCTATCTTTAATCGATTATATTATAGTTATACTTAAAATACTTGTAAATTCATAATTACATCTTTATCACATGTTTCATAATTACATCATTCTACTAATGTTTGTAAATGTGTAAATTTGTGTAAATATTTGAATGTTTAAATATCTACCATCTACATCGCACTCGAACAGCTGATCGGATCTGACTGGAAATTTAGTACATACAGGAATAATGGCTTCTTTCCCATCCTGGAATGGGTGATATAAAGACAGATTCCTAAAGAATTAGATGACATTTTGAACGATTTGAATTATCGATCTATAGACTCCTTACCGCCTTCTTTTATTTTGGAACGAGGCGATCTTAATTCTGTTAGAATTGCCCACATGACCACACTTATCTCAGTTCTTACAATAGTTACCCACAATTCAGCAACTATGATTTCCAGTCCCATGGTGGGACTCCCACCATTGCTTCCTGTCAGGTGGGACTGCTACCTAATAAATAGCAAAGGTATGGGATGATATCATTCTACTGCACCGGGTGCCAACACGGACGAACATTTGTATAGTAAAATATCAAATCCTATGCAATTGCTTGAAATACAAAACATGCTTGACTTAATTAGCAGGTAAATATGTCTTTGCCTCCCTTAAGCTCCCTGGGAACAATTCATAAATCGATACTGACCTTGATTAAGCGAAACGAAGGGTCCGTTTTGCAAAGGGGTCGTAATAAATTTAGTTCTGCACTCATAGTGTCCTTATGGGTGTTTGTACGGGTACACAGCGCTGCCTAGATTCTTAATATTTTGTTATCGGTTGATCAGGGCGTGTGGCTGAATTTGAATATCTGTTATCATTTTAATAAAAAAAAGTTAAAACTAAAAGGTTGTCAATGTAGGTTATCATTCTTTGTAATTTTAGTTTTTTAATCATATAATAAATGATAATAAAATAATGCTTAAAAATTTCATTCAATTATTTGGGCGGAGTCATCAAAAAACAATGTTTAAAAATGATTGCAACATCATTAATTGTTTCCGATATTTCGTATGAATGTCGGTAGATGCCTCCTACCGTCGCCCTAAGACGGTAGTATAGGAGAATTTGGATAGCTTCAGGTGTGGCCCGGTGGCTCAGTGGTCAGAGCATTCCCCCTGTAAGGAAAAGTTCGTGGGTTCGAGTCCCACCTGGGCATTCACTTTTTCCTATCTTAATCGATTTGAAAAGTTAGCATAGTAAATGCTTAAAAATTTCATTCAATAAATAGTCGTAGGGTAGGGGTAGCAATTCATTCTCAAATTAGTTTGTCATCTCAATACCCATTTGGCAATAGGAGAGGGGGAGGGCGCATCACGACGCGGCCCGCCCGGCAAATTTTTTTGGTTTAGTATCCCGTCATCTTTCATTGCTATTACGCGCACACAATTTTATGGATGAGGGCACGCGTTTGTCGACATTCAGAATTTTTTTAAATTTAATTTTGTGAGATGGCCTGTCTATTGGAGAGTTATAATTAAAGATGACGAATACACAAAATAGATTTGATATTTGTATAATCATTTATAAAGTTGTGTATGAAAAATAATATCCCTCTAAGACAAGAAAACAGTATTTTGTATAATATGAAAAATATAAAGATGTTTATGTTTGTCTTAGTGTAAACGCTAGCCCGAGAATGACGGAAACGTGGCGATTTCTTTTTTTATTAATCATCGTTCAAAGTTTAAGGCCGACTGAGATGGCGAAGCACTGGACACTCTTCCTCTAGAGATCACAAAGATCACCTACCTTAACTCAAGTGACGGTTTACCTAGTCTTCCCGCCAACGAAAGCTGCGACCAGTAATGTGTCAATAAAATTGATACCTGCATTGGGAAATTGTTCTAAGTTTTCAAAGTGTACGGTAAAAATGTTTTTGAAAGTGTTTAAAAAATAAGTTAAGTTTAGAGAAAGTGCGAGTGATGCTATTTGTAATCAACTTCATCACCTGAGCCGCCGTCACGTAAGTCACGCTAGAATTTTCTTAAATATGTCTACTATGTTTGCGCAACTTCCTAATGGGTGACACTATAACATATTGGTGCATCACAGTAGCCTAAATAGAGGACCCGGTCACGATATTTTGGGAAATTGTTCTAAGTTTTCAAAGTGTACGGTAAAAATGTTTTTGAAAGTGTTTAAAAAATAAGTTAAGTTTAGAGAAAGTGCGAGTGATGCTATTTGTAATCAACTTCATCACCTGAGCCGCCGTCACGTAAGTCACGCTAGAATTTTCTTAAATATGTCTACTATGTTTGCGCAACTTCCTAATGGGTGACACTATAACATATTGGTGCATCACAGTAGCCTAAATAGAGGACCCGGTCACGATATTGAAGAAGAGAGTAATATACAAAATAGAATATATTATTTTACTGAGAGACAGATTAAAACGGTTATTGTAATATTGCCGCAAAAATTCTTAGCAAACCCGCGACAGTCTTAAATTGCACTAAATTACGGATGCCCTCCAAAAATAAGTAACGACAAGATTTTGCTCTGTAAAAAGCTATGTAAACAAACGTATTATAAGTCAGATCAAGACCTGTCAAACAGAAATTACATCATTATACGTTCAGTTGTTACAACTACACAAAGTAAGAGCACCTCATTCAAGTGAAAAGTCTAAAAAACCGGGACTGATTTTATCAAACCTTGCTAAATACTGTAAAAATACTGTATTTGTTTGCATGTATTTATTCAACATTTTTGAAGCTTTGTAGATTGGCTTCTTTTTAATCGACTGCACGTTAAAGTGTCCCGTTGATGTTTGACATTTTTTTTTTTGAGCTACGTTTATGCAAGAGATGTCAAAAGTTGCGGCTTGACACACACATTACGATTTTCATAAAATTTAATTAGATATCAATTATCTTGATTCTACCGGTCCTTGAAGTTACACAAATTCATCATTTTCAGGGGCTGCTAACATAAATTATAAATCATACAAAACTAACGTTTAAATCGTTTTTATTAAATCAAAGAGTACAACAATGAGTATGGTGAGAGAGAAAAATTAATAGGTCATTTTATATTTTAAAAACGAAACTGCTTTTTGTGGTGAAATTAAGACATTTCGAAGCGAGATTTTAGTTAATTTCTAATAAATCCATCCCGACCTGTGGTATCTGTTGCGCTTTGAGAAGCCTCTGTTACCAATTTTACACATCTTTTTACTGCCTGTGTGTGACAAGGTAAGTCTTCAATAAAGAGGCTTTGCTCTTTAGTTGGCGGCTCGCTAGTTCGGGACAACAGGAACCAGCCATCACAGCATGGCATATTTCGTATAGATACTTTTGATCCATGCAAATTTCCAGTCACTGCACAGAAATACACTAGAGGTTTACTTTCATAAACAGCTAGCTCTTTTCCAATAGGTCCTGAATATTCTTTTGGTCCAGATGTACTTCCATCCATAAACAAATGGCGAAGCGGTAATTCATTAACGTGAAGCATACATACACACTCTCATTCGGTCCTCGGTCTCTTCAAATCGTTTTCTAGGTATTGAATGTTTTTAACAGTACCATCACACCCACACAGATCCCCTCTTCAAGTTAAACCCTTGATTTTCTTATAAAGATATGACAGAAGTGCCAATCGCTTTGGCAGTGCCACGACTGGGCGTCGTGTGTCACTAATAAATCGATCCCAGTTCTGTGAGAACTGAAATAGCTCTTCCAAGACTTTTTCTCATTTACGAGTGTTTTATCCTTTCGTCTATCAAAGTAAATACTTTTAACTACAATAGCATTAATGTCTTGGATGGCCTTGGCCCGTGCTTCTGAAACAGCTTTATTAATTTTATTCTTATCAATAACAAGACTTTAATCTTCGGAAGATACCAATCCTACGTCAACTAAGACCGCCGAAGCGACTGCAGCCGCAGATCGCGTTGATAGTCCATACCGATCACATACCTTAGCTACCGTTGGCAGCATCAGAGTATTCCGAGCCAATGAACTAAACGAAGTCTCATTTACAAGCACATCAGTATTTTGAGGAAGCTCTGTTGCAGACGACTGTGATCGCTGTGGTCGAGGCGGCAACTCGCGCATAGGATTGGTTTCTTGTGATGTACTTGGTAAACATGCATCCATCAGCTCTAAATTTACTTGTCTTTGATGTTTCTTTAAAAGTCTTGCCGTTTCTTTTCAACAAACATGAAACGAAGTGCACTTACACACTAAGCAGCAATGTCGAAGAGCTTGTTCCAAAATTCTAAATAGCACTTTAGTTTGCTTTCGTAGCTATGTTGTTTTTTATTTTTGGAATATCTTATTATTGACAAGTATTTATCAAAATATGATTTCAGCAATTGGGTAACACGTTCTTTGGAAACGGTTGGAATCAAGGCCAAATTACATTAAGTTTCTCAGAAATGCTTGAAAAAACTTCAGGTTGGAGCGATCTTTCCCATTCTTTTGTAGTTTTAGTTCGTTTTTTGTGAAAAAAATAATTTTTTATTATAATAATATATTGTCAAGTTCTGTATATGGTCCTAATATAGCACAAGTAGACTCACTTCGCCTTGAAGCCATTATTATCTACTAATTTATCACAAGAAAGTACGAAGCGTCACTGTTTTAGCACTAGAAATGAGACGAACTGCCTCACAATTGAAGTAGAGAATTTGAATAAAGCAAGTCAAAGCATGAATTTCTCAAGTTCGAGAGAAAACCTATTCTTAACTGGAAACAACCAGTCGGTACTTGGAAATCATAATTTATTATTTCTGTTTCATTGTGATTAGAAAATAAAATGAGAGTAATGGATTGGACTTGAGAGATTTATCGAAAATTAAAACTGCCGGTAGAGCCCTCAAGGATTTATTTTATTATTATTATTTTTACGACAATCTACAATTTTTAATGCAGCTTTTGAGGGGTCTTGTGTAGCTCAATCAGACAAAAGAAATTTCGTTACACCATAACACGTGCCTAGAAGAGCATAAGGAGAAACGGGAAGTAGGATTAGTTACTAATTAGTTGTATTGTATTTCATCGATAATAGGGGCCCGTTTCCTCTAATGCGGAAAGGAGAGCGACGAGATATTTTTGTTACACATCAGTCAGGGGAATTATTCTGAGTGAAATCGAGTTTCAAACGCAGTCGTAACGTGAGAGACGGTGGATTTCAATTGGATATTTGGGACTAGTCAAATTTGTTACTTTTTACTAAACGTCAAAACGGTAAGATGTAAGGAAATTTGTATGAAATAATTTATTATTGACGTCATTATATTTAATAGTCAAATCTTTTACTATTATGAATTTTGGGAGATGATTAAGAACAAGAAAAACGAAAATAAGAAACGACGCTACTTCTGCCGCTCTTTTGGCATACTTAATATAATAGGCTCAGTTAATTTATTTATTTTAACTACAGGAAAATACCCAACTAGTTCACATAGAAGAGAGATATTGCGTAAAACTAGATCAATTTGAATGTGTCGGCAATTACGAACGCGCGTTGTTACGGGTAGTCACTCAGAATCAGGGGCCAAGAAGGAAAAGGCGATTGGCACACTATCTTGCATCCAGGGACGGATCGCTGAAAAACGTGGCACGCAACGCAAATTTATAACCGTTATAAGATTATTATAGTGTGAATGTATTTATTTTACCATCCAAATGGAGTATCTAACTCAAATAAATTTTGCATGCCTATTTTAATGTTGAAACAAATTTATATTAACAACATCATTGATTTGATTTGATTTCAGCTCGGTGTAAGCTCCAATACCCGATATCGGAGGACGTAAAATGTATGAAATATGTATCTGTCTTTTACGTTGTCCCTCTCAACATCGGTTTTCGGAGCTAATACCGATGAGTTGACTCTATACATACAGAGCAGTTGATATGTGAGTGCCCTTCCCGCCTCTTTCTTTTTTTTAAACCCGGCCCGGCTAATTAAGCAGATGGGACTCGAACAGATTACTACTTTCACATAGCGACTAAAACGATGACATCAAGCGACGTTAATGACATTTTCTTAGTTACGTGTCTTTTCGCGTTAATAGATGACCTTGATCAAGAATATAAGAAAAAATACTAGATTTTATGTCAATAACAAAACCCGATATCGGATACCAGATAGTGTGAAAATGCTCTAACGGATAGTGGCCAGTTGCATCGGCATTAAAATGATTTAAATGATTGATTATAACGGCAATAAAATTAATAAGACATTTATACAAATTGTGTTGTCATTTTTTGCCTCATACACCTATGCTCATTTTTATTGTCTTGGTAAAAACATTATTGTCGTGTTACCTATAACATAGTATCCAGGGTCTGACGATGGAGACGGTAGGCTGTCATAGGAAGTTCTAAACGGAACAAGATAGACTCATTGTGTTTGTGCTCGTTTGACATGTCTTCAAATAGAGCAGTAAAAATATTTAGATTATTCGAATATTTATTTATTTACTGAACCCTCTTCTTCTTCATCCTAGCGTTTATCCCAGTCGCATCCAAAGCTTTCAATTTGGAGTCTGATTCGTTTTTTCAGGTTCAGTCAAACTGACTGACTGAACTTCCATATTTTCCGTGAAGCGACTGCCACCTGACCTCCGCAACCTAAAGGCGATATTGAAGCATTGCAGTTAGACCAGTTGTTGGATTTTTGAGGGCTCCAACTAACCATAACGACTGCCATAGACATTCATATAGCAACCGGGACCGACGACGGCTTAATGTGCTCTCCGAGGCACGACCAGAACAATGCAAATACCCATTTTCATGCATACAAATATTTACATTGACCTACGCCTACGCCACAGAGGCTGTGTGTATTTATTTACTGAACCTTTAAAGTGAATAGTACATTATGGTACAAGTGTATTAAGTTGGCGATTACCGTTGAGGCGTGATTGAGACCCGAGCCGTCAGACGAGCAAGGATCTTAAGAGAGCCGAGCGGGAAATACTTATTTGTTTTGCCATAGACTAATAGAGGTTTTTTTTTTAATTTTTCATGGACTAAATGCTTAAATTAAAGCTTTTAAAAAGAAAACAAAAGTTATTAAGCTTAATTAATTGAAACTTGTGTTCATTAAACAAGTACCAGTTTAAATAATCTATTTAAATACGAAGTTGCATGAAATGAGCAAGAGAGAAGTATATTAATTTATTTGTACTACTATTGAACACGACCTTTTATGTATCTAAACTTTTTTAAGAAAAAGGCAATTAAAAATGAATCTTAGACTCACTTATCAATTAAACAATCAAAAAGCCACAGTTTGATTATAGGTCTCATTTACGTGCCTAATTGCGGTGAAATAAGAGCCAGTTTATGAGCAAGTTTACAAAAAATATTTATTTGAAACGTGTCTTCTTAATCCTAGCGTTAATCCCAGTCGCATTTGAAGCTTTCAACTTGGAGTCTGGTGTCCGCTTTTACTAGTCTGACTAAGGATTTGGTTGAACTTCGACATTCTTCCTCACTAATATTAATATGTGAAAGTTTGTGAAGATGTTTGAATGTTAGTTATTCAATCACGCTTTATGGGCTGAACGGATCAGGCTGAAATTTGGTATAGGGATAGATTATAGTCTGGATAATATATAAGCTACTTTCTGGAATTGGGCCGAATGGGATGTGAGAGCAGGATCAAACTTCCATGCGGGTGAAACCTTACCTTAAACTACGTAGTTGTTGCCCGCACAGTTAGCAAAATGATAAATGAGCTTTGTATATATGTACACTGGAATACTTGGATTATGTTAAATTAACAGATTTTAACCCAAAAATACTACTTTTAATTCTGCAATTAGTTGATTACAAAGGTCTTGGTCAAATCTATTGTATTTGATTGCAATGGTTGAGTACACAAAGAGTTATGGGCAGGCTTTTAGTGTAATTTGTTAATCACTTCCACGTGTCACACAATGAAATGGATTGAAAATCTCTCTGCGCTCTGTGCACTCATATTTTAAAAATAAAATATTATACTGGAGAGATTTTATTAGTATACACTTGTGTGTACTTAGATACTAGAATATTTGATTGTTTGTATGTATCGTATGGGCTCTAAAACTACTGGACCCTTTAGAAATAATTGAGAATAAATAGAAAGCCACATTATTTAATTATATCATGGTACTATTCAAGGAGGCGGAACAGTAATAATCTATAAAATTACGGGGGCACAAAGGTGCAGCAGGGATGGTATCAGAATTTCACGCAGGTCGAGCCGGGAGCAACATCTAGTATTAAAGGTGGTAGCAGTTACGATACCTTGCACTAGTAAGGTTAATGAGTAACGCCGTGTAACTTTACTTAAAAATATGTACAATTCAAATTCTCATGTTGGACTTAATAACAATAAAAAAAATAACAATACTTATAATGATTGATGATATTTTTATTAACAGTAATAATATTCTATTTATATTATTGATTAATGGCGCTTATTGTTACACATATGGGGTGACAATGTAAATCTTTGAGAATGCCATCAGGCGAAACCGGTCAGGTTCAATAATAAATATCGTGAAAGCTACAAGATGTAATAAATAATATAATAAGCATTTGGTTTATTATCGTATATCAAGTGAGTTGCCACATTTATAAGGATAAGTAAGAAAGTTTAGGGACGTAGGCAGAAAGAAGCATGTAGCTACTCACAGTCTGTCTAAATTTTGTGGTATCGTTGTAATGTTTGTACAAAATAAATATTATTAGCATTTATTTAGTAGATAGTTTTATATTTTTGAAACAATCGAAATAAGCTCCAACAGTAAACGTACTGCGTGATATGTGGCTAGTATCTGTTCTGCATCACATTGGTTGCGTTATAAATCTTTGAACCGCAGCTAAGGAAGCCCCTTCGAACTTATAATTATTATGACGGTCAAAGATGATCAATAGCCACCTACCGACACCACTGCTGTATCTAGATTGGCAATGTAAGATTTAGATCAGAAATAATAACGGAAAAGTGTCTCTGATAAGTCTTAGTCTAAACCTAAAATAGTAGATTATGGTACAAGTGTGTAAAGTTGGTGATTACCGCTAAGGCGAAATTGATACCCGAGCCGTAAGGCGAGAGTCTTAAGAGAGCCGAGGACGGTAATAAACAAAACGCACGTATATAGTACGACGTTTTTTCAATTCACTTGTGAATAACCAAATACTAAAATAGATATTTACCCTTGCAGTTTTCAGATAGGAAACATTCCATAAAAGGGACTTCACATCAATCACATCATTTATCGGACGTTGTGCAGTAATGCGTATAAATCAGGCGGTATACTTACTTAAATCGTTTTCTTCATAACTAGTACTAATGAATAAGTAACCATAATTTCACCAGTAAAAACGAATTGCGAAACTATTTGGTACCGACGGGAACAATTAATCACTTCTTCTATTTGCGCTCTGACCACAGACACATACAAAATTTACACATATTTCATTAATACACAAAATTTTCTATTTAAATATGTAATTGCATGAAATGAACAAGTAATAGGGAAGTGTATCAATTTATTTGTTCTTTTGAACACAATCTTATTTGTATTGTTTTTTTTTTAAGAATAATGTAACTCAACCAATAAAATTTAAAAAAAAAATCTATTATCCCACTCGTGAAAAAACCACAGTTTGATAATAGGTATCATTATGTGCCTAATTGCGGTGAGATTAGAGACATATTATGAGCAAGTATAAACTAAAATGCACCTCCAACAGCATAATGTGTATACTTGTTCTTCTTTTGTCTTGTGTTGCTCTAAAAATGCTGTTATATTTGAGGTTGGTGAAATCTATTGTACCTTGTTTTCTTGAAACTGAATCGGCGCTGTAACGAAGACTGCAGTTGTTTACAACCAAGTGATTAAGGCTCAATTACAGTTGTGTCCACATCCCGGGAACAGAATATTTCCTTCCCCATGGCCCACATACATTTGCCTTTAATGTTATATTGCTGTTTAACAAGTTTGAAAGTACAAACTATTCAGAAGCCTCCAGTTCTGTAAGTTATAATTTACAAGTGAACGCTTAAATTGCTTACCTGATACTGCTTTGAAGAGAGGTGGGTACCGTCGCGTTAGTTGTCGATCTTCTAGCACCAACTAGTTGCTGGCAATGAAAGGAACGTGGATTACATCATGAACTTTCACATTGCCGCCCATACCACGCCCCCGTAAAGCGAGCAAACGAGACTGTGTGGCGCCATCCCGCCCGCACGTGCCGCCTACTCGCATAATCGTATGCCAGGATGAAAGTTAACTTGACTGTTTAACTTCTTTGTTTATTTTTTTTATTTTCTTTGATATTTTACATTGGTACTTGTAATTTGATTGAATGATTGAATGGTTACATAAGGTACACAAGTTATAAAAGTTATACTTCCGATGTTAAACGTATCGGTTTCATGTAAAATAACTTCAAAACCAGTACATACACGTACTTGAAACATGGCTCTCCACGCTCTAACCTAACATTCTCTAGCTATGCTTAAGTATAGCATACTGTCTGCCAAGACTACAATAGTATGATGTGAATCCCAGCCTGCAATTCTCAACAAACTTCGTAATTAGTACCAATAAAATAAAATAAAAAAGCAATCGAGGTTATTTACTAAGGATTTTCGTAGTCTGTCTCTGTAACCCATCATCAAATCATTATGATATATTATGGGACCATTTCAGAATAAACTTATTTCGAACAGAAAAAAAAATTTGCAAATCCGTCTACACACGACGGAACGATGCGCGTCCAAACGTAAAAAAACCTCCGAATTGAAAACCTCCTCCTTTTAAGAAGTCCGTTAAAAATGTACCTTAGATAAAGTCAATTATGAATCTACGAATATTTTTTTGGGAGATATAGAGATTTAAGTAGTTATGGTCTCAGGGTTTCTTTGAGGGATAAAATTCAGAGTTGGCTTCGAAGTTCATTTACACCTTATAGCACCAATAACAGTCCAAGTTCAATTGAAGTTCGATTGATATCGAAATAGCTTTTTATTTTTCACCTGTATATATATTTAGTCCACCAAAGCACCAAAGAAATGCCTCAATGGAATGAAATTTCATTGATATAAGTACCTCATCACTAGAAGCTTACTAAAATTGAAGAAAATATAACAAGTTACGAATAGCAACTTCAAGGAGATTTGCGACGCAATTTAAATATAGCAATTTCAACAATATTTTCAACACAAATAAAATATTTTCCCTTTAACATAAAACGTTACACATGCTACCTACACAAGCTTTTGTATAGGGTGTTACGAAAACTCGCACCTTCTGCACCCTCATTACTGTTGCTTGGTTATTCGACTTCAAGATGTATCTTTGATCAAAAAGAACATTGAGCTACTGTTCAAAACTCATAATTACCATCAAAGTTTTCTAACAAATCAATTTTTTTTGCCGCATTGTTAAAACAATCTAGTAAAACTGATTATTTGTTCTTAGTGTTAGATTAACTAAATTAACAGAATATAAAATACGTTGGATCAAACTTCACTACTTTTAGTATATTTAACATATTTATTAAATATATAAAAACTAGGGAATGGCTATCTTACCGACGTAGGATGGCCGACGGGCGGCGCGTGTCGATCGGACATTTTCATTTATATTCAAACAAAGTTCACACATTATATAATTCATTGCGTCATGTATCATACATACATATTGCATTTAACACCATATTTATGGGCTTAACTATCTTGTATCGCAAATTTAATAATGTGCGTAGAAATACGCATTTTCACAACTGAGTGTTTCTTTAAGTATAACTTTTTACTATGAGAACTTTTTTTAAAGTCTCAAAGTTTTCATTGCGCCGATAACAAGATGTCACTCTAAATTTTACTTAAATAACCCTTGTACGAAAGCTTCTCTTTTTCGAGCCTGTTCTCTTTTTGAACCTCCCCCCAACCATACAATATTTATTCCATATGTGATAAGAATAGTGTGAACAATAAAAGCAATAGCATAGCTATAATAATTTGTGTTTTTATTTGTAAAATATTGTTCTTCATCCTTGCGGAAATCCCGGTCGCATCCTGGGGCCCGCAATCTCTCATGTTACTGCTTGTTTTGGCTGAACTTTGATATTTGCGACTACCATCTGAATTCTACAACCAATTAGCGAATCGAAGTATTGCAGTTAGACCAGTCGTAGTATTTTTTGGCCTAGACTCTTCAACTACCCGTAACTACTGTAGTTTATATTCGTATGACAACTGGGATCAACTATTTAACGTGCTAACGAGGCAAATAGACAAATTCATGCATACAATTGTTTTAAATATATTATGTCACGTCATTTTGACTTCACTTCGCCTGAAGGTAAGCTGAAGGGTAAGTCTCAGGAAAGAGGGTCACCATTATATACACCATTACATGTGAACAATGGTGGCACTCAGCTTGACGGCCTCATCAAAAGAGGATTGTCCTCGCAGCACCGCGTGACACCCACCGGTCCGACGGGTGCGACGCCCATCCTCCCTGCCCGGTTATGCACTTGCTGAACCGAGATTGGAGGGTTTTTCGCAATCGTTCATGGTAGTACCCACCCGGCCGAAATTTATGACAAAGTGCCATCAAATTTCTACCACCAGTCATAAACCTACAGTAATACACCAGTCACAAATATTTACACTGAGTGGAAACCGAACCCGCGCTTTCTGAGTAGCAGTTGCGCTTACTAACGCAACGCTACTAAGGCTATAGAGTATAAAACATTGTCATCGAATTAAACGTAGTTATTAGCCTGAGAGGCAGTTCAGACGCCCAGAGCGACGAATACACGCTCACGTGCTGCTCTGTATATTTATAAGTGTTGTTATTGTGTTGTAGCGGTTACGTATCATAATATCTAAATTTATTTCAACTATGTTCAAGATAACTACGGTTGATTCTTATAAGGTCATAACGCATATTGGTCGACTCGACTACTGGTTCATATATCTAATTTCGAATAAACTAAAATTATTTGAATTAACGGACGATTAATATAATGTTCATTTAAGATATTGGACATGCTGACTATGTTTGAAATACCTAATAGTCGATTCGCCTACGGTTTATTGATACTACTACTTTGTGACAGAAATTTACGTTGTTACAAAACCGACTACACGTAGTCTTGTCTGCCCTACCCCTAGAGTGTAATTTATGGCCGCGAAGGCGGCATGCATGGCTTCTGTAACAGCTCCGGCTCTGCGGGGCTCCGGCGGTCCCACGCGACCTTATCGTCGCAGATGGATCTGACGATCACTACCGCAGCTTCGGCTTGCTGGCCGGCTGCGCCGGCCAGCCTCAGCCGCAGCAGTGCTCGTTAGATCCACCTGCTCCTCAGCTCGCGGGCCGCCTCGCCCCTCCGCGCCTTCGCGGGCTCAAATTACACTCTAGGGGTGGGGCAGACAAGACTACGTGAAGTCGGTTTTGCAACAACGTAAATTTCTGTCACAAAGTAGTAGTATTAATAAACCGTAGATGAATCGACTATTAGTTACTTCATACATAGTTCAATCAACCTTAGCACAATTAATTGTAGTTGAATAAACCGTAGGTGAATCGCCCATTATTTATTTCGACCAGTAGTTATTTCAAAAATATGTGATACGATCTTTAGGTGTTTTAAACAGTAGTGTTTTTGACCGTAGTTGTTTTGAAAATAGTTAAAATAACTGTAGTTATTATAATACTTAACCGTTGTAGCAGACTCGGGTTTAGGGTGAAATCATTTGTTATATTTTTATCTTTTCGCAATTAGCTAAATGATATTTGATACACACGTATTTTAGTTTTAGGATTGGGCTACCTTTTGTTTGGACAATTTTTCTTACGTAACCTTTGTTTAAAAGGAACTGTAAGCGATGCATGTGGGTTTGGATCTGGGATAGACACAAATGAAACGAGTTTGTCGCTTGATAGGTGGCAAACGTGCGTGGCGCATCGGTAGATAGTTAGCAACACCCTTTGCATATTAATTATCAATTGTGCATGCACACTCACACGCGTCCCCTGTTGTTCGTTTGATTCTAAATTGACCTTTTTTCAAAATACCATTTAGTTTGATAAGTACGTTCTGCGAGATTGACCCCGGCTCACCTGCCCAATCGCATGTGTTACATACTTGGTCTGTCATTCGGTCAGTAGTTACTCGTTCATTCTACGTGCCCAAGCCACCCTTGCATCCCCTTCTCAATCCTCGTTATTGCAACATTCTCTCATATGTATAATGTTCTATTATACAGGGTATTCAAAGTTTGTTGATTTTGAGACAGCATTGTCTCGTTATGAGAGCAGTAGCTGTTACCCGCGACTTTGTCTGCGTTGAGTTCACAATAGCTAGAATGCATCGTTATCTTTTCAATTATTTGAAATTCTTTCGAGTGATTGACAATTAAATCCAAGGCTAAACTACCGAATACTACAAAATGAGACAGGCTTCTTCTGTGGGCTAGGCAAACATTACGAAAGGGTTTTGAAAAATTCAAACTTTTTGCTGGCCAATACATTATCATGCAATCGCACTACACTCTTATAACTGATGAACTTTGCTAAATCTTAGATATAAGAGTTTAAATGTCCTTCTTTCCTCCCTACTCCTTACAACATATCAGATCATCATGAAATGCAAGAGCGTCATGAAAATAGTTTTAGCTATGTTAAATTATACCGAGCACAGCCATATTGGTGCACGTTGCCCTTCTTACTCACAGATCGTAGAGGGGCACAGTGGGCGAGAGAGCAAATGTGGCTTTGACCGGAATGGGGCCCAGGAGGCGCAGGGTAGTTGCGACTGATCAATATAACCCATTTTGCCAATGGCAGTTGCAGCGCCAACTTATGTCCGGTGATTAGATACTTCCAACTTGGCCACGTCGCAGCATTTCTTTTGGTCTGCTTAAATCGGATTTAATCGAAACTGCCCACATTTGCTCTCTTTTGTGTAATAGGAGCAACGGTATCTTTTGCATAATACACAGGTTGGCTCCTCATGGCATACGGTTCTCATCTCTGGGACGGGTCTACGCAGCACTTATTAGATGTAATAGATGAGATTGTAGCTGCATGTCTTGGTAGTCCTCAAGTTACTAACATTTTAGAATCATTCAATAATAAATATAAATAGAATCAATCACTGCAGTCGCGTAAAGACTTTGCATCTCCGGATGTATTTTACCATTTCCACTGCACCATGGAGAGAGAAAGAGCTCATAAAGACTCTTAACTAATCCTTCTTTTTTCGTTCATAACACGTACTGGACTGCGGCGCCACTCAAATATGGGAGAAATAATACCGCCTCGATCTTAGCGCTTTGGAACTTTATTTCTTGTTCGCACGGCAAAGAAATATATTATAGCTCTAACCACACACGCGTTTCCTTCTTCTTTCGATCCCGAGTTCTGTCACACCCCGCCTGGGTATGAAGAAGCAAAACCGTCAAAGTTGGGACAGCTGTTACAGAATTGACAGCATCTGTAATGGTGGCCTTATTATTTGGTACACGGTGCGCCGCTTCGATTTTCAAGGTGGTAATGAAGGCAAAAGAGGTGTTAGAAGTATACGGGAGAGGTCCACTATTCTTCTATTCCTTAGAATGCGCATCGGGCGTCAGAGATCGCGCAATGATCTCCTTCTTTCATGGCGATGGGATAGGTTACGTGACATCCTAGCCGAAGTAGTGTTACGCACCATGGCTACCTGTTCTCCAAATCCCTAAAAACTGAAGATCAACTTCTGAAATGCTAACGAGCGGTTAATTGTGACCACGTGGTGCAGCCCGGGCAATGGAAACGTTATTACCTCTTTTCCATTTACTTATATATATTGAGGATACATTTAATACTCAATTTAAAAAACGCGGCCAGTAAATAACTCACGAAGTACGCCGCAATATAACGTGGTGCCAAGCACGTACGAGAATAAGAAAAAAACTATTGGCGGATCGTATCTAGAGCAAAGGCAGTTGTTCTGGGCTCCTTTGCAACGGACACGACTCGAGGCGGGCTTTTAATATGACAAACCATATGTCATACTGACTGATTTATGTACAAATTTAATATTAGTTAACTTTTGTATAATTTGTGATATGTTAAACAGAACTACTATATAATATTAAAAATAAATAAGTTTAACAAAATTAATTAAAAATCTGTAAAAAAATATTTATAGTTTAGATGGATTCGAACGCCGATTCGTAAGACTGGAAGTCCACCACAGACCTACTGAGCCACAGCCACTATGGAAATATTGCGCGAAATAGACGTTTAAATAATATTATATTTCAACAAAATACATTCTGCCTCATATTTTACATTTTTACATTACTTATTATAATAGCGTGATGATATTAATTATAAAAACATTGGGAGTCTTCACCAAACTAACTGTTCACTATTCTGTCGGATAAGAGAGATCGATGAGTACCCTGACAAGACTCTTGCTGAGCCGTAGATTCCGGAGTAGGTAACCTGGCCTGACTTTGCTGTGATACAGTAACTCTTTCCTCTCGAAATTCTTCAGATTCCTATGATCGCAATCATCTCTTCTTTTAAGTGGTTTTGATACTAAACAAATAAAGTTCGATCTATTCAAAGACCTTATAGTCAAAAAGAGATATTAAATTTGAAGATTTGAATAATTTAATTATTAAAATACTTAACTATAGTCGTCGTGGCGCGGCGCAGCGAGCGAGAAAGACTAGCGGACATCGCTGGCCGCGTTCGAAGGCGGCTCGGGCGTCGAAGGGCGCAAACTGACCTCCGCCCCCCATGAGCGCGGGCCTGAGGGTGACGGGTAGAGCCACTCGTCACCCTAGCAGAAGCAGGCCAGTCGGGGACCGCGTGGTCCCCCCTCCCGAGGAGGGCCAGACCGAGAGGAATGGCCCTGGGTCAGCCGGGGTGCGAGGGATATGTCACGAGAAAACCTCACCTTCGGCCTAGCACATCGACCCACAGACGGCGTGCGGTTTAGTCGGTTCGAGTCCGACATAACCTCCCCCTTCGGCTCCGAAAGGGGGGGGGGGGGTTATCCGTGGGGATTTCACGCACATAAAAAAACATGATTTTTATAAATGAACTGATTTTATTAAAATACTAAATGTTAAGTGAAGTCTACCACAATTAATTAGTGAAAACCGCAACCAACTCCGTGAAGCCGATTCTGATATTGGCTTGCACAACAATCAGACGTTCGACTAACTGTTCACTGTGACTAACCATTCAATTCAGGGCCTAAATGATGTTCAGCCATTTAATTAAATGGCTAGGAAAATAGCTGGGTTGAGGACTTTTAACTACTTGCCCAGCCATTTTATTAAACAGTTATAGAAAGGACTTATTGCCGCATGGTTATAAAAAAATTGCGCAGCTATCGCAATAAACCTATCACTAATTTTCTGTGAATCTCGGGGATTTACAGGTGTAAATAAATATATGTATGTATGTATGTAGGTATGTATGTAATTTTCTATCTTATTTCGAGGTGGAGCTTGCTCTTACGATTGTCCTATAAGCATTAGCCAGCCAGGTAATTAAATAATGTAATAAACCAGACGGCTGAATATCATTCAGGCCTAAAAACTTCCTAGGCAGTTTATTGGATGGCTGATTAAGCTAGTTGGCGGCGACATATCGATTATACCATATCCTGTATTATATGGATAGAATAGGTATTCTAAGAATTTGTCATGGTACAAAGAAATAAGGCTATTTTTCCCGTTGTGGACCCGGAGTGGGTGATGGAGGTAGGTGACGGAAGTGGGTGGACGCGTCGTTCTTAGAACAAGCTTCAGACTAAAAAAAACAGAGAGCTCGTGTGTGGAGTCGCATGAAGTGACATTAAAGTATCATTTCGCTCGCACTCTTTGTGTGCACACACGAGCTCTATACCGGGTATAAGAGGAACGCTCTCGCTATGCTTTCAAATCGAAAAGAAAATGGCAATATGTAGAGTACCCGGAGTACTACCAGGGGCCTTTGGCTTCGGGAGCGTTCCCCTTACCCCCGGTATGTTCTACACGTTCACTTGTCTATGTTATTCTTTGTGTGTCTGAGGGACCAAATTTCTTTAGCTTTTGATCTTGGAAAATAATGACATTCCGACTTCTATATACTTAAGTATATATGTTGCCTTATCGTTGAATGAAATTTTAAAGCATTAAGCATTTGCCTTATTCGTGTTGGTTCCTACAGCCCAGTAGAGTAAAATAGAGCCTTAAGCCTTAAGCGAATGCGACTAAGGAATAGGGCCGTTGTCCATCCAATAACTAACGGCCCATGAGAAAGTGCCCATTTGATGATAATAGGCACGCCCCATGGGAACGAAAAGAGGTGGCAAAGTTGAGATTCGAAAAAGGCATTGTTCAAACCATTTCATTTAGTAGTTTCAATATTTCTCCATTAGGTATGTCTTGTAATATAGGTACAGAACTACAGAAGAACATAAAGGTAAATAACCGACTTCAAAAAGGAGGAGGTTCTCAATGCGATTGGTATATTTTTTTCTTTAGTTTAATCCATTAGAATACATTTTTATCTTAAAAAGACCCATTTTAAACTCTCCGTGTGTTGACTCCCGTGTGTTGTCTATACGGGAACCATTTAATTTTTGTTACAATTATTATGAAACATTATTTTTAGATTAGTCCACCACATTAACTTAACTAAATTTAGAAGCAATTGTTATACTAACTTTTGCCCTAGATTTTCTTTCTTTTTACCTTTTTCTTTGAATATGACATGGTCTGGTTTATATTAGACAACAATTGGACACGACATGTGATGTAGCAACCGAGTCACAGAAGTTTTCCACGAATTTTCTTTTTGGGAAACCGAGTCAGGTCAGCTAACTTGGAATTCTGGGTGCTCCCTGTGTTTCACCTCATCGCTGTCCCTGTGGAAAAGCAGTCGACAGCCTCGGGCATTACGGCCTGTCATGGGGCAGGAGCGCAGGATGCATGTCATGTCATGCACAGCTAAATGACATTATTCACCGAGCTCTTGTCACCACCGACGTCTCATCCGAAGAACCCGTTGGTTTGGTGCGCGACAATTGCAAGAGACCGAACGGTATATCTTTGATGACTTGGAAGATAGGTAGGCCTTTGGAGTGCGCAACATACGTCAACACCCTGGCGCCTTGCCATCTTTCGACATCTACGAAGACCTTTAAACGGCGAAAATAAATGATAATATATCCAACAATTATATATTGTAGCTGTTTGGGGTCGAAACACTTGGACCATGGGGTCCAAGTGCACGGTCGCTGTAAATACAAAAAGCAAAGCGACTGGTCAATGCGTTGCGTGACCAAAGGGCTGGCTTCTTTTTTGCACAATGAATTGGCATTGCCATCCAACGAGGCACTTACTGTTGGTACTCTTAGTAATCTTAATCAAAAGTTAATACAGCTTTAGATCAATTCAATAAATGGATCTCCTTTAACTGCCTAAAAGTTGATGCAAAAAATCTAACTTAATGTTATTTTAGTCAACCAGTAAAAAATCTACAATGCAGTCTTAATGAAAATTAGTTGAACACGGTCGAGACTGTTAAGTTCCTGAGGATATATGTGGACAGCTTTCTCAATTGGCATTGCGAGTTGTTAAATGTGGAAGCTAGTACGTACACACTCAGCTTGTTATGTGCTGCGAGGTTTAAGAGATGTTCAACCTCTGGAACAACTAAAGTTTGAATACTTCGCTTTGGTTGAATCCAAACTGAGGTACAGCATTCTGTTCTGGGGGGGCAGCTATGACTATAATATACAGAAAGCCTTTATCGACCAAAAGAGAGCCATAGGAACAATGGTTCGCATAAAGCGGCAGCAGTCCTGTAGACAGTTTTTTAGGGACTTGAAAATATTAACGGTGCCAAGCCTGTACATCATGGCTCGGCTAACAATTTTTTCTAAAAATAAATACTTTTATGAGAGTCACGAGGAAAGGAAAGTGCGAGGAGAAAACATATGCCGTCCATCACTTGCCCCCACATTTAATGTAGTCAAACATGGGTCAAGCTACAGTGCAGTGAAACTTTTAACAGACTGCCTTTAGAAATAAGGAGCAGCCTGTATACATCCAATTTCTTATCGATATTAAAGGCAAGTAAAAAGTTTTTACTCAATAGAGGATTTATAGAATGACATGTTCAAACAAATATAACAATTATTATTATTTACTTTTTATATCAATGACATTTATTTTAAATTTAAATTAAGTTTTATCTTTAATTTGGATTTGCATGTCATTTTTATTTTAACAGTTAATGTATCGTATGTCAGCATATTTCTTCTGGATCGGTTAATTAATTTATTAGTATTTGTTATCTTTTCTTTGATTCGTGTTTAGAATAAGTTATACTAAGTAAAGCTTCGACACACATGTGTGTTATGTAATAAATGAATTGAATGGAATTGAACCACCGGCCTTTTGGGCACGTTACCAGTCGACATTGATGGGGAGGAATTTTTCGACGCCGGAACTTATAGACCTATCTTTTATTTTCTTGTAAGTATTTTATGGGCGGTGTACTTGTCTGCCACCTTAGTGGTATAAAAAAAGATTACCATACACGGGCACGACGTTTGATAAGCCTCTTAATGAAGGGGAACCTGCCCTTCATTGCCCGAAGCCCGTTGAGGTTGAACATCCCCAACTAGGGTGTCCGAATGTCTACAATCAATAAGCTTGCAATTTGCAATTATTGAGTGTGCGAGGCAAATATCCGTTTATGAATCGTTAGCTTCGACGTTAGGGGCGGGCAAAGGACTCTTGTGCACCCAAGTCTAGTCAACCATGTTTTTAGTTGCATTTAACGGGTCGTGAACCAATTTATTGCTGTTAACCGGTACAGTTTGATGAAGTTTAATTGCGGTCCAGTTAGGTTTACATCAGCAATGGCTAGCAGTATCCAAGAATCGAAAGAAGAAGAGCTACGCACCCTTAGCAATGAACCCGCTAAGGCGAACAGCCAGGAATCTGGAAATCCCAGGTGAAGATACTCGAAGCTTGCCATTATTGTTGACCGGTATGGTACTGTTTAAAGTCGGTTGCGTATGTAACCCAGATGGGTGCAATTAATATACGTATCAATTTGGAGCTTCCAATGACATTGACTTGAGCTTTAGTTGCATTAATCTCAAGCCCATAATTCGTCCCCCATTTGCATAATACGGCCTCAAGTCGTATTTATTGTTGTGAATGCATCTATAAAAATAATTGATAGGTATGAGTATAAACTTCCCAAGATTAGTCCCTTTCGAAGATTAGTCATGACTAACAAATAAGTCATTTAGATTAATTGCTTATATCTAGCCCAGTCCGCAACTCGCAACCCTAGCTCTTAGCAAGCGTAATTAGGTACACAGAGCAACACGGCCTATGCCTGTGTCTAGCAAAAAGTGTTTGATGTCAATGAAAATGTAATTATGAGCGCATCATATGAGCATTGGGTATAAATATGAAAAATTTAGATGAAGGGGAGCGTCCAGCTCCCTTCGCTTTGGCAAAAACTCGATTTTTATTTGGTCGTGAATGTTTAGCTCAGTTACAACCTTCCCTGCGAGGCGAACATATCGACAAATTAATAATAGTATTAATAAAATGTAGGTTTCAAGTTCGAAATCATTGTTATGGTACTTTTTCAATATCAAAGACTTATTTACTGTTTATTTGAAGCGTCGGAGAGGTCCCGGGTTTGAATCCCGGATTTAAACAGTAAATACACACATCTCGTCACCCAGAGATTCTTTGCACCCCCGTCCCGCTGTTACCCGAACCGCGCCGAACCATGGCTGGAAATAGCGGGACCATCGGGAACTGTGTGGCCTTGTGTGACGTTTATCATTGTCGTGCTGGCCAGATGGTTTGGCAAAGGGTTTTATATCGAGTTTCCCTTCTCTCGCAATGATCTGCATATTTTTCCGTTAGTCATCTCTTACGACACCATTAGGATGAGACGGAGTGGTGATACTTGTATTCTTTTCCCGTCACCACGCGAATGAATCTATGCTTGTCTATATTTAACCAGGCACTGCCTTAGGACGTTTTCCTTTTTAGATCGGTACTAATAAACCAATTAGATGGACGCTGAAATCTACAGACTTAATAACTCCTCTAATTTTATTTTTCTTCTTCTTCATCATCTTAGCGTTAATTCCAGTCGCATCCGAAGCCATTATCTTGGAGTCTGGGTTTCGCTTCACCAGTCTAACTGCAGATTTGGCTGAATTTCGATATTTTCTGTGAAGCGACTGCCATCTGAGCTCCACAATCCAAAGGTGATATCTAAGAATTGCAGCTAGATCAGTTGTTGAACTTTTAGGGCTCCAACTACCCGTAGCGACTGCCATAGATTGCCCGGTTGTTCGTATGACAACCGGGACCGGCGGCTTAACGTGCTCTCCGAGGCACGACCAGACCAATGTAAATACTCGAATTCATGCATACAAATATTTGCACAGAGCAGGGATCGAACCCGCGCCTCCTGCGTAGCGACCGGGTTCACTACCGCTACGCCACGGAGGCTAATTTTAATAGGGTTATGTAACCTTTTAAATTTTAAAATTATTTAAATCTTCTAAACTATGCAACGGATTTTGATATAGTTTTTACTATAATTTAAATATTTTTCTAAATAGAAGCTTTTCGTGATAAAAGGTAGCCTATGTCTGTTCCCAAGCTCTAATTCAGCTCTGTTCCAAATTTCATTAGGATATCTTCAAAAATGACAATTTTCATTCAAACCTTCATCCCCTATTTCCCTCCCCTTGAACTCCTTTGCTCCTGACGGAAGGTAGCCCATGTCCGTTCTTTTGCATTTATAATATGAATAATAAGTAGTTCACGGGCACAAAAATTTAACTGTGAAATACTTAGGTAATCTAAAATGAGATTTATTTATATTGTAATTCTTAATGGTATTTTGTTACTCTGCTAATTAAGGTTTGTCGAATATATTTTATTATACAACAAAAACAACAGACAAAAAAAAAATCATTACATAAGAAGAAATTTTGTTTCAAGGGAACAATACATTTACAGATAAATAGGAAACTTGTTGTGAGCTATGAGACACAATCATTTATTCTATTGAAATGTTTTATTCCAAATGAATATCCAAAGTAAACACGTTATGCTATTTACATTTCTAAAATAAACAAAACCAAAAAATTTTAGATGACTACCCTTAAAAACAAATTCAACGTAACAAATATTTAAGTAGATTAAATCAACACAAAAGAAAAAAGAAAACGAATCGTTGAACTTTTGTTCGAGAAATATCCGATTGGAAGATATTTATAGCTCTGAGGTAGATTGGTCACCAGTACTTTTCGATTTCAGAACACAGAACGTAATAGTATGTTGAAGATTGCCGGTATATTATGCGATTTTTTTTATCAGATAGGATTTATTTAAAATAGTATTCAAGTAGCTTCTGCTGCTACCCATACAGCTAGCAGGTGAATTTAAATTGAGCCCCGATCCTGGTTGGATACCTTTCATACACACGAAGAAAATACTTTTTATTTTTTCAATATAATGTAAGACAATTTTATTTCTCATAATTCCACAGGCATTGACGTAGTAATTGACTAAAGAAGTTTTAAAAAATACGCTGTCTCTTCTTTTATAGTGTACTACGCTGAAACATGACAGACATAAGGAAACAATCCTGGCAGTAATATATGGTCTGAGCTTGCACATTATATTAAAAACGGAGATTCAGAAAATCATCTAGAATTGAGCGTAACTGTTGGCGTTGAGCATTCCTACACACCTTACCGCACTGATTCCGAATCGTCGCATATCTTTCTCGGTCTAACTCCGTAGGGCGGCTTCTGAACTTAGACTTGACTGCAGCTTTTTTTGACATGAACCATTTCATTTCATCTGTTAGCCAGAGCGATGGTAAGTGTTTGACTTTAATTTTGCGTATAATCACGTTCCAATCGTACAGTTGAGTTAGGTTGTTTGTGAACAATTTAACCTTTTCATTAGTGCAATTAGAGTCAAAAAGTCCAATCAATGGCACTAGCATCCCTGCGTAGGGAGCCGAGTTCCATGTCACGGTAATTGCACTGCGTGGAGGACTTTAAGAGAAAAAAGACAGAAATGAAATAACATTAATTCATATTTAATATTCCCTGATATTATTGTATAGCGCAATCTAGAGCCAAAGTAAGCATAGCCTAACTAATTTGTGTTATGAGATCTAGAATGCGGAGTGGGAATCGATCCCGCGTTTTTCGTAGTAGTCGAACGCACTGCCGAGCTGCTACGTCACATGTAACAGTTCTACGGCGCGGTGTAGCTCGTAGGCTACGTAGAACAAGCAAGTCAGAATTAGCCAAAGGAAAAAATATTATTTTCTTTCGAAATTCGTTGAGAGAGGTCACTGGCAGTCTACTTTTGGTTTTGCGTGTTATTTATTTTTTTCATTGTGCTCTCCGACTTTTGAATTAAAAATAAAATCAGTGTTATAATTGAAGGACATTTCATTTATAACCATTTTCATGTAAATATGAAAATGAATGAATTGTGAATACATGAAGTGTGAAACAATTCACCCTTTCTTTTGGGGTATAAATCGAAAAATATGGATCCTAATAAGATATTATGAGCACCTAAATTTAGGAAATTCAACTCTAAATAACTTGTGTACTCTTCGTGTTAAAACAAAAACAAACGAATTACGCAGTAAACAAAAATCACCCTTATATTACGAAATGGCGCACATTGGAAGAGGCCTATGTCCAGCAGTCGACTGCAGTGGGCTGATTGATTGGTTGATTGATATTTAAGATGGCAGAGAACGCAACGATCCGAGTACCACGCAAAACCAAATGTAGACTGTCAATGAACTCTCCCAACGAATCGCGAAAATATCAAAGAATCAAAGAATCAATTTCGTTTATTCAGTCCAGGCACATTAAGAGATTTTTTACAATTATGTCAATATATAATAGTAAATGAAGTAAAAATGATTGAATGATTTATTTGAAAATGATTCTTTCGCTGGTTCGGTACCTAAGTTGGTTCTACTGAGAAAATACCAGAGAGAAACTCAGTGAACAAAATTATCGCTTTTATGTAAATGTTTTAAAATGTTTTTATTTAAAACAAATTTAATTGTGCGAAAAGCTCAGAGAATGATGAAATGTTTATTCTCTTTGTCATATAAAGTCAACTAGTTGATTACAATTAAATCATTTGTTATATGCATAAGATCAGAACTAATTAATTTATAATACTGTCTTCCTCACTGGTAAGATGCAAAGGTAATGGAGGCTGAGTAACATTACCACAGTATTTAAAGGCTAGGGGTCCAGGAGTGCGGCAGCTACCATGGCATAAAGACAATGTCCCCCAGAATGAAACTCCATAAGATTATAAGCTACCTACACAGCACTACATACTCAATCCTGGTGATATTGACGATCGTACAGGTTCAGGTCACAAGGGCTTTTGCAAAATTACAATTAAAACAACAATTTTACTGTAGAAGATTCATTTTTTATTATTGCCAACAAACAAAACAATGTCTACTTTCTGAAATACAATTAAGTACTTACATTATTTAATTATTTATTTACATAAATACAGAACTTAAAATGTAAATGATACTAAATTAAATTTAGAACTAGAAACTAAAACAAGCTAAACTAAATAACTGAAATATTAAATATATTATGCTTAAATATATTTGAAAGGCTTTTGAAAATACAATAGGTATATTATAAAAAATATTTTTTATAGATACGAGTACTTTGTAAAATCTAGCCTTAGTCACTTTCATATGAACGAACTGATTATAAACTATTTTTCGTCACTAGTACCGAGACATGTTGATAAGTAGTAACATAAGTATTTAAATTGTGCTAACGTACCAAATGAAAAAGTGAAACTATAAGCCGCCAAAATTGTAAGAAACATTTAATAATCTGGATCATAGGAATTTACTTAAAGTGATAGCTTAAATTGTTTAACGTGTCTATTATTATGCTTTGGTAAAACGGATGAGTTTTTCCGCGTAGAGGAGAGATGCCGAAACAACTTGTGTAGTTAGACCGCGTAGAATATTTCGTCCAAGTCGTCCAACACGTCGCCTTCTTCGTCGCTCCACAAGTCGGTGTAGTCGACGTCGTCGTCGTCGCCGGTGCCGAGTGCCATGCAGTACAATATTAACAATGCCACCATGGTCACCCACAAGTAAAAAATGAAGATCATATCTAATAAAATAAACTGATTACAGATCTTTCCCTCAGCAGTCATCTCACTATTGGATGAGTTGATAGAATCAGCGAGACTTAGTCGAGTTCCCATTTTTCCTGTAAATAGAAAAAGAATTTTATTGTTTTCATATCACGGATTGAAACGCATCTTGTGACAAGATAACCGGTCTAGACGCACTCGTGTTTCTGTCTTTTTTTAAGAATAGAACCATTGTTTGTGTTTACATACAAAAGCATGCAACAAGTACGAAATAATACCTACACATAGTAGGTATGTTTTGCCTCTTATAGCGGCGTACGAGGTATCCTTTGTCTAGTTTGCATATTATATACAAAGTGATTGAGATTATTAGAATCAATTAAGAAAATATCGGTTAATAATAAATATTCTACAACATTCTACACAACGCTATCTAGACCCGTGGTAAGCATAGCTTAACTAGCTTGTGTTATGAAATCTAGAGTGCGGATATTAATCAATTAGCACACCGCAGTCCTCTGCTAGACATAGGCCTCTCCCAGAGTGCGGATAAACATAGTTATATTTTTTTTCAAACACATACATATTGTACATACAAACACCCAGACCTATATAAATGTACATATTCATACATATAAATATTCTACCGCTACACCACAAAAGCCGTAATGTTAATGGAACGCACTGGTTTTTAGGGGAGGCTCGAGCCCGAGATGTTAATGCCGTTTCCCCTTCGTGCCGTTCCACAAGTGGTCGTGACCCTGACGACACTACTACCACCTCACTTTTAGGCACCAAACTATCGGCAATAGAAACTAGTTTCATCTAAATACGCCTATGTTACCCCGGTCAATTATTTAAAATACGTGGTGAAGTTGAATCCTGGCACTTAGTAGTGAAAGTC
The DNA here is from genome assembly GCA_949126895.1 of Eilema caniola. NCBI lineage: Eukaryota > Metazoa > Arthropoda > Insecta > Lepidoptera > Erebidae > Eilema > Eilema caniola. The sequence continues at coordinate 15,548,465 of OX421460.1, read as the reverse complement.
GCGGTTTTCAAAAATGAAATCGGATGGTATACGCACCAAAACTATTACTCTATACTGTGCAGACTTCGGAGCTACTGACGTTATGCCCGAGCAACAGTATTGTTATGGCGAATTCGCGCCGTTCTGCGCCGCAGGCCAGATAGGGGCGTTGCTTTCAGTTTCAGTTACACGCCTCCAAGGCCCATACCATATCTCTTATAGAGAGTGGAAAAGTCGATAAACCTTTTGCATTTTCTCCGTATTCGTGAAACATTTACGCTACCTATTCGCGGGATACTAAATAGTTTGTTTCCGACTATAATTTATTGATCCTTATGCTAAATTTAGTACAACCAGATACGATTAGATGTTAGAGGGTGACTAAATAGCATACCTACTTACAAAAATCTTCATAAACTTTCACATCTTACTAGTAAGATAACTGTACCCGCAATTCCGCCTGCAAGGAATTCGAAATTAACTTACTTCATAAGACACAATTTAGTATAGTATACCCGCCAGTATGGCTGTAAATACTTAGGGATTCTAGACATTATCGATAACGATAATTAATTTAAATGTCAAAGTATCGATAAACACGCATTTAGTGTGCACTACCACTAGTGTGGTCATTGCTGTCGTTTTGTGTGACAGACATGCGCATTCCCTTATACGTACATATGAGCTCTCTTTGTACTTACATATAACGGAATCCTCCCTTCCGGTCTCCCATCTTAGCGTAGGGAGGAAGGCTAAATCGATAAAATTAACTTATGAAGTGTTTACAATAATAATATTAGGTCCTTACGTATGAAATTCACGTTTTGTACGGTAGGAATAAAAAGTCGATTTTTGTTGTAAAATATATTTAATTAATCAAAGTATGCACCGTTGTTATCTATGCACTTTTGCCATCTTATGGGTAGTTCATTGATCCCTTTACTATAAAAACCATTGGGGCGAGAATCAATAAACTCTTTGAAGGCGGTTTGGACTGCTGCATCGGAGTGGAATTTTTTTCCTTCTAAGAAGTTGTCCAAATTCCGGAAGAAATGGTAATCTGTTGGAGCAAGGTCCGGGGAGTACGGTGGATGTCGCAGACATTCCAATTGTAGCTCAGCTACTTAGTGGTTGTTTGTTGTGCAGTGTGTGGTCTTGCGTTGTCGTGAAGCAGCAGTGGCCTAGAGCGATTGACCAATCTCGGTTGTTTAACAGCTAGTTCTTCCTTCATGGTTTGCAGTTGCTGATAATAGATATCGGCCGTAATCGTTTGGCCAGATTTAAGAAAGCTGTAGTGAACGACACCGGCGCTAGTCCACCAAACACTTACAAAAAACTTTTTCTGAGTCAATTTTCATTTAGGGCCGGATTTGGCTGGGTCTCCAGGGTTCAGCCATTGCGATGAGCGCTTTCGATTATCGTACAATATCCACATTTCATCACAAGTAATGATTCGATTTAAAATCCCTTCATTATTGTGTCGGTTGAGCAAAGTAACACAGCAGGCGACCCGTGTTTGCAAGTTCGATTCACTCAATTCATGAGGTACCCATCGTTCGAGTTTTTTTACTTTCCCGATTTGCTTCAAGTGGATTAATACAGTTTTGTCACTTACCTCGAAGCCTGCTGCTATCTCTGAAGTGCTTTGTGATGGATCCGCTTCCACAATAGCCTTTAATTCTTCGTTTTTCACTTTGATCTCCGGCCGTCCACGGGGTTGGTTCTTAAAGTCGAAATTTCCAGAACGAAAACGTTGAAACCAAAAACGTACCGTGCTGTCTTTAGCGACACCAGCGCCGTACACATCATTAATTCTTCGAGCTGTTTCTGCAGCACTGGTGCCACGGTAGAACTCGTACTCGTAAATATACCGATATTTCATGTTTTCCATTGCGCGGTAATAAGCGACGCCAAAGAAAAAAAAATGAGGAAAATAACAAATGAATGAAAAAAAAATTCCAAAGAAAAAAAAAACAGCTAAATAAATTTATTAATTTAAATTTGGAATTCTTAACCAAAGAGGAGATATTTCAGATCAAATTGATCAGTACGACAAAACGCTAATTTCATACGTAAGGACCTAATTTAATATAATAATTACTTGTTACTCAATTAAGTTCCACTACAACAAGGTACAATCAGCGTCAGAGCGATCTTGACTACAAAGTCTAAAAAATATCTTAATACCAAGGTAGGTATTAATATATTATTGTCTGAACTAAAGGTGTGTACCAAATATCATTGTCTACCACCAAAGTGGTATAAAAAAAACAGGAAGAAAAGAAAACCAGGGCATTATAGTACATTACTGCCGCGGCCACCAATTGTAGTGTTGCCGGACGATCGTGAAGTATGCGGGCCGAGGCGCAGCCGAGGCACGCATTACGGAGTCCGGCAACGCTCAGTTGTGGCCAAGGCTTGTATAGTGCTTTTCTCAAACAATGCGCGGAAATTAAAACTAAGTAGTATCTAGGCAGAATTTTTAAGTTACCTACTGTAAGTTTTCCTGGCCACTGCTCGCATGTACAGCAATTTCGATTTATCTCGAAGAAGATTGTCAAAATAATGTTCACATTTCCAAGCATGTTTGAGAAAAGATCATTTTGAACACTTTGTTCGTTAAGATCGATCTGATGCTGAGTGTACTTATGACGTCGTCGTCGCGTCGTCCGTTCGAGACATTAAGCCTGGCCAGGTTAGCAAAATGGCTTACGTAGGAAGGAATACAAGTAATTCAGCTTACCTAGGGGGGTTGCAGGGAACACTAGTAGGTTAGAGCGGGGAATAAGGGCTTGAGGCCCATCTGATGACCCTGTTGGAGTACGAAACTTCTAATGTCTAAATCTGATGGTGCGCACCGATTCCGGTCACAATGTGTGAGGATAAATTCCCTACTGTGGCGAGCGGTGCCATTATAGAGTTTGTTCGACACGATGCCTACAGCTACTTTTTATGAAAACAAACCATTGTACTGGCAGTAAAACGCAGACATTGACGCACACTCTCACCTGAGCCTGAGAGGTTCCACAGTGCCTGTAGATAATGGCATTGTCGACTCGACTTCTGAATAGGTATCCCGTCTTTGCACGTAGTAGAAAGGTTCAAGATGATATGCAGGTCGTTGTGCTGGGATCGTCTTTTATTTACTAGGCGATTACTATAATCCCTATCAATGTGTTGGCTCGTGTCCCGCAATTCTCAACTCTGACTGGGAGGAAGATATCGTATAGTACCTATTTCTCCAGCTACTTAGGTACTGTTTTAAGATTATTGTCGCTCTTGTATGTATGCGATGTAACTGTTATTTAATCTGTGATATAGTTAAATTCTTCGAAGTGAAAGTTAAACGTGTCTAATGATATGTATATTATAATCGATATCTATATAGATGCTTTGTCTGCACACTAAAATGGCAACAGAATTAAAAAGCTTGTTAAAATGACGACAGTTATCCTGATTTTATTTTACGGACCAATCTCAGACGACATAGTGTGCTACACAAAAAAATACTTCATTAATAATAAATTCCTGATAATAAATATTCATAATTCATATAAATTTATTATTATTTATTAAACAATAATAATGTATCTTAACGTAATTAAAGCAGTTATAATTTTTTATCTTCTGAATGTGTACGCTTTTTTAGAAAGCCGCCATGTTCCTGCAAGCCGTACCTATGCCTATAAAGTATGTCGCAGCCAACTAGTTTAATCAGCCATTCAATTAACAGCCTATATAGCTTCTTTACTAAACAGGGCCGAATGATATTTAGCCACTTGATCAAACAGCAGTGAAATGTCTTGGATCGGTGACGTTTCATCAGTTGCCTAGCCATTTGATCAAACAGCTAGGCGACCAAAAGACTTGTATCAATTACGTTTCGTTGCTTGCCTAGCCTTTAGTCCACTCGCAATAGCCTTCCTGTCTTATTTATAGTATTAGAGTCTGATCAGATTCCTAAATGATAATTTTGGATATCATTAGACGCGTGTTTAATTGGAGAACATTAAATAGCCATTTCGTTCGTGTGTGCTGTAAGACTAAAATCCTTGTAGTGAAACCAAAAATCCATATTGAAAAACAAAAAAAAACGGCATGAAAGATCTGTCTGGTCTGAAAGATCATTAAATTCTGTGTAGGTAGGTAGGTATAAGAATCAGTGCTGCAATTCTGAAACACAGGCGAAACTGGTGGCAGCAGCGTTTGAAGGTTACAGAAAGTGTCTGTTTATTTTGTGTTAGACGCGTCTAATGATATAGGTAGGTACATACACGGGGTGCATATCATCATCTGGGAATCTCAGTTAGTGTTATCGGCTCTAATACTATTTTAGTAGAGAGCACGGAGTATAGAATATGATTAGGTAAAGAGGCAAGGCGGTTGATTAGATAATAAAGTTAATAAATAGAGAAGATTGATATCAGAACATAATTACGTTCCGATTAGACAGCATCTGTCGCGTGGTGGTACGCTGGGGACGTGGTACAGTGCAAATTATTTGTATGCATGAAAATAGCTCCCTATTTACTTTGGTCTGGTCGTGCCTCGGAGAGCACGTGAAGCCATCATTCTTGATTGTCTTACAAACATCTATGACAGTCGTTACTAGTAGTTGGAGCCCTAAAAAGTTATCAACTAGTCTAACTGCAATACTTAGATATCGCCATTATGTCGTGGAGGTGAGATGGCATTCGCTCCACGGAAAATGTGAAAGATCAGCTTAACACAGTTAGACTGGAAAAAGCGGATACCAGACTCCAACTTAAAATCTTCGCACAGACTTGGGATACAGTAGGACGAAGAAGAAGAATGATGTCACGGCTCATAAATGTCACGTGACACGTTTGCACATTTTTGAATTATGGCACAGATAACATATTATGGCATGCACTTTGAAGTAATTTTGTGTTACTTTTTCATATTCATATGTATCTGTCGCCGGTAACTAGCTTAGTCAGCTGTTCAATTAACGGCCTGAATATTGTTCAGTTATTTCGACGGTTTAATCGAATAAAGACGTATGTGTATATCCATACTTCCATACTTATATTATAAATGCGAAAGTAACTCTGTCTGTCTGTATGTTACGCTTTCACACCTAAACCACTGAACCGATCTTGATGAAATTTGGTACAGAGGTGGATTAGAGCTTGGGAACGGACATAGGCTACCCTTTATCGTGAAAAAGGGGTAGTCTGGCCTGCGGTAGAAGGGGGGGTAGTAGGGCCATGGGATGAAGGTTTATGTGAAAGTTTGTCATTTTTGAAGATATCCTGATGAAATGTGGTACAGATATAGATTAAAGCTTGAGAACAAACATAGGCTACCTTTTATTGCGAAAAAAGGGGGTAGAGGGGGGGGGAGTAGGGCTAGGGGATGTATAAGTTTGTCTTTGAAGATATCTTGATGAAGTTGGTATAGAGATGGTTTAGAGCTTGAAAATGGACATAGGCTACCTATTATAGCGAAATAGGGGTTTAAGGGGGGGAGGGGGATAGGGGATGAAAGTTTGTCAGTTTTGAAGATCTCCTGATGAAATTTGGTACAGGGATGAATTAGAGCTTGGTAACGAACATATGCTGCCTCTTGTCCCGAAAAGATGGGTAGAAGGGGAGATTATGGCCATGCGATGAAAGCTTATATGTAAGATTGTCATTTTTGAAGATATCCTAATCAAATTTGGTACTGAGATAGTTTAAAGCTTGGAAACGGATATAGGCTACCTTTTGTTGCGAAGTAGGGGGTTTATGGGGGGAGAACAGGGGTTGAAAGTTTTGCATTTTTGAAGATATCCTGATGAAATTTGGTACATAGATGGATTAGACCTAAAAATGGACATAGGCTACCTTTATTCGCGAAATAGGGGATAGAGGGGGGCGAAATGGGGCTAGGAGATGTAAGTTTGTCAAATTTGAAGATATTCTGATGTAATTGGTATAGAGATGGATTGGAACTTGGAAATGGACATAGGCTACCTCCCTTTTTCCGCGAAAACTGAGGTGGATTAAGGGCTAGGAGATGTAACTTTGTCAATTTAAAAGAAATCCTGATGAAATTGGTATAGAGATGGATTAGAACTTGGAAACTGACATAGGCTACCTTTTAACGCGAAGAAAGGGATAGAAGAGGCGGAGGAGGGGGAATAGGGCTAAGGGATGATAGTTTGACATTTATGACGATATCCTGGTGAAATTAGGCACAGAAACAGTTTAGAACTTGGAAATGGATATGCCTACCTTTTTTATAGAGTGGGGGGAGGGGTAGGGAGATGAAAATTTGTAGATGTGATCGTTTGTTATTTTTAAATATCCTTATGAAATTTGGTACAGAGATAGATAAGAGTTAAGGGTAGCATTAGGGGAATAAAGTTTGTCATTTTTCAATCGCGTAAAAAAGGGGGTGAATAGGGGACAAATAGTGAGAATTTAAAAATTAAGAGGACAAAGTTGTGTAAAGTTGAGTAACTTTTCTCCGGTCCAACCGAGTGAGATCAAAAAGATAATTTACTCTATCAAATCCAACGCCAACGTATGATTATTATAATACGTAGTATTAGTCGTCGTATGATCACTAGGTACATTCTTAGACCATCTCCTGGAGGTAATTACCCACATTATAAATTATTCTTTGCACTCAGAGCAGTTCCCATCTCTATGGCGTAAGGCCTATGTTATCCCTCTCCCTAAAATATCAAACCCATCCCTTCCTAATCATTGCCGGCCTATTAGTATTTTACCGTTCTTGTCAAAAGTGCTGGAGGCCTGTGTGCACGGACAGTTATCCTCTTTTGTTTACAAGAATAACTTATTAAGTCTCCTACAGTCAGGTTTTAGGCACAGAGCACAGTGACCGCGCTGTTGAAAGAGACTGGTGACGTTAGGGCTGGTATGGACGACACCAAGCTCACGGTACTGACACTGGTAGATTTCTCAAACACGTTTAATACTGTCAACCACGATCTTCTTATAACCACTCTATCTCACTATATGATATCCCCGGAGGTTCTGGAATGGTTCACAAATTATCTTCAGGGGCGCCAGCAAGCGGTTCGCCTGCATGAAAAGTCTTCGTGCTGGTGCGACACTGACACTGGTGTTCCTCAAGGCTGTATACTGTCTCCATTATTCATCATCTACCTCCTCACGAAAAATCTTCGATGTGCGTATCATTTGTATGCCGATGACCCACAGGTCTACGCTCAGGCGGGTGTGGGAGAAATACACGATACCATTAATAGCGTAAATCAGGATCTAGAGCAAATCAACAACTAGGCGAGCAGATTTGGATTGACTGTGAACCCTTTTAAGTGCCAGACTATCATTATTGGTAGCCATTGGCTCACCAACCGTATAGATAAACTGTCTCTTCCACCTATCGTATTGAATGGATCGACCATTCAACTGAGCACCTCAGTAAAACATCTAGGTATTTTCATAGACTCGACCTTGAACTGGCAAAAACAAGTTTCTCACGTTAGCCAGAGAGTAACTGGGACACTTCGGGCATTATATCCCCTACGGACCCTCCTACCCACCGAGACCAAGACTATGCTCGTTCAGGCTTTACTGTTCCCTATATTTGACTATAGCGATATATGTTACATCGAACTCTCTGCGGAACATCTCAACAAATTTGAAAGACTTAAATCAATTTCTCCGCAGGTACGACCATGTGTCTGCTTGTCGATCCCAACTAAACTGGCTACCAATTCGTCAACGTCGGAACTTGCGGGCACTTACTACTCTCTTCTCTCACCCTGGGGGCCAGATTCCTGCCTCTGCTCCACGCGGCGCAGAGGACGACGGCCTCCAGGACCATCAGGGGGTACCGCACGATATCCTTTGAAGCGGCGAGTCTCCTGGCCGGATCGCCACCTTGGATCCTGGAAGCGAGGACCCTTTCGGCACTCTATCGGTTCCGAAAAGAGGCGCGGGGGCGGGGATTCGATCCTGAGCCCGAAGAAATTCGGGCCGAGAAATCCCGGCTCCACAGGGCCATGGTGACCGAGTGGGAGGTACGACTTGAGCAACCACGCGCAGGGCACGCCGTCATTGCGGTGGTAAGACCCATCATGGGGGAGTGGCTAGAGAGGCCACACGGTGGCCTCTCGTACCGTCAGACGCAGGTCATTACCGGACACGGTAACTTCGGGCGGTACCTGCATCTGATGGGCATAGAGCCAACGCCCGAGTGCCATCACTGCGACGCGAGCGTGGACTCGGGGCTGCACAAGCTCACCGAGTGTCCAGCGTTTGAAACACCGAGGCGGGAGCTTGTGACGGCCCTGGGGGTGAGAGTGCTCACGCTCTCCGCCCTGCTCGCGGCGATGGTCCGCTGCGCGGATGCGTGGGCGGCCAGCGCCTCCTTCTGCGAGCAGGTCATGCTCGTCAAGGAGACAGCAGAGCGGGCGCGGCGCAGCGAGCGAGAAAGACTCGCGGACATCGCTGGCCGCGTTCGAAGGCGGCTCGGGCGTCGGAGGGTGCAAACCGACCTCCGCCCCCCATTAGCGCGGGCCTGAGGGTGACGGGTGGAGCCGCTCGTCACCCTAGCAGAAGCAGGCCACGGCGGCGGCGCGCTTCGCAAGACGATGCGCGCCCCCCCCCATACCGGGGGTGAGTCGGGTACCGCGTGGTCCCCCCTCCCGAGGAGGGCCAGACCGAGAGGAATTGCCCTGGGTCAGCTGGGGTGCGAGGGATATGTCAAAAGACAACCTCACCTCCGGCCTAGCACATCGACCCACAGACGGCGTGCGGTTTAGTCGGTTCGAGTCCGACATAACCGTGGGGAAAAAAAATCTCTCTTCTCTATACTCACATCTACTACTACTCCTATTTACTTATCTCCTTTCTTTCAGTATCTTCACACCACTCACAATAGAGACCTTCGATCAAAAAATAATTTCTTTTAATAATAATAATTAATAGTTTCTTTGGATATGTATCGTTATGTATATATTTTATATATGTGTTTATTAGTATGTATATTTATGTACACTGCTTTATATGTACTATAAATTATATATTATATAACTGTATCAGATTTACTTTTGATAATGCACTTACTGAGTGTTTCTCGGCACCACCTTTGGTTGACTGGTAGAGAATGCCTGTGGCATTAAGTCCGCCCATGTACCTACTTGTGCATGAATTATTAATAAATAAATAAATAAATAAAGATGTGAATTTAATGACATATAGCGAGGGCTCAACGCTAAGTGATAACCGACATCACCGCGGGTAAAAGCTAGTTGCACATGCGTCTTGTTGTGTTGTGTTTTTGCTCAACGAAACCGTCGATTTTATTAAACGGCTAGACAAATAGCTAAGATCGATGACGCTTAACTACTTGCCTAGCCATTTAATTGAACAGAAAAATTACTTATTTCTGCATGGTTATAAAAAAATAACCACGAAGGCTTAATGCGGGAGTTACGCTCCGCTCCGCTGCCGCATTAGCCTTCTAATAACCTAACCTAATCAAGTAGGTTTGCGTAGTTGTCACAGTAAACCTATCACTAATTTTCTGTGAATACCTACGCCTCTGTCTACCCCCTCGGGGATTTACAGGTTTAAGTATTATGTATGTATGTAATTTTCTATCTTATTTCGAGGTAGGACCCCATCTTACGATTGGCCTAAGCATTAGCCAGCCAGTTTATTAAATGATGTAATAAATGAAAAGGCTGAATAGTTAATTGGACGGCTGATTAAACTAGTTGGCGGCGACATATCTAACGCTTTTTTAGGAAAAGTTAATTGTAACGGTGTACCAAAACTTGGTGGGCACCTACGTAGGTACTATCAAATTCGATGGGTCGGTAGCTTAGCGGTTAATGAGTCAGCCTTACGATCGAGAAGTCCCGGGGTATAACCCGGGTCCTTACACTACCGATGTGAACCCACTATTAACACAAGCAATTTAGCTTATTCGGAGGGATTAGAGGGAATATTAGTGATTACATGAAAAAAATAATTAAACCTATTAATTTTTTATTTACTTATTTATTTATAAGGTGTTGCCAATGTAGTTACCACAATGAAACTTACTTCGTCTGCTAAATATTTTGTACATTTCTAGGTAACAAGAGCACAGAACACTATTAACCTAAGCAACTACGGTGCAGATTTCTTACAGAACAGCATGACTAATCGTCATTTTGTCAGTAAATAGGTACAGTGATTGTTTTGATGCGGAAATACTTGGCGCTGTTACAAAACTAGATCGTACGATGTTTGTTTATAAAGCGTATCTCAGTGAGTGGGCCGTAAGAGAGGTGTGGCAAATGCGACGTATTGCCGCACAAGTTCTGCCAATATAATACGTTGTCGTCATGAAGTCACCTACGTCGCGGTGTCTGCATCGAACATCTGCAAAACATGTTTTCTATTTGTTTGACAGTGAAAATCTATAAAGCCCGCACGTCGTAGCTATTTCATCTCAGTGTAATACAGTGTGCTGCAGTTATCTAATCTCACATATAGTGAGCTAAGATATTTCTTTAATAGAACGTGTTGAATTACTTTACGAGTTACAAAAATAAATACGTTACGTCACGTTACCTTACAAGCTGAAATAAAATAATAGTGTAAGTGAACTCTCGGCGTCCTAATCCTGAAAGTTAATTCATAACTCAGATAGATAATGCAACAAAAAGGAATATCGCATGCAATTCAAAAACCAAATGGGTATTTCTTTTATTTTTTTGCTAAGTAGCCTAATCAGTGCACGTGTAACAGAACGTAAACAATTTTGTTTTGATTTGCTCATGTTGGTAGCACTGCCTAAATATCATCCGATTTGACGTCACGCCTTTTGTCATTGTCATTGATTTATTTATATTTGCGAATATTTACTCGCGCCAAGGTTTTGCGCAAAAATCAGAATTATTGTTTAAACTTGTGGCATATGGTATGGTTGTGTGACCTAAGTTAAGAGTAAAGCTAACTTCTGCTCTGCGCCGCTAAAACTGAAACCATCAGAAAATATTCGTTAAATATTTCGTGATCATTGCCACAGTAGTACGTTCTAATGGATGTGTGTTAATAATTTGTAGCTTGTGCAATAGAGGGTACAATAGAACAGTGAAGATGTCCTCGTTGGGTAGTCAGTGGCGTGTGATTCGACACTATCTGTCGCTGAGCAACCTTCACACCGAGGTGGAGAAATTGATACAGAAGATCAAGCCCGCCACACCTGAACAGTGGGACAGTGAGTACTCGCATACAGACACACATATCTTTATGTAACTAGACTGGTTGTTATAACCTTATTTTTTTGTTTGTTGTTGTTTTGCGGCCGTTGACACGCCGCCCAGAAAGAACAGATATAGTCGAACAATCTTTAGCTACTCAGATGTTGATATAAATAAGTAGGTAACTAAATACTATTTATAACATCTTTGTCATAGATTTGATCAAGAGGTTTGAGAAGGTGGTTTCTGATCAAGCCGTTGCTGCAAAAGAGGTGACAGTGGAGAAGTCACAAGATGCCACTGTGTTGAAGCCGTCAAAAGAAACTGAGACTGAAAAAGTTACTGAAATTGAAACCAAAGAAGTGAAACAAAAAGAGGCTGCTCCTAGCCTGGGGAGTCTGACAATCGAAAGTCTGTGGCAAGGATTAAAGTTGAAGAAAGATATCCATCTGGGTAAGATATCTCAGCCATCATGGAAGCCCAGTAAGCAAAGTGTGACTAAGGTGAGCAAATAAATTATTAAATAATCTCAATTAAGATAGGAAAAATTTTGAAAGGCTTCAAGCGTGTTTCGTAAATGTACGGACCACTGAGCCTCTTCCCGCCTGAACCAATTCAGAATTTTTCCTGTCTTAATCAATTTCAATACTAAGCCAGCTGTGCTTCATAATTTCATTCAATATTAAATAATACTGAATGTTTTCTTCTTGTCTTGTTGTTTTTCTGCCGCTATTACACTACAAGTACATCCGCTTTGGCTATCCGTTAACTCAATATGAATAAGAAAGAGTAAAAAGCAATGTTCGATTAATAATTTGTAAGTTCTGAAAACTGTCTTACGACATTGTATATTTATCAGCTAAAGTTGTGTGTACCTATTGTGTTTGTCTTAACAAGTGACAAGCACAATTTTATTATTCAGCTATGGCAAAAATATCTGCTGTATTGGTGTCAGTGGCTCAGGTCATCATTGCTCATGTGGTGATAGTGTTCCAATCATGATGATGATATGACACTGTAAGACCACAGTGCACAATATAAGAATAACAAATATGTGTAATAAGAGGCAGATAATATTATAGACTCATGTTAACAGCATGATTCTTATTAATTTGCTTTATGTTTGCTGTTATCTAATCTAATAATAGACGTAATGATTAGTTGAACTTGAACTACATAAAAATATTAAATGTTAGTGCATGTTTCAATATACACACATTTATGTGACAGAATCCATGCTAATATTATAAATGTAAAATAACTCTGTCTGTCTGTAACGCTTTTACGGCTAAACCACTGAACTGATTTTGATGAAATTTGGTACAGGGGCAGATTAAACCTTGAGAAAGGCTATGTTTGGTGGCGATAACTGACGGAGCCACGGACAACAGCTAGTTCAATATAAAACTTTTATAGTTTGGCCGATATACCTACTGTGTTTTTTTTTATTAAATTTTGAATAATATGAATATGCAGCATAGCCGAATCTTAGATCATGTTGACTCAGAATTTGATTTTTTAATAGCTTATTTGATACTAATTTCCACTTAATACCTACATGAGTACCTGAAAAAGGCCTTGCCATACTGACTGATAGACCGACAGAAAACCAAGTGATCCTAAAAGTGTAAGGGTTTCGTTTATCCTTTTGTTTTGAGGAACTAAACCTCAAAAAATCACAGCATGCACACACGTAAATAGCCTCATGCAGACATATTCATTAAAAAGTAAGCATGCTAACATTTCATTAGCTTTGTTCTATTTTTAACTCACTTCCAAAAAGGAGAAGGGTCCCAATTTAAAAAAAAAAAAAAAAAAAATTTAGTTGCCTGTAAAGTCGGTATACAGGCGAAAGTTTTACGTGACAACGACTTTGAGTGGTAAAATAATTTTAATGTGAATATTCATTCGTATAGTAGGAAGAAGGATGAAATAATAGTAACAATTTAAAACATTTATTTATACAAAGAATTATATTTAAAACATTAATTTATACAAAGAATCTCGCACTGAATTTCATATTAACAAAATTTTATTTTTACCTTTACTGTGCTCGAGTGGAAGGGACGCGTGCCTTTCACTTTTTATGTCTGTCTCTCTCGCTCTTAGGCGGGACGCGTGCCTCTCACTCGCTCTCATTGTAAGCGCATAACGCGGAGCGTAACGCAGAGCGTAACGCAGTTTCTTGAAGTGTCGCCCGGCAAACCAATTTATAAGACGTTGTCACGTCAAAAAATTGCATGCTAACATTTCATTAGCTTTGTTCTATTTTTAACTCACTTCCAAAAAGGAGAAGGGTCCCAATTCAATCGGATTTACATATTTACTGTTCTGTCAGATGTCGGTGCCAACTTTGTTTGTGGTGCCTGAACTACTATGCTGGAAATATATACTATATAATTGAAATATGACCTCTCGGGCTAGGCACCGACTTCTTAAAGAATAAATATGTAAATACAGTTATTTTTCTCTAAGTTATTTTATACTTTTCAGTTTTGAAGTCAGTTTTTTTAACGTAATTTTTTTTTATCCTACATATTTGAGGGTTCATTCAATACAAGCCTATGGCCACCTAGGCAATTTGTGATTAAAAGAGTAAGAAGTGAATATAGCTTTATGAATATATTTAGGAGTCCAATACTTGGTCAGCCGGGGTTGCTTCACTGTATTGTGAATTAGCTGGAACAGTTCAACCCAGTATCCAGTTCAATCATTCAAATATAACTTTTGCAGTGGTGAATGTTCCTACCAAGATTAAATTCACAAAATATACAAGACGTAGTCGAACTGCGCGACGTATCGCACTCTCCGCCAGATAATAGCAAAACATGTTTTCACTTCCGCGTCCACGTATTTGTCGGCACTCTTTACAATCACCTGATGTTATGCAACAATACGCACAGTTTTCGCGCCATATCGTGTTAGCATATTAAAAATATCTGATGTTCGAAATCTAGAGCGTGGCCTTCGAAGCCCGTGTGGGGCTGTGCGCTACTTCGAGTGCGACCTATCGGTGATTTAAAATAATCTTCCTAACATTCTAATCTTGCAATGCATTTATGAAGTAGAAAGACCGTTGTAGGCGCCCGTTCAATTATTTCGCATTTATTGCTTTATCGAGATCGATATAGTACATTACTGCCGCGGCCGCCAAGTGTAGTGTTGCCGGACGATCGTGAAGTAGGTATGCCGTTACGGAGTCCGACAACGCTCAGTTGTGGCCAAGGCTTGTATAGTGCTTTTCTCAAACAATGCGAGGAAATTAAAACTAAGTAGTATCTAAGCAGAACTTTTATTTTAAATGCAGTTCTTGAAAGTACAATTAGTTACCTACTTTTCAAAATCAATGACGAACAACGAACAGTAATTTTTCACGCGGCAAAATGTTCATTTGTTTTTTATTTTTCTTAATAAACAGCTTTCTATTTGCAAGCCAGTTCTGTATTTAAATAATGCCTTGGATAAGTTACCTCCTTGGTTGCCATGGTTCGGAGTAAAAGATGGTTCCATTTTTGAATTACAGGACAGAAATGAGTTTAGTGAGTTTACATAGTAATTTATTTGGCCGTTAAAACACGGCGACGTATTTTCATACAACTTTTGCTGGCCGCTGCTCGCATGTACAACAATTTCGATTTATCTCGAAGAAGGTCAAAATAATGTTCAAATTTCCAAGCATGTTTAAGAAAAAGCATATTTAAGTAAATAGAATTTCAGTTAATTGAGCTTCATCTCGCTTAATTTCAAGGAAAGGTTTTAAAATTGGCACAAACAGTATGGTAACAATTAAGAGACCTTTCACATTGTCCCATACTTAGTATAAGTCACCATGACCTCAATTAGAAACCCGAGCCTCCACATAGCTTCAGCTTCAACAAATAAAAATGCCAGTTGAGGTACCTCACCTCAACTGGCATTTTCAAGGAACGCCCCCAATTCCCATACCTTTTATAGTATTAATTGAAACAATTAGAAATATCATCCGACCAGGTACATTAGCAGTTCGTTTAACTTCGGACAAATCTCCATCAAGAATGTCAAGCGCTCTTTGCGTATCCCGAACAGTAGTTATCTTAAAATTAAGGTATTGTCTGTGTCTACAGTTGATTCTCGAAACCGACAATTAGGTAGATCTGGATCACATCACGTATTGAGTGATGTTTTTTTATTATATATAATATAGAATAATGGTGGCTATGTTATTTTGGGGGAGGGCTATGTCCAGCAGTGGACTAATATAGCCTGATGATGATGATGATGATGAATGGTGGCACTCAGCTTGGCGGCCTCATCAAAAGAGGATTGTCGTCGCTGCACCGCGTGACACCCACCGGTCCTACTAATGCTGTGACCACGATCCCCATGCCCGACTATGCACTTGGAATGCAATCCGATCTCGGTTTGGAATGCGTTCCTACCGAGATTGGATTACTATGGAGGGTTTTTCGCAATATTGCACGGTGGTACCCACCCGGCCGAAATTTGTGACAAATTTGTGCCATCAAATTTCTACCACCAGTATCAGCTAGTAGGTAAGTACCCCAACAGATGCGCCTAACTGAAGTTCTTTGCCCGTGTGTTGCAGTCGTCGATTCACTCGCGCACCGCGTACGTGATCAGCGCGATCGCGAGCGCGCAGTCGGCGGAGAGCGTTCTTCGGCGCACTGAACGACTAGTGGAACACCTGCATGAGTTCCCCGAGACCAGGGACTACGCCATCAAGGTAAACGCCTCTCAGCACTCTCTAGGCCCCAGCCACTTTTTTATCTCGGGACATATCTTGGATTTAACTCGCGGGAAAAACGAGGGCCAAGCGCACGCGGATTACATACATACATACGCTAAAGCATTTTGCCCTCCGGGGTAGGCAGATACAACAGTACGCCATTTGACTCAATCCTTACATACTGCTTCCCCTACTGTCTACACAAATTGTTTTGTTATAATCTATCATTGGTGAGCTCTTTCACCACTGTAGAACCCCGTGCACTAAAGACACCCAAGAAACGTGCACTGTGCGTATGGAGCGCATTTTGAGCACATTTTTGATCCAAGATTACAAGTACCTAATACGTACTCTATAAATGTGGGTAGGTAATTACTGTTAATCATTAAATCAATTTGGAAATTGCTCGAAATTGCAAGCGTGTGACAAGTACTCGTGCGTAGTGTAGTGTGGCGAGTGCGTGAGCTGACCTTCAAGTCGCAATTATTTTTGTTCTTACACACAAGTCACATAACACATTATCACACTGATAATTGTTAAACTATTCTCTCATAACTGTGTAGTGTACGCCAAGTAGTAAGGAAGTATTTATATAAGATATATAATCCATCTGAACGTGTTTTGATAAATATATTATACCTAAGCAGTTCGTTAGCAAAGCGAGTCTCGGTGCGTCCGTACTCATTGCCATGACGTGATAATGACGCAGTATGTGATTTATTAACTAACAATACGTAGCTGTTGTAACAAATTGGTATGGCTATACCTATAATCATCAAAATAGTATAATCATTAGATTAATTATCTGTTCATCATAAGAATATCTGTATATGATTAGAGTTTTAACCAAATTTCAATTATCAAACCAGCAACAATCATTGAAATTCTGCAGCCAGCAAGAATCGCAAGTGAATGAATGAATGCACTTGTTAGTCTTCACTACGGACGTCCAATGAGTGATATTTGTTTATATTCTTTAATTCCAAGAAGTTTGTAGTCGGCCTACAGCAGTCATAAATGCCCATCTTCACTCGAAACAACTCCAAATTGCCCCCTAGGGAAGATCGCCGGGTGGGATAAGTAGAATTGACCATTTAGGCAATAGGAGTACATATTTACTAGCAAGAGGAGAGGCTTCCCTTCCTACTTCCGAGTATTACTCGTGAAATCGAGATTTAAACGCGTAGCACACGTTTCTTGGGTGTCTTTTGAGGAAAACACGCGGTGCTCATATAATCATTTACCGAATGACATTGCTGAACTACCTATCCGATTATTTAAAAGGACATTAACTAGAATATTAATAAATAAAAATTATTATGACATATATGTATATCTCAATGTCAAATCTATAGAATGACAATTAAATATCTGTATCTAGCTGTTGCCCGCGGCTCCGCCCGCGTGGATGTCGGTTATCGCTTAGTGTTGATCCGACGCTATTGAGCATTAAATTCGCCTCTCTACTCAACTTTGTCCTCGACTATGTACTCACCTCTGTTCTCGACTTTCTACTCGCCTCTATATTCGACCTCTCGCCTCTCTACTTGCCCATCCATTCGATTCTCTTTTCGCCTCTCTACTTGACTCTCCCCACTCGCCTATCTACTCGCACCTCTACTCAACTTTCTATTCGATCTCTACTCGCCACTACATTAATCTTTCCACTCGCCTCCCTATTCACCTCTCTACTCAACCCTTAACTGCATTCTATTTGACTCTCTAGTCGCATATCTACTCGCCCCTGTAGTCGACTCTACTTGACTTTCGATCTTTACACGCCTATCCACTCGTCCCTATAACAATCTCTACTCGCCTCTCCACTCGCTGCTATATTTGGTTCGCTACTCGACTATGTCCGTCCCGAAGCTCTAATTCACCTTTGTACCAATTTCATGAGGACATCTTAAAAGAAATTCTTACTATTTATGCCATATTCACCCCCATTTTGGTGTCAATGAAAAATTAGAAACATTAATCCCATAGCCCTATTCCCCTTCCCCCCTCCCCCTTCTATCCCTTTTTTTGCGATAAGGGTAGCCTATGTCTATTTCCAACCTCTAATCCATCTCTATACCAATTTCATCAAGATATCTTCAAAATTGTCAAACTTACATACCCTTGCCCTATTCCACCCCTTCAACTCCCTTTTTGGCAATAAAAGGTAGCCTGCGTCCATTTTCGAGCTCTAATCCATCTCTGTACCAAATTTCACCAGGATACCATCAAAAATGACAAACTTTCACACTAACTATACAGTCCTTATCCCTCCCCCACCCTTTTACCACATTATTCGCGATAAAAGGTAGCATATGTCCGTTACTAAGCTCTAATTAATCCCTGTACCAAATTTCATCAGGATATCTTCAAAACTGTCAAACTTTCATACCTTATTCCCCCCCCCCCATGCCTCCATTTTCGCGTCAATAGATAGCCTATGTTCGTTCCCAAGCTTCAATCTATCTCTGTACTAAATATATTATCAGGATGTCTTCAAAACTGGCAAACTTTCATCCCCTATTACCCCCGCCCCCCTTTTATCCTCGTCTTTCGCGACAAAGGGTAGCCTATGTTCGTTCCCAAGCTTTAATCTATATCTGTACCAAATGTCATCAGGATATCTTGAAAAAAGAAAAACTTTCATCCCATAGTCATACCCCCCCCCCCCTTCCATCCCTTTTGCGATAAAAGGTAGCCTATGTCCGTTTCCAAGCTCTAAACTATCTCTATACCAAATTTCTTCAGGAAATCTTAAAAAATTACAAACTTTCATCCCAAGGCCCTAGTCCCCCCCTTCTACCCCCCTTTTCACGATAAAAGGTAGCCTATGTCCGTTCCCAAGCTCTGAACTATCTCTGTAGCAAATTTCATCAGGAAATCTTCAGAAATGGCAAACTTTCATCCTAAGGCCCTAGTCCCCCCCTTCTACCCCTCCTTTTTGCGATAAAAGATAGTCTATGTCCATTCCCAAGCTCTAAACTATCTCTGTACCAAATTTCATCAGGAAATCTTCTAAAACGATAAACTTTTATCCCAGCGCCCTGGTCCCCCCTTCTTCCCCTTTTTGCGATAAAAGGTAGCTTATGTCCGTTCCCAAGCTTTAAACTATCTCTGTACCAAATTTCATCAAGAAGTCTTGATAAATGACAAACTTTCATACCAAGGCCCTAGTCCGCCCCCCTTCTACCCCCCTTTTCGCGATAAAAGGTGGCCTTATCCGTTTCTAAGATCTAAACTATCGCTGTACCAAATTTAATCAAGAAATCTTCAAAAATGACAAACTTTCATCCCAAGGACCTAGTCCCCCCCCTTCTACCCCTCTTTTTGCGATAAAAGGTAGCCTATGTCCGTTCCCAAGCTCTAATCTACCTCTGTACCAAATTTCATTAAAATATCTTCAGAAATGACAAACTTTCAAAAAAACTTTCATCCCCTATTTCCCCCCTTTAAACCCCCTTTCTCGTGATAAAAGGTAGCCTATGTCCGTTCTCAAGCTCTAATATACCTCTGTACCAAATTTCATCAAGATCGGTTCAGTGGTTTAGGCGTGAAAGCGTAACATACAGACAGACAGACAGACAGACAGAGTTACTTTCGCATTTATAATATTAGTATGGATTAATTCAATAAAGTGCCTGATAATGTTAATGATTATAAATGTAAATTAATATTGACAAAATATGTATTTTGCATGCCATCATGTGGCAGAATATGAATGAACTTTATTATATTGTGACACCTTTCCACCTACCATATTCTTGGAAATCAATTAAATTCGAATTTGAATTTTCTAAGGTGGCTGAGGCGGAAGGCGGAGCATCGTACGAAATGGCGCACATTAGGAGAGGCCTATGTCCAGCAGTGGACTGCAGTGGGCTAATTGATTGATTGATTGATTGAAGGCGGAAGACGAGAAACAAATTCACCAAGCATACATTATTTCAAAACAATGCACACGCACTAGGCCTCATTTGTCTTGCGATTTAGGTCTAAGATACGTGTCCCGAGGTAAACATAGGTGTGGAGTGTAACGTGTGCGTGTGACAGGAGGGCGCGGTGCGCGCGCTGTTGCGCGTGCGTTCGGCATACGGCGCGGAGGCGGCGGGCGCGGCCAACGAGGCGCTGGCGCTGGTGGGGTACGCGGGGCCGCCGCGCGGCGCGGGCGCCAACGTGCTGTCGCTGGACGGCGGCGGCATCCGCGGCATCGTGGCCATCGAGATCCTTCGCCACCTGGAGCGGCTCACGGGCCGCCGTGTGCACGAGCTCTTTGACTACGTGGTGGGCGTGAGCACGGGCGCCATCATTGCGGCCGTGGTGGGTGGCGGCGGCGGCAGTTTAGCCGACGCGCATCGCCTTTACCTCACGCTGTCGCGCGAGATGTTTGGCGGCACGTCGCGCCTCAGTGGCGCCTCGCGCCTCGTGTGGACGCACTCGTACTACGACACGCAGGCCTGGGAGCGCATGCTGCAGGACCACCTCAAGGACTGCACGCTCGCGCACTGTAACAGGAACAATATGCCCAAGGTTAGTTATAGTTGTAATTAAAATTGTACCTATTGGTTTAAGACACAAATTGTATTTAATCTTGAGTGCTGTCTGAGAATATTTGAGAGTGCAGTGAACATAATAGACAAAGATTTTCCGCTGTGTTCCTTAGCTGGCGATCGTGTCGTGCGTGGTGAACGCGGGGTCGCGGCTGTCGCCGTTCCTGTTCCGCTCGTACTCGGTGGGGTACCGCGTGCGCTCGGCGTTCCCGGGCACGTCGCGCGCCAAGTTGTGGCAGGCCGTGCGCGCGTCGGCCGCCGCGCCCACTTACTTCGACGAGTTCCGACTGCAGGGCTTGCTGCACCAGGACGGTGGCATCATGGTCAACAATCCCACTGGTATGACTCGCACACACTCGCCTATCGAGATTTCACTGACTCGCACGACATATTGAGAGATTCTTGTTATGTTGTCAAAATGTTTACTTTGTTGTCTATTTACGTGCGTGCCGATATGCATGTTTATCTAATTAATGGACAACGAAACAAAAAAATGGTTTGCTTTTGCTTTCGGTTGGCAATTAGGTAGAAACTGACATCAACTGCAAGAAATTTTAGCCAGAGACTTGCATTGTTAAGATTCAATACGCGGATTTCAAGCCGCCTGAAGAATAATCCCGCTATGAAATATGGTCAGTGCAGGCTGGTGGTAATTTTCCAGACAGTTGTCATACAAATGTCTTTGGTAGTAGTTACGGGAAGTTTGAGCCCTCAAAAATCCAACTTGAATGCAACGGTACATGGTTGGTATGGTCAGGTGGGAGTCGCTTTGCGGATAATGCCGAACGTTAGCCAAATCCGTAGTTAGACTGGTAAGTTAAAAGCTTCGGATGCGACTGGGATTAACGCTAGGATGAAGGAAATGATATCAGCCAACAAGTTTATATGGATAAAGAAATCCCTTTTGAATAGCCAGTCTTTTACCCAACGCATTCTGTTTTTACTGAAAATCTTTTCGTTTACGAATGTTATATTATTTTGCGTGAACATCGTTTATTCCCTATGAAGTTTTGATTGTGACTGACGATTAGTAAGAATGAACGTGTAATGTCGATTATCCGTATATCCCGAATGTCGTATAACCATTCAAACATAATTCATGACTGATGGCATGAATTACGCTTGCATGAGCGTGTAATGGACGCTTGAACATCGCACTTGGCCGACAACACTGTCTCGCCACTCCACTCGGTGCGTGTGATCAAGGCATAAGTTCGCCCTCGGGCCAGTCACGGCCCAGTGTTGTACAGCTTGTTGTGTGGCGCAGGCGTGGCGCTACACGAGGCGCGACTGCTGTTCGGCGCGGCGGCAGTGGCTCGCGGCTGCGTTGTGTCCCTCGGCACGGGCCGCGCGCTCGCGCCACACGCCGACTACCGCTTGCCGCCCGATTCCGCGCCGCAGGGCACCAGCTGGAAGGACAAGTTCAACAAAATCCTGGACTCTGCCACCGATACTGAGGGTCTGTACACAAAGCGTTCTATTAAATATTCCTTCTATCCTACCATTACCTACAGAATACTGCCTAAGAGCCTGGACTCGGCTACCGACATCGAGACCACCGAGGGTCTGTATACTAGCTGCTCTATCAACATTCTCCTATTCTCCTCCTCTCTCTAGAGGGAGAGAGAGAGCAATGAATACAATCAATTAGCGCACCATAGACCACTGCTGGACATAGGCCTCTCTCAATATGAGCTATTTCGTCCAATCCTCCGCCTTCCGCATCCAGTCTGCAATGGATACACAAGTCACTAAAGATCTCACAAATTAAGAATGCTTGCCCAAAGAAATAAATTGTGTTTAATGGTCAAAGTTACCATCGTTACAAAGTTCCATCGTGCTTGTAGTTACAAAGTTACCACAAGTACGATGTAAGCCACAGTGTATAGAAGATCAGGGGAAAGTATGTATTTAATTGTGTATTTTTAAGAAAGTAAATCATAATTTATTACTTTTTACTCTCATTTAAGGACTTAAACACAACTTATTTCATTAAGCTAGCATTCTTATGTGTTCCGTTTTTATTACTCTCAAGTGTACTTGCGTGCATAGTTTGTATTTTAGAGACCGCTCTTGCTCATTAGAATGTTTCGCCCGCAGGTGTGCACTTAGTACTGAACGACTTGATGCCGCCGAGCAACTACTACCGCTTCAACCCGCCGCTCATGGAGGAGTGCGCCATGGACGAGATCGACGAGAAGAAGCTCGACAACCTCCTGACCGACACGGCTGCCTACATCAGGTAAGAAAGAAAGAAAGAATAAAAAACATTTATTAATAATAAAAGCAGGACAGAAGAGATAAAACAACTAAATAAATACTTTCATTTTTTTATTTCTTTCAAAACGAGGCATTCGGCGCACTCGCCGGGGGCCTCGTCTAGTCTAACAAACTTCGTGATAATATACACAGACTTCGCATTGCGTGTTTTAAGTCTGTTTAGGACTTTTTATTACGAAGCCTTTGTAATGTTATCTATAGGAGAAAAGGTTAGACAAGTTATTTGAATGTAAAGGATGGGATAGCGCGTCGCCGTGCGGTAGCAGGAGTATCCTCGCAACCATTACTGGCAACAAATTCAGGCCGCTGCTCTTTCAGTAGGGATTGACACTAAGTAAGAAAGCGCGACGGAGGAGCCACATCCATACACTAATCATAGACGATTTTAAACTAATCACAGGCTCAGTGTTCGCGTCATTGGTTGATCACTCCTTTCATTATTTGGCCAGTGTTTTGTTCACGAAGTTTGCCGACAGCTATACATCCCTCTCGCTCACAGGCGCAACCAGCACAAGTTCGAGCGCGCGGCGGCGCAACTGACGCGGCCGCGAGCGCTCACGCAGCGACTCGCCGACGCACTGCGCACGCGAGCCGCACTCGTCGGCGCCGTGCGGGTCTGATGGACCGGACCACAGATAATATAATATAATTCTTAACCGGACCGAGCTTCACAAACCGTCGCGATTCGGCTAGTCCGGCTACACAATACATAATTTTTTGATGCAATTAGATACTGCAGGCGCATGCTGTAAGAACATTTCGAACAATCGAATTATCTCGACAGCTAAATCCGCGGTTAGATTTCAATTTCGCATGCTATACGTTTGGTGATGTCACGCTATCGGACATAGGTTCACACATACACAGGAACACAGTGATTTATGTTTATGTGCTCGACAACGTTACGTCAACAAATTTATAGCAGGATTCAGCTGTCGAGTTCGTTTGTTCGGTTCTTACACCATGTGCCTGCGGAGCCGTCTGCACTCGGCCGAACGATATTTGCTAAAACTACGCTCGTTATCTATTCGTGAGCGCTCCACAAGAGTTTTGATTATTGAGTATTTTATTTACTCCCAGACTATGCTCCGTGTCGGAATGAAACGCTCAATAATTTTAATATATTTAAGCATTTACGGATAATATAAAATAATAATATTGTAATAGATTAGTATTTATTTATGTAAAAGAATTATGTGCTGTTTAAAGATTATATACATATATAATATATTTACTAAGATAGTACAGGTCTCCCGATAAGAGAAATAACTTTAAAATTATCTTTCTCTGGGAGAACTTTAGCACTGGGTCCACAAGACAATTGATATTCTATTAGCGAAAACATTGGAAACATTCAGTTATGTATGCGTTTGACAAATCCTTAATGTAACTACAATAATTTAATAATTTTCAATTATGTCAATCTAATACATACATTACTGAACGTTTTTGTATCTCGAAATCAAAATATTAATGTTATAATCATGAAAGTCTCCGCTAATAGAAAGTCGCATTGTGTACAGACTCAAGCTTTTCTAAATATCCTGACAAATTGTTTTTTATAAAAACTATTATGTTGGATTATTGAACTAACCTGTAAATATGATATTTAAACAAAATTTTGATTTGGTATATGGACCCAAAAACATTATTATGTGCACGTTTGTTAAATACGACAGGACACGTAGATACAGCCCGCAACACTCGGAAGATATTCCTCACGTAGTACCTTAATAGTGTAATAATTAGTTTTGTATAGAACGATTAGACAGATAGATAGCAGTGATATTACGTGTTCGTTTGTTGTTTTGTATAATGATCTTTATGTAGTTAGACTACTGTTGCGTTACTGCATTTTGTTAGAATGAAATTATGCTGTAATATAAATACAGGACCTCGATTCTGTTAAAAGCAAAACACTGGCATACCACAGACACTGCCAAAATGGCAACACATTTTAGACGTTTGTTACTATACCGGGTGTAAGGGGAACACTCCCGAAGCCGGAGTAAAAGTTTCACCAAATTAAAAAAGAAAATGCCAATATGTAATGTACTCGGAGTACTACCAGAGGCCTTCGGCTTCAGGAGCGTTCCCCTTACACCCGCTATAAAGTCCAAAATTAAATGAATATACATCGTTTCATTCACTCTACAAAAAACCATTTAATTTTAGACTCACTCCAAAACTAAAGTCTAATATTAAAGGGAATATTGTTGCAGTGTTCGTGGTAGTTATGTTTGAGCAGAATTGAGGCTCAGATTACTGTAAGCATCTCCCTAGCTTTACAATAAAATGCAAACTATCTTTTCAGTTTCGTGTCATATTAGCGATTCCGAGTAACAGCAGCTGACTTGTTATTATGGCTTGTAACTGTGAGTGTGTTGGTTCACCAAATATTATTAATATTCTTCTCGGGCAACCGATGAAAAGGCTTGAAGTTTATGGCCGAATTGTCAAATTCAATTTCCTATTTTTATAATATTGGCATATTTATAGATAAACAATAATGACACTAAATTAATTTTGTTTGACCTTGAAAATGTCACAAAGTATTCATTTTTGATACTTGTTAAATTTGCTGGTATCAAAATATGAGGTAGAACTATCTTGTCGCTCACACCGACAGCTTCCAAGATAACACGCAATACTCGCGCTTGAAACGAACACGATTTGATAGTTTGCATAGGTATTATTAGTCGTTACTGTAAATATTGTGAGACTGACCCGGTCAGCAATAAAGATAATTAGGTTAAACTAAGTTGTAATCTAGTCAACAGTGGACGCGGCCGTGTGACGGCCAAGCTACGAGCTCTCGATATAGGCATGTTGCAGCACGTTTGGTGTTAAACGTCGAATGTTGCTTCGCGCTAGCACAAGCAGTAGCAATGAGCGAAACCGCTCCAGTAAGCGTTGGGAACTGCACCTATTAGAAATGTATAATTCTCTAGTTGGTAGTTTAAGATTTTTATACTTATGTTGAAAATAAATGAATATAATTCGAGATCTTTTTTTTTTCGCCTATACGTCCCATGCATACTGTGGGTTTTGGGGCGACTAACTCCACAGCTTCTTGAGATATTTAAATAATAAAACAAGGTGCTGTGATTTTAATATATTTATTCGTAATTAGTTATATCATAATTACGAATAAATATATTTAATTACAGTTATTATTATTATATGACAGTAATTATATCTTTAATTATACTGTTGCGCAAGACAGGGTCAAGGAATCTGCTCAATGATTGAGCCTGATATCTACACTTTATTCCCTTCTATCTTCCTCTTGAAGAACTCTCGCAGATTCCTCGATCACCAACTGACCCGAACTGTCATCGATTGTTTTTCCTATTCTCTTCAATCAAATTTTATTTGTGTTTTATTTTTATACTGCCTGGCGCGTGGTGGTCAGGTAACTAAATAGGTTCGACTATGAAGTATCCACGAACGCTACAATACCTACTATTCTTTTATGCTATCATATTACTTACGCATTGTCGACTAGTCGCTAGCGACTTGGTCGTCGGGACTGGAAGTTTTGGAATACAAATATACAAAATGTTTGTGGATAATGTATATGTCACAGAGACACGGACCAGACGGGAACGTATCACGTGCCGGGCCAATAATTTTAATCAATTTCAGAGCCTATATTTGAAATGACAAATTAATATTTCCTTGTTCATAACTCTAGCACGTTAGATTCGAATCACTGTCAGGGTTCGTACCTATGCATTAAGATTACATTCCCGTTGTCCATGTATCCGTCTCATCCACGTCCCGTCCGGAGTTTTATCCCGTTACGTATGTCACGGCATACTTTCATTACTTACTTCAAATAGTCAGTGGCCAGTCTAATGTCTACACGCACTTAGTCGCCGGACATTATAGTCGACAGTATGTAGGTAAAGTAGTTTTACGAACATGTTTAATTAAGATGCTTCAAAAAGAATAATGATGAGATGATTTCAAAAAGCTAAGTAGGATGGTAGAAATTAGGAATAATTTATCTTGCCACATTGTAGGCAAATAATAAAATAGTCTGATCAGTGTCATGGTGGTTTAAGTAGATACTACTACTATCTACTTAAACCTTACCTTACGCGGGTCGTTTCGCCTGTTCGCGTCCATTTAGTGTAGTTGGCAAGTTTGACGGCGATAATAAAAATGCCCTTGCACTAATTTCTATGAAAAAAATTATGTAATGTATTCATTATATAGTCTATTTTAAGATTAACTTTCAGTTTTATTGGTAACATCTTGTGTTTTCTTCATAAACAGATAAACTTCAGAATTAGGCTATTTACCCACTTCGCGTCCACAAAATCCAAATTGCGTCCACCCGTGGACCATTTAGCGTCCAGCAGCTTAGAAAAGGAATATAGGGATGATATTTTTAAGAATATGTAAAGAAAAATTATATTTTAACAGTTTCTTTATCCATACTAATATTATAAATGCGAAAGTAACTCTGTCTGTCTGTCTGTCTGTCTGTATGTTACGCTTTCACGCCTAAACCACTGAACCGATCTTGATGAAATTTGGTACAGAGGTATATTAGAGCTTGGGAACGGACATAGGCTACCTTTTATCGCGAGAAGAGGGGTAGAAGGGGGGTAAATAGGGGATGAAAGTTTTTATGAAAGTTTGTCATTTCTGAAGATATCGTAATGAAATTTGGTACAGAGGTAGATTGGAGCTTGGGAACGGACATAGGCTACCTTTTATTGCGAAAAGGGGGGTAGAAGGAGGGGGGACTAGGGCCTTGGTACGACAGTTTGTCTTTTTTGAAGATATCTTAATGAAATTTGGTACAGAGGTAGATTAGAGCTTGAGAACGAACATAGGCTACCTTTTATCGCCAAAAAGGGGGGAAAGGGGGAGACCAGGGTCTTGGGATTAAAGTTTATCGTTTTAGAAGATTTCCTGATGAAATTTGGTACAGAGATAGTTTACGAGCTTGGGAACGGATATAGACTACCTTTTATCGCAAAAAAGGGGGTAGAAGGGGGGGACTAGGGCCTTGGGGTGAACGTTTGTCATTTTTGAAGATTTTCTGATGAAATTTGGTGCAGAGATAGTTTAGACTCTAAACTATCTCTGCAAATGAAAGTTTGACAATTTTGATACCTTCATTTTCGCGTCAAAAGGTAACCTATGTCCGTTCCCAAGCTCTAAACTTTAGAGCTTGGGAACGGACATAGGCTACCTTTTGTCGCGAAAGACAAGGTTACGGGGGGGGGGTTATAGGGCTAGAAAGTTTGCCGGTTTTGAAGACATCCTGATGATGTATTTCGCACAGACATGGATTAAAGCTTAGGAACGAACATAGGCTACCTTTATAGTTAGTATGAAAGTTTGTCAGTTTTGAAGATATCCCTATGAAATTTATTTTAATTTACAGAGGTAGATTAGATCTTGGGAACGGACATAGGCTACCTTTTATTGCAAAAAAGGGAGTTGAAGGGGTTGAATAGGGCTAGGGTATGTAAATTTGACAATTTTGAGAATATCTTGATGAAATTGCTATGGAGATGGATTACAGCTTGGAAATGGATGGGCTACCCCTTATCGCGAAAAAAGGGATAGAAGGGGAAGGGGAATATGGCTATGGGATTAAAATTTCTCATTGTTCAATGGCACAAGACAAGGGGGAATATGGCATAAATAGTAAGAATTTCTTTTAAGATGTCCTTATGAAATTTGGTACAAAGGTGAATTAGAGCTTCGGAATGGACATAGTCGACTAGCAAACCAAATATAGAAGCGAGTGGAGAGGCGAGTAGAGATTGTTATAGGGACGAGTGGATAGGCGTGTAAAGATCGAAAGTCAAGTAGGGTCGACTACAGGGGCGAGTAGATATGCGACTAGAGAGCCAGTGGAGAGGCGAGTATGGAATCAAATAGAATGCAGTAAAGGGTTGAGTAGAGAGGCGAATAGGGAGGCGAGTGGAAAGATGAATGTAGTGGCAAGTAGATATCGAATAGAGAGTTGAGTAGAGGTGCGAGTAGATAGGCGAGTGGGGAGAGTCAAGTAGAGAGGCGAAAAGAGAATCGAATGGATGGGCAAGTAGAGAGACCAACGGAAAGGCGAGTATAGAGAAGAGTACAAAGTCGAGTAGAGAGGGGAACAGAGAAGTCAGTAGAGAGGCGAGTATAAATTCAAGTATAGAGGCGAGTAGAAAGTCGAGTAGAGAGTCGAATATAGAGGCGAGTAGAAAGTCGAGAACAGAGGTGAGTACATAGTCGAGGACAAAGTTGAGTAGAGATGCGAATTTAATGCTCTATAGCTCAACACTAAGCGATAACCGACATCCACGCGGGCGGAGCCGCGGGCAACAGCTAGTTTAAGAATATAAATTAAAAAATCAACATTATTATCATAAAAATCATTTTGAAAGAAATAATTCTACATAACAGTGGTTGAACTTAAAATTAGGCACCTAAGTAGTAGGCAAATAGTGATTGCAACTTTAAGATTAAACAGTAATCAGTTCTGTTAATTTCACCCTACTTACTTACTTTCAGCGGAGGACACTGCAGACCGGACGGGTGATCTGCCCTTTTATGGGGGCCATTTCACCCAATTCCCCTATTCCTCCTATTTGGAGGCTAAGAAGTGCCCGGCAATCACGGCGTTCCGTCAAACCTACCTGTCTCTTTACAGAATCTTACGATCTGTTCCACCGTCAGATCCTCTAGGTCTTGCTCTTCTAGGGTGTCCGTTCCCATGTTTTCCCATCTTATCATTGAATACATGGGGCATTTGGCCAGCAGATGGAGACTGGTTTCCTCCTCCTCCATGCACTCTGGGCATTTGGGGTCAGTTTTCACCCCTACAAGTGTCAGGTGCCTATTTAGTCGGCAGTATCCCGTTATCACTTCTACGACCAGCCACATGTTTCCTCGGGAGAGTTTTAGCAGTCGGCTTGTTTTCTTTGTGTCAATGCTTTTGATGAAGATCTTCGACTGTCTCATGACTGGCAAGGACTTCCAGCTTCGATTGGCTTCCGCCACTGTGCTTCGGCTGATGACTCCCTTTGTTATTTTATGGGCAATGGGTAGTCTGGGCTCAGGGCCCACCTGATTTTCATCAGCTCACTTTCTTGCCAGTTCGCCCTCCGTCTCATTGCCCATGTTGCCCTCATATCCGGGCACCCAGGCAAGTGTTACGTCGAGTCTCCTGGACAGTCTTTCCATGGTTTTCTTGTATTCCTTGACGAGCGCAGTAAAAGCAACAAAACAATACAACAATTTGGATTATTGCCTATTTGTCTTATCAATTTATTCTTCTCTTGAGTTTCATTTAACACTTTCTTTAAATATTCTTCTATGTGTATTCTCTTTTCCTTCTTCTTTCTTCTCTCCGAAGAACTCATCTTAAATGGAAAAAAGAATGAAAGAAATTACTTATTTCAATAAAAAAATAGAATTATAAACACGTGGTCTTAATAAAAATGTACAATAATAATAAACAATACATGTTAAATTATTGTTACAAGCAAGTATTTATTAAAATATAGTGGACGCAATGTGGTTTATTATTATCCCCTGTAGGTATCGTTTGCGTCCATTGCGGACGCAAAGTGGAAGTTTTGTAAAATTCGATGTAGTAATTCGCGTCCAGCTTATTTTATTCGTTACATATAAAAAACTTAAGCAAATTCATAATTAATATTATTTCTTTTTTCATCATAAAAGTATAGAAACAGCTATGTATGTTAAAAATCACATAAAATAATAAAAAACTTACCATCAAACGCGTCGCTGCACACTAATTTTTTGCTAAACATCCCGAGCTTACGCGCTTCCTTGTTGAAGAGCCGAGATTTACTATTTTTTTAAACGGGGTTGGTTTGACTCACAGAACTTTTGTCCATGTGTGCGTGCCTCTTATATATTGAGGTATAAGCGGTAAAGACATTTCAATTGATTGGTGTGTTAGTTGACTTATTTTCGTAGATTTTCAAAGGGAGATCCGCAAAATGGACGCGAATTGGGCGATGGACGCGAACAGGCGAAATGACCCTAGGTATACCTACCTATGTATACTGTACTTAATTTGTTAAAATAATTATTAGTATAGCAAATTAGGCACACAGCACAGGCCATGTGTGTCAACTTTATAGCAGTTATACAACACTGCAATACCTACAATGAGACAGCAGTTTCTCGAAGTATCGAGCAACGAGTGAGCGTCGTCTTGTCGGCGGCTGCTCGCTGCTCACGGCTCACGTAGCGGTACTCAGCTCACCTGTCGGAGCACTTTCACTTTGTTAGCGAACTCTTCTTGGTTATATTGGGGCGCCAAAGCGATTTATGATAGCATCATTATGCTTTAACGATTGCAATCATGAATTGAAAAAAGTCACAATAAAATGAGGATGTACTTAAATAGTAAAAGTAGGTAGGCACCTAATTTAAGTAACAGTGCTGGTAACAAGTAATAGGCTCGCATGTGTAAGGATAGGTCTCTAAGTGAAAACAAATCATCCTTCAAATTAATATCATTAACATTAGGAGCTAATGATTCCGTCTGGCGGGGTTATGTGACGGCGGGGCGTGGGCCATTAACATTCAACGGTGCTTTCCCTTCCACCCGATTGCCGAACGGCCGCCGCCACCGCAGCGCTAACTCACACTAGTGTCGACATTCGGAGCCAGTGACGCGCACGTACACAAAGGCATACAAACAAGTGTGTCAACAAGTTGTATTTTTTTGTAATAAACTACTTTGGTGAATAACAATTTGACAGTGAAGGAATAAAGACCAGGGATGGAGTGTTTTAAATACATTTTGGCGATGGTTAGTTAATGTACAATAATTTAGTACTTACGTACAGTTGAGTTGTGTAGTTCGGTGGTTGTATAAGAATGTTAGAAGTTGTGAAACCTTGTCCGTGAGCTACTGACTAGGATATACGTGACTGAGAGTCAGAGTTCATTAATAAAGTGCCTAGGTACGGCAAGTAAACCCCGATATTATTAATGCTGTCTAAATGGGTTCCTAACCATTACTTTCCCTATTGTTAGCTTTCTAATAGCTATCGATAATACTTACCTGGACAATAAAATAAATTGCCTGGGTACCTATTGAGGTATCAGACAGAAGTTAGGAAGTTACTACGGCCTATACCTAGGCCTACACAAGCTAAAGAAAGTAATGTATCTGCGTGTAACGTAAAAATAACAGCTTTTTAATTACATAACTCATATTCATAATGAAAAACAAAAAAATATTAGGTATTATTTTTCTGCCTGTTATTAGCTACTAGAAGTTTAGGAATAAACCTTTATAATTCAAATGCAACAAACAAGCACAAGACCCATCTGACGGTAATGCATAATGGTTACCCTGGCCTACGTACGGGGGTTGGAGCAGACTGAAGAATCGGTACACCTTCCCGCCATACCGTAAACCGTCAAGTACCTAATATTGCAAGGTATTCTAATCGGATATAGTTAATTCACCTTTAATTTTAAAAGGAGATGAATTGAAATATTACGTAAATAGGAAGCCAACTAAGACCTTTAGGGTCAAGCCAACCGTACCTATTTACTAGGTACTGGACCTACACCTGCTGATAAACGGACGAGGATCTGGCGCAGGTTTCTCTCCTCTGGAGGTTGGAGCTCAGACGATAATCGCTACCATAAAAGCCGCTGCCAATTCTAATAATGCCTTGATCACGCTCGGTCGAATGTACTGTCTCACCACTCTACTCTTGCGTGTGATCAAGGCTTAAGAGTAAGCAGGCCCTGGGCTCCGAAGTGCCTTGAATGCAATCCAGTACCACGTTAAAATAAGGAAAAATTTAGGTAGAATTATGCGAACAAACGTTAACACGAACTTATTCCAACTTATAATTCTTCGCTTGTCCGTAGCTCACGCTGGTCCTGGGCACGGTGCTCGGCGCCGCGTCCACCATCGCACAGCCGCGCGCGCCCAACTTCCAGTACTTCGAAAGGTATTCTCCATTTCACCTCTACCTAAGTACGTCCATTTTACTAATAGCTACCTACATCCTGCTAGATAGAAGGTATCAAAGCAGGTGTAGAGTGTAGGTACTTGTGTATATCTTGGCCAAAAGTAGGTATGCACTTTATGCGCAGTACACGTTTCTTGGATGTCTTTTGAGTATGGCGATAAACGAGCCAAGCATTGATTATACTTACTACAAAACAATCTGCGCGCGCCAGGGCATAGCTTGTCTCGTGACTTGGGTACCTACAAGACATATATGTGTCCCGAAGTATAGCTTGTATCATGCATACTTGCATGCATTATTACCTCCAACCTAAGTACGTAGGTATGTAATCACGAAGATGGCGATTTTATAGTCGCTTCGGAGCGAAAGAATTAGGGCAGTTGCAACAGCCATTTGATTAAACGGCTGGAATCGATGACGTTTATCTACTTGCCTAGCTATTTAATCAAACAGAAAAATTACTTATATCTGCATGGTAATAAAAAACTCCGCTCCGCTCCCGCATTAGCCTTCTAACCTAACCTATCCAAGTCGGATTGCTCAGCTTTCTCAATAAATCTATGAGGCAGAGGAGCATTTGAAGACGGTTTGGGGTTTTTTATTAGCATAGTAAATAAATTATTATTACAAGTAGGTACTTACCTGCGGAGTACCGTGCGGTAGGAGCAAGAGTCATACATAATACGTTTGACTCGTGGTCCCACTGCCACGAGCACAGTGGGACTAAATTGGTGGGATCACGAGTCAGAAACCACATTTATAAAGCCATAATTTCAAGCCAGTTACTACTACTACTCTTCCTCATATAGACTGGCAGACCGGCGCCTATGTACTATACATAGGCGCCGGTCTGTCGGTCTTCTTGCAGTAAAAATTAAAGTAAACTTTGTGACATGAGTGTGTTGTATGGTTACAGGCCGAACTACCGCTACCCGTATTACGACGAGAACGGCAAGGGCAAGCTGCTGTACGGCTACGGCGGGCCCGAGCTCTTCCAGTACAAGAGCTACTCGCCGCTAGAGGGCATCTACTAGACGCACACGTGTAATAGACAATATTGCAATTGTAATGTGTATAATAAATTAAGTATAATGATAATATAAAGTTCTATCTTTATTGAAAGATGTTTCAAGACTCGTCAGTATTGCCTATTTTATCTATTCTGTGATTGCAAACTGCCACCCATAGCGCTGGTGGCAGCACCTCGCAGTGTGACCACACGCTACGGCCTGTTTTATGGTATTCGACCACCGTTGTATAATGTTAGGCACTGGTCTCCAGTAGGCCGAAACACTCAGTCAAGCTAATAAGTCAGTCTGCGTGACTCGCAGCATTTATTAGAGGTAGGTATATTATAAGTATATTCCTCTCTCTTTATATTTATCATGGAACGCGAGACTTGCTGTAGCACTAGCAGAAACACAACACCAAGCAAGCAAGTGATTTTCTGACGGATGAGCCGACGGACTTGAATTTTTTTTTATGCCACTCAGGCGGCAGACGAATACACAGCCCACCTGATGGAAAGTGGTTACCGTGGTCTATGGACGTGTGCAACACCAGGGGAGACACAACCCATCATCCACACGTGAGGCACACACCACATCGTGCGGCCGACCATGTAAACAGTTTCTGTGCAGTCATTGTAGAAGACAAAGAAGGAATAAACTGTCTTCCCACTGACAGCACAAAAACTCTCCAGTGAGCTCTGGCTCCCCTACTCACCACCGGCACCGGGAAAACAACACGAGGTTATTGTGGTCGCGGTATTCTATATATCACCGTTGCATTATAATTAAGTATAATAATTGTTAATTAGGTAAAATAATTAGTGCTAATATCCTGAAATGGTCGACAATGGATATACGGTCGCACTTTTTCATTATGTAAAGGTGCTAAATAAATGAGTTTACCGATTGTCTTGTTTCCTATTTTATTTGAGGACCTGCCTAACCTAAAAAGGCAGCTGTGTTCTAGTCAGTAAAATGTGCAAGAATGTATGCTTATATTTTAGACAATTTCGGTTGAAATACGACTCGTAGTAACCCAACGCCAGCATCTTATGCCTACCATATATTAAACGTATTTTGTATCGGAATAATTCCGCAGCTTAGATTAATTTCGCACAAAGCAGTGACACACTATCGCCGCGTGCCGCTTAGGTATATTTAACTCAACTAAATTATAAAATATTAACCATAGCTAATGTGCAAAGTGTTAACAAAGTATTACCATCGCACGATGCGTACGTACTCAGTAATCTTATAACGCATTGCTGAGACAGACCGCATCAATCGACATCCTTGAGCGAGGTCAACTCGTCAAACAAAGCTATATTTGCGAACAAATGTATTAGAACTCACTCCTTTACGAGTCGTTTGTGTACACACCGCAACGCCTCGAGCGCATCGTTCGGCTCCAGTCGCACTGCGCCGGCGACCAACGAAGCATGCGAACCATGCTGCCTCCACTGTTAGTGTTACTGCTCACTGTGCTCGCAAGCCACGAATGCGTGTACATCTACTCAAGCTTTTGGGCGCCGCTGTTCGATCGAAGGATACTGAACTATCGAGTCGATGTTCCCTTCGATCCAAACGCGGGGTACTCGGCTCGTAAGCATTATGTCACAAACTATGGGTACAGGGGAGAGAAGCTTATTGCTGCATTAGGCAATGGCGCAAGCCCTGGACACTACACTAACAATAACAAGGTAAAGCGACAAACACTTGTACTGTGCTGCATTAGTTAAGTGTAATTCATTAATATCTTTAATTACATGAATGGCAGAATGTTCCCCTACTACCATCACAGGATATTGTGACCGCATTTAATCAATCCAATTCAACATTAAAAACTTATTATCATTATTCAATTGCCACATCAGGATCATTGTTTTTAAAACTGCAATGAGTATTGTTGACACATACTTGTATAGGGAGTTCACTCTCCACCCTACCTAGTTATAACCACACACTGTTCAGATCAATAAATAGTGCAAACTTGGCTTCCGATTATAATTTAAACTGTGTCTGTCTTTAGGTATACGAAGATGTGAAGGTGTTCTACACTTGATTGCAGACAAGGATGGTAATGGTTCATAGGACTAACAGACTAATCAATATAAACTTGTAGTAAACAATGAAAAATTATTGGAAATATGTTTTAATTAATTCTTAACCCTATCTTATCACAGTAGCTGTATAAATAAGGAGTGTTATATCCGGCGCTTCTGAGTGCTGATGTATAGTACATTGTTGCCGCGAATGAATGCATCACCATACTTGTTCTTGAGCTGACCATTAACATATTCTTCTGTTTGTTCCAAAGCTATGTTCATGTATCCATCCAAGCAAGCTAGGACCCCTGAAAATACCAGTAATGTAATAGGTGTATAGCATCCTACTCTTACTAATGTTATGAATGTGAAAGTTTGTGAAGATGTATGTTATTTAATCAATGGTTTTGGATCTGGCTGAAATTTGGTACAGGGGAAGTTTTTTTTTAAACATGGGTCATTGTGCTAGGCCTAAGGTGAGGTTATCTCATGACATATGCCTCGCACCCCGGCTGACCCAGGGCCATTCCTCTCGTTCTGGCCCTCCTCGGGAATGGTACATAATAGTCTAGAATAACACATTAACTACTTTTTACCATGCAAGTGAAGTCACAGGCAACAGCTAATTTACATTATGTAAAGAAACCTGTGTACACTGTAATAGCAGTATGTATGACAAGATTGAAGGTGGGATTGAAATCTAACATATATTGTCCAACCTGGTAATCAAACCCTAAACCCTGTGCTATACAAACATATTAAACCTATAACTTGGGTCTTAATTTTGGTGCCATGGTGACTTTATTGGTTGGTATTGATATGTGTAAATTTTCCGCACATTTCCAACTTTTTTTCAAAAATTTCCCAGTATCTGTACCACATATTATAGATGTGAGGGTATGTATGAATATTGGTTACTTAATCATACTAGAACTGCTAAACTTCGATATGCATGAAATTAGGCCCAGGTAGATGGTAATTTCATATTATTATTTTGCCATATATCACTCAGAGTAGGTTTCTGTGGGCAGCAGAAACTGAATCAGTATTTCATGCAGATGGAGACAGGGGTAACAGGTAGAAAAAAGTCTACTGTAGTAGATGTATGTAATATATCTACCATGGGACATCTATGTAACATGTACCATGGTAGTTAAGTATATTGTTTAAGAATGAGGAACTGAAGTTTACATGGCGCAAACGCAAAATAAATAAGAACCTAACAAATATCTTACATGAAGGGCTTTTGAAATGACAAGAAAAATGAAAAAAAGAATGAAGGTTACGATGGCATCATTGGAAATAATAATGTTCATAACCTATAAATTATGCAAATAACAATTTATTACTCGCAAACACTTTGCACTTAGGACACTTAAACATCATTGTAAGCTGTAAGTGAAGAGCCACTTATGTCACCGCCATCGTCGCAAGATATTCAAGGTAAAATAAATAAACAAGAATCGCAAATAGCATCAACTAACCTCTGTAGTCGACGCCGCTGTTCAGTTTCACTACGACGGGCCGCCCGTGGATCTGTTGGATGAAAGACGATAAGGCTTCTTTTCGACTCATTGCTATTATATTGTTCTAAATGGTCTACTTTATTTTGAAATAATAATAACGAATCGCCAAAACTCAATTGACTTGTACAAATTTTGACAGTCGGATTTTGAAGGACAATTTAGGGCAATTGTTGATTGTTTTTTTTTTTATATTTTGGACAGGCTCCTGAGGCCTTTGTCCCAGAAAATTTACAGCGCTGACATAAAATACAGATACGATACGATACAGATTTTGGTAACGTCCAATAACCCCCGACCGATCCGTAGTCACACCTTTCTACCACACTGGTGTGACTATGGTTCATTTTATTTATCCGTGGCCACACTAGTACCGACAGTGCTGTTTTCACATATGTCCGATAAAAGCGGTCCGATACGGCTTCTTGCTCAATAATACCATAAGATACGTACCTTACTAAGAAAATGTCATGAAGGTCGAAATTGCTTGCAGGCGCTGCGCTGTTTTAATCTCTTTGTGATCCGATATTGGGCCAAAATAGTGCTGTGGGCTCCGATAACCGATATCGGGCCGGACAATGTGAAAGAGAGATACATATGACATACATTTGACTTCCTCCGATATCGGATGTCGGATATCGGATTTCGGACATCGGATATACACCGAGCGATGACCAGACAAGGCAAATAGGCTGCCTTTTAAGTATACAGGGTGTAATCGTTAAGTGTGTCCAGGCGATTATTCTGTAACTATTACAGATATCAAAAAACTTTAAACTGATATCTAAAGTACGTTACCTAATGAGTAAAATGACATCAATAACTTTTTAAAAATCAAACGAGAGGTATCTAATATTTTGACATTAAACACTCCCATACATTTAGTATGAGATTAGTAGAAAGGTTTTAGTTGCCTTATTTTAAGTGATCTAGTACCCATTTTACCTTAATCATATTTTATGATTACCTATAATATGACAATGATGATTTTCAAATAGATACATGTGTAAAATAATTATCTTAGGTACCACTTGAAATTGGTAATAAACCGTGTTTTAATATTGTATTAAGTAATTTGAGCTAACTGAAAAGCACTACAAAAAAAAGATACTCTTTGGTGTTCGTTTCTAAAACCAATTTATCGTTGTTTTTTTTTAAAATTTGCGTTAATAGTCGTGATTGTTTCATTTATTGATTGCAAAATGGCATATTCCAAAAGAGAAAAGAGAGATATGCTAAAAATTTACTACAAATATGATTGTAACAAAAGAGCGGCCATTATCGCCTACAGAAGAGAGTACCCAGACAGAAGTCCCTTCTGGTGTACGTACCTAAAACCTTTCTACTAATCTCATACTAAATGTATGGGAGTGTTTAATGTCAAAATATTAGATACCTCTCGTTTGATTTTTAAAAAGTTATCGATGTCATTTTAATCATTAGGTAACGTACTTTCAATTTCAGTTTAAAGTTTTTTGATATCTGTAATAGTTACGGAATAATCGCCTGGACACACTTAACGATTACACCCTGTATAGCCAATTAGGTCCAAAATAGCATTCACCTTTTTCTTACAATGATCTTCACCTACTAATGTAAGAATAAAGTAGTGCAAGCGATTTTCGACCTTATTGACATTACAAAGTATCGATCTTTTTTCTTATATTTCTTCATTAGAAATTGACACTAAGGTCGCTTGCACTGTTTTCATTGTTGAATATTCTCGAAATATCTGTAAAAATACACTTTTTTTGCATCTCTACGCAATCCTAATCACGGAAATGAGACTAAAAGCTGAGTACGAATTGAAGTTGGTAACGATCTACACTTTTAAAGATTTTTTTCTTATATTCGTGATCAGCGTCATCTAATAACGCGAAAAGACACGTTACAAAGAAAATGTCGCTAAGGTCGCAAGTTGCTTGCAGTCGCTGTTTTAGTTTCTGATTGAAAGTTGTAGTCTGTTAGAGTCCCACATAAGATCCCCACCTGCTTCATTAGCTCCAGTGATAGGGAAAGAAGTAGAAAGGAGGAAGAGTACCTCTCATATTTAATAATATCGGGCCAACATAGATAACATATCACTATATTTTGTTCACGTAAATTAAATATTCATTTTTTCACTGCTGATCATTCTATTGACCATATATAATATAATTCTTATAAAGGAACTTTATTGTGAATAGTGAGATCTAGTAGAACTTGCAAAAGTATGTCAAAATATTGTCGAAATCTAGTTTTAGCTACTGAACTAAATTAATGCCTGCCTAAAATGGAGTTGCGAGTGTAACCGATTTTGGTCCCCGATGGGGCATCTGTATTAGAATTATATTATATTATCTGTGATAGTACAGACTATTTAGGAATGCTAGGGATGAAAAAAGGGCAATGCATTTTCGACCTTAATGACATGCAAGTTTTTCTCTAATATTCGTGGTCAGCGTCATCACTTAACGCGAAACGACACGTAACTAAGAAGATGTCATTAAGGTCGAAAATTGCTTGCAGTCGCTGTTTTTGTCTCTTTATGATCCGATATCGGTGGTGTTGTCTCCGATCACCGATATTGGGCCGGTCAATGTGAAAGACAGATACTGTACATATCTCGTACATTCGACTTTCTTCAATATCGGATGTCGGATATCGGATATTGAGCAATGTGAAAAAGCTAATGCCCAGTCAGTTATTAACAAAATCGTTACTGAATTCACAGATATTATAATTATGAAAATTTATTTATATAAATACAGAACTTAAAATATATAATTATTATTAATAATCTATCAATATGCTAATTTTTTCAATAGATAGATTTATCAGCATACAATAAATAATATTTGACTGACTAGTCAAATTAGTTACTTTTTACTAAATGTCAAAAAGGAGTTGAGGTTTTTTTGATGATTGATTTGAGGAAAATTGACGTCATAATATTTAATAGTCAAACCATTTACAATAATTAAGGGTTGGCTGGATGATTAAAAATAAATAAGAACCGCCGCAACTGTTTTCACTTTATCACTATTCTAATTTTAACAAGTTTAGCTAAATAATTAAATTTAACTAGGTACAGGAAAGGACAATACCCAATTTAACGAATTTATACTAATTTATTTTTTCTAGCAAGATGTATATAGTTAAGTTTAA
This sequence comes from Eilema caniola, assembly GCA_949126895.1. Classification (NCBI taxonomy): domain Eukaryota; kingdom Metazoa; phylum Arthropoda; class Insecta; order Lepidoptera; family Erebidae; genus Eilema; species Eilema caniola. Next base: position 15,508,025 of record OX421460.1, on the reverse strand, counting down.
GTTAAAAAGACAATATTTTCAGGAAATTACATTGAATAGTAAACAATTTATAAATAGATATACCTAGATAGATATTTCAAATCTATGTTTTGTCCTTGGCTTCTAGTGTGGTCCAAATATACCCTGAGTAGTCATGTACCTCATGGGGGGTGAGTGGGTATGGATTGTCGCTTGACTTGAAATAGTCAGAAGGAGCATGCATCACAAACTCCATTACGTCTAGCTTACGGGGAAGATCTTCGTCTGGACCTGCGGATATGTAAATAATGCAGTTATTTATGTTATTTAAAAGCTCTGCTGGTGGGTGTCAGTCCTCATTTTAGGTTATATCTCTGGTTGCACTCAACCAATTGCAATAAATAATATGGCAGATTTTAAGTCTGATGAACACAGTTCTAATTAAAAACTTCAAAATCCATACAGTATGTTTTGCACCTATTGCAAACAAACATAAATGGACATGAACTCAAAAAAGAAAAACTACTATGTGTTCAGGTTATACATTTTACACAACCCAAGTATTTTATTAAATATCTCTAATGTTCAGACTCAGCAAATTTATGATTTCATAATAGTATATTTTCAGTTGGCCTGTGGTATGGCCCTAGAATAGCACCACCCCATCTCCTCCCGTGGGTGTCGTAAGAGGCGACTAAGGGATTCAAATACCGGAGGATGGGCAGCAGCATCTTTCCGCGTACTAGCCACCAAACTGCGATCGCCAACCCGCCTGCCAAGCGTGGCGATTACGGCATAACCCCCCATGATGAACGAACGGTAGCGGCCATGGTAACGGCGGGGCAAGGGGTGCGAAGAATCCCCGGCAGATGCCAGGCTACCAACCCCGACGACCTTTGGCCCTGGCAACGTACAACACGCTCACACTGCGAACCGACGAGAAGCTCGCTGAACTCGAGGAAGAATTGAGCAGGTTACGGTGGGATATCGTAGGATTGTGTGAAGTCCGGAGAGAGGGGCAGGACACCATGATCCTCAAATCCGGTAACCTGCTCTATTTCCGGGAGGGCGACATACTGTCCCAGGGTGGTGTCGGGTTTATCGTCCACAGGTCCGTTGTCAACAACGTGGTCCAGATCGAGAGTGTTTCGACGAGGGTAGCGTACCTTATACTCAGAATCACCAAACGGTATTCGTTGAAGGTCATACAGGTACACGCACCGACCTCGAAACACCCCGACGACGAGGTGGAGACTATGTATGAGGATATCTCTAAGGCCATGCATAGCTCCCGAACACACTATACCGTTGTGATGGGGGACTTTAACGCGAAACTGGGCAAACGAAGCGACAACGAGCTGAAAGTGGGGCAATTTGGATATGGAAAGAGGAATGCACGTGGCCATCTGCTGGCCGGCTTCATGGAGAAGGAGGGCCTTTTTATGATGAACTCCTTCTTCAGAAAGCCGGAACAGCGTAAGTGGACATGGCTACACCCTAACGGTGTCACAAAAAATGAGATTGATTTCATCTTGTCGACGAAGAGGCACATATTCAATGATGTCTCCGTGATCAATTCAGTAAAAACAGGAAGCGATCACCGGATGGTAAGAGGCACATTGAATCTTAGAACAAAGCTCGAAAGATGTCGACTGATGAAGTCTACGCTCCGACCAGCACCTATCCAGTTCCAGAACCCTGAGCACTTTCAGCTCGAGTTGCAGAATCGCTTCGAATGCCTGGGAGATTGCGAAAATGTGGATGATTACAATGACAGATTTGTGGAAATTGTCCAAACGACTGGGTCTAAGATCTTCAAAGCCCGTCGTTCAAAAGGAACCAAAAAGATTTCGGACCTCACCAACAAACTCATGGAACAAAGACGAAATTTGGTTCTGCAGTCCTCTGAAGATGCTACTCAGTATCGGCGTTTAAACAGACAGATCTCCAAGTCCTTGACTCGCGACCTACGCCAATTTAATACGACTCGTATTAAGGAGGCGATTGAGAGCAACAAAGGCTCAAAGGTTTTCGCAAGGGATCTGTCTGTTGGTCAAAGCCAACTGAATAAGCTGAAGGCGGAGGATGGCAGAATTGTTTCGTCAAAGCCGGAGCTGTTGGAAGAGGTCGAGAAGTTCTACGGACAATTATACACGAGTGTACGGCAATCTGTTAATAATCTGGCCAAAGACCCAAGAGCCAGATTGACCCGACACTATACCGAGGATATCCCGGACGTCAGCCTGTACGAGATTAGAATGGCACTCAAACAGCTAAAGAACAATAAGGCACCGGGTGATGATGGGATCACGGCTGAGCTTCTAAAAGCTGGTGGAACACCGATACTTAAAGCTCTTCAGAAGCTATTTGATTCCGTCATACTCGAGGGACGAACGCCTAAGGCATGGCACAGAAGTGTGGTGGTACTCTTCTTCAAAAAAGGTGATAAAACCTTGTTGAAGAATTATAGACCCATCTCGCTTCTGAGCCATGTCTATAAGTTGTTTTCGAGAGTCATTACGAATCGTCTCGCTCGCAGGTTCGACGACTTCCAGCCTCCCGAACAAGCCGGTTTCCGAAAAGGCTTTAGCACCATAGACCACATACATACGCTGCGACAGATTATACAGAAGACCGAGGAGTATAATCAGCCACTCTGCTTGGCGTTTGTGGACTATGAGAAAGCCTTCGATTCGATCGAAACCTGGGCTGTGCTACAGTCTCTCCAACGGTGCCAAATTGACTATCGATATATCGAAGCGCTGAAGTGTTTGTACGAAAACGCCACCATGTCAGTCCGCCTCCAGGATCAAAGCTCAAAACCTATCCAGTTGCAGCGAGGGGTGAGACAGGGAGACGTTATATCTCCGAAACTGTTCACCGCCGGCCTGGAAGATGTTTTCAAGCTCCTGGACTGGAGAAGACTCGGCATCAATATCAACGGCGAGTACATCACTCACCTTCGATTCGCTGACGATATCGTAGTCATGGCTGAGACCTTGGAAGACCTAGGCACAATGCTCGAAGACCTCAGTAGAGCCTCCCAACAAGTGGGCCTCAAAATGAACATGGACAAGACGAAAATTATGTCAAATGTCCATGTCGCACCCACTTCTTCTTTAAAGGTTGGAGACTCTACACTCGAAGTTGTCGACGAATATGTTTACCTGGGACAGACAGTCCAGTTAGGCAGGTCCAACTTTGAGAAAGAGGTCAATCGTCGAATCCAACTCGGCTGGGCAGCGTTCGGGAAGCTTCGTAATATCTTCTCGTCCAAAATACCGCAGTGTCTCAAGACTAAAGTCTACGATCAGTGTGTGTTGCCAGCGATGACCTACGGAACTGAGACTTGGTCCCTTACTATGGGCCTCATAAGAAGGCTCAAGGTCACCCAAAGGGCGATGGAGCGTGCTATGCTCGGAGTTTCCCTGCGTGATCGAATCAGAAATGAGGAGATCCGCAGGAGAACTAAAGTAACCGACATAGCACACAGAATCGCCAAACTTAAGTGGCAGTGGGCGGGGCACATAGCTCGTAGAACAGATGGCCGTTGGGGCAAGAGAGTTCTCGAGTGGCGACCACGCGCCGGAAGACGCAGTGTAGGCAGGCCTCCCACACGGTGGACCGACGACCTGGTGAAGGTCGCGGGAAGGGCATGGATGCGGAAGGCGCAGGACCGGTCATTGTGGAAATCCTTGGGGGAGGCCTTTGTCCAGCAGTGGACGTCTTTCGGCTGAAATGATGATGATATTTTCAGTTCAGACCTGGCATCAATGAGTTCCAAACTTATAAGTAAACGGGTTGAAAATTAATAATGCATGCTATGTGATTATGATTACCAATAATATAGGTAGAAGGATCAAAGGACTGCTCAGGAGGTGGACTGGCTTTGGTTGGCAGAAGCCATGTTATCACTGCACTCTTCTCACAATACTGGTCAGTCATGAATCCACGGACTTGTGCATAGAATATGCCTCCACCAATGTCAGTCACAGATACTATGTCGCCAACCTGCAAGAAAATTTAATTAATTTTGTAGATTAAGCCTTTCTCATTTTAAAATGCGAAAAAACTAAAAGATGTGATCGTGAATCATATATCATCATAAAGACGTTGTCTAGCCTCTATTATTTACTTTCTATATATTGTCAATAATTATCATCCCAGTGACAATCCTAGCGCATCCTACGTGGCCAGCGGTCCTATAATACTATTCCTGTTGGTTTGCTTTGCAAAGGGTAGCCGTGGTAGAAATATTTACACACACACCTCTGCTCACACACACATCCATGAAATCTAAGAAAGATGCATTTTGGTTAGTTAAGTTTTTTTATTAAGCTTTAAGTATGGTGTTGCAATTAATGTCAAAACATGTTAATTTAACTGTTGTTTCATGTTGATTATTATTTGTTTAAAAATAAAGCTAACTATTTTATACTCTCGTTTTTTTTGTGTTCTGCTAATTCTGCCGGTGTGTGTATTTATACTGCAATATTTTAACCAGCTTGACTTTTGAAAATTTTCAATGTTTCCAACTGGGTGACAGTATGTTCTTTGAATTATGGGATTCATTTTTCTACCCCTTAATAGGAAGGTTTATCATGGCTTTTATGGGTCTCCCCAATTTGGAGTCCTGAGAGACAGAGAGATGTCCCAAAGATGTGGTTAGGGCCACACAAACCCAAGCATTTTTCTTTTGGAACCTGATACTGTCGCATCTGAGTTTATATTGTAACTTTTGGAATATACAACTTAGTGTCTGAAGACTTTTGCTTCACATAATATTCTAAAATAGGGCTACTTGAAACAGAAGGCACACCACAATATGAACATAATATGATGTTCATTCTCATGAACACAATTGTGTATAAACATTGACTTACAAAAACCAAATATTACTTAACAACAATATTAATTTTCAGTTGAGACTGGTACAATGAACATTTATTCACAACTATGCATAGTCAGCCGGACTGTGGAGAATTAGGACCTAAGATACCTGCATGTAACTGCCTTTGTAGAAGATAGAATCGCTAGTCACAATTGTAGCAGTAGCCGCGGGTGCCCGTAGTGGATGACGTTTGAACATGCTGCGGCGGCCGCGTCCGCGGTGTGTCTTGGACGCAGGAGCAGGCGTCTTGGCCTTATATCGCGTCGCACGCGTGCTCTTCCTCGTCCCTTTACCGGTAGCTTTGGCAGGTGTGGTTTCACCTTCACTTTTCCCAACCTTACTGTCCTCATCCTTATCTTCCTTCTTGTCATCGGGTTCTACTTTTACCGAGGGCTCAACCCTGTCTTCTGTACTGGCTGTATTCGATAAATGACAATCGTTACATATTTGTCCGTTTTCCGAACTGCGCCATAGCAATGAGTCGTCTGCACTGCACTTAACACATATAGGTTTTGGCATTTTTTTATTCGTGGGACTACTTATTTCAATTCAATTCTTATTAAATGGCTTCTGAGTGTTGTATTTCAAACATCGATTTAATCGAAAACACAAAAAACTAATTGTAACAAAGTGACAATTGACAATTGACATTATTGACATTTTAAAACCGTTATTAGATACAGGTCCTTGCAGCCTAATGACAATAGACATCTAACCGGTGTTCCCAATGTCAAGTGATAAATGATGAAATTATTATATTTATGGCACGTAATATTTATATGTTTGAATGAATTAAAGTTGTCTTGAAAAATCGTATGAAATTTAAAATCATTTACGTAGAACGAAACGTTCAATTAGCACCTATAACCGCCATCTATTAGAAAATAGCATATCTAGCTTAGAGAAAGTAGTTTTATCAAACCATTATGCAAAAGATGGCGCTAGTTATATGTTTCCAACCACAGGGCGAAGAATAACCATAATCAGGCGAGTTAACCGTGAGAGCCAGTATGATTGTGTGCGTTCGCGCAGCGGAATGTTGTTGAATTTAAAGATTTTAATTATGCAGATATTTAGTGTATGACGTCGTGTAATTGTGTATGGTAAAAAAAAATTTGTGCATGCAGCCATTGTGGAGAAATTCGCTAAAAACTGATTCCGCTGGGCGAACGTTGTCCTGGCGGAACTTTTTTCTAATCCATGGACTTAGAAGAAAAGAAATGTGTCCAAAAATTAGTGTGTATTTGTGTGTAATTGTGTATGTATGAATAAAATTAGGGCATGCATAAACTTCGGAGAAATTCAAGTTTCCGCTACGCGAACGTTTGGCCATTAGCTAGTTTTCATATAAAGCTCTTATATAGAGAGCTGTAGATTTTTACATAGGTTGTTTTGAATTTGTTTAAATTTGTTTAAAAAACAGATTTAGAAGAAATCGTAGGGTTTAAAAGATAAAAATATAAACGGGAAATACGCTCATTAGGTCTTAGTTCGTGAAGAAGCCACTTTGGGGTCTAGATTTTCACGTTTATACAAACCTTGTAAGTGTCTGCAACATGTTGCCAAGTATCAATGATGGTTCGTTAGTAATTAATGAGTTATAGGACAATTTACCATGAATAGACCACTGTTTGCAAAGCAGTCAAATATCAAGACGTTCTAAAGTAATTGCATAGTAAAATGTGTTCCAATAATTAGTGTATTAATTCAACTACTTGCATGCAAAATTTCATCTCTTTAAATTCAGTAATTAAAGAGAAACAATTAAAATACTGACAAAGCATCGAAAACCTACATAACCCGACCAAGTTCGGATGGCTACAAAAAAGCGACCGTGCCATATTTCTAAGTAACGTTCTTAACCTTCCAGTATAGTATTTATTAATATGGTACAGTTGCGTACACAAGCGTTAGGAAAAAATAAAACAATTGCATTTCTAGAATGAAAAATATTTTTTTAATAATACCGCCCCTATCTGCGATAAGAATAAATCTTAAATTAACAAGTTCTAATTAAACATCAGCTTCTCACTATCACTTACTCAATATACCTACCACATAATTATTTTAAGCTTCACTGTTACAACATTAATAACACACTGTCAATATTATTATTACGGAGAATTGGCGATACATAGCAAAACAACAGCGCATACGCACATTGTCCTTGAGTGCAAATTTGTGAATGGGGATAAAACAAAACCAGGTTCAAGTTCAACAGCAAACGAATACGCGCAGGCCGTGGCTTATGTGAGTTATGAAAACATATTGCGCTCTCTTTTCTTCAAGGATGGAAGCACCGTTTCAAGAGGGAAGCCGCCTGTATCGCTCGTTGCGCGCAGCGCGTTGTCTGTTTTTTCACACTAGCATAATATTATTGATCAATTCCTAACTACAATACTTAGACTATTCAATCAAGGGACTAGCCTTAAGTGTACCGCTTCGAACAAAATAATTCTGAATATTTTGGTGGGGTGCGCGGGAACACGCCCACATACATAAGTCCAGTACAACGGTAATATCATATAAAAAAGCTATAAAGTAGCTACGTAAATAGTACTTACTGTCATAGTCAAATACATTTAAAAAATCATGTGTAGAAAAATAAATGACCTATAAATTATATCAAAACAATTGAGGACCTTGCAGCAAAAGGGGGGCAGATCCAAATTTTAGCCGTTACGCGTTTTTCCACCTACAATTTGAACATAAATTAGAGCTATCGTTTGATGCATGAACGAGGCAGATCCGACGAAAAACAAGCACGCTACAATAAAATTTGGATCTGCCACCCTACTCCGTTTGGTGCAAGAAGGGAGCAGGTCCGGACCTGCCTCCCTTTTGCAACAAATGAAATAATTGCATCATTTATAACAAGTCAGTGCACGTTTTGAGCTCCGCCCAAAAGACGTACGTTTTGTTTTATTAATTGCAAAATTAAATAACTATTGTTTTACGTCGAATACGTCAAATTGTGTATAAAATGAGTGACTCTGAGCCGTTTAGTAGCGGATCGTCTGATAATTACCAGCCTCCTGACTACGACTTAAGTTCAACCAGTTCAAGTGATGATGGAAGGAATCTTCATTTTTCAACATCTTAAAATCAATCTAATGTGAATAACGATCAAGGTATAAATATTTCGAATGAATCTAATATAAATAATCCAGGCCCATCGACGAGCGGCATAACCTCAAAAATAAGAAAATCCGCGAATCCTTCTGAATGGAAACGGAATGTTATAAAGAAGTCTATTGCTACTGGAAAAAGATATTTAAACTATAAAGGCCAAGATATAGGAGAAAGAAAAACTGGTCCGGATTGTTGTTGCAAAAAGTATAAGTGTTTTGTTCAAATTAATGAAGAAGCAAGGAAACAAATTTTGGAAATTTTTAATAAATTAGAAGAAACTTATGTGCAAAACGTATATTTAGGAGGTCTAATTAAAACTGGGGATGTTGAAAGAGAAAGATCAAAAACTGGTACGGGGAAAAAACGGAGTTGTTCACATAAGTATTATATTAAATTAGGAAATAAAAATATACAAGTTTGCAGAAATGGCTTTGCATCGATCCATGGAATATCTAAAAAGCGTGTAGACAATATTGCTAAAGAGTATCGTGACCCTACTGTAACTGCACCTTCTAGGTCTGAGCGTGGAAAACATCAAAATAGACCAAATCGTATTTCAAGTGAATGGGTTTCCAAAGTTGACTCTCATATAAGAAGTTTTCCACGACGCGAGTCACACTACAGTAGAAACAAAAGCTCTCGTTATTACCTGTCTCCAGAGTTGAATATTAAAAGGATGTACGATTTATATTTGAAACAGAATGAGCCTGGTCTCGAAGCATCTGCTAAGCCAATAGTATCCTTTGATTTTTACTACAGATACTTTAAACAAAATTTTAAATACTGCTTTGGATCACCCCGCTCAGATACATGCAAGAAGTGCGACATGCTGGATAACAAATTAAAAGATAAGACATTGGATAGCGATGAAACCAAGCAAATACAGTTAGAAAAGAGTCTCCACCAAGCCAAAGCCGATACCTTTTTTGTTGATTTAAAAGAGAAGAGTAAACTTGCTTCTAATGACGAGTGTGAGGTATTAACTTTTGATTATCAGCAGAATATGCCATTGCCTAAAATTCCAGCAGGTGAAGCATTTTATAAACGACAACTTTGGGCATACAATTTTTGTATCCATTCAGCAAAAACAGGAATCGCTCACTTTTATTTATATGATGAAACCAAAGCTCGAAAATCACCAAACGAAGTCATATCTTTCATAAATCACTATATAGATAACATCTTACCAAGAACAGTTAAAAGACTGTACTTATTCTCCGATAATGCAGCAGCACAAAATAAGAACTCGACTTTAGTTCAGTATTTGTATACTCTTGTGAGGTGTTCGTCTATTGAGAAGATTGTTCATCGATTTCCTGAACCAGGACACAGCTTTTTACCCTGTGATCGGTGTTTCGGCGTAATAGAGAAGTTTAATAGAAAGAAAGATTATATTTTCACTACTTCTGAATATTGTGAATGTATAACGCAAGCATCTAAAAACTTTAAAGTTGTGAATGCGGATCAAAATATGATTCTTAACTTTACTCAACATTACGAAAGTCATTTCAAAAAAATTATAACAAATGCAGAGAAGATACGATTCAAGATATCTCAATATCGCATTTTTCAATACAGTAAAGACCACATTGAAACTATTGCAGTCAGTGTGACAACAGGAACGCCTGTATTTGATTATTTTCCGATAATGAGAAATGTTCAAGCCAACATATCCGTTCTACCTCAGAAACTGCTATATGACCAGGCATTGCCGTTGAAAAAGGCTAAATACAATGATGTTATGCAGCTGGTAAAGAACTATGTTCCACCAAACAAACTGTATTTCTACAGGGCCCTTAAAAGCGAATCTGTTGGACCGTCAGATGACATTTCTAGCGAAGACGACGATGATCAAGCTGAAGTTGACCTTTAAATTTGTAATTTTTGTTAAACACTCGTTCGTTTTTCTCTTTCTTTTGATTGTTTAATATGTTACGTGCAGATTAATAGTTCTTGAAATAAAGAAAACCTATATTGATGTGTTTTATTGCCTAAAGTACAAAATAGGGTAGTAATTTTCTTTAATTTTGGGGCAAAACGGAGGCAGATCCAAACTTCAAAAAATCGTAGTAAATTCTACAACTTATTTATTTCCCTTAAAACTTTTGTAAAATATGTGAATATGTTTATATCATACTATAATATAAAACTTTAAGACATAAGTGTAAGAAATTAAGTTTTAAACAGTTTTTTTTAAATACCCAAAAGTTTTGAAACTTGGACTTGCCTCCCTTTTGCTGCAAGGTCCTCAATTGTGTTATCATCTGTACCAATTAAATACCGGTATTATACTGTAAATTTTAAAATGTTACCTAGATATATTGAACGGCCGCTTTTTTATATCTATCCGAATTTGGTCGGGTTATGTAAGTTTTCGATGCTTTGTAAGTATTTTAATTGTTCCTCTTTAATTAATGAATTTAATGAGACGAAATTTTGCATGCAAGTAGTTGAATTAATACACTAATTATTAGAACACATTTTACTATGCAATTACTTTAGAACGTCTTGATATTTGACTGCTTTGCAAACAGTGGTCCTATAACTCATTAATTACTAACGAACCATCATTGATACTTGGCAACATGTTGCAGACACTTACAGGGTTTGTATAAACGTGAAAATCTAGACCCCAAAGTGGCTACTTCACGAACTAAGACCTAATGAGCGTATTTCCCGTTTATATTTTTATCTTTTAAACCCTACGATTTCTTCTAAATCTGTTTTTTAAACAAATTTAAACAAATTCAAAACAACCTATGTAAAAATCTACAGCTCTCTATATAAGAGCTTTATATGAAAACTAGCTAATGGCCAAACGTTCGCGTAGCGGCAACTTGAATTTCTCCGAAGTTTATGCATGCACTAATTTTATTCATACATACACAATTACACACAAATACACACTAATTTTTGGACACATTTCTTTTCTTCTAAGTCCATGGATTAGAAAAAAGTTCCGCCAGGACAACGTTCGCCCAGCGGAATCAGTTTTTAGCGAATTTCTCCACAATGGCTGCATGCACAAATTTTTTTTTACCATACACAATTACACGACGTCATACACTAAATATCTGCATAATTAAAATCTTTAAATTCAACAACATTCCGCTGCGCGAACGCACACAGTATGATTAGAGACTCGTTACCCCGTGCCGTTACCAGAGACCAACTACATAACCTAAAAAGGTATGTACGTAGTATTATTATAATATGGTAAGCACAGCAGGCTGTCTGTATTTACGTAGGTTGGTCTGTAGCTATAGAACTATAGAACTCCACTATGCTCTCCATTGTGTCAGAGAGACACGTGGAAAGCCCACAAGGCCACTCACGCCTCAGCTGGAATTTGCCGTAGGCGGCAGCGTCTCCCCTACAGGCGAGACGCGCTGCCGTCTGTGTTGTACATAGGTATTGGTATCTCAAAAGGGTTTGACAGAAAGCGTTCGAGGCGAGCTTATGCCCTGCACTTTTCCGGACTGTGATTTTTCCTAAACCAGGAATCAAACCGGACTTTGTGCTCAACTGTTGCGCTGGAAATGGGTACACCGCGGCAGTGTGTATCACAGAGCGATCGCATCCACTTTAGGTACCTACATGAGTATAGGTCCGAATTGCATAACAACGCTCAGTTGTGACTCTCTGTTGACTCTCACAATGACATTAGAACTGTTCCCTAGATTACAATCTATCCTCAGATTTAGTTATAAATCAAGATTTAGGACTCAGTACCGTTTTGGAATACGGGCTCGAATTTAGTCAAAAAGCGGAGATAAGCGGTTTTTATTCATTTATGTGTTATACAGTAGTTGTTATATTTTTTCGTTTGCTTGCGTTGTAGGATTATGATTGATATCGACTTGCAACACACGAGTCGGCGGAGACCGCGCTTTCGTGTTTTGATGGTAGGTTCAAAATTCAGTTCCGATCTCATTTCTTTCACAAATCTCATAACCCATCCAGTCATCCATACGAGCGAGTTTTTTAAAACGTGCTAAAAATTATCACAAACGTATGCAATACAAACGTGCAGAGAACTTGATTCTATGCTTACAAATTTCACGAGCTGCCTCTACTGTCACACTTTGTTTCGGTAGTTATTGAATAAACGTTTGTGGGGCGACAGATTGTGCTAAGTGCTGTAGGTAGCGCATGAATCATTGTAAACGGCGGCATTTGCATGAAATCGGTGTTTCAGAGAGTTATGGGCAGTATCTGATGGCACGTTGCGATTCGCTCGCCCGCCACGCCGCACACTGGTCCATTGATATCACTGGTCCGGATTTTAAAATATAGCATTTTGACATACGATCAAAGATGTCCAATGCTATTGGGAAAAAATTGTTTTGGATAAATATAGTGCTGATTAACACTTAGTTCTACAACTTTTCTATAAAATGACTCCTTCATGCCTAAAAAAAAATAATGAAAAAAAAAACAAATGTATAGGAGAAAAAATATTTTGTTCAATTTCTCCGCTTAGTATCAAAGTTTAAAGGTCTAACCTTATATTTTAATAAGTAACTGTGGTCCTTAGTACGACAACATGAAAATTTTGCGCGTATCCCTGCGACCTTGGGGTCCACAATGCTTCAAAGTTCAAATTTTTAATATTGATTAATTACCATGTTTTACGAGTTTTTCTATTGAATTCGATTTAAAATGCTATGTTTTAATATTTGAAACATTAAAATTTACCTACTTTGAATGTATTTGTTGTATTATATCAATTAATGTAAATAATCTTATTTTGGTACTTAAAAGCGCGTAACGGGCACGAACGAGCACGTTCCCTACTTTAAATTGACTGAGAGTACGCCTTCAACAAAACAATCGCTTACCCCACCCCTGAAACGTATTTTCTGAACTGTGATATTCAATAAGGCTTGAAGCTTCACTCTCGCTCCTTTTCCATTAATTTCCAAATCATTTGGGTATCATTTACTTTTAGCTTCAAGGAGCTTATATATGATATGATAGCAAAACTGGAGTTGCACAATTTGTGAGCGCCTTCCTACATAAGAACTTCCACTTCGATAGGTTCAAAGATGTGTAAAGGCTAAGAGGACGGTCTTCGTCAAAAGGCTGTGCCTTATCTTCCTCACCAAATAGTGTGTTACGAACTATTGGTATGCTATCAGAGTTCTTCATGATATGCTCTATAACAATAAGAGCTATATCATTTTTCTCTTCCATTTTTAGTTTTAAAACCAATGCGAAACTAATTTCTTATAATGAATATTCTAAAAGGGACTCTGAACGTCTTTTCTTTTGTTTATTACTAAGGCCAGCTAAGGGCTTCCTAGTCTGTACGTCTATAGATGTGCCGACAGTTACTGTACAAAATCAGTGTCAAGTAATGCATTGGCTGATGATTTTATCCATTCTGAATTTTTGTTCGAAAAAGTCTTCTGGTTCCTGGTGGCACTTGCCCATTTGCGACTCAAGTTGCTGATGTATATTTTCACAAAGGACTTAATTATTGCTAAATCTTCCGAACATAATTTTGCCAGAGGTATGTTTTATTATTGTATATATATTATATATATTATTGTATAATAACTTCATATAGTCGTGCCCATGCTTTTACGTCTCCTTCACCACGAAGAAACATAAAAATATCCAATTTCGTGAAAAATGCAGCCATGATGATATTCAGGAAACTTCAATGATGCGCTGGTTTCTTCAGGGTTGCTTCTTCAAGGTTGTTTCAAGTTTCTTCTTCAAGTTTGCTTCAAGTTTCTTCTTCAAGGTTGCTTCAAGCTTCTTCTTCAAGGTTGCTTCAAGTTTCTTCTTCATGGTTGCTGCAAGGTTCTTCTTAAGGTTGCTTCAAGTTGCTTCTTCAAGGTTGCTTCAAGTTTCTTCTTTCTTTCTTCTTTTCTCCCATCCTTTTTTTACATTATTTTTTTAGGTTAGAAGGAGTCATTTTATATAAAAGTTGTAGAACTAAATGTTAATCAGCACCATATTTCCTATCCAAAACAATTTTTCCCCAATAACATTTGACATCTTAGATCGTATGTCCACCTTTTTTAAAAACCGGACCAGTATGCGCCGCGCAGCCCATGAGAGCCGAGCTTCAAACGACCAACAAACGATGTTTACCGATGTGTGCTATTAATTTATAGGTGTACGCCGACACTACTATGCTCGTGATAGCGCACATAGCGGATATGAACAACTACCAACGGTGGCGGTGGTGAGCTTCGGTTGATAAATAAAATCGGCCAAATGCGAGTCGGACTCGTCCATGAAAGGTTCCGTAGCAGCAAGCAGCAAGTAACTTAAGATAAAAGTTCTCGTAGTTTGTTGATAATTTGATAGATGTTTTAATAATAGTGTACGGTTAACGATTAATGATGTATTAAAAAAAACGACTTATTAAATCTCGTTCAAACCAATTTTCGGTGGCAGGTTACGTAGTAATGTACATACATCATATAATTTTCTTAGTTTTATTATTCTCTTATTTCAAAAGTTACAGGGGGAGGGGGACAGATTTTACCACTTTGGAAGTGTCACTTGTGCAAAGTATTCAGTTTATATATTAGAAACTTTAATATCATTTTTGGAGACCTATCCATAGATAAGCCTAAGTGAATGGGAATGACGAAAAAAAAATTGAGTTTCAGTTCTAAGTATGTGGAACCCCCAAAAATTATTGCTTTCTTTGCTAATTTTGTGTGAAAATCTTAATGCGGTTCATAAGATACACCTACTTACCAAGTTTCAACAGCGTAGTTCTTATAGTTTCGGAAAAAAGGAAAAAAGTGGCTGTGACAAACAGACAGGCAGACAGATATGACGAATCCATTAAGGGTTCCGTTTTTTGCCATTTGGCTACGGAACTCTAAAAATATGACGAACCATAAATAAATAAAACCTTACATTACCCTGTTCATATTTATTAAGTAGGTACGCTATTTATACTATGAAGGCAATTTTCTTGCAACTGGAGATGGCAGATTGGGGTATCTCCATAAGTGCCTGCAACGCATACCAACGGTCTACGGCTAGTTTGATTTCAGCTTTTCGTACCCTATCTCAGCTTCAGCCTGCTTATGTGTGAAACTAGTGAGTTCGTAAAAGATCCACAGCCTTTTCGTCTACGTCCACATATTATAATCTCCTGGACCACAGAACGACTCCCAGTTCAGATGGTTGGCAGCAGCTTCTGATTAATTTTGACAAGAACACTTTTGGACTGACTGATGTGGATAACCTATATGCAAGAATGATTATTCTTAACTGTCTGAGCATAGCAAGTAGAGCTATATGAATGGTACGTCTGTGAGGCAGTCAGCGGTTCAGATGTTTTACGCTTACATACATTTCTAACTTACCTACTTACCCTTGTAAGCAATGCATCATCAGGCAAAGTATAATACTGAAAAACAGTTTTCCTCCTACCTGCACTAGGAGCAGTTGTGTCAGTAGTCTTATTATTTCTCTCTGGTCTTATATTACACATAGTTTTATATTTCGAGGTTGGTACCTAGTTATTTTCTGCCAGTTCTAAGTACCTACATATTTCAAACATGAACGAACGGTACTGGGAACGGAAAAGCGAGGAAACGGGAAACCAATCATTATGGTACAGTTTACTTACCTTTTTATGTTGTAGTAGGAAAGGTTTTTGAATGCATTCTAAATAATAGATAATTCATATTAATGATTATCAATTTTTTAGAACAAATAAAAGTATTGAATCCAGTAACAACTGTGACAAGATGGGATTTTTTTCCCCAGCCAGTAACAGTGGTACTCTTTGGGTGTTACTGGATGCCGTGTTGGTTCCCGGTGTAGTAGATTAGGGCCACCCATCTTTTCCTGTGGGTGTCGTAGAAGGCGACTAAAAGTTAGGGCTGCCCTCCATTCGACAGTAAACATACAGCTCATGACTTAGAGCCCGGTTAACGGCAATAGGTTCGCCCCTTATTACGTGGGACCGAAAATCGTAGTTGACGAGATGTGGGGGTTAATACACCTCTGGCTACCCCTTCGGGGATTTAGATTTAGGTGAGCGTATGTATGTATGAATGTTATTAGATGGCAATACACTAATTATATAAGAAGGGGTTCATCGTGCTGTAAGAAATAATAACACGTTTATGGTAGGTAAATCCTTTATTGTTGTTCGTCGTGTAGTGAATAAGTTAATTAACACTAATCGGAATGTGCGCCTAAACTACAAGGTGCCGCACAGCCAACTGCAATATCAATATACTTACACAGGCAAACATTAACATTTAATAGCTTTCAACTGTACAACATTGTTGAAATACATGAAATGATTGATGCCTGCTTTGACTATGATACTGGATACCTGTATGTCTCTCTGTGTGTGTATGTGTGTGAGTATTAGTTTGAGTGAATGGTTCAAAAGGATTTTGTATCTAGTAATACTGTTAATTGAAGTTGACTGTTCGGTGACACCCTCAAACAATACAAACGCATAATTCTAACACTCATTAAAGCCGTCAATACTTACAGTAAATGCTCGATCACTTTTTATAACAGTAACTACACAATAACATACTTACATTACCTTCAACAATTGCACACTCAGTTCAGCTGGGTAGGTAGTTAACTGTACCTACTTCTTTGAGGTAAAAATTTTGCGGCTCACTGAGATTGGATTTCACCAGTATAAACCACCACCAATAGAAACCTAGTTTACTTGAACTTGGTCAGAATATTGTCACTAATGAAAGCCCACTTGAGTCGACTCCGCCAATACTTTTTCCCATAAAGTATCTACATCGCTGACTCGTCGTGGCATAGGTATTCACATTTGCAGCTCACCAATTAAAACAGGATTTCATAATAGTATCAAAGAAGTATAATTCGTAATGTTTATGTCAACTTGATGAAAATATAAATTAGTCACAGACAGAGCTAGTGGTAGCTAGCCTTTGCAGTTAAAGTGATACAGTGGTATTGGGTCGAGTGGTCGACTGGTGCGATGCAATTGTTAATGATATATTTACGATTAAAGTACAAGGGCAAGAATTTCTGCTTTTTTTTTCTTATAATCTAAGTAGTAGTCCCTTTATAAAGTTAATAATTCAAATTATACACATATCATTGGTGTGGTTTAGCAATATCCACTGGTTAATTAGTCACAGTTTTTACAGATACACTTGTCACATTAGTTACGAGTAGCAGCAGCTGATTAACAAATGATAGTAATGATTGCGCTCGAAGCGACTATTCACGCGACATCAAGCAAGATTAAAATATACAATATGTAGGTTATTGGACAGAATATTCTCGTTTTAATTTATTTAGACGTACTAAGCGTACCGCACTATATGTACAAACAAGTATGTTACGTTCCTCCTCCTTTTCCACCATTTCTTCTTCTCGATCGCACACATATTATAGTACTGTCAAAGTCTAACAATTAACAGTTGGATGATTAGCATCGTCAACCTAAATGTGAATCATTGTCATCGAATGACGCGACACATCAGTGTGAGGTACACCTTAGTGTTGTAACGAATATTCACATTCGTATTCGTATTCGCAAGAAACAATGCGAATGTTTGGCGAATGTTTTCGACAAATAAATAGAAAATTACATATGAAATAAACATGTTATAGAGATGAAAATTATGCGGTGGATGTGCTGAGTCACAGGCAAAGATAGCGTGAGAAATTCATGTCTCCTCGAGAGCCTTCATCCATCCATGTTCGTGATACTACCGATAAAACTGCAACGGCTAGTCTATATGAGTAACAAATGTGTGGCCGTGCGCCCCAGCTGGGTATCGATTGGAGGGATAGACCCAAGAAGTGCCGGCTAGACAGCCTAGAAGATGGCATATATGCCAACGGTTTCCTAACAGGGATGCCTACGATCGTGCGAAGTGGAGGAGGAAAAGCAGGAAGGCGTTCGCCGGGCTCCGAGTGAAGATCTCGGATGTAGTCAAGACTCAAAGCTAATATATATATAAAAACACAAATAAACTCAAAAGAATAAATAAAGAATGACCTTCCGTTCATAAAAAAGAGAATAATTGAAAAATCTTTTGTGTCAAGAACTTAAGAGGTTATAAAATTCGGTTCGAACATGGTATGTCAAATCTGTCTAATTATTTTAAGCGCGTTTTATTTGAAAGATAACATTCGCATTCGCATTCACATGTTCATTCGCGAATATTTGAAATGAATATTTACATTCGCATTCGTATTTGTGAATGTGAAAAATCCAACATTCGTTACATCACTAGCGCACTATACAGCTCGGCGGGCGGAGTCAGTTGCAGACGTGAGTCTCGGTGCGCGCCACGCAGGTATCGCAGGTCACGCGGCAACACCAGTGGAAGTGGCAGTTGCACTTGGTCTCCTGGACTCGCCGAACCGTGCTGTAGCCGCGCCCGCAGCACAGCGACTCGCACCCGTCCTCACCTGTGCACACACCGCGACACTTGTAAGTGCGGAGACGTATTTTATAGGAGTCTTTGTATTGAAAGAAGTGGTGGGTCTCGTATTATAGCGTAATGAAAGCACTTAGATGATTTTATAGTAAATTAAAATATAGCTGCAAAATATAATCGTTATCATATGATCTGGACTTGATCACAATTATTTGGAGCCATTCTCCTCCATACACTCCTGTCAGATGTCATCTCCGCAGTCACCTCCATTCTTGCCATTTTCGCGTACTTCTCTCACATTTTATAAGCCTAAGAGCGTTTTTTCTTTGTCCGATATCCAACATCCGATATCGGAGGAAGTCTAATGTATGACATATGTATCTCTCTTTCACGTTGTCCCGCCCGATATTGGTTATCGGAGCCAAAACCACTGTTTTGGCCTGATATCGGATTACAAAGAGATTAAAACAATTTTCGACCTTAATGATATTTTCTTAGTAACGTGTCTTTTTGCGTTAATTGATGACGCTAATCACGAATATGAGAAAAAAAAACTCGATACCATGTCATGTCAATAAGGTTGGAAATTGGCCGGCACTTGTTTTTTCTTTTTATTCATCCCCAGCATCCTTAACCAGTCTGTGCTTTCGAGCAAATTCGATTATATCGGATAAAGTTATATGTTATCACACAGCACAAAGTGTCGAATTTCGAATGTCGGCTATCGGCGTCCGATACCGATATCGGATATCTGATATCGGATGAATGTGAAAACGCTCTAACTCTACTTTCATAGCTCTTTGCATTCATACTTTGAACAGTTAATAGTAATATTGCTAAAAAATACTTTCGTTTCTTCTTTATCTTGCCTCTCAATAGGTATTTGATGCATTGTTGCAACTTTCAATCTGTAATGTACAAAATCTGTAGCCTTACCTCTGGATGTCCTGTTGCAAATCCGGTGGTGAGTCCCGAGCGAGCCGGCCGCGGCGTCCGCCTCGCAGTACGAAGGTGACGGCTCCAAGTACACGAGTTCTGCCTTCTTCGGCGATCTCGTGGCGACCAGCGTGTGCTTGTGCCTCCGCACCACCTCGTGGGGAACAAAGTGATTAAAAACAACGTCCTCGATAATACTTCTGAACATCCCTATATTGCTATTATGAATATTATGCTGCAATATTGGATAATATCTTCATAAACCGAAGTTGGGAGGTCAGTCATCATCGTTCACCGCAAAAGGTAAGATAAGTTTAAGTTTTAGCCAAATTAATAGGAAGAGTAGGGAAGCGGACTGGTAGCTCTAAAATTCAAGCTTTGCATTCAACCATCAACCTTGCATCAATTCCAGCTTCCATCTCGGAAACTAGGCTCAAAGCTTTGGATATAGCCGGGACTATCGTAGCAATGAAGAAATGGTTATCGTCAAGCCCCAGAGGAACATGAAAGGTGGAGGGGCTCACCACGAAGGCGCGCTGGCCACGCTCGGCGAGTGCCACGTGCTTGGCGCGCTCGAGCTTGTCGCGCAGTGCGGCGGCGGCGGCGCGGAATGGAGGCAGCGCGCGCCAACAAGTGCGCACGGCACACGAGCCCGACACACCGTGGCACTTGCACTCGCGCCGGAACTGCTCCTTCACCATCTGCACCACAGAACGCACCAGTGCTCACTTACCGCAGTCTTGTCACCAATTACGCCTTTAACAGACTTCATATAAGGAATTCTAGCTTTAGCTTAATTGATCGCTTGTTTAGGGAGTTCTTTATTCAGAAACCATGTATAACTCCGTATTAATTTTTAACGAAATATAATAAGTAATGTTTTTTATAGAACTGGGGTGGCAGACAAGCACACGGCCCAACTGATGGAAAGTAGTTACCGTGGCCTATGGATGTGTGCAAAAGAGAGTCACACTCGTGCTGCCAACACTGTAAGAACAGAGAGTTTCTGTGCCGTCAGTGCAGAAGATAAAGTAGGAGGCAGCACAAAACACTCCACTGAGATTCTAAATGAACCACTTTTTCTCGTGTTGATTCTCTTGTGTACATACCTATATACTTCTGTCGTTTTCGTCTTGCTCTTTTGTTTGTCTTCTGAAGTTCAAACCAAAATCAAAATATTGCTTATAAGTGTGCCTACTTATATAGTTAGCTAATATGTGAGTCGGTACACTTATACGCAAGAAGTAGTCGAAGTCAAAAGAAGGAGTAGGTAAATTAAGGTAAGTTCGAGGGCGACTTTAATTGGGTATTTGACTGACTAGTCAAATTAGTTACTCTATACTAAACATCAAAACGGTAAGTTATAAAGAAACTTGTAAGAAAATAGTAGATTAAGGTACAAGTGTGTAAAGTTGGTGATTACCGCTGAAGTGATATTGAGACCCGAGCCGTCAGGTCTAAAGAGAGCCGAAGACGGTAATCAACAATACACACGTGTAGCATACGACGTTTTTCATTTTACTTGTGAAGAATATAATACTAAAATAGATATTTACCCTTGCTGTTTTCAGATAGTAAACATTCCATAACGTTAAGGACTTCACATCAAGCACATTATAAATCGGTCGTTGTACAGCATATGTGTATTTACCGGGCGGTGTACTAGGTATATAAATCGTTTTCTTCATAACCAGTATATACTTGTAGACATTTTATTAAATAAAAAGCTATAATATCACCAGTAAAAACGAATCGCGAAACTATTTGATATTGGCGGACTGGTGGCAATAATAAAAAAATAAACACTGGCCATAGACTAAACAGAATGAGATTTCTTTTTTTCTGTGTAAAAAATGATAAATTAACTTAAAGTTTTAAATAGAGCGAAAGCAAAAGTTTTATTTCAGAAGATTTAGGTAGGTATATTAATTTATTTGTTCTATTGAACACGATCTTTTTGTACCTAATTTATTTTTTAAGTAAGTAATGAAACTCTACCAATAAAATTAAAAAAGGCCGTTATCCCACTCGTGATTTAATAACAATAAAAAAACCACAGTTTGATGATAGGTATCATTATGTGCCTAATTTCGGTGAGTTTAGACCCACATTATGAGCATGTAAAATGAAAAGAATATTTGTGACATCATAATACTTAAAAGTCAAATCAATTAGCATTATAGGCTTAGTGGATTATTAAAAATGAATAAAAAAGGATAAAATAAGAACCGACGGAACTTTTACCACTTTTTAACCATTTTTAGGCTAAATTGCACCAACTACCTGTTAAAGTAAGAGGTTTACGTCAAATTTAACATTAACAGTAACACTGATTAAAACCGTTTCTGCTAAATGTGTTGCACAAGTGTATTTAGTAGTAACTCGGTTAAAGTTATCAGAGTTGCAAGTCAAATGAGACAGTATTTACCTCAAATTCCTTATGGTTTTATTTTTAATGTGGTAATACTAGACGTAAGCTATCATTTGTTGTCAGTTCTTGTGTCAGTCAGTTGGGATGACAGTCGATGACGAAAGTGTATTGCTTGACAGAATTTAACGTTTACAATTAACCGGTTAAAGTTGGCGCAAAGTTTTAACATTATTTTAACTGTTGTCAAATGGTCCTATTTTATACCTGACCCGTACTCAAACTGCACTGTTAATGTTAATGTAAGATGGTGCAACCTAGCCTTAATTTGATAAGCTCAGCTAATTAATTTATTTTAACTAAAGCAAAATACCCAGTAAAAAACTGATTTGAAACTGTGTTGAATATTATTCATGAGTATTCATGACACTTTGCTGTGGTCTTCGACAAAGTGGAGCATTAAACAAGCATTCATAATATCTTGAACTGAAATAAAAAGTGCCGAGGGCATGATTTCATATCCACTTAGTAATAAGAGGCAGTTAAAAATGAAAGAATCAATGATGATAGGTGCGGGTGCATGTGACGGCGGCGGGTGCATTAGCAGCGGGTCATTACAACTGCGACTACGCCATTACGGATGGTGGACTACAGTTTACAATCCTGACTGATTTAAATAAGTTTTACAGAACAATATCCAAAGAATAAAAGGTGGGATTCGCTTTTCGACGTTTTTTCTATCTGTAGTCTGTCTCTACGTTTATTTTTTAGCATGTTTGGTGTAACGATGTTGTAACTCTAGATGCTCATTAAGGGTATAGTTTTAGGGCATGTCTCTAATCAATTTATTTATTAAGGTTCATAATTTTTTATTGCTGATTATATATATTCGGAGCCTTCAAAAGATTATCATTTCATATTTTCAAAACGAGGATTTTGAACAACAGCCCCGAAGAAAGAATAAAAGTGTAACACGCCTCAGGGGTGAGTCCGCCCCGGTGAGTCGTAAATGTAAATGTGCAGGTAATGAGACGGTGCGGTGAGTTCTCACAGACTACTGCAGGCTGAGGCAGTAACTAATAGAAATAATGGAATGCTATCAGATTACAGTCGGCGCACAAATTATATGTTATTGTGTCGTCATTAACAGAGTCACTGAGTGTGGGGATCTAAACACGTGCAATGAGTCGTATGCACTTGTGTATAGTAATCAGTCTAGAGATAATTTGCCGTTTCATTATAAAAGGAGTACGTACCATTCTACGTAATATTCTGTTAATGCCATGGTGAAAAGCAAGGATGGCATAGGTAGGGGTCCTTAAAGTTTAAGGTCACGTTAAGTGCATGCACCACCCAACCTAGTATAATAATAGGCAAAATATTTTTTTTTGCAGGTTAATAAGTTTTCTCTGGGGATAGTACTTATTAAATCAAAAAAAATCACTTTTGAGAGAGAGAGACCAAATCTAAAATCTAGTATTTTCGTAGTACAGCTGCTATTGTACTCTCGCTCACCTTTCGGCCGACGTGGTTGTTGTGCAGGTTCATGAGCGCGCGGGCGTCCCGCTCCAGCTCGCGCGCGTCCAAGAAGCGCCGCGCCAGGCGAGCCCCGTGCGCCACCGCTACTGCCGCGCAGCCCTCCCACTCGAACTGCTCTGCCGTCGACGAGCTCCGACGCCTACGCACCATAGTAACACACTCGTTAGCTATTACGTCTGTCGCCAAACTTTTTGAAGTGAAAACTTCTTTAGCGGCGTTGGATGGGTAAAAAATATTAAACTTGCGTCAGGATCGCTTGACCTTTGAACCGTAACCGACGACTGACGTCATACAACATTAGCAAAAGATTGTTTATTTTGTCAAGTACGATATGGAGCTTCGAAGCTAAGCCGTAAACGCTTCGACTGTGAGTCCTTATGGTTTCATATGTTACCGGGTTAGAACCTGGGCTTCTGACACTTTTTGTGATAATTTTTCTTCTTGTAATTTATTACTTTTTGTGATTATTTTTTCTTTTTGTAATTCATTAATTACTTCTGACAGAAAATTAGTGATAGGTTCTATGATTGACGCTATATTATAGGTATGGTATGTTCTTTTTATCTTTTTCTCTATATTTAACGAAGAAAGAAAGAAAGAATAAGTTTTCACTTCTGCCGGCACTCCCGGAGTGCAACCCGTCTTTTTTTTTTATACAACTTAGAAGGCAAGAAAATATACGACCTACCTTTTGTACTGTCAGTGGGAAGACCAAAGGCTACTTATTCGTGCTTCGTCTTCTACAATGTTGTCTCACTCATTCTCTGTGTTAATAGGGTCGGCAGTACGAGTGGGACTCCCCTGGTGTTGCACACGTCCATAGGCCACGGTAACTACTTTCCATCAGGTGGACCGTGAGCTTGTCTGCCACCTCAGTGGTATAAAAAAATTATCGGCCGGTTAGTTGGTACGGTTGCTGGATTACCCTACTAACCCGCAGATATGGGAGCGATGAAGGTCACGTTCACAGTTACTGGAGGCCGTTTACCATTATTCGGATCCTGTGTATGTTGTTGAACAGCTGTCAGTGTCCTTTGCGAATACGTACCGATTGGTGGTGCATTGGCAGTTGGGCAGGTCGCCCCGTGCGCAGGCCGCGCTCACGGCGTGCGTGACGCCCGCTGACGTGATCGCGTATGTGTACGCCGCCTCGCGGGTCGCTGCAACAACAGCACGAAACGTTTTATGACTGTAGTAATGATACAGGATGTGTCCATTTTCATCAGGATTTTGTATTTAAAAGTATTGTCTGATACTTTTGAAGTTTCAACTCGTCAAATTAGTTCAACACGACGCAAATAATGACCCCGCTCGGGTTAACAGCGCTAGGTGTGCTCCTGTCACTATTGAATTCGTAGATACGTACTTCAATTTCACGGTTTTCGTTTCGACAATCTATTAATAATTTATAAGTGTTAGTAAATATATCAAGTCTACCTATTTTGATATTCATTGCTATAACATGGTGGCGTGCCGCAGTCAGTGACAGAAGTATGTATTGTAAAATTATAAATGTAGGCTGGTGCTTTATATTAGTCTATTTAAACACGAATACGGTACGATATAGGTAGGAAATTTGTCGTCCTAAATTATCTTTCTTATTCGCAATCATTTATCAGATTGATAGTTCGGTAATAATGAAATCTGTAGTAGGATGACGTAGGCACGAATGGTGATACTAAAGCATAGTACAACATAAATTATTTATATTAAACTAGCTGTTGCCCGCGGCTCCGCCCGCGTGGAGGTCGGTTATCGCTTAGTGTTGATCCAACGCTATTGAGCATTAAATTCGCCCATCTACTCAACTTTGTGCTCGACTATGTACTCACCTCTGTTCTCGACTTTCTACTCGCCCCTATATTCGACTCTCTACTCAACTTTCTACTCGCCTCCATACTTGAATTTATACTCGACTCTCTACCGACTTCTCTGTTCCCCTCTTTACTCGACTTTGTACTCTTCTCTATACTCGCCTTTCCATTGGCCTCTCTACTTGCCCATCCATTCGATTCTTTTTTCGCCTCTCTACTTGACTCTCCTCACTCGCCTATCTACTCGCACCTCCACTCAACTCTCTATTCGATCTCTACTCACCACTACATTCATGTTTCCACTCGCCTCACTATTCGCCTCTCTACTCAACCCTTAACTGCACTCTATTTGATTCTATACTCGCCTCTCCACTGGCTCTCTAGTCGCATATCTACTCGCCCCTGTAGTCGACTCTACTCGACTTTCGAACTTTACACGCCTATCCACTCGTCCCTAAAACAATCTCTACTCGCCTCTCCACTCGCTTCTATATTTGGTTCGCTACTCAACTATGTCCGTTCCGAAGCTCTAATTCACCTTTGTACCAAATTTCATGAGGACACCTTATAAGAAATTATTACTATTTATGCCATATTCACCCCCTTTTTTGTGCCATTGAAAAATGAGAAACTTTAATGCCACAGCCCAATTCCCTAACCCTCCTCCCCCTTCTATCCCTTTTTTCGCGATAAGGGGTAGCCTATATCCATTTCCAAGCTTTAATCCATCTCTATACCAATTTCATCAATATTTCTTCAAAATTGGTAAACACCCCTAGCATAACCCCTAGCCTAGCCCTATTCCACCCCTTCAACTCCCTTTTTCGCAATAAAAGGTAGCCTATGTCCATTTTCGAGCTCTAATCCATCTCTGTACAAAATTTCATCAGGATATCTTAAAAAATGACAAACTTTCATACTAACTATCTAGTCCTTATCCCTCCCCCTGGTAAAAGTACCAGATTATTCGCGATAAAAGGTAGCATATGTCCGTTACCAAGCTCTAATTAATCCCTGTACCAAATATATCTTCAAAACTGTCAAACTTTCATCCCTTATTACCCCCCTCCCCATATATATACCTATATATCCATTCCCCTATACCTCCATTTTCGCGTCAATAGGTAGCCTATATTCTTTCCCAAGCTTTAATCCATCTCTGTACCAAATATCTCAAATAATATCATCAGGATGTCATCCAAAACTGACAAACTTTCATCCCCTATAAGCCTCCCCCCCCCCCATTAACCACGTTTGTTCGTTCCCAAGCTCTAATCTACCTCTGTAATAAATTTCATTAAGATATCTTCAGAAATGACAAACTTTCATAAAAACTTTCATGCCCTATTTCCCCCCCTTAAACCCCCTTTCTCGTGATAAAAGGTAGCCTATGTCCGTTCTCAAGCTCTAATATACCTCTGTACCAAATTTCATAAAGATCGGTTCAGTGGTTTAGCCGTGCAAGCGTAACAGACAGACAGACAGACACACAGACACACAGCAGAGTTACTTTCGCATTTATAATATTAGTATGGAGTCAGTGATGCAGTGATCCAGAGCAAGTCCTTAAGCTGATAATAAATTTTGCCCGCGCCGGTGGTCAATCAAGCTTTATAAACAAGGTATTCCTGAATCAACAGTGGTACAACAGTAAATTATTCAGTTTCCCATAAGGTGAATACAAAAGATGACAGTTAACGAAAAGGAGATGGCAAATTCGGAGTCGTCATTTTACTCATTAAAATAATACTTTTTTGTTTAGATCACAAGGAGAAATATCTACTACTACTCTACTACTTGTACTACTTCTATTATGTAATTCTCTGCAACCCTATAAGGTTGACTGATAGAGTATGCCTGCCCCTCTAGACAAGTGGCAATTCGCTAGCAGGCGTTTGATGGAATAGAATGACGAATCGTTTTCAAATACGTATTTGACATGCGTTAACGACTGTCATTTACGTCAAATCCCATACATTCGTCATTCTATTCCAACAAACGCCGGCAAGCGAATTGCCACTTGTCTAAAGGGGCTGTGCCTTAGGCTTGCCTGTGTGCATGAATTTTAACCAAATAAATAAATAATTAGGTAAGTACTTTATTAATTGCCCGATGTCAATGAACACAATAAATGGGTAAGGAGTTCAATTTGCGGCGAACGTGGGCTCCCACTCTGTTTGTTGGTAACCATAACGATGTCGGTGTCGTGTCGGCGATGCTAAAGTGCGCAACTGCATACATTGGCAATATGAAATAATATCTACCATTCAAAGTATAAACACTTTAGTTGCGTAGCAAGTGCAGGCTAAGTAAATGTTACCTTTTGCACGAGTGATGTGTTAATTGAAATATTCCTTGTGTATTTATTGACCGGTGACAGTTCAGTATCTTCATAGTTTATGCGTAATTTAGTCAGCTTTCGGTATTACCTGGTTGAGCAGGCGTGGATTCACTTTTGGTGTGTTTAACGAAGTTTGCAAGTAATTAAGTAATTTTATCTTCACGTATACATTGATGATAAATTATATCTACTAATATTTTTATCAATCAATTAATTTACCGTAGTCCATACTTTCTCTCATTTATCTACTTTTAAAATAGTGATGCGATTCCATTATACTTATTATTTCTTCATAGAAACCTGTATTTTACTTCTAATCTCTTAACACGTAAAATATTCAGAGACCGGACACTAAGCAAATGATAACTTGTGAATATTAATGATTGGTGTCTGCAGAACTAATTATAATATTCTCGTCGTACCTCCTTATCGGGGCACATTTCCAAGTAGGTGGGTATATAAACAACGCCGGGGAAATTGAAAACATATCCTTGTATAATATGTTAGGTACCTATCTATGTCTTCGATGCGTGGTAGTGATAGGTAGTTTAAAGCGGTAAGGCATGTTTACGTCGCCGCCAACTAGCTTAATCAGCCGTTCAATTAACGGTGTTCAGGCATTTAATTAAACGGCTAGGCAAATAGCTTGGATCGACGACGTTTAACTACTTGCCCAGGCATTTATTTAAACAGTTGGAAAAATGACTTATTACTGCATGATTATAAAAAAATAACCACGAAGGTTTAATTCTAACCTAACCTAACCAAGTCGAATTGCGCAGCTATCACAATAAATAACTACTTGCCTAGGCATTTATTTAAACAGTTAGAAAAATTACTTATTACTGCATGATTATAAAAAAATAACCACGAAGGTTTAATTCTAACCTAACCTAACCAAGTCGAATTGCGCAGCTATCACAATAAATAACTACTTGCCTAGGCATTTATTTAAACAGTTAGAAAAATTACTTATTACTGCATGGTTATAAAAAAATAACCACGAAGGTTTAATTCTAACCTAACCTAACCAAGTCGAATTGCGCAGCTATCACAATACCACTAATTTTCTGTGAATACACCTACCTCTGTCTACCCCCTCGCGGATTTATAGATGTAATAATATGTATGTATGTATGTAATTTTCCATCTTATTTCAAGGTAGTGCCCCATCTTACGATTGGCCTAAACATTAGCCAGCTATGTTATTAAATGATGTAATAAACGAGACGGCTGAGTATCATTCATGGCGTTAATTGAATGGCGCCGTTTAGTTTACTACCTGGGCAGTTAATTGGACGGCTGATTAAGCTAGTTGGCTGCGACATGTATACTTTTCCCGTAGCGTTACAAGCCAGCACTAGAATATAAGGTATTCCATTCTCCATGAAAAAAAAAACCTTATAGTTTTTTGATTTCTTCCAGTTTATCCTTGCTTATCTAAGTGCCCAGGCAGTCACAAGATCCGCAAGTCGAAGTAACACAGGAGCTGGATGCTCCGCACCTAGCGGCAATCTGAGCCCGTTACACTATCAGTCCGTAGATGGCAATCGCATATTTAGTACTCCACATGGACACCTATGTGAACAGGTCTGCGCAACTCTTTCTGTTTGTAACCTGTCTCAATCCTGTTTGACTACAGCACTCTAAATAATTGTATAATAGTAAAGAAATGGTCATCTAATGCCGTAAAAATGTATGTGTCAGTTACTTCACATGTTTCGTTTAACAACTGGAGCGCAACAGCAACCCCTAGCTGGTCATGTGCTGGTATGGTGTACAATAAAGTATTATTTATCTATCTAGCTTATCAATAGATAAAAACAATGTTTTGAGCTTACGTCATAACAATCCCAAACTCGGTCATCAGTTTGAGATGCGTGTGAAGATGCCCTTATACGCAGTCATCCCTCACGTCCGTCAAATCGAGAATAAATGGACTTTAATGTTAGAGTAAGAGGTACATTGAGATACCAATAACAACATTACGCTCGCTGTGATTGTGGAGTGCACGCATATCGGCGCATTACGGAGCAGTTATATAGCAAAGTATATGTTTATTGCGGATAGACCAATGCTGTTTCTGTTAAACTAATTGTACCTGCTATATATTTACTCTGCAATAACGAGTACTCATGGAAAAGAAACTATTGCACAGAGACGGGTAATACCCTCCCACAAGAAATGTAATGCGTTTGACGTACGTGACTCGCAATTCTTAGATGCGTTCTTTAATTGCGGAAAGAAGCAGGAACTTTTTGACGTTGAAGCTATTTTAATATTATTAAGTAAATTATTTATCACGAGCATATAATGCAGTGATCAACTTTTAGAACTTACTGAAATTGAAAGTGTATTAATATATCAAATAGCAGTAACACGAGATCTGGAAACCAGCCCTGGTTAACGGTAATAGACTCGATTATAGAAACTTATTACGTGGTACGAAAAGATGTGGGTAGTCCAAAATACTACACAAAAACAGAACTGAGTATAATAATGTGCGTAGTTTTAGGAACTGAATCGAAACAAGTTAATGGCTCCTCGTAATATTTCTGCAGTCTAAAGAGCTGAGAGGAGCTCTCATTTAATTCCACCGCTCCTTCAGTAGTGTAATGCATCCCGACGTGGTCTCTGGTGAAAAAATAAGAGGCCACCCCCTGTTCTCTCGCCTGTGTCATATATATGTATCCGACAGAAAATATAGAACCCGCTTGATGAAGTGCCCGGTTGAAGGATTGTAACTCAATTCCTATGGCACTAAAGAACATGATCTGTATATGGCCGGCGCCTTGTGGATGTCATGTCAACACAATCTGTCTTTGCTTTTCGAGGATTTACTGGTTACGTATAAATTGCATCATAAATCAAAACGATGTAATCACAAACTATCTATATTAAACTACTAGCGAGTGTGTGTTAACAACTGTATCAGAAGACCAATTTCACATACTCATAAAACCATAAAACGTTTGACAGCGTGTTGTGACATTTCCTGTCATGTGTGACGTTTATAACGTCATATTGTTTACGAGCACCACACTGTGCAACGCCGTTCAAGAATAACCCAATAGGGCTGTCAGCTTGTATAATCAGGTATTGATTATTTCAAAACTAGAATTAGAAGTGGTAGTGGTGGTGTAGTGAAAACACATTGAGTGGAAAATCGCACTCTAGACACGAACAAAAAATAATTAAATGCTAGTACGAGTATTATGTTAGTTATTAAATAGAAGAATAAGTAGATTGTGAGGAGGCGTAGCTTTGTAGAATTATTTTATTAGTTGACATGGACCTATTCTTGTGTTATATATAAATATAGGGAAAAACTAGACGAAATACCAGAAATTCAGTTGGCATTTCAGAATTCAGAATACTCGATTATAGAAGAGGTTATGAGAAAACCAATGTTATTTTACGATTTTTTAAAATGTACTTAAGAGAAGTAAAAATAGTAGTTTCTTTTTTTTTTGTTCCGAATCGGCGGATTCTTTTTTTAAAGTAGAGGTTCAACCTTCTTGGTCCAGATGGAGGTTGTATAGGTGTATCGTTAAGATTAAAAGGTTATTTAATGATATAGGTGTCCATACAAGACCTGCATCGTAATAAAACTTTTTTTTGGCCTGTGTGTAATGTTTGTCATAAGAGTTTTGATTGCATTTTTATAATGTTTGTATTATAGTATCAGATTAGATAAATATTTTTACATATGTAATGTTTGTACCTTAACAAAATTTAACAAAAATTTTGACAGATTTTCGACAGTACAACATTGATAATTAATTTTATCAAATTATTCAAGCAATGTCAATATAGCTAAACATTTACACCTGTCTGAGGTTCAGTTCAATTAACACAGAGCACAAAAGATGAATTTAACTATAATATGCATATGGCATAGACGTTGCTTAGTTGACGCGTATATGAAGCTTCAAACATTCCGTGATACGAAAATGTTCTTTACAATATGCGATCATGTTTACAAGCATTTATTTAAATGTATCAAGTTCACTTTCAACATGAATAAAGCTATAATGGGGATAAGGGTTTCAAATAATATAGAGAAGCTGCAGTAAATTCGATTAAAAAAAATATTATGATGCTCGTAGTCACAATTTTGTAGTTGTTGTTCAATTGTTCGAAGGTTGAAGTGCGAACTATTTTGACAATACAAGACTAATTAATCCGATAATAAGCGAAAAACTACCCTTTACAAATTTATAGTTGACCTATTACAGCACAGATCGCAGTCATGCGAAAACCCTTGTTTTGTTTTCGAATAGAAGCAAACCAGACTTTATGCACCGCCCACGTAACGATAACGTCACGACTTTTGAATATTGTGTGTGGCATTTGGAATCGTGTGTTGTAAAGCAACTAGTCGTTGTGCAGCAGAGTGCTGTCGGCAATTAGTTGTTGAGTATAAATCACATGCGCTGATGTAGGTGGGCTTAGGGGTGGCAGGGTCGTGGTTTCACAAAGTAACGATGCTTTCAATTTGTGTAATAACATTTAGCGTTCTTCTGAAGTTAGTGTATTTCACCAGTTAGGAAAAAATATGCAAATTAAAGCTTTTAAGATTAATATTTATACTACATGTAAAAAAGAAAAACCGTTGGCATTATTAATGTGAACCAAAATAACTATTGATTGAATTCGTACCTACACACGGAAAAGGAGATAAGTATACACCTTTACATATGAAGTTTTATGTAACTTAACGCCTTTGCCGTTTGTACGTTAGACGCAAAATGAATGTTGATCCAAATCCTTGGGAATGTAATTAAATACCAACAGACACTTGTAATTTTTTCATAATTGCTTCTAATTAAAAGAATCAAAAAAATCAGTAAGAAATGTTAAGAAAATATTTTTTATGTTTAATATGAACTATCACTTACAAGGACCACTTGTACCGTTACTTAAACTTAATGTTTTACCTCGCAGAATCTTCAAATTACAGTTCTGTCCTCTATTCAATTTTAATAAGGCAATTTTCGAGCCGACTAATAAATTAAAGGGTGACAACTATGGGTGAAATGGCCCCCATAAAAGGGCAGATCACCCGTCCGGTCTACGGCGTCCCCCGCTGGAAGTAAAGGGTGACAACTATTTGATTACTCAAAGAATTACTTTACAGCGATTATTTTTAAATTTCAATTCGGATTAATTTGTTGCCGCTTTAAATACATGCCTTTTAATAATTCAATAATGATTATCATGAATGAAAGCAGTTAATGAGTTTGTGCTAGTGACAGCCCTGGTGGGAGTTCGGAATCCGCAGCGCGCGCGCATCCACTTTTATTTGCCATTCGATCATGTCGTTGTGGTTACTATAAATGTACTTACCTACTGCTTTAAGCAAACTCGGAATTCATGTCAGTATTTATTTTTTTACTTCTCCCGTATTTTATCTGATAAGCAACACAAATTAACAAAGCCATATTCAACAAATCTAGGATTATAATTATAATTATGGTTACATAACTTAGTGTTGGTCATTTTTCGCTTCGAGGGAAGGCTTGTGGGTTCATTATGTCTGCCTGACAGTTCCATAGAGACACTCGTATAGTAGGTAGGTATATACATATAATACCTACAAGTAAAATGTCATGGTCACAAAATAAATGTACTAACAGTATGTTATCTTCATTTATACGGACGAAATGCGAGTCATACCTACGCGCCTTGATCTCGGTGTGCCCGGTGCGCAATCAGTCACGACTGTGAAGCAAAAACGAGTGGATTGTGTGTCGTTTTTAAAACAGTAACTGCGCGATGTTTGTTACTAAAATAGTTTAAAATTACAAGTAGACTATATTGTGCTTCTTTTGGTTGTATGAATTCGACAATAACGCATCCAGATATAAGTTCTTTTAAATGACCTGCAAACTCCGAAATGTAAGACTATAAAATGATTTTACGTATGTACCTCCGTAATTTGTGTCTTTTTAATAGACTTTCGGTCTTTTAATTCCGAAAAAAGACCTGGATTCATAAATACATTAAGTAAATGATAGGGATTGACACGAGTGAACTAGGTACTTATAGGAAGTTCATGGATCATGATCATACGGTAGGTAGTAGTGTGATAAACGGCTTTTACTTATTATACCTATCTATACTATATTTAGACTTAAAATTATTTATACACTGAACTCTAATAAATATACAATAAGGTTATAAAACTTTAAACTAGGTATTTAAAACATGAAAAGACTACCATTAACAGTTTATACACAAACAAATAATATATTATATTGTCAAATTAAATTCAATTTATCAGCATAATCATGTTGAAGAAATATATTTTAGACTTTAATTCTGGCAAATCTATTCTATTTTGCCACCAATGTGACGAGACGTGGTAATGCAACATAAGTACAACGGTCAAGGACACGCGCACCGAGCAATAAGCGTAAGAATAATAGGTACATATTTACATTATTTACAATCACAAAACTAGATAGGAAGTCAAAGTAGGCAGATGTAATTAAATTGCTGTAGGTGGGCAGCCCTATCGCTTGTTTAGGTACCACGCGGTTGTAGGCACTTATCTCAAAAATACGGCCGAGTTACAATACTGTATGACTATATCTATTCTGTGTCATGGTCCATAAATGTCCCTATTTCAACTTAAACACAAGTATCGATCTCGTTAATGAGTCTATTTGTTGTCCTATCAATACTATGCTTATATGTGTTTTAACACACGCAAGATCCCACTTCGAACATTTCAGGTTTTTTTTTTTATAAATAGGACACGTCAGTTTGACTTTACCTCACCTGATGGTAAGCTGAAGGTAAAGTTTCAAGAAAGAGGGCCACCATTATATACACGTGCCATGTTAACAATGGTGGCACTCAGCTTGACGGCCTCATCAGATGCTTTTTCACGCCCCGCTTAAAGGACCCGGGACTGTAGGAAGAGGGAAACACGTGAGCTGGCAAGGAATTCCAGGTCTTAATGGTGCGACAAAGGAAAGAGTCACCGAACCGCTTGGTTCTTGAAGGAATGTTCTGCACCGTATAGGGGTGACATCTAAGTCCTGCACGTGTCGTCCTGTATAGGAAGGGGGAGGGTGGGACTAATTGGAATAGCTCTTCAGAACATTCACCATGGTAGAGACGGTAAAAAACTGCCAAAGAAGCAACATCTCTACGCATCTGCAGAGACTCGAGGGTACTCGTGACCTCAGGATTTCCGATAATGCGGATCGCACGTCGCTGCAACCTATCGAGAGCATCTAATAAGTACTTTGCGGATCCATCCCAGAGATGTGAGCAGTACTCCACGCAGGAACGAATTTGTGTCTTGTAAAGAAGACACCGTTGCTCCGGCGTGAAAAACCGTCTCACTCTGTTCAGGACTCCGAGTTTACGGGAGGCTGCTTTGATGATACTCTCGATGTAGTTTTTGTTGTTCAGTTTGCAGCGAACATCCATACCGAGGATATTGAGGTTGTCCTGCAGTGGCAGTGGCGTGCTCTGAAGAGTGGGAAGGGGAAGGAAAGAAGATACCTTTGCTGTAAACGCACATGCCTGCGTCTTCTTGGCATTGAATTCGACCAAGTTCTCAGAGCCCCATTGGGAAATGTGATTCAGGATCCGGTCAAGCTCAGTGACAAGAAGCTGCCTTTTTTCCGCGATATGCGTCTGCTTATCCGCAGGACGTCCATGATAACTCCCGTGTAGGGTGCTATCATCCGCATAGCAATGAATGCTGCCGGTCGACAGCATGTCATTGATATGCAGAAGAAAGAGAGTTGGCGATAGGACAGATCGCTATGGTACGCCGGCATTTACCTGCAAGAACTCCGAGGCTCGTCCATCACAAAAGACGCGAATACGGCGCTCCTGCAAGAAGCCGGCAACCCAGTCGCACAGTCTAGGAGGCAGACCAAAGGCTGGTAACTTGGAAAGAAGCGACTTGTGCCAAACTCTATCGAAAGCTTTGGCGATGTCAAGGCTAATTGCCAATGACTCGCCGTGCTTGTCCATAGCCTCACCCCAAATATGGTTAACATACGCCAGAAGATCACCTGCTGACCGTTTCGGCCTGAAGCCATATTGCCGGCCCTTAATTAGGGAGTGATCTTCAAGGAGACGCATGAGCTGTTTGTTAATAATGTGCTCGAACACCTTGCACAGCACTGAGGTGACGGCTATGGGTCGATAGTTGTTTGGGTCTGAGCGATCCCCCTTCTTGGGGATCGGCTGTACATTCGCCTCTTTCCAAGCCGAAGGCACTGTACCAGAGCTGTAGGACAGCCGGTACTGCCGCGCAAGCATTGGAGACAACTCCGCTGCACATTTTTGCAGAATCACCGCTGGAATACCGTCCGGACCACTGGCTTTCCGGACATCGAGTGACTGCAACACTGCTCGGATATCGCGTTGCCTGATACGAATATCAGGCATTGCATGGTCACTGACGGGCAGTGTCGGCGGCTCCATACCACAATCATCGACTCGGGAGTTGGCCGCAAAGAGATTAACCAGCAAATTTGCTTTCTCTTGCGGCTCATGGACCAGGGATCCATCGGGATTGCGCAGCGGGGGCAGCAAAGGCTGGCAGAAGTTGGCTTGCACGGCTTTGGCCAGTCGCCAGTAGCCACGGCTGCCCATGGGATGCTCTACTAGCTCCTGACCAAGCCGCGCTATGCGCTGGGCATCCGCTCTGACATAAGCCCTCTTGCAGACCTTTGTGGTTCTGTTGTACGCCGCCTTGAAGTGGCCCACGTTGGGATCGCAAGTAGCGCGCGCCCTGATCCAAGCGCGGTACGCAGACTGTTTATGATTAACAGCCTCCGCGCACTCGCACCCGTACCAGGGGCGTGCCCTGCGGACACCGGCGACATCAGTGTAGGGGATATAATATTCCATGCCCAGACTGATCTCACCGGCGACAGCAGTTGCGGCCTCAGATGGGTTCTTACCTCCAAAGCAGCGTTCAACCCACGAGATGGACGCAAAATAATCACGCAGTCCATCCCAGTCCGCTGACGAGTAGTGCCAGAGACGCCGCTTCCCCTGCACGGGACGTGGGGGCGCTAAAATGGGCACCTCGCAACGGACCAGACAATGGTTGGATTCACCTAAAGCGGCGCTCACCGAAACACTGTACTGGTCCGGGCGACTCGTCAGCCGAAGGTCTAGCAGAGAGGGCTCATGGTCCGACCTTTTTGGTATCCTAGTGACCTCGTGTACCAATTGGGTCAGGCCATGCGCCAGAGCAAATGCATGGGCGGCTCTTCCCGCGTGGGTTGTTTTGGCGGAGCCCAACCAGATCTCGTGGTGGGCGTTAAAATCCCCCAAAAACACCAGTTCAGCGTTCAGAAACCGCTCCTGCGCATCATCTGCCGCCTGACTAAGGTATTCAAAGAGTCGAGTTGTCTCGGCATCTCCTGTATGGGAGCGGTAGAGGCACACATAGATCTGACTCGTAGAGCCATGGTCTATGTGTACCCAAAGGGTGGAAAAGGATGGGTCCTCTAGGCAGCGCAAACGGCGACAACAAACATCCGCCCTAACAAACACGCACACCCCGGCTTTTGCGCGGAAATTCTCCTCAAGGACATAGCCGGGGTAGAGTAAGTAGGTCGTGTCATCAGGGCGGCGTATTTGTATCTCCGTAAGAAACAGCATTGGTGCAGCAGCAGGTGTTGGTGGACGGCGTTGAGGTTTGTATGGAGCCCACAGATGTTCGTGGACTCCACCTCAAATAGCGAGCTCGAGGGAGAGTTTCTTGCCGCTGTGTAGACCAATCTACTGTTATTATGCGCTGCCATGAAGATGAAGAGGAGGGAAGGCGTGAAAAAAGAGGCGATTGTTGTCGCAGCACAGCGTGACAAAGCGTGGGATATTGGTTTTATCTATGAATGTGAGGTATGGCGAGAGCCGACGCCCCGAACGGAAGGGCCCCCGTACCCCCCCGGCACCACCGTTTCTACAGGTCTCCCTGTTCGGCGCGTCGCCCCACGCCACCCCCCACTAGACTACGCCAAGACCCACCGGTCCCACTCGTGCTGCGACCTCAATCCCCCCTGCCCGGCTATGCACTTGCTGACCCCTGAACGCAATCCAACCGAGATTGGATTACTATGGAGGATTTTTCGCAAAAGTGCACGGTGGTACTCACCCGGTCGAAATTTGTGACAAATTTGTGCCATCAAATTTCTACCACCCTAGGTGTGAAGGGGTGTCTCTGACGTCACTGTATTTTTAATAGTTACTAGATACCTAATTGTTCTATCGTTTGTGTCGTTTATACCCATTATATTATAGATGTAATGTAATGTTTCTGTTCTTGCATTGATAAATGTAATTTTGTATCTGTCCTATATTAATAACTGAATGCCTACACATGTATTCCTGTTGACACTTTTTTGAAAATATTGCAATATTTCATTTAAATTCGTTTGCTATAAGTTAAATTTTGACATTTCTAAAATATATTTTCCTAAACGATAAACGATAAAATAATTAAATGCTAGTATTTTTTGCGAGCCAAACAATCCCGCGCGCGGTTGCCATGATGTATAAATCGCGCAAGCAACACATTTGTCACAGATAAAGGCAATATGTTAAGATATTGATCAGGAAACACTCGCTATTATTGTTTAATAGCGATTAATTATTATTGCAATAATATGAATATTTATATACATAGTTGGCTATTGCCTCCGGTGCGGGCGGACCAGACGCGCTGCCGACAAAAACTTATCAGTTGTGCTTATTGATAGGGCTGCCTTCCGTCTGGGTATCTTCGGATTTTCTAGTTTAGAAGTCATCCGGGGAGCGACCGGTAAACTCAGAATGCTGCACTTTTTGGAAATATGAGCTTCTCTTAACGGAGCGCTTTGTGTCTCTGTGTAACGGTCTTCAGGAGAGTTTGTATTTAAAATAAGGTTTTCATTACCCTTATATCCCTTTGGACTGTGTCTTTCTAACACCAAGCATCACACTTGCGTCCACCGTTAGACAAGCCGAGCACTGCGTACCCCGCTTCAAGAATCCCCTACCGTTTTACTTAACAATCCTGAACCGGTTCGTGTGTCATATTCACAGGTCACATATCTTGTTCTACAGGGAAGTCCTCTCCGCGGATAACTCAGCCGTTAGCCATTTTGCACTTGCATCGGCTGCACCTATGCACATTAGCTGGTATCGGTCCACAATGAGCTTGGCACCACTGCCCCTTCACCGAGTGGCGAGTGGTCCCTCCCTTGGCCTGGAAAGTACGTGTTAATTCCCTCCAGTTACCAGTCAATATCCCGTGTTGCTACGTTTTTGATCGCCGTTTCTTATCTGTTACGAAAACCCGAATTTGAATTGTTGGGGATGACAGGCGTTCAAATTCTCAACTCCAAAAGGAAAGCTAGCGCCAGAGCCTCGGCCGTTAATCAGCAGGTGTACTGGTTTGTCAGGTGCTGCGCCATCTCGGAACCGGAGATGGTCCTGGGTTAGCCGGGTTAGTGAGGTCTTTGGCAATCTAACATCTGATGACGTACTATTACTCGTCCGGGGTTTTTACGCTTCATGTCCAGGTTTACGAATTTTGGACATGACAGCCCTAATTGAACATACTATAAATATTGGCTTTTTGAAAGTTGTTATTTAAATTGTAGGTACAAGTTCCATGATTAAGCTTTCTTGATCCGTCGTAGAATTAGTTCATTTGTAGTTTACGGTAGTGCCCCCGCCAAGTCGAACAAAAAAGAAACGATACGGCCGTACCATACTTTTCTAGAAGAGGTTCAGGCCATTTTCGACCCCCTATAACTTCGTTGTGAATAAAACTAGAACCCTGAATTTTCAGTAACCAAGTAGGCATTGAATAGACATGGTATATTTCAAATGTCATTCAATTTAAAGAATTATAACGAGTCAAAGTTTCTGAATTTTGTTACTCACTGACTGAACGATCATCAAAATTCTAAGGCACTAGCAGACATAGAAACTTAAAATTTAGAATATATTTCGTTTTTAGTGTATGAATCAAGGAAAAACTCAAATATTTTTCAAATTTGGTTCGGTTTTCTAGATACATTAACTGCATGAACAACTTTATAATTTCATATAAATATGATTACAAAGTTACATTTGCAGTTAATTAATGAGTGTACCTGTATATATGTAGACTAGCTTTTACCCGCGGCTCCGCCCACGTGGATATGTAGCTTATGTGTTATTCGGATGTATAACTAATAACTAATGCAAAAACTTACATGCGTATTCATATGTGCGTAAGGTTGTAAATAACCGGCCGGAAAAGAAAACGGAAGGCTACCTAAAAGAAAAAAAAAGCTCTTAAGACAGAGAGGGATTTATGAGAATTCGTTGTAGATATATGCAAGAAGTAGATGGTACCGGATAGGATTATAGTAGGTGTATCTACAAAAAGAAATGCGATTCAATAATAATAACAATACTTGTCAAAAATACCAAGTCTCGCCTCAGTTGTTCTACCGCATAAAGTTGTGAAATTCATGGTATACCAAGTCGGTTATTAATTTATTCAGTCGCTTCGGGGATCTTCTATCTTATGTTATTACGTAGTAATCTAACATATTAATATAAAAAATCTTTAACGTTTTAAATAAATATATTAACTTGGCAATCGTACTAAACAATCAAATTTATATTATATATTATTTGTGAGATATATTGTGTTTTCATGCGAACGGTAAAGATTTTCATTTTGATGTTGTTAGGTTACATAATTGAGTAAGAACTTAATAAAGAAGGTCCCTCAAGTAGGGACTGAATAAATTAATAAACGACTTCGTATTACATGAATCTCACAACTTTTTACGGTAAAACAACTGAGGCGAGACTTGGTATTTTTGACATGCATTGTTATTTTTATGGGATGATATTTTACAAATACAACAAACGAAAGTTTGTAAAAGACGTTTTGATTATTCTGCCCTACTATAAGATCATCTTTTAGTTACAGTATGACTTAATTTATATCGGTGCGCTTTTTCTTACATAACTTTTTAACTCCTAACATCGAAAGTCCGAAAATATGTTTCATACAATTTTATTTCATAATGATCACTCTTCATAATTTTTATTTCAATAAATATTAAAACGCCAAATGAATCGACTTCATAATTTTATTGTTCATACATTTATTTGTACTCATTTTTGCTTTCATATATTTCTTAATCAGAAGTGCTATTTATCCTATACATCAAAATTCATACTGTTAATAAACATACATCACTTTTATAATAAAATTTATATATATATATATATTCATACGGTTTATTGATACTACTACTTTGTGACAGAAATAATCATTTTGTTATTAAATTATTAATAAAACGTCATTATAGTTAACACCCCGACTCAGATTACCCCGACTCGAATAGGTTAGGTTAGAAGGCTAATACGGGAGCGGAGCGTAGCGAAGCTCCCGCATTAGGCCTTCGTGGTTGTTTTTTTATAAACCACCCAGAAGTAGGAGCCCTGCGTAGCGGGGCTCCGTCGACCTTGTCGTCGGTTCACTCATTATTTAATCGTTCTGTAGACGCATCAATTGTTTAGTTTATAAAGTTTTCTATTAAATAAACAATATAATGATTAAGAATATTTGATTTGATATTCTATGAAATGATTATTCTAATGTTGTTTTAAACAGTAGTTTTTTTGACCGTAGTTGTCTTGAAAATAGTTATAATAACTGTAGTTATTATAATACGTAACCTTTTAAATAGAATGCTACAATTTAATCTTATTGAGACAACGTTATGTACACAAATAATATGAACATTGTCTCTTATGAAGAAAACTATTCTGAATAAAAAAAAAAAATAATTAAACACCTTCTTAATGAAAACATTATGAAATAAAAAAATATGATGACGGGGTGTTATGAGTTCCGATTATAGGAATATTAATGTATGAACATAAAGTTTATGAAGAAAAAAATTATGAAGAGTGATTATTATGAACTCCAATTCGTAGTAAAATCGTAAATATGAATACAAATTTTATGAGAGCCGATATGGACCCAATTTATATATATAATTGAGGTTTCATGATAGAAATTCCCAAACTGCGGTACGAATTCTGATAGATGATAATTTGTTACTCTCCAATTACGTAGGACCCAAAAACGCTAACTATTAAATACGTCTGTACATCTCTTCAAGGTTACCGACTACTGGCGTGAGTTTATTAAATCAAGTGTTGATTTATTGAATGTATGAGTAAGTAGGTACGAGTGTAATGTATCAATAAGTATCGATATATCGACGATCGTACTTGTGGATATAAAGATGTTGCAAAGCGGCGCACGAGCCGCCTCGGGGGTATCATGTCATCGAGGGAGGAGCTGCGCACGACCTCGGCTGGGAACACATAGCTACGGCTTATTGGTTACGACTTTATTTGCGGCTTGTTATGAAGCGTGCCATTACTTATGCAAGCCATCGTTAATTGACAGTGGACGAGAACATCGCGACTCGTGAAATAATAGGTACAAATACTAGGTACTCCATAAATCTTTGTCTTTAAACGTCTTGAGTAGCCATGTGGTGTCAGACGATTCAATTAGTTAAAAGAAATCATTATGAACGGTCGATGGTCGAGTGCAAGGTGAAGCAACTTTCAACTGAATTGTTAAATTATTGTGTAAAAATATGCAATTAAACCAATTATGAATTCACAAAAACTGGTTATCAGACTTTTGTTTTCTTACACTGGAAATAAAGGTTCCCGTTGTTTATACTAGTCTGACCAATCTGCCCAATAGGAAGAGTCTGATTACCAATCGGCCCAATAGGTAGATTTGTGGGGCACAAGTACCTTTCAACTGCAAGCCAATACACTAGCTAATTGACGTATGAACTTCCAGCGTATAATACTTTCGGGGTTGGGGGCAGAAAACAGGAGAAACAAGCTTTCAATGCAAACGGGATTGAAGCTCAGATCATGAAAAGACGGACTAATACGAGGCTTTTTGGACTTAGTTGTTTCTAGTAGGTAAATTTTACGTAGTTTGTTCAATTTATTAACAGTATTTCTTTCATTTGTTTGTTAATATTATACAGATAAACGATTTTATCTCAACACGCATCTCAAAATCAATAAAACTAATGTTTGGTATATTTAGTAGGTATGTAATTTAGTAATTACACATAGGATCGACGGCTGACTGGTTTATGGAACCCGAGCCGACTCATGCGCAGGTGTGCACGTACTTGAGATAATTATCATACGCATTCGTAGGTACCGCCTGTAGGTACTACGAAAACGATTAATCAAGTCGTTAATCATGTAAAGATTTCGCTGTAAGGTCTTTTCCACACTTATCGATACGCGGCGGATATCTTGATATCAGTGTATGAGTATTTATTAGTTGCAGCGATACATATAAAAAATCGAGAGCTGTGACTCGACAACTGGATACTTTTACTCGCCCATATAGCGCCAATATTTTTACCGTGTCGCTGTTTAATTTTCCTACCTTTTCATGGTGCATTCAGACCAAGCGAA
The DNA here is from genome assembly GCA_949126895.1 of Eilema caniola. Classification (NCBI taxonomy): domain Eukaryota; kingdom Metazoa; phylum Arthropoda; class Insecta; order Lepidoptera; family Erebidae; genus Eilema; species Eilema caniola. Next base: position 15,465,154 of record OX421460.1, on the reverse strand, counting down.
CATAGAGCTAGAGCTAGAACAAGAGTAGAGCATTCTTTCTTAATAATTTAGAGGAAACGAAATCTTCCTTTTAAAGAAAGAACAACGAACGAATGTTCTGCTGCTGTTTGCACTAAATAACTTGTTTGGTCTAAACACGTCCTAGACGATCATCGTTCATGCGCTAGTACGTGAGTACGTCAGCTGAGTTGAATCTATATTTATTGTTCAAAACAGCCCTGATACATTTCATGTGTAACGTGTTAAGTATTCTTATGGCGATTGTATAGACCTTTTGATAAGTATTTCTGTGTGGCATGGCGGCAAAGTGTTCAATTTCTTTGTCAGAGCAGAGGTCACGGGTTCAATTACAGTCGAATATATCTATGCACCACGTGTATGTTTCCGACTAATTCCTGCTCCCCAAAGAACTGGAGGGTCAAGAATGCAGAGAGCTATGTTGTATCTTTCACCGAATTCACAGTCAACCAGTACCTGCTCTGATCTATCGTCTATCCCTCCTGTTCTGTACTCAGGAGGTAAGCAGGTGCAGGAAAATAGGAGTATTAATTGCGTTCTCTTTTCGAGTGTATGTGTGGTATTACCTCAGTATCACATTAGGATATTGTATACGGGTAAGCAGTGCGATAAGCTCACTAATCATTACGCTAATGGTTTAAGCAGGCAATATGCCACGCTAAGATATTAATGATCTGTATGTATCTTATCGGTGTATAATTATATTGTTTGAAAACAATAAATATTACAGAACAGACGGTTTTCTGACCAGTAACTAAAATACTGTTTTCCTGTTTGAAAACAGTATTGCTCAAATACTACTTGCGTATGATGTATAATATGGTGTATGTAAGCTTAAGTGTTATAGGTGTAATATCAGGACACTTACCTAGGGGCATGACGTGACCAAAGTGGTGTGAGTCGCCCACACCGGAGCAGTTCCAGCGCCGGCCAGCTAGTTGCCACCGGCACTCTGCGTACGCCATCCTGAGGTGTAAAACATACACATTGTTTGCTGGATATATAGAAGAAGCGAAGGCATCTCCTAATGTTAGAAGGCTTTGGCCTAATGTTTCTACGCTGGCCAGACGGGTTGGTATAGGGTTTTATTTCGAAATGTCCTTCTCTCGCAGTGAAATCGCCTGCATATTTTTCTGTTAGTGAGTCCAATGGGATGGAATACTTGTATTCTTTCTCCGCTACCATACGTACAGTTTAAAAAGATTATTGGGCGATTCGTACTATGGTACGAAGTGTCTTTGTGCGATTTGAACCCTGTACCTAATGCGAATCACGTAAACACCCATAATATAGCAACACAACTTGATCTTTTTGATTTGGAATTGTTGATTCTTGTTATTGCCACTGACTTGTGAAGTAATAGTCCCCGTGGTGTCTGTAGTAGCAGTAGGAACAGGTCACCTCAGATGTACCTATTACTATAACTCGATAATTGATGAACCGCCCCCAAACTGACTAAGTAGCAGATGGAAACAGTGTATCAACCGAATTGTTTCATGTAGGTACGTTGGTCAAGGCTATAATATGGCGTATGGCAATTTCGAAACTGTACAGCGTTAAACAAATTCATTCTAATATCGCCTGCTGGTATATGAACGCTGTAGTACCTATTGGTGGTGATGAATGGAAAATATAACTGGCGAAATAATCCTCTAGAATTCTGGAAAATACTGAAGATATTTCCGCTCGTCAGGTGACATCTAATGCAAGTTGCATTGTGTTCCTTTTACCCTTATTTTTTTATACCACTTAAGTGACAGACAAGCACGTAGTTACGGTGGCCTATGGACGTGTCCAACACCAGGGGAGTCAATCTCGTGTTGCCAACCCTATCAGAACAGAGAGTTTCTATAGCTTTGTAGCAGTACCTGAGTCCATCGCCTATGGCTGCCACAGCCCCCGGTGAGGCGCGGCAGATGGCGCGTTGGCGCTCCGTAAGGCCGGCAGCGCGTGCGCAAACCAGCGCCGCGCCCAGCGACCCGCCGCCTCCGGACACCGCCACACTGGAAAACATGGATTGAAGTCAATAACCCACTTCTGGCAATCCATATTTAAAGTAAAGAGGAACATGGAGCCAAACGAGGCAAAACTAGTATATTTATACCTAAAAACTTTTAATGTGACCATGCTATTTCGAAGTGGCTTATTTGCTACAATAACGACAGATGAAAGTGAAGTATCCAAATCGGTTCTAACTAGTAGTCGGTTTTAACTAGTAGTTCTGTGAACAGTACACCTCGCGAGCATCCCACTTTGCCACATTTTCTGCTACCCTTACTAAGTATTAAGGAAAAAAAAACGAATCAAATCTCTTATTTTAAACAGCCCTGGATGTTTTACTAAAAAATAATGACGATCCGTTCCTTAAAAGTTGAGTAACTTGGAGTAGAAAGAGATGGAGGTCGATGGCAGCCGGAAAATAGCGAAGTTCAGTCGCGTCGCAGTTAGACTGGAATGTCGAATCCTATTAAGTTGAGAATTACTGCCGATGGCCGAAGTGGTGTAACCCGTGGGGATTCCCGCACGAAAAGAACCCGTTCCATCACACCCACATCTGCGCTCGAAGATCCAGGCTGTTCTTTGTCTGCTCGTCACGATACTCTCTGCTGGTCAGAAGGACACATAGAAAGCACCCCAGCTTCAGCTAAGGCTGAGGTCTATCTCAGATGGCAGTGACTCCGCTGTGATATTAGGGCGCTGCGCTGCCGGACGGCAATACGCAGTAATATCACAGGGGAGCTGCAGCGTAAAGCGTGACTCCATTACCCAGCGTGCACAGCGTGGACTACGTTCTGGACCACGCACACAATGTAGAATATACTGCTTCCGGGCTGTTTGGCCGTGGTCGATGTGAAACTTGCGTTCCAGAAGTTTCGTCGACGTCGAGATGAAAAAAAAAAAAAAACGAGGGATTTCAGCTCCAAAAAGATTGGTACCCAGCACTGAGAGCCACTCGGTATCACAGTGCAAACAACCAATCAGGATCGAGTACGTCCGCGCCACAGCGCTCGACCAATCAGAATCGAGTGAGTCGATTCCCCGCTCCGACCGTGCCTATAAATACAGCCGTGATTCAAAGCTCGGCATTAGTCGCAAGTCAGCCGCCGGCGAGGCAAGGTCTCCGAAGTTGTCGTCGCCCGGCCCTGCGCCACTGAAGATGTCGACCGCAGTGATCGACGAAACGTCTGGAACGCAAGTTTCACATCGACCACGGCCAAACAGCCCGGAAGCAGTATATTCTACATGCAACGCCGGCCGTGAAAGCCTGAAGACTTATACACGCACACAATGTTCTTGTTTAACCATCCTAAAGTTAGCTTAGCTAGCTAGGTTAGCCTAGCTAGCTAATCCTCTTAATCTTAGTTAAGAATGGTCACACATCATAAAACTGACCTGGCTAATATTACTTACCCCTAAATATTAGTTAAGAATGGTCACCCATCCTACAACTGACTTGGCTAGTGTTGCTTAACCTTGTAAAGTGTTAACCTACCCATACCCATTCACCACTTAACCACGAGCCTATCTTTTTTGCTGTCAATATTTTGGTATTCGTTCGGAACAAAATGTAAATGAAATAAAAAAGCAAAATACGTGATATTGCTTTTTTTATTTCATTTACATTATATAAATGGTAGTAATAGATAAATGGTTGGATCGGAATAGATCACAAAATCGGCTTGCTTGTCGAAACAGACTCTCGATCGGTTCGCTCGGTCGCTCCAAAACAACATTGTTATTTACAATTGAAGTGTCTGCAAGTAATATTAAAAATAGGCTACTTCTAATTTTGATATAGAATTACTTAGGGTTCGTGGACACACAGACGAAGTCGTGGACATATCTAGCATGTTATAAGTTTTAGTGTAACTGGCTATGCTAGTAGGTACAGAATATACTACTTGTTTACTCCAGCGCTAATCCAGTTGCATCATTCGCAAATGGCCGCAGATCTTGTCCCCTCCCATACATCCAAAATTCAGAATGAATAGTACCTACACTATTTTCGGCCTATTGGTTTCAATTGGTTATAGTTATGTTTCAGAAACACAAATACCTTTGTACTTGTGAAATACATTGTGTTTACGTACTTGTCACTCACTATACAGGGTGGAAACATCGTGGTCAGAAAATATTTTCGTTATTTTAATCTTACTATAAATACTCACGCCTGTAAATCCCCGAAGGGGTAGGTAGATAATTAGCAAAATGTTGGTGTATTAACAGCGGGCACTGTTGTAGGATAGCCCTATCCCTTAGTCGCCTTCTACGACACGCACAGGAAGAGTCAGAGTGACCATGTTCTACTCCACCGGGCACCAACACGGCATGGAATTTTTAAACATATTCCAAATTTTTTAAGTGAAAACTTATTTAGCAGCGCTGGATGGGTAAAAATTGTTAAACTCGCGCGTCAGGATCACTTGACCTTTAAACCGTAACCGGCGACTGACGTCATACAAAATTGGCTATAGACTGTTTATTTTGCAAGATATGATAAGAAGCTCCGTAGCTTAGCGGTGAGCACTTCGACTGTAAGTACTTATGGTTTCAGATAGTACCGGGTTCGAACCTGGGCTTCTGACACTTTTTGTGATTATTTTTCATTTTGTAATTTATTACTTTTTATGATTATTTTTTCTGTTTGTAATTTATTAATTCCTTCTGACAGAAAATTAATAGAAAATTAGTGATAGGTTCTATGATTGGCGCTATATTATAGGAATGGTATATATAATATATAACGAAGAAACAAAGAAATAAATAGTTTTCACTTCTGCCGGCACGCCCGGAGTGTAACCCGTCTTTTTTAATTTAACTTTTTTGAAATGCAGATTTCATATTAGTTTCACTAATATGAAAAAAATTGCATCGTTTAATGTAAACATTACTAAGGCCTTCACCTCAGAGTTCGTGGTCCGCTTATTAACTTCGATCCTTTCGATTGCTATCGGACCTCCACAAGCTATTGGCGATATTGAAGTATTATAGTTAGATCAGTAACGGAACTTTTTAGGACTCCAGCTACCTTACGGGTAGTTATGTCTGCTATAGACGGTCGTATGGCCACCTTCCAATATTTTGCGCTCGCCCGGGTATCCTATAATCGTCAGGATATGCTCATTAATATTTCCACCCTGTATATTTCATATTTACCAAACTAACGCTCGACCAGTGCTATGACTAATTATATGAACATGAAAGAGCCGTCCTCAGAGCATTGTAACGCTATGACTGTGACGTCATGCGAGCCCCGTGTATCGGTGCGTGGTTCCGTCGAGCATCTGCACTGAATGTCGCGGAAATCGCAATTATATACAGAATAGCGAATAAACAAGCGTCGCTTCCTGCGCGACCGAAATTATGAACGTCAGCCCGTGCACTGTATGTGTAATTTCATATTTAGGTAAATAATTAATAATTAAACAATTTCACTCATGGAATGGAACAATGATAGAGCTGAGTCGCAGGATATGAAACGTTTGCTAGAGGTTCAAAATGAATAATTCAAATTCTTCTGAAAATTGTCACCCTCTGACAATGATAACGGTCTATAAACTACTGAGAAAGAATGTGTCCCAACATATTTTGTCTCAGCAGGGTTCAGCAGGGTATTCGCTTCTTTTAATCGATTACTAATTCATTTACCGTAACTTAATGTCTCCATCTGTTGCTACAAACAATAAGCTTTCATTACTCTACGGTTTGCTGTTTTCTGTGTGTATGTAGACACTATATTATAATAGGCTAATATAAATAGTAAGCTCGAAATAGGTACGTACACGGATCAAATTGGTGAAGATTTAAAAGAGTACCTTTAGGTCACTAGAATCGTACTCTTGCGTACGATTCTAGTGACCTAAAGGTACTACATTCACAAAAATAGGTAGATCAAATAGGAATAGGTATAGAAATATAATGAGACATGGAAACGTGAAACGCCTTACGCCTATAGCTTTATATTTTTTTGATCTGAATGCATTGCAAAAAGAACAGTCTTGTGGCATATCGTTAACCGTAAGATTGTTCTCTCAAGATTGCTCCGTTCGTTTTCTCAGATAAGTATGTTTAAGCTCAACCCCAGCATCTTCAGTGTTGTCTTGTCCATAATTATCACCCTATTCACACATAATACTCCGAATGCATACACCTGACGTCGCACCCCCATGCTAAACGTTATAATTAAGATATGTGCACAGGGTGACAGTGAGAGACATTGTACAGCATTCAAAATAACGCAAGCTATCACTTTTAAAGCAAGCTCAAAAATTAACAAGTTTTCTAATAAAACAGTCCGTCTCTATATATTTGTCACAGGCGTATTTGTTTTCGTAATTAATAAGGCATTGTTCGCACTGTCAGATTGTCGCCCGTCGAGACGGCGTGGGCGCCCCGAGTCGCGACTTAACGTTAATTGGCGCTACGTATTACCGCCGACGTATTAATGAAACGCACCACACAGAGAAGCATTCCATCATTCAACAGTGGACAGTGAATTCAACTTTGTGTTTGAAGATATAGGGAATATTATGGTCTGGAAAGTGACTTAGTAGGCAGTAGTGTGATTTACTGTATAGTAGTGTGGGAAAGCAACATTGATTGGCAGCTTCGAGCAGTCTCGAGTGAAATCGAATAAATAAATGATAGTTAATGAAAAGCTGGCGTAAGACGCACGACTAGTCGTCGATAATTACCATGATGGACGTGTGTGGCTGGCTTTCCTTGTTCCTTGTAATTAGAAGTTATGTGCAGTGAGCGTGCTGTAATTTGCGGGCCACATGGATTACGAAACGATTGTGTGTGTATTAGACAACCACATAGTTTCATGTTAAGTTATAAAATAGCTTATGAAATTGAAAATGTCAATATTATAATCGAATAGTCCCAATAGCTGAAGGGCATATGCGAATCTCTACGACGAATGGTTAAATGCACTAAATTTAGATAGTGCGTTCACTGCGATGCGACCTCTATACCCCGCGGATAGTCGTTCGTAGATGTAGCCTAAAATCTCACATCCGGACACCTAGCGGCCCTTATGTATTCATTGAATGGTATTCAGCCTCTCTCGGATAATCCGCAACACACTGTATGTATCACCAATTGTTAGTGCTTCCATAGCGATGCGGGCTCACAGCGTCAGCGTCGCGGAGAGCTATTCGCTTGTTGTAGGCATAGGCCCTTAAATTTTTCATTGCAAATTAGAATTAGCGTAGATTTACATTACTCAACTTTCTCATAAATCTTTGGATGCGAGGTTACTAGAGCGATGCGCAGTGCTGTCCACACCCTCTCATCACATCCTGGCCCGCTCCTGCTGGTAAATCACTTCGCAGAACGAAAACAATGCGCTCACGTGCGCGCAAGGCCATGGCAAGCGGCCCAACTACCTCGTGTGTATTATAAATGCAGGCGTACCTTCTACACAGAAATGCTGAGAGCCAACAGTTTAATATCTCCACTGAAATATTTACGAGCCATTCCTTCATTAGGAACGTTTCTCATCTGCGCTTTATGGTATTTAACAACTATAAAGTAGAAATAGAAACTGTTCAATTTGCATATTAATTTAAACAAAAAGTATTAAATGGTGAAGCAATAATATAGTTTTAATTAAAGTTGTATAATGAGTGCAGTTGCGACGAAGCGCTGCGCCGGGAGGCGGGAGGCGCGCCCTGGGCCCCGGCACGCACCACACGTATCTAGTTAGGGTTAACACCATGCGAAGCATTCAGTTAACAGTTTATGAATATTTATGCAAATGTGTTTCCAGTTAAATATTTGGATTAATGTGTAAATTGGAAATTAAATGCATAATCCTCGCACGTACGTTCAAATGGCAGATAGCACTGTTTCAGTAAAAGTGGCACAATTCAAAATAGATTCACCACATCTCGTCTTAATGGCGCTCCCGGTAGTTTCTAACAGGTCAGTGAGAATACCAGTTCTATACACTATCAATAATCACAGAAATAAATTGCTTCTAACTAAATTAACTGTCTTGCTTTCTTCAATTAGGTACTCCGAAGAACCTATGAAACTCTTACTGGTACTTACGGTGATGGAGGTGTCTGTAAATATATCTCCAAAACTCACGAAATCCAAGCAAAAATTTTTCGAGAGAAAAGCCTAATAGCACCTTGCCTAAATGGGTATCGGAATCTGGAACCTTATTATTATTATTATCATTTGCAATAGTAGCATTTATCTAAATTAAGATTATTATTTGTAAGAAACAGTCTTTAGTAGATGTTTGTGTAACGCCCGGGGTAAAGGTTTGGTTCCCTGTCACTCACCTGGTAGATAAAGGGAACACTGTGACAGTAACTGGAATTTGCGACCTAGGGTATAGGTACTCCTTATGATTTACCATTACGCACTTTCCAGTGTAAGCAGTACTTTAGCCACGAACGAAAATGTAGTAAGAGTTCTTTTGCTTGAGGTGTCAGGGCTATAATTCATCGTATAGATGACTTATTACTTTTCTTAGACTAAACTTTGGATGCAAGCAGTATTCGCGCTCGGTAGTAGAAGAAAACACTGTTACTAAAATAAATAAAAGCATCAATTTCATATTTTTATTAAATTGTAAATAAAATTTGAAATCGCAAGCACTTTGAAACACGCCATACTCACCCCTGTATATGACCATGTGATTATGGTATGAAATAGAGTGGTGACAGAATATGTATAGGACAAGAAAGGCACAACCCTGTAATTGAGTACGGGATTGTGTACACAACACTGTAATATCGGCGCGTAGATCATGATATGAGAAGCTGTAGGCGCCACGTCACCGCGCAAGTCAAACATTTAAATTGTTCGAACATGAATGGTAGTACAGTCAGCGTTAGAACGATCTTGACTACAAAGTCTCAAAATAATTTTAATACTAGGATATTAAATGCAAATCAACCTGTTTTATATTGTATAATTTTTCGAACTAAAGGTGTGTGCCAAATATTAGAACAATTAGTCAACAGGAAGGGGGGAAAATCAAGGCGTTAAGATCATTTTCAGTACTTTGTTCGGTCAAGATTGATCTGATGGTAACTGTACCTATCTAGGTATCAGATCGATTCATGACCATACCATGAGACATACCATGACCATCTGGTTTTTTTATACTTGCGGAAAATCCTCACGGATACACCCCACTCCGGAGATGGAGGGGGAGGTTGTGTTGGACTCGAACAGACTAAACCGGACGCCGGCTGTGGGTCGTGGTACTAGGCCGAAGATGAGGTTGTCTCGCGACATATCCACCGCACCACGGCTGACCCAGGGCCATTCCTATCGGTATGGCCCTCCTCGGGACCATAACCATCTGGTAAGAAGAGTATAGAAAAAAGAGTAGTGCGAATGGTTTGAAAGGTGACATGAAGGAGAAAAGCTAATTACTGGAGGTCTGAGCAGAGTGAATCGAAGATTGAAGAATAGTTTGCTCTGATCTAAGATTGCTTAAAATTGTTTTGAAATCCTCCAAATTTATGTCAAGTTTCAACAATTTTTTCACTCTCCTTGTATCCCTTTTCCTTCTACCTGATGGTAGGAGTGGGCGAGATACCCTGCTAGTACCTAATCGATCGAAGACAGCAACTACTCTTAGGTCACTCAAAAATCAATTAATCTTGATAAAGTAATTCTGATTTTACTTAGTGTTCTTTAATGTTCCGTCATAAGTTTTAGTACTATATGGAAACCCCGGAGTATACACGGACTAGTGGTGATAACGCCTCAGATCACTGCCACACTTTCTAATTCCAATAAAATAGGTAACATTCGATCGAGTTATTTATCGCTAACATTAATACCGAGGAACTCAGCTGACAAGCTCGGAATTATTGCTTGTACCGGACCTAAATTAATGTGACCACATGTCTAATTGCTAGCTTTCATCTTAATTACTGATTCTCTAATAACAAGTTAGGAAATTAATTTTGTAGATTTAAGAAAAAAAAATCTACTGTTCTCATTAAAAGGGCCTACTATATATATATATATATATATAGCCCATGGAGAAGGAAATCATATTCTGTCCTCCGTGGCATAGCCGCAAAAATCTATTCGAAGAAAAAAGTAAGTGTCGGACTCCAAGGTAAAGGCCTTGGATGCAACCAGGCATCACACTTAGATTAATGACATTCAACTGTTCTATTAGGATGCCCTGAGGCTTTATCGATACCAAAAATCAAACAACCTGAAGATATTACGGTTGTCTGTCATCAAAACTACAAGTATCCGTACATTTTCCGTATCACCGTGATTGAATCTCAATAGATCTGTAACGAAGATTTAATGAAGGTGACGAGTTAAAAGAAATTGTTTACTTAATTAGTTCGTTTCCGATGTTGGGCCAAGTGTTATTGGTTTTTTCTGTCATGTAGATATCGAAGTTCGAGTTCGAGTAGCGATGGCGATAAGCTCGCCACTTAAACGATCTGTGATCTAAAAGTATGGTTTACGATAGATAGGCAAATTATACAATCAAATACAATACACTCATTACAGATTGAAAGCTCGTCAACTATATATGGGTTACTGGATAAAGACGACCTTTGATCATGAATTACAAGACTAATAATCCTGGTCACAGGTAAGCTGATTATAGCTGAGTTTCATCATCTCAGCTTGTCGAACGAGTTTGGCAATTACCTTCACTTCGGTTTCACTGAGGTTTTGTCTTGAGCAGAATTACTACTATATCAATACACACGAGCATAGCTACTACACACATGGTGTTTATCAGTCAATGGCAACGTTCCAAATCCAAATGTATTTATTTATCTGTTGTCTTCAACTGTAATGTGTTTACAAATTGTGGAATATTAAGGACCATATTGCGGCTAGCTGCAACTGCATCGTGGCTCGAAAATGATAAATCGTACGTCTCCTAGTAGGACTCGCGCATTGCCAGTTCATCCAAGTGACTAGGAAATACTAGTGAAAAATGAAATAAGAAAAAACGGCAAATTTACAAATTCTATTTAACTGCAGTTTTTTGTATGATAGAGGTATGTATTGTAGGTGAACACGAACGCGAACTCTTCTGTTATATGTGTGTAAGAGGAGGACTACCTGCGTATTGAGTATTGAGGTAACAAGAGATTTTTTACTGTTTTATTTTTAATTCATTAATAATTAAGCTAAAATATAATGGTAATATAACCTCTTAGCTGCAAATCCAAAGTCTGAGCTGTGAGGTCAATTCTTCACCACCGCGGTTCATGTCAAATCAATTTAAATCAACCAACCGCCGATTCGTAATATTTTAAAACAATCATGGCTTTCTAAATACGAACCACTTTCATTGAACAAGTAGTGCTAGGCTTGTAACTTGTCAATTTATGACAAACAGGGTAATAACTGTTCATAGTGCACCTACAGCCACGACTCACGCGGTGGTATCGCGACACAATCGCGCCACGAACGAACGTGCGGACAGGAAACATAAGTCGCTACACTTGATACACAATCAAACACCCATTGATACCCACGGCCACATACCTACATGACAGAAGGTAATACGAACAATAATTTAGAAACGCTTGCATTATACCAGATTAGTGGCATTGTTTTGTATTGAGTTCAGCCTAGGATAAACGCTGACTAAACAATGAGAATGGTTCTATTGAACTGAAAACAGTAACGAATGTTAGTAGTGTTATTAAAAAAACATTAATTACCAATTAGCATCTACCAAGTATACGATGGATTGGTAATCAGTTATGATATACCTACAATATAGGATACCAATGCCGTGATGAAACGTACAAGGAGGAAGTTGTAGGGATAAGGGAAATGCTTCCAGCACTTTCACGAAATCACATGAAATGTTTCTCAATATCCATATTAATTTTCCGGTCAACCGGACCATTCCTATCCTAGCGTTAATCCCAGTCGCATCCGAAGCTATCAGCTTGGACGTACCCGCAGTTGGACTGGTAAAAAGCGGACCCCAGCCGCTTTTTACCAGTCCAACTGCGGATTTGGCTAAACTTCGAATTTTTTTATGAAACGACTGCCATTCGACCTCCACAACCCAAAGGCGATATCGAAGCATTACAGTTAGATCAGTTGTTGGACTTTTGAGGGGTCCAACTACCCCTAACTAACGACTGCCATGGATGTTTGTATGGCAACCGAGGCCGAAGCCTTAACTAACTTAATGCTTTATTAGCTACAAAAACTAAATGATGAGAATCAAGTCCACCGCAACTTTCTACATGCAGCATTAAATCAAGCCCAACATCACTGGTTGCCTTAGCGTCGATAGCCGACGTACTCTTGTCGCTGGTACTAATTACATCGCTCGTAGATAACGCTTATCAGCCCTCGGTCGTGGGTGAACGCGTTGGATACCAGACCATAATGTAAGTTATAGCCGCCTCCAGGCTATAGATCATGCACAGAACCGCCCTCTTCCTTCCAAGACTTATTATGCAGTTTCTTAAATACTGAAAGTGTTTGAGCAATATACACAATGCGAAACACGTAGATGAAAAACTAAAGCAAATTAATGATATGATCAAAGTGTAGAGAATACAAAACGTGTTGGGAAAACAGTCACTTCCCGAGTAACAGCCAATTCAGGGTAGATTGTCGCAATAACAACGTGAGGGTGGTTATTTATATATTTCTTTCTCGCCAACGAAGAACGAATAAACTATCCACCATATACACATCCGGAAGAGTGATACCCGGTGATACTGGACCATTTATGAAAGTAATGTGTTTTGTCCCCTTAATGTGTAAGTTTTCAATTGGATTTTGAGTAATTTGACAAATCATTGTAAGACAGAATCGGACGTATACACAAATAACCAAGGTCTCGTTTAATAATGTCAAATTTTCGTTGGACGATCGATCTGTCTGTGTGTATCAAGCAATGATACATAGAAGAAAAGTATGCGTACGGACGTGTCACGCACACGTGCGTCCGACGAGAGATCTTTACGACACGATCAATGAACTAATTTTATGTTTATCGACCAAATTTGTATTATAGATAGATCTTAAATTAAGATACTTATTAGTTTGATCGGTTTCGAAGGAATGTTGGGTCGTACCGGTGAATTGTTTGAAGTGTATGATGACATATTGTGATAAAGTTATTTGATATTAGGAAAATGTATAGGTATTCATTTGATATTTTTGTGGCGTAGATGAGATGAAAAGTGCTTATCTTTCCTTAATACAAAGTTTGTCGTATTGAAAAGTGGTTGGGACGGATATTCTATAGGTACAAGAATATAGTGTCGGAAAAGAAAAGGCGTGGGGTCGCTACCCCAGAATCATTCCTTTGGTATCGGCATTGGGTACAAATTTGGAATTTTATACTTTTAATTATTAGATCAGACCAATATAATACTCCATTTCAATAATTTTTCCGTAGAGGTGTAGGGAAGGTGGGGTAAGACGGGGTAGCGAGGTAAGATGGGGACCATACCAAAACAGATGATACACTGACGCTAGAAAAGGTATTTTATTGCCATCTGTTGGTGTTTATCAGAAGTTGTCAGTGTCATAAAAAGTTTAGTCGAAGGTGTGCACGTTGTGAGTTGGTAAGTGTATTTTATTAATTTTTAGTGAATTTATCTAACTTTTGACGTAAATTAAGTGCGTGGCTGTTCATAATGTATGGTATAAAAGTTGTGTGAAGTATTTATTTATTGATTTTTGTTTATATTACTACTCTAAAATCATTAATTCGTTCCGGCCTGCTTTGATTTATAACCCCAAAAAATTTAATACAACTAAAGAGTCCAGTTTGGGAAAGATGGGGTACCTACTTGTGGGCAAGACGGGGTTGGTACCCCATCATTCCCACTTATTTTTTATTTCTTGGATTTTGAATTAATATAAAATTGTCGTTACTATTTTTGTTAATTTATATTACTTCTTTAAATTTTCTTAAGATGGTTTCAGAAGTTTGTGAAACTCACCAGCGCTTCTAAAACCAACCTAGTCATGCTGATTTTAGATGGTCATGCTACTCACACCCAAAATTTGCAGTTGATCGATGAAGCACGTTAACATGATGTGACAATATATGCTTCCCACCACACGCCACTCACAGACTACAGCCAGTATATGTTGGCTTTATGCGGCATTTGAGCATCTTTTATGATCAGGCTATAACAGCATGGTTAAGATCAAATCCTGGAAAAAGAGTGACTCAATTTCCAATGGCTAAAGTCTTCGGGCAAGCATTTATTCGGGCAGCAACAATGCCAACGGCAATGTATGTATTTCAAGCATGTGGGATTTCGCCTTATACTCGTAATGCAAACATTTTTACCAGAGATGACTTCGTTGCTGCAGAGGCCACCGAAATCGCATTGAACGCTGAAGAGGCACCCAAACCTGATACAGCTTCCACAGCATTTATAGCAACCATTTCACAACAAACACTGACAATCTCACCAATAGTTACAGTAACAGTAACATCGTCAGCTCCTGATACCCAAACGGCCACCTGCACCGCTTAAAATTCTACAACAAACACAACCTCAAACAATTGCTGCAACCTCATCAAATCTACAGCAAGCGTCAGTAAATGAGTCTTCAGATAATGCAGCCTTTCGTCTGGTTAGCCCAAAGCAGTTAATGACTTATCCAAGGATGGCTGAAAAAAGGACAAGACAAGTTCGAAGAAGAGGAAAAACAGCTATAATCACTGCTTCTCCATATAAAAAAGAGTTAGAGGAAAGATAAAACAGTAAGAAACCGAAACTAATGTAACAAACAAAAGGAAACTGAAAACAACTAATAAAAGAAACAAGAAAGCTGACGAAGGAGTTCAGTCATCAGATGACGAAGATACAGAATGTCTTTATTGCCATGGCTTGTATTCAGAGTCTACTGAAGGATGGATCACTTGCTTGTGGGAAGTGGGCGCATTGTGGCTGTGCAGGAGTGGAAGATAACGATGACGAAGCTGGTACATATCTGCCCGGTTTGTGAAGATAACGACGATTAAATATTCTATACCCCATCTTACCCAAGGGGGTACCCCATCTTGCCCTATAAGTGGGGCAAGATGGGGAGATTTTGATTTTTTTTTCAAGTTGATGAATCTATGAGAAGAATTTCCTTTTTCTGTTTTGACTGATTATAATTCAAGGAGGATAGACTGATAATTTTATCAATAAAAGTTCCTACATTGTGCAATAAAAACTGAGGGTTTTATTCAAGAAATACCTTAAAGTCCCCGTCTTACCCCACCTTCCCTGCAGGATAATTTAATGTTCAATGTATCGGTCAAATTAGTTATAATGTTCTAAGGCTAAATAATGTATAGCTTATTTAGTATACATTTAAAAATAAATTTTAAAACAGATGCATACATTAAGAAAGTATTGCAAATATACGTTCATTCCTTAAAAGTCATCCAATTGTAATGATAGAGTGTCGCAGCACTGCAGTGTAACTTATGGCTTCTGAGCACCAATACACGAAATATTTTGATCACATAAAAATCTAGTTTCTGGTATGTCGATTTTTTCATGTACATTCCATGTGTGGAATAAATATTTATCTAATTTATTGAGATGTTTAGGAATATTTATTGACTGGCAGTGGTGTAATGAGGTTCTTATCATGGTAAGGTCTAAGGTTTGATTCTGTAGAAACTTAAATATGTATCACTTCTAAGAATTGTTAATAAGAATTTAGATTTTTTCTTTAGAATTCTATTATTATTTCCTGTTTTGACTTTCTTTTAGTTACCTTAAAATTTAATTTAGTTTTAACTTTATATTGATAACCCAATAAAACTGCTAGACCTGTGAAACCGGAACCTCGTGAGTTTTATATTTATTCTGTGAAGAAAGTAGGTAAATACGTATTAAGTATCTTCTAGTTATTTATTCTCAATTAATTTACAATGAATTTACAAATTAGATTGAATCAAAACCACAAGACAAAGACAGTAAACTGTGACCGCACGACATCCGACACCGCGTACAGTAGCGACATAATATACTCGTGTACTATATCAAAGGGATTGCGTTTCCCAGTGGCCGTGTTACGACATAGAACCAGAAGCGATGATTTCATCGACGTAGAAAGGTCGGAATGCTAAGCCGACCACTGGAACCATTGAACCTCTGGCACGCATCCCGTTCTACCCTGGCTTACTTTGTGTAACGATAACATCTAGTGCCATCTAGCGTAAACATAACGAACTACTTCTAACATTCCTGCATCGCGCTATGAAAGTTTCATGGCAATTAGTTGTATACCGTTAATCCTCAGGATTATGTTATATAATGACAAGCATATTAAACAAACTCACTCACACACCTACACTCGATAGTAAGTGCAGTGGCATGTTAAACTTAAAAGAGAAATAAACCGACAGTTCAGTATGAATCTAGAGTGAAGTCAGGATCCACCACTAGTCGTTATTAAAACATTATGTAACATCGGACAGCAGTGATATATTGTGTTCCGGAGCTCGATACATTATCATAAGAACTATATATTTCCAATAATCGGATCTCATTAACATGCCTTGCGTGATTTACGTGTGCGCCGCCGTGTCGTGCCCGTGTCGTCCTGCTCGGGATGTTCCAAGTTTACCTTTTTGTAGATACGTCGGAGATAGTGGAAATAGAGTTGTACATAGTTTGTAGGAGCGTAGGTACATTTAGTTACATTTGAAAATATCAAAGATTCTGATGTTACCATTTTACAAATAATAATGAATCTATAATGTAATAAAAAATAGTAAAATTTCGGATCACTTATTTCTGTTATATTTACGGTGGAATAGTCAATACTCAAAAAGGTCTCCAACATGTGACACATAGTCGCCGAGATGTTACACTTCGTCCAACATAAGAAACTGACTATGCTGGTGAATAAACGCAAGGCTTGCTTATATCCCTTGCGTATTTCCCTTGAGTTGACTCATCCGCACTGAGACAAGCAGGACTACCACCTTTTTAAAGTTTGATACAATCCCCTAAACGAGGGTCAGAGGGTTCAAGTGGAATAGTAAAGTTCTTTTCGATCTCCTAAGAGAATCGTAATGGAATAGCGATTACTTTTCGATCCCCTACGGGTACAAAATAGGGAATCCAAATAGAGCACCCGCTGAATTCGTATGTGCAATTTGAAGAAAAAAGTTCCCACATAAGTGCTGCAGAATGTATTCTATATTAAAAATTAACAGACGCATGAGGTACAGCTGAGATAAAGAGGATCCACATTTTCAAGAACGTCGTAGTAGTTTCAATTCGCCCACACCAATGAAAATTATTATTATTTATTTCTCTCGCTCCAAGGTCTTCATCCCTACTAATAGGCGAGTCTAATCGTGTACAAATGAACTAATGTTCCGTGTAATGGCGTGATAATTTACAGTTGCGCGTGCGCCGCCCGCGCTGCGCCGCCGAGCCCCGTGCCACACACAAAGATACGCGTTAAGATTTATTGCTAACAAATACTTGACGTTAAGAACTGTATATAAATCTATAGATGTGGGTCTGTTCTGCGCCGACGATATGATAAAGTATTAATCGAATTTTCTAGAATTGGACTCCATATTCTTTCATCCAGTGGGTTACTAAATGTCTCACTAATTACTAGCGGTTTAATTACCGTTAATTAAATCACTTATTTCAAAGACGGGTAGAAAATACTTAAATGAACGCGTAGGTACCGCTTTGTTTATTTGGAATGAAGTTCAACAGATGAGAGATAACGTTTGGGGTAAAACATTAAAGGCTTACAATAACTGCCAAGAAGCGGCTGAAAAACATCTAAATTATAAAAGTGTGAAGTAATGTAATTTTATACGATCTAAATCTATAGGTTGTAGTGTATTTATAGAAAATACAAACACCTATAATAGTCGCTGGTAGTCGAAAATTGATACGAAGAAGCCTACCGCCTTGCACTTTAGCAAGAATTTTTTTCACAGAAAACCTAATTGAAATTATTTGAGGTATCGGGATGTTGTATTGTTTCGAGTTTACGATATTTCGGCGCTGTTGCAAGCACCATGATCACGGAGGAACTGGAGAATTGGCTGTAAACGGTGAAACTCGAAACGATACATGATATCCCGACAACTCAAATAAAAATGTGAGTGACCATGATAGTTAAATCGAAATTATTTTGAAAAATGAATTTTCTTCAACGTTATCAAAATAATCACATAATCTTAATATTGGTCGCCATACTAATGCTACAGAAACAGATCTAACTCACCTATCTTTGGTTCAATGGAGCTTCGGCCTTAAATTCCGATATTATTACCGTACAATATCATATAATGTAATGGGCAGTAAGGGTCCATATTCAGTGGAATTATGTAGTTAGGTCTGTGTAGCCAAGTGATATATCCATATTGTAATGATATTAGACGTATAATTTCAATGGTTTAGAAAACGCATTCATTTGTATTTGAGGCACAGCGGCATTCGAAACGTCGTCGTGTAAGACATGAAATTAAATCATCTAAAGATATACCATTTACTTTCGTTGCGTATTGATGAGAATGTCTTACCTGTTCAAGATGACATATTTATGTAAATTTGATTGTCGTACTTACATTCATCGGCCTTAGTGTCTGTTCGATACGATTTAAGCTGCGATTTATCGTTTAAAGCATCTGTTTAATGGTATGCAAGCCAATACTACTCGCTTCAACCATTTAAGAATGCATTGTGAAGAAACTTGCATACCTGAGAGTACTATATTATATTTCTGAAGACTTATATGAGGTGGGGCGCAGCAAATTGACGATATTTAATAGTAAATTCTCGCTCGATCCGCATCATTAGCCATCCTCATCATTGACTTTTAATTACTAAACATTCTGTTTAGTAACGAATACTACATATGTACTATGTAGTATTCGTTACTAAACAGAATGAAAGGACTCAACATTGTGGCACACGACACAATATACTGCGTGCCGTGGACCATGCTATATTGTCTGCGGTGACACGCGTCATGCGTCATGCTCGGTTATTGGATGACTGAAGGCGCATCATTTCATTCACGTTAATGGCTCAATTCAACGCATCTCCTGAGTTAATTAAATACAAATTGGTATGCATTGTATCAGGCTCGGTACAACGTAGGATATTCATTGATATTTGATTGGAGTCTGTACCCCACCGGCTGTAGACCGTGTCCGCAGACATGAACAATGCGGCCGCTTTTGTGGTCACGGGTGACACACACGGTCACGGGAGACAAGGGTGGTCACTGGGTGACTGGTCAGAGTTTATAACTGTTGTACGATATCGCATCGTGTCGACATATCATTCTTTTTGTTCGTTCAATGAGAGCTCAGCGTGAACAGAAGTTTTTATTTGGTTTTATAAACTGTTCGTTACGGTGTTGATCAAGCTCTGTCCGTGGCTGTTGTAGCGAAACAATGACTGGTAGCTGTTGCTGGCTTGTTGAAATGATACTAGAGTTACTCAGGTAGGAATTACAACAAAAATACTTGACTCAATAATACAAAGTGTAAATCTAATAAAAATTAATTATTTTGAATTCTGTCAAGGCCCAAGGGCTGTTTCCTTTTGATTAGTAGAAGTTACAGTGGCGACGGGGCTGAGATTCAACGGGGACTTTCCAGTAATACTAATATATGTCATTCAATATATCTGTTACGTAATTATATTGAAATTAAGTAGGTAGTGAGCCGAATGTAAGTTTTTTTTAACCCGACTAGTTGACCTTCCTTTAGGATCGACTGCGCAGTGAGCACCCAGAAGCCGTGTCGATGTCCGTCGGTGTAACAATACACTTGTAGTTGGTATTTGATTACCGCTACGTTATTTAGACACATTTATAATAAGAATCTAAAATCTACAGTGTAGTCTATAATGAAATTCTTTATTCTAGGTAGTAAACTATGCTTTAGGCCCTAGGTATACTTCGCGTTGTCTCCCTATCATATTCCTACGCCCCGGTCGGCCAAATACCCCCAATGGAGTCCCTACCCCAATAGGAAGGTATAGTCACGTAACATATTTTATCAAAACGCTATTTTTCAAACCACTGGACATGGAATGATGGATTTACGTCCATGATATGCTAATGATATGATATGTTAAAAGGTAATTAGATGTCCAACACTGTAAATAACCCACGGCCGTTTCGATGTTAACATTGAGTTACATCAGAACTGCAAGACGATGATGCATGTTACAAGCTCAAAGCTCTCAACAGAACAAGCAGCGATACAATATTAACACCTCACTGACGTTTACTAATCGCAGTAATTTATTATTGACATTAGTTCACCACAACACAGTTCAATAAGCGGCGCTTGCGTTCTAACAACTGCGGCGTGAGATAACGAATGTTTTGCATCATAATATTGTCCAGAACATTGTAATAAATATACTAGGATTAATAGTCTATTTATTCCTAGAGAAGACTTTAGATATAGAACGAAACAATAGTAAAGGTCTTCTTACACTACTGCTCATAAAAGGTTTAAAATGTTTGCACAATTCATGTACGTGTTTCAGTATTTTCATTCCTCATTATTTGTAAACTGTGAACAGATTTGAATGTATCGTGTGTCGTTAGATTCCTATACATCATTCTGATTAAGGCTGGCTGGATATTTATGCAACATTTTGTACACTTACAATTCTTTGCGAAGCAGTCGTGATGTTTGTTATATTATTAAGTTGAATATAAGACTGAAGTTGGCGACACCCCTCTGTCATACAGAAAATTGTTATGTAAAGGAAAACGTATCTCCAAGAAACCTCCCCGTTATTTGTCGCACGTCTAAAAGTATACTTCTATCTTCAGCTGAGTTCGAATCCCGACTGTATCTAAATTATCAGGCAACTATTGTCGTTTGTCAGGCAAGTTCATGGTAACATCTTGAGAGTGCAATTGTTAGTAGCAGCACTGTGTTCTTACTACAACGATTTCCCAACTGAATTCCCAACACCACATCATTATTACGAGGTTAATGAGGTGGTTAATTATTACAAATATCAGTGTAAACGATAATGACATCGGCAATGTGTCGACGGTGAACAAATTTTAATCAATGCCAGCGATATAAAGTGGCAAGTTTGTAAACGCGGCGCCGATCTGCGCGCGCTTAGTGCAGCGTATCTATTAGTTATTTATTTAAATATTTTAGCTACTCCCCCAAAGTAACTCAGTCGATCCTATCGATCAACAGTTCATGCTGTTAACAGATCTGCTGAAGCTACTTAACAGAAACTTATTTTTTGAATCCTTACGTAGAACGAATGCATCTTGTAGCACTACAATTTGTGAACTTAATTCGCCGTCTTGGATTATTTGTATATATCTCGCACCCTGGTTGAACCAAATTAGTTGATGGTACCTATCACAAAAAATGAGTTTCGCCAAACTATAGACTCCTAACCCGCTAAATATTGTTATCGCTAATTCTCATGGGCGCGTGTTCAAGGGTAGCGCGTACACGACACTGATGCAATAAGCGCATTAAAACATCAAACGTATTGCGCTAATGACATACAACGGATAAGTTATTGTGCATTACCGCTACGTTACTGAGGACGAATACGTCACATGCTGTGCAAAAGGACATTATTATCTGTTAGTGCCCATTAAATACTGCCAACTACCCACTATAGTTTACAGATTGATAAACAATATGAAATTATGATCCCTATTCCGCTCAGACTTACAATTTCGATTAAATATTAGTTATAAAGCCGGACCCAAATTAAAATCATCACCTTGCAATGCATAATTTTGATTTGGCTCGTTCGGTTTAATGGAAGTGACTCCAGCGTCTACCAGCTTAGACGTGAAGATAGTTTGGTGCAAAAGGTACCGTAAAAGGTGAGAGAGTATCCGAGTACTTTCTACTATTACTTTGTCCAAATTACCTCTTCTTCCTGACCTAGCAAAGCAGTTTACTCTACTAGGCATAATATACTGTACTATACTATGACTGTACTGATGGGTACCTAGGACAACTTTATCCGGATGTAGCATTTCACTCCACATATTTATCAAAACGATTTGTGAAACAAGAAAGTGCTCATTTCTGACCCAGAACTGACACACAACTTTACAGTCTCCGACACTGACACGACGTCACGACGATTTCTTCCCACGTGAGCGGCTCCGTGGAGTCCGATAACCGCTTCATCAGACGCACATTTGCATCTCGTTGGGCTCCGTGTGCAGCACTTATTGTAATTGAATCCGATAGCTGATAGAGCACGGGACTAGCGCCGCGGGGCACAGGTGGAAAACTGCTGTCATACGAGTATATAGTTGTTGTTGTGTAAGGGTTCGTTTGCACATGCAAATGTAACGTATATTAGTGAAAAAGTGATTTTCTATGTGATGTTTTAAATTCTTGGAGAAGTATGTATGGTCTAATAAGCTGGTATATTTCGAAATTTTATGTACCTTCAACATACAGAAAGATTAGATAAGATTTCACCTAGGTTGTATATCATTTACGTGAAATGGATTCGAGATAAGATAAACTGAAGAAAAACACTTTTAGTAAACAATTATGAATATACAAGAAGTGAAAGGCTTGCCAGCATCATAGCGGGTGGAAAGTATCTCTGCATATTTGGGTAGACAACAAAATGTTAATTTTGAAAGATAAAAGTTTTTTTTTATATGTTACTCGTTACTTGGGGGAAATCTGTTGTGATATAGTAATTGAGAAGGAAATTCATTACGGGGATTCGGAGGGAGGTACCCGATAACTCTCTACTCTTACTTTTTTTACACAGAGAGGTTTTATTTTTCAACTGACGAATAAACAGAGGAGGTTCTCAAGTTGACGCGTATATTTACACATAACTTTTTACAGAGTAGTCCGATTCTGATAATTCTTAATTTAGCTATACCGCAGACCAGTGTATTCTTAGCTTTAAAAATGATTAGTATTTCATATATGTGGTATTGAAATGAGCTAATGAGCGTATCAATAAATATCCTATGATATGTGTGTGGAGTATAATTAGTTTCTCACGGTGCTCGGCAGGGAGGAATGTGGCGTGACCAGGATCAAGTGGCGGTGGCTTAGGCTTTAGACTTGCGAGATTGAGGTCATAGGTTCGAACCTTCGATGTGAATATCACAAAAAGGATGAACTTAAGTCAAAGTTATTATGATGCTTTCTTATATTAAGGTGTTGCCGCAAGCTAACGCAAATGTTACAAATTGAAAGAAAACTATTTTAAATAATAAAGTAACACAAATTACTTTGAAATCTGTGAATGTGGCTTTATTTCAATTACAGTGTGTATGCACAAAGAATCCAGAGGGTACAGTTACCTGAATGTAAGCTTTTACGATAATCTATGACCAAGATCTAAAAGACACTTGTGACCTACGTGGTCTGACATGTCGACTTGAAGGGTAGGGATTTATGTTTCAAAAATGGCATCTTTTTGTGTATGTTAGGTGTAAAATAGAGTACAATAGACACATAATTTAATCTCCTCGTATGATATCCATTGGAACAAGAAGGTGAATCCATATTCTATTTCACCAGAAAATATGTTGTAAATTTAGCTGTGTTGACAATTATACATCTTTTCCTTTCAAGCTAGTTGGCCTATGCATGGGTTCTCTTTATTCCAAATTTTATTTAATTATACTCTCAATTTTTCTATTCACCTTGTCACAAATTTTGACCGGAAACCACCGTGCAAAAACCCTCCATAGTAATCCAATCTCGATTGGATTGCGTTCAGGGGTCAGCAAATGCATAGCCGGGCAGGAGGGATTGTGGTCGCAGCCCTAGTAGGACCTGTGGGTGTCACGCGGTACTGCGACGACAATCCTTTTCAACCGAAGAAAAAACAAAAAAACGGCGGTGGTTCTTAAATCGACGCGTATTTTTTTTTTTGTATGACCACGCATAACTTTTCCTTCAGCTTACTATCAAGCGAGGTGAAGTCAAGTTGACGTGTCCTTTATATAAAAGAAAATCTCAAAACTTCCGGTAAACTGTAGAAATCACTTTTGCAGTTTCTTCATTACGTGTGTCAAAAATATGACTGAGGAAAAGTGGGTGTCTAATACTCTTTTCCTTGCTTTGTTCACACCCTTTCGTTCAGAGAGTGGATATGTTCCGTCACACGACAGGCGCCTGTTGGCAACTCATTCAATACCAGTAACAGGGTTATTAACAGTGCCGGCTGAGTAATGAGTCGCTCGCGCGTTATGGATGGGTGCTGTCTGTGGGACACTCGCGGCGTAGAGAACTAGACCAGACTGCAGCTAGGAGTACTGTTCAAAAAGCAGGCAGCATTAATCAGTGAAACAGTAGAACATATATTATTAATTCTTGGCAGACTAAAAGTGGCATACCAACGTCTTTTTTATTTCATCTGTGTGACATTTATATCTCATATTATATACTATAATTTGTTGCATATATTTTATTCCAGAAAATTCCATCCTATTACATAGTGTTCAATGTATGTAATTTACAGATAGTTGGGTTATATGAAATGTTGAACATATTATTATGTACTTAAATAGTCTAAAATCTGCCGCTGATGATATACAAGCATCTTTGATCTATGAGCTGGCAACATTGAACAACAAAGTAATAATTATATCTGGATAGACAACCAAAACGACTCTTGCAAAACGTCAAATCAATTAACTATGTCCGACCGAATCGATGTCTATGTGGAGAAGCAGTCGATTGCCTTTTTTTTTCATGTGTTGGACATCACGAATTTTTTTAGGGCAGGAGCGCAGGCCGCATGTCTCGACATGCCAACAATCATGACATTATCCGTCGGGCTCTTGTCACTGCCCTGGTTTGCCAGCTATACGTGAACCTGTTGGCTTGGCGCGCGACGATGGCAAGAGACCAGACGGTATGTCTTTGCTGCCTTGGAAGATAGGCCTTTGGGTGTGGAACGCAACTTGAGTTGACACCCTGGTGTCTTCCTATTTTCCAAGTACGATGGACTGCGCATGCACTGCTGCTGCATCAGCGGCTCAAAAATGTAATTCCCAGTTATATTAGTAAATATAACTGGGAATTACATTTTTGAGCCGTTTAGAGTCAAAATGTTGGGTCCTAGGAGTCCAAGTGCGCGCGCGCTTTTTGAAGAAATAGCGAAGCGACTAATCAAACTCTTCCCAAAACCATCGGAATGGTCTTTACCTCGCTTAAAAAATTAGTATCGCTATTCAGCGTGGTAATGCCGCCAGCTTTTAGGGCGCGGTACCAGTAGAGGTCGATGGTGAGGAATTTTTCGATGCCTAAAGTTGCAGTGTCTACCCCTTTTTTATTTAAGTTTTGTATGCATGATATAGTATTATATAGCATAGTTAGCATGGTTTTTATTAGTAGTGATTGAGGAAATAAAATCATTTACCTACTTCTAAACGAATTAACTATGTTACTCTAAAATTGGCAACAACTTCTTGTTCCCACAAATCGATCTCAAACCACCGGATAAAAGTTAAACAAGAGCATTTTTGGATCATTGAGATAACAAGCTGCAATAATTTAGTCAAGTACCGTTTAATTACTAATTAACACTAAGTATTCGTAGCAGCTACGCCGTAGCGCCGTAGTCGCGCCTCCTACGCCCACGTCTAGATACAATCGGTAAACATCGGCACTTAATGCTATGGGAGGTAATTATCGACACTTAGACATGATTACTCGATAAGTGTAGTGCTAAGGTTCTGTCCACACTAAGGATGAGCACACTTTCAAATTGTTACTAGATAGCCCAACCAGTTTGAGTGATAAAGTCACCCACATTGTTACTTCAACTTGATACAGATTTTTATTATATCTTTATATCAAACAAGGTTCATATCTAGAATGATCGTCCTTCATTCATTAAAATTTAAAGTTAAACTTACAAGGAATATGATAAACAACTAAAAGGTAAATTAAAATATAATAGTACCGAATAATGGTGCGATCGAACCAAAAGTTTTCATCGACCGAAGCTGTGTGGATAATGTCTTGAGTATATTACTTTATAAATATAGTGTTGTAAAGTGATTAGATGTAATGATGTTATTGACTAAGTACACCGTTTTAGATGATTTATTGCCCGGGAGCTTGTGTTCTTGATAGCTACTGATGGCTTTATTATACCTCGTCCGTAATATGTGGCTGTAGTACGATCATGTGCCTTCATATAAGCTTGTAGCTATAATACTACTCATCTAATATGTTTTTAGGGCAGGTGAAAGTGTATAACATACTCATATGTCGTTAGTTGTAGTTTATTCCCTGATACTGCGAACGTTTTCAGACTATTCCTAACAGCTAAAGATTTGTAAAATTTTGTCAGATTCCTGTAGTCCTGTAGACGCGAAAAAGCCCCTGATAGGGCCGTCAAGCTATAGGCCACTGATTGAAGTTATATATCAATTAACGTATTGCAAACAAACCAAGGAACAACAAAACAATCTGCGGATAAACTGACGATGCAGCAAACGGACATATTATTTAAACATCGCCACGTTGGAATCGATGTCAAGACATTTGACGTAGTGAATTAAATAATGGCAATTTCAACATCCAGACCGAATAGCCTTAAAAAGTTTGGTTCGAAATTGGTTGTCTTTTGCTAGTGTCCGTCGTACGAATTTCGAGGTCACGTGGTCTCGCGTCAGGACCCCTCTGACGGTCACGTGTCCTGAACACTTTTTACCCATAAAACGCCGCTAAAGAAGTTTTCACTTTAAAAATAAATCAAGTGGGATTAATCAAAGACGATTTTAATATAACGTAACAGCAATAGTTTCATCCCAGATGGAACGAGGCTCTCATTATTCAGTGTCCACTGGACTTAATCCTTTTATTATAGTTTTATTCGTAAGTGCCTAGCTAGGTAAAGTGTTCAAAGTGCTCGCACATTGCTCACTAATAAGATAATGTGGAGTTAACACTGCACAGATAACGACTTCACTCTTTAATAAATTACAAGATGGGCGCGTGAACGCGCGCTATAAAATCTGTTGTCACACTGGGAGCTTGGCAATGAAGCGAATATAATTTTAATAAAGGTATTAAGTCCAATGGACATTGAATAAAGAGAGATTCGTTCCATCTGGGATCAAACTATTCGTTTCAAATCTTCGTTGATTAATCTTAACTGATTTGTTTCTAATAATATACATCCGTCTGTCGCATTTTCACCGCTATAGTATTTTCAGACAAACCCTTGTAAGGTTCAGGTGGCCGGAGAGAGTCGATGCCAACGTATCACTGTGTGACTCATGCATCATCATCATCATTCTCCTGCCCTTATCCCAAGTTTATTTAAGGCGCAACATGGATGATTCTTTCAGTCATCTCAACATTCATTTCCTTCATAACCATTTCATCTTTCACACAGTCCATCCACCTCCTTTTAGGTCTTCCTCTCCCCTAGTAGCCATCCATTTCTATAGATAATGCCTTCCTTACGACATTATTTTCATCCCAACACATTACATGTCCGACTCATCATTTTATGTAAATATAAATTCTTATCATAATAATGCAATTATTTGATAATTATATTCGGATGTGAATTCTAAAAAGTCATAGATGAGTTATCGTAGTTTATACTAAAATCGCTAGTAACAATAAAAGTTATTTTGTTAAAATAATTCTATATATAATTAAAGGTATCAGTGTTAATGACAATTATAATATGAAGAAGTTAATTCTAGATATGTCTATTATACTATAAACAAATATTTTATAACCTTTTTTACATTACCATCTCACAAGTTATTATCGTCTAAATATTCTTCTATCGTTACACCGTGTGCTCAAATGTGTACACTGTTATTGTTACTCGCTGGTTCACCAATACTGACTGAGGGAATGACGGCCGTGTGATTCACACTAGTCAATCAATATATTATATACTATGACATAACCTAGGTTTGACCTATGTATCTCTGTGTTTGTTCTTGTGTGTACATAAATACGTTAGCTAATTTATTAAAACTTTTGTCGTATAGCTTGCAGTATGCTACAAGCCCCTCAGTTAAACGTTAAAGGATTGTCTGACATTAAAGGCTCTTAATTCGCATCTTAACCGCTCGTGATAAGTCGTAAACACTCGGCGGTCCGTCTGTCGCCGGGACACGTAAAACTCGACATTTTAGGACGCATCAACACTTATGTCGGACTTATGATCAGGCCGAGGCGTTCTTTGGTAATAACAGTTTAATGTGTTGTGATATGAAGTTATGTAAGAATCTGTGGCTCGGATATAACTAGTGTATCATTTGTATACCCTTTATGTAAATGTGCCTGGGTGGTTCATGCTGGCTGTTTCTGGGTGTGATGGCACAATGGTGATAGAATAAAAATTAGAGGATACGAGATCCCTGCAAAGTACATATGTACTGAGTAAGATTAGTGCTATCCTTTAATTAAGAGGTGTATTTAACTTCATTAGGGCGGTTATTCCGTGTGCCGTGTTATTAACCCTAGAAGTCCAATATATTATGGAGGTACACAA
Organism: Eilema caniola; assembly: GCA_949126895.1. NCBI lineage: Eukaryota > Metazoa > Arthropoda > Insecta > Lepidoptera > Erebidae > Eilema > Eilema caniola. Next base: position 15,436,655 of record OX421460.1, on the reverse strand, counting down.
AGCCTTATCATAAGTTTCAGAGGCGTACATTTGAAAATGACAACCCATACCCTTTAAAGGAAACTGATGGTTGGGATATGAACAAATAATAAAATCAAATTTGTCAATAAAAACTTTTGATCAAACTACAAAATTTACTTACAAATATTTAATTTTGCGCGTATTTAATATTTCTAAACATTAATCATTTATTATCAGGTGGTAAATAAAAAATAAGAAGGTTTTTAATTCTTAACTATAATCTAAGCCAAATTCAAAACAACATCAATTTTGCGCTCGCAACGTATTGTTTTTTTTTTTTGTACTTGAACCATATAAATTCTGCAAATTCTGCACGCTCTTATTTTATTGTACCAATGTTTAATTTTTTTTTGAACTCAGGTTCTCCAGCTTGAAGTTCAATAGTTGGATCTACTTATTCTGATAGTTTCACAAGAATTTGATTCATGTTCTCCTGTATAAACTCTTCAAAGTTAGTGCTTCGAGATTCATCTCCATTGTATGCCTAACTAAGTTTGTGATGAGCTGTTTCATAAATTCTATTTATTCAATGATATTTTATTATATGTGTTCATAAATTGCAGCCATATTGATAAATTACATATTCAAGACACCATGGAATGCCACCACATACCATCTGAATAGGCGAAATATAAAACCTGGACATTAGGAGATTCAGTGGACCTTCTGCCACAAGAGTTGAGTTAGTTTCTTCAATGGGAACTTGTACAGAAAAAAAAATGCTCTTTATTAACGTATTTACTTTGATCATCATTGTCAATCGGTTTGTGAAGATGAGCACTCTCCAGAAGCCGTTGCCCCAAAGAAAGAATGCCTTTTTGATTTCAAGTCACCTAAAAATCACCATTATTTACTATTAAAACATCAATCAAATGATAAAAATAAATCACACGACTAAAGTTAAAATCTGCACAAAGCCTAAACATACGCCTCACAGGCGTAGTATATATCAAAAATGGCTCTTCTTATATCAGCGACATAAATACCACCAACTAGTGCTCGTAGATGACTAAGTTGGTTAAACAGCACAAAATGTATACCTCACATGCTAGATGTCAATTTTCGATTGCGTATACGCCTCGCAGGCGTAGATTAGTCTTTTAGGGTTAAACCACGCAACTTCAACATACACAAAAATCACTTCTAACAATTTATTTTATTAATTTTTTCTCGATATTGTGCCTCGCTGGTGGAGCAAATGTTTTTTTATTGCTTACAAAAATATTCACTACCAAGGAGTTAATAAATACACATCCATTTGAAAAAAATGTACACTAGGTATGTAATATAATAGGTGTAGTCCACTTAGAGCACCCAGCCGAATAGCACCTAGCCTTGTCCATGAACAGCACCTATCAAAATTTTTGACAAGTGCTATTCGCGGATACTAATTTATTTTTACAATGTTGTCCACGAAGTATAATAGTAATATTGTAAACCGGTATAATTGGGTGGCTAGAACTAATAGAGACATTGAAATATTTTAATTAGGCAATTTCAGTCCGTACATCTATCAACATAAAAAAACTAAGATCCGTTATCTAACAGAACAGAGCTGTCCAAAAATAGTGGAACGAAAGTATTATATAACAAGCGGTTGTTTCGCCGCAAATTAGATAAAGCTAAGACCACGTGGTCACAACACGACCTTCTCAGAATCGATTACAATACATTTAACGAGTAGCCCGCGGCTCTCAACGAAGGCTCCGCTAAACATCGACAGACTGCCGCGTGAAGGATTTTGGACACACTGTCGTAAAATTAAATGAATTATTGTTTACTACTTTGGCATATATTAAAGGATGTTTAACGTAATGGGTTTGGCTTATACGAGACGAAGGTAATAACAGGTAAAGTTTAGCACAGCCATAGTAGTGTTTCGATTGTATAAGGTGTAATGATTACATCATCAGGGGTTAACATTTTCATTCACTATTTTGACCTAGCAAGGGAAGTACTTATTATTGTTAACACATTTCGCAGTCATAAAATTCAACAACGATTTGCTTGACTAGGGAATCAAATAGTTTCTGCAATATTCGTTAACCTGGATCTTATAAACACCACGAAATTGTGTGATAAATGGACAGTAAAAAATGATTCAGATAGAAAATAATTCCTGGTTAGAACTATTTCATCATAAAAGCTAACATCCATCGGAATGTAACAGTCCGTATCGATAAACAAACTCGATACAAGTAATTGACCGGCCACAAAAAAAAACTCTATCGTACACCATTGTAATTATATCTTGTGAACATGCTGCCTTGCGCAACCGCCGCCGCAACAAAACACCGTACAGTGTAATGTATCTACTGTTCTCATTATAAACGAGACATGAAACTACCCAGGATGGGTCCAGGCAGCTCAGCTGACAAACCAAGACTGAGAAAGGGGTTGTTTTGGGTTCAACTTCTGTCCGGGATGTTCATATTTCTAATGTAAATTGAAAAAAAAAGACAGGTTGCACTCTCGGAGTGCCGGCAGAAGTGAAAACTTTTTCTTTCTTTCTTTCTTCGTTATAAAAAATAATCACAAAAGGTGATAAATTACAAAAAGAAAAAATAATCACAAAAAGTATCAGATGGCCAGGTTTGAACCATAAGGACTTACAGTCGAAGCGTTTACAGCTATGCTGCGCAGCTAGTTATCGTATCTTGCAAAATAGATAGTCTGTAGCTAATATTGTATGACGTCAGTCGTCGGTTACGGTTCAAAGATCAAGCGATCCTGACGCGAGTTTAACATTTTTTACCCATCCAACGCCGCTAAAGAAGTTTTCACTTCAAAAAATGTTTTCTTTTTCAAAAAATCACTGACAGGAATAGCACCACCCGCAATAGTATTACAATATCGCTTTGCTTGATAATATTGTTGTCATTCTAGAATTAAAATGTATGGAGATAGGTTGAACTCAACTTCAACAAACTTGAAATGACAAGACCAAAATTAAATTCTACTGTTATGTAGTTTTATTACAATGCCATAAAGAATTAATTTTGCTGATAATCGAAAATTTATTCCTTGAAAGCCAACAATGTAATGTAACATAATTATGCTTAAAAGGTTACACCATCCATTGCAGATTAACCGAGTGTGAGTTCACAAATTTACACCATAACTGATCTAAAAATCTTGGCCACAAACAATCTACCTATTTTAAAATGCATCCTGACTATGCATACTCTTATAACTCGAATGTATAAACATCCTGTCATCAAGTCCAACGATTCGTGCGTTTACGTTATCACGCCTTAACAATAGCCTTTACAACCGATGGTAAACTGAGAACTTAAATCAAAAGGCGTATTCGGACTCGTGGGCGATAGGGCGTGGCTCTTAAATTCGAAATCGGAAATGATCGACTGTCATAATCACGATAACGTGCAACGTATTTTAGAACTTATTGTCTATAGTAACAGGGTTCAGTTTAGTTTCCGAATATATTCCAAAGGTGATTTCACACTGCCCTTAAAGGAAGGATTGGTAATAATGATGGGTTTGGTCCGTGTTGAGTTTCATCATTTAAAAGGTCTTTTTGTTAATGTACGTTCAATGGAACACATGTCTTGTAATCGCTCGTTAAATACAAATACTCTTCAAGATTAATTAAAATTAATTCTCGCATAGGCATATTGCAAAAATCTATCAATTCTGGAATGCAATTAAATCGCAGTCCTTGGTTAATTTGATACCTGATTTATTTTGATATGCTAATAAAAACTGCTTACTTTTTTATACTCTAAAGTTTAAACTTTACTGTACATTTGTCATTCTTAATTTTTTCTTTTGTCATTAAAGAAACTACATGTAGTTCCACGTTGTCGATTTGGTGGAGAACCGGGAATAAATTGTATTACTAGTGAAAAAACATTAATCAAAAATTATACTTAATTACTAACGTACGACATCTTTAATATCATCAGGTCATCTGAATTTTTTTTTATGCAAGTCGCGGTTACTTCATAAAAGATTTTACTGATATAATTCAAAATATTAATAAATATTTAGTGCGTATCTCCCTGTTATTCCTTTTCGCAAATACATAGACGTCAGTAGTCATACCTTTAAGTTAGTTAAATCAACACCTTCCGTAAAGATGTATAAGTGCATAATTTTTACAAGTGTGCTCGAGCCTTAAAGTATGCGAAATGAGAGCTTGTTTTTAAAATATTTCATCTTGCAGCGCACCACACGTCTCTTCCGAAGCTATACTTAACGTAAAAAGGGACCTAATCCTATCTGTATATTATCAAAGAAACTCGTGTACAAATAATATAATCACTGATCGACTTGTTAACATTAAAATATGGAAATTTGATGGGCATTCCTCGGGCTTGCGTCTCACTGCGAGTGATCTCACCCGCTCACGATGTTTTAAGTTTGATGAACATTTTGTATAGAGATATATACTTAGTATTATATTTGATGTCCTACCAGAGAAGTTAATCTATTTTCTATTAGAATTTTAAAGATCTAACTGAGGTAGTACCTTCATTTAGGGATAGATAGGCATCTATAATGTAAACATTTCATTAGTGTGTACTCATGTATATAAGTTATGGTATATCTATACTATTATATAATTGTAAAGTAGTCGTGTCTGTACATTGGAGATATTTAAAAAAAAATACTTGGAGTATGTTATATTAACGATACTGAACACGAAAATATTTTTTTTTGAAATCTTGTCTGTTTGTCTGTTTGTCTGTTTGTTCGCGATGGACGCAAAAACTACTGAACGGATTTCGATGCGGTTTTTTTTGTTAGAAAGGGCTTGCTCCAACTTAAAATCTTACGTTTGTTTGATCACAATCGGTTGAGTAGAACCAGAGATGTGAGCAATAATGTTGCTTTTTTACGTGAGATTATTTTTGTGGTATATTTTTTATAGCTTATCATATATAAGCAACTATGTAAATAAATAGACTTTATTTTTACATACACAATTGTGTATACAGATTCGTATTTAATCAATAAATTAAAATTTGAGATTTTATTATTTAGTTACAAAAATACAACTAGATGGCGATCACGCATTTTTAAACAAGGTATGGTTTCGTTCACAACAGAGGTATATAAGAAAATACATTTTTTAATTCTATAATTTAGTTACATCAATTACATCAATACAACTAGATAGCGATCACGCAGTTTTGAACAAGATATAGTTTCGTGCACAATAGAATATATAAGAGCTATCATTTCGATTCCTAAAAAATGTTTCTAATTTTCACAATTTCATTTAATATCCTGAGTCTTCTTCTTCATCCTAGCAAGCAGTAATCGCAGTCGCATCCGAAGCTTTTTACCTTCAAGGCGAGGATCCGCCTTTACCAGTCTAACTGCGAATTTGGCTGAACCTTTGAAATTTCCCGTGAATCGACTACCATCTGACCTCCACAACCCACAGGCGATATCGAAACATTGCATCTGGACCAGTTGTTGGACTTTTGAGGGCTTCAACTACCCGTAACGACTGCCATACAAATAGCTGTTCGTATGGCAACTGAGACCGACGGCTTAACGTGATTTCCGAGGCACGACCAGACCAATGCAAATATCCATATTCATGCATACAAATATTTGCACTGAGCGGGAATCGAACACGCACATCCTGCGTAGCAGCCGCGTTCAGTACCGCTAAGCCACAGAGGCGGTCGACCCTTAACATCCTGCGTAATTCATACTAATATCATAACATAGCGAGTCTGAAACTCTGTATGAAAGTTGTTAGACTGTGCTAACATTATAAATGTAAAATTAACCCTGTCTATCTGTCCGTTGCCTTTCACGCTTTAAACGCTGAACTGAACCGATGTTGATGAAATTTGATTAGAGTTTAAGAAAGGACATGGGCTAACCTTTATAGCCAATAAATAAAATGTTAACGAGTTAAACCGATTAAGGACTAAGAGAACAAAGAAGAGGCACTGAACAAAAGTAACTGGTATTACAGCTGTTCTGGTAGAAGTCGGTGCATAGCCCGAGAAACCATATATAAATTAATTACATCATAGTACTTCAGGCACATTAAACAATGTTGGCACCGACTTCTCACAGTGTTTCTTGAAGTCGGTTTAACTTTATTATTATAATTTTATTTATTTTACCTTTATAGTGTGTAAGTATCTAACCGATTCATCGTTCATCATTTGCTTAGTTTGTTATTTGTTTTTACTATCAGTTTAACATCATGATTTTAGAGGCAAATAATCAAATTATGTAAAAGCAATAGAAACAGCATCTTTGCCTACATTTTGAGGATTTCCCTAGATTTCTAGATTCTTACTCTCTGAATCCCGCCATCAGATTCTGACTCCCTTTGCCAGGCACCGCCCTTTCCTTTCCAACCAAAAAAAAATATAAAAATCCGTTTCGCAAATTATGGCCTTAACATATAACGGTTCTTCGCCTATTTAGTTCCCATAGTAGTAGAATTCTGAGAAATCCTGATACATGAATTCATATTTTGTGGTAGTGGCGATGGGTCCCTATAACTCAATTCCTACCGGCTTCCCTTTGCATAGATGGTAGAGACGTATTAATTCGATAAACTACATCGAGGTAAGAACATTCTTCCACCGACTTCCATTTAGAAAATTTTCACCCTTTGCCAATCTTCTTCATCCTAGCGTCAATCCCAGTCGCATCCGAAGCTTTACAATTGGAGTCTAGGGTCAGCTTTTTACCAGTCTAACTGCGGATTTGGCAAAACTACGATATTTTCTGTGAAGCGACTACCACCTGACCTCCACAACCCAAAGGTGATATAGAAGCATTGCAGCTAGACCAGTTGTTGGATTTTTGAGGGCCTCAACTACCCGTAACGACTGCCATAGATGTCTGTATGACAACCGGGACCGACGACGTCTTAACGTGCACTCCGAGGCATGATCAGACCAATGCAAATACCCATATTCATGCATACAAATATTTGCACTGAGCGGGGATTGAACCCGCGCCTCCTGCGTAGCAACCGCGTTCACACACTTTGCCACTGTAATGGTTTTACTGGGGAACATTCTCCCTACCAGAGCCACTGAGAAAACGTACTTAAGGCTGATAAATGTAATTGCACTAATTTACTCAATGTAAATTGATTAATATGCACGCGCTGTAAAGTGTTATTATTAAGTTGTATTTTATCAATTGTTACAAAACTGTAATTTTAATAGAAAGCGCCTAGACATTCATTTTTTGAAAACGAAACAACATGATTGCTACCACAAACAAAGTAGGCGCTTTTTCCTGTAATTTTGAAGTTTTCTCTCAGGTTATTTCATTTATTCATTAATTATTAGTACGTTACATTTTAGGCATACAAATACTATAAGTTACATAAATATTTTGTCACAGTTATACCAAAGACATAGAATATGTCCGCATCTGGATTATTTTTCAAAAAGGCATTCAGGTATTGCACAGCTCTGTAAGTAGGGCTACTCTATACCAAAAAACGCCAAGCTGGTGGACAAGTCCAGAGCTAATGCTGTCGCCGTCCAGCGCCACGCGTGTACCTGTCCGGCACATAGAAGTGGATACATTCACGACCCGAAGGGTTGTCCACTTTAAAATTTAAATGTTATTATATGCTATTATTTATAGTACATGACGTGCGCTAACTCCAGCCTAAGTCGTAATGTATCAAGACCGACCATCCCTGATACGAAGATGGACGGGTAAATAAATGGATATGATCTCGGCATCAGATACCGGACTTCTTCGATATGGGATCCTTCTGAAAGTATACGCTATCCAACACCCTTAATAATTACAAAATTCCGTTTATCATTCAACGAATTGCGAACTTCCTTTTGAGTGAAAATTCATCAATGAATAAATCCTGATGAAATAGATAGACCCATAAGAGCTTGGCAAAAGGTATAGTGGAGTAGAAAAGAGAGACAACTGGGAAGAAACAAGGTTAGGGGCAGAGATGGGAGCAGAGAGTAGAATAGAAATGCAAGTTAGAAAGTCGAGTAGAGTGGCGAGTGGATAGGCAAGTTTTTTAAATGTTTTCTTAATGTTCTTGATGCTAGACAAAATAAACGTGTACATTCGTTCATATTTAGTCTTAAGCAATCAATCTTCGTATTTTGACATTTCAAAATGCTGCAATGGAGTTTGTTGCTCCACTAGCGCCTAAGAAGCGGTGGTGAATTTAGTTTTAAGCGGAATTTGACGGCAAAAGATGTAATCACGTTGCACAATTTTGCGAAATAAAGAATTTGAATTTGTAGTAGGGAGTCGAGTAGAAAGGCTACTAGAGAAGTGAATGGGAGGCAGGTGGAGAGGCGAGTAGAGAATCCAGTACAGAGTTGAGTAGAGACGAGTAGAGAGTGAAACAGGGATGATTATAGAGGCAAGTAGAAAGTCGAGTAAAGAGTCAAATAGAGAGGCGAGAAGAGTATCTATTAAGCTCTCAATGCTCGACTCTGCGCTAAAATTTACGACACTACGCGATAAGCGACATCCACGCGGGCGAAGCCGCGGGCAACAGCTAGTATTAAATATATATTACTTTAATTGTGGCAACGTCTTAAAGCTTTTTGAGTTTACTCATAAAATCAAGTTGCTCGCTTGCAATGTGACAAAAACCTTATAATTATAGCAGTGCATTGAATACAAGCAGGTACGCGTTTACAAAAAACTTTTAATAAGCGCCCGTTTTGAACACAAAACCGTCATAATTGGCCCCCGAGCTCCATAGCGACCGACTGCGATAACGCACGAGTTTACGTTACGTTCACCCAAAAGTTTATTATGTTGACATAATAAACGTCAACATTCAGACTTCGCGGGTTTGATGTTCACTGTGATTTGATAGAGTTTTTTGTACATTTTGCGGATTTATTGAACATAATTATAGGGTACAAGTATTTTGTATTGTTGGTACGCCTTTTGTACTTTTTGTGAAAAAGGTCTGAATAAATTTGGGGCTTCGATGAATTTTTATGAACGAAATTTTTATATCGTGGTTTTTTACCGTGATTTGATTAGGCGATTGGAAGCAATTTGTGATAACTACTGTGTTGATATGTTGGTTGTGTATATGAATATATTTACATGGGATTAGCACGATGATTATGTTGCGCATTGGCAAGTTGAGTAGCTAGTTACACGAGATAATAAATCAATCATAAGTACACGCAGCCGTCAGTCAGGTCGTTGTCTGTAGCCCCAAATAGATTCGCAGCTGACGATCAGGTTGGGAACATAATTATTCGTTGAATTGCTAACACTATGTTGACGCTATATTGCAGACCGACAATGGTTTGAGAGGCCGTGTACAAATTCTAAACGGGTTAGTTTCGGTATTTCGCTGTCAAATGCAGATGCGCGCATGCGTCGTGGCGTCGTCTAGATAAAACAATTTTGATCGTTTTTACGATTTTGATGTTTTAGGTATGTACATGTCTTTTACTATCTTTTTTTTTATGTAGGACACGTCAATTTGACTTCACCTCGCCTGATGGTAAGCTGAAGGCAAAGTCTCAGAAAAGAGGGTCACCATTACAAACACGTACCATGTTAACAATGGTGGCACTCAGCTTGACGGCCTCAACAGATGCTTTTTCACGCCCCGCTTAAAGGACCCGGGACTGTAGGAAGAAGGAAACACGTGAGCTGGCAAGGAGTTCTAGGTCTTAATGGTGCGACAAAGAAAGGAGTCACCAAACCGCTTGGTTCTTGAAGGAATATTCTGCACCGTATACGGGTGACATCTTAGCCCTGCTCGTGTTGTCCTATGTAGGAAAGGAGAGGGCGGGACCAGTTGGAAGAGCTCATCAGAACATTCACCATGGTAGAGACGGTAAAATACTGCCAAGGATGCAACATCTCTATGCATCTGCAAAGGCTCAAGGGTGCTTGTGACCTCGAGATTCCCAATGATGCGGACCGCACGTCGCTGCAACCTGTCGAGAGCATCTAATAAGTACTTTGCGGAGCCATCCCAGAGATGCGAGCAGTATTCCACGCAGGACCGAATTTGGGTCTTGTATAGAAGACACCGCTGCTCCGGCGTAAAAAACCGTCTCACTCTGTTCAAGACTCCGAGTTTACGCGAGGCTGTTTTGACGATACTCTCGATGTAGTTTACTATCATTGTTTTTACCCGACTCCATCAGAAAGAGAACTTTTGTTTTTACTTGAATGCGCCAGAAAGATTTGTTTGGCACGCTCTGTAGCCTGAATAGCTTAATGGGTTTAGCTTGAGAAATGTCATAAAAGAATAATAGAAAGGATGATATAAAATAAACTACCCGACACAAGTTTCACATTACCATCATTTGCAAATCATAAATTGAATGAAAATTAATGGGTTCCGCCAGCTATCACACTTGTTTCGTCCTTTGTTGCTCTGACTCACTTTTTTACATGCGGAAATACCTCATAAAATAGCAACGGTTCTTTGTCCATTTTCTATGAAATTTATCGAAATAAATATGTTTTTAGTTACATATTTTGTGTTATATATAATGGACTAAGTTTCTGTAGTGTGGATACAAAGCGAACAGTTCCTACGACGTTACGAATATCTAGTTCCCCAATTTTGCTTAGCCCCCCCAACAAAAATGTTGCTACCACGAAATGATTCTCACCACAGAGTCTCACAAATTTTGACAACGGCAATGTCTTTGAGAAAATGTCATACTTCCTTGTAACCAATTTATTCACTCTGTACATATACACTCGTACCTACGCTCGCTAGTTAGTACATTCGTACATAAAAGTATTCCTCAGGTGTTTGACTTAGAAGGAGGTTGTTCACAGGAACACTATTTATTTGAGCTTAAGTTGCACGATCAAAATATTGACCGGACCAGCGCCGTGCGTGTAGGTCGCGGACATTATCCTTCAAGACCATTATATAAAAAACAGTCTCGCACTTAGCACTCGCTCCAGTGCTAATAACTTGCGCGATAAGTGCTGAGCAGTGTCATAAGAACAAGTTTTATCGATTATCGTGCAAATTTGTTTGTTTTGTGTTAAATTGTACCGTTTCCACATTTAAAGTATTTTAATACCTATTGAGAAGTTCTTTGGCATTTTATTTTTAGATTTTTTATGATTTCGTCATGTTCCTTGCAATTTTAATCATTGCCCTTTTTAAATATGTTATGTTATTGTAGCAATATGAAGTCTGATACAATGGTTTGGTTGTAGGGGATAGGCAATCTCCTAAAACATGGGGTCCCATGTGTTAGGAGATTCTCTTTTTCGACAAAAAGAGTTGCTAAAATCTCAGCGTCAATACATTTTCCAACCTCTTACGCGAAATAGACTATTTTCAAGGGCATTTACGTATAATGCCTACAATGATTTGAGTGATTACGAACGTGAGCACTAATAAAAGTATTAATATGTTAATCGTTGATACGTACACGAAGGGAGGAGAAATAAGGGGTAAAAGAAACATGGTATACAAGAAGCTAAAACAATCCAGACTAGCTTAAAAATCTTTCATAAATAATACACGAGAAATATCATAAATAATACATTAATATTTCACGAGACCCAACAAAATTGGTTATCCTGACTGTAAGACTACATTGTTTCAAAGAAACTGCGGATACATGACTGCATAGGTCTTCATAAATATCCCTAAAGATATAAGAGAGTTACCATACCTAAAATTAAAAAACATAGATTAAGGCAATAATTACTTGAAAGTGCATTTTATTCAATCGATAAATTTATGGGATGTAGTAAATGATAAATAATTATTCATGATTGCTTGCTTTATTGACATTGACTATTAATTGTTATATAAATATTGACATTTATAAATTATTTGAAAATTATTATTTCCATTCTTCTGTTTGACATTAGCATCTGTTTTGACATTATTGTAATTTTATTGTTATTATCATGTTCTTTTTTACTGACTAATCTACTGTATACATGCTGACATCATTGTGAATCTTCTTTCCTTTAGATTTTAAATTATGCTGATAGTGATTAACAGAAATTTTGCAAGCTGCTTACAACGGCGAAATGTGTTGGACGAACATTAATTGTAACATGTACATAACCATGTTTCTGCAATAATTATTTTTAAAATTTTTGAACATGTATGGTATATAATTATGTAACTGGTCCTCTGATGATCAAAACGATACTTTAATACTAATTAAATTATGAGTAATATATTAATATATTACTCATAATTTCATAATATATTTTAATGTAATGATTGTTTGTAAACTTGTTAGTTCTCAGCAACTTTTGAGGGTGACTGTATGGCCTCAGGCTTTATAACACGCTGTACATACTTAAAGTTGATATTACGAGAGAGAGTGGTACTACCCCGGTCAAATAAACTATATCGGGCAGGGATCATCATAGTTATGGTATAATTTGTTCGTATGAAATTAACATCGAAAAATCTATAAATGCAACCCACATCACTAGTCGTCTTTAAAAATAAAACCAGAGCAAGTCCCGTTAACTATAATTTAAATAGTATCAATTTTTATTAGATAGGTATTATAATTTTTTAAATGAGAATAATTAAATTAGCAAATTTGAATCCGCGACTAATGAATTAACGCTATTAATATTTTTTTAATGTGTGTCAAATGTGATATGTGCTATAAATAGTAATCAAGATATTGGCTTTAACCGTCACCTGATTACGGTACATTATATTAATTGGGACCAACTAAGGTGTATTTGTGTATATTTTACTGTTGAGGAAACCAAGAACTAGGTTTTCTCAACAGTAAAAGACAAGACAACTTTAGCAATTAGAAATATGTACCTTCCTTAGGAAAGAAGATAAGTATACACCTATTTCTATACAGTTGTATGAAAAGTAGTAACCTTATCTTTTTTGCCAACTTTACTGAAATAAAGTGCTTTTGAACAAAAAACAATTATCAGATGACACGACCAGACATCGTAAAATTTCTTCTAATTGTCAAAAATTGACCGAGCTAGCGAAGAGACAGTTTCGATAAGGTAGCGGATTTTGCTTTTGTCCGTATCTATATCGGTTAGTCGGTTCCGATCTAGAGGGCGCATTTCTTAACCGATTTTCACCAAACTTACATATGTTCTTTGATTTAAAACTCAAATTTGGTCTGGTCTTTAGAGCAACTCGCTTTTTTTGATAAAATAATCACGAAAAGTGTCAGAAGCCCAGGTTTGAACCCGGTACTATCTGAAACCATAAGGACTTACAGTCGAAGCGCTCACCGCTAAGCTACGAAGCTTCATAGCGTACCTAACAAAACAAACGATCTGTTGCTAATGTTGTAGGACGTCAGTCGTCGGTTACGGTTCAAAGATCAAGTGATCCTGACAATTTTTTACACTTTTTACCCATCCAACGCCGCTAAAGAAGTTTTCACTTCAAAAAGATGAGAAGAAAAGAGGAAATTTGCTGTAAAATAACGCATTTTAAAACATGATTGGCATTATTTTATAGTGAAACATCCAGGGCGCCTTAAAATAGGAAAATACGTATATTTTTTTTAAAGAAACCAGACTTGATTAAGGGTACTAGAAAAATGTAGCAAAGGTTGCTCGTGAGGTCTACTGTTCACAGAACGAAGAAGATTAAAATTGGATAACAAGTCCCACCTTGTCATACTGTTACTGGATGCAAGTATTGATATCCCATCCCCATCCAATGCATATTGAACAGGATGAAAATTAAAAGCGAATCTTATCACAGCGAGATTCTTTAAGAAAAGTGTTCTCCTCGAGTCACACATTTTTTTAGAATTAATAGTTTAGGCTGGGATTTGCAGAACATTAAATCTCATTAGTTATTGCAAAGTTCTTAATCACTCGCCATTATTTGCATACGTTAATTTTGCCGTGAACTTGAATAATTGCATATTAGAGAACATAATAGTTTACCGGGAGTTATTTTCGTGTTAGTTATCTGTACTAGGCTCACCTGACACAGTGTAGATACAGGTACAGCAGTAGCACAAGTCGTGTGGCCGTGGCCACTCTGCTTCGGCGTAGTGTGTGGTCGGGCGCGCGGCTCTGCAAGCTCGGCCGTGGCGCGCATCCCGACATGTTTCACATCGTACACTTCATGACATACACTTATCTTTGCACACACATTTTGTCACTTTTTAATTAAGTTTTGGTCACTGAGTAGTTTAGAAAAACATTTTTAAATATATTATATTTTCAATCCAATCCAGAAAATACAATTTAATAATCTTTTATACATTTTCAAATTATTCAATTCACTCACACTATTTATAAGATGACTTTCGTATATCAATACATACACTTTTCTTATTGAATAACTATTAATATTTTAAACTAGTTAATAATGTGTTTCATATTCATTTGCGCTTAATTGTTATGTTGTATCAAAACTTATTTATTGTTTTACTTCCACGTTGAGTTAGTGTTTATGTGTTTATAAAGTTCACAAATTACACTTTGCGTAGGTTTATGTACTGTAGTTCTGCGACACCTGGGGACAAAGACACCTTTGTTAATTAATTATAATTAATTTTATAGTACACGTAAAGAAATGCCATGTGCACGGAAAATAGGTGGACTGTAAAGCTTATGGAAGAGAGCTTAAGACTTGTATAGATATTAAATTATATTATATAAAGTATTTATTTGTTATAAATCAGTTTAGTTACATCAGGAAACGGGCTATTACCACCAACTATCAGATTTTACAAAAATAATATTTATTACCGAACAATAAAACACAGTGACCCACATTACACTTACGGTTCAATGTCAGCTGTTTTTGTCGCTAATTGTACACACATTAGCATATTTGAACAGTCAACGACAATAGTGACTAGACTAGTATTTTTTTACTAAACGCAGATATCAAACTTTTTTTTCATGAGGAACTTTGTTTCGGTAATAGTCATAAATGAACCATGTTATCCCTCATGAAAATAAATTGAGTTTGATAGATTTCAACGCAGATGCATTTCATCTTCAAAAGCTATTTATGATTTCCGAGATAATTTTCTCTTGTGGTCTTTCCAATGAAAAAAATATTGAGTATTTTCTTAAGGTTAAGTGTTACTAACCTAAAATATCACCCCATCTGAAAGTTGATCTTATATCTTTTGTTTCTACGCTACAGTATTTTGTGATACTAATATGCGAAAGTTTCTGATATTATATAGATTTGAAATTTTTCATAATTTCTGTGAGAGACTGTACATCTAACTTCATGTTTGTGTGTGTGCACATTAGTTGTGTGTGCAGTATCTTTTAGTATGCCATTTCGGCTTGTCAGACAGATGTCGCATGCCTATTTACGCAACATGTAGGTAGGCTACGTCACCCGACTTGTCTTTATTGTTAAATAATATAGACAAGTAGGGTGACTTTATTTGTTACTAATTTAATAATAACTTCGATCTCGTTCCTAGCTATTCATGAGTGTTAATTTTTTAATTTAATTTTTTTCTATTGCACAAACTCATGAAGAGCATTCATAATCCACAACAACCGCTTAATAAATGGGCCATGGCTTGTCTAATTACAAAATACATAAGCCTACTTTCAATATATGCCTTACTATTCAATCACTGCAATAAATATAAATATTTGCGCAAATAATAATATGCATTTATTGTAAGTACCCCATGCTCGAGGGTATTCGTCTATCGCATTATTTACTACATTTATATACAGTATGTACATACATGTCATTTGACGCGTGTGATGCAATGTTGCATAACGCGGTTGTGCCCGACTGTACGGCTGTAGTGCCACCTGTCGCCAGTCTGTCAATGATATTAGCAGATGTTATGTGTAAATTAGTTGCATACTAAGAGGTATGCAACGAATTATACTTTCTCCTTGTTCGGTGTTTGGTGACATCAATTGAAATAACCAGAGTGTCGAGTAGTTTAACTCACTGTATTTAATTTTTATTATATTATACTAGCTACCCATCCCGGCTCCGCACCGAAGAACTTCTAATGCAGGAGGAGGGAACAAGTATTGCTGCACTACCTAATCAAATCAAATTCATTTATTTACATTAACGTAGACTACAGTGGTCTTAAATTGGTGGCGTCCCGTGTACATTCATTTTGGTGTGTAAATATATTTATTTTAGCAATCATAATTTTTAATGTAATATTATGTAAATCAATAATAATGAACATAATAATTGGTACAAACATGTTATAGTAAAAATAAAATAGGTATCAAATCGAACTAATAGTTAGTAGTTATCGTAAGAAAAATAAGTAGTAATCGAATAACAGTTAGCAGAAAATAAAATAAATGTCAAATACTAATTTAAAAAATATCTACTGATTCAATTGTGTAAATGAACTGTTCAGAAAAACATTATAAGACAGTTAGCTCTGAATTATTTCAAAGGCCCTTAAAATAAAATATCAATTAAATATTCTAGTGGAAAATTGCAGCGCCACCTCATCATTTAAATCTAAACCAAAATCTAAAAATAAAATATAAATCGATTGAGCTGTCTAGGAGTTAAATATAGATACATACAAAAGAATTTGACTCGTACAATATACAATTTTTTTTTTCCGTTGTAGGCTAGAGTGCAACATACCAGTGCTTTAAGAGTAAAAGCAAATTTATTGGCAACACAATGTCATGCGCAGTATAAGATAATGCGTTATACACGCGTCATAAAGATCTTCAGAACATTTTAGTTGTAGTGTGGATGTGGAGCGATGCGTCGCGCTGCGTTTGCAAATGTTTGTGCAATATTCGCGGATAGGAGCACCATGCTCGAAGAGGTTTCACTTGTCTTTCCTGGTGTCAGAGGAACTTACTCAAGAATTAGGTGTTATATACCTTTCATTTACTTGACGTTTCGTCTAGATTATACTAGCCGTGGTCAATTTCTATCCACTATTAAATCTCATTGGGTGCCAATTTTTGAAGTGAAAACTTCTTTAGCGACGTTGGATGGGTAAAAAGTGTTAAACTCGCGTCAGGATCACGTGTTGAAGTCGCGTCAGGATCACGTGACCTTTGACCCGTAACCAACGACTTTGTAGGACGACATGACGTCATACAACATTCCTAGCTACAGAGTGTTTATTTTGCTAAGTACGCAAAGAAGCTTCGTAGCTTAGCGGTAAGCGCTTCGACTGTAAGTCCTTATGGTTTCAGACAGTTCGAACCTGGGCTTCTGACACTTTTTGTGATTATTTTTTATTTACGTAATTTATTAATTTTTTATTAGTGATAGTGATAGGTTCTATGATTGGCGCTATTGTATAGGTATTGTATGGTATGTTCTTTTTATCTTTTTCGGACGTGACGGAGAAAGAATACAAATGTTGCCACCCCATCATCCGAGGGTGTCGTAAGACGCGACAAATCGGAAGAATACACAGACGAGATCGCTGTGAGAGAAGGAAAACTTGAAATAAAACCCTTTGCCAATCCGTCTGGCCAGCGTGGCAAGAGTAGGCTAAAACCCCTCAAATGGAAAGATGCCACAACAAAAGGCCCCCAGTTCCCGGTGGTCCCGCTATTCCCAGCCATGGTAGCGGTTCGGGTAACGGCGGGGCGGGGGGTGCTAAGAATCTCCGGGCTACGGCAGGCTACCGTAAAAAACTACTACTGGCAGCTTACAACTGTAGTACACTAAGGCTGGACCATTACCTCGCAGAACTCGAGGTAGAATTAGGTCGCATAAACTGGCACATATTGGGGTTGTCCGAGATCCGAAGACAGGGGGAGGACACGATAACCCTTGAGTCTGGCGACCTGTTCTACTTCAGAGCAGATCACCTTGATCTGCTCTCCCAGGGAGGTGTCGGTTTTTTGGTAAAAAAGGACCTGAATAAAACACATAACATTTGTATTCTTGGCAGCGTTGTTGAAGTCGGCAGTGTGTCGAACCGGGTAGCGTACCTGATCCTAAAAATCACGAACAGTCGTTCGCTGAAGGTGATACAGGTATATGCGCCCACCTCGCGCTACGCCGACGAAACCGCCGAGTCTGTTTATGAAGATATTGCCAAGGCAATAAATCACACCGCCAAGGCCACTTACAACGTTGTTATGGGGGACTTCAATGCCAAAGTGGGAGTACAGGAACGTGGCGAAACGAGAATCGGACCTTATGGGGTGGGGCGCAGAAATCACAGAGGGCAAATGCTAGTCAACTTCCTCGAATCACAGGGGCTCTTCTTAATAAATAGCTTCTTTAAGAAGAAACCCCACAGGAAGTGGACTTGGCAACGCCGGGACTCTGTGATAAGGACCGAGATAGACTTTTTCATAACGGACAGTAGGCACATATTTAGAGACGTCTCTGTGATCAACAGGTTTAATACCGGAAGCGATCACAGACTTATCCGAGGTTCTCTAAATATTAACATTAGAGCTGAAAGACTCCGAATGATACGGTCTACTCTCCGACCTACGCCGCTCCAAGTAGCTCTAGGTTCCGAAAAGTTCCACCTGGAACTTCAAAATCGCTTCGCAAGTCTGGAAACCACCAGCGGCATTGACGAGAGAACCGACAAAGTGGTCAAAACATTACAAGAAGTGTCTCGAAAGTTGTTTCCCGGAAAACGCAAACAGCAAGAGTCCAAAATCTCTCCTGAGACTCTCGAACTAATGAGAAAGAGGCGTGAACAACCATCCACACAGTCGTCTTCGTCAGATGAGAGGGCCTTAAACAAACGAATTAAAAAGCTGATACGACACGACCTCCGACGCTTTAACACTCGCACCGTCAAGGAGGCGATTGAGCAAAATAGGGGGTCGAAAGTGGTCGCTCAGCAGTTTGGGAGGCCCCATCTGACGAAACTTAAAACTGTGGATGGCAAAATTATTGCCTCAAAGTTCGGGATGCTTGAAGAGATCGAGAAATACTATGGACAGCTGTATGCATCACGGATGAGTAAACCGACGGGACACAGTGATGAAGAAGACCACAGAGCCCCGCTCACGCGCCATTAGACCGAGGAGATACCCGATGTCGAGCAGTGCGAGATAGAGACGGCTCTCAGGCAACTGAAGAAAAACAAGTGTCCTGGTTATGACGGAATTACTACTGAGCTCCTGAAAGCAGGCGGGATTCCAATCCTCAAAGAGCTAGCAAGTCTTTTTAATTCCGTCATCCAACAGGGTCTAACACCTAGGGCGTGGAGCGAGAGTGCGGTGATACTGTTCTTCAGAAAAGGCGACAAGACCTTGCTGAAGAACTACAGGCCCATCTTGCTCCTGAGCCACGTCTACAAGTTGTTCTCGAGAGTCGTCACAAATCGCCTCGCGGCTAAACTTGACGAGTTCCAGCCACCGGAGCAAGCCGGGTTTCGAAAAGGCTATAGCACCGTGGACCACATCCGTACTGTTCGGCAGATTGTAGAAAAAAGTCAAGAATACAATCAGCCGCTGTGTATGGCGTGTGTGGACTACGAAAAAGCCTTCGACTCCATCGAAACCTGGGCAGTTCTGGATGCCCTGCAGCGGTGTCGTGTTGATTGGCGATACATTGAGGTACTGAGATGCCTATATGAGACTGCCACAATGTCCGTCCAGCTCCAAGACCAGAAGACGAAACCGATAAGCCTCCTGCGTGGAGTTAGGCAGGGGGATGTTATATCCCCCAAACTATTCACCAATGCATTGGAGGACGTCTTCAAGACTCTGGATTGGACTGGGCGAGGTATCAACATTAACGGAGAGTACATCTCACACCTTCGGTTCATCGATGACATCGTCGTTGTTGCGGAGTCGCTGGAAAAACTGGGCGAGATGCTGCACAGCCTAGATAGAGCTTCTCGACGCGTCGGCCTCGGTGTAAACTTGGATAAAACCAAGATCATGTTCAACGAACATGTTGCACCGAGACCGATTGCCATCGAAGGGGCGACGCTCGAAGTGGTCCAAAAATATGTATACCTGGGCCAGGTTATCCAGCTCGGTAAAAACAACTTCGAGAAAGAACTAGCCAGAAGGATTCAGCTGGGCTGGACAGCATTTCGCAAACTACGTCGAGTCTTCTCTTCCCCCCTACCGCAATGCCTGAAAACAAAGGTCTTTGACCAGTGCGTCCTACCTGTTATGACTTACGGTGCCGAAACGTGGACACTAACGGTAGGGCTAGTCCATAAACTAAAAGTCGCGCAGCTGGCTATGGAGCGAGCTATGCTTGGAGTTTCTCTGAAGGATAGAATTCGAAACGAGGTGATCCGACAAAGAACCAAAGTTACCGACATAGCTCGCAGAATAAGCAAGCTGAAGTGGCAATGGGCTGGCCACGTCTGTCGAAGGACCGATGGCCGTTGGAGCAGACGAGTCCTAGAGTGGAGACCGCGAGAAGGCAAACGAAAGGTAGGACGCCCCCTAGCCCGATGGACCGATGACCTGAAAAAGGTGGCTGGGACGTACTGGATGCGGAAGGCGGTGGATCGTACGAAATGGCGCACATTGGGGGAGGCCTATGTCCAGCAGTGGACTGCAGTGGGCTAATTGATTTGATTAATTGATGTATATAACGAAGAAAGAAAGAAAGAAACAGTTTTCACTGCTGCCGGCACTCCCGGAGTGCAACCCGTCTTTTTTTCTAAATCCACTATAGCATGAAGGACTTAAACTATATACACTTATCGATGTACTGCTACTGGCTTCCCACTGTTTCCGGCTGTTAGTCGGAGGACGCCAGTGGTCGAAGCCTTGTCAAAACGTTCGTAGGCACTTTGGATTTGCTCATGTTACTAGTTTAAGATATAATAGTCACTGATCATTATCAATTTAGCGTGGCTCCCAGAAAGTTACATCTTGAAGACCAGGGTTCCCTCACTTCTCCTCCTTTCATTTTACCTTATACGGATTGCATGGGAGAAACATCGTTTGACCTCCTAACTCTGAGAGAAAAGCCTTCACCAGGAGCTCATCCATCAATCAGTAGGTGTACGGGTTTGCTTGTGAGGTTGGCTTGGCTCCTAAGTTCTTGGTAGAAGCCCACACGGTCACAAACGTTTATTGGTATAAAAATATTACAGATCCTATAATTCCTTAGTGAATAGTTGGATACCCCACTCGAAAAGTATTTATTGTCCATCTAACATTTTATGAAACGGAATGCGCTCGGCCGTCTCCGCAAATATCCGAACACTTCCGACCCACTGCGTTACTCGACGTGTATGTTTGACTCGATCATGTTTCGTCTGCAGCCTAATGCCCGTGTGGGTATCAAATTGCAACTACATGGGTTTAAATTATACAGAGATGTCACTTTCATTGCATCGAGAGGGTAGCAGCTAACACATTTGCAACAAACTTTTCTGGAAACTTGCTATACCGGTACCGCTTCCTTAACCATGAACACTGGTTTTTGAATTCAAACCATGAACTTATATTTAAACGAGAAAAATGTGGCAAAGGGTGCTCACGAGGTCAACTGTTCACATAACTACCAGTAACTATTTTGTTCATGGAATCAATAGTTGTGTTCGTGCTTTAATTGCTTGCCCTGATATGACTGGAGTGAATAACCAATATAGGAGAAGTCTAGTGTGCACTGTTCTAATTGGTCAACTCATCTTTAAAATGCAAGAAAACCGTACACTTTTTCTACATTCACACGTTTGCTATCGTATCGAAGATACTTCGCTACAAGTTTTTCCACGAACTTACATAGTCAGACAGAAACACCACAATGAATGCAAGTAAAACATATATACGCACGCGTTTGTAATGAACACTAATCAAATCTACGACCACAAATACTGGAGTAGAATGTTTGACAGTTATCTCCAATATTCTCAGAAATATTCGCAATAACCATTATCTCAGTACAATCGACATCGAGGATAATCGTAAAACACATTACATCAGATCTATTAGTTACCGTGTTATGATGATAGGCAGACAGATAGCTATCAGCTCTAGAAACCATTCATCATTTACTTAATTATGCTCCACAGCAGTCAGTATTGCGTTTAGAGACATATAGGGATGGTAAACGTGGGGCATTCCTGCACTTAAAAAATATAGTAGTGTGAAAAATTTACTGTACATTGTTTTCCGCTTAGTTACACTTTGCGATGGTAGTTATTTTGATTAACAACTGTAATTATAATCGACAAAGAATAACTAAATGATTTAGTATTATATTTAGAATTATTTTTAAAGTATTCAGTTTAAATAATTAATTTTCTTGATTTTCACGAAGTCACGACTTTTCATTGTTTATATAAGGGTTTATAAAGGGTTATTGTAACACCAGAGGAGTTACCTACACATTACCAGTTACGGAGAGGGTGAAGGGTGGAAAAAGTTCATAAGATGAGAAGGAGATAGGTACACTACCCGTAAATAAGCACACTGCTAACTCTAATAATATGTTGTGTGGTATGTTTACGATGGCAAGAAAAAAGCAGTATTGTCAGTAAATCTACGATCTTCAGGTCAAAATTACGAAAAAAGCGGCCAAGTGCGAGTTGGACTCGCCCATGAAGGGTTCCGTAGCAGCAAGTAACATAATATACAAGTTCTTGTAGTTCATTGTTACTTTGATCGATGTTTTAATAATAGTGTACGGTTTACGAGTTATGACGTATTAAAAAAAGAACTACTTACTAGATCACGTTCAAACCAATTTTCAGTGGAAGTTTGTATGGTAATGTACATCTACATTTTTTATTTTTATCATTGAAGTTACAGGGGGGGATGGACACATTTTACCACTTTGGAAGTGTCTCTAGCGCAAACTATGCAGTTTAAAAAAAAAATGATATTACAAACCGCAATACCATTTTTGAAGACCTATCCATAGATAACTCACACGTATGGGTTTGATGAAAAAGAAAATTTTGAGTTTCATTTCTAGGTCCCCCAAAATTTATTGTATTTTTTTTTTCTATTTTTGTGTAAAAATCTTCATGCGGTTCACAGAATACATCTACTTACCAAGTATCAACAGTATAATTCGTATAGTTTCGGAAAAAAATAGCTGTGACATACGGACGGATAGACAGACAGACATGACGAATCTATAAGGGTTCCATTTTTTGCCATTTCGCTACGGAACCCTAAAAAGGGTTTTTTGTGTTTGGAATCGTTAATGTAACATAGCCCATTTAATTTCTTAATATCTCCAATGCATAGATTCGATTGATTTACGATTATATAGCTTTAACGACAATTATTCATGTTTGTAACAAATTAAATTGCTTTAACTGACACTAGATTGATTGCTCTAAGATATTGACACGTGGTCACATTCATCTCGCAGCGCACACTGCGCGCGGACGTGTTAATGATTGTAATTAATGATAGTAATGAAGTATTTTACAATCAATGTTACTGTGAGATAAGGTTATCACGAATAAAATCGCTTGGTGGACCTTGAATGACATAGGCTAAGTTATGAATGAGCTGATTAGAATGGAAATATTGGAAATATCAAAAGGTACATCGTATACTATAAGTATAACTAATCACACACTTTAGTGTATGCTATAAAAATCAATTGGCACTAAATATAATTAATTATTCACTCTCACCAATAATTGTAGTTCATAAACATCACTTTCAACATATATTATAAACTTGTGTTGTTGTTTTTAAACTTAAATGTGTTGATCGGCGTTGATGTCTTTTACACGGGACAAAAGCGGTCAAGCACGAGTCAGGTATCAGACGATATAAAATAAGCTCACCTATGATGCTAGTCATCTGACCTATAGGGTAGAAAAAAGAGGAACGACTTAGGCAGGAATTGAACCCGCGACCAGTCACTTACAGGGGGAATGCTCTGACTACTGAGCTACCAAGTCCCAAGTCCCAGTCCAAATTTTCCTATCCTTCCATCCTAGGGCGATGGTGGGAGAAATCTACACTGGTCGCGGGTTAAGTCCCGCCTCAGTCGTTTCTATTTTTTCTATCCTGACCAATTCGAATAGTTACCAAACTAATTGCTTAAAAAAATCATTAAGCCTGCGTCCTTCGTTTAGCAAGCGCATCGATTAGTAGCTTAGATTAACTCGGCACTCAAAGATGTTCTCAAGACCACGTATATCCAGCCAGCAGTGAAATTAGATATTAAAATACAATATAGATCCACTTCACTCACAGATACGATCTACTACCGACGGTGGCTATAGAATTCAGAAGAGCCTCTTGTATAGGCGCAAGAGCCTGAGTCCGAGCGAACAGTCGTAACTACCCTTAACGCCTTCCATTGTAGATAAGGCGACATGATGCTTGCACGTATGGCGCTCGTACACACTGGGTTAGGAATCAGTCCAGTCTTGTATTTGTCCGCGTAAAGAGAACACTGGGTATAATATTTTACCCAGCTCCGGTAAAGTTAATAATAAAGGGATATGCTAGGGGTTATGTGTTTGTCCTGTTTACTCACTGACTTTTAATTTCGGCGGCTTCTTTCGGTTTTGTAGAGAACGCTCTACTAGAGCTAAAAGGAAAAGGTTATAGATAAGGGAAATGCTCATACCATGTCTTATACGATAGAGAATACGCTCTCGTACGTCGGTCTAAGACTATATAACTATATAGAGTAGTTAAAACCGTTTCTAATCGTGCTGGATTTATATTTCCAATATTTTTCGTAAAGTACTAAAGTAGGATTTTTTAATCCTTGAAATTATTTATTAGTGACTATCATTTCTCTAAAACTTATAACTATTAGGCAAGTAGTGGACTTATTTGCCACCTTAGAAAGATAAAGAAAAGTTTATCAGTTGAACTGTTAAGAAAGAACCATAATAGCCGATGTAGTGACATCATATCTACACAATAATGCACTTAACCCGGTACATTTATATTGCTAGCACCTCTGCGTATAATATGTACACATAGACGTGACGTTTTTGCTGTCACAAGCTTGTGTACATTGGATTTAATGAAGACACCGTTAAAAAATTTCCCACCTTGGTCATTGACGTTTTATTTCCTTATGACGACTATAAGTAGCTCGATCCCCCATGTTATTGATGTACAAATGCACATCAAGACATTGTTATAGGAGAATTTTGAATACCCAGAATGTGGCTAGGCAGCTCAGTTGGTCGGAATCCCTCAGTAACGGAATAGTCGCGTGTACACGACTTTTGGAAATTGAGTTTTATAAGTTTTATTTTTTGCCCTACATTAAGAAAGATATTTCATCATAAATATCATTGTCGTAGGCTGAATTTTACAACGTCGATCTATAGGAAAAAGGCAGACTCATGCGGGTTACCCAGCAGTTAAATAATATTCTGTCACTATTATATTAAACAACTCATGACATTTCTCATTATATCTAGGACAGTAAGTTTACTGTGTATTTTACGAGCGCTACTTGTCTCATACACTGGACGCACGCGTGTCAGCACGTACGCTTCCAAGTTATATCATGGCACGGGCACTGATGCGTGATATTGGTGAGTTGGTCATAAACAATAAATGGATTTGTTTATTTAATTAATAAACGGTCGTCGTCGGCAAATGTCCCCTGCGTGCTGGAGCCTCCGAGTCTGAGCAGGTCGGACGGGTTGACTTTGGTGCCCTGGAAGAACGGCAAGTGCCTAATTTGGAATATAACTTGCGTCAACACTGTAGCCGCCAGCCACCTCAGTCGCACGTTCACTACCTTTAAATATGCCGAATTAAAGTCACTGTACTACTTTGTGCCTATAACGGTGGAGACCTTGTGGTGCTGGAGAAGGGCGGCTAAAAACCTTGTAAAGGAAATCGGAGACAGGCTCATAGAAACCACTGGTGACTCCCATTCCGAATTGTTTCTAGTGCAAAGGCCATCGCAATACAGCGTGGAAATGGGGCGAGTGTGATTGGCACTTTTGCGCCGGGAACGGTCAGGAGCGGGTTATTTAACTAAATCAATTAATTAACTAGCTGTATTATGTGTAGTGAATTAATAAACACCCTGGAATACAACATAATTGAAAATGAAATTAGGCTATGTAACAAATGATATCCAGGGATAAGGACACATATTTTCATTATTTTTTTAATGTTTCAGTATCACTGCATTGAATATTCATGACTGTATATTTCTAAAAGAGCAGATGGTGGTATACAGAATCTCTTGAAATTGGACCTGTACTGTAAACACAATTTACTACTACTTCGGTACTTTCCTCGTGTAAGCATCGAACCTCCGCAACCTATTCATCATAAATATTGTCCAAACAGACACTCCCACCACTTCCAAATATGGATTTATTTCTAACCACACGCCATTACACAAATCACCGGAAATTAAACTACCAAAACGACGCCGAAGGGCGGAACTAGTATTTATTTACGTCCATAAACATATCGAAAAGTCATTAAAAGAAATCATGTCGAAATACTAGCGAATCATTTAGAAATCGTTATTCATTGATTGGTTGGTTGTAAGGCTTGCTTTCAATTGATTAGCCCCCAGGGTCTGCTAACCTAAAATACACTACGATAAATATAAAAAAAATACTGACATATACTGACATTTCTGACCATGTGAAATTAGAGCCTAATCAACGGAATAAAAAATTGAAGGAAAGTATCGTAGACATCGCTTGCCTTTAATATACATGTCCATCATAATTCGCAACGCGACTGACTGACGTCAAACTGACGTTATTTTTAGGATCGTTCTCTTTTTAGGGTTCCGTAGCCAAATGGCAAAAAACGGAACCCTTATAGATTCGTCATGCCCGTCTGTCTGTACGTCCGTATATCACAGCCATACGTCATAAATCGTAAACCGCAATTACCTACTTGCTGCTAGGGAACCCTTCATGGGCGAGTCCAACTCGCACTTGGCCGCATTTTTATATTCAATCTGTCAAATAATTGCATACACTGAACGGTAAGATGCTATGGTATAGTTCAGAAGACATGGGGCGACATCCCGAGTACTGAATGCCGCAAAGTTGAAACTTATGAGTAATCACTTCACTGTTTTGTGTGACTTAGTTGTGCAGTTAGGCCACGTTAGTGACAATACTAACGAGTTTTAAAGACGCTAACTCTTGCCTTCATATTCCATGAATTCTCGCATATTCCTGTTAGCGTCGAAGATATCTCCAGTAAGCGGTGCAAAGATCCATAACTCCAGATCTATGCTTGCCAGAGCTTGATATCTATGACTATTCTGACTTATAAGAACTGCAGCCAAGAAAAGTTTATGTCGCTGGTACTTTAGCATACTTGGTAACAACTCATATAACCGAGTATTATCATTGTACAGAGTATTTAAAGGGGCAAAAAAAAGAATAAACTAGTGGTGTAAACTGACACAGATAAAGGGCGATTAAAAAATAAATGAGTATCGCGCAAACAGCAATACTTACGATATGTGCGCTTTTTTTTTCCAATTCATGTTCTTATAAAGATTTTTACTTAATACTATTCATTTATTCATGCTAGTGTTTAATAGATGAGATAAGCAATGATTTGTTTTCATCAGTCATACTTTTTGATCACATATTGAGTCCATTGCCATCAGTTGAATATGTTTTCGAAGAGGACCCAATATTTAAAGGTCGAGTCAAACAATGAGTCTTATGGCCAAGTCCATCACTTGCATGAGTAAAGATTTTTCAAATCTGATTTCGAAAATTGGCCCTTCAACCCTGGTCCACCCGTAGATAGTTCACTTGTACGGACCACACGTTAACTGAATGTAGAACTATAATAATCCAAATCGTCGAGTTTACATGATATGGAGTACGACAGAAGCAGCTGGTGGGCTATCGTCTCCTCCTACTGAATGTATAATATTATGTGGCATAGATTTTAGAATACATAGGTGGATACTTGAATTAGAGTTCGTTTATGATAACCTCGGGGTTAAAGGTCAATCAGAAGTAATTACATTGACCTTGATCTTAAAAATAAGATAAAACCTAGTAACGCGACCCACAAAATATTGAATATTTGCAAGCCCCCCGCGATAGAACCGGTATTACCTTATCATATTACAAACTGTGTTAAACTAATTGTTAACTGTTTGAATTTGTAATCTCTCAGTTGGAATTATTAATATAGTAGTAATGGTTTCAAGATGTCAATACAATAGTCCGTTTTCAAATGTAAGAACAGAACATTTATGTCGAATATTAAAAAAAAACTTTCTTTTTGTAATCGATTGAATATTTTAAAAAGGAGTGATATTTTTATGTTTTTAATGAATGGCTAATGAATATTTTGGATAATAATGACATGATGCATTTATTTGCCTTTTATTAAGCCAGTACTATTGTAAAAATACATATTTGCCAAACATTAACACTACTAGTTTTCGAATCGATTCTTTGCAAAAACTCCATTCACAGATAATTATTTTATTCTTACGCATATAAAAATCTTTGACATATTGCCAGAACGTTATTTACATGCAGAGGTACATTAGTGTTGTTCTTTGTGATTCTATGTCAGACACCGCAAGTAAGTATTTAAAAAAATACAAGGGCACGCTGAAAATCACGAGAAGTGGAGAAGAAAAAGCAGGAAGGCCGATAAGAAGTGCCGAGGTAGAAGCTTCAGAAGCGATACTGTAACGGACTGCGGATGGTGAGTGGAAGTAGTTCACAATTAGATGGGTAGATGGAGCTAAAATTAAAAATTCAAAAAAATGGGTGTGGTATTTAAGAGGGTTGTTAGATGGCGCTGCGATTGAGCCATTTCCTTTATTGTAAATAAATTAAATTCCATGTTTGTCTTATTGGTAGCGAAATAACGTAAGATTATCCGTAAAAAAAAAATTGAAATAAGATTTAACATCAACTGCTACTGATCCTGCGGTTGATGTAACCAGGAATCTCTATTGGCTGCATTTTCTGTGATATTGCACTAGTCGCGAATTCTAAATATTAGTATACGAATAATTAACTGGAAAATTAGTTAGACATTATCTTGGATTATTCTTATTCCAATCATATGGATTAAGGAGTTTTTATAAAAAAGGAGCAAATTCGCTGAGGCGGCTTGCCGGAAATAGCTCACGATTGGATGAAGGATGATGTGTAGTTCTAGAAACGGCGAGGTTAGTTTAGAGAAGGGAGACCTCGCCTTTAAAAGATGGGTCTACTGGAGGCGGGGGGCACTTTTTTTTCGTCATTCATTCGATCCAGATAGCTAAAAGGGGTACGGCTCGGCGGACTGTCTTTGTAAGTTATATATTTCTATCGTTGTAAAGAAATAGTGTTAAATTCCTTTTGTGAATTATATGAAATTGTTGCCGGTGTTGTGTAATAAACGAATTACTAGCTATCTTTGTTTAACGCGAACAGTTTAGAGTTTTTCCAATGTACCGCCGAGAGTTTTATAATTCTGTAAAAATTATAAATTGTCGAAATTTATTGTAAACCTTGGGGTGTGGGGTAGTTCTCGCGTCGAATATTGGGATGGGTCGCGATCGGAGCAGGACCTGGGGCCTTTGCGAAAATGAAGACACCTTACATTGGGCAGGGATAGTACGTGTAAATGTATGCGTATTATTACTGTCTTGTGCTGTTGAGTCTGGCAGTGCATTCGTAAAGTCCTTACGGTCGTTTTATCATCTTTATTATGTTGAAATTGTTGAAATTAATTGTAAATCTTGATTTTGTGTGTGGTTGGGCGTGATACGTACAAGGGTGCGCGATTAAGATTTGTTACGACTAGGGCGTGGGGTAGGCTAGTTCTCGCGTCGAATATTGGGATGGGTCGCGATCGGAGCAGGACTTAGGGCCTTTACGAAAATGAAGACACCTTACATTGGGCAGGGATAGTACGTGTAAATGTATGCGTATTATTACTGTCTTGTGCTGTTGAGTCTGGCAGTGCATTCGTAAAGTCATTGCTGTCGTTTTATCATCTTTTGTTATGTTAGTAGTTGAGGGTAGCACTGCGGTGTTTTAGCTAGTTCTCCCGTAGGAAACCCATGGCGATGTGCCTGGTTATGGAGGGATACCTAACGGTGGCAACAACTCCATATTTATCTGAATAGCTAGGGGCCGGTAACCTTTGAAGCGGGCGGCATTCCGATTTTACCTGTGGAAACGGGATCGGAAAAGCTTCCTGAATGTGGGTGACTGTTTGTTCTGTGATGGGTAGGTACCGTCGAAGTGGAACCGTCCAATTGGGCCTGGATCAGAACTTACAGAGCTCGCAGTTCAGTCTTATATATCTATTTATATATACACTAACTATTATCTCGTTAGGGTTTCAGTTCACATCCCTGAGCTTCGGCTCGTGGACTGGAGCAAGCACACAGTTATGAGGATAGGCCAGTCAAGCCTAACTAGCTTGCACCCATAGCAGAGCAGGAGTGTTGATGGAATACCATCAATACATGATAGGCTCACAACACACCACACGTTTAAATGTAAATAAGGTGACGTTACACCTAGTTTGGTTGAACAGAAGTTCTAAGTTGGGGGTAGAGTAGGCACTCACACAATGGGAATAGGTTAGGAAGTGTATTAGTAAGGACTAGTATTGAAACGGTTCTGAGCTAATCGGGCCTTTGCTTGGTGATGTGACATATCATTCCTTGGTGATGCTTGTGATTGATTTAGTTAAGGTTTTTCGTGCGTTAATGCCGTGGTGAAATCGTGATTTGAGTAAATTGTATACGAGCTATCGTGTTGTATATTTTAGTAGGCGTTCGTTGTATTCGGATTAGACCTATAAGCGAGCCGTCGTCGGACCGCGTTGCTAATGTTCTACTTGCCTAGCAACTGACTTAGTATGGTCTCAATGAAACTCAGATTGGTGGCATAACATATTTTAAATCCACCCACATCATAATTAATCAAATTCGTAATGGAAATTATTCCGAAATGAGAAGTTTGTTTGACTGATCTACCAATTGACTTTGAATAAAATACTATGCTATAAATAATACTTATTACTCGGAGCGTCGTAGCCGAGGAATCATTTTGGCGAGGTACATCTAGCTCACCTTAGCAGAGCGCTTTCCTAATTTGGAACTTGTATCGAACCTTAATTGATTTGGGCAATTGACCCTAGATATGGCTGTCTTCTACACCAGGGACACTATATCGATCTCGTTTATGCACGTGACAAGTATGAGTCAGTTCTGACATGTTAAAGATCCTATTTTGGACACAGAATCTCATTTGATGGATTGGTCATCAGACCGCGCTACGACATGAAACTATTCATTGAATCTGTACTAGTCATACTATGCTTTGACAATATTGTGAAAGAAATAATCTTATTTTGAATTACAATTAATTGGCAACGCCTTTCTAATTCAAGTCTAATTAGACGTATACATTTGTCTGGATTCAGATATTGGGGGAGGGAAAATGCGAGTCGGCTATCCTACTCTCTAAAGGCGCGTAAGTTCCATTTGGGGCTACGTGCTTACAAAAGGATAGAGGGGGGATATTTAAAGTTGGTAGTATCCCACTGCACACGGCGATTGGTGGAGCCTGTGCCAACGGGGAAACAAAACCTAACAAATTCAAAGTATGTGCCAACGGGGAAACAAAACTAACAAATTCAAAGTATGTGTCAACGGGGAAACAAAACCTAACAAATTCAAAGTATATGTCAACGGGGAAACAAAAACTAACAAATTCAA
Organism: Eilema caniola; assembly: GCA_949126895.1. NCBI lineage: Eukaryota > Metazoa > Arthropoda > Insecta > Lepidoptera > Erebidae > Eilema > Eilema caniola. The sequence goes on along the minus strand of OX421460.1, from coordinate 15,405,118 downwards.
AGTATATGCCTATGGGGAGCAAAAGTTATTCGGATTGTTTGCCACAGTGGTAGTGATTAGGGCAGTGTTAGGCTTGCAACACTAAGTCGACAATGTAAAAAGTTAGATCAATAAAGTTATTCGGGTTGTTTGCCACAGTAGTAGTAATTAGGGCAGTGTTAGGATCTAGTACGGTTGTAGGTTGCTTGTGAGAAAATTATTTGTGAGAGACTCATTCATTGAGAAATTGTTGTACCTTAACATAAATCAGTTAAAGTAAGTGGGGGTAGAATTAAGTAATTGTATAGTAATGTTTCATTATATAAATACCAGCATTCCTAGAACTCTATAGGATCCGGGATATGCGGGCTCATCTAGGGTCTCCTCTGACCATTATACGATCATTGGCCAAAGTAGAATTAACAATATAGACGATTTATTTAGTGTGGTGAAATGCCGCGGGTATGACCACCGCTTTATTACGTATTGGTGCTGTGACGCAGGATCACGGTACAATTTGCTGCCGCTGACCAGGACTACTATGGTTAAGGCAGTGTTTATTACAATTTGGTCCCGCGTGACCAGGATATTACATCTTGGTGACGTGATCTAGGACCGGGGTGATTACAATTTGGTGCCTTGACATAGGATTATTACAATTTGGGGCCGTAAGCCAGGATTACACGTTAAAAATTGATGACGTGGATCAAGACTACACACTACAAGTTAATGCCTGGTGGCCAGGACGACACCACAATTTGGTGTCGGTAACCAGGATGGTAACATTTTGTCTGCCCGGGGATAGGTTGGAAGGTCAGGCGCCAGTACGATTTGGAGCCGAGACCTGAGATCAGAGTCTGGGACAATTTCGTTGCAGTGTTCGGGATAGACACTATATTCTGACCATCGGTCGTTGGCATTGTGTTTGTTTGTTGTGGGTTAGTTGAGGGTAGGAGTACGGTATGTTGCATACCGTACAATTTGTTGCTGTATTATAGGTAAGGGTCTCTAGGAAATTATGCTGGGGTGAATTTAGTGTAAAATGAAAAATGGTGAGAATAATAAACAATGGGGGGTCGTAAAGTCTGGGTTAGGATGTTATCAGTCGAATTGTTGGGGGGTCGATATTAAGTATCTTATAGACTTGAGTAGGTCGAACTCGGGAGAAACATTTATTGAATTGAAATACCTACACATATCGTTGGAGTGCAACATTGTATGACAGTGAGGCATCCCAACCAACAGTTAACACTATAATGTATTATTTGTTAACTTATCGTGTATATATAGTTCCGGTTATGAGCCGTGAGTCTTAGCTGAAAGTGGTGTTCAAATTTATAAGTTAAAAGGGAGTTTATAGTGATTGTATTGACGAATCGTTACGTGTAGTGTTCTTTGAGTGTTCGATCAGTGATAAATATAGTATGGATAAGCCGAGCAGGAAAAGGCGGGCGCCTGCCCGTTATGGGGAAAACAGGACAAGTGAGCAAGGGACGACTAGTCCTGTAAGGCAAACTACGACGCCCAATGAACCTGTACCTACCACATCTAGGCGTGTGAGACGGACAATTGAAGCTAGAAGGAGACCGGAGGGGAGAAGTGTGAATGTGAACACTTCTTTAGCTAACCTTCGGTATAGGAAGTTGAATCGTACTATAGAAGATTTAGCTGCGAAATTGGAGACGTTAAGGGCTGAGATGAGTGAGACAAGAGCTTCTCCAGCAGACAGAAGCGGAAGTAGTCGCGAATGGGGGGCAGTGCCCACAGAAGCGTTGTCTGTGGTTAGGGAACAGGCTAATCCGGAATTGAATCAACAACTATATACAGACTCTCCTAGATTAAGGGAAAATGGGGAACCCTCGATCTCCGTGGAGTGTGTCAACTCGGAGTTACCTAGAAACATAAACTACCATGTGAGAAATGTAACGTTCGAGAAGCCCAAGTTCGGAGACAAAGTCGATGTGCATCCGGTGACGTTTTTGGAAGACCTAACAACATATTTGGGAAAGGTCGGTCGGGACGGCAATCAATTAGACTTGATACAAGAATGTCTAGTGGGTGAAGCCAGAGAATGGGCAAGAGTTTACAAATGTCGTTGGAGCGTATTGCAAGACTTCAAGGCGGACTTTTTGGCTACCTTCTGGGGAGAAAGCGAACAGAACGAATTACGCCGGTCTATAGTGCATGGAGTTTGGAATAAAGCGGAGTCGCCTACTATGTTAGGCCATTTCCTAAGATTGACCGGGAAGGCTCAGATGCTAACTTATAAGTTTTCCGAGAAACAACTGATTGGGGACATAATTAGGCAGTTTCCGAAGTATGTGCAACAGGGATGGTATACGTCCAAGCTGAATAACATCATTGAAACAGCGGAGTTTTTGAGAGGGATGGACGATATAGCTCGGCAAGAGGCTGTATCAACTCCAACCTCTGGCGGCGAGAAGAGGATACCGGAGAAAAGGGCTAAGGATTCTCGTCAGGACTATCGCAGTTGGCCTAAGCCAAGCAAAACTCGACCGTCTGGTGAGCAGGTGGCAACGGTAGTGCAGAGTGATACATCGGCGTTAGCGTCACCCGCAGGTTTAAACTAGTAGAGGCTGGAAGTTCTGTTCCCGATCTAGCCTCAGTCACAGGGAGCGCAGCGTTAGATATGATGATCAAAATGGGTTGGAATCCAGGGCTAGCTTTAGGTAAGGTAGGAAACGGTATTAGGGCGCCGCTAGTGGCGAAGATGACTACTCGTGGTATACGTGAGGGATTGGGTTTTGGAACAGTAGAACCAAAGAGTCTCTTTATCGATAAACAAATAGTTGATGTGATTAAATTAAATATTGAACAGAAACTTTTGAGACAAGGCGATCCTGTGTCGATAGAGGCGGTATTTGATGAAAGGTCTACAGAACGCGATGAGGGAACCTTTAGTTCAGAAGTAATAGTGCATATTTTTGATCATGAGGTTATAGGATTAGTGGATACTGGTTGTGATATAACCAGCATCTCAGAGGAATTCTGGGATGTACTGAGGTCGGATAGGAGTCGCGAAATACCGTGGATGCCGATTAGACCCTTTAAAATTAAGACAGCTGTGGGTCATAGGAGCGGAGAGATTAAGAAAATAGTTCTATTACCTTTAAAGCTAGGAGAGTGTGTACAAAATATGGGGTTTGTAGTAGTTCCAGGCCTAGTTAATTCGTTGATTTTAGGATTTGATTGGTTAAAGGGGAATGAAGTAACTATCAACACGGGAAAAATAGATAGAGGTTTAGTTCTGGATCAGGCAGGGCAAAGAGAGGTAATACCGTTTTTAGAGCAAGTAAAGGGATCCGACCTAAGGGAGAGTGAGGAATTAATATCAGCCATGGATAGTTGTAGCGAGTTTAATGATCTAGTCTGGACAAGTCTAGAGACCGGAGTTGCTATAGAGACAGAACAGAGGAATAGCTTGCTAAAATTGTTACATAAATATAAGGGTGTGTTCACTTCGCGTTTAGGGAGAGCGAACTGCTATCAGCACGAGATAGTGATGTGTTCAGATGTACCTATTGTTAAGAAAAATTATCCGGTGCCATATGCTTATAGGGGGAGAGTAGAAGAAAAGCTAAGGGAAATGGAAGATTTGGGGATAGTTAGTCGATCTGCAACTCCTTATTGTAGTCCATTGACTGTTACGATTAAGCGAGATGATTCGATTAGAGTGTTATTAGACGCTAGAGAGATAAATAAATATATGGTGGCAGAAACGGAGAAACCACCACTACAGATTGATGTCATGAATTCCTTCCATGGGGCTAACTATATAAGTGTAGTAGATTTGAATAATGCTTATTTCCAAATACCTATTACGCAGAATAGTAAAAAATATACGGGGTTCACCTTCAATGGGAAGTCCTACGTTTATAATGTGTTGCCCCAAGGGTTGAAAACGTCCGTGGGAAGTTTTAGTAGGGCCATGGATATAATATTAGGACATGAGGTCAGGGAATTTTGTGTTAATTATTTAGATGACCTAGCGATAATAACGACAGGGTCATTCACACAACATTTGGAACATTTGGACATAGTCTTAGGTAAATTGCAAAAGGCAGGTTTAACGTGTAATTTAAAGAAATGTGAGTTTTGTTGTAAGGAAGTGAGGATGTTGGGTTACATCATCTCTACTCAGGGATTACACACTGACCCAGATAAGGTTAAAGCTATACAAGAGTTTCCGATACCTAGAAGGATAAAGCATGTGAGGGCATTTTTGGGGTTATGTAATTTTTATAGGAAGTTTATACCTAACTTTAATATTCAAGCGCAACCATTATATAATTTGTTGAAGAAGGGTAAAGGCTGGGGTTGGGGTCAACTCGAACAAAGGGCGTTCGAACAAATTAAAGCTTTGTTCTTAGAAACTATCCAATTGCATCATCCGGATTTTACTAAACCTTTCTATTTGCAAACGGATTGTTCTAAGGTGGGATTAGCAGGGGTTTTATATCAGGTAGGCGATGATGATCAGCAGAGGGTGCTGGGGTTTTATAGTAAGGCATTAAGGGGGGCTCAATTAAATTGGACAGTGACTGAACAGGAGTTCTATTCAGTAATCTGTTGTTTAGAGAAATTCGAAACGTATTTGAGGGGAGCTAGGGTAGTTATTAGGACGGATCATAAGGCTTTGGCATTTGTCAAGACGTGGAGGTTATATAACGCTAAGGTAACTCGGTGGATTAACTATTTAGAGAATTTTCAGTATGAAATACAACATATTAAAGGGAGAGATAATGTGGTCGCGGACGTATTGTCGCGCTATCCTCCTAAAGGGGAACTTTTGCAGGAAGAAAAGGTTAGGTCACCGAGCATCCTATATATGGAAGCGCAACGAAATAAAGAATTACTGAACCAATTAAAACTACTACCTGAATTACAAAGGGCTGATGTAGAGATAAGTAGGTTAATTAATCAGATAAGTACGGCCAGCACAAGAGGAGAGTTAGCGGGTTTGGCGAGTAGGTGTAGATTGATTAATGACGTTTTGTATATAGATAAGGGGGGTGAAAAGGGACAAGTCATTTTCTTACCAAATGTCCTTAGGGAAGGATTAGTTAGGCAAGTACATCTCGAAATGGGTCATCAGGGAGGTTACAAGGTGATAAAGTATATAAGGGATCGGTTTTATTGGAAAGGATTAACTAAGAGTGTGAAACGTTTAGTGAGGACTTGTGACGTATGTCAGTTAACAAAGCATTCTAATTCAAACAAAGTAGGCCCATGCTGTTCAATAATTACAAGAGATATTGGCGATTTAGTGATGGTAGATATATACGGGCCTCTCCCTACGGGTAAATTTGGAATGAATTATATACTCGTTCTACAGGATTCGTTTAGTAAGTTTGTCAAATTTTTTGAGCTTAAGAAGGCAACGGCGGTGGCAGTGTTTAATAAGGCAAAGAGGTTCTTCGACATAATAAAGCCGAAGGCGATAATGTCGGATAATGGTACCCAGTTCACTAGTCGAGTGTGGAAAGAGGGCATGGAAACGTTGGGGGTTAGAGTGGTATACACTACGGTTAGGAACCCACGACCAAATACAGTAGAGCGAGTCAACAGGGAGTTAGGGCGTTTGTTTAGGACATATAATAGCACGAATCACAAAGGATGGGTAAAGACTCTTCCCAAGTTGGAGGAGCTATATAATAACACTTATCATGAAAGCACAGGATTTACCCCTTGTGAGATAATGTACGGAACTTCGACGAGGTTGTCGTTTGACGAGATTATAGGTAGGAGTAATGGAGAGCTAGACGTACAGAAAGTCAGGGAGATAGCGCGTAAGAATCTACAAGAGGCTGGGGAAAAACGGAAGGCAAAGTTTAATGGTAGATATCGGTTGATTGAATATCAGGTCGGCGATTTAGTAAAAATTAGGAAGTTAAATAAATCTAGCGCGAAATTAAAGGTAACCAAGAAGTTTGAGGCGTTGTATGAAGGTCCATACGTAGTGGCGGGAAATCCTTACCAAAATGTGTACATTTTGTTAGACCCCCAAACTAATGAGGTTCGGGGGAAGTTCAATACTATACATCTGTCTAGATATTATACGCAGTAGGCTGGGGCTGGATCGGGAAGAGAAGAGAAGGTTCGTGAACTTAAGCTTGAATTGTTGATTAGATTTTGCAATTACTTTACTTAGTATGTAAGAATTTGTAGATTTAAGTAATGTAGTTAGTTAAGTAGAACTAGTAAGTAGGATTGATTTAAAATTATATTCAATTAATAATTTAGATCTGGTCTGAGGATAAATATATAAAAAAAAAAAAAAAATGTGATCAATAAATTTGGTGGATAGGGTGAAGCCCATCTGATAGTATGAGCAGTAGTCCATCATGTGAATGAGTTGATCATAGTAATTTTCACTTAGTTTCACATTAGTCACTTTCACCCTAAATTGTTAACGAAATATATTCTCATCCCGTCAGATGGTGGGGAGCAGGGTGGCTTTACCAAAAAAAAAAAAAAATTTAATTAAATATTACAAAAGGAAAAAATTGTAGTAAGGTTCGTTATAGTTCGACTTTAAGACTTAATCAAAATTTATCAATTTGCCACGCGTGGTGTGCAATAGAGGGGGATACTGAAATCCGCTTTTCCTTGCAAAAGCTGGAGCATTCCTAAAATTACGAAACAATAACCATGCGTTTGTATCGGGTGCTGATTGGTTGGTAGTCTGAATGACCATGGAAGTTGGTTATGTTAGAGCGAAAGGAATATTCACGTTAAGGAATGGTCATGGAGAGGTTGTATGTTGAATGAGTACTTGTTTAAATTCAGTGTGAAGGGCCTTCCCAACCAGCACTATGGGGAGTAGAATCGCGAGGCTTGGTTATAGTCTAGTCATTCTGCATGCACCTCAATCGGAATTATGAAGGATTGCTAAGAGTTAGGATAATAGACGGGCTCGAGATTGATGAATCCGAGGTCTAAGCATACCGTTAAGGTACCTTCACACTTCCTCAACTATACAGTTAGGTTATAACGAGCTACACTGTACATGCGCCATTTTCGGGGCAAATGCTTTTGGGTTTCGAGCCAAGTGGGGTGGACCGTTTGCACCTACTATGTTTGACGGCTGTTAAGGGATGACTTTATTATTGGGGGATGGGGTAATTGGTTGTGGAAGAACGTAAGATAGGTTCGCTCCACAAACTTTTACTCTGAGTCGCTAGGACTGAGCTTGCCTCACAACCAGGCTTTCCTTGCTTTAGACTGTCATGTCCTGGTTCGAGGAGATAGTTTGTGTTGCGGGACTACTATCAAGCTTGGTATCGGGACTGAGAAGTGGTTTGTCTTGATATGGTTAAACTACACAGACACTTAATGTGTGGGATGACTGGATTCTAGCTAAGCGGGAAATATACAAAAAAAAAGGGGGCCTGTGGGTAAAGAAGTATCTTCACCTCGATTTGCAGCCCGTGTGAGGTTTAAATCAGGTTGTCTTTTATTGTTCTGTATTAAAATTAGTAGAATCTTTACTCCGGTCATAAAAAAAAAAAAAAATAAGAATGTACCTTCATAAAGATTCGGGGGTCGGGATGTAACGGACTGCGGATGGTGAGTGGAAGTAGTTCACAATTAGATGGGTAGATGGAGCTAAAATTAAAAATTCAAAAAAATGGGTGTGGTATTTAAGAGGGTTGTTAGATGGCGCTGCGATTGAGCCATTTCCTTTATTGTAAATAAATTAAATTCCATGTTTGTCTTATTGGTAGCGAAATAACGTAAGATTATCCGTAAAAAAAAAATTGAAATAAGATTTAACATCAACTGCTACTGATCCTGCGGTTGATGTAACCAGGAATCTCTATTGGCTGCATTTTCTGTGATATTGCACTAGTCGCGAATTCTAAATATTAGTATACGAATAATTAACTGGAAAATTAGTTAGACATTATCTTGGATTATTCTTATTCCAATCATATGGATTAAGGAGTTTTTATAAAAAAGGAGCAAATTCGCTGAGGCGGCTTGCCGGAAATAGCTCACGATTGGATGAAGGATGATGTGTAGTTCTAGAAACGGCGAGGTTAGTTTAGAGAAGGGAGACCTCGCCTTTAAAAGATGGGTCTACTGGAGGCGGGGGGCACTTTTTTTTCGTCATTCATTCGATCCAGATAGCTAAAAGGGGTACGGCTCGGCGGACTGTCTTTGTAAGTTATATATTTCTATCGTTGTAAAGAAATAGTGTTAAATTCCTTTTGTGAATTATATGAAATTGTTGCCGGTGTTGTGTAATAAACGAATTACTAGCTATCTTTGTTTAACGCGAACAGTTTAGAGTTTTTCCAATGTACCGCCGAGAGTTTTATAATTCTGTAAAAATTATAAATTGTCGAAATTTATTGTAAACCTTGGGGTGTGGGGTAGTTCTCGCGTCGAATATTGGGATGGGTCGCGATCGGAGCAGGACCTGGGGCCTTTGCGAAAATGAAGACACCTTACATTGGGCAGGGATAGTACGTGTAAATGTATGCGTATTATTACTGTCTTGTGCTGTTGAGTCTGGCAGTGCATTCGTAAAGTCCTTACGGTCGTTTTATCATCTTTATTATGTTGAAATTGTTGAAATTAATTGTAAATCTTGATTTTGTGTGTGGTTGGGCGTGATACGTACAAGGGTGCGCGATTAAGATTTGTTACGACTAGGGCGTGGGGTAGGCTAGTTCTCGCGTCGAATATTGGGATGGGTCGCGATCGGAGCAGGACTTAGGGCCTTTACGAAAATGAAGACACCTTACATTGGGCAGGGATAGTACGTGTAAATGTATGCGTATTATTACTGTCTTGTGCTGTTGAGTCTGGCAGTGCATTCGTAAAGTCATTGCTGTCGTTTTATCATCTTTTGTTATGTTAGTAGTTGAGGGTAGCACTGCGGTGTTTTAGCTAGTTCTCCCGTAGGAAACCCATGGCGATGTGCCTGGTTATGGAGGGATACCTAACGGTGGCAACAACTCCATATTTATCTGAATAGCTAGGGGCCGGTAACCTTTGAAGCGGGCGGCATTCCGATTTTACCTGTGGAAACGGGATCGGAAAAGCTTCCTGAATGTGGGTGACTGTTTGTTCTGTGATGGGTAGGTACCGTCGAAGTGGAACCGTCCAATTGGGCCTGGATCAGAACTTACAGAGCTCGCAGTTCAGTCTTATATATCTATTTATATATACACTAACTATTATCTCGTTAGGGTTTCAGTTCACATCCCTGAGCTTCGGCTCGTGGACTGGAGCAAGCACACAGTTATGAGGATAGGCCAGTCAAGCCTAACTAGCTTGCACCCATAGCAGAGCAGGAGTGTTGATGGAATACCATCAATACATGATAGGCTCACAACACACCACACGTTTAAATGTAAATAAGGTGACGTTACACCTAGTTTGGTTGAACAGAAGTTCTAAGTTGGGGGTAGAGTAGGCACTCACACAATGGGAATAGGTTAGGAAGTGTATTAGTAAGGACTAGTATTGAAACGGTTCTGAGCTAATCGGGCCTTTGCTTGGTGATGTGACATATCATTCCTTGGTGATGCTTGTGATTGATTTAGTTAAGGTTTTTCGTGCGTTAATGCCGTGGTGAAATCGTGATTTGAGTAAATTGTATACGAGCTATCGTGTTGTATATTTTAGTAGGCGTTCGTTGTATTCGGATTAGACCTATAAGCGAGCCGTCGTCGGACCGCGTTGCTAATGTTCTACTTGCCTAGCAACTGACTTAGTATGGTCTCAATGAAACTCAGATTGGTGGCATAACATATTTTAAATCCACCCACATCATAATTAATCAAATTCGTAATGGAAATTATTCCGAAATGAGAAGTTTGTTTGACTGATCTACCAATTGACTTTGAATAAAATACTATGCTATAAATAATACTTATTACTCGGAGCGTCGTAGCCGAGGAATCATTTTGGCGAGGTACATCTAGCTCACCTTAGCAGAGCGCTTTCCTAATTTGGAACTTGTATCGAACCTTAATTGATTTGGGCAATTGACCCTAGATATGGCTGTCTTCTACACCAGGGACACTATATCGATCTCGTTTATGCACGTGACAAGTATGAGTCAGTTCTGACATGTTAAAGATCCTATTTTGGACACAGAATCTCATTTGATGGATTGGTCATCAGACCGCGCTACGACATGAAACTATTCATTGAATCTGTACTAGTCATACTATGCTTTGACAATATTGTGAAAGAAATAATCTTATTTTGAATTACAATTAATTGGCAACGCCTTTCTAATTCAAGTCTAATTAGACGTATACATTTGTCTGGATTCAGATATTGGGGGAGGGAAAATGCGAGTCGGCTATCCTACTCTCTAAAGGCGCGTAAGTTCCATTTGGGGCTACGTGCTTACAAAAGGATAGAGGGGGGATATTTAAAGTTGGTAGTATCCCACTGCACACGGCGATTGGTGGAGCCTGTGCCAACGGGGAAACAAAACCTAACAAATTCAAAGTATGTGCCAACGGGGAAACAAAACTAACAAATTCAAAGTATGTGTCAACGGGGAAACAAAACCTAACAAATTCAAAGTATATGTCAACGGGGAAACAAAAACTAACAAATTCAAAGTATATGCCTATGGGGAGCAAAAGTTATTCGGATTGTTTGCCACAGTGGTAGTGATTAGGGCAGTGTTAGGCTTGCAACACTAAGTCGACAATGTAAAAAGTTAGATCAATAAAGTTATTCGGGTTGTTTGCCACAGTAGTAGTAATTAGGGCAGTGTTAGGATCTAGTACGGTTGTAGGTTGCTTGTGAGAAAATTATTTGTGAGAGACTCATTCATTGAGAAATTGTTGTACCTTAACATAAATCAGTTAAAGTAAGTGGGGGTAGAATTAAGTAATTGTATAGTAATGTTTCATTATATAAATACCAGCATTCCTAGAACTCTATAGGATCCGGGATATGCGGGCTCATCTAGGGTCTCCTCTGACCATTATACGATCATTGGCCAAAGTAGAATTAACAATATAGACGATTTATTTAGTGTGGTGAAATGCCGCGGGTATGACCACCGCTTTATTACGTATTGGTGCTGTGACGCAGGATCACGGTACAATTTGCTGCCGCTGACCAGGACTACTATGGTTAAGGCAGTGTTTATTACAATTTGGTCCCGCGTGACCAGGATATTACATCTTGGTGACGTGATCTAGGACCGGGGTGATTACAATTTGGTGCCTTGACATAGGATTATTACAATACTAACATTCGTTGATGCTGATGTACAGTTGACAAAGGAGATACGTATACACCTATATATCGACACACTGGCACAACATAACAGAACAGAAGCGTTTATTACGGCCACGTTTCACCAGTCACTTACATTAACCCCCTTGTTATAGGCGGCGACCTTTACATACACATGAAAAAGTGTATGCCTATTAAGTTTCGTATACTTTTTTAGAAAAAGATGTATGAAAAGTTGTATGTATCTATCCCTTATGTCTACTGTACAATCTGTACATCTACAAAGGGACAGGCAGAAACACATACTCATATATTTTATCATTAATATTATACGCAAGCTTTAAATGCCGCTTTGTCCGGAAACACGGTTGCAAATACAGACTGTGCTCGTACATGTATAATTATTTTTGTTTCTTTTCAATGACTGATCAGATAATTTTATATATTAATATTTTTAATGAATACAGATAAATGCCAGTAAGGGGAAATCTTTCACCTAAATTAAAATGTTGAAAACCGATTGACTGTATTGACCTTGCGCGATGGCTCACTATTGAAACATATTTTCACCACGAGATTTTACTACTACTATACGACTACGACTACACTACTAGACGAATGTTTGTCAACTACGAATATTTACTAATTTCGATTATCAATATTCTTTTAAAGCCTTTCAATTAAGTAACATGAAAAAAAGATTGACGTCAGTCACTATACCTCAGTATAGTTTCGCTTCTCAAGTTGGCCGCAGCCTCGTCAGCACAAAAAAATAATAATAACCATCTCCAGATTGGACCAGATTGGATGAAAGTATCTAAATGTATCGAGAGAGATGAGCATTGCGATTGGTAGGCTTCACGCACACACAGGTTCACAGTAGGCGGGCGACCAATCGCAATGCTCCGTTCTCTCGATACGTTTAGGATACGATTATGAGCTAGAGGCAGAGGTTGCACTTAGTTATGTTTCCATTCTAGATTATCAATATTTAGGTAGAGAGACCATAACTCTGTAGTTATATTAGGTACCACCAAAAAAAAAAAAAACTACTCGATTTTGTTATTATATTTCGAATTTTTACTTTCGATCTTTTTATAACACCTTTGATTTGATGATTTGAAAATCCGTAATATTTAAAATTCCGTACAAAATCCAAAATGATAGTAACCCACCCGCTCTCTTGCTGTTTTTCTGTTAAGGTGCATACCATACTGAGATGTTATGAGCTAGAGGCAGAGGTTGCACTTAGTTATGTTTCTATTCTAGATAATCAATATTTGGGTAGAGAGACCATAACTCTGTAGTTATATTAGACCCCACCAGAAAAAAGAACACGATTTTGTTATTATATTCCGAATCTTTACTTTCGATCTTTTTATAACACCTTTGATTTGATGATTTGAAAATCCGTAATATATAAAATTCCGTACAAAATCCAAATGATAGTAACCCACCCGCTCTCTTGCTGTTCTTCTGTTAAGTTGCATACCATACTGAGATATTATGTGGCCCAAAACATTATCTATTCTCGTCTTGGATAATTAATAGCGACGAATGGATTTAATAACCACCGTATCCTAGTAGTACCATTCTCTAGTTCAATTATGGTTGTTTTTTGTATTACAACGGTCAATAAGAAAAAATCGTATTTAGCAATATGATTCTTGTAGCAAATATAGGTGGTAGACATTTAAGGCTTGTGGCACTCGTATTTATCGTATTGCATCAGAATGCATTAACAGGTATTTAAAATTGGTATTAAACTGGTACTTCCCTACTCGAAACGGCCTCTTAATACTATAATCATTTATATACTTCAAGAAATAAAAGTTGTAAACAATGCAATAGCAATTATAATTTAAATCCAGATGCTCCAATATCCAATTATCTGGAGTAACCCTAAACTACCGTTAACACCATGGTATAAAGTTACAACTGTAAATCACGGAGCACACTCCAGCCATTAAAACAGTAAATCAACTGCGAGATGTGCTCCGCCACAGATTGATTTGCGAGGTTGTATACTGCCGCCTATCACGTATCTCGGTAACGAGTTCGCATAAATTAAGTCGTTAAACTAGCATCCATCAATCTCTCGACAATCACATTATTTAAAAATAAAACCAAGTTTGCAGTGCAGTCGGGCTGAAAAAGGCTGCCGTACTAGGTAAGTTATAAGCAGGGCTGATCTTCTTTCGTTATTAAACATAGGACCCCTTAAAAGTACCAACTAGTACGCGGCACTAAAATATGGATGTCAGGGATCTCGCCACAACGTGCATGTCAATAGCATTAATATATATCTATATAAAGAAGACCAACAATTTATCATTATAAACAACTAGCTGTTGCCCGCGGCTCCGCCCGCGTGGATGTCAGTTTTCCTGATTTTTCTTTGCTATAAACCTCACGGAGCCCGAGACCTTTCCAACGAATGCAAAACCGTGGAAATCGGTTCGTGCGTTCTGGAGTTATAGCGTCAGGAAGGAAAACCCGACTTATTTTTATATAGTAGAAGATTGCGATGATGGAAATTATCTTCATTATGGAAAGCGATTTACATCTTGTAAGTTTAATTTGAGTATCTTTTATAAGTAATATCCAAGATCCGTATCTAGGGATCACCCAAGTGCACAGCCAGTTAGCTAGGTAATGGACAACAAAGCAGGGCTTGGCGATGTTGTATCTTACACAAATGATGCTGTAAACATCGCCCACATCCAAACCAGGGGAGTTGAATGTTAATGAGTAGGCCGGTGTTATTTAATTAAATTATTTTACGTGCAGTACGATTCTGGCTAATCTTATTCCTCTATTATTTCCTCCTTGGGGGAGGCCTTTGTCCAGCAGTGGACGTCTTTCGGCTGAAATGATGATGATGATGATGATTATTTCCTTTATAATTTCAACTTTAAGATAGGAGACACACTAATACTTTGCTCCGCAGATAAGAAAAGAGCTGCAATCTCTCAGGGACCACTGCGAATGCAACGTGTAATTTTATTTAGGTAAATATTTTAGGGGCGCCTATATTTAGATTTACTATAATGGGCCGAAAATAATTTGTATTAGATGTGTTTACTGAAAAGCAGAAAGGGAAGGAAATAAATGACATGCTGCTAAACATTTGAAATAAAATTATGGTAAGTATGCTTTATCAGTAGGTAAGTGAGAATAGAACTCAGATCATACGCGCACTAATTGGCGAATGGTGCCCGGAAGTGAAGTTTAGTAGATATGATTAGGATATATAACTAAATGATTCATCTGTTGCCTAGAATAAGATCTAGTGTACACTATTAATGTAGACATTTATGATGCCTTGTTAGAGGATTTAGCCTGGGAAACAAGGCTGTCTAATAAATTTTAATCATCAATAGATCTGGTTATGTAAGATGTTGTTGAAATACTCGTATCATCTCAAGACGAAAATGAAACATATGTTAACTAGGAATCTAGAGACTTCTTATGTAAACTATGGACGCACATTTTAAAAACAAAAGAGGAATAAAGTACCTATCGTTTCGCGAGTTTAGGGACTGTAGGATAAAAAATAATATACTTTAGAATTTCAATGAAAATTTCGAGATCTCCTTCATTAAATATCTTTTTCTATTACACTTCCAATATTTTTCTCTTTAAATATATTAAAAAATTGTTCACGATTGACAATGATTCTTTAGGAATTACTACAAATAATTAGGAAATCGTGCCCACGTTTGTCTATCCCCGAAGGTTACATTTGTAATTATAGATCTACAATTTAATCTTAGCTAGGCTCACTAACAAGTGCGAGTGGGTCCATTAACATTGCTCAGATCGATATCCAGTAGCAAATTATCGAGGTCACCTTAACATAGACCCTGTCGCGTGCCTGCCCTGCCCCTGGTCCACAATACCTAGGGGCGTGATCGTGCATAACTGTACTTAACTAGCTTTAAATACCTGTAATTTTAAAATATAATGACATTTTTGTCCGTAATTATGTATTTTGTTAGAATTCCACCAGTTAGGTGGTCGGTAGCAGCACTGAGTCTCAAAACCTACCTGGGATATGATAATAGACACGCTGACTACAGCCTCGGACCATAAATCTACCTGGTAAATATGAAAGTGTAATGCAAGACATCTATGTCTACTCTTTTTTGGATGACGTGTTAGTAATGTAGGCAACGTATCCTGAATTATGTAATATTTTCGCCTAAATTCATCTTTTTTACATAATTTTTAGAAATACATTAGTTTGCAACTAAACGAAATACATAAACTGTATATCTTAGAAAAAGCATCTTTCACAATGTTCATTCCTTCCACAAATATAAACATATCAAACTCACCTAGGTTACAGGTAAGATATGAGACTCAGCAGCCTAGTTTATCGGCAGTATCCATCACAGCAGATAATTGAAACGCGTCTGCAGACGGAACAAACAATTAATAGTTAACATGTGGAGCAATTGTAAGTTATGGAGTAATTTGTTAATCTCTTTGCGCCCACCGACCGACCGAGCGACTCCGTAATGTGGGTGAGGATACCCAACGGACAGTAAGGATATGTATGGACAAAGTGAATGAATCGCATTTTGTTTTTATAATGATGTTATCATTGAAAATTTGGAACACCAAGGTTTGCATATTCTTTCGGATACACGGTAATAAGTAGATTATGGTACAAGAGCGTAAAGTTAATTATTACCGCTGAGGTGATATTGAGGCCCGAGCCGTGAGGCGAGGATCTAAAAAGAGCCGAATTTGTGAATAATATAATACCAAAATAGATATTTACCCTTGTAGTTTTCAGATAGTAAACATTCCATAACGTTAAGGACTTCACATCAATCACATCACATATCGGACGTTGTACAGTTTATGTGAATATATCGGGCGGTATACTAGGTACATAAATCGTTTTCTCCAAAACTAGTATATACTTGTCGACATTTTAATTAATAAATAACTTTAATTTTTTATTTTCTAAAAACGAATTGCGAAACTTTTTGATGCTGGTGGACTGGCGGGAATAATTTAAAAAAGCACTGGCCACAGACTTAAAGAATGAGGTTTTTTTTTCTTTCTATGAGTACAAAATGGTGATTTACTTAAAGTTTTAAACAGAGAGAAAACAAAAGTTATATTTGAGTAAAAATTTTGTTTATTATTTATACACGTGCAAAAGTTAGATGAAATGAACAAGCATTAGGTAGGTATATTAATTTATTTGTTTTATTGGAATGGCGCACATTGGGAGAGGTCTATGTCCAGCAGTGGACTGCAGTGGGCTAATTGATTGATTGGTTAATTGATTGAACATGATCTTTTTGTATCTATTTTTTTTTAAGAAAAATGCAACTCTATCAATAAAATTAAAAAAAGTCGTTATCCCACTCGTGATTTAATAACAATCAAAAAACCACAGTTTGATAATAGGTATATTATGTGCTTAATTTCGTTGAGATTAGAGTCATATTATGAGCAAGTGAAATGAAAAGATCATTTTACGACAGTGTGCGATAAAATATTTAGAACCTCGTAGTCTGAACTGGGGTAGCACAGTGCGTACGCCCTATTTGTCTCACTAAATGGCCTGCACCTATATAACAAGTATTATAATAATATATGTATATTTTTTAGTTATTTTTGGAGCCTATTGTTGTCATACAATTTTTTTCTTTCTTATGAACGCTCTTTGGTTTGATGAAATGAAAGTTGTATTATATTTTTGTGCTTTAATAACATACAACGTATTGTTTGCCACATACTTTAATAAGAGTGATCAATGTGAACGTTTCCTTAGTGCAACACAAGTCAAATGTCGAGTTAATTTTAGATTCGCTTCCCGGATCGCTACTGCGCGCGGTATGTACAAGTTTACGAAAACTATGTATATGTGTAGTGTCGAAAATTAAGACGTTTGTCGCCAATTACTTAGGGAGTGAATCATATATGCTATGTCATCCTGACAGCTCTGGGCTTATTATTTTAGTGTGTTCTAATTTGAGTCTATATGGACGATTTTAGATGGTATTTGGAGCAACCAGCTGAATGAACTGCGGCTAAAATTAAACCAGTTCTCGTATTGGTTCTGTAAAATATGAGGCTTACATAGTTTCGTTAATATCTCCAGAAGAAATCTCTGTCATAAGAAGATGGTCAGGGTCTGGAGTCTACATAAAGTAATCTGTGTGAGTTCGGCTGGGAGATATAGTTTGTTATTTGAGATCACAGTATTTCTTTTATGAATGCAGAAAATTGTGACACATTAGGCAGACGTCTTTCTTCAGCAATAATACTACTAGTAGATCATTTGTAACTGACTTTTAATAATGAAGATTTTGTTAGAAAGTCGTTTGCATTATACATTTACTTATGTGAAAAGATTTTATGATTAATTATATTCCGTTATATTTTTCTGAGTTTGATTAGGTACCCAATGAAATAAAATTTAATATATATAAATTATGCTAATTTCCTAGTAGCCAAGATGGAAAAAACATTGATCTGCCAAATGGCTGATGTAATTCAAGCGTTTGAACTTGATGAGATCAAATTAAATAGGAATACAATAAATTCAAGTCAGTATCTCTTAATGTTAGGGTTTTCCTTCTTTCCAAGTTAATAAGGTTTTAAGGTCGGGACATAAAATATGTGATATGTTAGTACAGGTTGTCTCGGTAAGAGTGCACTTTTTCGTATTAAAATAAAAACAAGTATTTATGACAGAGTTGTGATATTTTTATTGTATTATAAATTAGATATGTTCCGATTAATTATGGAATAAAATATCCGGCCACATATCACCCGCATGGAATAACGACGAATAAAACCCCCACGGCTCTGATGATTTCATGAAATTTTCTATGACTTTGCACAGAGATGTTGCTGTATCTCACCGATGACGCGTCGGATTTCCGATTTGAGCTCAGATATTGTTTCGGGTTTATTCGCATAAACCCTAGATTTCACAATACCCCATAGAAAAAATCGTACGGCGTTAAATCGCACGATCTTGGCGGCCAGTTGACATCAGAATTTCGTGAGATAATGTGTTCGGGAAATCGTTGCTGTAATAAGTCGATTGTTTCATGCGCGGTATGGCAGGCTGCGCCATCCTGTTGAAACCACATGTTGTCCCGATTCATGCCGTCCAGTTGGGGCCACATGAAGTCCGTTATCATATTCCTGTAACGAAGGCCGTTTACGGTCACTGCAATTCCGGCTTCATTTTCAAAAAAGTAAGGTCCAATCACGCCGCCTGAACAAAATCCGCACCAGACAGTTACTCGTTGTGGGTGCATTTGTTTCTCATGGATTGCATGACGATTAGTCCCAAATTAGTCAATATTGTGTATTCACGAAGCCATTAATATGGAAATGCGCTATATAGGAAAATTTCAGAGTTGCCAATTGCATTAAAAAAATACAATTTTAAAAAGTGCACTCTTTCTGAGACATCCGATACTATGATCATTTACTTAATAAACTCAAGATGTAGGTTTCAGTAAGTTCTCTATTTCATCTGAAAAACTAAGCAAGCAAAACAAATAAACATATAATACCTATTTCTGTTCAGAAATAAATGTACAAGTGTAACAACGGTATTTTTCATAATTTTACTCCTGTAAGCCAGCCTCTAAGGGGTAAAATTGGTCAGAAAATGAGGGATCATTTTTTAAAATTTTGAAGTAAGAAGCACAAAGTTCAATATTAAAGTTTAAATGAAAGTACCGCAAAAATCTCACTCTTCCTCTTTATTTTCATCCAACTTAAACCTACAGCGTACCATTTATTTGTGGACACGCCATTGAGTCGCAGGCCTTATTGCGTGGTTCTATTTAACTTCAAACCCATAACGCGAACATAGACTATCCATATGAACATAATGGTTCGTTGTCGATAAGTTATTCAAAGCTATTGTTACGTATAAACAATAAACACGGCATTGTCTAAGGCTGCGCACTGCCACTTTCCTAACATTAAAATTAAAGCGCAATGAACAAACGGCTACTTTCTCCAGTATCCTGTACAAAACATGTCCACACTTTAAAACTGGTACATACTAACACTTATTTCAATGACTATTTTATATTCATGTATATGCTACGGGCAATGTGTATAAACCGGACTCGGAGAGTGCAGTTAGCAATGTATGAAATGTTATCAAAAAACATAAATGGTGGTTATAAAAAAAACATCTACGAAAGCGCATGCGGGAGCGCAGTTTCCGCCTTAACCTTCTAACCTATATCTTTTCAAGTCGGGGCGCAGTGTCCACACCGCGCAAATTGACTTGGACAGATTAGGTTAGCAGGCTGCCTAAGCTTTGCTCCGTGCCGCTCTCGATTTGTATTTTTTATTACCATCCAAAAATAGAATTACCGCAAAGAAATATAGAAGATCTAAGTATTTATTTTACACATTGCCGGTGGAACAGCAGGCATTCTATAAAATAGTATACGTTGCCTAGTTATTGTATAGAATGCCTGCATCACGAGTATACAGATTGCCGGTAACATACAAGGAAACCGTATTTCTAAAAGTATGACATCGACACGTCGCATCAATGTAATTATTAAAGGTGAGTTTAGTTCAAAAAGCCTCCACTGATAAAATCTTGTTTAAGAGATGAGAAAGGAGCATAAGGATGGAAAGGTGCTATCTCTAGAATTGTTCACAACTTATCTACCAAAAACAGTATTCTGCTGTATTGAGTTCATATGATACACCTGGCCAGGGACCATCACGGCCCTCTCTAAAAATTGTGTCTGTTGTATGCATGTTTCAAGTGTGTCACTGCCTTAAAAGTCACAAGTTATATTCAGTGAAGTGCACTGCTGACCTATTGGCCAGCCAGTTATGTGTTCCGGTTATAAATATTATGAATAGTACTGCGTGGACGGTGATGACCGGCCTTAAAACGATGTTTGGTTGAGACTTTATGACTAATTGTTGGGCTTTAGCGGTGTTAGGTTTTGTACTGATTCTCAAATGACGTCGAAAAAATGTAGCTTACTGTCATATTGTAAAGACATGTCTTGTACAATGTGACAGTTAGCAACGTTTATTAGTAATGCTTGTGTGACACGAGAACGTTTGATTACTATATTTCACAGGATTCATTAAATCAATAATACCTGTAACTAATGCCATTTAACTTTAGACTTTATGCTCATACTCTAAAAGTCTAAAATTAATTGACAATCTTGTATAGTGATCGAAAAGTATTATAAACTCTTTCTTTTTTCATTTTGGTCTTTAAAAATCAGCCATAAAGTCTGAAATTCAGTGACATTTTATGCAATGACAGCCGTATGACAGTAGTGTTGTTATGTCATAAAATTAGCAGAATCGGGGGCCTGTTTGTATTAAATGTCATATAATACAAACATGTAATATGGTTCTAGTATGCGGACAAGTCCGCATACTAGAGCCATATTACATGCTCTGCTTGGTTTGGGTCTAGATGGCTTCCCTGTGATATATATTTGAGGGTAGATTCTATTGACTATTATTGAAGAAACTAAATGCTGTTATTACTTAAATAATGTTGCATTATAATAAACCAAAGAAGAAAAAAGACGGTTCGCACTCCAGGAGTGCCCGCAGAAGGGAAAACTTTAAATTAATAAATCGAGTCCATGTAGAATTTGTTATCGACGCATTATATATATTGTAAATATTATATTTATGTTCTATAGCTATTAATAAAAAAAAATATAGATTTTTATTCAAAATACAGCTTTTGGTACGTATCTTAAAACAGTAAGTAAAAGTATGCAAATCAACTATGAAATGTTTTGAAACTGACTAATACCAATGAATTTGTTTTCAATATTTTACCTAATTATGTGATAACACTGGTAACCCTGATAATAGGTAAGCCGGCTTGGTTAAAATGGCTTCACTTCGCTCGCGCGTATTGCGTTTCTATGCGTTATTATTCTAAGTCTAGAATAATCTACAATAAGGCAAATATTTTTTAAAAATAAGGCCATCTTTCGGATTATAACAAAATCATTTAGGCCCCCTAAATGATTTGGCCTAATACCGACAGATGGCCTATTTTTTATTATTTTAATTTTCAATTTTAGCTAAATATACTATTTCTTAAATAGTAAACTAACATTTTTAAAATTGATAATGTACTCGGGCGAGATTATTGTGATGAAATTTTCATAAAATAGATTGAGTTATTATCACAACTATTATACATATAAGACAAGGTTACTTATATAATCTCTAAGCTGGATGGTCCTGTAAAGATATTAAAAAATATATATATAGTGGACTTACTTACTTACACTTAGTACATATTTGTCCTTATTTTATTTATTATTATTAAAATTAAAACAACCAAGATATAATCTGTATATTTTTATTTTTTCTTAGAGCTTTTAACACGTTCGCGCGCGGTAATTTTACCAAACATTTTACAGATAATCACCAAAAATTTCCATGCATGCCGAAAATTCAAACTTATTCTTTCCTTCTTTCTTCGCTGTATACAGAGAAAAAGATAAAAAGAATAAGTCAAAATTTCTGTCAGAAGAAATTAATAAATTACAAAAAGAAAAAATAATCACAAAAGTGTTAGAAGCCCAGGTTCAAACCCGGTACTTTCTGAAACCATAAGGACTACAGTCGAAGCACTTACCGCTAAGCTACGAAGCTTCTTAGCGTATCTAGCAAAATAAACACTCTGTAGCTAATGTTGTATGACGTCAGTCCTCGGTTACGAGTCAAAGGTCAAGTGATCCTGACGCGATAAGGACACGTGATCCTGACGCGAGTTTAACACTTTTTACCCATTCAACGCCGCTAAAGAAGTTTTCACTTCAATAATTTTTAATCTAAAGTTTGTTATCGAAACACAGTTACAGGGCCATATATAGATACATATACTTACGCCTATGGCCCATGTGCAATAGGTGGAGATGGCAGGATGTCATCTTCTTCTGTTCTTACACATTTCACAAGGTTTTCATCCGCCGTTTTTTCAATATATGAAAAATTACGGCACGGTAACGAAAGCTTGTTAGTAAAATAAATAATATTTCATAAAGATTATTCACCCGGTTTTCTGCTTGTTTTTCTAACAACGAGTTCAAAATGTCAGAAGACACATACGGACGAGTATCTCTCAACTTAATCCAATCATTGTGAGTGTGCCGTTGGCCACCACGCAAGGGGCGTATCGAATGATATCAACAGAATTAGATTAATTACTGTTCAGTTTTTGTACCTCAGTCTAGGTCAGTGTTTCTCAATCAATAGATTACCCTGAATCTCCAAATTTTGTGAACTATATTCGCGCGGTGAAACCGCTATAATAATTAGAAATTTGGATAATTCAATCATGGGAAGTCAGCCATAATTTGTTTTTAAAATAGATACCGTTTTCACCAGAAATCATTGTTTGATTGAATATATTAGGTTTGATTATTAGAGTGGAATTTCCAATAACAGCGTTAGAAAAATTACCCGGTTGATAGTAGGTAATAGAATCTTTGTAGATATTAGAACTTATAAACCATGCAATAAATTTATTAATGGCATATTCGGAGGCTCTCAGAGCTGTAAATGCTATATACAGAGTGGAAAAGAAAGATAGCCTTTAGTAGTGTCCTTGCCATAAAATCGTGAATTTCACTCAAAAAAATCCTTGAAATCTATACTTATAAATTAAAATTGACAAACTAAAGTACTTTAAGACAAAGATCCATCTGGTATCATATTAACACCAAAATTGCATATTCAAATGAAATTACTAGTCCCTCTCTTTCATACAGATACCGCCACTAGTCAGTAGGGCTTTTTTATTCCACTTGGGTGACAGACAAGCACATGGACCACCTGATGGATAGAGGTTACCGTGGCCTCGCCCCCTGTATGGGGAGGCACGCATCGTCCCGCGATGCGCGCCGCCGCCGTGGCCTGCTTCTGCTAGTGTGACGGGCGGCTCTACCCGTCATCCTCAGGCCCGCGCTAATGGGGGGCGGCAGTCGTTCTGCGCTCTCCAACGCCCGGGCTGCCTACGATCGCGGGCAGCGATGTCCGCGAGTCTGTCTCGCTCATCGTTTCACGAGCATGACTTGCTTGCAGAAGGAGGCACTGGCCGCCCACGCATCCATACAGCGGACCATCGCCGCGAGCAGGGTGGAGATCGTGAGCACTCTCACCCCCAGGGCCGCCACAAGCTCCCGCCTCGGCATCTTCCAAGCCGGACATGTGCAACCCCGAGTCTACTCTCGTGTCGCAGTAATGACACTCGGGCGTTGGCTCTATGCCCATCAGATGCAGATACCGCCCGAAGCTAACGTGTCCGGTAATGATCTGCGTCTGATGGTACGAGAAGGTATCATGTGGCCTCCCTAAGCCACTCCCCCATGATGGGTCTTACCGCCGCAGATAGCTCAGTGGTCAGAGCATTCCCTCTGTAAGGAAAAGGTCGCAGGTTCGAGTCCCGCCCTGAACAGTTAATAATTTTTCCTATCTAAATCAATTTCAATAGTTAGTATGCAAAATGCTGTAAAATTTAATTCAACAGATCTTAATACTTTGAGATATCGTGTCCCAGACATTGCTTAAGTTTTCCTAGATGTTATTATTAGGTGTAAATGCCAAGGGCGGGTGTAATAGAGGGTTAATGCACGGGTGCGCAATGTCTGAGCTAATACTGAGACGTATAATTATATGTGTCGGAGTGACTCGGAGCTCGGAGCCGCGCGTGGAGTATGGGACGAGCGGACTAAGTTTTTAGTTTTGTGCTGATAAATAAATAATTACTAACGGTGTAGTGTAGTAGCGTAGGTGTAGTGCACAGTGTGTGTAGCGTACAAAGAAACATTATTTTAATTATAAGACTACACCTGTTGTACCTGCAATCTGTGAATAAATAAATGAATATGAATACTGTTTTATTTATGTTTTTGAAGTGAAAACTTCTTTAGCGGCGTTGGATGGGTAAAAAGTGTTAAACTCGCGTCAGGATCACGTGACCTTTGACCCGTAACTGACGACGTTGTAGGACGACATGACGACTTAAAACATTCCTACCTACAGAGTGTTTATTTTGCTAGGTACGCTAAGAAGCTTCGTGGCTTAGCGGTAAGCGCTTCGACTGTAAGTCCTAATCGTTTTAGATAGTACCGGGTTCGAACCTGGTCTTCTGACACTCGTTGTGTTTTTTTTTTTGTAATTTATTACTTTTTGTGATTATTTTTTCTTTTTGTAATTTATTAATTTCTTCTGACAGAAAATTAGCAGAAATTTAGTGGTAGGTTCTATGATTGGCGCTATATTGTAGGCATGGTATGGTATGGTATGTTTTTTTTATCTTTTTCTATGTATATAACTAAGAAAGAAGAAAAGAAAAAGTTTTCACTTCTGCCGGCACTCCCGGAGTGCAACCTGTCTTTTTTTTCTACAGTAACATAATGCTGCAGTTGATATTAGTATTAATATTATTTAATTAAAACTTGTAACTTACTAACTATTTATATTGTCCTATATTTCCGTCATTTATGAACCTATATCAAAAAAATATTTTTGCATTGGGTTTAGTGAAGCTCACAGATGGTCCTATATCAATTTTATCGTACTGGACCTTGGACTCACCAGAGAACTCCTCAAAATCAAATGGAAAATGATTGCTTTTAAGCTAGTTTTAGGACAATCCTGTGGCAAAGTAAGTTACATTATGATGGTCAAGGACGTACTGGGATTACCTAGTCTTGAACTATGGAGGCAGACAACCGAACTCCTTAATTATATATAGCATGAATGTCTCGTATATGTTATTGAGGTCATGAATAACATAAACAATACACGAACGATCACATCATCAATCTTATGAAACAAATCTCAAACTTTACTAAGGCTAGACTGGATTTAATCACTAAAAGGAGAAAAAAAAAGAATACACTTTTAAGAACCACTAAATAACTTGGACAGAATAGTAAATCTGTAAATTCAGTTACAAATAACTAATACTGTTAGAAGTCGGTGCCAACGTTGTATGTGGTGCTTGAACTATTATGCTGGAATCAATTAAAATGTGACCTCGGGCTAGGCGTATAAAAATAACGTTTTCGCTAATCACAATATTCACAAGTATTTAAGGGAAGTGAAGTGAATCGAGCCCGGTCCGGAATAAATGATTTGATTTTTAACAAAATATTTGTATGCATTAGATGTTATATCAATGAACATCCAGAACTAGCAACATCATTTTCTTGGTTATTATGACAGTGGTATTTTATATCTAATAGTTATTACGAAAAACGAATCCGTGGGTCAGGCACATCAATCATGTCATTATAATAACGTAATCAAATATTTCATAAATTACATCCAAATCAAGTCATCGCACAAGTCTATGCCGAATTGTGATCATAAATCAAACTACAAACACATAATTAGCAGTTTTTGTGGCCGCCATCTTTGAATATACTAAACTAAGCCCCGAAATAAGCAAGCTATCCGAGCTACTCAACATTCTTTGAGTTTTTAATAAGGTCAGTAATATAAAATGGTCTGAGAAGAATGCTAATTAGTTAGTAGAGTATGCTCTCAGTCAATAATGTAATTGAAACGATTGTTTCATCAGAGGTACAAACTATTTCAACTTGTCAATCAAAATCAATCACTCGCAGTCCACTGCTGGACATAGGCTTCTTCCAGTATTGCGGGGTTTTGGGCTACTGTTTCCATGCTGGTCAGAAGGGTTAGCACAAGGTTTTATTTCGAACGAGCTGACCCGCCTCGGCCTCACCCGTGGCATACTTCAACCCCGTAGCACCACTAAGCTATTACACGTCACTTAATAGTTTTGCCATCCCGGAACCTCTCCACTAACACTTGAACTTTATGATATGGTATTAAAGTTCAAACTGATTTTTAAGTATTGTATGGAAGTATAGAAAAGTGTTCTTTTGAAACTTTTTCAGGCAATTTTTTAATTTTTTCTTTGCGTAAGAACCATCCCCATACTACAAGGACTGTTCTAAAAAAATAATTAGTGTAATCGGTTCAACTGTTCTGGAGATTTGCGCTTAGCAACACATTTATTTTAATATTATAGAATTTCCTACTCTCGTAGTGATGTCATCTGCGTATTTTTCCGTTTGACGCTTCTTACGACACCCTTCGGATGAGATAGGGTGATAATACTTGTATTCTTTCTCCGTCACTATATGGATAACGACACCCTTCGACAGTTATGATTGGCAACTTGTAATTTAGACATATTAAACATTTCGCAGTATAAAAATACACTAACAATCTACGCTTCTTGCTTCATAAGATCGCTGTCTTCATAACCCCACACAATGGCATACACGCTGGACCAGTTGATCTTCTGACTAATTGACTGAGATATATTGCTCTCTCAATATGAAACAGTAATATATGTAATTATAATCCCATTAAGTAATTGTTTTATGAAATATTTTAGTGGCTCTTTGCTTCAGGGGACCTTGTACGTTTGATATCCGGATTTGGTTGACTGTCATTTATACGTATTTGATTACATATAATATAGATTCTTGGTATTGCTACCCACAGCCATATTTTTATTATTTTGAAGAATGGCCTGCAGGTGTATCACTAACAGTAAATAGCATTATTAGCCACTTTGCTGCCACCACATCAACGGGGCTAGCCTAAAACCCACCTCTAGTAAAATAAAAATCCATAAGAGAAGTTAAGAACCAGTGTGAGAAACATGTAGCAAGAAGGACACAATGACTTCAGCAAGAAGGAGACTATTATTGTTCGAAACGATCATAAAATTAACAAATCTTAAGCGTTCCAATTATGCGAAACTCATCATAAATTGTGTTCATAAATATAGTTATGGCTTCGTGTTAGTACATGGATGGAAAATAGAATTTCCATAATACTTCAACTATAAATATGTACCTATTGCAATGGTAAAAGTAACAAACAAGTGTTCTTGTTTATTTGTCACGCATGTGCTCGTAAAACTTTGAACAGTTGTTTTTAGCATTTATATGAAAATTTCTGGGGCATTGCAACATTTGTCTGACACTATTAGTGTAACGTATAGGGGACTCAACATTGTCCCCTGAAGTATACCTTGCTAGAATTTTCTCATGTATGGTAACTAATCCGAGCGTGTGATAAGTGTATCTATTGATATCATAATACAGCTAGTAACGAACCAAAGCGAATACCGTTACTAAAGTACACAAACAGTCAATCGTTCAAGCTATTCAATGACGAGTGCAATCACCTTTATCGGAGCAGATCACTCGGTTACACGAGCCGGTTTATTTCTACTGTGTTTAGAATTTTAAAATATACTCTACTATTTATATATAAACCCAATTAAAAAAAAAGAAGATCTATTGTTTCTAGTTTTTCTTTAAGTTCTAGACTCGTGAGTGAAAAATCACTCAATGATTAATCGTGAATTTTCTGAAACTATAACACCTAAAAACTTGAAATTTGTCAAATAGGTTCATAGGGTGCAGGCATCGGCTAAGAACGGGAGGTTGGGAGTTTGGTTGAAAGTCAAATGTTTTTAAAGTTAGAAACTAGAGAATTAAAATGTGTCTCCATAGATGGTGTGGAGGTGAACTAATAATGTATTCTTAGAAACCAACTTCCTTTTGGGCTTAAGACAGGGGATGGTAGTTTGTATGAGTCTAACTCACTCCATGCATACGAAGTCGCAGACGCGCTAGTACTATTATTATTCTGGGTGCTTCGCGGTGACTTCGCGTACGGTGCCACCGTCACGTGTTACGCGGATGACACGCTGGTGACAGTGAGCGGGGCTACGCCCCGCGAGGCGACCCTGAGGGCCACGACTGCAGTTGCTCAAGTCGAGGAACGGATCCAGCGGCTGGGTCTCGAGGTGGTTCTGCACAAGTCCGAGGCCATGGTTCTTTCATGGCCCTCGGTGCAGGCCAGGCCCGGGAGCCAGCCTTACAGTGGGAGGCACTCCCATCGACATCAAGCCCCAGTTGAAATACCTGGGGCTCGTGCTTGACGGTCGATGGGACTTCGGACAGCATTTCTGAAGTTTGCGCCCCAAGTTGGTGACCACTACGAATGCCTTGGGTCGGTTGTTGCCCAACTTGAAGGGCCCAGAGGCCTCCTGCAGGAGACTTTACGCGGGTATCGTGCGGTCCATGGCCCTATACGGGTGCCCCGTGTGGACGGACACCCTGGGGGCCAGATTCCTGCCTCTGCTCCGTACGGCGCAGAGCACGATGGCCTCCAGGGCCATCAGGGGATACCGCACGATATCCTTCGAAGCGGCGAGGCTCCTGGCCGAATCGCCACCGTGGATCCTGGAAGCGAGGACCCTTTCGGCACTATATCAGTTCCGAAAGGAGGCGCGGGAGCGGGGATTCGATCCCGAGCCCGAGGATATTCGTGTCGAGAAATCCCGGCTCCACCCGGACATGGTCCTGCTAGGGTGACGGGTGGAGGCCATGATAACCACTTTCTATCACTGCAGTAGTACGAATATGAGTGTAGGTACATAGTAACTTTTTGCTACAAAAACTGACGTTCATAAAGATCAAAGTACTGGCTATGAAAATATATTTTATTAGTGACAGCATGCTAACGGATTGAAACATAATGGAAAATAAATCAATGTCATTTGGTTTATCACAGAGCAAAATATTTCGTGAAAATTTCGAAATTAAGTTTTATTTTGCTGAGTCCGAAAAAGGCTCCGGTAGTAATAACTAAAGCCATGCAACTTTAGGTTTTGTCTTTTAAATCCGTGATGATTTTAATATAACTTCTTTTTTATGCGAACTAAAGAAGAAGCAGTTTTATGATCCATGGATAGTTGTAGGTAAGTAGAAGTAGTAATCATTTACAAACAAACTGCTATTGTATTATGAAACTAAAGTAGGTATGATGCATTGCAATTCATGCAAATCTTAGTAAACTAAAACAAACTTCGAAAGTCTTTCTTTTAATAAATACAAGGTAAAACAAACAGGGGATCTTTCTTCAATGTAACTACTAACAAATTATGGATGGTTATCTGAAATAAGTGATCATAATAATAATAATTTATTGAGAGTAAACTCTTAAAAAGCCACTGAATGTTCAAACACAATAATAGTAGTTGTTGTGCTGTTAGTGGGAAGACCAAAGGCTTGTCCTGCTTTGTTCAGCAGGGTCAGCAGCACGAGTGTGACTCCCTTGGTGTCACACACGTCAATAGATCACGGTTACCACTTACCGTGTGTAATAATACGAGAAATATACCTTTAACATAAAGCTAGGCTTTATTCAATTAGAAATTATACATGACACAACTTGACAGTTTAACACAATTCATAGAAATAATTTAAAGTACACAGAGTTCAGCAATATGCATAAACACTCTTTGAATTAACAAAGAGTTAATAGCATATCATTCACCGCGGCTCTGAGAAGATTCCTCCACAGTTACCACAACAACACACGCTCATGCTGTAATCCTTGAGGTAGTGCGGCGGTTTTCGAGCCCTGGTAGATCTCCTTAACGCTTCTGGCTCTGGCACTGGAGCTACATCAGGCTGTGGCTGTACAACATCTCGAAGAGGTGTAAAACTGTCTCTTCCTGACACAGATTGGTGCTTGGAGCTATCTTGAATTATAATTGGGGATTCTCGCGTATTAGAATCAGGTTCTGTTTCTTGAGTAATGATTTCTCCCTGACCTCCAATCGGGGCTAGGTGCCTATTTGACACAGTTGTTTCACGGCCATCAGGGAGCCGAATATATGAATAATCTGGGTTTGCTTCTAGCAGATCCACTTCTTCCACTAGAGGCTGATATTTGCTGGCTCGGTCACAGCGGCGTAGAAGAACCTGCCCTGTTCCAGTCAACCACGTAGGCATCGAGGTTCCGTTAGGAGATCGTCTGCTATGTCGGAACATCCTCTCGTGTGGTGTACAATTAATTGCCGTACTCAACAGTGAGCGTATAGAATGTAGAGCGAATGGAAGAGCTTTCTCCCACTCTTCCTTCGGCAAATTATGGGTTCGTAGAGCCAATTGAACTGTTTTCCATAATGTTGAATTTAATCTTTCGACCTGGCCATTCCCTTGGGGGTTGTAGGCAGTAGTGCGACTCGTAGCGACACCTCGTGAGTGAAGAAATTCTTTAACTTCTGCGGACATGAACGACGAACCCCGGTCAGAGTGTATGTACGCCGGCATACCAAACAACATGAAAAGCGAATTCAGATGCATAATTACAGTCTTTGCACTTACATCAGTGCACGGAAAGGCAAATGGAAAACGTGAATATTCGTCGATAACAGTGAGTATAAATCGATTCTTGGTATTTGTTGGGACCGGGCCCTTAAAATCAATACTAAGACGCTCAAAAGGTGAAGTGGCCTTTATGAGCTCAGGAAGCGGGTCCTGATTTCTGAAAAACTTTGGCTTTATCTCTGCACAAGTTCGGCAATTGCTTGTCATAGTCCTTATCTCTTCGATAGTATAAGCCAGATTTTTTGTTTTGAGCCAATGATGCATTCTTGTCACACCGGGGTGACAGAGATGATCGTGCAATTCCTTTAGTTTAAGATTACGTGATTGTAAACTCAGGCTAGCAGAGACTCTGGATAGTAGATCAGCGACGTGGTTTTCTCGCCCAGGTCTGTAAATTATGTCGTAATTGAACGGAGCCAGTTCAAGTCGCCATCTCTGAATTTTCTCATTCTTTATCTTGCTTGGCAGCTTAGCATTGAACATGAAACTGACAGACCTTTGATCGGTAATAAGATTAAAAGGTTTTCCGATCAGGAAATGTCGCCATTTCTTTAAAGATTCAACGATGGCGTAGGCCTCCTTTTCTATGGCGGAATGTTTTTGTTCGCAGTGGTTTAAAGTTCTTGAATAGAAAGCAACTGGTCTAGAGTTTTGAGATAGAGTGGCTGCGATCGAATGTTCAGCGGCGTCCGTTTCAACTGTGAAAACCAAGTTGTTATCAATAGCATTTACGGAAGACTTGGCGATTATTGATTTCAAGATTTCAAAAGATTTCAGTGCTTCTTCGCTTAAAGGAAACTGCGAGGTGTGAGCTAGAGCATGAATTCTCTCGGAAAAATTGGGAATCCATTTGGAGTAATGTGCAAACATTCCCAAAGTTCTGCGGAGTGAAGCAATATCATTGGGCGGAGGTAAGTCGAGCAGAGGTTGCAATCTATTGTTATCTGGCTTGATTATGTGGTTGTCAATAGCGTAACCCAATATGTTGATCGATTTGAGGCTGAACTTACTTTTCTCCTTGTTTATTGTAAGCCCATACTTATTGAGTGCATTGAGAGATTTTTCTAGATTTCCATCATGGTCTTCTTGTGTTTTACCGCAAACGGTAATATCGTCGAGATATGCGAACGTCCCTGTTAATCCTTCCTTCCGGATCACCCAGTCGATAGTTCTTTGAAACGCAGATACGCCGTTTGTGACGCCGAAAGGAATTCTAGTGAATTGGTAAAGATTTCCTGCAGCTTCAAACGCAGTGTAGATTTTCTCATGAGAAAGTATCGGCACTTGGTGATAAGCACTCTGAAGATCGATAGCACTGAATATGTTGTAATTAGAGATCTTAGTAACAGTTTCTTCTATCTTTGGCAGAGGGTAAGCATCTAACTGTGTGTATCGATTAATAGTTTGCGAATAATCAATCACCATCCTTTTCTTGTGATTAGAGTTCTTAGTAATTAAGACCTGCGCTCTCCACGGCGATTGGCTCTCTTCAATTATACCGTCTCGTAACAATTTTTCTACTTCGGACGTGATAAACTGTTGATCTTCAGATGAGTACTTGCGAGATCTTATAGCGATCGGCTTGCAGTCTAGAGCACGATTCGAAAACAACGGCACTGCAGGTACGGTTGCTTCAGCTACAGAGCAAACTTTGAGCGCTTGCTTCGATCCACCAAATTCAAACTCCAGAGTCGAGTGCAGTTTTAATATGTCATGACCAATAATCATGTCAGCACACAAATCCTTTACGATTAGGAGTTCAATGTTTTCGTAAGAGTACTTTCCTATGCGAATAGTTTGATGAGTGAGGCCATTTACTCGTGATGTCAGTGACAGTGAAGCCATCATCACTGTTTGTTGACAGTTAAGCTTCCTTAGCTTTAGAAGATTTGCAAAATCTTCGTTTATGAAACTTATGCTGCTTCCCGTGTCAATTAAAGCGTCAGCACGAACACCTTTGATATAAGCTTTAACCATAGCTTTTTGAAGTGAAGTAGGTGAAGCAGCTGTTATACAAGCGGTGCAGTGCTTACAACCATCATCAGTACTGGAAATGGCGGCACTGTTTTGACCTTTGCTACGACAAACAGTCGAAAAATGTCCCCTCTTACCACAAGCATGACATTCAACATCAGCTGCCGGGCAGGTTTTGCGAGCATGAAGGGGGCCGCCGCAGAAAAAGCACTTGCGTCGATGAGTTTTTGTTACCGTGGATCTAGGTGCAGCAGCTACTGTTTCAAGAGATCTAGAAGTAGACGAAGCGGCAGTTTCTTTGTTTTCTGAAGAATGAGACATAGAGTTGACAATTGGAGTTTGGCTATTAAATAGCACCGAGTTAGTTTCAGCCGTTTCCATAGATAGCGCTAGATTGTAGGCTTGCTCCAGGGTCAGCGTCAAATTTTCTAACAGTCTCTGACGAATGTTAGATGAATTTATCCCGGCTATAAAAGCTCCACGTATGCTATCATTTCTATTCGTTTCAGCGTCCACGGCATTGAATTGGCATTCTTTAGATAGTTGTCTAAGTGCCTGAAGATATGTGTCAATAGATTCTCCTGACTGCTGGCGCCTCGTCGCGAGTACATGTCTGGCGTATATAATATTATTAGGTTTTACATACAAGGCATCCAGGATGGCGATGGCATCGGCGTACGTTGTACAATCGCTGATGTATGCAAAAACTCTCGGCGAAACATAGTTCACTAGCAGCTGTAGCTTGACGGCGTCGAGAAGAGGAGCAGGAGCAGCAGGTACGCCAGCTTCCGTTGCAACGGGGGCGGACGCGGCTTCACGAGCGGTTAAGAAGTTAACGAAGGTCCGCTTCCAATGTTCCCACTCAGGCGCGTTGGTATTAAATGATGGATCACCATCAAAACGTTCGGGTCGTAAGAATCTATCCATATTCTAATTGAATAAATTGTAATAATACGAGAAATATACCTTTAACATAAAGCTAGGCTTTATTCAATTAGAAATTATACATGACACAACTTGACAGTTTAACACAATTCATAGAAATAATTTAAAGTACACAGAGTTCAGCAATATGCATAAACACTCTTTGAATTAACAAAGAGTTAATAGCATATCACCGTGTGCTTGACTTCCACATAGGTGGTATAAAATGAAAGACATGACCTTGAATTATGATAAGTACCTATAAATTGGCAGTGATAGCAACTGCAACTATGTTATAGTGCCCGAGAGTTTAGATTCAACTATCATAAATTTCTAAGGATTAATTTTGTTTCAGAAGCAATTTTTTGACACAATAAAAATGGTACTTTGTCTCAACACACTCGCCACGCTTATTGTTCTTATTATTGTATGCGTTCCTGTTTGCGCCAAGCACTATGTCCGTCAGACTGAACTAAAAGGCTGTATGCAGTGTAGTTAAGTGCCCTACCTGCATGCTGCACGGAAGATAAGGTTGGTACGGCAAAATGTGTCATTCAGGTTGACATAATGGATCTTTACGATACCTAGTCATAAAAATAACCCTGAAAACTTTTATAGAAATTCTGGCTGCATGCATAGCTTACCGCTACTCAAATTCAAGTTTATATTCTGCTAATATTAAGTTTACTTGTCATTACTGTTATCTTATCCTTATCCTAAATAAGAAGGAGGTTATATTTACCATGCTGCTACTCATATAATTACAATGTTGCAGAAAGTAATCTCGATTTTATCCACGAGACACGTAGTCACGCATATATTTACTAGCGCCCCATCTCGGCTTCGCATGGGAAAACAGAAGAAAAGTCTATAACCTGATTGCAGTACTACCTACTGGGTTCGACTGTCTACGTTGAATCTCATTCCGACCTACTTAACGCAACATAATAATTCCCAGAACACAATTACAGCACTATTTCTCATACCTCTTTCTAAAACAACCAAGTATAATAATCGTGAATCCATTCAGAGCCCTATTTAGGGCTTAACTGTCAAAATTTTAAGGCAGGCCTAGTAGATAGATAGATAATTCTTTATTGGACACCAATAGACTTACGCCAGAATTAGTAGGTAGCATGTATATAATCTAATGCACAATGGGCGGCCTCATCGCTGGAAGCGATTTTTTTCCGGCAACCAGGAGTTAATACCTTACATTGACGATTCAGAATTATAAAAAATAAATATTATATGTACTAGCCTTCCACCTGCGACTGAGCCCGCGCGGATCTTTTAACTCCGGTTCTACTCAATTAATTTCAATCAAATAAACGTGAGATTTTAAGTGTGATCCAAGACCTTTTGTACAAATCTTTCATTCAAAACCTTGGCTAGTCGATCTCTTGTCATTTGATTGGATGCCGGTGTTTAACGTACGGCCTAGTTGTACCAAATTAACTGACTGATTTAAACATATCAGTGATTATGCCACTGACATCTGGTTGAAAGTGGTATGATAGCTAGCATGTAACTGAATATCAGGATCATGTCATTATGTTAATAGATACGATTTAATAATGCACGTTTGTTTCAGAAATTCACGTCACGCACTTTTGTTTCAGAAACACCTTTGATCCAAATAAATGAATCGGTGAAGCTTTCTTATTGCGCAGAATTTTATTTAGAGGAGTATGGTTTGCTTTGACCCACTTCTTTGCGTTGTTGTCATAACTCTTTTGTAAGTTACTATTGTCCTAAACATAATGTAGTTTGGACTTCCAGTAATAAAGATAGGAGCACGTCACCGTAATCTGCCCGTCTGTAAAGTTTATAGCATATTCTAATCTGCTTCAGGTGTGGCTGTGTGATTGCCAAGCGTAAGCGGTAGAATGAAGCGGATCCCCGTGTCACTGTTGTGTTGTTATGTTGCGAATATAAATAATGTGTTTTAAGATTTCTTTTTCATTTGAGCCATCGTGATGTTCTTTGTTCATTAAGTCAGTTTTTATTTAATATTAAATTTCGTAATAAATTTTTGAATGACTTTTTAATTACATGAATTGAATTTTGTTATTATGATACCAGCTATGGCCGGCCGGCTTATTGTGTGGATTGTGATACGAGCCGTGTTCCACGGTTTCACGTGCTATACTTTACCATTTGGACACCGGCCCACCCCGTATTCCTGATCACCCGGCTATTTTTAAATTATTTTTTGGTTGAGAGTGCACAACGTTCCCTAAGAAACACCCACCAGTGGGTGGAGCAGCAAATAGGAATTTATATCCACCCACACACTAGTGGGTGGATTGGTAATCATGAATGACCCTTATTCACTCACTCAACTTTTGGCTACGTTGCAAGTAGTTACCACTTGATCAACAAATATCAAAATCATCTAGCTGTTGCCAGAATTCTGAACTCGTTTCCACTCCTGTTTCATGTTGTTTTTTGCTTTCATATGAATTTGATAAACAACCAGAAGAAAACATGAATTATCGACGCAGTCAATTGTAAGTAAAAAAAAAGATAATTTTAAAACTTTTATTAGCAGTTAAGCATGGTAGCACCTCGGGCGCGGAGTACGGCGGTCTGACGTCAACCGAACTCGTTGAGGGAGCAGCAGCATCTGCAGTTGACAAATATTTACACATGGACCAATTTGAAAATTAAGTAAATTGTAATAATAAAATCGTATTTATGTGAGACATTCACCGGGACCAGCACGGCCAACGAAAGTCCTGTTTGGCATACTATGGAGCCATTTCAATATACCAACAACTCCGGTTCACGAAGTGTGTTCTTATGTCTAGAAAATGGTGTGACAAATTATCCTACCACAACTCTATAAAAGCGGTCTGATGCATTACCGCCAAAATCGACATGGAAATAAACAGTTTATACTAAAAATCAAACCAACCAAAGCAAAATTCCTAAAGGTGTTTTTCCGAAGTTGACAACTGCAGACGTATGCAGCACATTACGTGTTAAACTTCGAAACTAATAAAGGGGACCATTGAGAAGCCGCAATGAATTACACGTATCTACTGCGTGCGTCTGCAATTGTCGTATGCGGCAGCGAACTTCGGAATCTTACCTTAAAGGTCATGTTTAAAAAGCCAAATCCCTATATAAAGAACTGCCTGAAATTCTGTATGGCAAACAATAAAAGCTCATGAAGCAAAAATCATAAGAAGTAAACTGACTAAAATTAATTATATCTAAACATGCCTTAGAACCAAGAAGCCTATCAAGCAAAATGCCTAAAATAATGTGAAATACAAACTTTTATTATCATTTTCCTATCGTTATTATCGTTGCTCAAGACTGCGATCCATTAATCAGGTGATTAAACTTAGTGACTTTTTATAATTTTGACTAAACTACCAGCCTACTATGACGCGAGTCTACCCTTCTAGACAAGTGCCAATTCATTGTCCGGCGTTTGGTAGAATAGAATGACAAATGTATGGGATTTGACGTTTATGACATGCGTTAACGACCACTTACCAAAAGCCGGGCAACGAATTGTCACTTGTCTAGAGGCGCAGAGCTGCTGCCTAAATAAAATTGCAATTGAATTGCTAGTGCGCATCATGGTAGACTCAATGAATGGTTTAAGGAACTAACGATTGGCGACGTAACCCTTTTAAATACTAAATGTTGATTCATCACCTTTTTACTTAAATTCAAAAAGTGCCGTTAAGAAATGTGACGCTGCTTCACCAACAGTGTCCATATCTACATTAGGAACCAAAGTTAAGATTTTATTTAGCGAATAAAATCATAACTTTGGTTCCTAATGTAGATATGGACACTACTACTAGAAGGAGGGAGTTTCTTACGTATTCTTGAGTATCTAGTAAAGGGTCTAGTAATCAATTGGAACGTACACATATAGTACAGTGCCAACTATGAGAGTTATTGGTACCCAGACCATAATCTCAATAATCCAGCACCACATGGCGACCACCCATATTAAACATCTACATCGTGAATGATGGATTTGCTCCTGTAACAAAGTATGCTGTTTAGAGTCTAGGGTAGGTAAGTTCAGCGGTGAAGTTGTTCTGTCAGGTGTCATATCAAGATCTGAAGTTATAGCGTATCAACAAGATTGTCCAAAAATTGTGTTACCTAGTAGAACACCACAACTAACAGATTTCTAATATCGGTGTACCCCACATCTCGAATTATTATTAATACATAACTATGTTAAAATTTAGGGGCTAGGGTTACACGGGGGACTAAATTTCGAACTAAATTTGAAAATGGTGGATCGTGGGGTACTTATAAACGAGGCACGTCAAAAACGGCCTTCCGTTATTTGGGTGACTGTTGGAGGATTTGTTTTATGGTACGAAAAACTCAATTTTATTGATTGTACCTAATGAATAATAACTATGAGTTGGTTTCCCACTCAACAAATCCTCTGGGTACTCGGGCGTATACAACCACAAGTTATTCGTACCATGGAACACATCCTCCAACAGACACCCTCATCTTACTCACCCAGATAAATATACTTAGGCAGCTTCTGCTATATTATACATACAGCTTATTGTGATAAACTACACATTTTATCCGAAGTTATAATACTGCTACAATTTTTTTTATTTCTTATTTTATATAAAAAACTCAACGCAAAATTTTACTATGACATCTTCCACTAGACATGAGAATGAAGCAATGACAGTTACTATGGTAAGAATAAGAAAACGTATTCTGCCAGTCTTTTACTTCCAATAAAAGGTCAGTTTATGAGCACTAATAAAACTCTTATAAAAAATATTGGTCTAAGATCCGATATAACAACTACCTTCACCCATCTGTTTCTCGCCATACCTCGCATTCTTAGATAAAACCAATATCCCACGCTTTGTCACCCGGTGCTGCGACAACAATCCCCTCTTTTTTCACGCCTTCCCTCCTCTTCATCCTCACGGCAGCGCACAATAACAGTAGATTGGTCTACACAGCGGCAAAAAACTCTCCTTCGGGCTCGCTATTTGAAGTGGAGTCCACGAACATTTGTGGGCTCCATACAAACCTGAACGCCGTCCAGACGGCGAAACC
Source organism: Eilema caniola (assembly GCA_949126895.1). NCBI lineage: Eukaryota > Metazoa > Arthropoda > Insecta > Lepidoptera > Erebidae > Eilema > Eilema caniola. The sequence goes on along the minus strand of OX421460.1, from coordinate 15,366,668 downwards.
AGCAATGCTGTTTCTTACAGAGACACAAATACGCCGTCCTGATTACACGACCTACTTGCTCTACCCCGGTTATGTCCTTGAGGAGAATTTCCGCGCAAAAGCCGGGGTGTGCGTGTTTGTTAGGGCGGTTGTTTGTTGTCGCCGTTTGCGCTGCCTAGAGGACCTATCCTTTTCCACCCTTTGGGCACACATATACTATGGCTCTCTACGAGTCAGATCTATGTGTGCCTCTACCACTCCCATACAGGAGATGCCGAGACAACTCGACTCTCTGAATACCTAAGTCAGGCGGCTGATGATGCGCAGGAGCGGTTTCCGAACGCTGAACTGGTGTCTTTGGGGGATTTTAACGCCCAAACAACCCACGCGGGAAGAGCCGCCCATGCATTTGCTCTGGCACATGGCCTGACCCAATTGGTACACGAGGTCACTAGCATACCAAAAAGGTCGGAGCATGAGCCCTCTCTGCTAGACCTCCTGTTGACAGTCACCCGGACCAGTACAGTGTTTCGGTGAGCGCCGCTTTAGGTGAATCCGACCATTGTCTGGTCCGTTCCGAGGTGAACATTATAGCGCCCCACGACCCGTGCAGGGGAAGCGGCGTCTCTGGCACTACTCGTCAGCGGACTGGGATGGACTACGTGATTATTTTGCGTCCATCCCGTGGGTTGAACGCTGCTTTGAAGGTAAGAACCCATCTGAGGCCGCAACTGCTGTCGCAGGTGAGATCAGTCTGGGCATAGAATATTATATCCCCTACACTGATGTCACCGGTGTACGCAGAGCGCGCCCCTGGTTCGGGCGCGAGTGCGCGGAGGCTGTTAATCATAAACAGTCTGCGTACCGCGCTTGGATGAGGGCGCGCGCTATGTGCGATCCCCACGTGGGCCACTTTAAGGCGGCGTACAACAGAGCCACAAAGGTCTGCAAGAGGGCTTACGTCAGAGCTTATACCCAGCGCATAGCGCGGCTTGGTCAGGAGCTAGTAGTGCATCCCACGGGCAGCCGTGGCTACTGGCGACTGGCCAAAGCCATGCAAGCCAACTTCTGCCAGCCTTCGCTGCCCCCGCTGCGCAATGCCGATGGATCCCTGGCCCATGAGATGCAAGAGAAAGCAAATGTGCTGGTCAATGTCTTTGCGGCAACTCCCGAGTCGATGATTGTAGTATGGAGCCGCCGACACTGCCCATCAGTGACCATGCTGATATTCGTATCAGGCAACGCGATGTCCGAGCAGTACTGCAGTTACTTGATCTCTGGAAAGCCAGTGGTCCGGACGGTATTCCGGCGGTGGTTCTGCAAAAATGTGGAACGGAGTTGTCTCCAATGCTTGCGCGGCTGTACCGGCTGTCCTACAGCTCTGGTACAGTGTCTTCGGCTTGAAAAGAGGCGAATGTACAACCAATCCCCAAGAAGGGGGATCGCTCAGTCCCAAACAACTATCGACCCATAGCCGCCTCCTCAGTGCTGTGCAAGGTGTTCGAGCACATAATTAACAAGCAGCTCATGCGTCATCTTAAAGATCACTCCCTAATTAATGCGCGGCAATATGGCTTCAGGCCGAAACGGTTAGCGGGTGATCTTCTGGCGTATGTTAAGCATATTTGGGGTGAGGCTATGGTCAAGCACGGCGAGTCATTTGGTCTGTCCTATCGCCAACTCTCTTTCTTCTGCATATCAATGACATGCTGTCGTCCGGCAGCATTCATTGCTATACGGATGATAGCACCTTGCACGGGAGTTATCATGGACGTCCTGCGGATAAGCAGATGCATATCGTGGAAAAAAGGCAGCTTCTTGTCACTGAGCTTGACCGGATCGTGAACCACATTTCCCAATGGTGCTCTGAGAATTTGGTCGAGTTCAATGCCAAGAAGACGCAGACATGTGCGTTTACAGCAAAGGAACCTCCTTTCTTCCCCTTCCCACACTTCAGAGCACGCCACTGCCACTGCAGAACAACCTCAGTGGATGTTCGCTGTAAACTGAATAACAAAAACTACATAGAGGGTATAATCAAAACAGCCTCGCGTAAACTCGGAGTCCTGAACAGAGTGGGACTGTTTTTTACGCCGGAGTAACGGTGTCTTCTAGACAAGACACAAATTCGTTCCTGCGTGGAATACTGCTCGCATCTCTGGGATGGATCCGCAAAGTACTTATTAGATGCTCTCGACAGGTTGCAGCGACGTGCCCCGTCCCACACTCTCCTTTCCTATACAGGACGACACGTGCAGGACTTAGATGTCACCCGCATGCGGTGCAGAACATTCCTTCAAGAACCAAGTGATTCGGTGACTCTTTCCTTTGTCGCACCATTAAGACCTGGAATTCCTTGCCAGCTCACGTGTTTCCCTCTGCCTACAGTCCCGGTCCTTTAAGCGGGGCGTGAAAAAGCATCTGATGAAGCCGTCAAGCTGAGAGCTGAGAGCCACCATTGTTAACATGGCACGTGTATATAATGGTGGTGCTCTCTCCTGAGACTTTGCCTTCAGCTTACCATCAGGCAAGGTAAAGTCAAATTGACGTGTCCTATATAATATAAAATAAGATATATTCGAAAAACCTTTTTAAAAACAATCTTTTAAAACAATTTTTTTTTTTCTTGCATTGTCCTCCGAACTGAACGTGCATACCAAATTTCAGCTCAATCGGTTGAGGGCAAGTGCCTTAAAATTGAGTTGTAAGATTCCACCCGAACAAACATACATTGCAAGTTAAATAAATATATATATATAAAAGCTTGTAAAAAGTTCCTTTAGAATAAAACGTTTTATTTTCTAAGATTATTCATTTAAAAATCAAATCTTTTAATAACAAAGGAGTTTAAAATAGCAATTGTTTTTCTGTATAATAAAAATAATAGTTTAATAATTTATGTAATCTTTACTCTTTTTGGACAAAACGCTCCACGCTTTCTTTCAGAGACGATATTCTTAGCAATGGATTCTCCGTACGGGTGCCGGGTCCATCGCGTTGCTGAGTTGGGAACTCGGGACAGTGCCTGGGACTTGCGACCCAAGTGTAGGTTTAGAAGGGGCCCCTTTTGTTGATGTACATCAACACTCACCTTCACTACCCAAGTTCCCCTCCCTGCCTAACTAAATTTGATACGAACCTACTAGTGCCGCTTTAGACATTCGTCCTAGTAATGAGCTTATTGTAGCTCTCGATAGGCCTAGATCTTTAAGTAGGTTATAGAGAGATTTAGCTAGTATACCTCTCGCTCCCACTTCTACTGCATACGAATTAACCACGTAACCGTTTTTAATTAATTCGTTTGTGAGATCATAGTATTTATTTTTCTTAAGTGTGTGGTCCTTCGGTATATTTGTTTCCCACGGTACAGTAAGTTCCACAAGGACCACATATTTAGTCGTTTTCGAGTAGAGAAATATGTCCGGTCTAGATGACGAAGCTTTTCATACGTGTCGATTAGGAGAGTCCAATCTGGGGCAGTATCTAAGATTGAATAAGGTTTGTTTCTGGATTTTATGGATGAACCCGTACCTTGAACCTTCAGACACAAAGTTGATATGACGTCTGTTAGTAGTCAATCCTTTTTGGGCTCTAGCTACTGCCAGACTCATTGCTTCGCGTATGATGAAAAGCACCTTATCGTGGCGGCGTGAGTATTGGCCTCTATCAAGAAGCACCCTACATCCTACTAATATGTGCCTAGCCGTCCCTATTGCCTCACCACACGTATAACATTGTTTTTCTGTGGCTTTCCCCCACCTTACTAGATTACTCTGGTCTGGAAGGGTCATCTGAAAGGCGTTAAGATAGAATTTTAACAGGGCCGGCGACCACTCAGATCAAGGTGCGCCACTTTAAAGCCATCGGTATGCAGAAGTCTCCCATTGTCAACCATTCGTTTTGGATTTCCTAATTCATCGCGTGCACTCGATATTTATCATTTTCGTCTTGCTTTAGAAAGGACCTAAGTATATCCTGGTCCCTTTTTGGCTCTCGTATTCCCAACCCCACTTTGTTCGACTGGGCTCCTATCAGTCGAACAAAGTGGGGTTGGGAATACGAGAGCCAAAAAGGGAAATCATAGGAAATAGTCCGAATTATTTTGTAATTTTTAGTGCGTGCTAATACCGTGTTTTTTAGTTTTTTAAACTATTATTTTTATTTTATACTTTTTAGTGTCTTTTTAGCCAATCCCCATATCATGGGGGTGCATTTCAAATAGCTTATCCGCCATCTTGGACATCCGCCATATTGGATTTATGTCACGTTACTATTTTTTCCGTTTTCCTGACAGTAAACCCTTTCATTTGATACTCATGATCATGGGGGGGTGGATGGTGGACCGCCATATTGGATTTGTAATGACTTTTCTTAGCTAGTCATGTATGAACTCAGAGCGTGTGCAAAATTTCAATTTAAGACTCCAAGATTTTCTTACATACATAGTTACAAGTGAAGCCGTATTAAAAAGAGATTAAATCCTTGTTTACACTCATTCACAAATCTGACCAATTTGAATCAAGCGATTTTTAACTTTAAAAGTCCATCTTCGAAAAGTCCTTCATTCAAAAAGATGCCGAGGGGATTATCAGAAGTTTTATGAGCAAAATTTGTTACTTTGGGGGAAGAAGGACATTCTACGAGAGAAATAGTAGGCAGAGTGGCTGTATTCCAATCATGTGTCGTGAAAACGTTACGGAGTTATTGCTGTGTGGATAACTTTGCTGATCGACCTCGCAGTGGTCGGCCTACTGTTTTTACTGCTGCTCAGAAGCGTTACATAAGATTGTTGACTACCCGAGACAAAACAATTAATATCACAAAAATAAAAGCTGAGTAGCGGGGTGAACTAGACTAGAAATTAGCACTTAGACCATCAGGAATTGCTTACACCACCGGTTGGATTATAGCGAAGAGATTCTGGCGAGCACCCCTGAACTTACAGCAACGACAGCGACGCAGATTGCAGTGGGCTAGACTCCGCCAAAATGAAGAAAATATTTGGCGGAATTGTCTCTTCGTTGACGAGTCCAGAATTAGCACTCATCCAGACAACCTACTTCTTCGTGTACGGAGAAGACGTGAGGGCGCTGAAAGACAAAGAACTGCCACTGGAACCGTTCAACAAGGCGGGAAATCGGTATCCTCTTGGGGCGGTATAATGATTGATACTAGAACGCCACTGATCCCGTATCGTAGCTCGATCACTGCAGCTTTGTACCAAACCGTTGCTATTGATAGAATTGTCAGGTCATTTAGAATAAACCATGGCCCTCGATTCGTAATGGTTGATGATAATGCACCCGCACATCGAGCTCAACGAATCAGCGCTGCTCTGCATGAATACGACATTACCAGGTTAGACGTGTAGGATGCTGTCAAGCGAGCTGTTTGGAACTGTCAGCCACCTCCCCGGACAGTGCCAGAGATCAGACTTAGAACTTAATTCTCAACATGCCAAGAAGGATTGCCGCATGTGTTCGAGCCAGGGGAGAAGTTATCTTGTACTGAATAAAAACATTTATTATGAAATATAATAAATGTTGACAATATTATTCAACATCTTTTTCTTTCAATTATTTATTAGTCGAAATTGCATTAGAACTTTAAAATTCAATTTTTGTTAATAAAAATAAAAATATAATTTATTTATGTAGTTGATTGAATTTGTTGAAACTTCTTGATGGAACTTCATTTTACTATTTTTATATATTTGTGTGGAACTTGTAAAGTGAGTTTTAATATATATAAAAATATATTTTTTTTTATAAATAAAATGTTACGTAAGCAACATTCCTTTATTAGTAAAATTTAAAAATATTCTAACTTTTGCTAGAGATCTCAATTTTTTTTATGTGTGTATATTCAACTACTGCATCGAAGGTCGTACTTTGTAGTTTAGAAAACTTATGTGTATTTAAAGATCGGGTTCTATAACATATAAAGATGTAAGAAAACATATAAAAATGTAGTAGGAAATTCGTATCGTAGCCCCTTGCAGTTGATATAAGTATCTCGATTGACTGTAAAAGTGTTCCACACTAACTCATGGAGCAGACATTTATGGCTGCGCGCTTAGTTGTAATAATAACCGTATTTAATTCTCCTATATATCATAAATTAAGTTTTATTAGATTTTACAATATCTTGTTAGATGCGATGGATTGGGCGTTCCGTAGGCGACTGCCTGCCATGACCGAGTTATTAATTGTTTAATAATTTTTGATCCAAATAGAGACAGAAGTTTTTACAAATTATTAGATAGGTTACAAAGCTGGATCTAGAGATTATGATATACAATCTTTCTTCTAAGCTTATATCTGTTAAAACCTGTGAGTCTCCATGGATACTTTTAATCAATTAGCCTATCACAGTCCACTGCTTGACACAGGTCTCTCCCAGTTTGCGCAAATTCGCCGCTTGGGTCTGCTCAGCTGGGATGATGAGGAGCCCTACCACTCATCATGGGGTCAAGAGTCAGTTCCAGGCAATTGTCTTCTGTGGGACAGCCTAGTACAAATTTTCTCCCACTCCTATTTCACTGACTCTATTACGTACCTACGATATCAGGAAAAACAAGGCGCCATTACCACTCCTAATAGTTCGGGACCTTCATCTCCAACAGTCGCAAGCTTAAGCCTGGCTTAGGCTTAAGACAAATAAGCTGGAGCTCATATTGTCATATCATTAATATTTAGGATCATATTTCTCACAGTTTCTCATTAACAAAATTATGAATCGTAATTATATTCGAACACCTGACGAACACAGGCTGAATATTTTTTGTGGAAATGAATCAACAGTATAATTGGTACCTTTATTTAAATTTGATCCTATCGAGTTCTGACAATATTATTACTAGTTGTGAACTCGGCTGGTTTTATACATGTACAAATAGCTTTTGTTCAGAAATTTTCAACCGTAGATTGATTTTTTTTATGTTTGTTTAGAGAAACCAGGACCAGGCGCACTGACTATGGTCACAGGTTCCCTGCTCAGTGTTCAATGTGGTCACCTATGGGTTATTCAATCGCGAGTAATTCAGCCTGTTGTAAAATGTTTTGAACTACAACAAACGATTGTATAAGTTTTTGAACATTGGTTTCACACTTTATAATATTTTATGTACTACTAGTGCGTTCATGGTTCATACTATGGTTTGTATTTTATAAACACACACTAACTGTTGGTATCTACTGTGTAAGCGATCGCCATCACTGATACCGATCTTATGTAGCCTTTGACCCTTCCGTTACATATCACTATTTTACTTTTGGAGTAAAAAAATATTTGGTGACATGAACGTGAACCTGTCTGCAGGAATATATATAACCAAACCCGTTTGCAAGAGTTCATATACGCAAACCGCTAAGGTCACCGTTAATATGCGCAAAAACTTCTCAGGGGAACGGAGATTTAGCGCACGTGAAAAATAAAATAAAAATGTGATTGGATTGACTAATCATGTCTTAGGAATTTCACACACTTTCGATTTTTAAATTTATTTTCTTAATTTATCTCCTTAGCAGCGATAACCGATATCCATGCAAACGCGGGCAAAACTTGTTATTTTTTAAACTTATAATAATTATTAATAGACTATCTGTTATTCACATCAAGTGGTCTATTGTAGAGATTGAATCCAGAATATGTGTAACCTTGCTTTATAGTTGCTTATATGTTGAGCGACCAATTTTATCTACACTAGTATTCTAAAGAAGAAAGATTTGTATGTTTGTAATGAATAAACTCAAAACTTGCTGTGCCGATTTCAATAATTCTTTCACCATTTGAAAGCTACATTCACCCTTAGTAACATAGGCTATATTGGATTTTCACGGGATATGAACTGATGTTAATATGAATGTGAAAAGTTTGAATGAAGGATGTTAGATATAGAACCTCCGAGGTACAGGCCCCATAACTTGAAATAAAAGTAATTAATACAATTTCAAGAACTTTGTAAAAGATACAGTAAGGAATAATATTACAAGAAAGAAAATATTGAGCACGTGAAGACTTGCCGTGGATGTGCGACCCGCCTGATATTTGTTTGGATTAAGCCAATAGCCGTGTTGATTTGTTTACGATGTGGTTTGGTATTATTTACAACTAATATCATCTTTATTACTGTTCAGTTATTACGGTAACGTAAAATATAGCATCCTGTAGGTACATGAATATAATTTCTTTGGAACTACTAATCGTTGGTCGCGTCGTGGCACCCGTGGTCAAGAGTTATGGGACAGTTTGCTTCGGATTCTGTGAATCGTATAGTGTTGAATGTTAATTGATTTATTAAACTTTGTTACTGAAATTGAAGTATTATTGTAATGTAATATAAAAAATGTAAAAGTAGTACTGAAAGATAAGGCACCAAAATGCAAGGTGTGAATTCATTTTATAATGTTAGTACATATAATAGTAAGATAAACTAAGATAAATCAGGAGAAAGTAGAAGTACGGACCTTGTGGTTTCAAATTGCGAATTTTAGATGCAATCGGGACTAACCCTGTGCCTTTAAGAAAAACCATAAAGAAATCGTACCTACCTAGATTTTCTAACACAGTAGAAATAGATTGTTAAAGAAACACTGGCGCAGGCTTTCCTGCCAGGATTGAGAGGGTGAGATGGCAGTAGCACTCGAAAAAGCCCACAAACTAATCATAAACAATGAGCGGCCAAGGCTCCAAAGTGCAAACTTTGGACCCCACCGGGAAATTATTAAAAGGATGATGAAGACGGACTCGTTATTGTGTTGGATCAACGAAGCGGGCGCATCAACTCGCGTGTGTCGCAATTCCAGCTCTGCGTGGAATAACAATGAGTGCTGTGATGTCGTTATGTTCATCACATTACATCGCTGCTACATAAAGATCTTGATCCCATCATGTCACATATATTTTCATAAAGGTACCACTTTTTGTTTTGCTACTTCCAGTCTGGTTTCATTCAAGTGCTTAGCTAAGAATGAACGAAGTAGGAATTTCAGCGATGCTACGTATGAAGTTCGTGTGGCGTAATAATGGCATGGAGAAATCTTGGATCCATGGTAGCTTTCATGTCCGTAATATCGCAGATGAAATATAGAAAAGAGGCCTTCGCTGGTGTGGTCAGGTTATGCGGCAACCACCTGACTACGTTGGTAACAAATGTCTGGCCATGCTGTTGGAAAAGGAATATTTGCGACAATACTCGTTCATTTAAGTTCGTAATCACATGAATTTTTATTCTATTCAGAAGAGTATCTTCGTATAATAATCCGTCAGTTGGACACCCACGGTATCATCAGGTGGCCTAATCGATTTAAGTTGTTACATTTCACAACGAGCCTTAATAAGCCGATTATATCCAATATTGTGACAGAGCCTCGGATTATCCGTCTCATTGCCAAAACATCTTTCATTCGCGCTTGGCTTCAATTAATAACGAGTTGTTCGTCTGAGGAAACATGATATATAGTTGTTTAATTGTGTTATTTACATTCAAATGTAAATTATAGTAGAGCTCTCCTCAAGTTTCACTACTGTGACAAATGCGAAAATTAGTTGTTGTTAGTCAATCACGGCAGAACGAAATTGGGTTAGAGATGAAATTATGGTTTTGTATATGAGGTACACTATATTCCTGGAATAACAGTCTGTAGTTTACAGGAATGGTATATTTTATTTTAAATCAAATCTTATACATATAGTTATTTGTATTATATTAGGAGATAAAATAATGTAGTAAAATCTACGGGGCCCGAAAGATGGTCGTCCGAATAGAATGAAATATCTAAGGTGGGTGAAACCGCGGGACACAGCTAGTGAAATAAAGTTATTAACAGTTTGACATCTTGCCTCATACTTCTAAATATAACGTACAACATATTCTTAGAGATAATAGCCGTCGTTTATTAAAAAATAATTAATTAAGCATTCCATAACTGTCATCATTTTGAACATTTATGTAATGCCAGTGGGCGAGTGACAGCTCGCATGTAATAAGTACAAATATCAATCATATAACATTTGATATAAAATACGACGAGGGCGCGGCCATAGCCTACGCGATTTTCCTAAGCGCGTTTTATTGGACGTTGGCAAACACACACACAAGCATACACGTGCATATATATAAGTTTAGAACATTAGGCGTAGGCAGATAGTTTATGACTCGAAGTTTTTAATTGTGTGTTTAAAAAATAATTTTATTCGGATGATAAAGATATGAGGTCTCTATTATAAAATAATAAAGGAGGAAACAGAGTTAATCGTTAACTACGTAGGCTATTATGAAGTTATAATTTGACAAGTTTTGCCAATTTAAAAAATGTGCCAGTGCCTCTTTATATCATTAAAAACTAACTGTGACTTCGTCAGCCCGAACTTTAATCTGGGGCTGCTTTTTATGCAAAACCCTTAAAGCCCAAATTAAATGTCAGCAAAAAGCCCGGCAAAATCGGCCCAGCTAATTTAGAAGAAATTGTGGCAGTAAGAGTATGGGAGTGAATGCAGTTGAGATGCGGTAATTGCGCATTATATGTGGAGTAAAGCTGGTTATGTACAACGAAGTACGACGTAGAATCACATGTAGGCTTCATTTTATCCCGTTAACATGTTCCTGTGGGGCGTTGAGATGGAATCAGTTGGTACTCGGTCAAAGTCACTGTGGTATTTCTAGCAAGTAGTATATTTGTATTATATGTTACCGGTAATGTGTACAATCCGGTATTATATAGAATACCTAGGCAATGTAAAGAATACCTAGTGCACAGCCGGCAATGTATGAAATGTTATCAATAAAAATTATATAAAATTTAAAAAAAACCGTCACAAAAAAAAACTGCATATAGTCAAAAATAAATTGAGTCGGGGCGACTTTGGATCATTCCGATGACTTCGAGTATTACTAGTAGTGAATCAAAGTTAATGTGCTAACCAACACAATTTATTTTGAACGTTTTGGAATTTTTTTTGTGACGTTGGATTTATATATGTCTAATTTAAGTTTTATTGTAATTTTTTTTAATTTTATCTTATAGTCATTCCTTTATTATATTATTAATTCCATCCCCATTTTCTTCCTCCACATCTTTGTCACAGCTCAACCGATTGTCATTGGTATGGTATGGTATGGTTTTGTTTTTATCTTTTTCTCTGTTATATATGAAGAAAGAAAGAAATAGTTTACACTTCTGCCGGCACTCCCGGAGTGCAACCCGTTTTTTTTTTATAACACCAGCTGGCAATCTTAATAATAACATACATTGCCTAGGCATTGTATAGAATGCCTGCATCATACAGGTTACTTATATACTAACACACAAATTAAGAACCTGCTGTTATATGGATGCGCCCACGCAATTGTAGACTCACACTCACAGATTCATACAAACACATATTTATGAATATGTGGGTGCGCAGTCATGCACGGGAAGTCTAATTAAATACCAATCAACCATTTACAACAGTCGTAAAACTAATGAAAATGTATAAAACTTAATGGGTCTGTCGGTTACGGTGCACAATACTTATTTGGGGGCCATTACAACGGCGGAATTGGCGCGGTTTACTGCCAATTAGATGAGCGACTCCCGCGCACGCATAGAGTAATGAAGCTTTTAGAGGTTTTTGAGTATTTAAATAAATATCGTAACTTTCGCACCTGTGTATTCATATTAACGTGACATCTGGGATAAAATGCAGGAGCACCACCTTCGCTTTTCTAGCCTCGGTTTACTAGGTCTAGTCACGTAGTCTAGTCGCTAGAAGGGTAGTCCCGCAAAGTGCTAACTTGGCGTCGTAGACATCCGTACATGAAGTACGACCAACTTTTAAACTTTCGCTTTCCATGATGTAGGTACAGTAATGTTAACGGGCATTAACGTGTGTAATAACAATGTACGAGTATACGGGTACACACCATGATGATGTAAATCCCCGATAGTATTATTGTATACATTTTGAAATGAAAACTTCTTTAGTGGTGTTGGATGGGTAAAAAGCGTTACACTCGCGTCAAGATCACGTGTTAAACTCGCGTCAGGATCACGTGACCTTTAACCCGTAACCGATGACTTGTAGGACGATATGACGTCATGCAACATTCCTAGCTACAGAGTGTTTATTTTGCTAGGAACGCTAAGAAGCTTCGTAGCTTAGCGGTAAGCGCTTCGACTGTAAGTCCTTATGGTTTCAGATAGTACCGGGTTCGAACCTGGGCTTCTGACACTTTTTGCAATTTTTTTTTTTTTGTAATTTATTCCTATTTGTGATTATTTTTTCTTTTTGTAATTCATTAATTTCTTCTGATAGAAAATTAGCAGAAAATTAGTGATAGGTTCTATGATTGGCGCTATATTATAGGTATGTCCTTTTTATCTTTTTCTATGTATGTAACGAAGAAAGAAAGAAAGAATAAGTTTACACTTCTGCCGGCACTCCTGGAGTGCAACCCGTCTTTTTTTATTCTATGATGTTCCTACCTATAAATTATCCATTATGCCAAATGTCGTCTCTTTTGATTTCATTTTAATCGTTTAATATACGAGTAATTAACAAAATAAAAACTTTATTTATACTTTAATTTAAATTAATAAACACTCGAACAATGATTTATTAAATTTGTCAAACATAAACCTTATTACAAAATTTTACATAATTTCGTATTGAACCAGTAATTTTATTTACGATTAAAACATTTCTCTCGAACCTATATATTTAACTCTATGATTTATTGTATATAATAAAATGTAAACAGTAACTCGCGTAAATAAGACAAGAATCCCGTTGAAACACTTACTAGACTTTAATATCACCATTAGAGATATAAAATGTATCTCCGTAATGACTACACGGAATGTACCTAGAAAGGCTCGGCATAACATTAGAACTATTACCGGTACTGGCCAACTCAGAGAGAGTTACACGAATGTGACAATTGCAATTGACAGGCAACACTATCACTGCCGTATGTAAGGAAGAGATCGCATTGACTGGAACCCGTGTTTGGCAATAGGAGGACTGCCACTTCAAGAAATATTCATGAGGAACAGACTTGTCGTCTGTTAATCCGTAATCGCGAATACTGCATGGAGCGCTAGCTGTGAGTTCTGCGAATAGTTTATATTAAGAGGTATCTTATGCTTGTTGTGGCAGGATAAGAACTTCGTTTATTACCTTTTATCTGGAACTGTTATTCTTGAATAGACTGCGCGACGACTGATAAACCGATTTAAAGAAGATCACAGATTGATTCAAACATATTGTTAATAGCGATGAGGCTGTCAGTAATCGTACAGCTTTAATTAACCTTAAGCATAAATTGGAGGTCATCCAAGATCGTGCAAAAAGCAGGAGGAAAAGCCCGAAGGCGGACTCTGAGTTCCGAGGGCACCTTGGAGTCGGATGCAATCTGGATAATACGTCTCCAAGAAGAAGATGATGATGATTATTATTCTCCAGTGAGCCAGTATGGAGAAAGGGTACTTTGGGTCTCAAAATGCTTCAGGATGCAACCGAAATAATGCTCGGATGACTTAATCGAAAAAACATTATTTATATCCGCTGAAGTCTGGCCATACCCCTATACCTATACCATACCCAAATACATGATTTAGCAGTTATATTCTGGCGATAATCGTTTGTTAATTTTTATTAATAAAGTAATATTTAATAAACACGTCGCCTGCCCACGCCGTACGGCACGACGGGAGGTCGGACATTTTGTCCGCAGACAGTCCAACTCGTCGGAAGTGACCTTTACTTTAATTAATTCTAAATCAATTATTGTTGCAATAAATTCTAAATTGCCGCATATGGATGAAGCTACCAATGTCTTCATAGTATTGTTTGCGATTGTTTTGAGGTCAGCCCTCTAGACAAGTGGCATTTGATGTATATGACAGTCGTTAACGCATTTCATTAACGTCAAGTCCCATACATTCATCATTCTATTCCATCAAACACGGGACAACGAATTGCCACACCAGAAGGGTTAATCGACACATGATTAGTACTGATTTGATATAGTTAGTTAGTTAGTTATAGTTTCATATTGAGGAACACAGTGTACCATGTCATATTATTTGATGTGCAGAGGTTATACAAACCAAGTGTGGTGATGGAGAAAGAATCATCACCCCATCTCATCCGAAGGGTGTCGCATGAGGTGACTAACAGGCAAATATGCAGACGATACGAGTATCATCGCGAAAAAAGGAAAACTCGAAAAAAACCTGTTCCAACCCATCTGCCAGTGCTACATCTGCGTGGGAACAGTAATGTAAAGCTTTCCAACTTTAAAAGAGGCCTATGTCCAGCAGTGGACTCCGATAGACTAATGTCTATTTCCTGAGTAAATTTCTCCACAAGTTGTATTTCGTAGCTCACTATCTACTTATTACTTATCAGGTACTAATATGCTTTCTTTAATGAAAAATTGCATTTTAAACTGCATTTTAAAATAATAGCATTAATGTGACGTCATTACAAATATATGTAGTGCCATCTAGAATAAAATAATTTGAACTACGTACCTCTCAGGCATCGTGATATTGACGTTATCACTTTTTAGTTACTACAATATTATCTCAGTCTTATAATAAAATTTCATAGACCCGTAATACTGTGCTTTTATACTGTTTTACTATGCTATTATGATATGTTGTTACAAATAATTAACATTCTGTCATTTGAGTTTTCATAAAATCATAATTTAAATTTTTAGTGAAATTGGATAATGTCGTGCGTTACTCTGTGTACGTCTGAGCACGTACAACTCGTGTACTGCGTTCTTCGAAAAGTGCCTCATTATATTTTATTTAGACCAGCTATATATCTCTAGCTATATGTCATAATATCCCACTGTTGCCTTGCCTTGTTGGGTGTAGTTCGCATTTCTACTCGGAGTTCTGTAATATTCTTTACGAGATAATTGTATTAATTAGCGTCTTATCACACTGCTACATTTCATCATGCTTTAGAAGTGATGAAAGGGCCTTAATTGAAGCTATATTGTTTTTATTTAGGTACAAGCTGTGCATGAAAACTGTACTTCTTTTGTTATTAGTTATGTCCTTTCGTCCTTGACGCTAAGCGGTTTTCAACATGGAGAGTATTTTAAATAAGTCTAAGTAATTCTCTGTTTCACAGATGCCATGTTTTTACACTGTATCGGTCAACCTGCGCCACAAAGAGTATTTTTGTTTCAACTTAAATGCCTAGCACTTTGGTACTGGAACTTTTCTCGACTTTTGGACGTGGGCGTAAAGTTCAACATTTCAATAGACTATAGTCTATTGGCGACGCAAATGTTTATATTTGTACCATGCGTCTTCGAAATTAATGAGAATGTCAACAAAAACTTTCTACAAAAGTGAAGCATTGCAGATATAATATAGTTTAGTAGTTGCCAATAACACTTTAAAGAACATGCGCGTACATACGATTTCGTCAAAAACCCATCTTATACTCAGACTTGGTTTTATAGACTCTGTATCGATCTGTTTTATGGAGCTCTATTGTCTGCACCATTCGCTTTTACGGTACATATAAGGGTAGTTACACGCATGTTGTATACTATCCGATTAAGTCCCTAAAAGAAAAGGCCTGAATTTTACAGTTCCTGTTTATTTCTTTTACGAATCTCTTTTATGGTACAAATAAGAAACACAATCCAATTGGTGCTTGAACTGATTCGATTTACAATGATTTAAAAGCTTGTAGCAGTTATTTGGTATACTGCAAAAGTGGCATAATTGGCCAAAACTAAATCTAAACCGGCTAGTTTGCATGTAATTACAAAGAGTAAATTATAGTCTCATCACCATGGAGACGTATTATCCTCGTCAAGCCATTACTTCAAGGGTCTACCCCTTCTACTTGATCCCGCCGGGGGCGCCATTGCCTGGCAAGCTTCACCAGACACGTGCGTAACAAATGCCTATTTGTTTTGCATATAACCTGGCGGTTTCTATAAAACGTGACCGCACCAAAGAAGGCGATTTTTATCTGCGATGTCACGGACATGTAACGAGAATATCACAACAACATGACACGAACTGACGAAATAACTGCATCTAATAAGGAAAAATAATAGAATACGTGTTCTTAATTAGTCACATTCGGTGTAAGTTTACGATAGTTTAATAAGATTTGTTAACTTCACCGCGCCTGATGGTAAGCTGAAGGCAAAGTCTCAGGATAGAGGGTCACTATTACAAGCACATACCATGATAAAAATTGTGGCACTCAGCTTGACGGCCTCATCAGGTGCTTTTTTATGCTTAAATTCCCGGCACTGTAGGAAGAAGGAAACATGTGCTGGTAAAGAATTTCAGGTCTCAAATCAGAGAGTCATATAAGCACAGAATAAATAATAGTATTAAGTTCTCTAATTAAAGGTAATTCTCCTAGTAAATTGTGTCAAGTTATTACAACTGTAAGTACTTAGCTTAAAAACTCAGCTTTCAATCTAATCAATAATTATTTCAATCACAATAGGTAAAGAGTCCAACATTAAGTAATTTTAGCCTCAAAAAGATAACTGAAAGGTACGCGGACATAATCATAAACCCACATACAAATTGTATGATAATTTTTTATACGGTATGAATATCTGGCTAATAAGGTGGCATGCTTGTTTAGCCGAATCGAAGTAAGCATGTTTGTAACCTGCCTTATTAAAAACTGTATCACTAACGATATGTTCTACGCTCTACATTGGTAAGACATAAATGTCAAATTGTTATTATGTATGGGGCCCACATCATGTGAGAATGTTAGTATTATTTTATCGAGTTTAAATTTATGATGACAAGTTCGAGTTTCCCATATGAAATTCGGAATAATCAATTACGGTAATCTTTATTATTGGAATGTAAAATATTCATTGGAATGGAATTTAGATCGCGTCATGCGAGACTACGTGGTATTCCTTAGACGATTCGTGCCGGCTTACGCTAACGCGTTGACGGAAAAAGGTACTCTTGTCTATCTATTTTGCTCTACTGTAAATCTAATTGTGTACAATAAAGTATTATCTATCTATCGTTTTTCATAAAGATAAATATTTTAATGAGAAAAAAATCTGTAACCAAAACGGGATTTTTACAATTTTGTCACCCTGAGACACACGTAGATTTCAGCTTTCTACAAACGTTCCTAGGCACTATAGTGGTCCATTGTCTATATATCCAAGTACTAGGAAGTTACGTTAAGGGTAAGTCGGTTGGTAAAGTAACCCTCGTAGAAAGAAACAACCGCTGGTCCCAATGATTGCGGAATACAGTTTCCATTCTCAATATTTAAAATTTATTTTACTCCATTCGATTTCATTTCTCCTCCATGCGTTGTTTTAGGTAATTTCAAGGGTAATTGATCACACTATCCACGCTTCTTTAGTTAGAAAGCAGACTGATCACAAAAAATGCATTTGTTTGCAAAAATATGGCATCCCATTCGAGTTAACTGACCAGTACTTTAAGATATAGTTTTGTTTTAATCTATAAAGGAGCAATAAATCGGTAATGCAGCCGAGTAATCCGATGTGATCCCACTCTATTTAAGGACAAAGCAACAAATACGCACCGTAATCAGCCGCGATTAGATGCGAACAAGTTTATGTCGGTGATAATGATTGTCGAGCACTTTGTCTGCGCATAGTTTAGTGCTGCATTACCGAATTTATTAACTTTGAACTCAATTAATATCCTTATAAAACATAAGGGCGGAGAATTTATACATTTATTACTACTTGTTCTGACTGACTAATGCAGAGCTTTAACTGCTGAGACTACAAAATTGAGGTTTCATGTAGTAAGTGGATTAGACATAAGAAAATTCTTTTGTAAATATCATCTCTTTAAATAAAAGGGATGAAAGGTTGATTGAGAGTCCATGATTTTCGAAGTAATACGAATGAAATTTCAATTCAAGGCCTCAAATACAATTCAATTTTATGTTAAATATTAGTAATAAATAATGGGACACTACATTATCCACATCTATCAATATTATACTCCGAATAAAATGAATCGGGGATCTATCAAGGAAGTTCGTTACTCTATTTCAGGCTTAGAGTCGTCTGCTGCATTGACCATGCACTAATTTACTCTTTGTATATGTGCAAATCAGCATACTTTGAAATTATTCATATTCTGAGCTGTGACTCAGAATTCTAGATAGCCCCATACTATTTATTAAATAGACACCGGCCGTGTAGCCTCAGATGCCAGAGCGTTCAAGCTCGCCATAAAACAGATAGTGGTGCTCTACAAGTAAATCGTATCAAAGTAATCGATTCAGTGACTTCGCCATTAACCCCGGCAATGGACGAGGGCCGCCGATTCGCACATTCTCGTTTAAGCACGCGGCTTTCATCGTGTGGAATTTAGTTTTTAGTTGTAGAAATTCTGTTCACGGATTATTTCTCAGCTGTTTTAAACTGTTAGCTTTTATTGAGCACTAACTAGTAGTTAGTGCTAAATAAACAGTAGTTTATCACAAAAAATAGCAATTAGGAATTTGAGAAAAAAGTGTTCTCCAGATTATCAATTACATCATTATCACCATCTTTATTTTGTAAATAATAGCGATTAAATCCTCAACCATGAGAGTAAAACCTATGCCAGAGCGTCACCCGTCAATCAACAGGTGCACATCGGCTGGTGTGGTTGGTTCAGGAGTCCCAGAATATCAAAGTTATAAGTTCTATGTACCTATGCCAAAATTTAATAATAGGTGATCGGTCTTGATGCGAATGAAGTGAAGTAACTGAGTTGCTAGACCAGGGTCAATGTGATGTATTTTTTGTTATTTCACTGACCTGTCTGTCAAAAAAAAAAACAATGTAAAGTATACAAAAATACTACATCTAAAAGCTAGGTAGCCTACCTTTTTCTGCTCCCTACTACCTGGTTATCGTGTACAAACATGTAACAAGATTTCATTACGAATTCAATAACATTTTTTTTTTTTTTTTTTTTATATAGGACACGTCAATTTGACTTCACCTCGCCTGATGGTAAGCTGAAGGCAAAGTCTCAGAAAAGAGGGTCACCATTACAAACACGTACCATGTTAACAATGGTGGCACTCAGCTTGACGGCCTCATCAGATGCTTTTTCACGCCCCGCTTAAAGGACCCGGGACTGTAGGAAGAAGGAAACACGTGAGCTGGCAAGGAGTTCCAGGTCTTAATGGTGCGACAAAGAAAGGAGTCACCAAACCGCTTGGTTCTTGAGGGAATATTCTGCACCGTATACGGGTGACATCTAAGCCCTGCTCGTGTTGTCCTATGTAGGAAAGGAGAGGGCGGGACCAGTTGGAAGAGCTCATCAGAACATTCACCATGGTAGAGACGGTAAAATACTGCCAAGGATGCAACATCTCTACGCATCTGCAAAGGCTCAAGGGTGCTTGTGACCTCGGGATTCCCAATAATGCGGACCGCACGTCGCTGCAACCTGTCGAGAGCATCTAATAAGTACTTTGCGGAGCCATCCCAGAGATGCGAGCAGTATTCCACGCAGGACCGAATTTGGGTCTTGTATAGAAGACACCGCTGCTCCGGCGTGAAAAACCGTCTCACTCTGTTCAAGACTCCGAGTTTACGCGAGGCTGTTTTGATGATACTCTCGATGTAGTTTTTGTTATTAAGTTTGCAGCGAACATCCATACCGAGGATAGTCAGGTTGTCCTGCAGTGGCAGTGGAGTGCTCTGAAGAGTGGGAAGGGGAAGGAAAGAAGATACCTTTGCTGTGAACGCACATGCCTGTGTCTTCTTGGCATTGAACTCGACCAGGTTCTCAGAGCCCCATTGGGAAATGTTGTTCAGGATCCGGTCAAGCTCAGTGACAAGAAGCTGCCTTTTATCTGCGATATCCGACTGCTTATCCGCAGGACGTCCATGATAACTCCCGTGCAAAGTGCTATCATCTGCATAGCAATGAATGCTGCCGGTAGACAGCATGTCATTGATATGCAGAAGAAAGAGAGTAGGGGACAGGACGGACCCCTGCGGCACACCAGCATTTACCTGCAAGAACTCCGAGGCGCGTCCATCACAAAGGACGCGAATACGGCGATCCTGCAAGAAGCTAGCAACCCAGTTGCATAGTCTAGGGGGCAGACCGAAGGCTGGTAGCTTGGAAAGAAGCGATTTGTGCCAGACTCTATCGAAAGCTTTGGCGATGTCAAGACCAATTGCCAGTGACTCGCCGTGCTTGTCCATAGCCTCACCCCAAAGATGGGTAACATACGCCAGAAGATCACCCGTTGACCGTTTCGGCCTGAAGCCATATTGCCGGTCATTAATTAGGGAGTGATCTTCAAGGTGACGCATGAGCTGTTTGTTAATTATGTGCTCGAACACCTTGCACAGCACTGAGGTGATGGCTATGGGTCGATAGTTAGTCGGGTCTGAGCGATCCCCTTTCTTGGGGATCGGCTGTACATTCGCCTCCTTCCAAGCCGAAGGCACTGTACCCGAGCTGTAGGACAGCTGGTACAGCCGCGCAAGCATTGGAGACAACTCCGCTGCACATTTTTGTAGAACCACTGCCGGAATACCGTCCGGACCACTGGCTTTCCGTACATCGAGTGACTGCAGCACTGCACGGACATCGCGTTGCCTGATACGAATATCAGGCATTGCATGGTCACTGATCGGTAGTGTCGGTGGCTGCATGCCACAATCATCGATTCGGGAGTTGGCCGCAAAGAGATTAGCCAGCAAATTTGCTTTCTCTTGCGACTCATGGGCCAGGGATCCATCGGGGTTGCGCAGCGGCGGCAGCGAAGGCTGGCAGAAGTTGGCTTGCACGGCTTTGGCCAGTCGCCAGTAGCCACGGCTGCCCGTGGGATGCGCTACTAGTTCCTGACCAAGCCGCGCTATGCGCTGGGCATCCGCTCTGACATAAGCCCTCTTGCAGACCTTTGTGGCTCTATTGTACGCCGCCTTGAAATGGCCCACGTCAGGATCGCACGTAGCGCGCGCCCTCACCCAAGCGCGGTACGCGGACTGTTTATGATTAACAGCCTCCGCGCACTCGCGCCCGAACCAGGGGCGGGCTCTGCGGGCACCGGCGACATCAGTGTAGGGGATATAATATTCCATGCCCAGACTGATCTCACCGGCGACAGCAGTTGCGCCCTCAGATGGGTTCTTGCCTTCAAAGCAGCGTTCAACCCACGGGATGGATGCAAAATAGTCACGCAATCCATCCCAGTCTGCTGACGAGTAGTGCCAGAGACGCCGTTTCCCCTGTACGGGTCGTGGTGGCGCTTTAATGGGCACCTTGGAACGGACCAGACTATGGTCGGATC
Source organism: Eilema caniola (assembly GCA_949126895.1). Lineage (NCBI taxonomy): Eukaryota > Metazoa > Arthropoda > Insecta > Lepidoptera > Erebidae > Eilema > Eilema caniola. The sequence continues at coordinate 15,345,377 of OX421460.1, read as the reverse complement.
CGCCTAAAGCGGCACTCACCGAAACACTGTACTGGTCCGGGCGACTCGTCAGCAGAAGGTCCAGCAGAGAGGGCTCATGGTCCGACCTTTTTGGTATTCTAGTAAATTCGTGTACCAGTTGGGTCAGGCCATGCGCCAGAGCAAATGCATGGGCGGCTCTTCCCGCATGGGTTGTTTTAGAGGAACCCAACCAGATCTCATGGTGGGCGTTAAAATCCCCCAAAAACACCAGCTCAGCGTTCGGAAACCGCTCCTGCGCATCATCTGCCGCCTGACTCAGGTATTCGAAGAGTCGAGTTGTCTCGGCATCTCCTGTATGGGAGCGGTAGAGGCACACATAGATCTGACTCGTAGAACCATGGTCTATGTGTACCCAAAGGGTGGAGAAGGATGGGTCCTCTAGGCAGCGCAAACGGCGACAACAAACATCCGCCCTAACAAACACGCACACCCCGGCTTTTGCACGGAAATTCTCCTCGAGGACATAGCCGGGGTAGAGCAAGTAGGTCGTGTCGTCAGGGCAGCGTATTTGTGTCTCCGTAAGAAATAGCAGTGCTGGTTTTGCCGTCTCCAGGTGTTGGTGGACGGCGTTGAGGTTTGTATGGAGCCCACAGATGTTCGTGGACTCCACCTCAAATAGCGAGCCCGTGGGAGAATGTCTTGCCGCTGTGTAGCCCAGTATTCTATTTTGCGCTGCCATAAGGAGGAGGTAAGGGAAGGCGTGAAAAAAGGGGACTATCGTCGCAGCACCGCGTGACAAATCGCGGGTGATTGGTTTTGTCTATGAATGTGAGGAACGGCGAGAGCCGACACGCCGAACGGAAGGGCCCCCGTACCCCCCCGAGTATGGTCGCCGGGCTCCCTCCGGTCACCAACCGGCACGACGAGCCATATCGGGATTATGCGCGACCTGGTGGGGCAGCCTCCCAGGGTGGTTAGTCCCGGTTGGGCCCCTGTACTATGCCGCGGGCGGCCAGCGGCACCACCGTTTCTACAGGTCTCCCTGTTCGGCGCGTCGCCCCGCGCCACCCCCCACTAGACTACGCCAATACCCACCGGTCCCGCTAGTGCTGCGACCACAATCCCCCCTGCCCGGCTATGCACTTGCTGACCCCTGAACGCAATCCAACCGAGATTGGATTACTATGGAGGGTTTTTCGCATAGTGCACGGTGGTACCAACCCGGTCGAAATTTGTGACAGATTTGTGTCATCAAATTTCTACCACCCATATGAAATGTTTAATGATAGTAAAGAAATGTATACAGTTCACGAGGAAGGACAAAAGTAGACGTGATCTTATTTGTACTGTCTTACATTCTCTGGTTAGTAACGTTGTTGGCAAACAATTTACTATACAAATAAATTAAGTATAATTCGAAATTTCTTATATCTGATATAGAAATCACATTACCTGACTTCCTCTAAAAATGCAAGCGGATGTCATTTACTTAATTAGTGATTTCCTCAGTTTCGTTCGCTAAAAACACTTTTTATATCTATTGCCGATTAATCGAATTATGTCGAAAAGGCAAGATATTAATGGTAACTGTTTTCGTTATTGGCACTTGGTGATAAGTTAGCTAAGTTATGGTTAGAAACAAGATTAACATGTCATTAGGTAGGTATATAAATTAATAGAAATCTCTTTAGTGGAATATGCTGCATAAAACGGGTAGTCGATTCAAGTCAAATGTTTTTAATTACAAAGCCGTTGTTATATTAAGATATTGATAGTACCACACTTCACCATTTTATCAGTAGACGTGCAAAGTTCTGTTCCTATCCAGTGTAGATATTTGTATGTACCTATAATCTGTATATTATATAATGTCTGCCTTAAGCGTTCTTTAATAAAAATCTAAGTTCTAAAATCTAACAAAAAGTATAACATAACTGCCGATTAAGATGTATATCATTATAGGTCAATGTTTTCCGAAATATAAATAAATAATTATGATGGGTGAAATTTAAAAAAAAGAGTTTTACCACCTTGTAAAAAGAGGTGATTTTTCTAAGTTGATAATCTAAATGATTTCACACGAACTACTTTGCCGGGAGACATCAACAGACTTGTCAGTACGTCAACTGTAGATACCGCGGCGCTAGTTTTGACAAGCCCGACATCATTATATATTACTGCATTACTCGTCGCAGTTATCAAACGGGCCCGGACGCCGTCCGAACCGGACGAAATTAACATATCAATTAAAAATTATCTACTTATCACATTCTGATGAAAAGGCGGAAAATTTTAAAACAATTTAATTAAATTTTTTTAAGGTTCAATATCCAAGCGTCCATCTAACAAAGCGCTCTATATCATAAACACATAATAACCATATATTCCGATAACCGATCTAAAGGTGTTTTCTAAATATCAGAACAATCAGTCAACTGGATGGGGATTAAATTTCAACTACTAGATTTGACCTAAATAGCAGGTCAACTAAGTAAACCCGTTTAAAAAGTAAAAGCTTTTTAAATATTGTAAATATCTTACCTATAGTTAGGATAGTACGGCACCTTTCGTGCACGAGTCCGATTCGCACTTGATCGGTTCTATTTTTTACTAATTTAGAGTGTATTTGGTGATTTAACTGTAGTTGGCACGTTAAGTACCGTAATGTGAGTTGGAGTAGGCTTAAGTCATTAATTGATTTCTTTTTAATTTCAACAAGCTTTTATTTGACTTGTTTTGTACGAGCTAAATCTTGGAAATCAAATATCTGGATCCATTGTTTGGAGTTCTCTAAACACTTCTGGTTCTAAGTGAATAACGAATCAAAGTGTTTTACTACAAAGAAGTTTTTTTTAAATTTTGGTATAATATGAGTCCCTACCCAGGTATCAAGTTAATTGCAAAATCGTTTAAAAAGCCGAAGTCGCGGGTTTTTAATAGGAATTTGGAAAATCTTGACACACCTATAGAACGAAACCATCTTCGAAAGATAATCCTCTCTTTAAGAAGCCTAATACGATACCCTGATAAGAAATGGGTTGGTGTTTTCATTATACTTCACTGGTAATCAGAACTTGTTCTACTTATATATAAAATTCATTAAATAAACAGTTACCTACGCTAACCGTTTTAACGCCATCCTGCACAGATTTCAATATTCAAAGTCTAATTAAATAGCTATCATTAAGTATAAAAATGATAAGATGATAATATATGGAGACGCGCCAGACCAGTTGATGCCAGCATTCATATTCTAAGAGCCCAGTGCTGCCACACATCACGTATTTTCTGACGAACGAAATGTAAGCGATTGAGTAGTGTTAGTGTACTATGATCACAATACCTCTCACTATTTCACCTAATTAATTTTTATAATGTACCGAAGTTTTTAATGAACCTTGATTACCTGATAGCAGAAAATTGGCTGCCTGATCAAACTAGGTAGGCATGTGATCATAGTACATTCTAACACTATTCAATAACGCACATTTCTTTCGTCAGAAAATACGTGATGTCTGGCAGCACTGGGATCTTGGTATATCATATTTATGTGTCGATGGGAGCGCCATGACGGTATAATGTGCCGTGAATTTATCACTGACCACGTCCATTATCCATGCGATAACTCGCTAACTGTTTTTGTAATCGCTTACTCATTAAAAGAAGATAGTGATCTCCTATTTAGTTCATAAAAGGTTCTTGGAAATTGCTGCAGAAAAAGTTCGACAAGCTACACAATCGATAGTTAGAATCAGATATATTGTGTGATTTATGTTGACCATTTCTATTTAAGCAAGGATAGGAGTTAATTCTTTTTGGCAATGCAACGCAACGTAAATTATATAAGTCGTAGGTACTAACTAATCAATCTATCATTACGACTGAAGGAGAAATGTATTTAAGTCTAACCAATCTTCGTAAAAGTTATAAAATCTTAATAGTTTAATATCATTGTATCATTTCTGTTAGTTCTATAACATAAAAAGCAATTATAATCATTATAAACTAATAGATACGTAGATTGGATCGTGATTTCAATTGTTTAACATTTTCTTAACCGACTTCCAAAAAGGAGGAGGTTCTCAATTCGATCGGTATCTTTTTTTATGTATGTAAACCGATTAATCCAAAATTTATTATCAGATTAACGTGATTTTTTTTTTATTTCAAAGCGGAATAGTTGCTAATTGGTCTCATAAAAAAAAACGGGTTGTACTCCGGGAGTGCCGGCGGAAGTGAAAAACTTTTTCTTTCTTTCTTTCTTTGTTAAATACAGAGAAAAAGATGAAAAGAACATATATACCTATAATATAGCGCCAATCATAGAACCTATCACTAATTTTCTGCTAATTTTCTGTCGGAAGAAAAGTAAATTAATAAATTACAAACAGAAAAAGTAATCACAAAAAGTAATAAATTACAAAAAGAAAAAATAAATGCAAAAAGTGTCAGAAGCCCTGGTACGAAACCGGTACTATCTGAAACGATAAGGACTTTTAGTCGAAGCGCTTACCGTTAAGCTACTAAGCTTCTTAGCATACCTAGCAAAATAAACACTCTGTAGCTAGGAATGTTGTTTGACGTCATGTCGTCCTACATAGTCGTCGGTAACGGGTCAAAGGTCAAGTGATCCTGACGCGCGAGTTTAACAATTATTACCCATCCAACGCCGCTAAAGAAGTTTTCACTTCAAAAAATTAGCTGGGTGCACAGCAGTGCCCCCGCCAAGACGAGCCAAGCGAAGCCTAAGGGCACTACCTACCTTTCCTCGAAACGCTTCGTCGTTTTTATGAACTCTCATAACTTTACTTTGGATGATGCTAAATAGTTAAAATTTTCAAAATAGAATGCCATCGGTACAATAATTAAACATACTGAGTTTGAATGTCGTAGCTATAATACTTTAGATTTTATTAATGTCTCAAAACCCTTAATTTCGTCACTGACTCATCACTCACTGATCATCAAAATTGTTAGGGTACTTCCTGAAGTCCTAGAAAGCTGAAATTTGGTATGTAAGCTCATATTACTACAAAGACAACAAAAAAATTAAAAAACCTAACCTAACCTAACCCCTGGGAATAGGAGGTGGAAGCACAGTTAACCTACTACGGTGGAAGTTTGTATATGAGACTTGCACTAGACTTTGTGCTACATGAGTCAAAATTAATTAAAATATTTCTTATAAGAAATAAAAAATAATAATAATAATAAATTTAATAAAATAAAATTTTTAACCAACTTACAATAATAAATGAAATCCCACCAAAAATATTTTCATGTAAAAATGTTGCCACGACGAGTTTACGTAGCTTACCCTGTGAAAAAGTTATCAGATCTCGTATAAAGCCAAGCTATAAAGACTGCACGCTCTAAACCTATAAGCTTTACTCACTACACCTTAGGTTAAAATTGAATTGAGTTTTGTTAGTTCCTTGAAACGGAAAATCAAATAGTAGTATATAATAAATAGTAGTAGCAATTAGTTTTCTTTTCGGTAGAAGAGGCTGACCCGACCGCGAGCCGCCTACGAGCGCGTGCAGCGATGTCAGCGAGTCTCTCTCACTCATCTCGGTGGAGCCGGGATTTCTCGGCCCGAATATCCTCGGGCTCGGGATCGAATCCCCGCTCCCGCGCCTCCTTTCAGAACTAATATAGTGCCGGAAGGGTCCTTGCTTCCAAGGATCCACGGTGGCGATCCGGCCAGGAGACTCGCCGCTACGAAGGATATCGTGCGGTATCCCCTGATGGCCCTGGAGGCCACACGGGGCACCCGTAAAGGGCCAGGCCATTGACCGTACGACACCCGCGTAAAGTCTCCTGCAGGAGGCCTCTGGGCCCTTCAAGTTTGGCAACAACCTGGCTTGGGATCGAATCTTCTCCGCTCGCGCCGAGAACAGGGATTCCAGCACTCCGGCCCGGGGGCGCAGCTTTTCTCTTACCATAAGGTAAAGCCGACCCCATGAGTCCCGCTCCGGCGTCTTCAGGGGCTCCCGGTAACTAGCGGCCTTGGACCGCTTGATCTCCGCTCGGAGGGCATTCCGGGCCTCCCTGTATCCCTCATGAAGCTCCGCCAGTCGGGGCTCCGTGTCTGCGGGACGGCTACGCTTCCTACGGAATCGGGCCCACCGGCGGTGCGTGATCACGCAGGCTTGACGCAGCGTCGCGAACTAGAACCCCATGCAATGCAAGTTAGTATGTATATACATAATTAAGTACCTTATACGATCGAAATAATTCCTTTAATAACTTGAACTAGATATTCATGAAAATAGACAAACATAATAGTCTGTCTGTCTATTTATTATCCTGCCCGGTTGAATCGGTCAAAGCGAAAGAGGAAAAGCTTGAAGTTTTCTAATATTAATCATTTTTAATTAATTCAATGGTCGTTGACGGCTGTTTCCATAGATACTGGTAAGCGATATGCATCACTATCTAATCGATGTTCGATCACTTAATTTCGTAACAACTTAACTTTTAATAGATTTGAAAATACGTAAAATGTGAATAAATCTCATATATTACGTCCGCATATTTGCAACTAAATGATCCATAAAATTTTAATTAGGTAGTCGCACTGAGATCCGTTCAGTCGATCATTGCATAGATAACGTAACTCACATATAGCTAATATAAATGCTATAAAATGTTGTGACAATTTAGTTTTCTGTTGAATATACCTACAGCATGTTTTGTATTCACAGATTTGTTTAATTGCAACTAAGTGTTTGTGTCTAACTGTCAAACTGTGTGTTCTGTTGGTATATTTATATCTGGGTACTTACTTCTTTTGAGATATAAAGGCAATAATACAAAGCATGGTGTTACTCGAAACACCGTATACTTTTATACATTTTTTCGTAGAATGATGATGACAATAGAAATGCATGAATGACACACTAACCATGTTAGGAAAATGTAAGTGGGCAGGCAAGATGAATTCGTCCTCCTTGGTCCTAAAAAAAGGTTAGGGCAGAAACTATTAAACTCTCTTGGGAATAAGGTGAAATGGCGGGCTGTTGATCTCTGTTTAACCCGGAGGAAGGGCGAAAAGGTAATATTCCATTATAATAGGCCATTTTCAAAATAGACTTTCACTAAACAAAACTAATCTTTGCAAACCTGTACTAGGAATATAAGGAAATTTCGAGACATTTTTGATTGTATCGAAATGATAAATTACTAACTATCGTAACCCAATATGGTTTGAGCCTACATAGCAGACACAAACACGATACCTCGAGGACCCAGGTTTGAGCTCGGGTCGGACAGATGTAGATACGAATGTTGGCCAGTCACGACTGTTCGATTTTGCATCGAGATTATGTTCAAAAAGGATCTCGGATAGATAATACATATTTAAAAGAATGTACATTGTTTTCGTTTATTTATTGTATAGTCATCTACTTATTTTGGAGTACTTACATGCCTTTTCTTTTACCTTCTAATGCTACTGAGGTAGAAATTTTACATTATACGAGCAATAACTTCACCTGAGAATATACTCGTATAAAATCCTATGATATGATAATAGTGATATCTACGGACGCGAAAATAAAAGTAGCTGAGAACCGTCTCTGCAGCGGGTTGTATATCGTGCTGTGTATTCGAGCTTTTGAACCATACACAAACTAACTTAAAGTTTACTTTGGGCAATGGGTATATTGGATCTAGACTAAACACCAAATTAATTTCACTGTGTTTGCAATATTTTCATTTTTTTTTATTGCTATAGGTAATTTTTCATTAAATATTAAAGTAAAAATCATTGGACATAAATACCCTTCTTGAGCAGGCAGAGATCACAATCTTCGATTTACCGCTGTCCTTTAATAGATACCGTGCTTACAATTCCATTTGCTAATGATGTTCTGAGAAATTTGTGGTCGCTCGAAATACGAATACGTGTCCTAATATTATTAGGTACCCAAAACTCAGAATAGATTGATAGTCTAAAGTCTAAAGTTGAGGAAAATTATGTGTTTTACCGTTATACAAACTATGTATAACTAATAATATGTAATTAAATCGAATAAGCTGTCTCGTATTAGCTTAGTGGTCTAAGCATTGCCCTTATAAGGCAAAGATCGCGGGTTCAAACCCCCCCTAGACCGATTAATTTTTTTCTCTTTTATTTCATTTAAATATTGAGCATGAAAAATGCTTAACAGTTTAAGTAACAAATAAAGAATAATAACAATTAATTAATGTAGTTAGTGTATTAGTTAATTGTAATCCCAGAAAAGTCGTAAAAGTCGATTGAATCTGAATTTCTATTGCATCGTTTGATATTCAGGGCACCTATACATAAGGCAAGACCAAAGAAAGCTAACATGTTTACAACACATACAATTTATTGCTATAAATAAAATATTTAGATATTTATATAGCCAATTTTAAAATAAAATATTCTAGTTTTAATATATCACTAATCCGATACGGTTATTTAACTTAATTATATTGTAAAAGACGTGTTTCTGTTATGAGATATTTACATAGTTCTCACATGTTGTCTAGATTATAATATGACCTAGCTGACCCGGTGAACTTCGTACCGCCAATATTTTTTAACCCGCGTAGCGTCAGATCCCGCTGCACCCTCTACTATATATTAAACATGTATTATACATTTAAACATTCCTCTGAATCACTCTATCTATTAAAAAAACCGCATCAAAATCCGTTGCGTAGTTTTAAAGATTTAAGCATACAAAGGGATATAGGGACAGAGAAAGCGACTTTGTTTTATACTATGTATTGATGAAACTGAATCTAATCGAGCTAGGTTATAAAAATGCTAAACACTAGCGCTGCGTTCAATCATTAATACTAATATTAAAAAGAAAAAAAATCTAAGTTTGTTTGTAATGAATACACTCAGAAACTACTGGGCTGATTAAAAAAATTGTTTTACCATTAGAAAGTATCCATTATAGCTTATGTGGCTTTATTGGTTTTAAAAAAGTTTAAGGTTCCGTACGAAATCCACGGGAATGTTTTTACCACCCGTGCGAAGCCGGCGCGGGTCGCTAGTAATTGGTAGTGATATGATAATTGCGAGAAAAGAAAAAGTTCGGTATGGATTGGGCTATAATTTTGCAAACAAATCAATTATCCTTATCACCACCAGGTTCAGTTCAGGTCATAAGTGTTACTTTGTGACCTACATGAAATACAATATAAGCAAGACTATAGGTAAAGCCGTCGAAATAAATTTAAAAACCCAGGTAGAGTACGACCAATATTAAGAAAGAAACAAAGAAAAAACATTTAGGACAGAACAGATAAAACGACAGTTAAAAAGGTGACAATTATCAGTGTGCTCGCGTGTCTTATTAGGCCACCATCTCAGCTTATATTAAAATATTATATATATATATATATATATATATATTAATTTTTACCCAGAAATCAGTCCCGACAGATTAAAAAACCTGGAACAATACTCCGCCGTACAAAGCCACGGGTATTGAACTGATAGTCTTTTTTAAGAACTAAAATATTGTTTACGAAACTACTAGTATTTCCGTTAACCGCTTCAACTAAATAAAACTGTGTTAGAAATGAGTTCCCTTTGATATTTGTTAGTGTATTTTATTTCATAAAAGTTCAGAGTGGTGACTTAAGTACAAGTAATCCAAATTACTAGCTAAAGGTTGGTAAATTAAGCTAAATAACAAGGTGAATTCCTTGAATGCAATCGGAATACCCTTAATCACACTCGCGGCAATTCCACGCTAGGTTTGCAATGGCCAACCTCTGCACCAGAAACCCTCCAGAACGGGAATCGATATAATAAACTAACATCTCTCTAGAGGACTAGTATCTAATCAAAAAAAGATTGGCGCAAGCTGTGGCGCCATCCATTAAAGTACAGTAAGTGAGAGCCTATTAAAATAGTTTTCTAGGTAAATAAGTTGAGTTATAGGCATTAAAATAGTTTTCTAGGTAAATATATTAAGTTATAGGCAATTTATGATTTGATTAGAGCTTAGTGCAATTATTTGTATGCATAAATATTTTTTTTGTACTGTTTATTTCAGTGCCTCGGAGAGCACGTTACGCCGTCGGCACCGGTGATCATTCGAACATCTATTACGTTATAACTTAAAATATTGAATAATACATATCGCCAATGGATTGTGTAAGTGGAAGACAGTGGCAGTCGCTTTATGGACAATATCACAGTTCAGTCACTTCATAGTAAAACTGGAAACGTGATCCTAATTGAGTCAGGAAAAGGCCCATAGGACGATGCTTCACAGTAATAGGGCACAGCTAATTTGCTTGTTTAAGGAAAATATTCACATTATTTGTGTGGTACCTATCCAGTATGCGAACCCGGGACCTCTCGATCACAAGGTCAAATCTTTAACCACTAAACTACCGAAACGAAGCTGTATCCTTTACACTGACGGCTTAGAAACTCTCTGTTCTAACAGGGTCGGCAGCGTGAGTGTGCGTAGGCCACGGTAACAATTTTCCATCAGGTGCCGTGAGCTTTTCTGCCATCAAAGTGGTATAAACAAAAACATCAACTATGTACGTAATTATAAAAATTGTATTATTCTGCTTAGTTTTAGCACACACTATTATCGGTTCTATGGTTTTAGCCTAGACAGCGCTGTGTAGTGTCCTTAAAATATTAATATTAGATGACTATTGATTGTAACTTCCTTATAATTTTTTGTTTTTATAATAAAAATTAGTAGTATGTTACCTGGCCAGGCAGTACGTGGAAGGATATCTTCCTGGATAAATAAGAATATAAGAGCTAACGATTTGAACCAACTTAGTTTGGATTGATTTTTATCACTCGACCTTTTGATTATAAGCCTTTAGCTACAGTTTCAGTTATATTTTCAGGAAATAGAAGTGTCAATAAATTTACTAATGAAACTCATTTATGTTATAAAAACCACTTTTCAGATCAACAAAAGTATTATAGTGAAATATTTTAGTTTATCTGCAAAATAAATTTAAAGTGCTGCATTCGTATCGATATCGAATAAGACATTTCATTGCACTTTCTAAATATTTATGGTTGTCCGCTCATCGCATATATTCATTTTGTTCTGAGACTAGCAGGTCTAATTTCAAAATTGTTATTTCGTGAGTTCATACAAATTTCAAACTGGAAAATTTAAAGACAAAAGAAAAGTGAGTAACAGTTTATTAAGTATGAATCGTTTTTATGCATCAATAATAACAACAAACAATTTAGCAATAGCTTTCTAGGTTTACTTTAGTATTATTTTTCATTAAATTTTAATGTAAATATTTTTTATTCTTCATATTTAATCATTGTAGAGTAAATAAAGAAACCAATGAATTTCAGTTACATTATTTATTTACCTGTCACATTTATATACCTAGTCATTATCTGTAGCGGATTGAAAAGATAATAATGCAATAAATAAATATTATTATTACGTTCACAGACTACAATGCGTACACGATACACAAGGTTAAGATGTATATTGTCGGGTAAACAATCAGTCTTATGTCTTTATATAGGAAAAGAGATGAATAGGACATTATGTAAAGTAAAAGTTTTATACATCTGTCAAAATTATTACTGAGTTCTAAGAACATACCTACAGCATTAAATAGACTAAAAACGTTATGGAATAACCGCAAAAAGACATTTCAGAACAAAATATATTTTCAAATCTCGCAAAAATGGTAACATTACAGAAGAAGCAACTAAATTTATTTTAATTAACTGGTGTTTAGTAAAGTTTATTTTGAACTTAATTGGAGTCAGTTCAAATATTATTTACTGTTAATTATAGCTAGAAAAATATGAATGCAGGTGCGCTGAAATAAAAGTGAATTGAACACCGTTGTTTTCAACCAGATTAATCGTTAAAACAAAGTTCTTCATGCGTGCACTTTTTTTTCATTAAATACGTTATATTCTTAAACAAATTAGATACTTACCAAAAATATAATCTCGAAAAGACCAACGACACCACACACATTCATCAGGAAAATTCTACGAAAATATTTTTTTATTACGATAACCACAGAGCGCATCACTCGCGAAAGATTCTGTACGTCACTCAGAGCAACGCGACCGCTCTCGCCGGGGCCGCAGCATCCACTGACCACGGACTCGATTCGGCCGGTATCTCGTCTACATGCACGGGAACCTTAAGAGACGGTGACGAGGTTGATCTATGAAAAGACCCATATATTGACCAGTGATCGGTGGTGTTAGTTGGTGGCGTGTCAGACTCAGAAAACACTAGAACTAAGAAATGCAAAAAAAAATACATGGTCCCACTAGTTTTAGACATGGAGCCTTATGTTTATAACACTTAACTATTATTTAACGAAAAAAATAGGGCAGACGACAATTTTACAAACAACGTTTGAAAAACTAATCATTTGACAAACTTTAATTTCGCAAACATTTTACTTTAAAAACAATCATTTCACAAATAAGGGTTTCGCAAATGTATTACTTAGAAAAAATTCAATTTACTACATAAAGTCAGTAAACAAGCAGTCAAGCCAGCAACCATAAACCAAGCGTGTAGCTGGCATGTAGTATGTCACAGCGCCGGTGCAGCTCCTCAGCTCCTGGGCTGTGTTACTCCTCCGCGCCTGCACGGGCTTAAATAACACTCTAGTTTACCTCAGTACTCTAGGCGTAGGGCAAACAAGACTACGGGAAGTCGGATTTGCAGCGATCCATTTCTGTCACTAACTATTGTGTCGCAAGTTTTGACTAGTCAAGACAATAATTTAAGGGTAAAACTTGTTTTATCAACTACATGGATAAAAAATAATCAATTTGTGAAATGATGTTAAGGCATAATGAAATTTTTCCAAGTTTATATTTTTTCTAATCAGTACTTTATTTAATAGTAGTATGTAAAATGATAATTTATCCAGTATAATTTTGTCAAATGTTGTTTTTCAAATGAAAACTTTTTTTCTTTTTTGTTAAATGATTGGATCGCGTTTATAATATTACTGACATTTTCAATTATGTATTTATACGCCTGTGATTTTTATCGTATTTTTGTTACTAGAAACTTATCCAGAAAATTAGGAATTATCAAATTCGGTGAAACCACTATTGATTTCTATATACTAGTAGTTCTGTGAACAGTAAGCCTCGCGAGCACTCTTTGTCACATTTTTCTGGTGCCCTTAATAAATATCTGATATTCTCGTATTACATCCTTTAAAAAATCGCATCGTTCGCTTGGTCAATTAATTTTACAAGGTATTTTAATGAAATTTACTGTAATATATAATTTGTTTCAAACAGTGAAAATGATTTTAGTGAAATTGTTAAAGATCTAAAATAAAACCCATTTGATTGAAAATATAACTAGATTACTGCCTATTGAGGACAGAAGCATGGCACCATAACAAAAATTGATAGTATATTTTTGAAATCTACAGGCAATAATAATCAATTACTAACAATTAAAATATCATGTATAAAACAAATGATTACATTGTATATAACGAACATGCGCAGTGCGACCTAGACATTCAACTGCATGAACTTTGACCGGGGACACTTGACGTTACTAAATAGTACTGTTGAAGCTCATTTCAATAGACAGTAGTAAACAAACAAACATACAGTCCACGTATCTTCTATATATAGTAGTAGGAGCTGGCCGCCGACCGCATTCAATATGTTTTAATATTTTTAAGTTAGTTGCCAATAAACACCTTCGAAGACAGACGCTTGTTTTCTTGTGCTAACTACTCGCCGAACCAAATCAAACCCTAACCTACACAACATAATGGTCCTTCGAGCCGGATCATTAGTTAAGTTAATGTAGAAAAAACAAACGGTATGACTATCTATGTCGATCATGAAGTCAGTTATTACCCGTAACAGAAGGAATTCTTCTTGAAATCGGACTTTAGACTCCACAGTGAGAGCCACGGATGTGACGGAGACTAGTGCGTAGATGATATCTCTTTTCTGAACCGCTAAAATACCTACAAGCTAAACACACGACCGTGACCCGCAAAAAGAGTTAAGGGATACAACTCTTAAATCAACCTGTTAATTAAAATCACTAATGATAAATAATAAATTAACTTTTCCTAGACAAACCAATCCATCCGTGCTGAGAAAAACAAATCCGTAAAACCTGAAAGTGGGTTTAAGTTTTACGAAACTGTTGTTAACATTCGTGCCTTCCACTCATGCTTGCAATTGTATATAGAATAATGCTTTTTGCGATGAACGGAAAGGAGGTTATTGAATGCAAGGTATGTTAATGAAGGCTGCGCGGAGGCTCTATAAATAGCGCGTAATTATGGATGTCTAGGCGGAACGCGAATGGATTGATTTTGCTGTCACAAGATAAATGCATCAATATTCATGTGTTTGTTGCAGTCAAATGCAAGCTGCATGCAAATAATATTCCTACTACTAATTGTATACTTTCCTTAAATTGGGTGCATCAGCTTCCAAGATTTTCGACAACCGGGCAACCTCACCTGAGAGTTTTGATAAATGGTCGAAAATGCTACGCAGGCTATTCTCTCGGGATTGTTAGTTCAGACGGCTGTTACACTCGTATCAGCCAAAATAAACCATCATTACCGGGGGATAAGACTGGATCACGGGCTCATAAAGGACGCAAGATAAGAGTGCAACCGGGATAGGCTCTTTACTACTCTGATTACTGTCGATCGTAGTGTATAGGAGATACAGTAATGGAAATGCGAGTACAATTGAAAAAAGTTGTTGCAAGCGTGGGTTTTTTTTACGTGCGGGAAATCCCCACGGATACCCCCCTTCGGAGCCGGAGGGGGAGATTATGTCAAACTCGAACCGACTAAACCGCACGCCGTCTGTGGGTCGTTGTGCTAAGGTGAGGTTGTCTTGCGACATATCCCTCGCACCCCGGCTGACCCAGGGCCATTTCTCTCGGTCTGGCCCATCTTGGGAGGGAGGCCACGCGGTTCCCGACTCGCCCCCGGTATGGGGAGCGTTCATGGGTAGTGGTGATCTTCTACGCTCAATGAGTCTGCGGTTTTTGCCTGTCTTAGGCCCCTTTCCTTAAGCCCGTACAGCTTCAGTACTGAGCGTACCAATCAGGCAAGTACTAGCATTCCTCCTAACCCCTCCAGCTTAGATAAAATGTTTAGTTAGGAGTGGATTGACCTTAGTAATGCTATGGCCAGGACTATGGCCTGCAATACCGGTTAACTGGTTTACCGTATTACCGGTAAATCGCTGATTGTGGCTCTCCGAAATTTACCCTTAATAAAAATTGAAAACCGGTAATTTACTGGCAATTTTTACTGAAATTTTATAAAACAGTATTTACAATTTATTTAATGTAAAAAGGTCTGTAATACTTCATGTCAATATACAATGCAGTCAACTTAGCAAATAAATTTAATTAATTTTATATTACATTATTGGTTTTAGTACTATTTCTAATATGCCAATATTTGCCTATCATTCAGCATTTGAAGTTTGCAAACATTACAGATTATTAGATTTAAGTTTAGGCAACTTAAAGAACTCATTAAAATCGTTAATGTTATTAACTGAGAAAACTTGCTTTCGGAAACTTTTATATTTCATAATAATTATGTACGAATCCGAAATCCATACTAATATTATAAATGCGAAAATAACTCTGTCTGTCTGTATGTTACGCTTTCACGCCTAAACTACTGAACCGATCTTGATGAAATTTGGTATAGGTGTAGATTAGACCTTGAGAAAGGACATAGGCTATGTTTGGTCGCGATAACCGACATCCACGCGGGCGGAGTCGCGGGCAAAAGCTAGTTAACCATAAACGGAATGTGTGATTTCATTAAAGTTTCCTCTTTCTACGTTTATATCTTAGATAAAAATAAATCATTCAAAATGAATGCATTTTTCTTTCTTTCAAATATATAATAATATGCAAAATACCTGGATATATCTTGTTTACTAATTTCTTTTACGGTTTTACTATCCTTCAAACCCTACTTCAATTTCAAAGAAAAAAAAACACTACCGGTTTAAAATATCTAATACCGTTTTTTACAGGTATTCAAAAATCTACGGTAATTGAAGGCCCTAACCAGGAACTCGGACATCTCTTGATCTAGACTACTTAACCACTGGGCTACCAAATGTCAGCTTACGTCCCCGTGTATACTTAGCGTATCGTAACTGCATCAACTTTTTTTGTATACCACTTAAGTGGCAGATAAGCACATGGTCCACCTGATGGAAAGTGGTTACCATGGCCTATGGACGTGTGCAACACCAGGGTAGCCCCACTCGTGCTGCCGACCCTGTAAGCACGAAGATTTTCTGTACCATCAGTGTAGAAGACAAGTCAGGACAAGCCTTTGGTCTTCCCACTGACAGCAAAAAAACTCTCCAGTGAGCTCAGGCTACTCTACTCATCGCCGGGAGCACAACTAATCAGAAAGGGCCTTATTAGTATAAAATAGTAGAAATTTTGCAGAGAAACCGATTTCAATGTTGTTATGTAGCATACGTTGGTCGACGTCCTCACGGCTTTGCAGTTTGTCTAGAAACAGCACATCTTTGAACTTCCTACACGAGCAGATAACTTCCCCTTCTCCAATACACACTCGCTGTTTATTAGAGAGCATTTAGATATTGATTTAAATATAACCTTGGTGTTGTTAGGCGTGAGTCATAGGCGGAGGCGAGAGCGGATGGGGCTGATGTTCATCGCAGTGAAACCTTAAGGAAGTATCTGGGGGTTGGAATTTGACATTTTACTCCTTAAGGCTCCAACTGCCCGTAACGAGCGAGGTTCGATGACTTAACGTGACCTCCGTTGCCCGAAGGAGTTTGAATGTGCTGAGAATGTTCACCCATTCTAAGATCTGACCTGGCTAACACTGCTTGGTGACCACGAGCTCGTCTAATAGTAGCTATGTTATGTGTATAGTGTTAGTTTGTCGCGGTGTGCGGTCTGTCGTGTGATTTATATATTTTTTGCTTCGTTAGCCGCGTCTAGAATTTGTTAACGATCCGGCATTCTTCCTAATGATGATTTAACTTCCATGAGCAGATTCCTAGCGGTTCTTGAATAACAAAATGTAAGAAATATAGCCCAGTTTAGGATTTTTATTTTGATATTATGTTGGTTAGCAGTGTAGTGTGATTTGTGGCTGGCGGGCGACCTCGGTCCAGCAATCTGTGGTGAGCAATGACATCATGTTTAAATACTAGTTCAGACCATCTTCATTCACACATCATGTTTCATCTGCCTGGATATCATTATCGTCTTAGTCTTGTTTACAAGTCCCATCCGAAGCTTATACTCCAGAACCGGGGTCGGAACCAGAATATTTGGCCCCACCAACGCCATCACCCGCAGATGTTCTTTCACTATTGAAGATTTTTTTTATCAAAAGAAAGCCTAACCTGGAACTCGATTACAAAATCTAACGCAGCTGCTACATAGATCAACACATTAATAGTAATGTTTTCTATTAAATGTTGAGGTTGAACTAATAATTAAGTAGACAAAATTTTTACTTCATTTATTTTTTTCAAAGTAAGCGCAACTCCAATTGGACGCGTTGATGTCTTTTGTACCAAGCGTCCGGCTGGCTACTTACTCGTACACTTAAGCATTAACTTTGATTTAATATTTATATTCCATGAATATCATGTCTCGATAGCTTTGCAATATTTTTTTCCAGTAACCTCCATGAAAGGGTTAACGACAGTAGAGGAAACTCGAGAAGTACTTAAATAAGGATAGAAGCAGATGGTGGACTGTTATTTCTATCAACTGCGGAGTGAAGTAGACGTGAGCACATGTATGTTTGCACTTTCATAGAATACTAGATGAATCTCACCGCATAATCATTGGTCAAGTACAAAACAAACAACCCTATCTACAACTCAACTCTGATAAATGCGAAAACGACATGACAGATAGACCCTCGACTGTAGGAAAATTTAACCATTTAGCTCCTAATATCAAAATTTTGGATAAAGCTTCGCTGCGCCTCCTGGGGTCTCCAGTTTTAGAAGATGGATTTCATTCATTTATCGAAGAGAAAATTCAAAATTTTGAAAACATCACAGATCATTTACAAAAAATAAGTGTTCATTCGGCTTTTACTATACTTCGTTTTTGTCTATTTGTCCCTAAATTCACTCATGCACTTCGTTCATCCCAGTTTTGGCAACATTTGACACTTTTGGCAAAAATTTACAACATTCTGTAAAACACTCTTAGCACTATTTTAAATGTGGCCTTGAACGACCGAGCCTGGCTCCAAGCGTCCTTATGGGTGGTCTCGGCGTTCGCAAAATTTCAGACGTTAGCCTTCCAGCATTCCTATCATCGGTCCACGGCACTGAGGAGTTAACCAGGAAAATTCTCATTAACACACAGGTTAACTCTGAGGTGTCGTGCAAGTCCGGTGCCATTAATGCTTGGAAGGTGGCTTGTCCCAACACTGAGTTGCCTGGTAACCTTTTCTCCCAGAGACAATGGGATGCGCCGCTCTGCAAGTTAGTAAGAGATAATTTAATGCAAACATCTCCAAATATTTCAGAGCGTGCGCGCCTGCTGGCTGTGGGGGAATGGGAATCAGGTCTCTGGATTCAGGCACTTCCATCGCCCAACATAGGCACTATGTTGGACGACACTACATTCCGCCTTGCCACTTGCCTTCGTTTAGGAGCGCCGTGTGTTTCTCCTCATCGTTGCCACTGCGGTGAAGCTGTTGACAGCCTTGGGCATCATGGCCTGCCGTGCGGCAGAAGCGCTGGGCGTATGTCACCGCTGGCGTGCCAGCGATTCGTGAACCTAATGGGCTGGTGCGTGACGATGGCAAGAGACCGGATGGTATGTCGTTACTACCTTGGAAGATGGGCAGGCCCTTGGTGTGGCACGCAACGTGCGTTGACACCCCTGCGCCTTCACATATTTCAAGCACAGCAGGCTGTGCCGGCGCTGCTGCTGCATCTGCGGAAAACCTCAAACGGCGCAAATACTGTAGTTTAACTGGTGATTATGTTTTTGAGCCGTTTGGGGTTGAAACGTTGGGCACATGGGGTCCAAGTGCCCATTTTCTTTATAAAGAATTGACGAAGCGGCTGATCGACGCCACGCGTGACCAGAAGGCTGGTTATTATCTTGCACAGAGGATAAGCATTGCCATTCAACGTGGCAATGCTGCCAGCCTTCTGGGAACGTTACTGGTCGGTGATGATGCGGAGGAGTTCCACGACGCATTATGTATGTAAATATTTATTTATTTTAGATTATTTTAATTGTCAAATTATTGAATTAAACTTAATGTACACCCTATCTATTAGTGTAAGTATCGAACAATATGTCTGAGGTATATAAAATTTCTGCATTCAGTAGTTGATATACAGCTCCAATTTTACCGTGCGACAGTAACATCGATATGTGCGTGTTAATATATATGTGCCTCCACATGCGCGGATATTTTTATCTACATCTATCTACACTACTATTATAAAGAGGAAATATTTGAATGTTTGTAATGTATAAACTTAAAAAACTACTGTACCGATTTCAGAAATTCTTTCACCATTGGCAAGCAACATTCACTTTGAATAACATAGGCTATATTGGATTTCCATGGGAACGTTTTTACCACCCGTGCGAAACCGGGGCGGATCGCTAGTTAGAAATAAAAGTGTTAGTAATGTAAAATACAAAGTATCGGAATTACTTCACTCAGAAGTACGTCATTCAAAGGAATGCGAAGTAATTCTAAGTGAAGGTTAACAGAGCTATCAAATGTTCAATTGTTTATGTCTAAGTTAAGTAAATTTAACTATTGTATAATCTTCTTTATTTTTAATTTTACATTAAAGACGTCAATACTAATTTGCCTCAGTTTACCAGGCATTATTACCCACGTCAATTCACGATAGATTTTTCATATTACTAAGGTGGTAAATATATTTTTGGCATTATCCTTTCCTTTAAATCGATGTATGTATACATGTAAAGTACCGTGAATAATGGGGTAAGGATCATGAACTCACATGATGAACTCCCGTATCCGTGGTAGTCGTGGATAAAATACAGAAGAGTCGTTATACTGCCTCCGCAAGGTACCAGCAGAAACGGTAAACCTAAGTGTTCTTTCGGCATCGAAGAAAATGACATATGTGGTTATGCTCTCACTGATAAAGATGCTATACTGCTATAGTCCGCAGCTTATCTTAAATGCGAAACGGGTTATTGTGACGATGATGAAAAATCGATGTTATGTAAGAAGGTGCTAGCCTCCCCTGTCGGTCCGTTTTGTGTTTTGAACAACTCAATGGCTGCTCGACCGAAGTTAGAACAATGGCCCGTAAATTATATTATTATTTACAGTTATGGTATTTGTTGTTTCACATAGCATGAAGCATGACATCCTTCCTCATCGTCACTGACTGTCCTTACCTACTACCTAATTAGCTAGGAACAAGAGAAGCCAATCTGATGGGCTAGATTTGATGATATTCATTCAATATTTTTGTCAAAAATGTACTTGATCCTTAGTACATTTTTGACAAATTTCATCCGTATTCTATGACTGTGCTGGATTCAGAAGGAGCTGTATAATCATAGAATATTAATCTACTGATTTAAGCATTTCTACATATTACTTTGTGACCTAAGCCAATAAAGTTATTGGATTTGATTACTACCAATAACAGTAAAAATGCTAAACGCATATTGAATTATCTCATTACTAAGCAATTTATTTTTATATCTTTAGCAGGAATCAGTAAACACTATCTGTATTTTATGACAGCAATTAGTTTTGATTATCTGGTCCTTTTGATGTGTGTGACAAGGGTAATGCAAACATAAACACTTGAAGTTATCGACGGAACAGTTTAGTAGTAGTTAGCAGAGGTGTTCAAACTTTACGTCTCGCAGAACGGACTTGGTTAAATATTTAACAATACATTTTTTTTTTCATTAAATATAAAGCGCAGCCCGAAAGTACACTAAAATAAGTGGCACAATTCTGTTCAGTTCATCAGTTGCAAACTTACTTTTGACAATTTCATTTTGGTGGTAAATATTTTTTTTTTTTTTTTTTTTTAATAAATAGGACACGTCAATTTGACTTTACCTCGCCTGATGGTAAGCTGAAGGTAAAGTCTCAAGAAAGAGGGTCACCATTATGTACACGTGCCATGTTAACAATGGTGGCACTCAGCTTGACGGCCTCATCAGATGCTTTTTCACGCCCCGCTTAAAGGACCCGGGACTGTAGGAAGAGGGAAACACGTGAGCTGGCAAGGAATTCCAGGTCTTAATGGTGCGACAAAGGAAAGAGTCACCGAACCACTTGGTTCTTGAAGGAATGTTCTGCACCGTATAGGGGTGACATCTAAGTCCTGCACGTGTCGTCCTGTATAGGAAGGGGGAGGGTGGGACTAATTGGAATAGCTCTTCAGAACATTCACCATGGTAGAGACGGTAAAAAACTGCCAAAGAAGCAACATCTCTACGCATCTGCAGAGACTCGAGGGTACTCGTGACCTCAGGATTTCCGATAATGCGGATCGCACGTCGCTGCAACCTGTCGAGAGCATCTAATAAGTACTTTGCGGATCCATCCCAGAGATGTGAGCAGTACTCCACGCAGGAACGAATTTGTGTCTTGTAAAGAAGACACCGTTGCTCCGGCGTGAAAAACCGTCTCACTCTGTTCAGGACTCCGAGTTTACGCGAGGCTGCTTTGATGATACTCTCGATGTAGTTTTTGTTGTTCAGTTTGCAGCGAACATCCATACCTAGGATATTGAGGTTGTCCTGCAGTGGCAGTGGCGTGCTCTGAAGAGTGGGAAGGGGAAGGAAAGAAGATACCTTTGCTGTAAACGCACATGCCTGCGTCTTCTTGGCATTGAACTCGACCAAGTTCTCAGAGCCCCATTGGGAAATGTGATTCAGGATCCGGTCAAGCTCAGTGACAAGAAGCTGCCTTTTTTCCGCGATATGCGTCTGCTTATCCGCAGGACGTCCATGATAACTCTCGTGTAGGGTGCTATCATCCGCATAGCAATGAATGCTGCCGGTCGACAGCATGTCATTGATATGCAGAAGAAAGAGAGTTGGCGATAGGACAGATCCCTGCGGTACGCCGGCATTTACCTGCAAGAACTCCGAGGCTCGTCCATCACAAAGGACGCGAATACGGCGCTCCTGCAAGAAGCCGGCAACCCAGTCGCACAGTCTAGGAGGCAGACCAAAGGCTGGTAACTTGGAAAGAAGCGACTTGTGCCAAACTCTATCGAAAGCTTTGGCGATGTCAAGGCTAATTGCCAATGACTCGCCGTGCTTGTCCATAGCCTCACCCCAAATATGGTTAACATACGCCAGAAGATCACCCGCTGACCGTTTCGGCCTGAAGCCATATTGCCGGTCATTAATTAGGGAGTGATCTTCAAGGTGACGCATGAGCTGTTTGTTGATAATGTGCTCGAACACCTTGCACAGCACTGAGGTGACGGCTATGGGTCGATAGTTGTTTGGGTCTGAGCGATCCCCCTTCTTGGGGATCGGCTGTACATTCGCCTCTTTCCAAGCCGAAGGCACTGTACCAGAGCTGTAGGACAGCCGGTACAGCCGCGCAAGCATTGGAGACAACTCCGCTGCACATTTTTGCAGAACCACCGCTGGAATACCGTCCGGACCACTGGCTTTCCGGACATCGAGTGACTGCAACACCGCTCGGATATCGCGTTGCCTGATACGAATATCAGGCATTGCATGGTCACTGACGGGCAGTGTCGGCGGCTCCATACCACAATCATCGACTCGGGAGTTGGCCGCAAAGAGATTAACCAGCAAATTTGCTTTCTCTTGCGGCTCATGGGCCAGGGATCCATCGGGATTGCGCAGCGGGGGCAGCGAAGGCTGGCAGAAGTTGGCTTGCACGGCTTTGGCCAGTCGCCAGTAGCCACGGCTGCCCGTGGGATGCTCTACTAGCTCCTGACCAAGCCGCGCTATGCGCTGGGCATCCGCTCTGACATAAGCCCTCTTGCAGGCCTTTGTGGCTCTGTTGTACGCCGCCTTGAAGTGGCCCACGTTGGGATCGCACGTAGCGCGCGCCCTGATCCAAGCGCGGTACGCAGACTGTTTATGATTAACAGCCTCCGCGCACTCGCGCCCGAACCAGGGGCGTGCCCTGCGGACACCGGCGACATCAGTGTAGGGGATATAATATTCCATGCCCAGACTGATCTCACCGGCGACAGCAGTTGCGGCCTCAGATGGGTTCTTACCTCCAAAGCAGCGTTCAACCCACGGGATGGACGCAAAATAATCACGCAGTCCATCCCAGTTCGCTGACGAGTAGTGCCAGAGACGCCGCTTCCCCTGCACGGGACGTGGGGGCGCTAAAATGGGCACCTCGGAACGGACCAGACAATGGTCGGATTCACCTAAAGCGGCGCTCACCGAAACACTGTACTGGTCCGGGCGACTCGTCAGCAGAAGGTCTAGCAGAGAGGGCTCATGGTCCGACCTTTTTGGTATCCCAGTGACCTCGTGTACCAATTGGGTCAGGCCATGCGCCAGAGCAAATGCATGGGCGGCTCTTCCCGCGTGGGTTGTTTTGGCGGAGCCCAACCAGATCTCGTGGTGGGCGTTAAAATCCCCCAAAAACACCAGTTCAGCGTTCGGAAACCGCTCCTGCGCATCATCTGCCGCCTGACTAAGGTATTCAAAGAGTCGAGTTGTCTCGGCATCTCCTGTATGGGAGCGGTAGAGGCACACATAGATCTGACTCGTAGAGCCATGGTCTATGTGTACCCAAAGGGTGGAAAAGGATGGGTCCTCTAGGCAGCGCAAACGGCGACAACAAACATCCGCCCTAACAAACACGCACACCCCGGCTTTTGCGCGGAAATTCTCCTCAAGGACATAGCCGGGGTAGAGTAAGTAGGTCGTGTCATCAGGGCGGCGTATTTGTGTCTCCGTAAGAAACAGCATTGCTGGTTTCGCCGTCTCCAGGTGTTGGTGGACGGCGTTGAGGTTTGTATGGAGCCCACAGATGTTCGTGGACTCCACCTCAAATAGCGAGCTCGAGGGAGAGTTTCTTGCCGCTGTGTAGACCAATCTACTGTTATTATGCGCTGCCATGAGGATGAAGAGGAGGGAAGGCGTGAAAAAGAGGCGATTGTTGTCGCAGCACAGCGTGACAAAGCGTGGGATATTGGTTTTATCTATGAATGTGAGGTATGGCGAGAGCCGACGCGCCGAACGGAAGGGCCCCCGTACCCCCCCGAGTATGGTCGCCGGGCTCCCTCGTCCGGTCACCAACCGGCACGACGAGCCATATCGGGATTATGCGCGACCTGGTGGGGCAGCCTCCCAGGGTGGTTAGTCCCGGTTGGGCCCCTGTACTATGCCGCGGGCGGCCAGCGGCACCACCGTTTCTACAGGTCTCCCTGTTCGGCGCGTCGCCCCGCGCCACCCCCCACTAGACTACGCCAAGACCCACCGGTCCCACTCGTGCTGCGACCTCAATCCCCCCTGCCCGGCTATGCACTTGCTGACCCCTGAACGCAATCCAACCGAGATTGGATTACTATGGAGGATTTTTCGCAAAAGTGCACGGTGGTACTAACCCGGTCGAAATTTGTGACAAATTTGTGCCATCAAATTTCTACCCCCTCGAAATAGTGTATTTATATAAGTACTAACCTACTCTTCGATCGTTAGTTGTGTTATTCAGGTCGAGCAACAAATCCCTTCATTGTCCTATCCTGTTCTAATCAAACAACTTGTCCCTGATCCGTCCCGATGCGAAACTACCCACCGCACTTGCTGCGTTGCCACGCTAGATGGCGATGGCCCGCCTTTGCACCAGGAACAATCCGGAACGTGAGGCATATCGATAATTCTCCGACCAACCCAAAGGAACCCAAATGTTTTCGTAGTCACTATCGTGCACATTGTCTCGATATACACCACTTTGGGCACCAATGACCTCTTGCATTCAGCCTAACGGGAATTAAAACATTAAATCGCTTATATTAATATCGCGATTCTAGCACCAGTAACTCATCGGCCGCCAGCTTCTGACCTAATAAAATGTTATGACTATAAATGCTAAAAAGTGATTAAGTAATAAAATATAGATATAGGTAATATTTATTAGATTAGTTTTACATTTAATTTATAGCCTATCGTAACCATTCTCACACAATTTTTTATAATTGTAAAATTTTAAGGGTCAGTCTGTACTCTCGTTAGGCGTCCACTCAATAATAGTTCGTCAGGAGTTTCTGATCCAATCGGACGGCCTGTAGTCTTAAGCCGATAGCGCCCATGGACTGACTGCCGTCAGCTCCCTGTTGTCGGTGTTGTGACCACACACAAGCAGTTGTGTGAGTTGTCAGTTTCCCGCCAAACGATCCGTTGCCGGCATTGGTCTGATATCAGTTACACAGAGACTAAGAAAAGCAGTGCAAGCGATTTTCGACCTTTGCTTGCATTACGTTATTCTTATATTATACATGAAAATCATTGTAAGAAATAGGTATAAGCTATTTTGGACCTTATGGACTATGTACATAATAAATGTAATCACAGGCCGGCGGCCATGGACTGTCCGGCCGGGAACTATCGGTTTTGCGCGAATGAACCCATTTAGCCGGTTTTGCGTGACGCGTAATTCATCGTACTCCACCATTCCCAATACGAATACGGTAGAATTCATAAGCAGATAAAAGGGACACACACCGTACCTCGGCCCGCTGATTCGTAACCGCGCGCGGCACCGCTAGCAGCAGCGGCCGGCGACGGCGCAGCGCCACACGTACGGGTCCGGCACACACACGGACAGGGCACCCAGTAAAGCTGGTTTATGCAGCTTACCCCTCAATACCACCAACATGTATGATACTAGTACGACCTTGTGCCTAACCCGTAATTCATTGTACTCTACCATTCTCAATACGAATACGGTAGAATTCTTAAGCGGATAAAAGGGACACACACCGTACAACCCAAAATACAGAAATCTAGTGAATTTGTTCTGTATCCGCTCCACCATTAGGTATATTATATTTGGCCCATGGAGAAGAAAATGATAGCAGAGTTGTTGCAAGGCAATCGAGTCATGAGCCACGTCGAAACGACTTAATTGGTCTGTGACGACACCATTTAGTTCTAGTGAAACGTCCTTGCGTTCGGTTGTCATTTTTGGTCAAGAGTTCAACTATAAAATAGTTTTAACCTGGTTTAAGAATTAAGTGTGCAGAACAAGGATGTACAAGATATGCAGATAAACAATTTAAACATTTTAATGGTATAACATTTCGCCAGTAAGTCCACTATATTTATATATTTTTTGAAATTGAATATCTTATCAGAACCATCTAGCGTAGAGAAGAAATAAATAACCTTGTCTTACATCTATAATAGTTGTAATAATAAATCAATCCATTTTAAGAAAAATTTAATCACAATAATCTCGCCCGCGTTCATTATCAATTTCAAAAATGTTATTTTATTTATCAGTATATTTAGCTGAAATTGAAAATTAAAATTAAAAAAATTGGGCCATCTGCGGTTTATGGCCAAATTATTTAGGAGGCCTATATGATTTTGCTATAATCCGAAAGATGGCCTTATTTTTAAAAATTATTGCCCTTACAGATTATTCTAGAATTCTGTATAGCGCTTAGTAGCGAGTAGTCAAACTATAACAGGAATTACAAGCCCTGTTTCTGTTTTGTTTCGCTATGATGCACTAGATGGAGACAGACGACGAGTTATGACGTCATGCCCCCCGTGTCTCCCTTCCCACCCGCATTTGGCCACGCGTTATTCTTAAGAGAAATTTGACTGTGGCATCTCCGCTACTTACTCATATTCTGTCCTCCGTGATTTGGCCTCGTTAAGTCATGGTTTACATAGTTTTATGAACAATATAATTGTTACCGAATATGATAATATCCTGCTGTGTTAGGAAGGCTTCATGTCAATATTATAGACTCGTTTTCGTCCCAAGTTCCAAATACCTTAGACTCTAAACGGGTCAAGTCATTTGTTACTAGGTTTTCTTGTAATAAATGGAAACTGTTGAGCTGGTTGCAATATTTGAAAATAAGTCGTTATACTCAACATGTATAACGGTGGTAGCTAGGCAGGATATAACTAAATTTAGGTGCTAATAAAAGCAAGCATAACATGAAATCCAATTTGCCGATAGCTTACTTTCTTCGTTTAAGTTGTTGTCGGAGGTTATATATATAAGTTTAATGCCTACACAGCACCAATAGTAGTAACTTCATTAAGAGTAAATTTATACTTATTCCATAATATGGTTAACGCTATTTCGTCGCTTTCACCAACGTCTTTATCAACTATATCTTTGGTCTCGTAAACTAAATAAGAAACGGATCTATTGCCGTCAAATAGACCTAATGATCGAGGTGATGTGGTTCGCTGATGATTCTTCCGCGATGACGCCGTCAGATAATGAATTCAATAATAAAGAGTTGGTCTTGCGGATGCTCTACTACTATACTCCCATTTTATATTTTTTCTTAACACCTCTGTTACAAATAATTAGCTTACAGACAATCCTAAACCTTACAGAACAATGCTTTGTCCTTCCATAACGGGATCTGGTGTCAATTACTAAATTTCGGTACATATATTTTGGACCTAAAATATTACAAAACAATTCATTTGTCTCGCGATAGGTGTATTACGGTCTTATGGCATAAGATATGTACCTCGACATATGTATCCCTGCTGCTTAATCAAGATATGATATGGGACAAGCCTATTTCTAGCAGTGGACTGAATGAGCCAATTGATTGAATGATTGAATCAAGATATGCTGCAAAATAATTCAATGAAACACATTACTGAGTGTGAACGGCACGTAACAATTATATGCCCTAACGACTCTTCCACACTGTTAACTGGTTATCGCTAAAGACTTACACGGCAATCGTCTGCTTCACAACAGCCGTTAGAAGAGGATCTGTTTCAGCCACAGACCACAGCTTTCCTTAATATCTGTACCGACAGCAAAAACATGTTTGAATTTTGGTAGCTTAAGACTTATTCAGTCAGTTGCAATCGAAAATTCACAATATCTTTCTAACAAGTGAGCCAAACATTTTGTGCTGTTTAACCAATTTAGCAATCGACTGGCACTAGCTAGTGGTATTTATGACGCTGATATAAGTAGAGCCATTTTTGATATAAAACGATATACTACTCCTGTGAGGCAGGCGTATGTTTAGGCTTTGTGTAACTCTTAACTTTGGTCGTGCGATTTATTTTCATCAGTTTTTCGTTTATTTTATTGATGTTTTGGTATTATTTCAGATGCCTATACAAATTTATAGTGTAATAAATTGAATAATGATGATATTAAGGCGACTTGAAATGAAAATACATTCTTTATATTGAGAAACGGCTTCTGAAGAGGCCTCTTCTTCAGAAGCCGATTGACAATGACGTTCATAATAAATACGAGAATTAGTACGATACAAAGAGGTTTTTTTTTTTCTATACTTACTCAACTCCTGTGGCAGAAGGTCTACTAATGGCATGATGTCCGGGTTTTATGTTTATCCTATCATGATGCACTGTGGTTGTATTCTATGGTATCTTGAACTTGTAATTTATCAAAATAATGCAATTATGTAATTATACAATGCTGCAATTTATGGCTACTACATAAATAAATAATAAATAAATAAATATTCTACAACATTTCACACAACGCTATCTAGACCCATGGTAAGCATAGCTTAACTAGCTTGTGTTATGGAATCTAGAATGCGGATAAACATACTTAGATACGTTTTTTTTTGTAAATACATACATATTATACATAGAAACACCCAGACCAATGCAAATATACATATTCATGCATACAAATATTGACACTGAGCGGGGATCGAACCCGCGCCTCCTGCGTAGCGGCCGCGTGCACTACCGCTACGGCACAGATGCTGTCGAAAAAATATTAAATAAAAAAATATGAAACAGCAATGGTGATGAGACTTAAAGTACCGACTTTCAAGAGTTTATTACAGTAAAACATAAGCCAAATTCTTGTGAAATAAAAAAAAATATTTTATCGCTGCAATAAAAACGAGCATACCGAATTTTTGTGGTTCAAGTGCAAAACAATCAATATATTGCGAGCGCAAAGTTAATCTCGGTTTAAGTTTAAACTGGGTTTAGCTTATAGTGGGGAATTAAAATCTTTATTATTTTTAATTTACTACTTGGTAATAAATAATTCATGTTTCTATATCTTAAGTACCTTCAAAATTAAATATTTATCAGTAATTATTTTTTTACAATAAATTAATTTGTTGTAATAAAATAACTGTAATTGTTATTTTCATTGACAAATTTATCTTTTATCATTCGTTCATATATCTCAACCATCAGTGTCCTTTAAAACAAAGCACGGGAATGCCGAGCCACCTATTGTCCCCGACTGTGGTACTTTCATGTCTGAAATTAAAATCACGCAACGGGTGGTTCGGCGGGAACTCAAGTCCCTGGATGTTCGGAAGTCGAGTGGGCCGGATGGTATACCGGCGATGGTGCTCAGGCACTGTGCCCCCGAATTGTGCCCAGTACTTACACGGCTTTTCGCGCTCTCTTACTCCGCGAGACAAGTCCCAGCCTCGTGGTAGACTGCATTCGTGCATCCTGTGCCTAAGAAAGGCGACAGGACAGACCCGTCCAATTACAGGCCTATTGCTATAACCTCCCTTCTCTCGAAGGTAATGGAGCGTGTGATTAACGCACAGCTCCTGGGATACCTTGAGGAAAACGACCTACTGAGCGACCGACAGTATGGCTTTCGCCACCGTCGCTCCACTGGTGACCTTCTTGTGTATTTCACACACCGATGGGCGCAAGCTATCGAGAGTCGGGGCGAGGCACTAGCGGTCAGCCTCGATATAGCAAAGGCCTTTGACCGGGTCTGGCACAGAGGTCTTCTTTCGAAGTTGCCACGCTATGGACTCCCCGAGGGACTTTGCGAATGGATTGCCAGCTTTTTGTCCAACAGAAGTATCCAAGCCGTCGTCGATGGCAGCTGCTCGGACCGCATGGACATAAACGCTGTTGTCCCACAAGGCTCCGTGTTGTCCCCGACGCTGTTTCTGCTGCGTATCAATGATGGATCTATTCATTGCTATGCGGACGACAGTACCGGGGATACGTGTTACACGGGTCGTGCAAATATCCCTCAATTCGAGGTGGAGAAGAGACGCGAACAACTTGTGTCTGAAATCGAGACTACTCTCTCGGGAGTATCCAATTGGGGTCGACTTAACCTAGTCCAATTTAACCCCACTAAGACACAAGTATGTGTATTCACCGCTAAGAAAACCCTATTTATTGTAGCGCCGCAATTCCTGGGCACACCACTTTCCATCTCTTCGAGTATTGGGATCCTAGGTGTCGACATCTCAAGCGACGTTCAGTTCCGCAACCATTTGGAGGACAAGGTCAAGCTGGCCTCAAAGAAACTTGGAGTGCTCAACAGGGCGAAGCCGTACTTCACTGCGGGGCAACGACTTCTGCTTTATAAGGCACAAATTCGGCCCCACATGGAGTACTGCTGTCACCTTTTTGCTGGAGCGCCTGCATACCAGCTTGGCCTCTTCGACTCATTGCAAAGACGGGCGTTGAGGCTCGTCGACAATCCCATACAAACAGGCGATGTGGAACCTCTCAGCCTCAGAAGAGACTTTGCCTCGCTGTGTGTGTTCTACCGCCTATACAATGGTTTGTGCTCAGATGAATTGTTTGACATGATGCCCACCGCTGCATTCTATCATCGCACCACTCGCCATAGGCAGGGAATTCATCCTCACACACTACGACCGGAAATGGTACGCACCGTGCGTTTTGAAAGGAACTTCATCCCACGCACGCTCAGGTTGTGGAATGAACTTCCTGCCGTGGTTTTCCCAAGCGACTGCAATATGGGGTTCTTCAAGAAGAGTATTAGAAGGTATCTACAGAGTCGGTAGCACGATTGTGACGCCCCTGGTGTTGCAAACGTCCATAGGCCACGGTACGGTACCGTGTGCTTGTCTGCCGCCTAAGTGGCAATAAAAAAAAAAGCACATAAATGGTTATATTTAAATCTGTTAATTGTCATTTACAATTGTATGCTTTGAGACGTACGTTATGGCTTTGTGTACCTCCGAAAGATTAGGCTTTTATTTAGCCGATGGTTCGTGATCATCATCCTATGGTACCTGCTGTGTGTATTACACTATAGTGGCACACTGGCATCCAAGCAGTATTAAGCATCTGGTGAGTATCCCGTCATAAACACTGCTTGTAAAAAAAATGTAATATAGCTCTACCGGCCGTAGGGTTTCGAAATGAACATTAATAAATATAACATGAAAATTAAAAGTGTTTTCACTATTTTTTAAGTTTAATCATAACACGTCCCCGAGTTACTCTACCGACGGTACCCAATCATAGGTGAAATAATATATACATTGTTACTAAACACGAACAGTGGCTGCACGTCACACTTGGTCCGACCTAGTGTTGAGTCGCACAAGGTTGTCACAGTCATTTTCTTAAATACCAAAATAATATTAAACTACTATATTGTACTACTATATTAGTTGATAAATAAATTTATTCATTTCTCTACACATCATTTTGAGTCTTACTTTCAGGTTACGAGGTTTTGCATAGCAAAATGTTCACTAATGTTATTTACCATTAGATACGACTTACCTAGTTGCTACTGTTGTAACGGGAATTAGGGCATACGGCCCTACGCTACATATAGCTGTGATCATCTAGATTGCTATCGTTGAAATCTACTTCAATAACCTATTTACATTCAATATTGACTCCTGATCGTATGTATATATTCGTATAACAAATGCTAAGAACGTTTATTTAAATCGATAGTTTCACAGATAAGGTGAGCTGTGTGCTTGTCTGCCACCTTAGTGGTATTCAAAAGTGTGATACTTTATCTCACTTTTTAACTTTAAATGTATGTATGGAATATATATTATGATGACAAGACTGTGAATTTATTTATTTGAAAATGAATTAATATTAAATTCAAATATAGGTCTGTGATAGTTTGATTTGTGTTTGGCCTCTTTGGGCGTCTTTTTCAGCTGTATATATATTTTTATAGGCCTTTAATTGTCGAAGATATGTACTATATACTGTTACTAGTACAGCAGTTCGTTACCTTAGTAGAAAATTTTATTCCGTATTACGCATTTATTCAAAGAACATAATTATTAAATTACTATTTCAGTTATACATTAATAAGTTTTCCAAAGTGGAATTATCCATATCAAGAAGGATGAGTATCATCTCATAAAAGTGACTTAGTACTTGACAACCCTATAATCACCGGAGTCTGGTATCAGGTTTACTGTCAACAAACCAGTGACAAATAGAGACAGTGGGAGCTCCCGCACCGTGCAGCGCCAGTAATAGATCGATTAGAGCGCCTTGCAATGTTTGTTGATGTCACCATTCCTCATGACGAAAACCTCATGAAAGCCGAAAAAGACAAACAAATAAAATATTTGGATCTGGCTCATGAGGTTGTCGACTTGTGGAATGTAGATTCGGCAATCATTGTGCCGATAGTCATATCAGCCCATGGGCTGATTGCCAAGAGCCACAATACGTGCCGTGTCGAGGAGTACCGCCTTCTGCATCGGGCCCTTGAGCCAGCTGCCTATCGAGAGCCTCTTAAGGTGTTGATCGAGGCTCTTAGCAATCAGCCCATGGGCTGATATGACTATCGGCACAATGATTGCCGAATCTACATTCCACAAGTCAACAACCTCATGAGCCAGATCCAAATATTTTATTTGTTTGTCTTTTTCGGCTTTCATGAGGTTTTCGTCATGAGGAATGGTGACATCAACAAACATTGCAAGGCGCTCTAATCGATCTATAACCATTATTATTAATACTGAATTTTCAAACTATCAAAGTCATACTTAGTAGATAGTCTACTCTAAGCCTGTATAAACCACACTGAGTGGAGGTAATGCCCTCTATTAAAACTCTGTTACATATTTAATTAGCGAGGTTAAATACTAGCGCTCACGGAAGCTCAGGAATGCGCAGGTCAGAACACGTAAGTAATATATAAAATTCTTGTGACTTTATCAGCAAACTCTACCAAAACGGCCTTACCAGTTCTTACGAAAATACTAAACCCTACTTTTTAATAGTGGCAAAGCAACGTTTCCCGGTTCGGGTCAGCTTATATGCTAAGTTATTTATAAGAAGATTATACAATCTTCGTAAATTATTTTTGTATTTTTTTAATAAATCAGCACGTTCTGTGCTATGACCCATTGTCAAGCTGCGTAGAGTAGCGGCAGAACGTAGGAAGTCAGAGATTGCGGGCTTGATGCCCATCCACTGCAAATATTTCATCATCATTGAAGCACCGATCCTGGGTAGAACAAAGGCGCTAGAGGCCATCTGCCTAGTAATACTGAAGGAAGTGTCGGTTGCTTTGTGGGTAAGGAGCCGGCCTTAAGATCAAAAGGTCCCAGGTTCGAATCCAGGCCATACACTAACGACGTGAACCCACTCCTAACACTAGCATATTAGCTTAGCTGGACGGATTAGCGGGAATTAAGTAATTTCGCTTACTAATATACATTATAAAAAACCTTTTGACCTATGTGTAGGTACATAGGATTTGCGTACGTTCTATTAAAGAGTTTTTCATCATCATCTTTGCGTCACATTCGAGGCCTTACCATGAAGTAAGAGATCCGCCCTTCATACTCACCATTAAAATGTACTGTCATTGAATGTAAGGTACAGGGTAAATTCAATTTTGTAGGATAAAAGAAAGCAGTTCTAATTCAGTCACAAGTAAAAATATTGTAGCATTTGAAAACCACGCCGAGAAAGTCGGAAAGTTCGTTAAATTGAGCTATACTGCAGTTAAAACTTTATATAATATGAAGTTAAATAAAAGCTTGTAATGAAAACAAATAATTTCCTGCCTCAAGGGTACCTTCAATAGTTTCCGTACAAACCCGTTCACAATTATGCATTCCAAGAAATACTCCCTATAATTTCAACATACAATTTATTATTATTCATTAAAGTTCAAATTAACGTTGCGTGCGAACGGACGGACAGACACAATGACACAGTAATAGCACGGTAATGAGCGATGCCGCGGGGCAGGCTAGTGTAGCCGCTATTTTGTTTATGAGCCCATGTCAATTATGTCTCATTATTAGAAAAGTTGCTCAAAGATATATAAGATATATGGCAGCGTGGGCTTGTTTTATTTATCTTATAAATTTAGAAATAATGACAAAAATATAAGTTGCCCGCCGTTGATAAGTCAGCTAGTTGACTCTTAACTCGCATATTAAATGAGCAGGTGGTACTTCACCATTCTAACCCGTCATCAAAAGCATTACCTTAGCACTAATCGAAACAGGCATGCCTTACAGTATTACAAATTATTATCTATCGCCACCATTTTGTAATACACTGTAATTGAAACTCCCTCATTCAAGTTTCTGAGTTATAAGTCTAAGTTTAGCTCATTACTATTAGGTACATTTACCTAATACTGGTCCACTGATATTGCACTATGAGTATTCAATTCGTTACCCATAAAACGTCATACCAATAAAATCATTACACTATTCGCTAAACTGAAACTGTTAGCTTAAATAATAAAACATGTAACTTTCTCGACAATTCAGAGCGAACATGACGCTAATATCCACTAAAGTGCATAGACATGACGGTTCAAGCACTAATATTAGTTTATTTACGGCGCGGTGAAGAAGGGATTCCAGTATTTTTGTTGAATTTCCAAGGCAAGAATAGCGTCCAAATACGGGGCAAGGTTAAAATGTAGAAGAGAGCATGTTGTTTTTACCCAGTTGTCAAGTTGTATAACGTTTTTATTTCGATTAAAGAATAAATACTACCTTATAATCGTAAACCATTCGTTTCTCTGTACGACATTGCCGTTACTGTTAAACTGTAGTATCAACAATCGTGATTATTTTAGGGCAATTTGCAATGACTTGACTACGTGGATAGAAGACAAGAATACAAACTTAATTAATTAACTCATCAAATATTAATAAATGAGCTCTCAAAGATCTTTATCTGTTTAAGTCGCAGTAGGTAGAAGGATATAGCCGCCCCCTTTCCAGAAGGATTCCTACTACTTCCAGTTATAGCATATCAAAGAGGTAGAGCTTCAGTCGATAAAATCGATGACATAATATGTGACCACTTTTATACGGGTTATTCCGATATCATACAAGCAAGTTGTGAACCCTTGTTTCTGGTTTTGAGCCTAACACATATCTCTATTATAATCACGCCTTTATCTCCCGAAGGTAAGGCAGAGGTGAATTGCCTTTTATCGGCACCTATTATCCCACGTAATATGGGGTGAGCCTATTGCCGTATTCCGGGTTCTATTATTGACTCGAGCCACGCATCTGAGTACAATTAATGTTACACAGCCCTATCCCTTAGTCACCTTGTACGAAACCGCATTAGAAGAGATGGGGTGGCCTAATATTCTACTCTGCCGGGAACCATAAATCAAACTATACATCAACTGACTAATTTTCTGATCTGACTACAACATACTAAGATCAGTTGCAATGTATTTGTAAAAGGGAAACGAATTATATTATTATTGTACAAATTCTCAATTTCAATCCTACTGTTAACCTACTGCGGGCTTGTACCAACTAACTAAGCAATGTGGTGACTGATGTAACTGTTAACCATATTTCTTGATAAAACGAAGTATTTTAAGTAGGTGTTAACATCAATAATAGCTGGCGAAACAGTTCGACTTGAACGCAGTATTCAATATGGATACTTAAAGCTTTCAAAAGAGCGTGAGTTCCAACGAAAATCAACTTTTCGTGACAGAAATCTCAGAGAGCGGAATACCTGGTCACGATAGCAAAATTAGGCTCTCCTGTAGATTTATAAACACATGAGAACATCTACAATCATTGATATTTTTTCCTCTGAAAATGCACACGCTTCCTGCAATTGGGTGAATAGTGACATACCTTCTTATGCCTAACCCCAATACTAAATTAGAAAGCTTACGAATATTAAATGAATGAGACCTGATGCATTTTTTATGACATTATCAAAATAATATCATCGCAGCTGAATTGTTGTAGATTTTTATGGTTAACTGATTAGTTTTCTCTGTGAAAGATATCAGTCAGTTCAGTTAGGTTAGATAGCTATTTAAAGCAGTAGTGTCCGCTTAGTTCCTGCAGTTTTCAGCAGAGATAGTTATTTCTCCATCAATTAACATGCTTGGTATTGCTATTTGAAGCTTGTTTTGGAATACTAAAATAACTTTTAATACATCCATACTGTTCAACTTTAGTCACTCTCTCATGATCTTCAAACAAAATTAAATTAAAATAACCGGAGTTCTTTACATTTCTTGTCATAAAAAAGCTCTGCCTTTCAAATGAAGTAGAACATTTAAAAATAAATAATAATTAGTTTCACACTAAACACCTCCAGTATCGGTAACCGGGGATCTAAAAACTTCGCTCCAATTAATTCGTTAACAAATAGCTGCGAAGAAACAATAGGAGCAACACAAAGTGACAAGTAACAAATACCTCCGACCCTTCGTGACGTCACCAATCGTCGCAGGGCTGTGCAAACGCTTTAATTGTGCTGTTGGACTGGGAAAAATGGGAATTGTGTTAATTTATGTCCGCAAAACTTATACTTATCCACTATCGCTAGAAGTATTTTCATTTCCAGATAAATAAAAGTGGTTACCACAGTTGATGACAGATATAATATTTACTAGCCAAAATTTCGTCTTTCTCTCATATTTTCGTCTCTTATTATTCGTCAGTTCTTTCATATTTTGAGTATTGTGCTCAATTAATACAGAATTTAAAATTAACAGATATATTAATAGTTCTGTTCAAATCTCCATATAAACCAACACACCTGTACTAGTACCTTATGATGTAATATTATATTTCATCTCAATCAATATACTTGAATCTACATTAACTGTGCTAACAGTTGCGTCGGCTATAAATCTTTGAGTTTTTATTACTTTGTTTATAGTGGACGAACAATTAGCAATTTTAATTCGTTGCTACTAAGTATGGTAAGCTGTTTGCTTTTTTTATTGGCCACTATGATTTTTAAACAAAATAATAAAAACTCTGTTCAATAACATTTATTAATCTTGTTAAAGCTTTTATTATTCAGAATTAATTGATAAATATTTCTCACTTGATTATCACGTCCGTTTATCGTAAATCTCGAAGAAATCGTTTATACGCTAGTTTTATAGTACAGGGACGGATATAGAAAATTTGTTATAAATTATAGTAATTTAGTTGTTATGGTGATTATAAGAGTTCAATCTAAAATAATATAATAAAAGGGTTAGTTTTCTACCAACTACTAATATGTGTCATTCCGCAGCTATTAAGACTAATTCAGTATTAGTACCTCTAACATAGTGCTGTATGAGATGATAGATACGTTTTTGTCCTAAATTTCACTACCCTTTGCTGCCTGTACATGATATAAATAGAGTCTCATTCAGTAATCCATGTATGTTTGCAGGTGAGATTAGCTTGAGCCCTGAAGCAGTGCCCCCGCCAAGCCGAGCAAAAGCGCACGGCCGTACCATTCTATTCTCGACGCAATTTAGGTCATTTTCGACCCCCTATAACTTCGATGAGGATATAACTAGAAGCCTAAATTTTCAGCTACCAAGCAGGCATTGTATAAACACGGTATATTTCAAACTTCAATCAATTTCAACCAGTAGTTTAAGAATTATAACGAGTCAAAGTTTCTTGATGTTGTCACTCACTGACTGAAACTGAAACTGACTGAAAATTCTAAGGCACTTCTAGCAGACATAAAAGCTTCCAATTTATAATATATTCAGTGTTTAGTGTTTGAATCAAGGCAAAAAAAATCTCTTTCGGTCTATTTTTCTAGATACGTTAACTGCGTAAATAACTTTATAATCCTATTTAATATATAGGATTACAAAGTTACATTTACAGTTAATTACTCAATGTACCTGTATATGTATAATATACTGGAATAATAGATGTATCAAAGGCAACTTGTGAAATGGTCAATGAAATAAAGAAGCAAGAATGGGAATAATAAGTAGAGTAAATTGCCCGAAATCGCAAATTTATTTACTTAAGGATTAACTTTCCGAGACGTTTGACAAGCGCGTCATTAAATATTACTAACTAATAACTAATGCGCAAACGTACGTGCGTATTCATATGTGCGTAAGGTTGTTAATAACCAACCGGACAAGATTAAAAAGGTAGGCTACCTACAAAGATTAGAAAAGTTCTTAAGACAGAGAAAGGGCTTTAAAAAAATCTTTATTGGTATATGTCCACAAGCAGTAGAAGGTACTGGAGACGAATAAAGTAGGATTACGTACAAAAAGGAATGAGATCCTATAAAAATATCAATACTTGTCAAAAAGTTATGAGATTCATGTAATACTAAGTCGGTTTTTATTTATTCAGTCCCTACTTAATACTTAAGGGACCTTCTGTCTTAAGTTGTTACGTAATTATCTAACCTAACAACATCTTATAGTGACCACATTAATATGAAAAATAATTAAACGATTTAAATATGCACATATATGGGCATACATAGGCAACCGCACTAAATAATCTTATTTATATAATATGTATTAACTTTGAGATATATCGTGTTTTCATGCGATTGCCAAGTCCATATATTTATTAAAAGGTTAAAGATTTTTTAGATTGAAATATTCACTATAAGGTATTATTAAGTTAGATAGTAGGGACTGAATAAATTAATAACCGACTTGGTATTACATGGATCTCGAATCTTTTCACGGTAAAACAACTAAGGCGAAACTTGGTATTTTTGACAAGTATCGTCATTTTTATGGGATAAAATTATCAGCACTTACACAAGCTTACGACAATAACAGACAGAATTATCACGAAAATCAATTAATGTTCAATTTCTGCACTAGAAAATAATAACTCATACCTAAATAAACAATTATATTGTCACTGGCACTAGAAGTGCAATTACACAACCCTAATAAGGTTTGCTCCTATTGTCACCTATCTGTTTCAACTCTCGTCGCGACGGTAGCGATCCGTCAGACATTTTATTGACTTAGATACGGCTCATGACATATTTATAGGTTTCGACGCGACTAAATGGCTAATTCTTACGATAAAAGGTGACCACTTTTTGTTATAAAAAAGTGGTAGTTTTTATGACTTACGGTAAGGATATATTGATAAAAAGATTGCGCCAGTGTCTGTAAGTTATCGTGATGTCCTGGGTTTGAGGTTCAGTTCCAGCGCAATGTTATAAGCATTTTCTATTGAGAATCTTTCAGTAAAACCAAGAAGTTACAAAACATGTCTATTGACGGTAATATACTTAAGCGAAATTACGTGGGAACAAAATATAATATTATAGTATAAAATATTTAGATGTTTTAATATTTTTGCTTGTGTATTATTTACGACATGAATCATCATCCCTATGTGTTTATTTTATAATGGGTGTTAGTATTTGCGCCGGATTATTACACTTAGCCAGTTTTTCTTGTTTGCAATTATTTTACCAAAACAGTAATGCAACAGTGTAAAACCACAGTATAATTTTAAATTTATGGCATATTTTATAAATTTATTTTACAGTCATTAGTGTGTTGTTGACACTACCCATGAAATAGGATAGGTATAGGTGCTTCTAATACTAATAACTTAATTATAATCTATACATATAAAAATGAATCCCTATTTCCCTTGGTCACGCCATCACGCGTGAACGGGTGCACCGATTTCACTAATTCTTTTTTAGAATATTCCTTGCAGTACGAGGATGGATATTACTCAGAGAAAATATTAAAAAATGGTTAAGCAGTCACGGGAACGAGAACAGAATTCCACGCGGGTGAAGCCACGTGCATCAGCTAGTAATAAATAATAATAATTAATTTTACGAGGTTGCTAACTTTAATGTTCAATTTATTTATTTTATATTTCACACTTTATTGTAGCTATAATATCAGCATTAAGTAATTTAATAAAAAATTCTTTCGCTTCTTGTCAATCGAAAACGTACAGGAATATTTATCCATTTAAGTACAATCGAAATTTCCTGTTACGAGTATTACTAAAGTGCTGATATATCCTTTAGGGCTAGGTATGAGATAAAAGTCAGTCTGAATTTCATCTGAATCTTTAAGATTTACAGGCCCATCCAACTCCTGAGCGATGTCTACAAGTTGTTCTCGAGAATCGTCACAAATCACCTCGCGGGAAAGCTCGGCGAGTTCCAGCCACCAGAGCAAGCCGGATTTTTGAAGAGGCTATAGCACCATTGACCACATCCACACTATTCGGCAAAGTGGAGAAAAGATTCAAGAATAATAAGCCGCTGTGTATTGGCATTTTTGGACTATGAAAAACCCTTCGTTTGCATCAAAATCTGGGCAGTTCTGGATAGGGCATCCAGAACTGCCCAGGTTTTGATGGAGCAGTGCCGTGCAGTGCCGTGTAGAATGGCGATACATCGAGGTGCTGAGATGCTTGTATGATACTGCCACAATGTCCATCCAGCTCCAAGACCAGAAAATGAAACCCATCGGCCTCCAGCGTGGAGTGAAACAGAGGGATATTCTATGCCACAAACTATTGAGTGCGTTATTGCAGGACGTCTTCAAGACTTTGGATTGGACTGGGTGGGGTATCAACGTAAACGGAGAATACATTTCACATCTTTGGTTCACCGATGACATCATCGTGGTTGCGGAGTCGCTGAAACAACTAGGCGAAATTCTGCACAGCTTAGATGGAGCATCTCGACGCGTCGGCCTCGGTGTAAAGTTGGATAAAACCAAGATTATGTTCAACGAACATATCGCATCGAGACCGATTGCCATTCACGGGGCGACGTTTGAAGTTCCAGCTCCAGCTCGGTAAAAACAACTTCGAGAAAGAACTAGCCATAAGGATCCAAGTGGGTTGGGTAGCATTTCGCAAACTACATCGGGTCTTCTCTTCTACCCTACCGCAACGCTTGAAAACAAAGGTCTTTGACCAGTGCGTCCTACCTGTTATGACTGACGGTACCGAAACGTGGACACTGACGGTAGGGCTAGTCCATAAACTAAAAGTCGCACAGCGGGTTATGGAGCGAGCTTTGCTTGGAGTTTCTCTGAAGGAAGGAATTTGAAACGAGGTCATCCAATAAAAAACCTAAGTTACCGAAATAACTAGCAGAATAAGCATGCTGAAGTGGCAATGGGCTGGCCACGTCTGTCGAAGGACCGATAGCCGTTGGAGCAGACGAGTCCTAGAGTGGAGACCGCGAGAATGCAAACGGAAGGTAGGACACCCACTAGCCAGATGGACTGATGACCTGATAAAGGTGCCTGGGACAATCTGGATGCGGAAGGTGGAGGATCGGACGAAATGGCGCACATTGGGAGAGGTCTATGTCTAGCAGTGGACTGCGATGGGCTAATTGATTGATTGATTTATCGATCTAAATGTCATCAACCTATTGAAATCTAAAATCCATACTAACATTATAAATGCACTAAACCACATTACCAATTTTGATGAAATTTAATTTAGAAAGAAAATAAAGATTGGAAAAGGGCTACAGTAAGTGAATAAAATTTCTCGATATGCCAAATGGAGTCAACTGACCAACTTAAATAAATCCATGATTATTTCACGATTTATCGATTATATATTAATCTTAAGTTAATTTCGTTATTTACAATCAGTGATTAGGGCGCAGTAGGTGTCCACTTAGAATGCTATATCTATTTTGTGTACATTAAATCTACATTATCTGTTGGTTTATTACAGAATTGAATACGCGAACTCCCAGTTATTTCCTACATAATGTGTAGCGATAGAGCGTTCAATTAAATTAGGAATCACGGATGCGACACCTACATAGTGCAAATATGTACATATTTATAATATTATGCATGATTAGTGTATTCATATCAACTTATTCAGTACTTTTTATTAATTGTTTATTTAGGTATATTTAGTCCATCACGAAGCTAAGTGAATTCCAGAAGGTACAAGCCACTAATACCTATAGGTGCTCTCGTTCTAAATTGTAATAAATTTTTATTTGTTGTTTTAAATTGTAATTTATTAATTTTTTTGAATGTAGTAACTTTTCTTCCTCTTGAGCAATTTTCTGCTGTAGTTAAACTTACTACAATCTAGTAATCATTTATAATTGTTTGTTTTATGCTTCACTGTTTCTAGCATGCTGCTTTTCAACAGCTATAGTTACAAGGTAGCCCATATCATCGATACTCATCGTTTGTTCATAATGTAGCTTCACTTATGTGAATACAAATCACAGATGATTACTAAACCACGGCCTGCCTTTCGCTTGCACATAGATCATAAGCGTAGTACCATATGATGTAACTTTTAACTGACGCCTTAGTGATTACGAGCTCTTAACTCAACATCAATCACGAGAACAAAGGGCTGTACCATTGTATGCAAGAGCTAATCGATAGGGTAACATGCAATTCCTACAAGTTAGCCAAGAATATTTTGGAGTACCTATGTAGTCACCATTATCGCAATGGTAACTCCATCTTCATCAATTTCAAAAGGAGTGGTCATATGGTAGTCACTCCTCCAAGGACCATGATAATCAAAATTAACAGTAAGAGTAGAAGAGCGAACTTCGCGCTCCAAAGCAACTGGAACTAACGCTGTGATGCTAAAGAATCGATATTCAATCTCAAACAGAAATCGCATTGCTTTTCTTGATTTCAGCAGATGGTCCCTGTTAAGTTAGCTTGGGGGCCCGTAGCTCAAGTACTGTGCTGACTCAGGCTAGCTCTAAAATGTAGGAAGCAAACACAGCCTACATAAGAATAATTGCTCCTACGTCACTCTTAAAACAGATTATTAAAATTTATACTGATGATTGATGGCACTTGGTGGAACTTGTTACATATATTGGCAATGCACTTGTACTTTTCCACGATAAAACACTTGCTGCTCTTATTTCCAGAGATTTTCTTCTGAATTATTTTTTATCGATACTAAGTAAATTGCATCCACAGTTGCCATAACGCATTCAGTATGTCTCAATACGATCATTAGTAGAACATGCGCATGAGTTACGGCCGCTAATGTGCCGAAGATCGTCGCTGATACACGATCGCTCGATCTCTAGCGCAGTTCCCGACGTAGTAAGTAGTGTAACAATTTGTCTTCATCAGTTCATACACTTGTTGCTATTGTGATGGTTATAAATTTTGCTTGTACAGTTATTGTAAGCTTAAGTATCAAAACTTTGTTTCTGCAGAGAATGTAATGCTGGCTATATACGTTGGGCCAGGGTACGTAAATGTCTCCAAGAATCGTTCATTTTCATAAGCGACATTTTGTGGATAATATTGGGGCATGTTGGGCCAATTTGTACAGCCTGGCTTGGCTGTTAAAGCCAAAGTCAAGGTCTAAAATCATTTTTATTCTGCATAAACTATTAAATCGGCATTTACAACATGTCAATATAAAAGAAGACTAGTTTAACAAATGGGCCACCGGTGCGAAACGCGCCCCCGACCTGAGTAGACTCAAGCAAGAAAATCAGCGGGATTTTTTTTTGGGTCTATTTAAAAATATTTACTTAGTCTAAATACAATAAATAATTGCTTGAGTAGCATAGTTGAGCGATCAGCTCATTTTCATGCTTGTATATCACCTAAATATTCTTGCCTTTAAGTTACAGTTTACTCTTAACTACATTTTTAAATTTATTCACAGGTTAATCCCTAATTTCATTAGGTAGCTTATTAAAAAAACGTATACAGTTGCCCTGGCAAGGATAACTTCTTTTTTGAAGTCCTCTATCACAGACTACATGATTGTTTTTATGTCTGGTATTTATATTAAGCCCGTCACAAATTCTTGAAAATTAGTTTGGTTAGGAAGTCTATCTCTTTAAACTTTTCTCGGAGGAAGATACTTGGGCCCAAATTATAAATAGCTTGCACAGCCCGTTTTTCTAATACACATATTGTGTTTGAATCTACGGAATTACTCCAAAGGAGAATTCCGTAGCTCAAAATACTATAAAAATAGCTGAAATATAACTATTCTA
Organism: Eilema caniola; assembly: GCA_949126895.1. Classification (NCBI taxonomy): domain Eukaryota; kingdom Metazoa; phylum Arthropoda; class Insecta; order Lepidoptera; family Erebidae; genus Eilema; species Eilema caniola. The sequence continues at coordinate 15,301,194 of OX421460.1, read as the reverse complement.
GCAGTTTCCACGTCTGGTAAAGTCCCTAACGTCCTATGGCACACACCGTAATTAGAGGTTTGCATATTGAATAATGTTTTACTAAAAAATTCTTGGCTTTCAAAAGCTCAAGGCCATCAAACTGGAGATCACTAGTTAGCTCTTAGACTTAAGCTCAGTTTACCATCAAGCAAAGTAAATTGAATTAGATGGAACAAAATTTAACAACGATCAACTAGCAATTAGTTTAATTTTTATAGGTATCCCATCGTAAATATGAATATTCAATAATTTAAAACGAACCGTCTGTATCGTCCCTCATGAAACTCACGCGCCTAATCCGTATACAATATTCTTCGCAAGGGTGCGCGGTACTACACTGTATGAAATTTTCCACCACAGCCCACTCATAATTGATTTTACACGCTCACTATTTACAATATTATTCAAATCGGTTATAACTCTTGATAAATGACGACTGTGATTGTGGATAATGTGAGCAACACGCTCTCAATAGCTCTCGAGACAAATATTTATGACTATGAGCTATTTTCTCCATATTTACATTGCATTTCAATGTAGTTGTTGTGGCTAGACTTTATAGTTATGATAGTTTGTGAAATCAATATTGTAATGAAGTCGCAATATATACGTTTAAGTAGGTAGACAGGTGCTGACTCAAGTAATACATCATTCGATGTTTGTCTTACTTTAGTGCTTGCCTGGCTTCTTAATCGGACAATGAGAATGAATGAGCATATATAAATGACTAAACGGACCTTAACTAATATAATTAAATATGAAAGTGAGTTTGTGCGTTCCTCTTTAAAACGGGATTTGAAGGTTATAAATACAAGCACTTTTTTCTAATATCAAAAAGTTAACCTTTTGCAGTCTACTGTTTAAAATAGGCCTCGCACAACGGTATAGTTTTATGCTTTTGCTTAAAGTGCGAGGAAACAGACAATTATTAAAACTATATATTTTAGTATCAGAATTGCTAATTTATTATAACGCTTCTTTTAAATTATCACCAATATACACACCTACGCAACAAATTTACTAGTTTATAATATAATGAATAGAAAAATTTGATTTAAATCGAAGTTAATTCAGGCATAATTTATATTGTTTTACTTCTCTAAGAATCTCTCTACGAATATATCAGAAATATTGTCTCATAGCTAACATTACAAAGGCTCGCATCGTAAATCAAAATAAATAGTCCGAGCCAACCCTTCGCCGCTCGCCGCTCGTCGGTCCTACATATCCCAATAGCGCCGATGACATGTTTATGAGAGGAACAGTGTCATTTATAATGGACGCATTTTGTATAACAAAAAAAAGGTCACGTGAAATAGGAAAGGTGTTGGATAATCCTATTTGGTGACAATAAAATTGACTATACTAGATTAATAGAAATAGCAGTAATAGAGGGGATAATGGACCGTAGTTGCTTATTGTATACTAAACTCAGTCTTCTAACTAGAGTTGATTTTAATAAGGTGTTATTGACAAAACATTATTTTAAACTTAATGAAGTATTTTTAGAAAGTAATGCCTAGAATTCAGAACAACCCAATAAATGATTATCACCACGTGTCTCCTACTGTCGCAATTATTATGGGGCGCGACTTAGCGTTCTATTCCATACAATGTTGTCAGACCTCATCCCCAGTTATAGGACTTATCATGTCCTCTTTCACCTACTCCGTTGAGCATAGTAAATATCCTTTGATACTAACTTGAACATTTTTGTTCAAATGCCTACACAAACTCATGTTGATATGTGGTAATTTAAGCTCATTTTAGTTGCATTTTATAGAATTCACACAAATTTAATTCAATATTGTACTCTAAACTGTTGTATTGCAATAATGATAATGGAAAAAGTGTGTAAGAACCATAATATAGAAAGAATACTTATGATAACTTATGACTCATGGAGCTCTGTGCATGTAAACACAACTTAAACAGTAAAAATAATGTGAGAGACCATTCAAATTTAAAATGGCCCATGGCCATTTCTTGCCTCAACAAGTTTGATATGTGCAGAAACATGAAAATTCTACGGTAAATTACGTACAATCGAAACAGCTTAGAAGCTAATACCTAACTTGGATCCCATTGTAGAACGTAGGTTACAGTACGGTTTATAGAATGCGTTTAAACATAAAAATCAATACTAATAGTCATTCATGTTTACAAATATTTGTACTGAGAAACGGATCCATGACTGTCGATGAACTTGAATGCTCCACCACCGTACCACACAGGTCTTCAGTAAGAAAGGCCCATAGTCGTACAGTCGTCTTTCACTATCGCATTATTGGTTAGCTTTGGTTATCTACGACTTAGTGAACGTTATGACCTACAGACTCCGTCACCCATTATTGGTAATATTTGAATACGTTTCAAATAATTATAAGGAGGCAGTGTGGCTGTGTGGTCCTGATGCGTTTGTATGAACCATTGTTAGACGTGACGCGTGTGCATTACAACATACGGCACGACGTTTAAACGTAAGACGAAAGTGGTAGCTAATATTTTACTCATTTGTTTTTTTTCTTTGTATCCGTTCTTTTTTTTTGATTACCTACAGTCAATATTCTGGTCAGGAAGTAGATTTTTCTGTATTTATTAGAATACTGTCTCTAATATTTTATGTGATATCAGACTGGTCAGTTTACTAGTTCAGAGATTCTTTGCAGTGTAAAAGATTTCTTCCGATAATAATGAGGTAGGTATGTGTACAATAATGAGGTAAGCTATGTGTACAAATATAATCGAGTAGTATTACTATATTAATACTCCGTGTATGACTATCGGATCGATGTTCCTGGGTATATCCGAGGCTATCACCACGGGGTCCGTTCACTGCGTTTCCTCCTTTGGATTTGAATTATACGATTTCATAGGTATTAAAAATATTAAAAATAATATTCGTACGAGTATACATTTATTACATTTGATAAAATCGTATGTTAATGAAAACAAAACCGTGCCCCCGCTCAGGATCGTAACTATTACGTGTGACACCTAATACTTCCTCCGCCTTAAGCCTTTGAATAATACCTCAACGGGCTCAACGGAACACATTTGTTTGAGTTATTGAGTTTTTATCTATTCGGAGCCTCTTAGACCCCGCTGATATTTTAACGACTTTTTAATACTCTGTGTGGTGGAGGGTTGATCTATGATGTCATAATTAACACTACAATAGTATCGCGTATTATATTTATATCGAATTTTATTAGTAGGGTTAGTCTTTAAGTTGCTTTTACAAAGGGTTTATTGGATGTTATTAAGTTTATGATAACGATTTGTGAAGTAGGTCTTTGAATGAATGTTAAGTTGATATTATTCATATTTATGTTTATTTTAGTCATATTGTGGACAACAGCTACATTGAATATAAAATAGTTAGTTAATAGTTTCTTGGTAGTAGCCACCAGACTATCAGTTCACTGTGGACAACGAACTGGTTATACTGCAGTCGAACTGATAAAAGCTTTTCAGTCCTGCCTCGACAGCACATAAATATGTACATTGTCAATAATCATCCCCATTATTCAACCTCTATTGCGTGAAAAAGTAAAAAACATCCATATATTCAAAGCTTCAAGTTTATTACCATTCTGTTCTGTGTTTATTACTGTTTTATATAGTATGTCAAGAAAGATATGAAATAGAGGAACTAATAAATTTTTCTTGTATTTGCAACGCTCACTAACTGCCAAACTGAGTATTCACCTGTCAATTCCTTGGTTTGTTTTTTTTTTCGTAATTTTTTTTGCGTTCATTGAATATCTTATCATCTAGTAGCAGGCTAGATTTTAAAAATTAATTAAATTGTGTATAATAGTAGTGCGAAACATATCGTATTCAAAGTATTTGATGGATATATGGAGATATGCTGCGGAATTTCATACCGGCACGCTGCTTTCCGATTCGGACGATGATTATTATACTTTAGATTTCGACATAAATTATTATTGATAAGAAATAAATTTGAATTTGAATTTGAATGGCCAAACAGCCAAATTAGCCGGTGCGTACATAACTTTAATGTTAAACACGGTATGGGAAGTGTAATGTATTAAAAATGATATGTTAAAGTGAACATGTCATATTTCAAAGCATTGTTTTATTTTATTGTGATTATGTTATTAACACACGTTTATGATTAAATTGTAGTGCGTCACTTTGAAATTTGTTTAACATTTTTGATCCAATTGGATTAACCGCTTAGGCTCTTAAATCTAAAAAAAATACGTAAAAAAATATAGCTGTTCATATCCAGTACGTTTATATTTGTTTCAGATTTTCAAAATCATATTTTAAGACATATCATTTCAGTGTGTGATGAGAATTCCAGTGAGATAAATTACGCAGGAGTTTCAAGCAGCATATTTCGGGTGTTCAATACTCAGACAGATAAATTATTGTTTTAAAAGATTATCATGAAATTATACTTAATACGTACCGTCTCCGCGTCTTCGCAAATGAGGCCTTATTCTCAATTACCGCGTTGTGAGGTTAACCAATAAGGCATTTCCGTCGCACCCCGGTTAACCTTGGGCCATATACGGTTTTAAGATGGTCCTGTTGGGTGTGGGTAGCACAGTGTCCTCATCAAACCTCATCATATATAGTCAGAGGGAGCAGTAAAAGCTCTCTACAGGGCTTCTCCCGCTACGGTCTTCAATTGCAGTAAGTGGTATCGTCCCCCTTGTGCTAGGCAAGGAAGTGAAGTATTGCCGTCTCCGTTGTATAGAGTGCACCGAATGGAGGTAAGGACCACGCAACCGAATTTAAGATAACGCTTATGCTTCAAAATTGTACGCTGTAAGTCTTATTAGGCTTCAAGTTTACATTTACACATATAAATAAATTATGCCAAGGAATTAAAGAAACACATCAATATATCAATCGGGTTTACATTATCTGCAACATAGAGTACAGTGATTTAAAACATCAATTAATCAATTAGCCTATTGCAATCCACTGCTGGGCATAGGCTTCTTCTCCCAATGTGTGTCATTTTTTATGGTGGCGTCTGTCCGTTTCGGGGGGCTTTTAGCCTACTGTTGCCATGCTGGCCACATGAGTATGAAACATGCAACCTCACAATTCGGCGCAGAAACGAAAATAAAAAGAATATTGTGAATGTGTGGGTGAATGAAGAACCTTCTACCGCACGGTTTCGACGACGTGACGACGGGCGTGCACTACTGATCCAGTTAGTCTGTGATCATGGCTAGTTAACGTGCTCGAAACTTCAGATAATTCAACGGTAAGTTTATACCTAAACCACAGTATGTAAAATCGCCGCATTTCCGAATGTAAAGGAATACTGATTTACATAAATACCTATCCATCAAGTGTATCTAATAAAGTCTAAAAATAAAGTGTCACGAAAGTATCTTGCAGTACAACACATGTAAATGTATTTTTAATAAATGATGAAACCTCCGGACAATGCGTGCCGTGTCGAGGATGACCGCCTTCTGCATCTGACCTTTGACCCAACGATCTAGCGAGAGCCTCTTGAGGTGTTGGTCGAGACACTTCGCTATCAGCCCGTTCGCCGAAATGACTATCGGGACAATTATCGTTGAATCAACATCCCACATGGCGGTTACCTCGTGAGCCAAGTCAAGATACTTGCTAAGTTTGTCCTTCTCATCCTTCACGAGGTTCTCGTCATGCGGAATAGTGATGTCAACGATCATTGCCCGGCGCTTGGGCCGGTCGACCGCCACAATATCAGGCTCATTGCAAGCAATAGTCTTGTCTGTGATAATAGAGCGGTCCCAGTAGAGCAATGTATGACTATTTTCAAGAACTAACACCTCAGACTCAATATGGCCATATCGAAGAGCAAGTTGCTGGTGGATGATCCTGGCCTAGTGGTAATGCCTGTGCAAGTACTCGCCATTGGCCAGATGAGAACAACCGGAAATAATATGCCTGATCGACTCTCCGAGACGGGGCCCGACAGATGTCGACCGTACAGTCCTTCAGGATATATTTCCGATAGTTGTACGTCATCATGACCTCGTCAGCAATTGCACAGGCAAACCCTTCAGTTTCCCCGAAGGGTAGCCAGTTCACCGAGGCCAGGAGGTCCACATCGGGCCCTGTTAAGGCTCGATAGAACGTCCCGTGCAGCTCCTTGCCCTCCCATACGGCCTTGCGGTCCGTGACGCTCAGTACCGTCGGTCTGCGCCAGTTGTCGTTCGCCAAGGAGAGCGAAGTGAGACCCTTGTCTACTGCCCCCACATCACGATGCATCCCGCACTTGTTGCTCTGGAAATAATCCCTAAGTATGCACACCTCACGGTTTTGGAGGTTCTTGGCATTTAAAAAGCCCCCCCCCCCTCCCCCCACCTCCGTGGAATGTACAGTCTTATCACAGACGAGTGCAGTTGTAGCATGCGATGAGTGGTAAACAGTTGACGGACCTTTCTATCCAGGGCGTCCAGCTCAGTCAGGCATCACCCAACCGTTGAAGGCTCGCACCTTGTTGCCAACCGACAAAAGACTGTTGAGTACTTTTGTGAAGCGGCAGAAGAAGCGTCACCGATCTCTTGATATCCACTACTGAGATACCCAAAGACTCTGACATACCGAGATACTTGTACGTTTCGGTTTCAGAGAGAAATCTGATAGTTAATGCCCGTTTGCACTGAACTTAAGAGTATCTTAACCTGATGCCTAAAGTATATAAGACACTCTTAACAAGAAAATGCATTGCACCAACCCTAAGATACTCCTAAACACGCTAAGTCAATCTTAATTCTTATGACACCGAATAAGTAAGTCATAACGTTTTAAAAATCTCCTAACCCTATTTTTTTGACAGTTGTCAATCAATGTCCGGTATTGTTATCTACTGTTTGGCACATGACATTAAACTAAATAAATAAATAATCTAAATTTAAATAAACTTAAATCGCGTTGACTTACGCGACTTGACTGACGAAACGAGATCGTTTTTTTATTATTATTATTTATTGGGGCTTGGCACAAAGCCATCAGCCTAAACCTTAAATATCTTCAATACAATATTTTTTCATGACGATGACGATGAGTGATGATTGCCATGACGATGACGATGAGTGATGATTTCTGCTTCAGTAAAGTTATGGGGACTTTACTGAAAGCTCCCCCAGGAGATTTGGAACGAACACGAAATGTCACAATTCACTGTAATATCCCACTTTCCTACACTTGTGTGAATTGTCCAAGATGTTATGTGTAAAAATCCACCATTTTTACACATAAAAACTCGAATTCACACCAATTTCAAAAAATAAAATAATACTGCGATGTGCGCTTTTCATAGACAATCGCTCAATTATCATAGACAATTGGCTAATTCATTCGTTCATTTACCCATTAATTTTCATCTGCTTTGAGATTTACAAATGGGTACCGCCTGCTATAAAGCTTGTTTAGATCTTTTTAGCATCAGTCGGGTTTTTGTTTTTAATTATTATCTTTATTTCATATTTTTTAGTCATGATATATATATTTTTGTAATCGTCTTCTAATTGCGTTCACTTTGGTAAATTTGAGTAATGTTTTTTTACATTTATTTACCCAAAAACACTTGGGCAAGAAATACCTTTCATTTGAGACATGAATGATTGAAATCTGTACTGTGGATCAGAAGATATGAGGTAATAAAGAATATTACAAACATACATGTATACAAACATACAAGATATGCGCGAAAAACATAACCCTTCTTGGCAGTCGGATAAAAACAAATCTTTACAAGGTTAATCGTAGCAGCGCCAGCCTCAATTTTCATGACTTTCTTGACGCTTACAGTGCGTCAAGAAAGTCTATAATACAATATTCGGTGTTATTTTCGTGCATAAAGAAGGAAAAAGGCACCTTTGCAAAAGGTTCATTGCCCAGCCATACAGCGTGGAGCACGGTTTGTGAAAATTTTGATTCTCAAATATTTTTTCTGGCACGCACTCCTTAATGAGTTGGTTCACGTCGTCAGTCTCACAAAAACGAGCAGCTACTGAGTCCCGCAAAAAGTCAGCGGACAACGACACGGGAAGGTATGCCTGTAGCGATTGAAGAGCATTCGTATGTACACCTGCTCATCATTAGGAAGCTTGATTGCTAAAAGCCGTCTTTACCAGTGGTAGATTAATTAACCTTGATTTTCACATTTTACTCACCAAATTTTACAGAGAATCTATAAAAAACTTAACGGTACACCTATATATTTTTGTACCATATAAGTTGCAGAAAAACACATGGCCCACCTGACGCAAAGTGGTTACCGTGGCCTATGGACGTGTGCAACACCATGTCCTATATGTATGTCTATATATGACTAAATAGATTCTTCAAACACATGTCCTAATTTAAAACAGATTGTTTCGGTGCAACATGTTGTTTGCTTAGTGTAGAGCCATCAGTTAAAATAAAATACCCTCCAACCATTATTCCTAAGGCTGTGGTTCAAAATGAGCCGACCACTCGTCACGGGTCACTGCAGTCATTTTATCGACTGCGGCCTATCTGTAGGACATAGGACAGCAATAGCCTATCGGCGCGATCTAGATCGCTAACTAAATTGCGCATTGTGCCGACTGGGAACAGAATGGGACGATGCCGGACGAGCCTAAGGGCACGCTTAGATGGATGGATAATATTGTAGCAACGTTAAAATAAAGTTTTGTATTGATTTGCAAAAATAAAAATTAACTGAAATAAAATAAGTTTATAGCTCTCATTATAATTTATTTGTGGATTGATAGTCTAAAAATTGCAAGTATGTAGTCACTCACATCACCAATAAATTTATTAATAAAAACCTTTTAAAAACAAGCTTTTCTTTTAATAATCTGTACCAAATCGAAAATAATAATTTTATACAAGGGCTATGCTGATTTCAAAAGCTTGTATAGCAAAAGTTCTTTCTTTGTTTTTTGTTTTCTTTAAGCCAAACACAAGTAAGTAGTCTATGTTTAGTTCAGAAATTCCCATGACCATCTACTGTCTCCAACGCAAACAAAGCAAATAACCCCAAATTCGATAAGTTTATCTCGTTTAATGTAGGAGTTGCTATGGCCACCTTCCTCGTCCATTTATCAGACCAGCTCTATGGTACTATATAAATGCATTGTCATCCAAACTGAACGTGTATTTGTAAGAGGTAGGACACAACGGTATTTCCGTCCAATTGAGCAGTCCTCCACCCTACAGAATACCGCGGTCATAATAACCTCGTGTTGTATTCCCGGCGTTGAGTAGGGTAGCCAGAGCTCACTGGAGAGTTTTTGTGCTGTCAGTGGGAAGACCTAAGGCTTGTCCTGCTTTATCTTCTACACTGACGGCACAGAAACTCTCTGGGATCGGTCGGAGTGGCAGCGCGACTGTGACGCCCCTGTTGTTGCACACCTCCAAAGGCCACGGTAACCACTTTCCATCAGGTGGGCCGTGTGCTCGACTGCCACCTAAGTAGTATAAAAAATAATTATATTTGTGAATATCTGCTTCCAAATCGAGTTCCAAGATTTGGCCATAACAAATTATATATAGAGCAAGTTAATATAAAGCTGGTAAAAATTAGAACAAAAATTTGTCAGTCCTTCACTTTTAGCCCATGACATAAGCCGCGCCATTGCACTTTTATTTATTCTTCATTTTCAGTATCCAGTCTATCCCAGCTACCTATTTTAGATCTTCAGTTCATTTGCCCGGGGGTGTTCCACTATTAGTCCACCAATTTGCTGTCTCCACTCCAGGACACGTTTGTGTTCATCGGTCCATTAACAGATGTGGCTAAGTTTTGCAACTCCAATTTTCCAATAGCATTTTAAAAGTATGGTTAGAAGTAAAGTAAGAGTTTGACTTGCACTTGACTGTTTTATGATTTCATCGCATAATTTAATCATTAAAATGACGTCATATATAAAATAAAACAGAATTCTCAATACAATGTTTAACTTGTTAAATTTAACCTAGAAAATAAGCATCTCTAGTACAGCCGTGGCCGTGGGCGTGTTTCCCACATAAAGCTAGCACTAACTGGCTTCAATGACAGCGTAATGTGCCATAATACACCATAATGTCTATAACCCCATAATGGAAGCTAACTATGAGAATATGTTCAATGATGGCGATATATCATCGAGTTATGGGATATTGGAAAAACGGTGATAGAGTGCTAATGGTCACGGTAATAATGTTGTGATCCATTCTATACCTTTTTTTTTTTTTTTTTTTTTTATATAGGACACGTCAATTTAACTTCACCTCGCCTGATGGTAAGCTGAAGGCAAAGTCTCAGAAAAGAGGGTCACCATTACAAACACGTACCATGTTAACAATGGTGGCACTCAGCTTGACGGCCTCATCAGATGCTTTTTCACGCCCCGCTTAAAGGACCCGGGACTGTAGGAAGAAGGAAACACGTGAGCTGGCAAGGAGTTCCAGGTCTTAATGGTGCGACAAAGAAAGGAGTCACCAAACCGCTTGGTTCTTGAGGGAATATTCTGCACCGTATACGGGTGACATCTAAGCCCTGCTCGTGTTGTCCTATGTAGGAAAGGAGAGGGCGGGACCAGTTGGAAGAGCTCATCAGAACATTCACCATGGTAGAGACGGTAAAATACTGCCAAGGATGCAACATCTCTACGCATCTGCAAAGGCTCAAGGGTGCTTGTGACCTCGGGATTCCCAATAATGCGGACCGCACGTCGCTGCAACCTGTCGAGAGCATCTAATAAGTACTTTGCGGAGCCATCCCAGAGATGCGAGCAGTATTCCACGCAGGACCGAATTTGGGTCTTGTATAGAAGACACCGCTGCTCCGGCGTGAAAAACCGTCTCACTCTGTTCAAGACTCCGAGTTTACGCGAGGCTGTTTTGATGATACTCTCGATGTAGTTTTTGTTATTAAGTTTGCAGCGAACATCCATACCGAGGATAGTCAGGTTGTCCTGCAGTGGCAGTGGAGTGCTCTGAAGAGTGGGAAGGGGAAGGAAAGAAGATACCTTTGCTGTGAACGCACATGCCTGTGTCTTCTTGGCATTGAACTCGACCAGGTTCTCAGAGCCCCATTGGGAAATGTTGTTCAGGATCCGGTCAAGCTCAGTGACAAGAAGCTGCCTTTTATCTGCGATATCCGACTGCTTATCCGCAGGACGTCCATGATAACTCCCGTGCAAAGTGCTATCATCTGCATAGCAATGAATGCTGCCGGTAGACAGCATGTCATTGATATGCAGAAGAAAGAGAGTAGGGGACAGGACGGACCCCTGCGGCACACCAGCATTTACCTGCAAGAACTCCGAGGCGCGTCCATCACAAAGGACGCGAATACGGCGATCCTGCAAGAAGCTAGCAACCCAGTTGCATAGTCTAGGGGGCAGACCGAAGGCTGGTAGCTTGGAAAGAAGCGATTTGTGCCAGACTCTATCGAAAGCTTTGGCGATGTCAAGACCAATTGCCAGTGACTCGCCGTGCTTGTCCATAGCCTCACCCCAAAGATGGGTAACATACGCCAGAAGATCACCCGTTGACCGTTTCGGCCTGAAGCCATATTGCCGGTCATTAATTAGGGAGTGATCTTCAAGGTGACGCATGAGCTGTTTGTTAATTATGTGCTCGAACACCTTGCACAGCACTGAGGTGATGGCTATGGGTCGATAGTTAGTCGGGTCTGAGCGATCCCCTTTCTTGGGGATCGGCTGTACATTCGCCTCCTTCCAAGCCGAAGGCACTGTACCCGAGCTGTAGGACAGCTGGTACAGCCGCGCAAGCATTGGAGACAACTCCGCTGCACATTTTTGTAGAACCACTGCCGGAATACCGTCCGGACCACTGGCTTTCCGTACATCGAGTGACTGCAGCACTGCACGGACATCGCGTTGCCTGATACGAATATCAGGCATTGCATGGTCACTGATCGGTAGTGTCGGTGGCTGCATGCCACAATCATCGATTCGGGAGTTGGCCGCAAAGAGATTAGCCAGCAAATTTGCTTTCTCTTGCGACTCATGGGCCAGGGATCCATCGGGGTTGCGCAGCGGCGGCAGCGAAGGCTGGCAGAAGTTGGCTTGCACGGCTTTGGCCAGTCGCCAGTAGCCACGGCTGCCCGTGGGATGCGCTACTAGTTCCTGACCAAGCCGCGCTATGCGCTGGGCATCCGCTCTGACATAAGCCCTCTTGCAGACCTTTGTGGCTCTATTGTACGCCGCCTTGAAATGGCCCACGTCAGGATCGCACGTAGCGCGCGCCCTCACCCAAGCGCGGTACGCGGACTGTTTATGATTAACAGCCTCCGCGCACTCGCGCCCGAACCAGGGGCGGGCTCTGCGGGCACCGGCGACATCAGTGTAGGGGATATAATATTCCATGCCCAGACTGATCTCACCGGCGACAGCAGTTGCGCCCTCAGATGGGTTCTTGCCTTCAAAGCAGCGTTCAACCCACGGGATGGATGCAAAATAGTCACGCAATCCATCCCAGTCTGCTGACGAGTAGTGCCAGAGACGCCGTTTCCCCTGTACGGGTCGTGGTGGCGCTTTAATGGGCACCTTGGAACGGACCAGACTATGGTCGGATCCGCCTAAAGCGGCACTCACCGAAACACTGTACTGGTCCGGGCGACTCGTCAGCAGAAGGTCCAGCAGAGAGGGCTCATGGTCCGACCTTTTTGGTATTCTAGTAAATTCGTGTACCAGTTGGGTCAGGCCATGCGCCAGAGCAAATGCATGGGCGGCTCTTCCCGCATGGGTTGTTTTAGAGGAACCCAACCAGATCTCATGGTGGGCGTTAAAATCCCCCAAAAACACCAGCTCAGCGTTCGGAAACCGCTCCTGCGCATCATCTGCCGCCTGACTCAGGTATTCGAAGAGTCGAGTTGTCTCGGCATCTCCTGTATGGGAGCGGTAGAGGCACACATAGATCTGACTCGTAGAACCATGGTCTATGTGTACCCAAAGGGTGGAGAAGGATGGGTCCTCTAGGCAGCGCAAACGGCGACAACAAACATCCGCCCTAACAAACACGCACACCCCGGCTTTTGCACGGAAATTCTCCTCGAGGACATAGCCGGGGTAGAGCAAGTAGGTCGTGTCGTCAGGGCAGCGTATTTGTGTCTCCGTAAGAAATAGCAGTGCTGGTTTTGCCGTCTCCAGGTGTTGGTGGACGGCGTTGAGGTTTGTATGGAGCCCACAGATGTTCGTGGACTCCACCTCAAATAGCGAGCCCGTGGGAGAATGTCTTGCCGCTGTGTAGCCCAGTATTCTATTTTGCGCTGCCATAAGGAGGAGGTAAGGGAAGGCGTGAAAAAAGGGGACTATCGTCGCAGCACCGCGTGACAAATCGCGGGTGATTGGTTTTGTCTATGAATGTGAGGAACGGCGAGAGCCGACACGCCGAACGGAAGGGCCCCCGTACCCCCCCGAGTATGGTCGCCGGGCTCCCTCCGGTCACCAACCGGCACGACGAGCCATATCGGGATTATACTGTTATTCGAATTAATAATATTCTAAGTTTGTACATTGGCTTCATTATAAAAAAAAATGAGTTCAAACCAACGATTTTCACCTCATTTTTTTGTGTAATTTGCATAATCGGGAGTTTAAAGTTCACTAACACCCTTGCAACTGCAAATAGATATTTTTTCTTCGGCCTTGTATCACCACCACAGGCAAGCGTTCCGATGAGCTATTCCAAACAGTATCTAACACCCTTTCGTGTTTGATTTACATGTAGGGCTGACGAGTCACTTTCATAAGGTACAACCAATTTTATCCAGAAACGAACGGTTCGGTAGCTTTTTATTGCCGTACCAGAAAGACATAGGTAAACCACTTAACATTAGGTCGGCTGTGTACTAACTTAGTGGTATAAAATACTACAAAATACTGCATAAATAAACGATGAGCTTATAACCTGAAGAGTAATTAGTAAGTCGGGACGCGCGGCGCGGACAAACAAATACTAAAAATGCATTTGCATCTATTCATATTCCTGTAGCCCGCTACTTTGCCCGCGTAGACTTTATTTAGTTTACAATTTCAAAGGTTTATTGTTTCTGCGCGGACAAAAAGTCTTTTGCTAAAAGAAAATGAGCCTATGTTGCAAAGGTAAAAGGTGAAAATCGCTTCAGTCAATTATGAGCTTATTAATGGTAACCACCTAACCATTTTTTTGTAAGTACCGTGTACCTATATTAATATGAAATAATTAAAAAGCTCTTATTTAAAAAATACAAAGAAACACATCAATTTAATCATTTGTACAGATATCAGTCCTCTCATTAGCAGTTTAAAAAATATAGTTTTCTTCGCAAACTTGTATTACACAGTGTACAAAAAAACAGTCTCAAGTGCAAATGCAAATGTTGCTAGTTGATTTACTGCCGATTGTGTTGTGCTGTGGTAGTGTTCGTTTTGCCGAGTCCTAATTACGCGCGCGCCTAATATGGGAGAGAAGTTAATTATCTCCGGAGCGGTTTTTGTTATAAATATTTAAACAGCTAAGTGTTTGTTTCTATTGTATCAGTATTTTTAGTGAGGACAATTGGGATAAATATCGGGTCAGGTCTGTGTGAGGCCCACGAAGGCCTTCGGGGTCAAGCAATCTCATGTGCAAGCCGGTACACCGGCTGATTTCCAAACGACGCTCCATCATAGGGTTGGGAGGTCAGTCATTTTCATAAAAACCGTAAAAGCTAAATAAAATCAAAGAGAAGTGAACCCGGTAAAGCTCCTCGTATCCAACTGGGAACAAATCAATCATGATGATGAACACTCAGAGTATGTAAAACATATTTGTATGATATTAAGAACTCATCAATTGTAATCATTTCAATCCCATGATCTGTGAACATGTTCCCAAGCAGTAATTAAGACCAAAATAAATAAGTTATGAAAATGTAAGTGTAACCTAAGTATATCATTGAACGATATAGAACCCGGCATAAGTTTTGTAAGCGCCTAATACAAACTACATAGCAAAGTAGAATATTCGTGGTACCTAGTGTACATAACCATTGCTATTGTTTGAAATCCTTATTGAAATTCTTCACATACCTACAGTAGAAATAGATCCGATCTGTCTCGTTGAGAAAGGAGTTCTACATAGGAAGTTAGCACGGAGACCTAAAGTAAGCAGTCAGTGGACCCTTTGAATGCTGACAATAACAAAACTCAGGCATTGTAGAACATTTTGTTATACTAGTCCGATATCTGTGAGACTTTCGGTTAAGCAGGATAAAAAAAACCGGTAAAGTGCGAGTTGAATTCGCGCATTGAAGGTTCCGTACAAAATTGATTTCAGTGACGAATTTAAGACACATAAAACTCAATATTTTTGACTGCTTAGAAGTTAGATTTTTGCGTAGTTTCAAGACGTTATAGACTTGAGTATGAGGTATGAATTTCAATTTGATGCCTCCACGTATTCCTGAGAAAAAGGTCTTGACAGACGGACGGACAACGAATTGATCCTATAAGGTTTTCGTTCTTTCATTTCGCGGTACGGAACTCTAAAAACCAAGATACCTATAGTAAATCTTCGAAACTACTGTTGGCAAAATGTGAATATTAACATGTCTGTACCTCACCCCTTACAGGTGTGAGTAGGTACATATATAACAAATCCAGCGAGCGATACGTACATCAGGTAAATTATTTAAATTAATTAAGGGAATATAGAATATAACGTGGGATCCTCAGCCCACCCTTTGACCCGGCATGTGGATAAATCTAGTCGAACATGGAATCTGCGAGCTTCTCAGGTGTCGGAACATGGCATTTCTAACTTGCTATCAGAGCACTGCTATCAGTTACCAAACGAACTGGCCATTCGAGGTGTGTTCCTTTTGGAATTAAGTATTTTTCTTCAATTTTGAATCTCTTATGTTAGTTTCACTTATTAGTTTCATGTAGTACCTATTAACTATAATCTTTCTCAAAGCGATTGCCCAGCTACGTCCAAATCTTGCACTTTTCGTTTATTTAAAGGAAATTAAGTCAGTACTGTAGCTTCATCTGTTGTTTAGAAGATGCTTAGACATGCAGGTGGGATTGGCTTGGATCTCAAGAATGCAGGTAGGGTTCAGTATACCCCAACTTACTAACAACATTTATGTAAATGCCTAACTTACTAAAAACGCTCTTAGTTTCATATGAAAATTTAAAAGTACTTATGTAATCGGGTAACAATACATTAATTTGACAACATTCCCTAATCTAATAACGAAATCAAAATGTCAATAATGGAACTCTTTAACTACTACTACTCGCGTGATCATTTGATTTGAGTCTTATTTGCTTTGGTTTAGCTAATCAGGTATCACAGTTGTCACCCCATGCTGTTTAAACGGTGCAAAAATATGTTCTTTTCTTATCAACTAGAATAGTTTGCTATGCACGTATTTACTTATATTATTTGCTAAGCTAAGCTAAAATAACATAGAGAGGCTCAAAGTGGAGTAAATCATATCGATTCGCACTCGTTTAAACGTTGTAATGTAAGCTGTCCTAAGCGCAGAATTGATGAAATCTTGCCTCTCTTTGATTTTCTCCCTAAGTGTTATAAACCTTTAGAAGTTTATTAGTTCTTTTATTCGTTTGCTTTTCAATTTTTCAGACATCACACAATATTTTAACTCAATGATGCATCTTTTATGTGCTAGTTCCTTATTATACATACATGCATACACAAGGTCACGCCTTTTTCCCATCGGGGTAGGCAGAGACCACTTCTTTCCACTTGCTACGGTACTGACACACCTTTTTCGCTTCTCCTACTTTCATAAGCGTTTTCATACAAGCGCATCGGTTTTGGGTACTTTTGACCTGGCCTTTACTTAAGACGTCTTCGATTTGATCGAAGAACGTTCGCCTAGGTCGCCCTTTACCGACTCGCCCATTCACTCTCGCCTCATAAATCTGTTTCGTCAATCTACTTTCACTCATCCTTTCTACATGTCCGAACCATCTAAGCATCCCTTTCTCTATCTTTGTCACTATATCTTCTACCACACCACAACGTTCCCTTATCACACTTCTTACTTCTTATTATTCCTTAGTAATAAGCAAACCATTTGAAATAAATTCTACAAATAGTTAAATAAAATAAACATTTTTGTTTATAGCAAACACCGACGTTGGCATCAAATGATTTCCTTTGTGTATAGCATTGATTGCAATCAATATGAGCAGTCGTTAATTTTACGCTCGATAGAATTACGTATTTATAACTTAAAAACTTCCAGTGCAGTGTCAAAGTGTAGTATGAAATGGCTTCGATGGTAGAGCTCTTTATAATAATAATCTTGACAGTGATATTGAGTAAGTGTTTTATCTATTAAATCCGGAGCAGCCTCCGGAGCCGGTAGGGGAGGTTATGTCGGACTCGAACCGACTCAACCGCACGCCGTCTGTGGGTTGTAGTGCTAGGTCGGAGGTGAGGTTGTCGTGCGACATATCCGTCGCACCCCGGCTGACCCAGGGCCATCCCTCTAGGTCTGGCTGGGAGGGGGTCGGCAGTGATGTCCGCGAGTCTGTCTCGCTCATCGCGCCGCGCTCGCTCTGCTGTCTCCTTCACGAGCATGACCTGCTCGCAGAAGGAGGCGCAGGCCGCCAATGCATCTGCGCAGCGGACCATCGCCGCGAGCAGGGTGGAGAGCGTGAGCACTCTCACCCCCAGGCTCCCGCCTTGGCGTCTCAAACGCTGGACACTCGGTGAGCGTGTGCAGCCCCGAGTCCACGCTCGCGTCGCAGTGTTGGCACTCGGGCGTTGGCTCTATGCCCATCAGATGCAGATACCGCCCGAAGCTACCATGTCCGGTAATTATCTGCGTCTGACGGTACGAGAGGCTACCTAGTGGGATCTCTTCCCACTACCCCATGATGGGTCCTACCGCCGCAATCACGGCGTGCCCTGCGAGTGGTTGCTCAAGTCATCGCTCCCACTCGGCCACCATGTCCCGGTGGAACGGTAAAATTAACGACCATTAACGGTAATTTGTGGGACATTTCTCGGCCCGAATATCCTCGGGCTCGGGATCGAATCCCCGCTCCCGCGCCTCCTTTCGGAACTGGTATAGTGCCGAAAGGGTCCTCGCTTCCAGGATCCACGGTGACGATCCGGCCAGGAGACTCGCCGCTTCGAAGGATATCGTGCGGTACCCCTCATGGCTCTGGCAGCCATCGTCCTTTGCGCCCTACGGAGCAGAGGCAGGAGTCTGGCCTCCAGGCTATCCGCCTACACGGGGCACCCGTCATGGACCATGGACCGCACGACACCCGCGTAAAATCTCCTGCAGGAGGCCTCTGGGCCCTTCAAGTTGGGCAACAGCCGCCCCAAGGCTTTCTCCGTGGTCACTAACTTGGGGCGCAGACTTCGTAAGTCTTCTCCGAAGTCCCATCGACCGTCAAGCACGAGCCCCAGGTATTTCAACCGGGGCTTGATGTTGATGGGAGTGCCTCTCACTGTGAGGCTGGCTCCCGGGCCTGGTCTGCGCCGAGGACCATGAAAGAACATGGCCTCGGACTTGTGCAGAGCCACCCGAGACCCAGCCGCCGGATCCGTTCCACGACTTGAGCAGCCGCGGTCCTCAGGGTCGCCACGCGGTGCGTAGTCCCGCTCTCTGTCACCAGCATGTCATCCGCGTAACACGTGCCTTTGGCACCGTACGCGTAGTCACCGCAAAGCACCCAGTCGTAACCGATGTTCCACAGTAGCGGCCCCAGGACCGATCCCTGCGGAACACCGCACGACATCTCTGCGCCAGTTACGCCCCGACTATGTGGCGGAGGTAAAGGGGCACCTCGTGGTACACGAGTGCCTTCCTAATGCAACTCCAGGGCAAGGTGTTGAAGGCGTTGGAGATGTCCAAGGGCACCACCAACATCACCTCGCCCCGAGCGACCGTGTCCTCCGCCAGAGTCCTCACACGCATGATGGCATCCACAGTGGAACACCACCGACGGAACCCAAGGCCCCACTCGAGAGAGATGCTCGACCAGGCGCTTGGCAATAACTCTTTTGAAGAGTTTGCCCACCTCGTCGAGCGGCATTATGGGCCGGAACCTGGACGGCTCGTCCGCCGGGCGTCCCTTCTTGCAGATGAGGTTCTTTCAGAGGATCTTGAGGTTGCAATTTGGTCGATTTTAAAGTTATGTAAGTTACTAAAATGTGTTCGGTAAAAACACTTCAAGTTTTGACTACTAACCTCTGCCAGCACTCATACCGTATCATTGGTGTAAGGGATAGTCTTGTACGTGAAGTTGGTAAGTGGTCAAGCATTCCTTAATGGCAATAGGTTCCCTAGTTGAAAATATTTGGGTGTTAATCTCCTTTGGGGTTTTACATTCATGAAATAATGATTTTATAATACATGTAGTTATTGTATAAATAAAAACTATTTCTAGGGCAAGTGAATACATATTGCGATATGTCTACTAAGACTGTTGTAGATGAAGGAAACTTGGGACAAGCAAGTACTTTCTCGTGGCTAGGAATATTACGAGTTATTCTATGTAAGTCTATTTTTTTTTGTGGATTTCGTGATTGCAGCATATTGTGATTATATCCATATTTAATGATTCTATATTCCAAAGATATAATTATTCCAATCTGAAGACTATAGTTGCTTCAAATTGGGTATGACTGATAAATATAACAATAATATTCCTGAGTCTGTAGATGATCGTGATCCAAGGCATCCAGATATTGCTGTAACTGGTGTGGTGCTCATCAAAAAGGAATACGCTCTTATCAATGCTCACGATGTGTCCAGAGTTCCGCTAGCAAGATTAAAGTTAGTAATTTAGTAATCTTCCATCTTTCCTAATTGCGTCCTAATTTCTCTTTCGTGAATCTTTCGTGGGAGCTTAGCACCAAACGATGTAAAGTTATTTTAACGTGACTTAATAACGTAAATCATCTACCTAGAGGGAATCTATATATTGTAGAGAGAATTCTAGAAACATGTATTATTTTTATTCCGTACTACTGATCTGTACTGTACGCCCAGACCAAGGCAGACATATTTACGCAAAGAGAAACAAGGCCGAAATTAGCCCACCGTTCAAAGTAGCGCCACACTCTTTTAACCTGCACCTTGTGTTTTCAGATCAAATGGCCGCCTCATGTTCCTTCCTACCACTGACACACCCTGGTACTGCAAGCCGAAGGCATATACCGTTCACCCCGAGTACGGGCCCGTCACGCACAACACAATCGCAATCTTAGAATTGGACCTGTCGAAAACTACTGATTGTGAGTTCTTTGTAAGCTATATGATACGAGAGCCAGCAAAGTCAGAAAAAAAGTAAATTTCAGGTCAGCCAGTTTTTATCAATGTTATGGCTCTCACTCTCTTGGACGCCATACAGGCGATCAGGCAAGCGGTAGTGGTTGCGTTCTTCAGTGCACATCGTAATTGTACAGGTAAAATATCAAGTTTTCACAATATTTTTTTACTTCCCGGTGGTAACGGTACAAAATTTCAGCTCAATCGGTAGATTGAGCTGAAATTTTGTATATATTTGTAAATAATGTGACAATGCAATATTATGATAACATGGTGCTGATATGATGATGGAGCTGGATTTTAGCCATAGAAAATTCACAATGAAACGAATCAATCTTATCAAATTTGGGATCATTTGAATCATCTTGACGAGTAATTTGTCTTTTACGGTCTGATGATGGAGATGGAATGTGTTCATAGGAACTTAGTAAAGAAATGATGCAACCCCATCGAGTCACAGCTCGTTTGATTTGTCTTTACGAGTACTTTGGTGCCAAAACAGTAACCAGAGTCTGACGATGGAGCTGAAAGATAGCCACAGGAATTCAATAATTAAACGACATAACTCCATCGAGTACGGGTTCGTTTGACGAATTAATGAAAAATTAAGTGACTGGGGCGTGTTGGAAAAGTGTGGACAGTACTATTTTTTAATTTTTTTAATTTAGAATTTAGAACTGTTGAAGATTTATTGGTTGATTTTGATTGATTTATTGATTCTTAACTGAGTTCCTATGACCACCCTTAGCTCCAACATCAGATCAGACCTTAGTAACCATCTGAAAATAAAGTACTGGCCAAGACGATTCAAATAAGCCCAAACTCAATGGGATTGCGTCGTTTTATTACAGAGTTCTTATGTAATATATATTACCACCTTCCAGCTCCATCATTATATCAGCACAATGTCATCATAATATTGCATTGTCATGTGAATTATACATGTACGCTTAATCGGTAACCAGAGAGTGGACCAAAATTATGTATCATTTGAAAAAAATAATTACCTGTACAAATAGGTACAATGTGCACTGACAAACGCAACCACTACCGCCTGGTACCGCCTGTATGGCGCATGGTATCCGGGAGAGTGAGAGACATAACATATCTAAAAACTGGCCGACTTGAAATGCACTCTCGAAAACGTTACTAGCTCTTATACGAATAATAAAACTGGACAGCCTCCGTGGCGTAGCGGTAGTGAACGCGACCGCTGCGCAGGAGGCGCGGTTTTGATCCCTGCTTAGTGCAAATATTTATATGCATGAATATGGGTATTTGCATTGGTCTGGTCGTGCCTCGGAGAGCTCGTTAAGCCGTCCGTCCCGGTTGCCATACAAACATCTATGGCAGTCGTTAAGGGTAGTTGGAGCATTCAAAAGTCCAACACTGGTCTAACTGCAATGCTTCGATATCACCTTTGGATTATGGAGGTCAGATGGCAGTCGCTTCACATAAAATATCGAAATTTAGCCAAATCCGCAGTTGGACTGTTCAAAGCGGACCGTAAACTCCAAGTTGATAGCTTCGGATGCGTCTGGGATTAACGCTAGGATGAAGAAGATACGAATGATAAAACTCGTGAACAGCCCATACTCAGGACTTGAACCCACTCGGCTCTTACTAAGGGGAATTCTCTATTGAGCTAAAAGGACCAGTCCCAGATAGCTGAAACTCTCATTTATAAGTCGCAGCCATCTAGCTTAATCAGCTGTACAATTAACCGCCTAAGGTCTTTCATTCAATTAGCGGCTTGAATGATGTTCAGTCATTTCATGAAACAGCTAGACAAGTTGCTTGGCTTGATAATGTTAACTTACTAAATAGCCATTTAATCAAACAGCTGTAAAAATGACATTTTCTGCATGGTTAAAAATACGTACGATGGCTAATGCATGAGCTCCGCTCCCGCATTAGCCTTCTAACTTAGCCTATCCAAGTCGGATTGTGCAGCTTTCCCACTAAACTTATAACTCATTTTCTGGGAATAAACCTCTGAGACAGCATCCGAGGCGTAGCAGTAGTGAATGGAGCCACTCTGCAGGAGGCACGGATTCGATCCTCGCTTAATGCAAACATTTGTATGCATGAATATGGGTATTTGCATTGGTCTGGTAGTACCTCGAAGATCACGCGGTTGCGATCATCAATGGCAGTCGTTACGGGTAATTGAAGCTCTCTAAAATCCAACAACTGCTCTAACTGCAATGCTTCGATTTCGCCTTTGGGTTGTGTACTTGTGCAGGTCACGTTTCACGGAAAATAAAAAATACATATACCGAAGTTCAACGAAATCCGCAGTTGGATGGTAAAGCGGACGGATGGATTATTAAATGTTGTACGGTTGAATATAATTCTGGCCGTAAATTGAATGGCGCCGTTTAGTTTTTTTAATACTACTGAGGTGGCCGACGAGTACGCGGCCCACCTGATGGAAGTGGTTACCGTGGCCTAGGGGCGTGTGCAATATCCGGGCAATCACACTCGTCAAGCCAGGACTTTTTGGGCCTACCTCTTCTACCTGGACCCGGCGGGAGCGCCCTTGCCAGGCATTTGTTACCCACGTAGCCTGGCTGCTACCGCAAGACCTGGCCGCACCAGCTAAGGCGACTCTCTTGCATTTTATCTACGATGTCACGGCAATGAAGGCTGCCGCGTGTGCGAGAATTCCTCACGCGAGCCTTACACGTGACTCCGCACATCCACCGCAGCATTTTCATCTACGTGACACGCAGCTCCTGCTTGTGTCGCTCCAACAGCGGCCACGCCTCACAGCCGGTTTAAGGACAGACCTAATGATCGTCTTATAGACCTGTCCCTTCAACTTGACTGGCATTTTAGGATCGCATATGATGCAAGTCATTTTCCGCCATTTGGCCCATGCGGCGGCAATACGTGCCTTGACGTCGTGATCGATGTCACCTGTCACGTGAAGTTCAGATCCCAGGTACTTAACCTGGTCCATGCGCTCGACCAAGTCATCACCTATGTGGACGGGTGTGCGATCAGTTGAGTTCAACGCCAAATATTCTGTCTCCGCAACATTTGTCAATTGTTTTTATCATACATCAAAGTTCTAACGAACTACGAACGAACGAACGACGAAAATGGAATTAAGTTAAAAAGATTTAAGAGTGATGATTTTAAAAGTTCTTTCTCTCCTCAAGACTGTACCGCTCGTCTTTAAAATGCTTTTGGGAGAAAAGCACCTTGTGAGCACTGTGAGGCGATGGTTTGCTAAATTTGAGTGAGGTCAGGTTTCTTTACATGAAGAATTTCATGAAGGGCGGCCTTCAACTGCCGTCAACGAAAATAATGTGGCTACTGTTAAGCGGCTATTTGAAGAATAACCGTTGATTACCTCTGATACAATTCAAGGACTATTGGGTATTGGATCGGAAACTTTGCTGTCGGACTTTGCTGTTGGATCCCATATGAACTGACAGCGTAGCAGAAGCGGGCTTGTGTGGAATGGTGCTCACAGTTGCTACTCAAGTACGATCACGGAAATTCTAATGCTGTTTATGACATTGTCACAGGAGACGATACGCGGATTTATTGTTCCGAACCCGGAATAAAAACAGGAATCTTGTTAATGGGTGTTTAAAGATGAGAACAGGCCAACAAAAGCGAACTAGGCGAGAAACGATGGTAAAAAAGCGATCGCGTTTTTTTCTCAGCTACGGACCCTCCATCTGCACAATTCCACTTGGAAATGAAGAAAGTATTAATGCCGAGTGGTATTCTACCATTTATTTACCCAGGATGTTAGAAAAAGTTCGCGGAAGACGAATAAAGGCCCCGTCCTCTTATATCATGACAACGCTTCTTCCCATACGGCCAACAAGACAAATCAAACATTTTTAGCTTCTGAAAAGTACAACTTAGAACCCACCCTGCACATAGCCCCGATCTAGCACACTGGGATTTCTGTATTTACCCCAAAATCAAAGATTTGATGAGAGGTTTCAATTTTATCAACTCCGAATAAACAGTGATAGCGTTCAATCAGAACGTAGAAAATATGCAATCGGATCTATGGTCCTCCTGTTAAAAAAAATAGTTCGATCGTATGAAAAAATGTATAAAATGTAGAGTATTTTGAAAAGCAATAAACGTAGTATTTTGGTGATAACATGTTGTTTTTTTAAGTTACGTAAAACTTTTACGTACAAAAAGGTACCCAGGAGAATTCAAGTCTGATCATACGCAATATCTTTATTTCTTTTTTATTGGAGTATGAAAGGAAGCCTATTGTAATAAAGAGTCAAAAGCACAGAATAGATGAGAGCATAAACTTATCAAAAGTTTTATAACTATGTTGTCACATTTTTTTGAGTTTGCAGATCCTTTGGAGCCTATATGTTGGTTAAGCCAACCTTTAAACACATCTACATTCCTATATGTCGCTGGATACACTGACGGTGAGCTCTTACCACGTAACGCATCTGTTTGTGTTTAACTGTACTAGTTACTCTGACTGAATCTTGTATCAGAACCGACCTTTTCGTTTCATTCAAACCGATTGCAGTCTCATCACCATCATCATATCAGCCACACATAGTCCACTGTTGAACATACGCCTCTCTTATAGACTTCTACAACGACCGATCTAAAGCAGCCCGCATCCAGCGTACCCGTCCACTGTCACTAAAACGAGCTAATCCGCTAGGCTGCTTCGGACACTTTTGTTCTCCTACGGATATCATCATTTCTGACTCGATCACTGGACTGAATAAATTTCCAAACGAGTTGGTATTACATGGTTCTCACAACTTTTTAAGGTAGAACAACTGAGGCGAGACTTGTTATTTTTGACAAGCATTGTTTTTTTTCTATCTTTATATATTAAAAACTCACTTTACAAGTTCCACACGATTATATTTATTTTATCACTGTATAATACTAATATTTTTATATTTAATTTTAATTTTATTTACATTAAATATTAGTATTATACAGTGATAAAACTAAATATAATTGTGTGGAACTTGTAAAGTGAGTTTTTAATATATAAAGATAGTAAAATGAAGTTCCATCGAGAAGTTTCAACAAATTCAATCAACTACATTGTTATTTTTATTGGATCTCATTTCTTTTTGTAGATGGTCCAACTTTATTCTTTTCCAGTACCTTCTACTTCTTGTAGGCATATACCAACAATGAATTTTCTTAAAGGCCTTTCTGTCTTAAAAGCTTTTCTTATTTTTGTAGGTAGGCTACCTACTTTTATTTTTTCGGTCGGTAATTAACAACCTTACGCACATATTAATACGCAGGTACGTTATTAGTTAGTAATATTTAATGACGTCAAACGTCTCGGTTAAAGTTTATCCTTAAGTAATTATGCAATTTCGGGCAATTTACTCTACTTAATACTCCCATTTTTTCTTCTTTATTTCGTTGACAAACAAAATTTCAAAAATTTGACTCGTTATAATTCTTAACCTTCTAATTCAAATTTATTGAAGTTTGAAATATACCGAGTTGCTTGGTTGCTGAAAATTCAGACTTCTAGTTATTTCCACAACGAAGTTATAAGGGTCGAAAATGGTCTGAATTGCTTCGAGAAAAGAATGGTACAGCCATGCCACTTTATTTTTGCTTGACTTGGCGGGGGCACTGCCGTGCTCCTAGATATCTTATGGCTATTGACTGGATACTATATCGGATATTTTTACAAACTCATTATGTTACAGTGAGTACTATGACAGACAAAATTTAATATAGCTGGATGAATCCCGATATGTTATACAAGTTTCATTGCAGTTTACAATAATAATGAACTGCTTATGTGTAATTTTATTACAACAAATAGTTTTAAAGATTTTGATTCTGAAAATGTAATTTCTCGAATGCTCTGTCTATACAAAATCATAACAAAAGCGTGACGTCACGCTTTGGTCACGTAGTGCGAATGATTAGAGCGCTAGAGAATATAGCAGTTAACTCGGTCTACCATGAGTTTACATGTATAAAGTTCATAATAAAAGTAATTTGTAATTTATTACGGAATCTACAAAGTTATATAATTATTTGGATTCAACTTTATTACTTATATTTCGACCTACTTTAGAAACTAAAAATAATAAAAAGTCATAGTTGCCATTTAGTTAGCAATATTTTATTTTGCAAGGCATATTTTTTCAGTAAAAGTTAAAAATTAAGCTACATTGCGTCGAATCCGACGACCGTGTCCCTATTGTAAATACTATCAAAATTGGTTTTAAATAACTTTTACCTTCTTTTTCAGAGCATATGCTTCTTGAAAAAGTAATGTATAAAATACAATACACAGATGCAGAGTCTTGCTCTGAATTTTACGACAGAGCCAAGGTGAGTACATTAAGTACCTAGGTATCTTTATCCGTCCTGATATTTTGAATCTGTGCGATTCATTACTAGTTAGTGCTCACTTGGTTTCTTAAACGGGACGCGCTGACTTCAGCAAAAAGAAGTATAATAAATGCAGTCTTCTTAGACAGTTCGATTTTTATTTTTCTTGTAGCTTGCTGATAATTCCTACAAGCCAGTTAACTACGTCTGTGGCTATGCAAGCTCCACCAAGACTCATTGCATATGGGATAACGGCATGGTGCTCATGACCAACGCTAGCGAATTCTTCTCACTAGTAAGTCTTATTAGGTGGGGCAAGCAGGTTACTCTGCTCCTACACTACCATGATGTGCAATTAAATTAAAAGCGTGCAATGGTGCGTTGTGGCGTGCAATCGTAGTGACACTTTCGTACTTATGATAAATCGTATCGGTAAATCCCGAAATCCCTTCAACCGGCTCCCCTATTATACGCTAATGGCATTGAGTAGCGCGTCTTGAAATTGTATGAAAATTAGAAGTAGTACCATTATGCACCATTGCAACGCTTCCTCATGCGTCTAATATGAAGGCACTCTATGCAGTTAATTTTCTCTTCTCTGTTACTGTACCTACCGTATATATTCTAGACTCTACCTTTACGTTCTCAGGTTTGTATTCATCTAATAAATTCATTTAAAAAAATATCTGTTCTGTCTTCATCACTAATCGCTTCTCTTCTTCTAGTTTATTTCTTATCTCTTCTTCTTCTTCTTCTTCTTCATTTTATTTTTCTATTTTATCGAAAACTTTCATCATAAAATTAAACCATAAACAACAAAGGTAGGGTTCGGAATACGCGGGCCCGGGTGCGCGGCGCCGGCGCGGTTCATTCATCTGCAGTTCTACTACGAGTGGATGGAGGATGTCACCCGCCCCAGAAACGACGATTATGAGGACTACCGGAGGGATGGCGGCCTCGAGGAAGTTCCTTTGCACATGCTATACGAGTACGTATTGCACGACATTTTGATACGAAAATAAAGCTTAATGAGAATACTTTTAACTTCGATTGCTAATATTTGTAGCAATATGGGTACTATGGATTCACCAACATCTTCGGGGTACCTCACCTATACCTACTGATAGAGGATCTGAACACCTGTAAGCAAAGACTATGTCAATTGCTACCTGTAAACAATTGACATAGTATTTGCTTACAGGTGTTCAGATAACGCATATAAAATTCGATACTTGTTTATATCAGAATGAATGCCAAGGATGACCTTCGTGAAGGTGTTAATAAGTCGGGAGACCTGAAGCATTTTGTTTACCCAGCTGATGTGCAGTCTCCAAGGTACTTCAATCTCGAAGATGACTCACTGGATGACAGTATTACTGTTTTTCCATGTAAGTTTTTTTTTCTTAAATATTTCAATATTCGCACGTAGTGAGTAGGTATTTCTTTTTAAACATTAAATGCATTGATCTGAGCAGATACGAGTCAAGCCTAGACCAAGTGAAATTCTAGTGGCGATGGCGCCAGGGTACTGAACGTTTCACGTTCAGTAATTATGTTTTATGAGATTGCCCCCATGATACTACAATTTTAAAAAATATAAACCAAATTGCTACGTAATCCATTGATAGCGAAAAGAAAGGGATTTGCTTCAAAGATTCCTTCCTTACTAGACGCTACGATTCCTAGACGTCCCTGATGTAGCACACGTCCATAAGCTACGATGAAAACTTTCCCTCAGGTGAGCCGTGAGCTCATCTTCCTCTTAAGTGGTACAGGAAAGCGATTCCGCTAATAGAATGTCACATCGTCTATAGGCCCTGAAGTAGCATTGGGTTTTCTGTGTATAAGATTCACATTGTCACTTGGACCCAAACTACTACCTAAAAACTTAAGGTAAAGTAGCCTTAGCTAACCTATAGCTAGTATTATGTGTTCTAGGATTTGGATAAACATACTTCTATTTCTACTATAACATACAGAAATGATGTTACTAATAAACGGTTTTACTCTTTTTCCATAGCTAACTCTAATACAAGTAAAAGGTATGTCATTAACTTTAAAGCAATATTCTAACATTATTTTGAGTAGTTGTGTAGAGTGAAAGTGGCGATAGCCTAAAAATATTGTAAAAATCGCGAGTACAACCCGGATAAAATTTGCTAAATCCTGGGACAGAAGAAAAAGAGAGGGAGCCTTATGGAGCAATAGCACTAATATGTAACTGATAAATTATCAAATAATTGAGAGGATCATAGTCATTTCTCAGGTTGTAATTTGCTGTATGAGGTCCGTTATTATTTTAGATTGGTATGTTGGCTTTGTAAGTTGGTAGTGATTTCCGTTGACCCCCCAACCCTACAAGTACGATGTTTAGCAGTTGCACCAACTTGCCCGAGAGGTTGACTTAGAGTTCAAGGATATTGGTAGGGCCCTGTAGACCAATTAACAAATATTTATCCCAACAAAATTTTTTCTACCTTTTTACAGTTAATAACTCATACGAGTCATACGATAACGCCTGCAACTCTTGGAGAATCTTGATGTACCGTGAACACTTTGAACTTAACGCTCTGGGCCGCGTTGGATCCGCTGTGTTTAAGGTTAGTGGTATAATATTACTTAGCGGTTACTATGGTATCAATTATTCGTGGCAGTCACTATCATCTGACAAGTGTTAGGTTCGTATTCTAGAATAATACTCAGTCCGGAATCTTTATTCTTTTAGCCCTGAATATTACCCTCTTATGTGATTGTATAGACGATACAATCTGTCCTCAAATAAATCGAGACTCAGGACAGAGTGTCGTTTTAGAAAACGGGTCAATTTTATTTAATAAGACTTCTTAAAAAGAGATGGTTCTTATTTTGGAAAAAAAAGGAGTGTTGACGGAATTCAGCAATTCTTTTTTGCTCAAAAAAAGTTTTGATATCTTTTCTCGTTAATATTCATATGTAGCCAACACAGATAACTGACTGAAACTATTTATTCACCCGATACTGTAACTCCAATGATACCAGGGTCATAACATGATATTGTGTTCTCTGTCCGCGTAGATAATGAGAAAGTGTTGCATTATTGATTATAATAAAAGTATTACATTTGATTTAATGTTTTCAGGTATCACTGTTCGACCTGCTTATCAAAAGGTGCTCATGCATAAAAATCATTGTAAGTATCTAGAGTATATTATTTTATATAGGAGTATATGTATAGTTACCTACTTCAAGAGGAACCAAATAGCCTATAAGCCAAAGCCAAAGCATCGAAACCAACTGGTCATGTTCAGCAAACGGCGTGGGAAAGGTTTTTGTAAGGTCATACTGTCTATCAAGAGCTACCAGAAATAAGTTAGCGGACGGGTATAGCACATACATAAGCGTTTTATAAATATATCCTTGAATGTGACGCTATGAAATACAGAAAGTTGAACATCGTACGAAACAGGGCAGAATTAACAGGCAAGTGATTTTTTTAAATAATCATCATTTTTCAACAGATGGATACAGAAAACTACACCAGTACCATATTATCGGTTTTGGAAGAAATTGATCTTACAGAAGGCGAAGCTATTACTTCGTCAGAAGAAATGTTTGAGAATATCATCAAGGTACACCCTATCGCAGAGTTATACACTACAGTCCCACCGAAGTCTGATAAATGGCAACCAGGGCCTGAATTAAAACCCGCATTTATAAAGGAGTACTACAAGTCCCGAAAGGTGACAAACTACAATTTGTACATTCGTTTCGGAATTAAGGATAAAGCTGTTATGAAAATCGAAATGTATGGCGAGCCGTTTGAATCAACTGTAAAGAAAAACGATTTAAGATCGAAAGTCGAAGATGAAAGCGCAGAATTACGTAAGCAAATGTGGATAAGGAGACCCACTCAAGCTCCAAAAAAATATCAAGACCTATTACCTAAAACTCCGGCTCCTAAACAAGGAAGGATTAAAGAATTTCCTGGTATAAGCAGCAAAGTAGTTTTGACGAAATCCAAACATAAAGCTAAAGAAAAAACTAACACTATGAAAACAATGACGACAACAAGTACTTTTCGACATCTAAATCCAATTTACTCTGCACCTATTCCTTTTGTACGCAATAGGCCTTCTTCCAACCTTTATAATTTGACTCGTCATGCAAGTTATCCTGTCAGCCCTACAAGAAAGAGTACGCCTCCAACTTTCTATACTAGGCCTGTTAATAGAGCTAATGCAAGTTATTCTGAGAGCCCTCGAAAAAAGGCCACACTTCCACCTTTCGATACTAGGTCTGACCATATAACTCATGAAAGTTATCCAAAAAGCTCTACAAAAATGGCCACGCCTTCACTTTTGTACCCTAGGATTATACAAGTAACTAGAAAACGTAGTAATAAGTATAATAAAGTTCGTTTGCAGACACAAACTTTTCACTTAAGTACACCATTTCCGTCTGCTTTTGTTGAATCTGTGAACGGTGCAGCTAGATCTCCACGAGGTTCTATTGTATCAACTTTCGTGAAATATCTTTGTTTTAATACACTTATATTGTTATTACATTTTTAAATATATATTTAATGGTTTGATTTATTGTTCCTTTAGATTCTCGCAATTTGATACTACATCACTAGGGTACAGTGCAAGAGTTGTATCAACATTGAACCAAGCAAACATATTACTGTTTCGTTTTAGTTCCTGATGACTTCCAGCAATTGAAAATAATTGCTTTCAGATCATACCAAATTATTCTATCTCATTATGAGCAAATAATGATAATATTATCTCCGTCTTTACTTTAATTGCCATAAAACTTTGTCAAACTATAGCCTAACCCTTGCATGAAGGTTATCTTAAGCCAAGTTGGGACGTAACAGCTCATAATTACACGACTGCCCAAAAAAGGAGTGCATTGTGTTTAGGGTTCACGTATGTTTGTATGTGACTTTCTTTGTGCCACCATATCTCCTAAATACCTGTACCGATTTACATGTGTGGGGTATCATTAGAATCCTTGCATTAACCCGAGTGACACTGGCTATATAAAAATATGAAAAACAAAAAAATAAATAAATTAAGGAGCCAAAACAGATGTTGAAAAAAAAAATCCTACACCTATCGAGTGGGGTATCAAAATGAAGAATTTTAAAAGACAATTTCAAATATATATACAACTTATGTGTTTCTTTGTAATTTGAAATAAGAAATGATATTAAAAAAATAAGTGGAAAATTGTATTAATAACAACTACCTACACTAAATTCGCTGACTCTAGAACGCTGAACGTTTCTGATTAATTATTCTTAATCAGTGTATATGGCAAAACATTATTTAAACACAGAGAGCAAGAGAAATTGTACGCAACAAACAACATTTATATCATACTAGCTGTTGCCCGCGGCTCCACTCACGTGGATGTCGGTTATCGCGACCAAACATAGCCTATGTTCTTTCTCAAGGTCTAATCTACCACTATACCAAATTTCATCAAAATCGGTTCAGTGGTTTAGGCGTGAAAACGTAACATACAGAAAGACACAGACAGACAGAGTTACTTTCGCATTTATAATATTAGTATGGAAGCTGGGAGTACTTTCAAGCGGTGAAAGCGGTAACAGCTTAGCTGGCTAAAACTCCCATTAAACAATATACGAGTATCTATGCCTTCGAGCTTATGTTATTGTTGTTGTATATTTTTGCAGACACCTATTTGTCACGGTAGCCTACCCAGTTGCACACAGCTATTTGGCACGGTAGCCTGTCCGGTAACGCAGGGGAGCAGCCATCTAGCGTCCGTTTGTTATTAAATATTACATAATTAGTATAATATGGAGTAATGGAGTGCTATATTCCCAACCATTGGATCGCAACAGGAGCGTGCAAACGCCCGCGGTTTAATAGGCCGTGCAGAGAAGCTAGAGACCGCAAGCAATCTGCGTATAAGGCTTGGACCACGGCAGTTGCCAAACAGGATTCGAACACCACTGAAGTGAAGCGGAAATTGAATGCCGCCTCGAGGTCCTGTAAAAAGGCAACGGCCAGGGCTAAGTTCGAGTTCATCGGTAGAATTGGCGAGCGGCTTGCAGGGTACCCATTTGGCAGCCGTGCATTTTGGTCGCTCGCCAAAGCTGCCGAGGGAAATTTCTGTCAGTCTTGCCTCCCGCAGCTGCAAAAACCCGACGGTAGTCTGGCCCATGGTGCTATGGAAAAAGCCGAACTCTTGGGTAATCTCTTTGCGTCAAACTCGACTATGAACGATGGGAATGCCGAGCCACCTATTCTCTCCAGCTGTGGTGCTTCTATGCCGGAAATAAAAATCACCAACGGGTGTTCCGGCGAGAACTTAAATCCTTAGATGTTCGGAAGTCGAGTGGGTCGGACGGTATACCGGCGATGTTATCAGGCACTGTGCGGCCGAGTTGTACCCAGTACTTACACGCCTTTTCGCGCTCTCTTATTCCGCGAGACAAGTCCGGGCTCTTGGAAGACTGCGTTCGTAGATCCTGTGCCTAAGAAAGGCGACAGGACCGACCCGTCCAATTACAGGCTCATTGCTATAACCTCCCTACTTTCAAAGGTTATGGAGCGCATTATAAATACGCAGCTCTTGAGATACCTGGAGGGAAACGATCTACTGAGCGACCGACGATCGCTCTGTCTTCTTGTGTATCTCACAAACCGATGGGCGCAAGCCGTCGAGAGTCGGGGGGAGGCACTAGCGGTCAGCCTCGATATAGCGAAGGCCTTTGATCGGGTCTGGCACAGAGGTCTTCTTACGAAGTTGCCATACTATGGACTCCCTGAGGGACTATGCGAACCCCTTCCCACGGTAACCACTTCCCATCAGGTGGGCCGTGTGTTTGTCTGCCACCTAAGTGGCATAAAAAAAAATCGTCGTCGATGGCAGTTGCTCGGACCGCATGGACATAAACGCTGGTGTCCCACAAGGCTCTGTGCTGTCGCCGACCCTTTTTCTGCTGCATATCAATGATATGCTATCTTTTCTTTTTTACGTGCGGGAAATCCCCACGGATACCCGCCCCTGGAGCCGGAGGGGGGGGGGGTTATATCGGACTCGAACCGACTAAACCGCACGCCGTCTCTGGGTCGTAGTGCTAGGCCGAAGGTGAGGTTGTCACGCGACATATCCCTCGCACCCCGGCTGACCCAGGGCCATCCCTCTCGGTCTGGCCCTCGTCGGGAGGGGGGGACCGGCGTGGTCCCCCCCTCCCCCGACTCAACCCCTGTGCGCCCACGCATCCGCGCAGCGGAACATCGCCGCGAGCTGGGTAATGATATGCTATCTGATGACTCCATCCATTGTTATGCGAAGAAATTGTGTCCGAAATCAAGACTACTCTCTTAGGAGTATCTGATTGGGGTCGACTAAACCTAGTCCAATTCAACCCCACTAAGACACAAGTATGTGTATTCACCGCTAAGAAAACCCCATTTATTGTAGCGCCGCAATTGCTGGGTACATCGCTTACCATTTCCTCGAGTATCGGGATCCTAGGCTTCGACATCTCAAGCGACGTCCAGTACCTACCGCAGCCATTTAATTGGGGTCGACTAAACCTAGTCCAATTCAACCCCACTAAGACACAAGTATCTGTATTCACCGCTAAGAAAACCCCATTTATTGTAGCGCCGCAATTGCTGGGTACATCGCTTACCATTTCCTCGAGTATCGGGATCCTAGGCGTCGACATCTCAAGCGACGTCCAGTACCGCAGCCATTTGGAGGACAAGGCCAGGCTGGCATCTAAGAAACTTGGAATGCTTAACAAAGCGAAGCAGTATTAGAGCACCTGCATACCAACTTGACCCCTTCGAATCGATACAAAGTCAGGTACAGGCTCGTCGACAATCCCATAATCGCAGGCGCTGTGGAACCTCTCAGCCTCAGGAGGGACTTTGCCTCACTGTGTGTGTTCTACCGCCTATACAATGGTTTGTGCTCAGAAGAATTGTTTCACATGATGCCGACAGCTACTTTCTATCACCGCACCGCTCACCATAGACAGGGAGTTCATCTTCACACATTGCGACCAGAAATGGTGCGAACCGTGCGGTACAAAAGGAACTTCATCCCACGCACGCTCAAGCTGTGGAACGACTCCCTGCTGTGGTTTTCCCAAACGGCTAAAATATGGGGTTCTTCAAGAAGGGCATTAGAAGGTTTCTTCAGGGTCGGCAGCGCGAGTGCGTCGCCCCTGGTGTTACCACTTTCCATCTGGTGGGCCGTGTGCTTGTCTGCCACTAAGTGGTATAAAAAATATATATATTTTAAAAATTACTAAAATGGCTCTATTGAGGAAGCTCGCCAGACGGCGAATAAGCGGAAACAAGAATCGCCGCATACTCGTCAACAGAGGCTTAAAAACATGAGAGAGATAATGAGAAATCATTGCTCTCAGCTCTCTGCAGACGAGAAACGGAGACTTTCACAGCAAGCTTCTCAGAGTGAATCCTTGAAAATGCAGCGCAGTAGTTTGGGACAAAAGAAAACAATGCGTACTAGGCATCGTTTGCTAGTTGCTAGCTCCCGAAATGAAGAATCTCCGACTAGCCATGTGATGAGGTTATCGCAGATGCGAGAGTACGCATCCTCAATGCGCGCACTTGAATCACCGTCTACGCGTGACAATAGATTGATTCAGATAAGAGATCACGCATCAAGTATGCGTGACCTCGAATCACCTTCTGCGCGGGAGAAAGGGTTGACTCAAATATGAGAATACTCTGCACTATCACGTCAAAATGAGACTCCTTCTTCAAGAAAAGAAAGGCTTGACGCAACGCAACGACATTTTCGTTGCCGAAGGCAGCTTATTTTTGACGACACAAATTTTGAAAACCTTATACATCTGGTCCCCGATTGTATTTGCTACTCTTGCGAAAAAAAGTCGCGTAAGACAGTTAGATAGCTTGGCAGTCAGCGTTTTAGATCCTCGAAAACCTATCCACGAGCCGCACGATAAGAACTCTATAGAAGAGTTAAATCGCCTCAGAAATTTACCAAATATTCATTTGATACAGCCTGCCAGTGCTACCCAGCGCTAGTTACCGTAAGCGTGAATAAACTCACACACAAGCAGCGAGCGAGGGCATTCTTGCAAACCTGTGGAGCATAGGTTCGCAAGAGTCAATGACGTCATCATCTTTATCTACTCCACCCACATATCTCTTACAGAGTCACTAAAATGTATAAAATAAAAATAAATAATAAAAAAATTAAAAAACACGACTGCCCAATTTACAAAGAACTAAAAAGTAAAAAACAAGAACGAAACAGATAAATAAAAATTTAATTGCAGTCGGGGGACAAACAGAGATTAACAAAGTTCCAGAGAACTGTCCCCCGACTGCAATGAAATTTTTATTTATCTGTTTCGTTCTTGTTTTTTACTTTTTAGTTCTTTGTAAATTGGGCAGTCGTGTTTTTTAATTTTTTAATTATTTTTATTTCTGTTCCATACAGTATTTTTATCTACACTACTACATATCTAAATATTTTCAATACGTTATATCAATAATAGCTACAACTTACAATAATAATACTTCAGCGTTTCTGAAAACTTATACTGATCACTATAATAGTAGATCTAAAATCTGCATGAACAAAAAATAGTCGAGGCTAGGACAAGTGTAAGTAAAATATGTCAGTGTATTGAATAAACCAGATGTATCGATAGATGCATACATTGATATAAATAGTGTTACTTGCTGCATGTAAAAATGTCCGCAGGTTATGAAATATTGTACTAAACTGCATTCCCGATGAGGATAGTGAATTTCACCTTCTTGATAATTCGCCTTCCCAAGGAGACTATAGATCTGCGACTATATATCTTTCTTTTTTTATATTTTAAAATATTTTTTATCCTGAACTCTTTAAATCACATAACTTTTGCATAATGCTATTTATTTTCAATGTATTGTTTATTTCTTATTGAAAATAATTGTACTCTTAACCCAAATTTACCACTAGGAGCAAGGAGCAAGTGAAGAAGAAGAAGTTGCTTTCCAAGATATCATAGTTTACATGCATGGTCAGATAATATATTTGAAATATAATAAGGTGGATTTTTTATGTAAGTCACCCAAAAAATGATGATTTTTCAAGTAGGTACCATAAGGCATGCGATGTGTTTGGGACAACGCGCACGTGCATACTTATGTATGAAGGTGTGACAGGATATGAGGGTGTATTGGTAGGTGGGTGTATTTTTGAACGTAAGAACCTTAAGATAAAATTGATTCTATTTGCTACTGCTACCATCCGCAATCGGAAAGGTACTTGTGCGAAGCAAATCAAATAATGCAATACACAGTACTTAACTAGTACATTTGTCTCAGTTCATATGCAAATAATCGATGCAAACTTTTTGTTTATTTGTTGTACACTGCGCAGGTGTTAATTACGTTATGTAGACTGACAGGTTTACGCCAGCAATGTATGCCCCGGAGGGCTGTCAACAAGTTATGTTGATGATTCAATACTGCGTGACTCATGGTCTGTGCTAAGAGAAATACGTTTCAAACTTAAAATGTGTGAGTACTTTAGTTTCAGAATTACAATAACATCTTTATTGTTGTTAAGTATGGTTAATGAAATAAAATATTCTTTATTCGGTAATTGAGTAAAAAATATAAATAGTGCTGGGAGTACTTTCTTTTAACCCTTAACAACTTTCAAGTGTCTTGAGGACCTAATTTTGCGTCTATGTTCTTATAAAAGCTAATATATTTTTTAGAAATCGACCTATTTATTTATTTAAACTTTATGCACACATACAAAATTATTGTACAAAGGCGGACTTAATGCCATGGGCATTTTCTACCAGTCAACCTTAGGGTGATGTAGATATGTTTATTCGAATTGCGGTGATAGTTTGACCTTTGGTGGTACAAAAAATAAACTTTGTGATGAAAATTAATAATCTTTTTTTTAATGTATATATATATATACTTATAATAATATATCCTAATAAACATATAGAAACATCATAAACTACATACATATACAAACCAATATGTATATACAAAAATACATACCTATAAATACACAATTATATATGGTAACGCTTTCCATGTACAAAAAAATAAATTTCTTGGAACATCGAATACATACAAGCGGAAATAATTTACGGATATGATATCAGATAACTGACTTAATTGCCACTTTTGCCACCAACCATAGCCAGCTATGGGTTGTTGTAGAGCCGGTGTACTCTAGTTTTGAATGTGAAACGGTTTCAGGATATCCTAACTTCCAGAGAAAGCGCATTCCATAGAAGAATAGATTGTACTAAGAAAGAAGAGTGGACAAGGCTAGATGTGTGAGTGGGACAGTGTAGGAATAGGTTAAGAAGAACGTAAGATTTTGTTATGGTAAGAGCCGAGTAAGTGGAGCTGAGACTTTAGATAAGCTGGGGTGTTGGGAGAATTTAATAGTGTGTTTATTAAAGTGACAGCTCTCAGACTGCGTCACCTTCGTATAAGCAAACAGCTCAGCTCAGTACGATAAGCCGAAACGTGGTCATACTTCCAAAGATTGTAGACGTATGTGTTGAGAAGTCGGTCAAGTTTATCGAGCAGATCTGTTCAGGTCGAAATAGCACACATCACCGTAGTCGAAGATAGGAAAGATTAAAGTCTGCATAAGCATTGTCTTAGTTCCAGGTGGCAGAAAAAAATGAAGGCGGTAAAGGGCCCTTAGTGTCCCAGTCACTCTCTGGCAGACGTTAGTGACCTGAACCCGCCAACTCAAGGTTGAGTCCAGGTGTAAGCCCAGGTTTTTAACACTAAGTGCGACAGGAATAACATTCCCATCAAATGTAGAATATACTGCTTCCGGGCTGTTTGGCCATGGTCCATTTGAAACTTGCGTTCCAGACGTTTCGTCGATGACTGCGGTCGACATTACTGCTGGCATATTTATAGGCGCGGTCGGAGGAGGGAATGGACTCATCGATCCTGATTGGTCGAGAGCTGTGGCACCGACGTACTCGATCCTGATTGGTCGTTTGCACTGTGATACCGAGTGGCTCTCAGTGCTGGGTACCAATCTTTTTGGAGCTGAAATCCCTCGTTTTTCCGGTTGAAGTTGTTGGGATGCTTGAATATTTCGATGGCTTCTCGAAGTATACGTGGGAAAAATGTGTAGTGGTAGCTAGAACCTTCGTGTTCTGAAATTCAATGGTATGATTCCCTCTCTCTTGGGTGTGTTCTGCAACCGCTGACTTGTCGAAGTGGCAGTCCATATCTGTCGCAACGAAGCCGCCGACGAGGCAAGGTCTCCGAACTCGTAATCGCCCGGACCTGCGCCACTGAAGATGTCGACCGCAGTGATCGAAGAAACGTCTGGAACGCAAGTTGCAAATGGACCACGGCCAAACAGCTCAGAAGCAGTATATTCTACATGCAACGCCGGCCGTGAAAGCCTGAAGACCTATATTCCCATCAAAGATAATCGCCGGCATGTTCACGTCCTTTAACCCTCTCATCATATAGCTTCTACCTATTATAAAACTTTGGCAAGTGTCAGGGTCGACGGCCAGTTGAAATCTGTCACACCAGCTACGAATAAAATTCAAGTCTCCATTCACTCTATCGATAGCCTCCGAGATGTCATCCACAGAGGTTTAGCTATACAACTGCAGGTCATCGGCATACAGATGGAACGCACATTGAAGATTTAAATTAATTTAGATTTAAGAAGGTTATGAAGTTAATAAATATGGAGAAAAGAAGGGGAGAAAGTATTATGAAAATATTTGTGATCTTATATTTCTAAAATGTTTTTGTTGGACATCACAAAATTATACCGACAAGTTAAGGGTTAATTTTTATTTCATGCCTACTACAAAGAATTTTTACCCACCTACCAAAAAGGATTATTCTTTTTGTGAATTCTTATTAAAGCCAATATACCTACATCTCCACTCTTTACATTGTTTCACCAACTGATTTCAAACACAAAAAATCGTCAGTGGTTGCAGCTGTTGCAACGAAAATGATTCCCAGAAAAATAATTAGTTGGAAATGAACTCACGTGTGCACTGGAATTGCACGGCCGATGTTGTGGGAACTGGTTCCGTTTTTTGAGGTTATAATGATGGGTTGACGATGACGACTAAGTTGTCAGCTGGACAAGTGCTTAATCATGAAGGAAGACTTATAAATCAACATGTAGGAACCTTTATGATAATTTTAGCAGGTTATTTGTGTTGCTTAATTATGTTACTATGGACTTCTCACGGTGAAGGTGTTTCTTGTATCATTGTGTCCATATTTGTATAAGTTTTATTAGTGGCACCCAACGAAAGCTTTTTAATTTAGTTAAAGTAATCAAAAACTATTTCTGGTTATATTCACTCATAACCTTTCACACTTGTATAGCTACTGAAATAGCACTTACTTTCATGAGACAATGAGTGTTTATGTTTTAATCCAAAATTCAAAAGTATTTGCAAGAGAATTTCTGATTATGATTCCTTCGACCTGAAACAGCGAGATGGATACAGATCAGGTCTTATGAGTAACACCCACACACACGCCTCTACAAACGTTCTTACATTTGAAATTAAAATAGGAATATTTTACACTGTTACACTGAAAATGGTGGAAGGGTGGTGCTGCTGTGATTTAGTCAGTCTTTTAGTTGTGAAAGGATATCTTCCTGAGAGGAGATAGGATACGACGGTATCTTCCGTCCCAAATTAAGCAGTCCGACTTGGGCAGTACCTCCGCCCTTTAGAATACCGCGGCCTGTAGTTGTATTCCCGGCGGTAAGTAGGGTTGCCAGATCTCACTGCAGAAGTCTCGTGCTGTCAGTGGGAAGAACGAAGGCTTACGGTGACACCGCAGACATGTGCGGGCGTGAAATGTTGGCGTGACGGTCAGGGAGACCCGGTGAAACGGTTAACCGTAGGTTGTACGGTTTTCGCACTTGGGGACCACTTAATCTCCGCCCCAGGAGATTAAGTGGTTTACACAGGCTGCTGGTTCCTGAACCAGCAGCCTGTGTAAAGTTCCCAGTACTGTAGTCATGCCGGAGAAGGAAACTGAAATGGAGTCGGCTACAGTATCTGAAAAGGGACCGGGGGCCCTTCCACCCGCCACGCCAGTCCTTCACTCAACCCTAACTTGTCTGTGGTGGTGCAAAGCCTTGCTTTGTCTTCTGCACTGGCAACACAGAAACTCACTGTACCTTCCCCCCACCCTTCATCCCCACCCCCTTCGCCTACATTTTATGGTCAGAAAAAGAGACATGAGTAACGTCTGTGTTAATCCAAGTGGATTTCTGTAACATCAGATGCCTATATACCAACTTCAACGCGGTCCATCTCCACTTGAAGACCGCGCAGGCTATCTTGTTCTTCCTGATGGGGTCGCAAAATCATACCCGGCCGATACAGCCTATCTAATGTACCCCGGATACAAACTCGAGCACAATTTCTTGAGTCGCGCCGGGGTATGCTTGTACGTCCGGGATGATATTTGATGGCGCCCTATAAATGGCCTTGAAGACAGGTACCTGTCCACTCCATAGGCACGTATAAATCACGGTGGCCACACCCGTATCTATGCGTGCCTCTGCAGGTCTCATAGCAGTGACTTGGGCACGGCTCAACTGTTTCAGCACCTGCAGCGGACAGCAGACAGGTTAATTGAGAAGTACTCTACCGCGGACTAAATATTCTTGGGGGATTTCGACGCTCACCACATGGAGTGGCTGAAGTCTCCGAGAACTGATTTTGCGGGCAGGGTTACTCACGACTTCGCCCTGACATTTGTGTTCTCTCAACTGGTGGATTCTATCAATGAACACCAGAAATCATGACCCACATAAGCTCTATACTTAACCTTCTGCAGACTGCGCGCCCGGACGAGTACTCCATAAGGGTGGAAGCACCCCTCGTCACTTTGAACTATAGCCTAGTCCGGGCGCAAGTAACTCTCGCATGGCCTGAACTACCGCAGCCAACTCAGTGGCGGCATGTATGGCGCTATAAGTCAGCAGATGGGGACGGGTTGCGAAAATTTTTTTTTGCCGTATCCACGGATGCCGCTTTGCTTCACCTTAGATGATCCAAGTTTCTGTACAACAGCAGTGGCTGACTTGATTCTAGCTGGCATGGAGTACTATGTCCTCAACCGCTGGGTCGCGACAAGAGCGAGCAAGCCTCCGTGGTTTAATAGGTCTTGCAGGGGTTTACGTTCATCGGCAGAATTGGTGAGCAGCTTGCGCATTTCCCATCCGGTATCCGCGCATGTTGGTCGCTCATCAAAACTGCCGAGGGAAACATTTCCAAATCCTTCCGCCGTTGTAAAAACCCGACGGTAGTCCAGCTCATAGTGCCAAAGAGAAGGCCATCTTTTTGGTAATCTATTTACGTCAAACTCGACTAAGGTGAAGCACTAGCAGTCAGCCTTTATATAGCGAAGGCCTTCGATCTGGTCTAGCAAAGAGGTCTTTTGCGAAGCTACCATCTTATGGATTGCCAGCTTTTTGTCCAACAGAAGCATTCAAGCCGTCATGGACGGCAGCCGCTCGGACCGCATGGATATAAACGCTGGTGTTCCACAAGGTTCCTTGTTGTCCCCGACCCCGTTTCTGCTACATATGAATGATATACTGTGCTCAGTTCGAAGTGGAGGAGAGTCGTGAATAACTTGTGTCAGAAATTGAGACATTTGTCTCGGATCTCTCGGATCGACAAAACCTAGTCCACTTCAACTCTCTCCACTAAGACATAAGTATGTGTATTCTCCGCTAACAAAACCCCATTCATTGTAGTTCCTGGGCTGGGGTTTCTGGGTTCTGGTACCGTGAGTTCTTGGGCACACGGCTTACCATTTTCTCGGGTATCAGGAACCTCTCAGCCTCAAGAGGGACTTTGCCTCGTTTTGTGTGTCCTACCGCCTATACAATTATGCCCACGGTATAAAAAGAAGAAAAGCATGACGGCCATTATTGGTTTGAAACCAATCTCACCGAACAGCTGATTTTAGTAACCTTGTGATCCACCATTATAAGTCAAAAATAGATAGAGCTCTCTTACTCAACTACAAAACTTCCTTTACTTTTTGTAAAGGTGAACGTGAAAGATCTCTTCATGCTGGCCATATATGTTTTGATAGTCAGATAACCTTATCAGATTATCTAAAACCTTATGTTTAGAACATAATAACTCAAAATATACTCTCGTGTTTTAACATAAGATTCGATTTCAGATAGTATTATTTTAACAAGTTTACAAAGTATTAGACACAGTGTCGAATGCTTTCCATTAAGAACAGTTACTGTTGTAACGCAGAAGAAATAAATTCGTTTGAAAACGAAAACAAGCGTCACTGACTTCAACATTTTGCAGCTGTCACCGTACTTCTATTTTCTTCTTTTAACGTTATTTGCAGACGTACTGCCATAGTAGAAATAAATAAAATAGTCGGTAAATAGTCTGTTTACACTTTGGTA
This sequence comes from Eilema caniola, assembly GCA_949126895.1. NCBI lineage: Eukaryota > Metazoa > Arthropoda > Insecta > Lepidoptera > Erebidae > Eilema > Eilema caniola. The sequence continues at coordinate 15,258,092 of OX421460.1, read as the reverse complement.
CTGTTACGTTTCCAGTGAATCGAAATTACATTTTCAGCTAAACATGACATCAGAACTCAAATTGGAGCCAAACTAGTAGGTTGTAGGAAATTCAATAGATATGAATTACTTAAAATAGTTCAGTATTCGCTTTTTCCTCATAACCCGTGTTCACAACTATCCATCAAAAATTATATTTGGACAAAAGAGTCACGTTTCAGTAAACGAGGTTTTATTAAAACACAGTGTCTTTAATCTAACACTGTGTCATTTTTATCAGTACTTCAACTAATTCAGAAATCTTCGAAGGAGCATCCATCAGTATGAAACAAACTTCGAACGATTTATCCGACTTTCTAACGAAACTTAAATTAAAATCGATTGTAAATAATTCGTTGCTTTTCAGATTTATCAACGTAATAGTGTTTTGCTTTTCAAAATGTTTTTGAATGAAAAGGAAATTGTATTTTTGTTTTTCTTCATGGCTGCACTGTTGTCGGTGTTTGTGTATCTGACTGTCTGCGACTTCATTGTTGGGCGATTTGTCTTCAAAATATTCAGTAAGTACCCATTGTAATAACTATCTATACCTAGCTGTGGCCACATCTACACAAATTTAAATAAAGTAAATTATGTTGGATGCTATCGCGATTTATTTTGTACTAGCTGTGCGCCTTTCTTCGCACTGGTGAAATTTTAGCACACGCAATGTTTTTGCATACATACCTTGTCCTGGCAATGAAGAATACAAAATAAACATAATTATCCAATTTGGACATCTCGGCGATTCATAGTTTTACATTAGAGAAGAAAAAAGGAAAAGTATTAGGTAATTAATACTAATTCCAAACAGTTGCTATGTAGCAGCTTTGGTCACGCGTAAAACTACGCGAGAAAATCCCAGTTACATCTGTTGAACTGTATATTACGTGGCAAGAAAATTCAAAACAGTAATTTCGTACCTATTCGGGTTAATTGGGGCAGGGGGCGGATCTTCTGTTATCATAGTATGTATATCATCAATCAGATTCACCATTCTCATATGTCAGCAACCAAACATATACAAGATATAAAATCTTCAAATATCAAAGGCAGTCTCCCACCTACATAGATAATAATGAACGCCTTTTAATCCATTACAAATTTATTTTATTTACTGCCATGTACACTAGATTTTTAGCCTCAGTCTGTCATGTGTAGGTACCGTAAATCAAAAGAAGCACATTTATCAGCTGACTCTAGTTCACTGTTTTCTAAAACAAATCACCTGACCATATTCCACCTCAAAGTAAATCCTTATTTTCGCAATCGATACATGCATTTTCTTCAATGTGCGGATCAATGTGTGGATCCCTCCCCTGATTACCCGTGGAGCCGGTGAGGCTGGTTTCGTCGGAATCGAACTGACTAAAACCTTGAGCCATCATGGGTTAGGCACACAATCAGCGTATACAGCTTTGAGTCCTCACTCAAATCACAATGACGGCACACAGGCGTTGGATCCAGAAGGACACCTGAGGCTCGGTTTTTCGTTTCCGTTCCCGTTCCACCTTCCAGTACCGGTACTGATACTGATACGAGATTGACCTCACGTATACCACTCACCAACCAGTAATGGTGAGTGAGGGAACTCAACACCATCTTTGCCCCAGCATGCAGCAAGCGCAAGTGCTCCTTGTGGATAAGAATGTAAGTAAAATGGCATGACTTCGGCAATTTTGCTGGATGTTTTTTATCAAACGGAATATCAGTGGCATTTTGAAGACGACCGCCTACTCTTAAAACACCTGCTTGATTCAAGAAAGGATGTAAACTTGACAGACCAGACTTTATAGGCAAGTTGTTCTGAAGACAGACAATTTCTTTTGAAAAATATTTTTGCCGTACGCAACGAATAATCAGGGAAGCATCATGGAGCTCCTGTGGTGTCAATGAACCAATTGTCTGCACATTTTGAGCAATTTTGTCTGAACCGCAGAATGTATGCAACTACTCTTTGAAGTTTGCTAACATCAGAATATTTTTCAATGACTGTCTCCAAAAATGAATTTTCATTCTTGGAGCCAGTCATTTCATTGACATGACAGACATTTGCTACAAACTCTTCACATGGAGAGGGAATAGGAAAATTGACATCACACACAGAGTGTTGAAAATCCTTGTTAGACAACACTTTGGGGCCATGCCACCAGAGGTCATTAGACTGTAATTTATGAGGTGCACAGCCACTTGAAAGCAGATCAGCAGGATTGTTGACCGTGTTGACATAGGACCACATGAAGTCACCAGTTAATTTTCTTATTTGGTTGACTCTATTGGCAACATACGGGTTAGATTTTAAACTGGGAGACTTGATCCATGCAAGTCTCCCAGGAGTCTCTGCAGGATGCATCCGGCCAACTCAAGTTGAGCAGCAGCCTCGCCAGAGCATTAGCTGTTCCTTTTAATCTGTGGGCTAGACTTCGCAGATGCTCAAAGATGTCCATCCCGAGTCCCAAATGTTTCCTTGGTACGTGATGCCGGTGCTGCGTTGGGCGCGCCTAATCCCTTGAAAGAAAATCCACAACATGGTCACTGTTCTAGGAATTGGGCAACCGCGATCGTAGTCTTCAGAGGTCACTTCGTGGTGTGTAGAACCGCACACCGTTGGCCTAATAAGTGGAGGTGAAATGCTAGCAGAAGTTACAAAATAATACTGGATGACTATATATTATTTAAATATATCTGTTTTATTGAAATAATCAAAAATCGTATTTTTTATTTTACCTCCACGAAACATTGTCCATACTAGAAATTGTATTGATTACACACAATACATGAAATGATCTTCAAAATCCCCATTTCAAAATCCAGTAAGCACTTATACTTGGTTTTGAAACGTGTCACCACAGAGACAAAAAATGAGATTTTTATTTTCAAAAATAGTAAGAAGTATGAAACATGCAATATACATTATTATGGAAGTATTTTACTCATTATGTAAACAATGTTTGTCATCTTTTATCACTTTTATAGCAGATTTTTTTATAGCACTAATGTTTTTGTAAGTCTGGTTCGTTTTCTATTTTTACGCGCTCCTGTAAAATTTATTGAAAAGCTATTACTGGGTTCTAATTTGGGGCAGACGCACGAGGCAAGAGCCTGTTTGGTTTTCACGTGGTAACCTCCGTGGTTATATCAGAATTTAACCGACTTAAGCCATAAAGTGTTCGAAAGGACTGTCATAAGAGGCAGCTCGCCCACGTAGCAGAATGCGTACCAGTCCCTCTCAGATGTTGTCGATACTATAATGGCTTGACGGCTCGACAGATGCTTACATTTTGGTTGAAGAACTGGAGATTATAAGAAGACTCTAGTGTGATTGTTTAAACACAGAGTCTTCTTACAATTTCGATTCAAGTTCATAGAATAATGCCCCTAAGTCGGAAACGGCTAATCACACCCGAGAGAGAGTATGACGATGAGTTTTTACAAAACTTTAAAGCAATTAGTATGCTATTTTAAGCTACTTACTGATCAAAGGTTCAAGTCCCGCCTGAGCATTTCTCTTTATCAAATCTTAATCGATGAGGATGAGTACTTCAAGATTCTCTTATAGGTAAACATGTCAAAGTGATGTTCTAGTTCACGTACCTCGTAATCTCGAGATAACATTTTGTTTTTGATCGAATAGGTTATCTACACAAGTCAAGGTTATCTTTCATATTACTACTAACTCAAGTCTGTTTGCATAAGACCTAGAGGTTAGATCTGCTGAATTAACTGACGAGGCTCTGTTGTAGACTTTCTTCTCGAAGGTACAATGTTAGGTTTTGTGCGGTCAGCGGGAAGACCAAAGGCTATTCCTGCTTTGTCTTCTACACTGACGGCACAGGAACTCTCTGTGTTTACAGGGCCGGCAGCACGAGTGTGACTCCACCCTCCACACGTCCATAGGAAACGGTAACCACCTACCATCAGAGGAGCCGTGTGCTTGTCTGCCTGCCACCTCAGTTGTATAAAAATAACTTGGATTTCACTTTTACAAACGTCGTATAAAAAATCGTAACTAGAAGAACGAATAAGCGGACCCCAAGATCCAAGATGAAGCCTCGGATGTAACAAGGAATAAAGTTAAGATTGTAATGGTGATTGAAGAATGTGTACAACGGTAGGTACGGCATTGTCATAAATATGTACTACATGTATAGATAAATCTACTACGTTAAAAGTACTGATAGCGATAATCAAGATTATGCTCGACTTGTATCTCGAGTACCAATGTCTCATCTTTTTACGAACTAGCTTTAACCGCAACTTTGGCATCATAATTATCAATACCTTACAAAAACATTATGTGTTAAAGCTTATTCTTGTTAGTTCATAAATATTCATCTATCTCATATTTGTTTAGATAGTAACTTATGTATATTTATATATATCAGGTACCTACTTTTTGAAATAAATTCACGTTTATCTGTTACCGCTCCCTCCGTACAAATTCCGAAGAACAACGATCACTCCCTAATTAATGACCGGCAATATGGGTTCAGGCCGAAACGGTCAACGGGTGATCTTCTGGCGTATGTCACCCGTATTTGTGGTGAGGCTATGGACAAGCACGGCGAGTCTTTGGCCATTAGTCTTGACATCGCCAAAGCTTTCGATAGAGTTTGAAACAAATCGCTTGTATCCAAGCTACCAGTCTTTGGTCTGCCTCCAAGACTGTGCAACTGGGATGCTGGCTTCTTTCGAGACCGCCGTATTTACGTCATTTATGATAGACGAGCCTCGGAGTTCTTGCAGGTAAATGCCGGCGTACCGCAGGGATCCGTCTTATCCCCAACTTTCTTTCTTCTGCATATAAATGACATGCTGTCTACCGGCAGCATTCATTGCTATGCGGATGATAGCACCTTGCACGGGAGTTATCATGAACGTCCTGCAGATAAGCAGTCGGATATCGCGGAAAAACGTCAGGTCACGTCATGTCACTGAGCTTAACTGAGCCACATTTCCCAATGGGCTTTAAGAAGTTGTGTGGTCTAGTTCAATACCAGGAAGACGCAAGCAATATGCGTTTACATCAAAGGTATCTCCTTTCCTTCCCCTTCCCACTCTTCAGAACACGCCACTGCCACTACAGGACAACCTCAGTATTCTCGGTATGGATGTTCGCTGCAAATTAAATAAAAACTACATCGAGAGTTATCATCACGTCATCAAAACAGCCTCGCGTAAACTCGGAGTCCTGAACAGAGTGAAACGGTTTTTCACGACGGAGCAACGGTGCCGGTGTCTATTATACAAGACACAAATTCGTTCCTGCGTGAAATACTGCTCGCATCTCTGGGATGGATCCGCAAAGTACTTATAAGATACTCTCGACAGGTTGCAGCGACTTGCGGTCCGCATTATTGGAAATCCTGAAGTCACGATTACCCTCGAGCCTCTGCAGATGCGGAGAGATGTTGCTTTCTTGGCAGTATTTTACCGTCTCTACCATGGTGAATGTTCTGATGAGCTATTCCAATTAGTCCCACCCTCTCCTTTCCTATACAGGACAACACGTGCAGGGCTTAGATGTCACCCGCATACGGTGCGAAACATTTCTTCAAGAAAGCGGTTCGGTGACTATTTCCTTTGTCGCACCAACGTTTCCCTCTTCCTACAGTCCCGGGTCCTTTAAGCGGGGCGTGAAAAATAGCATCTGATGAGGCCGTCAAGCTGAGTGCCACCATTGTTAACATGCCACGTGTATATAATGGTGGCCCTCTTTCCTGAGACTTTACCTTCAGCTTACCATCAGGCGAGGTGAAGCCAAATTGACGTTTCGTTTATAAAAAAAAAGTTCAAAAATATTTGAGACAGACTTCTACAAAATCGGAGCACATAAGATATAGATAGATTCAATCAATTGCAATCGGTATTTTCTTACTAAAGAAACGGTATCAAAATCAGTCTAGTATTTAGTTTCATCGTGGACAACAGATTCAATTATAGATTCGACTAGCTGTTGCCCGCGGCTCCACCCGCGTGGAGTCGGTTTTCCTGAATTTTCTTTGCTATAAACCTCACGGAGCCCGAGACCTTTCCAACGAATGCAAAACCGTGGAAATCGGTTAGTGCGTTCTGGAGTTATAGCGTCAGGAAGGAAAACCCGACTTATTTTTATATAGTAGATTACAGAAGAACGCAGATATTAATTAAAAGTAAATAATTAAAAAAACCGACTTCAAAACCAAAATTGCTAAAAAACGTTTAAAATAATTTAATTTAGAGAAAGAATTTAGAAATTTTCAATCTGTTAGAAGTCGGGCCTGTAATTTGACGGGTCTGTTTTGTCGCCTTTCTTAGGCACAGGATGAACGAACGCAGTCTTCCACGAGGCCGGGACTTGCGTTTTTTTTTTGCGTTCGGAATCATTAATTTAACATAGCACAAGTATTTTTAAACATCAATATATATCATCAATGTACAAACACAAGTGAATTACAATTTTATAATAGTATGTATCTATGGATAGACGCTTACAATTACGTATTTGTATTAAGGCCTATCACGAATGCTATCAGTTTCATCTCTAACCATCTTTGCAAATTGATCAACATTCATTATAACAATGCTCATCAAGAAAGCTATTTCCAGAGATCAACTTCTAAAACCACGTGATCGTAATCGTAATCACAGAAACTAAACCAGATTTCAAGCTTATCTCCCCCGCGAACCATACCTGTGTTAATACCAAAACCTTTTAGTAGAATCCCTATCAAGTAATTAGCTACTATCAAACCTACGTATCGTATTATCGTCAGCTAGATAAACGTGGAGCGAGACGTCAGTCAGTGTTTTGTACTTTTGTTTTGTGGCTGCTCTGAAGGAAATCATAACACCATGGAGTACTTCAGTATTCTGATGATGCCTTTTGTGGTACTGATCGTGGTATACTCGTTCGCGTGCATTTGCCTGCATTGCTATAAAATATTCGGTGAGTTTAGTTTTAAAGTAACAGATAGGATATGTTATCGCAGTGTCATTACATATCAGATAACTGCAATATGTTTGTTTTTATAACTAGCTAAAATAACTATTAAGGTTCATGGATAGAAAAACCAATATACATACAAAACAGGTTGATATGTCAAATGATCGTAATGTTGTATCGTGTGAATGAATGGCAGAACGAACAAATGAATGAATGAATGTTTGAATGAATAAAAGTGATGTCATTTGCGCTTTATGCTACCTAACACACAGAAGTTAAATCATTCGTAATCCGTGGGTCAAATAATGAGAAATTCTATTGTTTACAGTTACATTCTCTTGTGAGAAACGCTTTACATTGTTAAATCATACATTAATAAAATGACCGACTGATTGCGAGTTTGAATAAATGAAGAAAAAGAAACGTTCTTGTATTGTCTATGTCAGAACGATCTTGACTACAGTCTCAAATGATCTTATTACCAAGGTATTAAGAGCAAATCAAACTGTTTTATTGCGTTAAGCGTCGGTAGCTTAGTGGTTAAGAAGTCGGCCTTACGATCGAGAGGTCCCGGGTTCGACTCCTGGCCATTACACTACCGACGTGAACCCACTCCTAGCACAAGCAATTTAGCTTGGTTGGAGGGGTTAGAGGGAATATTAGTAATTTCGATAATTTCGGTGCTAATATTCTTTAAAAAAAAAAAAAAATTTAATTGTATTATTGCCCAAAGTAAACGTATGTATCAAATGACAGAACAATCAGTCAAAGGGAAGAGGGAATCCCAAGGCATTTAGATCATTTTAAGTACTTTGTTTGTTAAATACGATCTGATGCTAACCGTGCCTCAGAGAGGATGTGTGCTTGTTTGCTACATCAGTAGGTAGTAGTGAAAAAGATGAATTAGATCGGCGTAACTTTTCGCTCTGTAAGCGATTATGTTATACATCTGCTAAGCTTTTGTCACCTGGCGGATCTATGTTTTCCTCTTGTAGTTATGACCAGCATTATAAGTATTTAAAATATCATGATCACTAAAATTTTTATTAGTAACTCTTATATTAGTAACGGAGTATTTACCACAAGTTGTTTTGAGTTCCAATATTTCGGCACTATTGCAAGTTTTGATAAATTAAGTACCTAGCTGCTTAATGCACGACCCGGTAATACAACTTAGGACTTCACGATCTCACACAACCGCGTGCCAAGAAGCTAACAACTTAGTACTAACATGGCCCACCATGCAAACATGTAGCTATGAATTTATGAATCGTCGTCGCACTTGATGCCTCCATGGTGTGAACATTACCGCGGTATCTGCCACACTCCTGCACCGATCCCTCGCCTTTGAAAAGCGTCATGATGATACTCAGCCTCCACTGGTTCGGGATCTAACTCTGTGAGCCATTTGTTTTGTCTTGGCAAACTATCTAGCATTATAAGGTATTCCCGGTCAGTAGATGGAATAATATACAAAATTATATAATTTCACCGATATTGAGTTCAGAATTGGGAATGAGCTGATAAAACGGACGCGGACGAGCTGACGTAAAAAATCTGTTTTAACCCCCCCTGGGCTAGAAGGTGACTACGCCTATGACTGGGAACTATTCCCGGGAGATTCTGCCGGTGGTTATTCACAGTAGGTACGTACTAATAATAAACAGTCACCATTTGCACCAGCACGTGACTGATTGACGGTGAGGTAGGTAAACACTTACAGAATATCGTTATCGTTCGACGATCACATTTGAGTTTATATGATAAGAAGTAAGTTTATGTTTTGGTTCAACCACAGCGGGTAACAAATTCTAGAGACACAATCGAGGGCCAGTGTCACACCCGACATATTGTAGGTACCTGTACTTATTTATGCTCTCAGAGTGTCATTCATAAACCAAATTATGAAAAGGTGGAGTCGGAGAGTCTAGAGAGGCTATTATCGTTAATGGGGCATTAATATATTATTCATACGTTCAATTTTATTATTCATACGTTCAATTATTCAATTATTCAATACGTTTAATTTCTATCTTTGAAAAATTGTTGATTTGCTAATAAATTTGATTTTATCATTGGTAGTGAATCAATCAAACTGACCCCATAAATTTAAATAAATTATTCCGTATTTCTTAGTGTTAAAAATTGGAAAAGTTGAAATTGGTCAATAGCGAACTCTAGCATTGGGTAGCTGAACTACAAAAAATACGGTAATAGTTAGTCATGTTCAAGTTAGATGGCGCTAAAATAAATAAATACTATTGGGTTACTTATTCAGTTTCAAGTCATAGCATTACGATAACAATAGATGGCACTAATTTACTTATATTCACTTACCGTGTGACGTGTGACTGCCGTTTGACCTCACAACCTCGACAGGTTTCTAGGTGAAGTTGGCTTGGGCCCCGACGATCTTGGTGGGCCCTAAAAATATTTCACCGTTCATAATATGACCTCATTCAAATCGTAAATGATAGTTCCCGACATTAGCATATTCAAACAAATAATTAGGATAGATAAGTATAGATCAAAGATAAAAAATGCAGTAAATGCGATAAGTATAGTGTTTCACGTCACGTCATCATCATTATCCATCAGTCGTTAGTGAAGTCTCATTCAGCAGCTCCCATCATCAGGACGTGAAGGTCAGTGACATCGTTAACAATGTTTAAATTTAAATTATTTATACACGACCGCCTAAAAAGAAGAGTTATAATAAAACATAATGACTAGTAGTTCTGCGCATAATAGACATCGCGAGTACCCTTTGTCACATAACCTGTCAAGTCAGGCAAAAAACTTTAAAAAAAAGGAGCAATTTCGGGTGACGTCATCGTGACGTTGTCTTACTATCTTGTAGAAAAAAGGAATTACCTTACAACGAAACCATATTTTATAATTCTGTAAACGGCAATAGATTTATTGATTCTTTTTATGATCAAGCCATAAAAAATGCAAATTGAGCCTAAAGCCGCCTGGGGAGTGGTATCCTTAAAAAGACGATACGTATATATAGGTATATTCTTATTTCGCCAGTTGCCCAGTCACATTCGAAGTTTTTCAACTTGGAGTCTAGTGTCCGCTTTACGAGTCTAACTGCGGATTTGGCTGAACTTCGATTGTGTGCGATTCGATGTGAAGCGACTGACATCTGACCTCCACAACCCAAAAGCGATACCAAGCATTGCTGTTAGACTAGTTCTTAAATTTTTTAGGGTCGCAAATAAATGTGACAACTGCCATAGTTGTTCGTATGGCAACCGGGACCGACGGCTTAACGTGCTCTCCGAGTATCAATGCAAATACTTATATTCATGCATACAAATATTGGCATTGAGCGGATATCAAACCCGCGCCACCTACGTAGCGGCCGCGGTCACTACCGCTACGCTCATCTTAAAAAGCTACAGTAAACTTACAACCCTTTTTCAGATTTCAATGTTTTTTACCTACTTACATAAAACTCTTTGATATGACCTTACCTCGCCTGACAGTAAGTTAAAAACAGTCTCAGGCAAGAGAAAAAAGTTAACGTTGGCTTCGACAGTTGGTTATAAGTTAGGAAATGGATAGTGATAGAAACAACGTTTTTGCCATGATGATGATGATGATTTATCATTATATTAAAGCACTAATTGTTGCCCGCGTGAATGTCGCTTATCGCGTAGAGTTGTAAATTTTAGTGCTGAGTCGAGGATTGACTCAAGGATTGACTCAAGCGTACTCTTGCCTGTCTATTCGCTTCTGTATTTGACTCTCAACTCGCCTCTCTTTCCTTTCCACTTCCCCTTGCCCTTCGTTCATTCCTTCCTCACCACTCTCCATTCCTCCACTCATGCATCCACACTTTCTTCCTTCCTTTACTCATATCCCCACTCTTATCTCCTTATCTCCTCATGCCTTACCCTTTCCCCACTCCTTCCCCCATCACGTACCCCACTCATTCTTATTTCCCTATGTCTACCGACTTCCCCCACACTGTCCCCTTCCACCACGCTATCTCCTTCCTCCACACTTTTCCCTTCACCAAAACATTTCCATTCCCCCACCTCATCCCCCAAAACATTTGCATTCCCCCACCTCATCCCCCACTACTTCCTCTTCCCCTTTCGTGTTGTCTCTCTTCTCTAATCGACTGTTATTCTCAAGCTCTAATCTGTCTCAGTATTTCATCGAGATGAAAAAATTACGACCTTCCCAACAAACTTTCATCGCCTTAAATTCCTTCTTTCGCGAGGAAAGGTAGGCTTATCCTATGTTTTTTCCCAAGCTCTAATCCATCTCAGCACCAAATTACATCAGGATTTCTTCAAAATTTACAAACTTGCCCACAAACTTTCATCTGTCAGTGATAATGATAGTATTGATAATGTGGACAGACTCCGTTTGTCAGCTATATTTTTTGTACCACGTATTGGCAGAGGACGACCTTGACATCTTCAATGGGTACACTATCTTAAACATATAATACCAACCAATAACAATTAATATAAAATCCCAAAGCCGTATTAGTACCAAAACTTTATAGTAGAATCCCTATCAAGTAATTAGCTACTATCAAACCTACTTATCACATTAATCGGCTGCTTGATAAACGTGGAGCAAGACGTCAGTCAGTATTTTGTTCTTTTGTTTTGTGACTGCTCTGAAGGAAACTGTAACACCATGAATATCGGCTTCATTTTGATGATAGTGCTGTTCGTAACTATGGTAGTGTACATTTTGACGAAGATTTTCCTGGAGCTTTGTTGGACATTCGGTGAGTTTAGTTCTTATATAAGGTCCTACTGTTATTGCGATGATATTGCAAGTCAGATATCTGCATTAACCTTACCTTCAAATGAGAATGGGTATTTATATATCTTGATTTTAAACTAAAATAACATTAATCTAATTAAGCTAATTTAAACTGGTAGTTATGTGAACAGTAGACCTCGCGAGCACTATTTGCCACATTTTTCTGGTCCCCTTAATCAAATTTGGTATCTTTATATAAAAATGATAAGAACGTTTCAGATCTTCATATGTTAAACAGCCCTGAATGTTTCACTAAACATAATGACGATTAGTTCTTAAAAACACTACAGGGAGCTTCTCCCCTTTTGTCTCAGCTGTTTTTGAAGTGAAAACTTATTTAGCGACGTTGGATGGGTAAAAATTGTTAAACTCGCGCGTCGGGATCACTTGACCTTTGACCCGTAACCGACGACTTTGTAGGACGACATGACGTCATACAACATTCCTAGCTACAGAGTGTTTATTTTGCTAGGTGCGCTAAAAAGCTTCGTAGCTTAGCGGTAAGCGCTTCGACTGTAAGTCCTTATGGTTTCAGATAGTACCGGGTTCGAACCTGGGCTTCTGACACATATTTTTTTTTTGTAATTTATTAATTTCTTCTGACAGAAAATTAGCAGAAAATTATTGATAGGTTCTATGATTGGCGCTATATTATAGGTATGGTGTGGTATGTTCTTTTTATCTTTTTCTCTGTTTATAATGAAGAAAGAAAGAAAGAAAAAGTTTTCACTTCTGCCGGCACCCCCGGAGTGCAACCCATCTTTTTTTATAAAAAAGGAACTTCTTTATAAAAAAAAAGACGGGGCATGATTTTTTTTCACAACAAATAACGCGACTGCTAACTTGCCCCCTTACCTCTCCCATTTTCCCTTCTATAAAAAAGAAGCTCTCGATTAAAGCCTTCTAACTCATTTAAATCAACTTGAAATCATTGAATTTTATAATAATGGCATTAGTGTTTGTTAATAACGCGAAAACTGAAGAAAACCGACCTTTCACCTACCTGCCGACGGCAACTCGCACATCACCCCAATATTTTTCTTTTATTTTTTTGTTGTCAATGGTTTATCAAGATTCCATTATATTTATTTCTTGTTTAAATTTTTTAAGTCAATAACCGCAGACCAAAATAAATTTACAAATCTTATTAGGCGCCTTATTACCTTACGTGTAAAGAATTTCAATATATTTCATAAAGCTACCTATGACCATTTCACTTCTTACTGCATTGTCACTATTTAAAGGCTGCTCCTCACGGTATGTAATTCTATAGTTGAACGTGAATCAGACAAAACATACCAAGGATGACGCACTGTGGAAAGAGTGTCCTCCATCTGTAGAACCGCAGACAAATTCGTAGTCATTTAATAAGACCGACGCTTACTGTGGAAGTGGAAAGCTACTCGTATTGTCCAGCAGTGCGTGGCCGTACCTAGGTACGTGAAAACAAAATTGTGCAAAATCGAGTACTGTGCAAAGTTACCTTAATTATACATCTCCTGAAACTCGCTTGCATTATGACAATATTTATTTACGATATTAGATCACCTTTATAACATGACGGTATTTGTAAACATACCTTCACTGCACAATAGTGAAAAGATATTATATACTTAGAAGCATAAGGGAAATGGAATGTTCTGGACAATTAATTTTTTTAATAGCCCACCAACATACGAAAGTTGTACGCAGTTTGCCACTTTCACTAGCCACACCACACTAACAACGGTTTACTAGTGAAAATCCGTTCAATTGAACTGGGATCTCACGTTTTAGTGGTCACTTTTCGTGGAGGGGTGGGAGGTTTGATTAGGTCATATTTGGTCATACTCTAGCCGTGAAAAGTACATATTAAAAATACTGAAGCCTAGCTCAAGCAATACTAACCAGAGTGATCTGGCTAGTATTGGATAAATGAATGACCATTCTTAACACAATAAAACCCGCCCGTGCTTCAGGTTATTGAGAGAGTTGTTATAGTTAGCATTTTATAGTTGATTTGATTTACGGGTAGTCAGTTGGAGCCAAAGCTTCAGCCCCTTCAGCCGAACGCACAGTTAGATTGGAGAAAGCAGACCCGACTCCGAATTGAAAACTTCGGACCCGACTGGGACTAACGCTAGGATGAAGAATTTGGAACCCTTAAAAGTTCGATAAGCTCTAAAAGGTCAAAAGGCAAAATGTCGAAGTTCAGTCATTTTGTAGTTAGACCGAAACCTGACCCTAACTGACCCTTGCCACAATATCCCAACCACGGAGGACAGATCATTTCAAGATATTGAAAGAGAGCGCAGGTCGCTGGCTGTTCGTTGCAATATGCTGATCCGAAGGTTTGCACAATGTACGAATGCAGTAAAAATTTTGCTGTTCAAAGCATTTTGTACATCTTTTTACTCGTGCAGCCTTTGGTTAAATTTTAGGCAGCGGGCATACAGCGACCTGCGCGTTCAATATAACTATGCATTCAGGATACTATTGGGGCTGCCTCGGTGTTGCAGCGCATCTAGCTGGTGGGACTCACCCTGGCTGGGTCGCTGGGTGAAGCTCCACACAACTTTTAAATGTTAAAATAATAATAATATAAATAACTAACAATAGCATATACGTTTTCTTTTGTAACTAACGGGAACCCCTTATTTCGTAGAAAGAAATTTCATAGAATTTCGTTTCACAGAAAATGTTTCATATAATATTTGGTGCTTATATTTTTATTTCGAATATTATTGTTTCAAAAACAATTTACTACAATGAAACATATTTCACAGAAACACAATTGAACGAATTTTTAATCACATTTTTTTGTTTAACAAACTTATCAAACTGTAGAATTATCCAATTTGCCATGATTTTTGTAGTCATCTTCCATGTTCTCCATTAATTTTTCAAAATAAATAGGTATTTCTGAATGTTCCAAGTAACTAAGTGCTATAATACATTTCATATCAATATAGAATTTTTTGTCTTTCGCATATTTTGTTGCAAATTTGTTTGCTTGAATTGTTCTGTAAAATATAATAAAATCATTTTGTTATTAAATTATTAATAAAACGTCATTATAGTTAACACCCCGACTCAAATTACCCCGACTCGGATAGGTTAGGTTAGAAGGCTAATGCGGGAGCGGAGCGTAGCGAAGCTCCCGCATTAGGCCTTCGTGGTTATTTTTTTATAAACCACCCAGAAGTAGCACCCAGACGTAGCGGGGCTCCGTCGACCTTGTAGACACATCAATTGTTTAGTTTATAAAGTTTTCTAATAAATAAACAATATAATGATTAAGAATATTTGATTTGATATTCTATGAAATGATTATTCTAATGTTTAACTTTATATGAAACAAAATTCAATGATTTAAAATTCTTTAAAGTAAGTATTCTGTATATTGATTATTCTATGAAACGAAATTATGCGAAACATTTTCTGTAATACGAAATTATATTAAACAATTGTCTATAAAACAACGCACACCCGTAACTAACTCTATGGACTGACGTCTGCAATAAATTATTTGAATTTGAATTTGAATTTCCTTCTCCATTATCCCAACTGAGTTGGTGGTATAAGTCAAAAGCCCCATCACAATTACTTTAGAGTTTGGGCACCTTCCTTTAAGTTTTGTCATATTTAGTAAATTCTTTATTATTGCTGATACTGTATAGAGATAAGAGTTTATACATGTTGATTCATTAATTCATTTTATTTTGATGTCAGAAGTTTATACGAATACATTGAAATAAAACTGTTTTTGACAAATTCTATCGTGATTTTTTGTTAGGAAGGTTTTATTTTATGATAATTTTTGAGCTCGACGTTTCGGTTGCTTTTTATCAGCCACGGTCATATCTTCCCGACCGAAAAAAAATTGTTTCATTTTATTTTGTTCGTTTATGTTATCGAGCAGCAGCATTTAATTTATATTTCGACTGTAGCTATTAATAAAGTCGCAACTAAAAAACACTACTTTTCAGTATGGCCAAATAAAGTTTTGAACTTGCACCAAATTCACAAATGCCCATATATTAAAACTAAATTTCGAGTAGTGCTACAGTTTTGAAAGATAATGAAGGTCGTAATGTGAATAACAAAAATAAATCTTGTAAATTCCAGAAAAAGCAGTTGTTACATTGTTAACCGAAACCGATACTAGAACACTTGTCGTAAGTGACATAACCTGCAATGTTTCACGTACTATGGAAGTCGGAAGTGGCACATCCTACAATATTTCACGTACTAGGGAAGTCGGAAGTGTCACCTCCAACAATTTTCCACGGTAAGTAATTACAAGGGTATCTCGGATGTGGGGGTGTATATTATATACATAGGCCTTGTATATTAAAAGAAGGCTTCAAAACTGATAAATTGTTTTATTAATATCCAATTAAATGTAAATTAAATCAAGATAGTGAGGTTGGTACATCGACCAGATTAAAAATCATAAAACTTCGCAATAGCAATGGAAAGTACAAGTAATTAAGTTCCAGAACCACTGACGACGAAGGGGTGATGTGCTATTTCTATTGCCGTGTGGGATGCCAGTCCCTCCTGCGGCTGAGAGGCTCCAGAGCGTCTGCGAGTATGGGATTGTCGGAGAGCCTCAACGCCCGTCTTTGTATCGATTCGAAGGGGTCAAGCTGGTATGCACATGCTCCGGCAAAAGGGACAGCAGTACTCCATATGGGGACGGACTTCTGCCTTACAAAGAAGGAGTCGTTGCTTCGCAGTGAAGTACTGCTTCGCCCTGTTAAGCACTCCAAGTTTCTTCAATGCCAGCTCGGCCTTGTCCTCCAAATGGGTGCGGTACTGGACGTCGCTGGAGATGTCGACGCCTAGGATCCCGATACTCGAGGAAATGGTAAGAGGTGTACCCAGGAATTGCGGCGCTACAATAAATGGGGTTTTCTTAGAGGTGAATACACATACTTGTGTCTTAGTGGGGTTGAATTGGACTAGGTTTAGTCGACCCCAAACGGATACTCCCGATTTTGGACACAAGCTGTTCGCGACTCTCCTTCACCTTGGACTGAGAGATACTTGCACGGCCCGTGTAACACGTGTCCCTGGTACTGTCATCCGCATAGCAATGGATGGAGTCCTCAGACAGCATATCATTTATGTGCAGCAGAAACAGGGTTGGAGACAGCACGGGGCCCTGTGGGATACCAGCGTTTATGTCTATGTGGTCCGAGCAGCTGCCATCGAAGATGGATTAGATACTTCAGTTTGACAAAAAGCTGCAATCCATTCGCATAATCCCTCGGGGTTCCATAGCATGGCAACTTTGTAAGAAGTCCTCTGTGCCAGACCCGATCAAAGGCATTCGCTACATCGAGGCTGACCGCTAGCGCTTCCCCTCCGACTCTCGACGGCGTGCGCCCATCGGTTTGTGAGATACACAAGAAGGTCACCGGCAGATCGTTGGTGGTGAAAGCTGTACTGTCGGTCGCTCAGTAGATCGCTTCCCTCAAGGTATCTCAGGAGCTGTGTATTAATCACAAACTCCATCACCTTCGAGATAAGAGAGGTCATAGCAATAGGCCTGTAATTGGACGGGTCTGTCCTGTCTCCTTTCTCTAGCACAGGATGCACGAACGCAGTCTTCCACGAGGCCGGGTCGTGTCTCGCAGAGTAAGAGAGCGCGAAAAGCCGCGTAAGTACTGGGCACAATTCAGGGGCACAGCGCCTGAGCACCATCGCCGGTATACCATCCGGCCCACTCGACTTCCAAATATCTAGAGCCTTAAGTTCCCGCCAGACCACCCGTTGCGTGATTTTAACTTCAGGCATGGAAACACTACAGCTGGGGAGAATAGGTGGCTCGGCATTCCCTTTGTTCATTGTCGAGTTTGACGCAAAGAGGTTACCCAAAAGATCGGCTTTCTCCTTAGCGCCATGGACTAGGCTAGTACCTCTGTTCTGTAGTAGTACCATATCCAATAATAACGTTTAATAGAAGAACGAGTAACAAAGTTGACAGTACCATAACCGACAAAAACCGTAATTTTAGGTACAAGAAACAAAGTCGGTAGTGCAATATCCGACAAAAATTAACGAACTGAAAGCGCACAATAATGTAGAATGTGGTACCTTCGACAAAGGTAATCCGTTAACAATGTGGGATTTGACACATATTACAATCTTAACCGTTAAAATACGCCTAGATCGAGACATTGGTAATTATACTAAATACTGCACATTTACGTAAAACATTAATATAAAAATAAAACACGCACGCGCAGTCGCCCCGCTAACAATGAGCGAACTGGCAGAACCGCGCGTTACGCGCGCACCCCTTCCCCTTCCTCGCCCCGCGAACTTTGTAGTGACATGCCTACCTACATTATTATTCGTACGCTCCTATAAAATCCGACTTTGTTCATCTAGAAATACTATGATAGCATTTAGTTTCAAATTTGAAAGTTTGAAGACCTCAGGAGCCATAAAACGAAAATCGCCAAAATGTAGTTCCGACTTTGTTAATAGCTGCAGTCGATTTATTCGTAGCTATTTTTTAAATTTGCGTAATTACACCAAATACGTGAGAAGTAAGTACCTTAAATAACTTTACAAACAGGCTTTGAGTATTCGCTTCGAATCAATTAGGCATGGGTAGGTAAATATCTTAAAAATGTCAATAAAATGGTTCAATCAGTACATATTTTAAAAATGACAATATAAAATTATCCAGGCTCTTTACGCATGACAACATGCTGTATGCGGTATAAGTCATTCAACTGTAATAGTAATAGATATAATCATAATTAGTTCATTCAGATAACTTACATACCGAAGCTCTTCACAATATCTGCCTTGAATGGCGTACATTTCAATAACAATAATGTCTATTTATCTATCTGCATAGGTTGTAAAATTATAATTTAGTTGAGTCTGTACATTGAAGATTTAAAAATGTACTTGGGGTACCTATGTTCAAATCGTAGTTTTTTAACTCCTTTTTTTCGAACTTTTTCTTTTATAAATATAATCTGTGGATGCGCGATCAGCTTTCGACTTGTGCGCGCTCAGCTGGTCATTATAAGCATTATTTATTATTTCATGAGATTAGATAATAGTAGTTTATGATACTGTTGCATAATAAGGGTTCTTATAACACAAGTGTGTGTTTTAAAAAAACGAGCCGTAGGCGAGTTTTTTTATTGTATCACACGAGTGTTATAAGACCAAGTTATGTACAGTGTCATACACTACTTTATCTACTCTCATACTATAATACATAAACTAATTTATTTTACAAACAAAACCAAACTTTGTTTAATATAAATGTAAAAAAAAAGTTGACGCCAATCCAAGGCGCAAACATCGATTGCGCATGCGCGTTTCTTTTTTTTTTCTTCCGAATCGGCCGTTTTTTTTTAAAGTAGAGGTTCAGTCCAGATGGGGATTGTATAGGTGTATCGTTATGATTAAAAAGATATTTTATGATATAGGTGTCCATACAAGACCTGTATCGTAATAAAACTTTTTTTTTGGCCTGTGCGTAATGTTTGTCATAAGAGTTTTGATTTCAATTTTATAATCTTTGTATTATAGTATCAGAGTAGATAAAGTAGTATATGAAACTGCACATAATTTTTTAACTCACATTCGTATTTTAAGAAACCTTATTATGCAACACTTTCATAAACTATTAATTTTACATTTATTTCTTTCTCTGTGCGTCATTAAGTTTTATTTTTGAAGTGAAAACTTCTTTAGCGGCGATGGATGGGTAAAAAGTGTTAAACTCGCGTCAGGATCACTTGATCTTTGAACCGTAACCGACGACTGACGTCATACAACATTAGCAACAGATTGTTTATTTTGTTAGGTGCGTTAAGAAGCTTCGTGACTTAGCAGTAAGCACTTCGACTGTAAGTTTTTATGGTTTCAGATAGTACCGGGTTCGAACCTGGGCTTTTGACACATTTTGCGATTATTTTTTTCTTTTTGTAATTCATTACTTTTTGTGATTATTTTTTCTTTTTGTAATTCATAAATTTCTTCTGACAGAAAATTAGTGATAGGTTCTATGATTGGCGCTATATTATAGGTATGGTATGGTATGGTATGTTCTTTTTATCTTTTTCTCTGTATATAACGAAGAAAGAAAGAAAGAAAGAAAAAGTTTTCACTTCTGCAAGCCGTCTTTTTTATTTTTTAAGGTTTACATTTCAGTATGAGAGTAGATTAATTCTTTGTTGGAATTCTTGTCCATTTCTTCGCGATGGACGCAAAAACTAGGTAACGGATTTTAAAATCTACCGTAGTATTGTGATAGACGGAGAAGAACCGGAGACATAACAATTGAATTGAATCATATACCTCCTGACATAATGGCAGAATCGCGGGCAACAGATAGTGTTTTATATTTTCATACATTTAGACGCGACGACTCGCCGCCGGCATCCTCGAACATAGTTTTATCAATGAAGTTATAATAGATAAATTTATGTACACATACACCGCCGGTGAGACACGCTCCTCTCTACCAACTCTGTTACTGTTTACTGCACACCAACGCGAAGCATACGTGCGCTACTAACAATTCTAATATTTTTTTTTATTATCCGATAAATCATTAGTTGAAGCTCTCTTAAAGTTTTCTCTTTTCAAAATGTGTTTTTGAAATTATTGTTTTTTTTTACTGTTGTCGTTTATGTGTGTGATCCGAGTATAAGTGGGATTTTATTTTGGAAATGGATTTACAAATGGAAAATAATAGTGCTTTGAAAGAAGAAACGAAAGAAGAGTATATAATATCATCACAAATGGAGCGAAAACTAATAGGGTTACTGCCTATGTTTATACTCGTCCTTATAATAGTTCTGAGGATATCCTGGACGTTGTATAAAAGTTTTGGTAAGTATTTGGTAATTATTATAAATAAAAGTAACATAAGCGCTACTAATTAATATTACAAGAGACTATTAATTTGACACGGATTTCTGTGTGATTTTTCGATTTACTTATTATTATACAGATTATAAATTTTGAGTTAAAAAAATGCTAAGCGAATGCAGACAAAATAATGTATTTGATCTGAATCCTAGTTAGACAAGCGTGTCTCTTGCTTACCTTCTAGATGAATGACCCTATGTCGTTATGCGTGATCTGCTTACTAACTGAACATACATAGCAAAGGACCTAGAATTATTCGTTTAGGTTAGGCGTTCCTTAGATTACTGTGCTATTCACGTTTGTGTGTTTGGTCACGCCCACGTGAAAAATTTACTCGATTTTTACAAAAAATATTTTCCACGTATGCCTGCATAGGCTAGCTAAATTAACAAATAGTGTCTCCATGACAACAAGGTACCATGGCGGCTCAGGGCCTTTAGAAGGCCAGCTTTTATGATCTCAGGCATGCATATTAATAGACCGGTTGTAACTACCTAAATAAAATTCACCTCACTTTACTTGACTGGATACTATCCGAAATTTATTCAAACTGAGTAAAACGAGCGTTCGACACTTATTGGAAGTTTAATCCTAGAAAAGGCACTTTTATTTAAAGCTCTTCAGAAGATTTATCGGTTCTGGAGTGCCAATTTAACTACTAAACTCTATACAAACGTAACTAACATTCTCGAACTCTCATCATAGGGTCTTACGAAGGTGTATAGTTTGTAGAGACTAGGATTACAGAAAGCTATAGATACTCTAGTATAGTCCTAGCCTCTAAAAACTTTACAACTCGGTTAAGATGTATTTTTACTTATACTAACAGTAGTTAAAAATAACTGGTTACATTTTCTGGTTTACTTTTTATTGAACTGTTCATAGTAACCCTGACTATTTTTATTGTAAACTGCTTTAGGCAAGTAAGTTTAACCTAAAATCAGCATATCTTTTAATATTATTGATTGACTTCCGGACCAGTTCCGTAGAATGAAACGATCGAACTCTCGTCATAGGGTCTTACGAAGGTGTATAGTTTGTAGAGACTAGGATTACAGAAAGCCATAGGTACTCTAGTATAGTCCTAGCCTCTAAAAACTTTACAACTAGGTTAAGATGTATTTTTACTAATACTATCAGTAGTTAAAAATAACTGGTTACATTTTCTGGTTTACTTTTTATTGAACTGTTCATAGTAACCCTGACTATTTTTATTGTAAACTGCTTTAGGCAAGTAAGTTAAAACCTAAAATCAGCATATCTTTTAATATTATTGATTGACTTCCGGACCAGTTCCGTAGAATGAAACGTATACGAAATATATTAAATTTATGATATATATATGACATCCAAAGCCATTATATCCTTTTCCTGAAGTCATGTAACAAACAATGAAAAAGACTAAACCTAAGATCGATTAAAGCGCTGACGTGACATCATGATTTTAAATGTAATAAAAAAAACAATAATTTTAATATTTTAATTTTTATAAGTAGCGGTGCGTAGGGTAGCCAGAGCTCACTGGAGAGTTTGAGCTGTCAGTGGGAAGACCTAAGGTTGTCCTGCTTTATCTGCTACCCTGACGGCACAGAAACTCCCTGTTCTAAGAGGCTCGGTAGCGCGAGTGTGACGCCCTTGGTGTTGCACACATCCATAGGTCACGGTAACCACTTTCCATCAGGTAGGCTTGTCTGCCACCTAAGTAATATAAAAAAATGAGCAAGCAAGATTAGCTATAATAAGTATTCAATAAAATTAGGTTTGACTCTGACCAGATGCATGGCGGAAGTTACACAAGAGAATTGGAACTGTAACAATGTAATAGAGAAAGTGAAATTACATTACAACAAGCACGGCGTCAAAACGACAGTCACCTCACCGTGTTTGTAAAATTATACTACCAATTTGAATGTTTAAACATTTAATATTTTGAAAATACATGATATTTGGTTAATGATATTTACTACTTAAGGATCTTAGATTATTAGTAGAAACTTGATGAAAAATGTTTTTCCGTTAATGGTGTATAAATTTAATATTTTATAACGTTCAAAATTGAAATCAAATTCTGTTATATTTGAAATGATTCATGATCATTATATAATTGAATCATATTTTTGAGTTATGGTTTAACATTGGATAAAAAATAATGTACTTATAGCAATTATTTAATCACGTGGTGGTTTATATTGTAACGTCAATGATGTGCATGTGTGATGCAGACTATGAAAAACGAGTCAGGTAATAAAACTAAAACCACTTTTTCCATTCACGTTTTGTTGACTACTGATATTAATTATGTATTGCAAGCATACTGTACAACTAACATATATTTATATACCTATCTATAAATACTTGTTTATACCAGCATTCCTATTCCAGTCATTTGATCGCTATTGAACTTTGGTGTGTACATTATCTATCTAGCTTGCCTGAGCCTGGGAAGGTTTCTGACTATAAAAACCGGCCTTGCATGACACGCCAACCTTTAGCTATAAAAAATGTCGTACATTAGAACGTGTTGATATAAACAACGCTAGCAATTATGTCGTTCGCACCAGACTTAATCGATCAACTCACAGTACATTACATACGCTAGCATTATTATTAATCTACAGAATTACTGTTCGCTGTTTTTCACTGTAGAACCTTGAGTGAACAAAAGAGCTTCTGATTTTAAGTATAACCAAATTATCTTGAGACCCTTGATCTTCTCTGTTTCCACAAAAACTGTGTTGATACCTACCTGAGTCTGTAGTAGTATCATATAGCTATTCAAGGTAATTCGAATTGGCGTTATAATCTACATTTTCACATTTGCTTGAACAAAATTTATGATAATCATGATATTTTGTTTCCTGCTTTTTGTTAAGAAGTAAATTGGTGTTTTTTTTTTTCATAATTTGCATCTGATTGACGATGCGGTTAAATTAGTGATATAGCGTAGCTTAATCTTACACGTACATTTTGGTAAAATCTATTTTATATTTATTTCGTTGACCATGTTTTAATTAAAGAGAGATTACAACAGTTATGGAACTTAATTACACATTAACATACACACATACACATTACATATTAACGAAGTTTTACACGTGTAATGAGTTAAAGACCATGTGCTAGATTTAATAACAATCAATCAATCAATTAGCCCACTGTAGTCCACTGCTGGACATAGGCCTCTCCCAAAGTGCGCCATTTCGTACGATCCTCCGCCTTCCGAAAACAGTCCGTCCCAACCACATTTTCAATAATTAAAGTAATAATAAATATTATGTAGCTTTGTCCTGCAACTTACTATTACCATGAGGACATCAGGAAAGAGTACCTCAGGGAAACATGCTTAATCATGCACATAATTAATATTTTTCCTTAAATTACGAATTCCAAAATCTTACTTATGCAGTACAATTGTATTTTCCGGCAATAAATTGCTTTTTGAGGCAATGCCTTCCTTTAATTGCCATCATTAGCTATTAAAGTAATGAACAGATTAATGAATTTGATCAATAATTGCAAAATGATATTTATATTAGGTATATGTCAGTATAGAGTATTTTTTTTAATGTATGGTAGGTACTGAGACGTTATTTACACAAAAATAAATAATAAAAAAAATCTGAAATAATAAACTCTGATTCTGAATATAATAATAACAAATAGATAAGATAAATATAGATAGTTTTTAAATAAAATTTTAGTTTTTGGTTAGTGGTAGTCAGTTTAAGATTGGACGCGGTCAATGGGATAGGTATATTATTAGCATTTAATAATATACATAATAAAAAAAAATATATTTCATTGACATATGATACTAAGGTTTGAATGAATTTTTTTAGCAATTAGTATGCTAACTGTTCAAATCGATTAGGCGAGGAAAAAGAGAAACGACTGAGGCGGGACTTGAGCCCGAGACTAGTTCCTTAAAGGGGGAATGCTCTGATCACTGACCTACCAAGTTGCGCCTTGAGCGCTCCAAGTTCTCATCTTGGGGCGATGGCGATGTTGGGCTAGCTAGAGAGAACAAGCCATTTCGTTTTCCTCCTTATTTCTTTAGTACCTTTCTATTTAAAGCTGAATGCGTTTTAAAAAAGCTATTAAATATATTATAACTAGCTGTTGCCCGCGGCTCCGCCCGCGTGAATGTCGGTTATCGCTTAGTGTTGATCCTACGCTATTGAGCATTAAATTCGCCTCTCTACTCAACTTTGTCCTCGACTATGTACTCACCTCTGTTCTCGACTTTCTACTCGCCTCTATATCCGACTCTCTACTCGACTTTCTACTCGTCTCTATACTTGAATTTATACTCGACTCTCTACTGACTTCCCTGTTCCCCTCTCTACTCGACTTTGTACTCTTCTCTATTCTCGCCTTTCCATTGGCCTCTCTACTTGCCCATCCATTCGATTCTCTTTTCGCCTCTCCACTTGACTATCTAGGCGAGTGGGAAGACCATCTTACTGATACTCGCACCTCGACTCAACTCTCTATTCGATCTCTACTCCCCATGACATTCATCTTTCCATTCGCCTCCCTATTCGCTTCTCTACTCAACCCTTTACGGCACTCTATTTGATTCTATACTCGCCTCTCCACTGGCTCTCTAGTCGCATATCTACTCGCCCCTGCAGTCGACTCTACACGACTTTCGATCTTTACACGCCTATCCACTCATCCCTATCACAATCTCTACTTGCCTCTCCACTCGCTTCTATATTTGGTTCGATACTCGACTTTGTCCGTTCCGAAGCTTTAATTCACCTTTGTACCAAATTTCATGAGGACATCGTAAAAGAAATTCTTACTATTTATGCCATATTCACCCCCTTTTTTGTGCCCATATATATATAATCCCATAGCTCTATTCACCTCCCCCCTCCCCCTTCTATCCCCTTTTTCGCGATAAGGGGTAGCCTATGACCATTTCCAAGCTCTCAAAATTGTCAAACTTACATACCCTAGCCCTATTCCGATATCTTCAAAAATGACAAACTTTCATATTAACTATCCAGTCTAGTTTACCACATTATTCGCGATAAAAGGGTAGTATATATCCGTTACCAAGCTCTAATTAATCCCTGTACCAAATTGCATCAGGATATCTTGAAAACTGTACAACTTTCATCCCTTATTACCTCCCCCCCCCCCCTATAAAACCATTTTCGCGTCAATAGCTAGCCTACGTTCGTTCCCAAGCTTTAATCCATCTCTGTACCAAATATATCATCAGGATGTCTTCAAAACTGGCAAACTTTCATTCCCTATAACCCCCCCTTTAACCTCGTCTTTCGCGACAAAACGTAGCCTATGTTCGTTCCCAAGCTTTAATCTATATCTGTACCACATTTCATCAGGATATCTTTAAAAAAGACAAACTTTCATCCCATAGCCATATCCCCTCCTTCTACCTTTTTTGCGATAAAAGGTAGCCTATGTCCGTTCCCAAGCTCTAAGCTATCTCTGTACCAAATTTCATCAAGAAATCTTCAAAAATGACAAATTTTCATACCATGCCCTAGTTTGCCTCCCCTTCAACCCCCCCTTTTCGCTATAAAAGGTAGCCTATATCCGTTCCCAAGCTCTAAACTATCTCTATACCAAATTTCATCAGGAAATCTTCAAAAATGACAAATTTTCATCCCAAGGCCCTAGTCCCCCCCCCCCCTTCTACAACCCTTTTCGCGATAATAGGTAGCCTATGTCCGTTCCCAAGCTCTAATCTACCTCTATACCAAATTTCATTAAGATATCTTCAGAAATAACAAACTTTCATAAAAACTCCCATCCCCTATTTCCCCCCCTTAAACCCCCTTTCTCGTGATAAAAGGTAGCCTATGTCCGTTCTCAAGCTCTAATATACTTCTGTACCAAATTTTATCAAGATCGGTTCAGTGGTTTAGGCGTGAAAGCGTAACATACAGACATACAGACAGACAGAGTTACTTTCGCATTTATAATATTAGTATGGAGTATGGATATATAGCACATAATATTTTAAATCATTAAATGTTAAATATATTATTTATTGTACTTACGCTATAAATGTTACTATCAAGTATTTTAATCATTATGTTTTATTTTATCTAGAAATCATTGCATACAAAATAACCAAATGAATTATTGTACTTGTTTCATACCTACTTGTACAGTACATTAATTAATTATTCTAACAAATTTGTTAACCCTGTATATAGGTACAACATACAGTTCATGGAAGCGTGACCTGTTTACCATTATCTGTTCCTATTGTACCTATGCCACGAGGCCAAAAGCAATGACTTGTAAGTATGTTACTAAACTGACTGTTAGTATCGTGAAATGGGGTGACTTTAGAACGACGGGGTAACCATGACGATAGGATAAAAAAATAGTTTTACTTTAATCTCTTATTAAATATTCGAAAGTGTCCTAATTTTTTTAGTATTGGTAAAGCTGATATTTCTTTTAGCTATATTGTCATTCAATCCCAAATCATCTGAGAATATGTCAAATAATGTTTAAAGTTACATCTAATTAGTGTCACTAAATCATGATCATATAACTTCTAATATACACACAAATTTCTTTTTTTTACTTTAAGTTATGTAGTAAATACATTTCACGATTTATTGTAATTGAGTTCCAATTTCATATATGTCCTTTTTGCAATATATTGAGGATATTATCGTTTAAGTTATTGCTTTGATAAAATTCAACGGGGTGAAATTAATAGAAATCAAAGTCGCCCCATTGCATGCCGCTTTCGATTTGTGTAGGTTTTACTTTGCTAATCAAAATCACTCATTCACAGTAACAAATGATGCGAACATATAAGTAAGCGCCGGGCACCAGAAATTTTAAGATAGACATTTCTGTGATTTCAAACTTGTTATTTGGAAAATATAAGTTATCCTCACCAATCAAATTAGCCCAACTACTCGATGTGATCCTAAATTAATTAAAGTATTAATAAATTATAAGGTAGCATGCAATTTTTTTTTTATTCTGTGGTTTGCTCCTTTTAGGATTTGCATTAAAATATGATTGAAAAATTGCTAAGAAAAAGTGTTATCAGTGACCCCACCGGCCATTTGAAGTTGCTAGGCGACATTTTATTTCTTTTCTGCAAAATTGTTACACTTATTTTTTTTAAGTTTGTACGTACCTACATTGTACCTACTCAACACAAAAACCGATTATTTAGTTTTTTACCCTAAGCTATAGCCGCAAATTAGAAAGAAATAGAGAACGATTTAATCCAAAACCATGTTGTCTATTACAAAGTCACCCCATTTTACGGTAATTAAAAAATTGGTAGGTATCAATACCTAATATGTCCGCTTTTCTCAGAGTGGCGCAGGAGCGAGCTAACCCCTATCACATCAGTTTGAAACTTCGATAGCCAACAAAATGCAGTACTCACGGCTTTCTAATTCATCCTTGAAGGTAGTACACCGGGCACCTTTCTATGCCCACTGCACATAGCTGCACAGGCGTGAAGTGGCTGGTTACGACACGCCAGGTCACGACACGTGTATGTAGTGACGCAACCTATGTTAGTCGGTATATGATGTGTACCTACTGTATGTGTCTGGGCTTTGGAACTGGCACTTCGCAATCGTAAATTGGACATTAGTTTTCAATGTGCGGAAAGAAAGAAAATAATTTGACAGCTATGGCTTAGTTGTCGATTCGCACTGGCAGAACAAACATTGTGCGAAGCTTGTATTAAAAATTTAAATTTGTTGCTGGTCGATTGGCACAATGTCACTTTGGGTTGTTCCGTATTCATCTCTCTAAAACTCTTACCGTTCTTAGATCATACTAAATGCGTATTACTTACACAGCCCATTCTTAACTCATTCCAATATCCATTCTTAAGTCATACCAACGCAAATAGTACCTACAAAAAATTACGGATAACACGATCATGGTATTCAACTGATTCAATTAACACGCGGCAGCTAGTGTGCATAACAACATCTCTATAAAAATGTTACCCCTTCGCTTAAATCACTAAATCATGCTTCTATTTGTTAAAATTTCATCACACAGCTAACTTGAGAAGTTTATCCATCTAGTTAATATACCACGTATTATTAGTTAACCTCGCTTCTACTTCGTAGCGTGAGACCCGAGGCCTTGGCTTGTGAGCGTCTCCGACCGCGGACAATCTTTGGTAAGGTCGGTAAACTATACTATTACTAAACTAAACGGGCCACATAGCATGCTATTGTCGTATAGGTATTCACGTGTAAGTGTCATTTCTTCATACTGTATAACTATGGTCGTAAAGGGAATTCATACGTATATCCTCATTCTAGAACTCGTTTGATATTATTGGTGATACGAAAGATATTCACACACACGCATACACAAGCTGTTTAGGACAAAAATTGCGATCTTCTTAGAGACTAGATTACTTTATCCGAAGTCATAGTGCGCTTTTTGAAATGTTATTTATTTGAGAGCCACAAAATTTGCGGTAAAATACGTATATAATTTTTTGGTAAAATACGATCGAAGTACATTATTATACACTTAGATAGTATTTTACCCAGTAACATTTAGCACGAAGCCAATAGCCTTAATCGTTGCATCAATATTTGCACAGAAGAGGAATAGAACTCGCATACATTGTCAACTTAGTACAGCGATGGATGGTTTTAGAATGACCATACGAGAAATTTAATAGTGCGAAAGGCCACAATGCGACTATCAACCACGCGCAAATTTTGTGGGTCACAAATAAATAACATTTCAAAAAAGCGCACTATGACTTCGGATATATGTAGTAATCTAGTCTCTAAGAAGATCGCAATTTTTGTCCTAAACAGCTTGTGTGTGCGTGTGTGTCAGACACATTAACCAGGTCCTCGAATATCGTTCGTATCACCAATAATATCAAATAGCCCACTGCAAACCAATGCTGGACATAGGCCTCTCAAAATCTATCATGGGAGGGGTTTTAGACTACTTTTGATACGCTGGCCAGACGGGTTGGCAAAGGATTTTATCTCGAGTTTTCCTTTACTCGAAATGATATCGTTTGCATATTTTTCCGTTAGTAGCCTCTTCTCGCCCTTTGGATGAGACCGGTGGTGATAATTATTTTCTTTCTCCGTCACCACGCGGACACAGAAGAACATACCAGTAATAATCTAAGCTCAATGCATGTTGGCATAAACACACACGTAAACTAACACCTAGTTTTAAAACTCGTTATGCTGTATTTCATTAACTTTTTGTCGTTCTAAACTAATGCTCAGTTTACATTACTTCAGTACATACATCCAGTCCAGTACACGTTTTACACGCGCTTGAACAATCCACTGGACTGGAATCATTCACTGGAATGGATACATTCCATTGATAGTTTATATTATTCCAGTATACTGGAATCGCTCACTGGACTGGAATCATAATAATAATAAATAATGTGAACCGGGCATTTTTGACATTCATTTGGTTTTGATTAGGATTTGATGTAAATGATAGAGTTCATGGAACTTCCGTCATTTTGATGTTCATATGTGAGTGACACACACGCTACGAGAAATCCATCTAGCAGCAGAGGTTCGCTTAAGCTCCGAAAATTTTGGTGGGGCCCCTGATCATAAATCTAGTTGAAAATGTTTTAATCGAGAAAAACCATTTAGGACTGCGCGCGATCCCGAGACAGCCCTTAACTATCCGGGTTAGTTGAAACTCTTATTTATCTACGACTAGGTATGGCTAATCGACATTTTCAATTTAGCTGTATAGGAGTGGCTACCGTTGGTCAGCCCCTTAATCAGTACCAATATAGCCCTGCTCCTCTAGACAAGTGGCAACTCATTAACAACGAATTACCACTTGTCTAGAGGGGCAGGGTTATATTCAAACTCGATAGACATAGTAGGTGGACGTTAAAATATCTAATTTGATACAAGTTGACAAATACAAACATTTCTTTTATATGCATTTAGTTAGTAATTCCACATCATAGGCTATATTTTCTTCTTCTTCTATAGATACATAATGCATAGAATATTATTTATTATGCATTGTCACAACATCAAATGTGCACGTAACCATGATAACAATATAACAATAATAATACTTAAGTTGGGCAGTTAGCTTAGCCGTCAGTCAGTTGCCAGATTAGCGTGGGAACGCATTTTACTAGTTACGTAAATATATTACCTATGCGGTTGATGAGGTTCATTCATGACAGACTGGTAACAAAACCGGTAAAAATGATGCAATTAGAATACCACCATACCCTAGTACCGTATAGGGTATGGTCATAGACATATCCTACCGACAAATTATTTATAAATCGCTACGGATTTCATTAACAAGTGATTTTATTTAAATGAGTGTTATTTGGTTAAATTTTTCTCAGTTTCATATAATAAATGAAATTTCATCACCGGGTCTCAGCTTCGCCTGGAAATTCATTCGTGTAAAAACCTATGTCCATCTACCGACGCGAAAGAGAGGATTTGAACTTAAACGATGCTTGAACTTGTTATTTTTTTATCAAAGCCAACCTAGTAATTTTATACCTACTTAATAGAAATATACGCCTTCAGCTTACCATCAAGCGAGGTGAAGTCGAATTGACGTATTCTACATAAAAAAGTAATGTATTAAAAAAAAAACAATGCTTAATATATGAGCATTTATAATATGTCTATTTTTACCCGACTGCCAAGAAGAGTTATGTTTTTCGCGCATATCTTATAAATGACTTCGCGACAAATAAATTTAAAATAGGAATACAAATTAAGATTAAACTGCTTATACTGTTGATTGATGGCACTTGGTGGAACTTGCTACACATCTTCAATGAAATCACTTGTACTGTTCCACATTATTTATTGATTTCCTGACCGGTTTCGCCTTACGGCATTATCAAAGGTTGATACATGTTTTTTTTTTTTTTTTTTTTACATGTACCCAAAAAACATGTATCAACCTTTGATAATGCCGTAAGGCGAAACCGGTCAGGAAATCAATAAATAATGTGGAACAGTACAAGTGATTTCATTGAAGAAATTAAGATTATATATAACGGAACATGATAATTTACGATTATTCTAGTTTGTGTATTATTTTCCGTTAGAATGTAAATTAATATCAAAGAAGTGTATTTGTGTATTGTACCTATAGGTGTATTTATCTTTATGGGTAGGAACTTAACATATAGTATTTTTTTAAATTCTCATGCCTGTCTTTCTCAGGTTTGTATAATTATAATAATAAAATTTCAGAGGACTTTTTAGATAATACGCACTCATTAAAATGGTAGTGGTATGTGCTCTACATGAGATGAGCTAAAGTTGTGACAACCTAGAACCTTTTTTATATAAGGTGGCAGACAAACACACGGCCCACCTCATAGAAAGTGGTTACCGTGGCTTATAGACGTATGCGACACCAGTGGCGTCACACTCGTGCTGCCGACCCTGAAGAAACCTTCTAATGTCCTTATTGAAGAACCCCATATCCACCTTTGCCATATTTCAACGTGTACAAAGATAGTTTGATTTTCCCTGGCTGGGACTGATGAGTATTATTCTAGAGGTTTTAGGGCTCACTATACTACTAATAGATGTGAGTGGTCTTTGGGCGATATTAAAGAAAAACCTTTAACATAGAGATCTGTGTTATAGCTTATTATTTTATTAAAGCTATAAGAGCTAAAGGTGTTTAGAATTTGTTAAGGTACTTTTTTCCTTACCTGTACGTCTCTATTAGCGCCTAATAATATTAGTTTGTTAGATAAGAGGTGTGATGTAAAAAAAATTAAACACTCCAAATGAAGATAAACTCCTTGCAGTGGTTCGGTGGCAGGTGACGTCATGCTCTAACAACAAGGAAAGGGTCTTTTAAAGGATCGACAATAAGTTTAAATGGCAGTTTCGTGGTGTAAATAAAAGAAAATTTGAAGCGATTAATATGATAACTCAGCACCGAGCCATCAAAATAAAATACCGGGTCGCACCATTCCCACCTTTTTGTTTAATTATTACATACTATCGTTCGACGCATCGTATAATAATTTAAATGAAGCTGGGTTTTCACCACTAGCTTTCCTTAAAAATAAATATAGAAACCGACTTCAAGTGAAATCAGACCTTAGGATAAAACGTTCACCATTATCCGCAAATTTTGATTCTTTAGTAAAAAAATAAGCAACAGCTCCTTGCTTCGCATTAAAATTTTGTGACTAAATAGGTGATACCAAAATATTGTATGTACCTAGTATTATTAAAACATTTCTACTATTAATAAATGTGTATTATTAATGGAACCAGCTCTGGTTAAAAAGTATTAGGTGGGTCACGAAGTGGCAGTATGAGAATTACTGGGCCATAGCAGAACAATGTTTGGGAAACACTGTGATAACTGATTCTTTAAATTTAGACATATGATTCCGAAGGTGACCGCATACGAAAAATGCAGACGCACGCAGCAG
Source organism: Eilema caniola (assembly GCA_949126895.1). Classification (NCBI taxonomy): domain Eukaryota; kingdom Metazoa; phylum Arthropoda; class Insecta; order Lepidoptera; family Erebidae; genus Eilema; species Eilema caniola. Next base: position 15,225,009 of record OX421460.1, on the reverse strand, counting down.
ATACGCGTTATTCATTGCGGCTTCTCAATGGTCCCCTTTATCCGTATCGAAGTTTATCAAATAATGAATGCATTGCGTCTGCTGCATGCGTCTGTAGTAGTCGTATGCGGTCGGCTTCGGAATCATTCCTTAAACCGGAACGAGTTGACATTTCAGGAATTTGTTCCGGCTAGTTTCCGAATCGGCTACGCTGATATTGTTGACATTTTTTCCTGATAGAAAAATGATATTGTAAGGGTTCAGTTGCTTATTCACGAATATTTATTTTATCAAACAAACTCTTTAAAATTATGGCCAAAATTAGTTCCATCTTTATCGTCGCAGATGTATTCATTATTATTATGCTGTAGCATTATACTTAATCATTATTGTAACATTAGTTATGGTACTAATGCCGCATTAATATGATACGTAACGATTATGAGGAAAAGTAAAAGTATGCCACTATATAGTTTGTTCGGTAAAAGTCTAAGTCGTAAATAAAATGCAACGGATCGACCTGCTTTCACTCATAGACCGTAGAACACAGAACCAACTACGTACCTACTAATCATGTGCCTAAGATTTGAATGATGTTAAAAGGCAGGTATTATTCGGCGGATGATCTACTCTTTCATTTCTCCTGGTCCTCCCTTTTGAGGAAGGTGTGGGTTAGCCAGCACTTACTGCATTCCGTTAAACCTACCTGTTTCCTTATTTTTACAAGGTAGGTATTAAGATCTGTATCACCATCAGATGAGTAGGTAGGTACACGGGTCACTTGGTCAGCTGATGGAAGTTGGTCTGGACCCTTTTTTATCATTTTTATGTTTGTATTTAATTAATTAGTATCCAAATACAAACCAAATCAAAAGGAGACCTTTGAGCTCGTGGTCCATTTACTCTCGCCTGCTGATAGGTAATCGCACTCGAGGCTCTGGCGCACGGAAGATAGAATATGATTGTGTTGAGAGGTCAAAGGGCAGGAACTACCATAGCACGTGTTTCCCTCTTCCTACAGTCCCGGGTCCTTCGAGCGGGATGTGAAAAAGCATCTGATGAGGTCGTCAAGCCGAGCGCCACCATTGTAACATGTAACTGTAATGGTGACCCTCTTTTCTGAGACCTAGCCGTCAGCTTACCTTCAGGTGAGGTGAAGTCAAATTGACGTAGTAAATTAAAAAAAGTAGTCAAAATGACAACATAAAACAAGACCCCTATCTCCGAAAGACTGAACACCTGGAACAAAATGATAATGGTGGCGAAGTAACACTCCCAAAAATCACGATATTATTTATTGCAAATAACACACTTGACACAACGAACCCAATGACCACAGAAGTAACTAGTTAGTAAAGCCTTTAACAAAGATAATAAAATATTTATTGCACAATAAATAACTAAAATATTTAATCCATAATTCACCAGCCATAACTATTATCAGTAATTTAATAAATTCAAATAATTTATTGCTCACTAAGTGTACATAAATCTTACAAAATATAATTCAGTACTTAGGACCTAGCGCCTTTTCCAGACATTGCTATATTGAGGTCGCATATTTTATTTATTTAAGTAGGTATATTCATAATGTCATATACTTAAAGGTTTTAATTTTTAGATGTCCAATTCAAGCAAAATCAATAATAAAATAGAGAAATAAATTAAATGTGAAGTTCAAATAAAATTAATGAATAAATGCAGAAATAAATTAAATATCAAATTCAAACAAAATAAATGATTAAAACAGAAATAATGAATAATGCTATAATTTCAATTTGTACTAGATGCTAGAATGTCAATTTGTACTAATTCAATAAATTAATTGTCATTCACTTATCTTTTACATAATCTCTGGTTTAGTAGTAGCATTTACCTATCAAATAATATATTCTTAGATTCTTTGTGAAGAGTGTCATACTTTCTTGTAATTTAATATGGTTTGGGAGTTTATTAAATATTCTAACTGTCATATAATATGGATTTAGGATTGCATTTAGGATTTTATCCTCGTTGACAGTAAGTGTAATCTCTTTTTGTGCTGGGTGTTTATGTATGTTGTGAATGTCTTGCTTGGTTTCGAAAACTTATTATTATTGTAAATACATATATAAATCGAATACGTAGGTATATTGATGGTAATGTTATTATTTTCGATGAAGTCTACAACATTCTATGTTTTTTATTTGTGCTATTATCCTGATACACTTTTTTTTTATTATGAACATTGAACATATCGTTAATATCGACAATATAGCCCCAAAGCATAACCCCGTACCTCAGTTACGAGTAGCATACGCGTAGAAGCCTGATAAAGCAGTTTGTGTGTTAGTGTTTTTGTTAATTTGGAAAAGATCGTATGTGAATTGTGATAGTTTAGCTTTGACGTGTACTATGTGTATTTTCCAGTTAATGTGTGTGTCTATGTTTATTCCCAGTAACTTGAATGTGTTGACTTCTTCTAAAGGTATGTGTTCGTGAGTTATGTTTAAAGTTAAGGGGGGCTTTTTATACGATCTGAACTGTATGATTTTAGTTTTATTTGAGTTTATTTCTAACTTGTGTTCCTATAGCCATTCCGTTATAATCTGAAGACTATTATTTACTAAGTTATTGTGGTTGGTTATGCCGTCGCATTGCGTTACAATCGAGATGTTTTCCAAACATAGCTTTCTCAAATATTTTAAAAAGGTGAGCAGTACTTAGTGCAATTGGTCTGTAGTTCCTACGGATTTGAGTGTCACCTTTTTAAGTATGGGTTTCACTAGTGAGATTTTTAATACATACATATAATCACGCCTCTATCCCTGGAGGGTTAGGCAGAGGTGAACTAACACCCACATTTCACCAATCTGTATTCGGTCCCACGTAATAGGGGGTGAGCCTATTGTCGTATCCCGGGCACTATTGTTGACTCCAGCCATGCACCTAGGGCTTAGTCTGGGCTGTACATATCTGTCTGATGTTAAAGTTAATCAGACCTATCCCTTAGTCGCCTTGAATGACACCACATGGGAAGAGAAGGGGTGGCCCAAATTCTACTCTGCCGGGAACCACGCGGCTAACGAGACGAGATTTTTAATGCGTCTAAAAATTGTCCGTCTTCCAAATTTGGTTAATTAATAATGTTAAAGGGACTGTGAATTCCATGGCACATTGTGTTAGAAGTATGGGTGGGATATTATCTATACCGCTGCTATGTTTGTTCTTTATTATTTTTATAATATTTAATACCTCTTTATTCTCTACTGGCTGTAAGTAGGTACAATGAGTGTATTGACGAGTTTATAACAGGTTCACTGAACTTAATTCAAATAATACCTATTTTTGAACTTTGTTAGTTCAAAATATCGAAGTTCAGCCAAAGCCGCAGTTAGACTGGTAAAGCAGACCCCAGACTCTAATTTTGAAGCTTAGCATATGACGGGGATTAAGGCTAGTACGAAGATGAAGACGAAGTCTGTCAATTCTACCTAAGATATCGGATTAGGTACCAACTATTGCACGCTCCGTGTTCGTGGAAAATGTCCCGTTCTGGAGACTCGTAAAATGGCCTATATTGTATAGGTATCTTCAGGAACGATAACTAATTGCGAAACGAGGTATCGGTCAATCCGAAGACGCAACGGGATTCTTGAGTTTGGCTTAGATACTACCGACTCGCCTGACTCGCACTTGATCAGTTTTTTGTTCAGGTAAGGGACCCTAAAATCTGAAGAGCAACATTTTAAAATGAACACGTGAAACCAGGAGGATATTTTATTTATAAGATTGTGATGACGGCCTTCTAAAATGTTGTTCTATAAATGCTGCTGGCGTGTTGATATTAGCATTGATTCAAATTAATGTTACTTACGCTTGAAGCTGAAGAGAAGACTGGGCATAGCAGAACTAATATACACATAATTATAATAAAATCATAACAAGGATAAAACTCTACAATTGCACTCAGAAGTTACTAAACACTAAGAGCTTTACAAACGATCATTTTGAAATATATCCTACTTCACAGTAGGATATATTTAATAGGACGTAAGTATTATTAATAGTCGCAAACACTAAGTATAAAAAATAGTAGATTATTAACCAAGGGGATAAAGCAGTGTCTTCTATCGCAACTTGTACTTAAATCGCGAGCGTAACGAAGGACACGAGGTTTCTCCCGAGCGTAGCGAGGGTGCTAAATATTAAAATCACGAGCGAAGCGACGGATTTAGGACAAGTCCTGAGTGTAGCTCGCGATTTAAGTTCACCCAAGACTAAGACTACTTTAGCATCATTCCTCGGAATATACTCTACCTTTCGTACCATTTGTGAAAAAAAAGACGGATTGCACTCCGGGAGTGCCGGCGGAAGTGAAAACTTTTCTTTCTTTCTTTCTTCGTTATATACAGAGAAAAAGATAAAAAGAACACACCATACCATACCTATAGTATAACGGCAATCATAGAACCTATCACTAATTTTCTGTCAGAAGAAATTAATGAATTACAAAAAGAAAAAAGTCATCACAAAAAGTGTCAGAAGCCCAGGTTCGAACCCGGTACTATCTGAAACCATAAAGACATCGTGTGTCTTCAGGAAACTTGGCTTATGCCGCATGATATTCCGTTTGTTGGTACGATCGATAATAACTTTGGTTACACGGCAACATCAGCTGTTGACACTAGCGTAGGTATTTTGCGCGGCCGTCCGTACTCAGGTGTTGCGCTGTTATGGAGATTTAGTTCAATTCAACAAGTGACAGTTTTACAATGCAATAATCCTCGTATATGTGGAGTTGAGATTAGAACTTGCGATAAATCTATTATTGTTATGTGCGTTTATTTGCCCACTAACGCAATTCAAAATTTAGAAGAGTTTATTAATTGTTTAAGTGCCCTAAGTGCCATAATTGATGAATACAATAACGAGTCTGTAATTATATTAGGCGATTTTAATGCGAATCCGGGTGAGTTGTTTTACAGTGAGCTAGTAAAGAAGAAAACTTTTTATCACATAGAAAATTGTCCAAATCACGAAAAAAATGGTAGTCTGTTGGAGCAAGGTCTGGCGAATACAGAGGGTGACGGATAGTTTCTAATTGCAGTTCCTGTAGAGTTAAAACGGTTTCTCGTGCTGTATGAGGTCTCGCGTTATCATGGAGCAATAATGGTGAAGATCGATTCATGAGTCGGGGCTGTTTCACTGCTAGTTTTGCTATCATTGTTCGGAGTTCGGCACAGTAGACATCTGCCGTTATTGCTTGACCAGATCGTAGAAAGCTATAGTGAATAACACCATGCTGAGACCACCAAACAGTTACCATTACCTTTTTATTGGTAAGCTTTGCTTTAGGACATTGTTGTGGCGTTTCACCTGGGGTCAGCCATTGCATTTTTCGCTTACGGTTATCGTAAAGAATCCACTTTTCATCACATGTTACAATTCGATCCAATATTCCTTCATTTCTGTATCGATTCAACAAGGCAACACAAGTTTCAACACGCATTTCTTTCTGCAGATCAGTCAAATCATGAGGTACCCATTTTTCACATTTTTTTATTTTATTGATTTGACGCAAATGAGTCAATATTGTTGGTAAGGTAACGTTAAACCATGCAGCTAATTCCTGGGTAGTTTGGCTCGGATCGGCTTCCACCATGTCTTTCAATTCATTGCTATTCACCTGTGTGGACGGCCTTCCTCGTGGTTCGTTCTTCAAATCAAAGTTTCCATCACGAAAGCGTTTAAACCAAAATCGCACGGTGCGTTCATTAGCAGTCCCCTCTCCAAACGCAACATTGATATTGCGAGCTGTTTCTGCCGCGTTAGTTCCGCGTCGGAACTCGTATTCAAAAATCACTCGAATTTTCGAAGTATCCATCTTTCTTGTCTAAGCTGAATAAAAAAAACAACTGAAAGTCGATAATCGAATGTTGCACATTTTTAAATGAAGAACTACATAGGTACCATGTGGAAAAAGTTTCACTCAAAAATCTCAAACCATGAAGGTTCTATGTCAATTCGAAGTACCTATTACAATGAAACGGCAATTTCATACTTTAACCCCTATTACTAACACTATATGGATCTCTGATGTCTGAATTAAATAAATTAATAATAATAATAATAAACTACATTCTCTCCCTAGATGATGAATGAATTCAGAACAATTTTTTCCCTGTTTGTAACAGATTAAAATAACTATTGTTATGTTCGCTTTTTGTGCCATAGAATGTGACTTTTTTGAGCAAGTGATACGAAAATTATATTATTATTTTATATCGCGTTTATAAATATGTCAATGCTAATTGTCTTTTTTCTTACCTTTCCTACCAATGTTATTATAGTAGTTTATGATACTGTTGCATAATAAGGGTTCTTATAACACGAGTGTGTTTTAAAAAAACGAGCCGTAGGCGAGTTTTTTTATATTATCACACGAGTGTTATAAGACCAAGTTATGTACAGTGTCATACACTACTTTATCTACTCTCATACTATAATACATAAACTAATTTATTTTTCACTTCTCATGCTCTGAAAGTGCTTATTTGTGCAGGATATAGGCTGCACAAAATCGAATTTTGTGCACAAGGGCATTAACGTATCTACTCATAAATGTATCTATATTAAGGCAAAGAAAATGAGCCATACAGCCTAACACAATAAGAAGTTCATAGATAGAATTTGTTATTTTATAACATTCACTTTAATTTATTTTGCCTTATGTGTTTTTTAAGACTTAAAAGATATTAAAATTTAAATTCAAGTACGGTAGGTTATTTAATTCATTTAAGAAAATTATTATTACAAAATTAATTTTATAGTAGGCTGTATAGGTCTGCAGCCCACGCCTCAATGTCGTAAGATTAAAAAAAAATAAAGCGGCGGGAAACAGCTCTTGTTTTTTCGTGCGTTTATTAATTGATTCAATTTGCTAAAATTGTTAAAAATGTCCAGTGAAGAAGAGGATTTAACACACTCTCCTAATACGCTTATGGAAATTAATGCACAGAGAGTTGTTCAACAGATATTACCGCCAAAGTCTCGGGAAAAATATCTCAAAGTTTACGATAATTTTGTAAATTGGAGAAAAGAAAAACTAGTAACTACGTTCTCGGAAAGTGTTCTTTTGAGTTATTTTGATGAATTATCCAAAAAACTTCAGCCGTCTTCACTGTGGAGTATATATTCCATGCTGAAAGCAACATTACAAATGAAGGACAATGTTAATATACAAAATTATTCGAAGCTTACATCTTTGTTGAAGAGGCTTTCCAGTGGGCACAAAAGCAAGAAAAGCAAGGTCCTTTCAGCTAATCAAGTGGAAACCTTCTTAAATACCGCTCCAGATGAAAAATATTTGGCCACAAAAGTACGTAATACACATTCCTTTCATATTTTATTGCTCGTATACCTATTGCTCTTTTGTTCCAAAGTGTATAAAAGTTATTAATTTTGTTTTAGGTGGCACTTATATTTGGCATAAGCGGTGCGTGCCGTGGCATTGAACTTGCGAATATTACCGTAAATGACGTCAAGACGGACACGCTTTTGCAAGCAATAAACTTACCCGACACAAAAAACAAACGAGAGCGAACATTTGTTGTCAAAGGAGATTACCTAAATATAGTTCAAAAGTACCAAGCTCTACGTCCTCAAAACGTGTCGACTAATAAATTTTTCCTCAATTATCAAAATGGGAAGTGCACTAAGCAAGTTATAGGACGCAATAAATTTGCAGCCTTTCCCAAACAGATCGCAACTTTTCTAAAATTAGAAAATCCCGAAAATTACACGGGTCATTGCTTCCGCCGGACCTCAGCCACCCTTCTAGCAGATTCGGGAGCAAACTTAACAATGCTGAAAAGACATGGCGGGTGGAAGTCGGATCAGGTTGCTGAGGGATACATTGAAGAATCCGTAGAGAACAAAAGCAAGATTACCGACCGTATAACGGCAGCCATTAATTTAATCCCAAGCGAGCCAGTCCCTTCTACATCCAGAGATTCCTTGTTGTCGTCAGAGCCATCTTCACATAATATGCCATCTTCTCACAATATGTCATCTTCACAAATTCAGAAAAATACCGTTAATATGCCCGGAAAAACAATTTCCTTCAGTATCCAAAACTGTTCTAATTTTACTTTGAATTTTAATTAAAGAAATGTTATACTACTGTTTTATTTCCTCGCAATCGAAGTGAAAAGCAGAGTTTATAACTCGTCCACAAAACCATTTTTATCCTCGACATTACTATCAGCCCTCGCCTCCGGCTCGGGCTGCTAAAAGTCTCGGATAAAAATGGTTCGTTTTGTGCACTTGTTGTAAAATCTACTATTACAAACCAAACCAAACTATGTTTAATTTAAATGTATAGAACAAAAAAAAAAAGTGTTCGCGCCAAGGCGCAAGCATTGATTGCGCATGCGTGTTTCTTTTTTTTTTTCCCGAATCGGCGGATTCTTTTTTTAAAGTAGAGGTTTAGTCCAGATGGAGCTTGTATAGGTGTATCGTTATGATTAAAAAGTTATTTTATGATATAGGTGTCCATACAAGACCTGTATCGTAATAAAACTTTTTTTTTGGCCTGTGCGTAATGTTTGTCATAAGAGTTCTAATTTCAATTTTATAATCTTTGTATTATAGTATCAGAGTAGATAAAAGTATATTTGGATGTTTATTGACCTTAATATTTAGCATAAGCGCTCGTCAACCTTCTCAGAGAGCCATGATGTAAACGAGTAATAAACTATAATAATACCAGTTTATTCATTATAATGCACATGAAACAAGGTCATTATGCATAATACTATTTATAGATTACAAATATACAGAATGTGTGCTAGATGATTTTGTGAGCAGGGTGAGTGAGCTTAAAATATGTCGTATTCTGTGTAGGCTCACTCTTATTACATACCTACTGATAACTACCCCTGCGCATCCTCATTCACCTTGCTCAGATGAAAAGATTATAAAATGTAAAACCTCACTGAAACTCTATTCGCATCACCTATCATAAGCAAAATTGGCATTGCTTTGAATCCTGGACATATTGACGTGAATTTATTCCTAACATAAGCTATTTAGATAGTCAGCTATGGCTAGACAAGTAAGCGGGATCTCATTATTATTTTTCTTCATAACACATGATATAGTTATGCTCCCATCAGAAGCACGTGAATTCTTTGTAGAAATAACAAGTACACCCTGTATACAGACAAGAATTTGTGTTTCTACAGATTTTTAAATGAGTCCGTCCAATGTCATATTAATTTGTTTAAAGACGCCCACTCACTAACAGTCTGCCTGCAGTCCGCCTGCAGTTTCTGATCCTATCCGGCGGCCTGCAGTCCTAAGCCGATAGCGCCCACACACTAAAGCGATTTTGGTAGTCGCTTTACTAACTAACAACAGGGCCGGCCTGTTGTTAGTTTTGCGACGACATACTAGCAGTTGAGTCGACAGTGCTATTTTCGACCTTATTGTCATTTTCTTAATTCCATGTTTTTGAGTATAAATAAATGCCGCTGATCACGAATATAAGAATAAAGCTCGATGCTTCGTGATGTCAATAAGGTCGAAAAACGCTTGCACTACGTTATTTTTATATTAGTACATGAAAATGATTGCAAAACATAGGTGTTAGCTATTTTAAACCTTATGGACTATATACTATATAACTAATGAAATCTATGCAAAAACTAGTGAAGTGCATGTCATAATAAAGTTATTACCTCAGGCTAAAATAATAACATTATTTAATACTTTTATTCTGAGATTATTATGTAAAAAATTGCTGATATGAGACGTCGGTCGTCAGGTCGCAGGCCGACTGCCTGCTAATGTATGCTTGTTCACCGGTTTAGGATTGTCCAGCCTAGGACTATCCGGAATCGTTCGGCGGCCACACATTATCGGATCACATTAACCTACAGTCCAAATTCGTTAACAAAACTGCTAGTGTGTGGGTTATTGCGATTAACTATTAATGGTTACCTATCTTAATCCCGAATTTTAATGTTTCGAATATCATAATCCGAAAAAGTTTGGCCATTTTTTCATAATCCCGTTTTTTCAAGTTCCGAAGTTTTATTTGCCGTATAATCGCAACTCCGAATTTCATTTGCCCATTTATTCATTTGTACGACGTTTAATAATCCAGACGAACGAGTTCCAGACACTCGAAATCTAAATGCACAAAATCCAGATGACCGTAATCCATATGCACGAAAGCCGAATTTTTAAAACACAAGTTTTTGAAATGCAGTTAATTGATTTCCAGACAAACAATATCCAGATTTGTAAACCTAAAACTAAACCTTATATGGCGTCTACTAACTAAGTCCAGCAGCTACTAGCTCCACTTCGCTTCGCTCCCGCCTTCGTCTTCTAACCTAACCTATCCGAGTCGGATTGCACTGTCGGGGTGTTAAAGATAATTAATTTCGAAGAATTAATTAAAGAAACGATTATAATAGAATCTTATATAGAAAAATGCTACTAGGTGAATCAAAAGTGAAAGGGAGGAAAAGTACATACAAAATGAGGAAAATCTGCAGAAACTTATAAAAATAAAAGAAAATTTAAGTGAAATTAAATATTTAAATAAATTTGTAAATTAATGTAAATTTCTAAATTACTTACTGTACCTAATAAATAAATCGTATAAACTTACTGAGTTTTACTATACCTGTATATAGTTTAGCTGGAACACAAATTGTATGGGAACCAAATAAAAAGATTAAAAGATTATGAAAATTTGGTAATAGTTTATTTAGAAAATGGTACGATGGGAAACAAAAAAAAATATTCTGAGAATCAGGTATACCTATATTTAGATTATGACAATATGGGAAGCAAAAAAAAACTATTTCAAAATTTGGTTTTAATGCACCTGCAAATTGATTCATCTGGGAAATTAAAAACGGAATTATAGAAAGTTGTCATTCATTACATCTGTCTTTTAAAAGTTCTACCAACCGTTTTCGGGGTTTTAAGATTCGGATAACAGCCATTCGATATTTCAATAGGTTACCACTGTTAATATATCGTCCAGTTGTCGTCCGGTAAACTGTTAGTGAGTGGGCACCTTTACAATCGTCCTTCAATAATTGGTTTTCGATGTTAAATAAGTATGTACATTTAGAGTCGACAAGAAGTCAACGATTAGTGAGTTTATTGAATTATATAATTTATAAAACAATATGGCGTGGTGGTTATTCGATGTTGAATTATTATTAGGTTGTGTATAAGGTGGTAACCCTTGAAGGCTAGTAACTTGACGTGGATGTTCTATACTCTGAAGCTTAGTTTTAACTCATTTTCTGAGCCTTTTTCTCAACTTAGTTTCCGTTGGCTTAGGTCAGCTTTCCAGTCAAACTATGATGCGTCTGAACCCCAACACTCACCGCGGACGGACTGCAATACAGTAACAATATATATAACAGTCAGTTCCGATATGTGGGAAAATCACCAGAAAACTAATATTAAGCCCCCTTTACATTCATATCATCTGTGCTGATGTTTTTGTCAAAGTTTGATGAACTTGATCATCAATAATTTGCCAGTGTGTTTGGATTTAGACAAGCTGTACTGGCTAGGTGATCTTAGTTGGGTCAACTGTCTACTTATTAACATTTTTACATACTCATAGATGCTAAAATATTGCTAGTATAAAAGATACGATCGGCTGAGTGATAAGAGGAGTTTATTGAACCCATACTATTGAATATTAGGTCATTGGTGATACTTACACATATAGATGTTCAATTAAAATGTGTATGGACACAAACAAAATTGATAAATATATCTGTAACTAGCTGTCGCCCGCGGCTCCGCCCGCGTGGATGTCGGTTATCGCGAATCGGGGTATGAAAAATAGATGTTGGCCGATTCTCAGACCTACCCGATATGCCCACAAAATTTCATCAAAATCGGTCGAGCCGTTTCGGAGGAGTATGACAACGAAAACTGTGACACGAGAATTTTATATATTAGGTTATTCTATTTTTTAAATTTGTCCTGCAGGGCTAACATGCGCGCGTCGTCAAATATCTCGAATCAAGATGAGATATCATCTCGAGTCTTCTCGAGCGAAGTAACGCCGACATATTTTGTCGCGTCAAACTGTTTCAATTGTTGTCTATGGCATACTCATTTTTTAAACATTTATCCGATAAAATCGGCCCGATACGGCCATTTGCTCGAAAGCACAGACTAGTTAGGGATGCTAGGTATGAAAAAAGAGAAAAAATAGTGCAAACAATTTTCGACCTTATTGATATGACATGCTTTCGAATTTTTTTTCATATATTCGTGATCAGCGTCAATTAATGCGAAAAGACACGTAACAAAGTAAATGTCATTAAGGTCGAAAATGGCTTGCAGTCGCTGTTTTAGTCCAAAATGAACCGAGCACAAAAAATGTTTACACGAGATAACTTCTCGTCGACCAAATGAAAGACGGGAGACAAAACATTTTAATTTAAAGAAGAGAAACAATAGTGCAAACCATTTTCGAGCTTATTGACGTGACATGCTATCGAATTTTTTTTTCTTTTATTCGTGATCAGCGTCATCAATTAACGCGAAAAGACACGTAACAAAGGAAATGTCATTAAGGTCGAAAATAGCTTGCAGTCGCACAAAGGTACTAAATTTTGATCCAAAATGAACCGAGCACAAGAAAAGTTTACACGAGATAACTTCTCGTCGACCAAATGAAAGACGAGAGACAAAACATTTTAAATGTCAAAATTCGAGTAAATTAGGGCACGTATGTTACAATTTGCAGACACTAAGTAGAGATGATTTCTCGAAGTCGAGTTATGGCGACATCTGACAGATCGCCATGAAATTTGCCATGTTACCAACAGTCGATATCGACATAAAACGGCAAAATGCCTCGAGATAGCTATCTCGTGGCGCGCATGTTAGCCCTTCATGCTACCAACAGTCGACATATCGACATAAAACGGCAAAATGCCTCGAGATAGCTATCTCGTGCCACGCATGTTAGCCCTGCTGGGCATTACCATTTAAGGGAAGTGCCGAAGTGGTGGAACCGATTTTGACGGAATATTCACTGCAGATACTTGATACGATAAAGAAGTAATTTAGGCTACTTTTATTTTTTTCAAAGTATTGGGATTCCTCGCAAAAATACTATAAAACCAGTTTAAAATCCTCGTGGATGCAGTCGTGGCCACGGTTAGTTCATAATAAGCTTGATTTTTTATAGATATTAAGATGCATGTACCTACGTAAATACTCGCTCTTGTTTAGGTATTCTAGAAGTGAGGGATATATATGCTATTGATACTGCCAACGCCTTCAATACCTCATCCTGGAGCTACATCAGAAAATGTTCGTTTTTGATAGAGTACCTCTTTACTTTCACTTCCAAACTATCAATTTTATTAAAGAAACTGATTCTTTTGTTATTTTAAATTATATTTATTTAAGGGCCCTCATTACTTATAAAGTCCACCATCAACTTTGGTCGAGTGGTAGTCAGCTTTTATTTAAAAACTAATCTGACAACACTTCGATCAGTACACTTTCATGTCGTCGACAGATTACATAGTTTGACGTAGCTAGATGAATCCTAAATCACAATTTATCTCGTCTAGGCGAGACAAGAAATCACGCGACATGCAATCGCATACTTTTAATATGTGTCAATGTACTCCAACAAGTGCTGCTTCCTTATTTACATAAGCCTTTCAATATCTACTCCGAGAAAGGAAGAATAGAATATCAAGGAAGAATAGAATATCATCACGGTAAAGTTTAAACAAAATGAGCTTTCACACCTAACTCAATGGAATAAGTTGTATCAATGCTGTATTATAAACTGTAGATGCGTTCTTCGGACTTTAATATGGCGACAAAAAAAATGATGACATAATACATAATTTTATGCACCAATCAGCGATACGATAGTGCACTAAGGAAAAAACATTTTCATGTAAAAATGTTGCCAAGACGAGTTTACGTAGCTAACCCCGTGAAATCGTTATCAGATCTCGTATAAAGCCAAGCTCTAAAGACTGCACGCTCTACACTACACCTTAGATTTATTATTATTAATACGTCGCTATTTTTTAATATATATTTAGTGTCTACGCCATTTTTAAATGTGGTCATGTTCCTGCATGATGTATATTTAGTTTTATACATCATTGCGTTGTCTACACTACTATTATAAAGAGAAAAGATTTGTAAATTTGTAATGAATAAACTCAAAAACTACTGTGCCGATTCCAAAAATTCTTTCACCATTGGAAAGCTACATTCACCCTGAGTAACATAGGCATATTGCATTTTTTATACAACTGAGGTGGCAGACAAGCACCTTGCCCACCTGATGGAAAGTGGTTACCGTGGCCTATGGACGTCTACAATACCAGGGGAGTCACACTCGTGCTGCCGGCCCTGTAACCACAGAGAGTTTTTGTGCCGTCAGTATAGAAGACAAAGCAGGAATAGGCTTTGCTCTTTCCACTGACAGCACGAAAACTATCCAGTAAGCTCTGGCTGCCCTACTGACCGCCGGGACACGAGGTTACTATAGGGCGAGGTTAGGGCATTTGGTCGGAAATACCGTCGTTTCCTGCCTCCTTTACTACTGATTGACTATGACGATTCATTATCTTGCGGTTAGCTTAAGAAAATCTATTGAGTTTCGAATAGTCGGAGTCATCGACAGTCGCCCTTGTAAAAGTTAACATAAACCAACAAGTGAAGTAGGAGAGCAAACATCGAGCTCTGAGGTACAAGCTGCAGATGCAACTCATATTGCCGCTTGGATGATGGTGGTCCTGATAGTTAACTTTTACCAGAAAATAACTGTTCCGATTCAATCAACTATCACAATAAGCCCCCACACTGTAAATTATCTTCAATTTAATTCATCTCAGTTACGGTTGCACGCTTATCTCGTGACAAAGGGCTCTTTCTGTTACTCAGTACTCGTGAAACTAAGCATGAATGGTGAGACAATTTATATAAGCGATGCCTTTACTGTTGCGTGAAATTAATTGTTTTGTTGTCTGTAACATATTGTTGTTGTATGTAATGTGTTATTTGAGTCACAGTAAATGATGCATGATGAAACAAAGATATATTATTGCACGACTGTCACCCGTGGCTTCACCAATGTGGAATTCTGATAACATTTCTCCAAATAGGTCCTTGTGTGTCACTCCAGACTATAATCTATTCTTGTACGAAATTTCAGACACATCTATTCAGGCTTTGAGAGTAATTTTTTTTTTTTTTTAAAGAATTTTAGCAACCGAAATTATCGAAATTACTAATATTCCCTCTAACCCCTCCAACTAAGCTAAATTGCTTGTGCTAGGAGTGGGTTCACGTCGGTAGTGTAATGGCCAGGATTCGAACCCGGGACCTCTCGATCGTAAGGCCGATTGAGTAACAAACACGCATTTAAACATCTACACCAACTTTCACACTTATAATATTAGTACAATAGGACGGTTGTTTGTGCCACATTATCATTATCACCTCTGTAGCTGCCCCAGTTGCATCCAAAACTGGCAGGGTCAGCTCTCTTAAGCTTTCGCCTTAATGTATCCTCAACTTTGAGAAGAGATTATCATATGGTCCAAAACCACATGATAATATCATGTAAATAGGCAAAGAGCAGGAATAATGAATTTAAAGGGCCTCACCAAAACCTTTGGAGGCTAAGCAAACCTCACCTGCTGATTGACGGAGAGGCTTGGGCGCAAGCTATCCTCTCGCAGTAAGGAGGATTGTAAACAGTAGCTTTCGTAAGATTTTGCGGATCTGTAGCCAGGTCATGGAAAGAGCTGAGTACGAGCATTGGATACCACCGAGATAGGGGCTTGGATGATGTTGCAAACCAAGATGTTCCAGTGACATACATCATAGTATTTTTTCTTAATTATACTAACACACTTGGATTTGCCATTCATTTTTTTCACGGAACACGAAATCTTTTCTACAATAATAGCCGAACTACGTATAACTTCACCTGAGTTATTCCATAAACACAACTTCTTGAAAAATTGTCAGAATTTTTATCCTCGATTACCGATTACGGTAAAAGCAAAGGAGGGTCATGATGTTGGGTTAGATATCATACCTACCTACACTCCTATATGCATTTATTAAAAAGTTGTTACCTTAACATTACAAACAGATATATTTAAATTGTCTTTTTTTATAAAGAACAAACATAATATAATTTTATTATAATAACATCGTATAAGCCGCAAATATTTTGCGAAAGCCTGAATTGATAAGGTATGCCAACGAGAATGGTATTTTTTGTTATTTGGCAAGTTTTACGACTGGGCTGTTCGTTCACGTGTTTATTGCTGTACGCCACTGTATCTAAAATGATAACACTCATTCCTGGGATTTCACCATTAGCTTACCATCAGACAATTCCCATTAAATGAAGTCACATAGCTCTCACCCATTCAAACGCCAATTCAACTGGCACACAAAGCTTACACTTTGGAGCCCTCTCCAATAATTAGCTCACACAATAATAAAAGTACGAATGTTCTATTTATAAGTATTTCAGTCTTGTCCTCTACAACTATAGCTATATGCTGAAAAAGTATGGTGTCTTTACTATTAATTGTGCTATAGTAAAGACATGCTTTTTCAGCAGGAATGGTTCTAGTTGATTTGTCCAATAGCGACCGGCACTTTGACTCCCTGTTTGTCTCTTCAAGTAGTAATTTAGTGGTAAAACCTTCTGGTATTGTGCATTTCATCATAAGTCATTTCCAAAATAAGAAACAAATCAAAAACCTCCTTTTTTGTAAATTACGCTAAAATAAAGAAAATCCAACACATAAACTTATTACAAGCAATTCGTCATCTCACCAAATAAGAAAAATTCCATTCTTAGTCTTATCCATATCAGTTTGTAGCTATGTTGACAAATTATTTTTCACTTAGAGTACTTACGCTTGTCTTCTGATACTGCCGAAAGTTAATGCAAGTATTAGTAATGGAAATAAATTCTACCGATTTTTTTCTAAACAACTCTGATCGCAGCGGGACCTTTTTAGGGTTACTCGAAAGCTTGCCCCGTGTTCAATGGGGTGGACTGGTAAACGCCAACCTGGGGGTGACAGGAAAGGCCACCTGGTACCCAGCAAAGACCATCTCTTAAACTCACACCCACACTTTACAATCGTTAATACCCTTGATTGCGTCCATCATTTTCATCTACACAATAAAATTCTGTAATTTTGACCTGTGCATCAGCGATAGCTACCGTTTAATTTTTTAACCTGCTTTGCGATTTCAAATCCATCTGCAGAATTCTATACTATTTTGAGCTTAGTTGCGTGCATAAGCGATGGCAATTGTATTTTAACATATACGATTTCATATCCAGCTACAGAATTGTGTCTGACAAAACAGAAAATATTTTGAGTTTATATTTCTGAATAGCTATAAACTGGATGTCTTCAAGTGTAGAGTGAATAGGTAGCTTCTAGGTAATTTGGGCTGATTGATATTAAAAAATAAAGATTCCATTATCAATTCAAATATCAATTCAAAATTCAATGTATGGTACCTAGACGACGGGACTCTGAGGGGGTGATGTGGAGATAGTTTTACAAGATTTGGCTTTTATCAAAAATGAATTTAAATTAATTGGTTTAGATCTAAATGATAGCTAATGCGAGATATTTTTAAATGATGTTTCGGACAAAAAATTTACTATTTCAAAATTTAATTCGTTGGCACCTAACATCAAAATGATAGAAAAAGAGTCTCTACGTCTCCTCTGGTCCCCAGTATTAGAAGATGACTACACCTCATTTATAGAGGAAAAAATCAAAATTTTAATGACATTTCGGACCGCCTACTCAAAATTAATATCCATTCGGCTTTCACTAGCGTTCTGCAGCGTTTCTGTCTTCAGTCCACAGTACGGAAGAATTAAGTAGGAAAATACTTGCACCTACACTAGTTAATTCTAAAGTTGTGTGTGAGACTGCAGCAGTGAACGCTTGGAAAATTGCTTGTCCACTGATCTCCCGCCGCTCTGCAACTAAGTTAGATAAAATTTATTAAATTCATGCACTAATGCTGCTAAACGTGCACGTTTACTGGCAGTTAGAGTGTGAGAATCGGGTCTTTGGTTACAAGCTCTTCCGTCATCTAACGTAGGGACTATGTTAGATGACACTACTGGCAGCATTAGCACAAGAGGCATGCGATGCGGATGAATTCCACGACGCATTTTAACTTTTAGTTTTAATTTTTTACTATTGTGTATAGGTATATCATAACTTTAGTAATTTTATTTTATTTAAAGTTAGTTAAAATGTGGTAACCCTTTCCGTTGGGATAAATGTATTATTTAATTAATAAATATATTAAAAAAAAAGACAAAGAAATCAATTTGACAATTTGACCATTACATTTTTAACAGGCTTTGCAATATGCGTAGACGTAAAAAATGTTGGCTGGACTTCGTAGAAGATGACATGCGTGACAATGATCTCACTATCAAGGAAGCCTATGAGCATACTTAACCACCAAATGACAGAAAAGCCATCATTTTAATAAAATTACTACAACTATCATATTAATTGAATTCTAATTTGTTGTTTTCTATTTCAGGTAAGTATCAGTTAACCAATTTGTGTACGACTTACATTACTCGTGGCATGTTTGAGGTAAGGTTTGATTATGATCGAAATTGTTGCTGGTCAAAAAGTAATATTCGGAGATATCAGCCTATTTTTGTAACTACATTGAAGTCATTGAAATAAGCCCATGATAATAGAATTGAAATGTGATCTGTTTATTTATCTATGATTAAAGTCTTTGCAGCCTCTTATGAAACACGATAAAAGCATTTATACAAACATTAAATTAGACTTGTTCAGTTAGGTACAGCGTTAGCGTGTCAAAAATAGTGATCTCTGATTGTTGATGAGTTTCAAGAGGAGTCAGCTGACAAAACTTAGCCACATAAGTTGAAAATATTATGTTCTTTATCAGTAATTTCACTATATCTATAAGATAGGCTTATCAAAAAACTCGACCTAATGAAATTGTGAGCAGATGTTTTGATCTAAACACTTCAATAAAAATAATAGTCTTCGTTCGATATATTGGCAAATGTTGGATGGCATTTTCGCACTGATCTATTTTCACGATGATTTGCTGTACTATAAAGAAGTACTAGTTAACTAACGGTAAGAAGCTATGATGAAGTCCTGAAGGTTGTTAATCCTATCGCGATATAAACCGACAATAGTAGAATCATGTAGGTATTAGGCATCAGTTAAATACCATAATAAAAACAAAATTTTCAGAATAACATCTTCGCAGAAGTAAAGATGATGCATTTACCTGTCTAGATAAACATTGGCTTTGATCTATCCGTGTATTTATTGCGTGTTTTATTTACTCAGACTTACCTACTGAACTAAAGAAAAATACAGTATGTACCTGGTTTGACCTGTGTAGCATGGTGTTAGCGATCAGGCGGTAAAAATGCACGAGGACTTTTTAAGTGTTAATTAAATATCAACTTTTTTAGCATAACGTGAAAAATATTTATAATACTAAGATTAAACACAGTAAACGTAAAAGTAGTAAAGTTAAAATGAAATTAGGTGTGAGAATTATTTTTGACTAGCTCGCAACAAAAACCCAACGCGATAACAGGTTTTATGAATACAACGCTGTGAGTTACAAATTCCTTATTACTGGAAAGCCTAATTATATAGAGATAAAATATTGTTAGCCTTTGCTATCATAGATAAGCTCTGTACACGATTTTTATGTTAGCTTGTTCATACAGTGTGATCAAATAATACAAAATCATTCACTGGTGTCGCTGTATTACCTACATGATACTTCCTAGTTTTCTTTTGTATTTACCTTACTAAATAATTATTATCATTTTACTACCTTTATCCCTTAACCTTATTTTTAACGCACATTTTATTAATTTAACATGTACAGTCAGTTTTCACATACCTATGCAACGGATTTTTGAAGATATCTTGATGAAATTTGGTACAAACACAGATTTGATCTTGGAAACGGACATTTCGCGAAAAAGGGGGTAGAGGGGGGGACCAGGGTTAGAGGTTGAAGGTTTTTCAATTTTGAAGATATCTTTATGAAATTTAGTACTGTGGTGAATTAGAGCATGGGAACGGATATGGCTACCATTAATAGTGAAAATAGTGGTTAAAGGGGAAGGGGTAATAGGGGATGAAAGTTAGTATAAAAGATTATTATTTTTGAAAATATCCTACAGAGATTGATTAGAGCTAGGGAATGGACAAAGGCTACCTTTTATCGTGAAAAAGGGGGTTAAAAGGGCAGGGGGGGAAATAGGGCTAGGGAATGAAAGTTTTTATGAAAGTTTGTAATTTTTTAAGCGCGTAATAAGCTTAAAATAGCGTAAATAGGGGATCATAGAATGAAAAATCATGTAATTTAGTACAGAGGAATGAATTAGAGCTTGGGAACGGACATACTCAAGTAACGAGCCCAATATATGGATGAGTAGAGATCATTCTAGGGGCAAGTGGTTGGCGCGTAGAGGTGAAATAGAAAGTCGAGTAGAGTCGAGTACATACGCCAGTGGAGAGGCGAGTAGGGACTCAAATAGAGTCCAGTAGAGAATCCAGTAGAGAGGCAAGTGTAGAGATAAATGTAGAGGGGAGTAGAGATCGAACAGAGAGTTAAGTTGAGATTCGAGTAGAGAGGCGAGTAGATAGCCGAGTATAAAAGCGGGTGGAGGGAGTCAAGTAGAGAGGCCAAAAGAGAATCGAATGGAGTGGCGAGTATATAGGAGAGTACTGAGTCGAGTAGAGAGGGGAGTAGAGAATTTATACTCGACTAGAGAGTCGAGTATAAATTCAAGTATAGAGGCGATTAGAAAGTCGAGAAAAGAGGCGAGTTAACCCACTTGTTACTACCGTCCTTTATAACGCCACTTATCAAGTGTTAGATCTACCCGCCAAATTTATATGTTTATTTTGTACTACCAAAGATCATCTTACATTACCGTAATCAGAAGTAGTCCTTCTATAGTGTGGTAGTACTATATGTTACAGTGCGTGCATTATTTAGAAATTCTAACGTGTTTTAAAAGAACAGTGAATTTGCTTTGCGTCATGGCTTCAAATAATTAAGTTTTAAAGTACATGAATTATGTAATAAATACTATAACGTAGAATATCGTAAAGTGTTGTTGTTGTAATATAAATTAGAGATAAAATATGTTCAGATATCACAGGTTTTCATTAAAATTTTCGTATGTAAAAACTGATGGCGTTATAACGCCCGGTAGTAAAATTTACGTCTATTTACTATTACTATAAAATTTTAGATCACTGATGAAAAAACCTTTGAATCTCAACGAAATAGTTGAAGAAATTTTATTATACCACTTAGGTGGCAGACAAGCATACGACCCACCTGATGGAAAGTGTTTACCGTGGCCTATGGACGTGTTTAACACCAGGGGAGTCACATTCGTGCTGCCGACCCTGGTACACGTAGAGTGTTTCTGTGCTGTCAGTGTAGAAGACATAGCAGAACAAGCTTTTGGTCATCCCACTGACAACACATAACCCTCCAGTGAG